>OX639997.1:51339444-52774506 GCA_951828415.1 Anomoia purmunda
AAACTGAAGACGGGGTCGCGGATATGAAGAAATGTTACATATTTTCGGTTCTTGTGCAAATAGAAATATGATCCAGTATTTTATATTCATTTTAATTTCAATGTACACCATAGCCTTCAATGGTGAACTGGAATTTCATTTCTTCTGTACCAGCAATTTTTCAGAGCCCTAAATTTACAAAGAATATTAAATTGAAAGTTTTCATTATAATTTCCATTTATTTAGGAATTAGTCTCTCAAGAAAATACTATTAAATGTAATAAAAAGAAAATTTTAAATTTTAAACTTTGTAGAAATAGTGAAAAGCCAACAAATTTGCATCAATATTTAAAAAAATTAAATTTGAAGAAAGATGTTTTATAACATTAAATTTATGTAAAAGAAAGTGCATGTTTAAAACTTAAAATGTTCCATTTTCTTGGTTTCCTTTGTTTTCATATAGCGTAGAAAATGTGAAATTTTTTAATAGGCTAAAGTCAAAAACTGTTGTTTTTTTTTTGTATAAGGGCTGACCCGATCTAGTGTACATACACACAACCATATATGTAGATTGGAAAAAGGAAAAGAAAATAAAATACGTATTTAGACAAATTAATATTTACATACCTACATGTGTCTGTTTGTATGTATGTACTATGTATATTATTTCCTAGTTAATCGGAGAGTACGAAAAGTAAGACAATGGCATGTAAAAGAGAAAGACAGTTGTTGTGTATAGAATAGTAAGCCAAATTTTATATACATACTAGTCACATTATAACTGTCGATCCTGCAATTTATAAAACAACATTTCAAATAACTGTCGGGTTTGGCTAAGGAAGAAACGACGCTTAAAAACGCGAACAGATATTGAATGTTTTATTACATAATTCCATTTATTTTCGAACACCGAAACACAAAAATTACCAAAGTGTGCTTTCAAAAGAATGTCGCCCTTTTAAAAATCCACCAACAGGCTTAGGTTAATGCCGGTATACCGTAAGTATTCTCTAGACACTAATTGAGAGTTTTCTGTGGCGAGATCGATTTTGAGACTATTTGGTATTCAGTAAGTCGTCTCAAGTCTTTAGTCTTTAAATAAAGTCACAAATTTGTTAACTGGTTCTGAGCAGGCTACAAAACAAATAAATTGAGGAAAATATGCGCTCGATATGCTCCTTGGTCGTTCGCCATGTTTTGCTTAATTTAAACAACAACTATACACTTATTGACCATGTTCTGCCATTTTTGCCATGATTGCCATGATTTTTGAGACTGTCACTTACTGAATACCAAAATCGTCTTAAGTCGCAAATAATTTCTCTGATTGAAAGTCTCAAAATTAGAGGATTTTGACGAGACTTAAACCTCAGTAATATACAATTTTGAGAATTTCAGTAATACCTGGTATTATTATATTAATTCGGTTTTTTTAAATATACTGTATTCAAACAAGAAAGAGTTAAAGAAATATTGAAATAGGATTGTTCCCGTAATAGACATATGTATGTATGCACATACATAATTACTTTCAAAATGGTTATAGATCATCGTAGAACCTCAATTTATGTAGATGTGCATAATATGTTCAATTTTATTCCGAATCCATACTCTTAAATAGCGATAATTCTGGTTAAAAATGGTTGGAATTAAAATGTAAATGTATGTTCATGATGATAATAAGCGCTAGTACATACATATGTTATCGCCCTTGTACTATCTGCAGAAAAACTCGTTAATAACAAATCAATTGCAATAAAATAGTCTCGCAATCAATGCAGTCCAAGTTTGTTCAATCAAGTGCCAAGGAAATCATTTGACGTAATGCGGCAAATGTTAAATAAAGTCTTCAACAACTAGTTATGTCGTTTTGATCGCGAAACTCGTTTATCCGCCCTTAGCTGATGATCCGACAAAACTTATCAACCTGACAGTTGTTAGATTTACAGCGCCTAAAACTATGTAAAACTCTTGCCATTTTTAGAGGACTGAATCAAATTTTTCCTCATAGTTTCAGGCGCTGTTAACCTGACAACTGTCAGCCTAATGAGTTTTGTCGGGCCATCAGCATAGGGGGGCATACATAAGTATATTCCTGTGTACTACTCCAATTGTAAAGTTTGCTGTTGATATGACCAAATACATATTTTTTTTGTAAAAACATTTAGTTCATTCTACAATAATACCAATAAAAATCCA
Organism: Anomoia purmunda; assembly: GCA_951828415.1. Taxonomy (NCBI): domain Eukaryota; kingdom Metazoa; phylum Arthropoda; class Insecta; order Diptera; family Tephritidae; genus Anomoia; species Anomoia purmunda. Next base: position 51,341,623 of record OX639997.1, read on the forward strand.
AGCTTAAAATTTTGTTAAAAAAAAAAATTTATAAAATTCAATAGATTTTCATCAAATGTCAAAATTTTTCATTCAAATTTTTAGAAAATAAATATATGGGTATGAAGATTTATCGCGGTGAGCCATTTTTGAGCCACTTATTCAATCCATTAGGTGATTTACAAGGTGTTCTAATGTGTTATAAGTCATAAATTCATAAAATGTAAAAATACTAAATTATTAACTTTTAATTATTTGTTTCAATGCAATCCAAAAACATAAGTTTTGAATTCTAAAATTTTATTACTTTATGATTTATGAGATATGACACCTTGTGAATCTCCCATATATGTACAAACATATGTTTATAAAAATAAAAATAATTTAAGTAACAAATAAGATGTCGAAATTTGTCGGATGTTCTTGTCATATTGTTACGATACGTACGATAATCCATTACTGGTACCCTTACTATATGTTGCGAAAGAAATTTCTAAAACCTCACCGACTAGTTCCATTTATAAATTAAAATACTTGTACATAGAATTTTAAATAAACTCATACTGCTTGTAGAGTTTGGGCTAAGCTTTCTATCCGCGCGCAGATATCATATATGCAAATATTTTGTTGCTACAAATAATTTTAAAATTAAAAACAAACAAAAAATAAGGTTCCTTTAGGCGAAGCACTTGGAATGTGCCGCTTTACATATTTGCTGTGACACAAAAAGCCGTCGGTAAAGCTTACTGCCATTTACTGGTGGACATTTTATAAGACTAAAAGTTTACGTTTTATTAAAGAAAATATTTAGGTTGTCTTTACTTTTGTTAAACAATATTTAAAAGCAGGATTTTATGAAGTGCTAAGTACTTTGTTATACTTATTTGAATTTAGTTGTTTCCCCACTCAATGCTCCAACAAAGGAACTTATTTATTACGCCCTCTTTGCCCCCCCCATAAAAGTTCGAACTAATAATAATTAGAAGATTATCACCACTTCAACGCTGTCTAATGCTAAGGGTGAATATTTAATGCAAAATAAAGCTGAAGCGCAACCCTCCCAAGTTCAAATATCTCACACTTAAAATACATTGTTTACCATAAAGAGTCTGCACAACGCCATGATTATTACAACAATCAACACACTTTTGTTTGTTCACACTTTTTTTCCACTCCATGTTGTATCAAAATATTTATAACACACAACCAATGGAGTCAAACAAAGGCGATAGGCGAATGATAAGATGTTAACGCCGTATTGTGTCAACCCTAAAGGACTAGGAAAACATAGGTGAAAAAATTATGTGAATGAATGGAGGCTTGAGCGGCGCTTGCGTGGCAAAGAGAAAAAATTAAAAAAGAAATCCTCAAACAATTGCAATGCTGTGCGCTAACGAAGGGATGGTTAAAGAACAACCACCAAAATAAAATATTCTGGCTACAATTTCGAAAACGAGAGCAGGCTCTTTGTGTGTTGTGTGACTCTGACGGTTGGTTTTTTTTGTTTGATTTCGGTGCAACCTTTTTCCGCACGCTGCACTTTGAATGCTGCCATTCTCAAATACTTTTATTGTAGTTGTTTTTCATGATTTTTTTTTTAATTTTTATTTTTCCCCCATTGCCTGCCTCCAATTGGCTGATTAGCTGTTTTGTTTGTCATTTTCATTGCTTCTTTTTTTTTTGATTTTTTTGTTTTTTTTTTTTGTCTACCAAAACTGATTGAAAAGTCGCATGCTACTCTTGCAACACCTGAGGTGTGGTGTGTCTTGAAAAAGGTGAGCGACCGACCCGGCCAGATAACAAGAAAACAAAATTCCTTTGCATGAAAAACTATGTGATGAGATTTTCCGATTGCCGAATTGTTCGTAGCAACAGCGTATGCCAAAAAAGGCGTGATTTTGTAAATTTGTTTTTAATGTTGTTATTCCGGTTGTACAGCTCGTTTATGTACTTGAGTTTTGTATGGATTTAGGCAGCTAGCGAGTTCAAAAATAGGGGTAGCACACATACCCCCCGTGCTGGCAGTTTGCAGCCCTATAATGTCGCACCTTGTTTTTTCTATACTAATTTTGTTTTTGTTTATTGAGCATCTAATGAGCGTCATATTGGCTGCGATTGCGGCTGCCGGAGAGGTGAGATGACTGAAGAGGTGTTAGTGCCATTGATGTGCTAATTTTGACCTTTGAGGTCAAGATGCTATTAACGCTTGTTTGCGTATTTTCCTATTCATTCGCCTTTTCTGATCTTTGTGGTGTTGTTGGTTTGTGTGTGCGTTTTTTTTTGTATTTTCTGCTGCCTTTTCCTCTTACCGTTGAACAATGCAATTAATTTACAGTTCATTTTATGTTTTCTTTATTTTGCAGCTTTACGAGATCAACGATGATCCGAAGCGGAAAGAATTTCTGGATGACTTGTTTTCGTTTATGCAAAAAAGAGGTGAGTACGAGATTTGGATCTTGTTGTATGTAAAATTAGGAAAAAATATGATAATTAATGCTTTTGTTTGTAGAAAAATATTTTTATAAGTTGCAATCTGAGATATTTTGTCAACGTATGTGCCTACTTAATAGTAATTTATACGACTGCTATAATGTAAATAGCAAAAATTTTCGGAAAAATATTTTTTTGTATATAAAAATACTTTCTAGAAATCTTATTATTTGTAAATTATTTTTTAAGCAAACCTTTTAAGCATTAGAATTTTTTAGGCAAATTATTTTCAAAATTATTATTTTTTGTTGTAAAATAAACATCTTTTCATATAAAAATACTTTTTAGAAATGACATTGCTATGAGTCCGTTCAACAAATTTTTAAATATTTTTCTAAGCAGACCTTTTAAGCCTTAGGATTTTTTGTGAAAAATATTTTCAATATTATGTTTATTTATAAAAGAAAAATCGGGGGTATTTTTTTAATATTAATATTAATCATAAATATTTTCGTGAAAAAATTTGTAAAATATTTTTTAAGCGGAACTTTTAAGCTTCAGGATTTTTGGGAAAATTATTTTCAAAATAATTTGTCTTTGTAAAAAATAATTTGTTTTTGTAAAAAAAAACTATTTTCGGAGGTATTTTTAAAATAATAATTTGTTTCATAAATATTTTCGTGGAATACTATCTAAAATATTTTTTAAGCAGATCTTTTAAGCTGTAGGATTTTTTGGGAAAGTTATCTTTTTATTTTTAATATTTAATATTTTTCATAAATATTTTCGTGGACAATATTAATCGTTGAGCTCAAGGCCAATATAAGGAAAGTATTTTTTTTTTTTTTTTTGAAAAAGGCAACAAAAAATAACACATGTGTTGCTTACGCTGTATTTAGCTATAAACTCGTAAAATGTTTATATCTGGTATTCTGAATGCGTTAAAATCATCTTCCAGATGATCAGAAATTTAATCAAAATGAGGTGTTCCTAATGCAGTCACGCATATACCGCACCACCTGTCTTTCGGCAGCATTGCACAACTAATGATTGGCATATTTCAATTAAAAGCCTGTGCGCTGCAGTGTTGAGTTTTTAATAATCACGCTTTTTTTATTTGCTGTACGAGTAAATATGAATTTGATTTCTTTTTAACGAGATCCCAAACTCATTTGTGCAGACGCCTATGTCATTCTTGATTGCTCATATAAACGTACACACACACAGATATACAGCACCTACAGACTGTACATAGTAAGTACATATAACCCTTGTGTGTTATTTTAGTAAAATTTTTCCTGTTAATTCTCGAGCGCTCATAATCAATCAACGCAAAATGTGCGCCTATGCCACCATCATCAACAACAACAACACCCATACTTACAGATATACAGACATCCATCCATCCAATGCATGAGCCATGATCTTTCAGCCACGACATTCCGACTAACTGTCTGGCACTTATTTACCCCAATCTCCCTATACACCCTCCTTCGCTCGCGCTAATTCATGCAGATACCTCCCGCATTTGGATATGATTTTTAGCGTATTTGGGGTGGTTGGCGTTGTGTGTTGTGTGCTGGGTGTGTGTTTGGTTTCGAATGGCAATTGGCGTAGCAAATTTTCCACGTCATGGATTTCTATGACTGAAAGTATGTCGGATTGCGCTCCCTCCTAGTTAGTCCACTGTCAACTGCGTATTGGCGCAATATTCTCGATTTTCTATTTACTTCTTTGCGGGCGCAACAACTTAGCCTAGCTGAGCACTTAGCCACTAACTTGACGCTTTGCTCCACGCTTTCCTGTTGTCGGCTAAATGTACACACATACAAACATAGATAGACTGTTGCGCCGTCAACTCACAGTCGTCCCAATAACGTCAAGTTGACGTCAGTGAACTTTGTGACAGATTAAAATCCATTAAGTTGTCATGTCAAAAATGAAAAATTCAATTTCGAATTTTTATGTAGCAAAGAAATGGCCGAGGGCGCGGGCGCTGGCGCTGTTTCACACACGTATTGTGGGGATATGGAAAAAGAGGCGCATTTCGATTTGTGTACTTTTGTTTATTTAGAGTTTGATAGTGTTTTGGTGAGGGAAAGCTACTTTGAAATGAGTTTTTCTTTCAATTAATTAAGTTAATCATTTTTCAATATCTTTCATTTGGTACCTACGTTTTAATTGTCGATTAGGTCCTCATTTAGAAAATCAATGTAGAAATCACAGATTAATATGCAAATTTAACCCAATAATGATACTTAATTAAGTAGTTTAACTTTGCAAGATGAATATTTTTACATTAATTGGTTTTATTGCATACAACAAATACGGTTTATTTAAACTATTTGTAACGCCGGATATTTAAAGTTCAGTTTCGCCCCGAACTTAGATCTTCTCTACTTGTTTTATTTTATTTTTTATTCATTTTATTTTATTTTATTGTGTGTTAGTCTTTTAATTGTTTGTAAATTTATTTTTCCTTATGTATGGATTTTGTTTTAATTTCTGTTATTTACTTTTTATATTTGAATTCATGTTGATTTAATTTATTTTTGTTCATCCCTTTTGGCGTAGAATACGTCTTACCTTACGGTATGGGCACCAATGTCAGGTTTTTATTGTTGTAATCTCTATTTCTTTAATTATAAGGAAACGGCTCGATTAATTTTGATGATGGTTGATATCTTCCTAATATTTAAATTTCTCAAATGAAAATTGTATAAACACATGCACACAAATATGTGTGTGGTGTTTGGTTGAGTGTTTGCTGTTGGGGGCGATTTAAATATACTCGTGCAGCCCTTTCTTTGTATTGCATAATTTTAGGCGGGCAAGTTAAAGTAGAGTAAAAGAAGAGAAAATGCTGCCAAGCACTGCAAAAAAATAATAAAATGGATTCGCGTATGTTATTTATCATTTATCTTTACTATTGATAACAGCCATTGACTTCGTTTTTGCGAGAAATTTAATTGATAATTTAAAAACATTTTTATCCTATTTTTCCTATCATAAGCTTATGTATATCATCCAAAGTAACTATCAAATAAAGAAATTCATTTGCTTGTATTATTTATCATTTATTGTTACATATGTTTTCTGTCTTATCGGATGGCGTATTCTACGTTAAACTTAATGGCCGTGTCTCTGACACAGCCTGCTTCTTTTTAATTTATTTCACTAATGGTGCGCTCTTCTTATTACTCTGAATTTAATTTACTTTTATTTTGTTGGTGTGGTTTTTGGATTTTTTCGGTTAATTTATTTATAATATTTTTTTGTGCCTTTTATTTCAATATATGCGTGTAGTTTCTTTCAGATTTTTTTAAATTTTAATTTATTGTTTATGCTGTTTTTATTTTAATATAGTTTTACTTCATTTTATAGTATTTTATTTCATGCTATTATACATTTCTTAAGTTCTCATTTAATTTTTTACACTTTGACAAATTTTTTGTTATTTATTTTGCTCAGCTTAAACATTATTTATTATTGTTTTCTGTTATTTATTGTATGCTTTATGTTGGGTTACTTCACTATATTTTTATATTTGATTTAATTATATTTTTTGATTTATCTAATGAATTTTGTTTATTATACTAAATTTAAATTTCTTGTTTTTAGTTTGTTTTATTTTATTTCATAAGGTTGTTAATTATTTTACTTCTTTTATTTTAGTTTTTAGTTGCAATTTTTTTTTGTTAGTTATTTAAATATTTTTAAGTTTATTTTATTCTACTTGATTTCGTTTTTTTAAAATATATTTATTAAAGTTTATTTTATTTTATTATATTTTGTTATGTTACCTCGTTTAGTATTTAATTATATTTTATTTTGCTTAAGTTAATTTTAAAAATTTTTGTTTTCGGTAATGTATTGTGTTATATTTTTTGTTACTTTATCTACATTTACTTTATTCTATTCTATTTGACTTTATTTTGTTTTGATTTCTTTTATATGAAATTAAATGATTTAAAGAACATTGCAACTTAAAATAAATCAATATTTATTTATAAACATTTTAATTTATTTATTTTAATTCCGAATTAATTTATTTCCATGCCATATTTTTAATTTTATTTCGTTGAAATTTAAATTTTTTTATTTTCTTTATTTTATTGTATTTTCATTTATGTTAATTTAGTTTCGTTTATCAATTTTAGTTTTTGTTTGTTTAATTTAATTTAGTTATTTTTGTTTTACTTAGATTTAATATTTGAAAGGGCTTTGTGTTTATTTAGCATGCCATTTTTTTGCTTTGCGCCTTTGCCCTTGTTTGGTTTGTTTTAAACTCTTTATTTTTTCTATTATTTGTATTTGATTTAATATTTTATACCTTAGTTTTTTTTTTAATTTTAATATTCCGCCATTGCTTGCCGTTGAAAATTAATTTTGTAACCGCTTGAATTCATGTCGTATTAATAGCTACATGTGTAGCTGGTTTCATAAAAACTTGCATTTATGTATATATGTATGTATGTATGTACGTACGGATATACTATACATATGTATATGTATGTTTATCCTATGTTGTTAAAGAGTACATTCTATGAACACCAATATCGGTATGTGCAAAACAACTACTCATATTTTAACCAAGTGCCCAAGTGCCGCCAAAATGTAGTATAACATACACGACGAAAAACATGTAATTAAGTTTTAATAATAAACTTTATCGCTTTTGTTCTCACTTTGCTCGGTCTGCAAAAGGATGCTCCTCCCTTCGTGGTACCACCAAACAAGCACATGCAAAATTTATGTCTCCACATGCCGTGTCTGTGTCAAGTTACGGCCACTCTTATTAATGTAGTCAGGTAGTAGTAGTAGTAGAAGTTGTTGTTGTTGTTGTTGTTGTTGTTGTTGTGGCCGTTATTCTTGGGGCAAAGAGCGTTTAATATCCGTACGAAAAACATTAACGTTTTCGATTAATGTCGATGCATGAGCTTATTTACATACATGCACTTGGACATGCTCACACACATACACACTTACATCCACACACATGCACGCATAGGCACTCGATCCATCATTGCATCCATGCCACATCCACAATCCTTCCAATCAAACAGTCGGTCAGCCAGCCAAGCAGCCAAGCAGCCAAGCAGTCAACCATCCGTCGTGCAGCGCATCGCATCGACATTATGTCGGATGCAATTTTTTTATCGACTGTGACGGTGTGCAAACACATAAAATTCCGCATTTAAATTCCCGACCGACAGACGTGCTGACAGAGGGACTTGCGACACACACACACACCACACACATTTGAATTTACGCAGTCTTGTACCTTCATTTTTTATTTGTGCGGCTAGAATTCATACATATATACATATGTATGTATATATTTTGTATGTTGCGGCTTCTTATCAGGCCAGTGAGCTCACACAACGAGGACACAAATACATATATATTCACACGCATACTTATGCATATGTGGTGTGTATAAAACAATTTTTTGCGCCACCAACTAATCAACCACCCAACTCCATCGAAGTCAAGTAGAAAAAAACAAAAACAAAAAGAAAAATCTAAAACAAATCGCGACGACAGCTACAACATTAAATAGAAAATACATAATATTAAAACGCTAAACACCGTTGAATGGAGCTGAGTAGCAGAGGGCTACATCTATGTATGTGGAGCTCCGCGAGTCAAGCCGCACGCTCCATCATGGTTGGCTTCCACACACAGGCATACAGATACAGCGCTCCTTTGGGCAGCTGGCATAACGTTGGGCAAATGGGCAGATGGGCAATGGGCGATCAAATATATACCCACTTGTTGTTGTTGGTGGTGATGGCAATCTGGTTGCTGCTGCTGCTGCTGCTGCTGCTACTTTTCGCTTTTAGCCAGCCCATACCAATAGCCCAAGAGTGTACCACAACGTTTGTAACGAAGAGCAGCAAGAAGGCCAAGAGTGCGGATGTACATAGCTATTAACATGGCATGGCTTGGCATGACATGCAGGCGCGTATGCGTGTATGTGTGCGTGTGACTAATACGTAAGCGTAAAACGTAACCAAATGGCTTTTTACGATATTAATGAAATAACTAAATGCCGGCGTAATGTTGGTCCGCCTTTCGGCCCTCAGGGGGCGATTGTACATACATACAACGCGTTTGCCAATATTCGCATGCATGTGTGTGTGTGTGTATTTGTTTGTCGCCACAGCAGGTAAATTCATTTGCAGTATAATATTCCTGCGCATTTATTTCTTCTTTCGATATTTTTTTGCATTGCATTTATGTATTTACATATATTTATATACATACATTAGGGTGCACATTATTTTTCATACAAAAAAAAAACAAAAATTGGCACGGTTTTTCCAACAGAATTACAAAGTTCATTATATTTTAAGACATCAAACAAAATATCGGGTGTTTTTTTTACAGGTTTGTTTTTCGAATAGAGATAAAACTGGCATTTTGTGGTCAAATCTGCCAACTCTAATGTCATTTATGTTCAGTTTGGTTTGCCATTTCATCATGAACAGGTTGACAAAACAACGCTTGCAAATCGTGCAAATTTATTTCGAAAATAATGGTTCAGTTCGCGAAGTTTACCGCGAGCTCCGTCAATTTTATGGTCGACATAATCGTCCATCAGAGCAATTAATTCGGTTAACCATGGATCGTTTTCGCACTACGTTTACTCTATGTGATAATACACATCCGCAGAGACGTCGAACAGTGCGCACCGAAGAAACAATTGCCGCTGTAGAGCAAAGTGTTGAAGAGGACCCGAATGAATCGATTCGCCACCGTGCACAGCAATTGGAGCTTTGTCCATCAACTTTATGGAAGATTTTGCGCAAAGATCTTGGCTTGCGACCTTACAAGATCCAGCTTGTGCAAGAATTAAAGCCGCGAGACCATGCAATGCGTCGTGATTTTGGTGTATGGGCCGAAAATGAGATTGATCTCGATGCTGATTTTCATCGCAAAATTTTGTTCAGTGATGAGGCTCATTTTTGGTTGAATGGCTACGTCAACAAGCAAAATTGCCGCATTTGGAGTGAAGAGAATCCACATGAGACCCTTGAAACGCCATTACATCCACAAAAACTGACTGTTTGGTGTGCTCTATGGGCTGGTGGAGTCATTGGGCCATACTTCTTCCGCAATAATGCTGGAGAGGCAGTTACCGTTAATGGAGACCGGTATAGAGCCATGATAACCGACTATTTTGTTCCCGAATTGGATGGCATGAATGTGGATGAGTTGTGGTTCCAACAAGACGGCGCTACATGCCACACAGCGCACGTCACAATCGATTTATTGAAGGAAACATTCGATGGGCGCATAATTTCGCGGAATGGACCTGTAAATTGGCCACCAAGATCGTGTGATTTGACACCATTGGATTATTTTCTTTGGGGATATGTGAAGTCGCTCGTCTACGCCAACAAACCAGAAACGTTAGGGGAATTGGAAGCCAACATTCGTGGCGTCATTGCCGACATACGGCCCCATATGCTCGAAAAAGTGGTTGAAAATTGGACCTGTAGAATTGGCTTTATTCGAGCCAGCCGCGGCGGCCACATGCCCGAAATCATATTTAAACATTAATGGCATAAAATTATCCTTCCAATAAAGCCAAATTGATGGACCTTAAAACGATTTTCTTGTGTTTTATTTCAATTCGAAGTTCTATACCCCTAAAAAAAACACACTTTATTAAGACTTCCGTGAAAAGGATGATTTAAAAATAGCACCAAAAATTAATTTTTTTATTAATAAAAAATTTTTTTTAAGTATATATTTTTTTAAATCCACCCGAGATGTAAAAACTATCCAAGCTTAAAAAGTTTACACAAAAATATTAAAAAAAAAATCACGATATCATAATAATGAGATTTTTGGTGCTATTTTTGAATTTTTTTTGCAAGATTGGTTTAGGAAAACTTGAATAACTCAGCCAAAATTGAAACTATTTAGACTTATAAACAAATCCTTTCACGTCCCAATTTTTCGCAATTCTCATAATTATGATTATGTTAAACAAAATTTTAAATATTTTTAATGCAGACCTTTTAAGCTTAGACTGTTTTATCATCGCAGTTGGGCCTTCTGAAAAAAAAACACCTACATATTTTAAAAAGCACTAGTTTTATTTATAAAAAAACTCAATTTTTGATCACATTTTCAAATCAATGCAGCTCACAAAAATTTTTGGCGGAGGTCAGAAAACATAATGAATTATTCGGTAGAAAAAACGGTTTTTTTTTAATGAGGCGCCCTAATACATATGTACATATGTAGATATGTGGTATTTTTGTATTTCGCAGTGACTTTGCTGCTAAGAAATTTTTGTTCTGTCCGCAGCAGTTGTAACCGATTTTTGTTGTTGTTACTGTTAAACGTTAGCTTTGCAAAGTAAACACAAACAAATTAAATGCATTCTTCAAAATTGTTAATGCACATACAACCCTGCATATGACGAATGCTTGAATATTAAGGGTGTTCAAAATTTCCAAATTTTTGTCGGCTGTGATATTACAATTATTATTTTGATACTGAAAAAACTACTTTGTTTTTAAAAGACTTTTATCTCGAGACTTATATTATAAAAGTCCTTTCAGCGAAATCCGTTTTTAAAGCATCGGTAACTATTATTGTAAGAGTTATATTATATAAAATTTTTATGGGAAAATTTAAAGTTGTTCAAGTATTGAGAACTAGTTCTGAACCATTACGAATACTTTTAGTCATCGATAACTATTATTTTGGCACTCAAATTATTTTCATAATAATTACTCGTAAGAGTGATAAAATTTTTTTTAAGTCTTCAAACGCTATTTATTAAGAGAGTTATATGTATCTTAAATGATTTCTATATTAATTATTAGTGAGAAATTTTTTAAGAGAACGACAACTATTTATGTGAGACTTTGTGCATTATAAAAGTCTTTTCATAAGTATTATGTGTGAGAAAATTGTTTTTAGGCCATGAAAAGAATTTCTCTCGTGATACTTATATTATACGGATATATTCAGATCGGGATCATTTTAGGGCAGGTTTCCAACCGATCCTGAAGTGGTGCCGAAAGGATCTCAAACCAGTTACGTATTTGGGTACTTTAACTAATTTTCTCACTAATAATTATTTTAAAATGAATTTTACAATCATAAGTCTCAAAATAATAGTTATCGATGACTTTAAAAAGGGCGTATAAATTTTGCGAAAATTTGGATGACTCTTTTTTGAAACTCAACCAACCATCAATTAATTATTTTTCTTCATCTCTGATATCATGCAATGCGTCACGTTGACCTGAGCACAACATAAGGATTAAAAAAACTGGTTAGAGGATTAATTTGGCACAAAATTCGCTATTGTTGTTTTTGTAAATAAAACATGAAAATTAAGTTACTGCGATCAATAAACAATTAAATATAAGCGGCATTTTTGACTTTCAAAGTGATTCTGTTTCATTTAACCCCAATTAATCGAGCTAAGTTTTTATGCCCTGAGCTTTTCGATACAACAACATTCAATTCAATTCAATGCTTTGGCTGGAACACCTCTAATGTATATACATATCTACATATATATAAAGTATATTGTATATGTATATGTATAGGTACCCATTTACACAAACGAAATAAAAGAAAAATCATAGCCAACAAAGTGATAACGAAATAGGGAAATGGCAAACATATCAAATAAACAGTTTTAAGCCAAAAATAATATGTTGTTTTTTGTTTGTTTTGTTTTTTTTATATATTTTTTTTTTTGCTAATACTCGTATTATTTGCTGCTGCTGTTGCTGCTGTTGCTGCTGCACTGCCAACAACAACTGCAGTGTCAAGTTAAATATTTTCCATAATATTTTGCACTTGACGAGGAGGTAGACTAACATTTGTATGCAGTACAGTATAGCGAAAAATGTATGCAGTCTTATGTAAGCAAAGCAGTTTTAACTTTTCTTCTAAATTTCCTACTTACTGCTTAAAGTTTATTTAGTAATTTAGGATTCGAATTAAATTTCGCATTTTTCGTAGGAGGGAACACTGGTCGAAAACATTTCAGAAATTTAGTACTCATTTAATTAATTTTAATTTTTAATCTGCATAGTTGGATAACCATTCAAATACCATTGCAGAAAACATAATTATTGTGACAGTGAAGAATACAATAACAGCACGAAATTCTTCGTAGCGATTTAAGTAAAAAAGGAGGATGACAAACAATGGTATTTAATCAAAAATTAAAATGGCAACTCTTTACAGTACAACTAAATAGCTGAAAGTGCCTTCGAGCCTCAGTACTCTTACTAATAGGAAACAAAATCACAATTTCACTTACAATGACTTATTAAAATTGCAACATTTTGCACAAGACTGTGCAAAAAAAAATACTTTTTACTGTTATGCGCGCCAATGCCTTTTTGCCTTTGGTGTGGGTGCATCGACTAAATTACGGAAATTTAAACCTGTTCAGCGCCGGCCGTGTGCAGTACTTGTAGACGCACTTATACGATTTCTTTTGAATGACTGATTTTTACATACATACATATGCACATATATATATATATACATATATATAAGTATGAATATGTACATAAATATCGAATACAGAAATCGCTGTGAGTGTCGCGACGCTTGCGAAAAATAATATTTTAATATTATTTGAAAGAATATGTGGAGGAGGAGGCAGACAATAAAAGAAGGCAGGTACATTCAAATTTTTAGTGCATTTGAGGGCAGGAACAGTCGGATATTATTAAATTAGTTGTTATGTCACGTTGAAGCTCTGTGTTTGGAAACTGGCAAGACGGCAAAAGAATATCTACATTTTTAATTAAATTTATTGAAAATGTTGAAAATTCGAGGAAAGATAAAGTCGGGGTTTCAAAAATATCAAGATGGCGGACCTTAATAGAAAACCAGAGACTGAGACCGTTAAGATTTTTATAATAAAAATTATAATTTAATCGTTATTTTTTAATTCAAATTTATTCGATCATCTCTATTGGTTATTATGTAACTTTTTGTGATCGTCCAAGAATAACTATTATCTTTTATCAAAAGTAAAATGAAAAATGATCGAAAAAATAAAAATAAAAAATGATCGAAAGCCATATGAAAAATAACGATTAAATAATGTTGGAAATAGTTTGAATTTTGGGTTAGTAAAGGCTTTCAAAATATAACGGTATGAAAGCTTTTAATATAACGGCTTTCAAAATTAACGGTATAAACAATTCATTCAGCCTGAAACGAAAAAGTCGGTTTTTCGAAAATATCAAGATGGCGGACCTTAAAAGAAAACCAGAGATTGAGACCGTTAAGATTTTTATAATAAAAATTATAATTTAATCTTTATTTTGTAATTTACACTTTTTCGATCATCTCTATTGGTTATTATGTAAATTTTTTTCGATCATGCAAAAATAATTATTATCTTTTATCAAGATTAAAATTAAAAATGGTCGAAAAAATAAAAATATTGATTAAATGATGATTTTAAAATAAAAATCCTTCGTATCTTCGATTATTTTCAGAACAAAATTTAGCTGATTTCTCTATGATTTTTATTCTTAATTAAGAAACCCTTCTATTACGAGTGGGCATGCCTTTTCAATGAAATCAAGAAGATAATCTGAAAAACTAAGACGAAAACTTTTCAATGTAATTAAGAAGGGGTTTCATTAGAATCTCCCTTTATTTTTAATAAGCCCATGATCTTATTGATTTGAAATTATTGCCACCTAAATTTTTTTTAAACAGATTATTTTCTGAAAATAAATGTCAAACTTTTTTTTTTTTAGTTAATTATACAAATTTTAGTTATAATTAAAATAGGTTTAAATATTCATATATTATTATAACAGGTTTTACATATTTTATTATAATAGGCCCGTTTCTTTGTAACTGACTTGCAAAAAAACACTAGGTAGGATAAGGAACTGCATGTAAAGCAACAACACTAACTCGGAAAAATATACGAGTTGATACAACTCAGTAAAATTATATCCGACCTGAGATGTAGTGTTGGAAAGTGAAAAAACTCCGCTCTTGTGAATGAGCGCTAAGAGAATACATGGGAAATTTTAGTTGAAGACCCAATCCCTCTTTATTTGAACAGTAATTTTAAGTACATAACTACGTCAACGTAAAATTCGTTATTTGCAAGTTGGGTACAAAAAAAGGGCGCCATATAAGACCGATTTAAATAAGTATAATATAACAATTGGTGTTGCCAAATTATTCGTCGTACGTTCTTCAACTTTAATAAAAGTTCAGGCAGGATCTTTATTGCACAACTAGGGAAAAAGAGAGCGTCACTATCGTGTAAAGATATTTAATTATAACTTTATTCATTGAAAATTTCTGGCACAATATATATGTAAGTAAATCAAAAATTTTCATAAGGATCTCATTATTAATTTACCTTATATAATTTTAACATAAATACTATAAGATTTCTTCCTACAATTGGATGGTTTTGAACGAAATTCCATAAAAATTAATAAGCAAGAAGTTAACTCCTTGTTTTCAGCTGTCTTAATTTTCAATAATTTTAGAAGAATTTCAAAATAAAATTAAGAAGATTTTCTAGGAAGAAGTTCTTCAATATTGTCCCCTCTCGCTCTCCTCGGCCATTGAGATTTTTTGTTTAGACTTGGATCTCTTTAATTATAGGTGAACTTTTTGGATCTGTGTAGGTAGTTGAAAAAATTTGATATGTGCTGTCCCATAAGATTTTCATTTGCATATTTTGATACGAGTATCAGTTTTATTTAAATAAAATCTATCTACTACATTGACCTTAAGTATTCCTCTGACCTCTTTTTGATCAACATTTCAATTGCGAGCTCTACTTCACACATCAAATGAAAATAAAATAACGAATTAATTAATTTATCATTAACATAATTTTATTACCCACCAATTTAGCTGTGCAACAAATAAGACTTATAAAAATGAATTGAGTGACTCAATTGGCGCTGAAAACGATTACAAAGCATATTTTCGCTACTTCGAAATGATTTGGGGTTTTGTGATTGAATAATTGAATCTACTTATTTAAGTGTACAACAATTTGATTGAACGCATTTATTTACGTACACACAACAACACCTGGGAAATTTGCATATGTCTGTCACATTCCTTCGCCACGTCGCTTGTGCCATCATTTGACGAATGTACTGGCTGCGTGTTGATTGTGTTATTAGTGATAATGAGGCTGTTGATGGCGCAAACGGCAGTTGGTAGATACAGATACCTAGAAAATTCTGATTGTCATCATTGCCCACTTCTCTTGCGACGCTACTTCAATTCAGACGCCTTGCATTCATTGCTGCTGCTACTTGACTTGGCTGCCTGCAGTTGTTGTTTTTTTTTTGATATGTCGTTGGCACTTTTGTTGCATTCGACTGGCTGTGCGCCACTCAATCAGCAGCATACTCGCGTATTTATTGTTGTTATTATTCTGGTTTGTGGTGTCTCCTGTCGGGTGACGACTTTAACTGCATTCCTCATGGCGAACTCCACTCCAACGAATTTTGCGTCATACTACAAGGGCACGCATAACTAAAGATTTTTAATGCATTTTCAAATAATTTTTATGGCAACATTTCACATACATATGTATGTACTATATTTTTAGCTACCGACTTTGGCAGTGAGGGATGTCGGAAAACGTTTTTTGTATGCAAACATTTAATGATGGATATGTGTGGAGGACGTGTGGCTTGGTGTTAGCGATCATTAGTTGTAGTGTCAGCGGCGTTTGCGCTGGACATCCCCAGGTTGATGCTCTAATTTCTTTGTACGCATTTCAAATTTGACAAATGTATTGCATACACAATTTTTGTTGCGTCGTTTGAAATTTGCGTTCATTAATTTGCTTTTTTTTTTAAATTTTTTTTTTTTATTTGGCGCACTTTCTTCGCCGCTCGCCACACGTTCGTCGCTCTACGTCTGACATGCAATTAGTTTTTTTCTTCGTGGTTTTACTGCTTAACTAATAATTATGTTTTTGTATTTTATTTCTCGACTCTTTTTTTCTTTATCATTTTTCTTGCGCATCATTAAATTGCAATCCAATGTCGGCTGGTGCGTTTTGGGCAAACGATTATGCTTTGCATTACGTTTAACTTGCATCGATCGTTCGATCATCAATTCGATCATTTAGTATTCCACCTTCGCCGCTTTCCTCCGCTCCGCTTTGTCGTTTGTATGTATTGTGTGTAGGTATTTACATGCGATCATTTGGTAATTTCTCACTTTTCATTTCTCAACATTATTTCCAATTTTTATTTGAATTCGAATTTTTCACTGATCTCGCGCTGATCGTCTGATCGATTCGTCCGCCACTGGCCTGGGGGCGCATTGTTTTTTAGTCGTGTTTACGCATTAAAGCAATATAACCCATCACATCACAACAACGTTTTCATTCAATCAACATGTCGATCATTTGCAGTTTGATTGATTCCTTCGGGGCGAAGTCGTAAAAAAACTATCGAGCTGTAGATAATAAGAAGAGAGAGAGAAAAAAAAAATACGAAAAACGCGTGCGTACAAATTACTTTTTTATTTAACTGAATTTTACGATCATTAACTGATCGCCTTTTCTTAATTTCATTTCATTCCGTTTATTTATTGTGTTAAGTATGAACATCCATACATATTTATGTACTAAATGTATGCAATCGTTTAACTACATAGTACATCTGTATGTAAATATATATGTAAATATGTATACAGGGTTAGCTATGCACGATCGATGGGTTCTTTTATTACGAGTATTATATTGTTATCATTCGCATTTATTATGTCGAAATTATTATCGATTTTCGTTATAAAAAATTTGTTGTTGTCGATATGTTATCGTTATCCATAAGTTACGTTATTGATGTATACTCTTTTCGTTATCGTATTTTTATTGGTTTAGCGAATTTCTTCATTCTGATATTTTTTTTTTTTTACTAAAAATTTGACATTGCATGTCTTTTGCGAATTTTGTAAAAAATATCAATAAAAAAATGTTGCTTTAAACTATTCTGAAAGTATTGAAAATTCACGGATTCGAAGATTAACGAGTTCAAGTAATTTTACAGTAAAGAAACATGCTCTTCTAGAAGAATCATGTATGCAGCGATGTTCGAAATACTTCTTCAAATATAGCCTGAATGAAGTATCGTTACTTCCACTAGGTTAGGTTAGGTTACTGTGGTAGTTCCCCAAAGGGAACTCACTTAGACATAGTAAGAGTCCGTTGTGATACCACCTAAATTTATGAACGGTAACGTGAATCGGAAAGTCAGGAAAGATTAACCTGAGAAACGTTGCGTGCCCCGAATGAAGTCACGCAAATTACCAATCTCCACTCCAAAAAGGTCTTCTGGAGAGCTAAAGAAGTACGAGCCCAGGTACTTGAACCTCAGTCTCGCAAATGCAGGGCAGCTGAGCAGAAAATGACAAGATGAATCCACCTCATCCTCCTCCATACAGCTGCGGCAGAAAGGGTCAGAGACTATTTTCAGCCTAACCGCGTGAATACCCAACGGACAATGCCCAGTCAAAACACCAACCAGGGTCGAGAGTTGTCGCTTAGTAAGCGACATCAGCTCCCTTGAGCGCCCACGGTCCACTCTCGGCCAGAGGGACCTTGCAATTCTGCATGTCGTGGCAATTTCCCAGCGCTCGCTGAGACGACATAAAGCCCATCTGTCCAGGAGAAACCCGTAGGCAGTCAAAGGAGCCCCCACCCCCTCCCTGCAAGGAGAGATGACTTCCAGGGTACCTTGCCGAGCAAGCTCATCAGCCATGCAGTTTCCTGCGATGTCGCTATGGCCCGGTACCCAAATTAGTCTAACGTCGAGATATTCCGAGGCGGCTGCGAGGGAAGTCAGGCATTCCCTGACCAGTTTTGATCTCACCATTAGCGATCCTAAGACCTTGATAGCGGCCTGGCTATCCGAATAAATGTTGGCCCGTCTAGAGGGCATTACATTGGTAAGTAGCCAATCGGCTGCCTCCTTTATTGCGGCCACCTCTGCTTGAAATACACTGCAGTGGTCCGGAAGCCTAAATTTACGGTTGAGGGAGAACTCATCGCAGAAGACCCCTCCCCCAACCTTACCATCCAGCTTCGAGCCATCCGTGAAAAAGTTCACCGTCCCACCGCCCCACAACCCCCCCTCCTTCCAATCCTCCCTACGCGGGATGTAAGTGGATAGGGGGCAAAAACTCTGGAGTCAGACTTGCCGTGAGATTAAGATTTCCTTGCTAAAATTTAGAATATGCTCTTCTAGAAGATCTTTGTTGGCTCAAATCTGGGTAAATAAATATCAGAAAAAGTATGTTGTGTTTTCTTTTGACAAACCATAATCACGACTTATGCGGCTCTTCTAGATGACTCATGACTTATTAAAGGAACCGTTTGTAAAGTTTCCGGCAGACTCATCGCAAGTTCAATAATTTACTACAAATAATGGCTCTAGTGCGATAATTACCAATAGCCTTTTAATAACCTGTGTGGGTAGTAACGTAATATCCTTTTGCGATAAAACAAAAAAAATGCTGGGTAGATTCATTCGCGTTGATGTTCATATTTGTAAAGAAAACGTTGAACAGGTCATATGCAAAGGAAATAATTATATCGGTCAATCGATTGCCAATTTGCTGCAAAAAAAGCAGGTTATTAAAAAATCAGCATGAATTATTCGAAGTTGTGGCATCAATTTCGTGTCCCAGTTACGTTTTCAAGAGAGCCATTTTGCTGCAACAAACGTCTCGATCAAATTATTGTAAAATATTCAAGAAACTAAATTTATTTTAGATAAACCTCAAGTATTCACAAAGTCGAGTGAAACTCGTCTTCAAAAGTACCTCCACAGTAATTCTGCATATTTTCGAATAGCTAGCGAACTTTGCTAGGCTTTTAGATTACCTTATAGGATAAATTGTCTCCCTTCTTTATGTATAGTATATCGGAATTGCAACGGAAATAACTAAATTTATTAATCAATTATCGATTAATCGCATACGCTATCTTATCGATACTTCAGCCATTCGATACCGAATCCTAGTATCGAATCGAATTTGCAAGGAAAATTATATACAAGACAATATGAGCCCTAACCGCGAAAACACGTAAACGAAATTTTTATTTATATTTTTCTTAGAACCAATATTTAATTTCCTATTGGGATGATTTGGGAACAAAATCAAAATAAGCACAAATATTTTAATAAAGCACCACATATGGAATTACACATAATTTATCACCCATCTAATTGACACAATGTTTCAATTTCAAATTTGTTTTTTTTTAATTTTTTTTCGGATACAGAAATGCTCTTAAAGTATGTATCTAGAAAATTTTAAAAAATATATCGCCGGGAAGAAAGAAAAATTCAAGGAATACAAGGTCGGCATCAAGGCTTTGTTATAGTCAAGGCGAATTTATAGAAGGTGATGGCATAAGAGCAGCTGATTTCATTTTTTTTTTATTCACCTACATGTATTTTGTTTTTGCTTTTGCGTATGAGCTTTCAAAAGCCGCAAAAGCAAAAACAAAATGTATTTAAATTGTGACAACTCTTATGCAGAAACAAAAACAAAATACATAGGAATTTTGTAGTTGTATTTATAACACCACCTTGTATGGATTCGGCTTGGCTATAATTTTAGGTGAGATGCGTTCGCTGCTCTCAACTTTGCTCAAGTTCCGAGTGCAAATACTTTTTAACTGACAAACATTACGTTTTATATAAAATTGTTACTGAATTTCGTTTTTAATTTAGTACCGATATTTCGCGTATAGAGACTTTGAAATGTGATACTTATGGGTACCCGATTATTTTAGATCGATACTTTAAATGAGTACTATATCAGTACTAGAAATAGAAACCATGAGCAGTGCTTTGTCATAGTTATCATAGCTGGCACCAAGTCAAACAATTCGACACTCTAAGCTCTCATCACATCCATTATAAGTGAAATATTTTATAAACATGTTAAGAATTTCCGGCACGTAAAAAGTCAATGTCTTCAACAAGGAAAAACATCAACAAACTATCTGATAAGTATGCACTTACTTGGCTACCATATTAGGTGAGAATATTTATAAAACAAACTCAGAACAAGTGAGAAATGTTGGTAAAAAAAAATAAAAGTAGATTGTATGTATATTTTTTCTATGCATAATTTGTTATTGCAATAAAAATGAACTGCAATAAAAGATTTTTATAGCAAAGTAGCATAGACATACTCGTAAATACTGTAGAATGCACATGTTTTGTTGTAGATAACAACAAGTACAAACAATCAACTAGTATATACAACAAAAACAAAAGCCGGCAAGAACAACAATTAAATCAATGAGAAATCAGTAAACACCAACATAGACAACTGAAAAAGGAAATTTTAATTGCCGACAATCAATTTAATTACTGTTCAATTATCATCAAATGATCATAAGAGCAATGCAATAAGAACAAAAACAACACCGCCAATAGCAATAGTAAACACGCTCCGAATCAAATAAAAATCAAATAAAATTAAAAATAGAAAATAGAAAAAAGTACCACTATATGATCTACGTACGTACAAGTGAACGGACGGACGGATGGACTGACGGACGGGTGGAAAAAAATGAATGGATCAACGCACAGACTAGCTGCTAACCTAACAAATTGCATTGTGTTGAACTAACTGCCTGACTGACGTTAAACGATCAGTCCACCAGTCATCTTTTCACAGCTCAGCACCAACCAAAGTAGCATTGAACATACAAATACAAATCGATCTAATCACAGAGAATTGTCGATCATCAAACGATCATGGGGAGCTCGGCGATCATGATCATGTTGCAAATGATGCTGATGATGAGTCCGGCGGAACATATCGGCGAGTAATTGCTGGAAACGAAAGTGTTAAATGCTCAACTAAGCAGAACAATAACAAAACCAATAAAATAGATTTATTTGTAAAGGCGGCAGCAAACAACAACCAACCAGCCAATAAGAATACACAACACTCCACTCTTTACATGCAATCGAAGTCGGGCAGGCAGACGAGTAGCATGTACGCTCAGTCAGTTATTTAATTCACTCATTCAATTTTGGCCACAATAGATTTACTAGGTAATTAAAAAAGCCATGGCGGCTAAGAGAAGACGAAATAGATAGATGGAGAAAAACTAGCGATCAAGCGAAGATGAGCATCGATCGTTTGCTAGTGCAATGCCGAGTTTGCGGCGATTTATTTTATACTGAAAGCGTGCGAAAATGTTGCAGCAAGCGTATGTAGATTTCGAAGAGTGTGTGTATGTATTAGGGAGTGAGTGTTTGTTGCCGTCGGCATGGATTAATTGATCCTGCAGCGATCAAAGGTAGAAATATTTAAATTGGAAGTAAAAATAATAAAGACGCTAACGATTATTCATTTGATTATCCGAATCGATCGGATTTGTTAAGATAAATTTAAATTAAAACAAAATTTTCAATGATTCTTTAAAGAAGTGAGACATCGACGCATTATATAAAGGCTTATCATATAACTCGGACTATTAAAATAATAAGTAGCACTGTTAGTTCGTTTGCTTCTACGGAACGTTTGGAAGCTCGCAATTCATATCCCTACTAGTTCCCAAAGCTCAGTATATGGTAATATCTTAGTTTTTTTTTTCAACGGCCACCAGTTTTGGCTTACTACTGACTTTTCCCGATTAAAGATCAAATCCGGTACTTCCACAAATACTAGATTCTAGGTTTCTGATTAGACATCATCGAGAATGTATCGCTCTCGCAAGGCGGATTCATATGGAGTGGATACCTCCTCTATTGACGCATACAATTTGCTTGCGAGGAGAGTAATTCTTTTGGAGGTCAGGTATAGCTTGTTCAACAAACGGTGAAGCTTATTTAATTACACCTCTATTTGAAGCCAATTAAATTTGATTTAAATTTTTTACGATTTTTATGCGCTAGTGCTAGGAAATCAATGTTAATTCATCCGCAGTGCAGCGCTGATCAATAAAAAAATACAAATAATACCTAAATACTTTAAAAGTAATGCGATATAAGTAAATACATATATGTAATATATAATGTTTATATACAAATGTATGTATGTATGTCGATACGTACTACACAAATTTCTCATCTACCAAATTTATAGATATTTCTAATGCATTTTTATCTATAATACTTAGTAATTTAATTTTTATGTGTGTGACTCGTATTTATTTTTTTTATTTTTTTCTTGATAATTGTTTTAAACAATAATTAATTTTTTATTTGCTTCCATTCCGCAGGCACACCCATCAACCGCTTACCAATAATGGCGAAATCGGTTTTGGATTTATATGAGTTATATAATTTGGTAATAGCGCGTGGCGGTCTAGTTGATGTTATCAATAAGAAATTATGGCAGGAAATCATAAAAGGACTACATTTGCCCTCGAGCATAACAAGTGCTGCATTCACGCTGAGAACACAGTAAGTAGTTTTTTCCCTCTTCTTATGTAACACAAAACGTTTGACACCGTTCAATGAAGTGACTTGGGCGGTTATAAATCCGAGGTGATCCGTTTTTTTGCTACCTTTGACATTTTTTCTTGAGAAATTTTGCTCTACTTTTCTCTCAGTATTTATTTTAAGCTCCCAGGCACCCTGATTTATCAACCTACAATATATAAACATCACTTCATAAGTTGGTTGAGAATTTCAAGCGAATGCAAATGACATCATTATTATTAACCTTGCCGATGTTTTATGTAACTAAGCACAAGCTCTGCTACTATTCACAAGAAGCTCCTTTTAAAAAACCGGCTAATCGAATAGTGCAATCCATTCATACAAAGAAAGTGATATTTATAGATTACTATACTGAAAAGAATTCTAAACCCTCACATAATTTATGCGTTACTATGGGGCATTGATAACTCTGGTGTCTAACTCTCGCAAGTCCTTGTTAGATACATATATTGGATTCAGATCACAATTTAGTTCTAAAACACACATATTGAACTGTAGGAGGTGACTTTATTGGACTACTACCTTTCTTCAGCCAACCCATCACTTCAATCAACCCATCAGCATCAATCTGGAACAGGAAATGTGTTGGCTTGCACTTGCAAAATTGCAAAATAAGACTCTGGTCGTCTATGAGTGACCATTTAAATGGTATCTTTCCTTAGCATAAGGAGAGGGAACATTAAGATGATGACTGCGACCCAAATTTGTTCAATAAATGTACATGGAGCCAGACAAGCGGCTCTTCGAAATGACTGCTGTCTGAGCTGTTGGGACATGGAGGAGGAGAGCACAGGAGGTACTAGGTAGAATAAGAGCTGAAGCTCTGGGTAGCTGTTTCTTCGGATTACGAAGTGGTTTTAGTGGCACAGGGGGTAACTTATGCGATATGCAACCGTCTAACCTAACCTAATCTAGGACTCAAGAGATATTTTAAAGCTGTAAATCTATTGGCTTTTTCTCTTTATAACTAAGGAAATCTTTAGCAGAATATGAACTTGATATCAAACTTTTTAACAAAATTGCATAAAAAATATAAACTTACTCAAAATAAAAATTCCTTTGTTCGCGAAGAAGTCATTGCAATAAGAAATGAAAGAGTGAAGGTTTCAAAGCGATCAGTTTAGTTGTTGCCGAGAAATCGTGGCCACCGTTAAGCCGTTTCGCAAAAAAAAAGATTCTGAGATAATTGCGTTTTAAGTTTCAACAGTCACTCAGGACGCAATACACCTTTTCAACGCTGTAACTTTAGTTCTAAAAATCAGACTCTTGAAATCTTGAAGAAACCTTCTTGATGGAAGGTACATGAAATCAAAAAAAAAAGTCGATTTTTTCGACCCAATCAAGTGGATATAACAATACACCAAGTGGTAGATGAAAAAAGAAAACTTTTTGATATCAAATTGTTATTCTAACAAGGCAATCAAACGACAAAAGTTGTGATATTCGCATTTAAAATAATATCAGTTGTAATCAGACTTAATGACAAGTATTCGTGGTTACATGCGAATGCGAATGTGAATATGAATACGAATATGAATGTGAATAATGATTATGAAGAAAATGAAAATGAGTACGGAAATGGCAGAGGCAAGGCATGGAAAATAATAATGCTGCGAATAACGTTATCCTTAGATGGCAGATCATCAATGCAATGACGATAACGGTTGATAACGATAACAGTTTCGATAATAGAATCGATAGAGATAACAACAAGAAGCCGATGACTATAAAGAAAATAAATACGAACTAATAATAAATAAAGATGAACTGAACTTCGAGATACTTGGACAATGGAAACCACCTAACATAACCTAAACTAGGACTAATAAGATATCTTAAAGCTGTAAAGCTATGGAATTTTTGTCTTTATAACTAAGGAAATCGCAAGCAGAAACTTTCAAGTCAAAATTCCTGAAATCTAGGCAGTCACGTGTTCATATTGATTGCAGATTTTTAGAATAATATAAATGTGAATATGAATGGATATGAATATGAATCTAAATCTAAATATGAATATGAATACGAATATGAATATGGAAATGAAATATAAATACTAAAAATGGTTGAGGAACGGCATGGAAAATAATAATGCTGAGAATAACGTTATCTTTAGGTAACATATCATCAATGCAATGACGATAACGGTGTTGACAATGATATCAGTTTCGATAACAATATCGATAAAGATAACCATATTGTTAATCGGATCTTTAATGATAACGGTAACAATAATAAAATCAATGGATATAAAAAAACGATTGCGAAGTAATAATAAAAGATAAAGATAAACTTAATTTATACATCTCTTGTCATTTCGAGCGTCTCGTAAGTGCAAAATACACTCAACTTTAGTTTAACTCGTTAAGAAGCATTTAAGGAAGTGACAAAAGCAACCACTTGTATGCCACAAAGGTGCAGCACACTCGTAACTACCTACTACTTACATCGAGTTGTTGGCGCGTGTACATAGATTTATGCAAAAAATAATCGCCAGCAGCCAATCTCCAATATCTAGTAATGTCCACAATGACAGCAATGCATAACGTCTTGTTGGCTCCATTTGCTGCTGCATTGTTGTTGAATTGATGACACATTTTATGTGGTAGACAGACAGACATTGGCTAGCCGCGCCCTTTTCCCCAAACGTCACGCACAGTAACCTCTCGCCTAGGCAGCTAAAGCCACCATATAAACGCCTAACGAACTGAACTCCCCTAGCTGCCTAACTAACTAACAAACTAAATATTACATACACTGTTGCATGCAACAAAAGTTTGTAAAATGCTTGCAACCGCAAATATATTTGCAGCAACGATTTCTATTCCATTTTATTTATTGTTGTTTATTTTTGTTTTGTTTTTTACTTGTTTTGTTTTTTTTTTTTTGTTTTGGCAAATTTATTTTGGTGTCACAAAAGATGCTTGTGGCTTCTTGCTAACTGCCTAACTAACTGTCTAGACGTCAATTGTGCTCGTACTCAGCGGCAACAAATTATAAAATAAGTTATGTTTTGGTTGCAACTACAGAAATACACGTTAAGTGTGCTGTGCAACAAAGTAGCATTGAGTAGTTTAAAATTAAAAAAAAAAAAAAAACCAAAAAAAAAAAACGGAACGAGAAAGTCATTGTTTTGAAAAGCTTTTATTTAACTGTATAAAAGACAGAAAACAATTTTATGCGTATACGCCATGGTGGTCGTGTCAAGTCTGGAGTGTAACTAACTGCCAACGCCCCAAATAAGAGTTACTTATAGTCTGCGCCTTTTTTTCGTTTGGGAATAATTTTAGCTAATGATTTGCATCGAATGTCTATGCCAATCTTTTAAGGCAGTTGGTTGTAGAAGATTGGTGAATTTTTTCTATAAAAAAAATGCAGTTTGTGTGTAGTAAGTGTGCATTGAAAGAAATATGAAAAAAAGAGTAAAAGTCTTACTCTCTTTCGGCCAAACAGCCTTGCAGCGCTACTACAATCGATACTGCAGTTTTTTGTGGTTTTTTATTTTTATTTTGAATCATCACATTCACACACACACACACCTAGACGCATACATATACACCTACATATGAATATAAACCTAGGTAAATACCAGTGATTGCTTGCACCTCGTCTTAACTCACTTCACTTCGTTCAACTGCAGCAGTGCGTCAGCTAAGATGCCAAGATAGATATGTATACAGACAATGGCTAGCAATTTTTAGTGCTCATGCAATAATTTACAATTGCTAATAACAGATCATAAAAATGTTGGCTTTATTTGTTGCCATTCGCATTTATGTCTGCCATGGTGCAAATAAATGTAGGCAACATTTGCGTTTTCTATGTATTTGTAGCCAATCGCTACATGTATGTATACCTAAAGAGTCACAAACACTCACAAATAAATAAGTGTACAACAAAAAAAGTCAAGTGCTCAGGCATTTACGCGAAAGCTTTTGACAGCCATAAAGCACCCAGTAGTATATAAAAAGCACACGAAAATTGTCTAAAATATCACATTTGCGTTTTACTGCAGCTAATCATACACACATAGTTTCATATATGTATGTATACATATGTATCTCTAAGTATGCATGTGTGTGTGTGTGTTTGTGTGTATTAGTGAATGTGCCTGTATGAGTTGTTTAGCTTTATAAGTAAATGTTTTTTGTTTCCTTCGTGCTCTTTGGATTTTTTGTTTGTGTTTTTTTTTACACGGCTACGCCTCACATAAAACATATTTGTAGCGCTCGTTTATGACTGTTGTTCTGTGGTTTTTGGTGTAGAGGCTTTAATTAAATTTCAATTTCTACTTAAATTATTACACCGCATAAATATGGCTCATTGAAGCGAAAAGCTATGTGGTGGACATAGTCGGTGGGAAAATTTTGTTACACCTAAAAACAATTTTGTAAAGGCATGCGGCATTTTGTTGTTTTATTTTTGTTTTTGACGAGGATGTCGAGAGAAAGTTGGTAAAGTTTGTGAGGAGATTCTAGCCTCTTTTATCAAAACTATCGTTATCCATATCAATGCTAATTGGCGGTTTTGTAGATATCGCACTTGAAACATTATCATTATCGTCATAATCATAATCGTAATCGATATTTTGTTTTTTTGTCGATGCTCACATTATATTTCAATATTTTTATTGCCATCGATATCCTTGTCGTGTAATTTTCATAAGTTTCCTGATGAAATATTTATTCGTAATCACAAACGTAGATGTCATCGTTTTTGTTATCGTTATTGCTGTTGGTGTTGTTTTCGTTACCCTATATTTGATATTGTATATATCATTATCGTTACGTCGACAAAGTAGTTACTATCGATAAAGTAATTGTTATCGATAAAGTAATTGATCTCGATAAAGGTATTGCAATCGATAAATTATTTGTTATCGATAAAAACTATTGTGATCGATATCATTTTTGTTTCTAATATACTTCAATATCTTTGTTATCAATATATGTATTTGTAAATATATTTTCTCTACCCCATCTGTATTTGGTCTCACTAGACCCGTCTGGACTATTACCTGTATTTCTTGATATTTTTGTTGCAGTCGATGTCTATATAATTCATCTGCCTAAAAAATACTGGTACATTGAGGTAGCTGGTATGATTTGCCTTCCTCCATGATGTTGCTTACCACGGACTCAAATATTAGCCAGTTGCAAGAATTGTCATAACATGAGCACAAGCCATTGCTTGCATTCCTCCTTGGATTACTTTACAGATAACTGAATTGATTGTAGTATCAGAATCAGAATCCTCTCGAATTGATTTTGAAGAGGTCATACTATCTGGACCAGAGGTTTTGTAAGCCGAAAGTTATTTCATCGCCCACGAACTTTCGCTTTCGCGTTGATTGATTTTAAACTATGCTGCAACAATTTCTCACCTCATTTTCTAGCTTATTCAGTTTCTATTATTCATGGTTGGGTATTACCTCCAAATAGGCGCTTGTACTAAGCCGAACCGCCGTCAAGAAGGCGTCTCCTCGAGCTAACGGATGAGATCAGAACCTACACTAGACAACCACTGGATCCGACAGCGTACAGACAGGCCTCAGACAACATTCACGGACATTGGAATCAAACCACCGCCTATAGCAGACTAGGAGCTCCAGCTCTTTGTAAGTCCCTCAGACCCAACAATGATTTGGATATTGTAGTAGACTTAACTGCTACTTATCCAGAATAAACCCAGACATCCCCAACACATGCCCACCAAGTAGGGTTCTCCGCACGACACTAATAGCCATTTCTCTTGCCTTCTTAAAGCCACTCGTCTAACCCCCTTTTCCCTATGATCCGACCCATTTGAAATAGCTCATTGCCTAGGCTTCCTTTTAAGTGAGTTTAAAGATAATCGCTGCTGAAAATCCGAGCTGTTTGTTGTTAGCGTAGAAATTATTAAATAAAAAATGTACCAAACAAAAGGCCAGGTTTATTGATTTTTTCTTCTTGTTGTTTTTAAAAAAATCCAGAAGATTTGAGTTCCCGATACTTAAGTAATACTTCCCATCACTAAGATTGTTAAATTAAAATATTAATTATGCCAGCAAAAATGTAAAGCTAACGAAAAAATAAATTAGAAAAAAAAACGAAACAACAACGCGGCTCGACACCAAAGAGGATCGAGGAAAGGAGAGCTGAGAGTAAAAGTGATTTAAAAAATTAAATTGAGTTTATATTTTATCACCTACATACGCGCACATACACAAGCAAAAAGTAGAATACATACTTTAAAAAAAAAAAACAAAAAAAAAAATGGCTAAAATAAGTCACTTTGAAGGCGACCGACAGAAACTGCGTCAGCGCTTGCGCTTGGATGTTTTTGAATGAATGGAATACATTTATTAGAGAATCGAGAAGAAAAAAAATTGAAACCATTCCAACCAATCAGCGTGAGAAACGTTTAATAACAAGTTTATTTTGGCGGTAGTACAAAATAATAAAATTTAGCAAGAGGAAAAGCGTCAGCGGAAGGAAAACAACAATTGAATGGTATTGAGAAACCTACATACATACATACAAAACATACACACATATAAATACTTATGGAAGAGTACTTGTGTAATTGGGTATATTTTTATATGTATTGTCGTATGTAAATACAATGTACGAAATATATGTATTTTTTATCTGTATGTTTGTAATTAAATATATTGCGTTGGTTTGAGTTCTATTACCTATTATGACGATATTCCGTTGCAGGGACATTTTTCACTCTATATTTTACTAGAAACATTGGACCTAATAATAAGGGACTATCTATACATAAAATATAGTGATTGTACTTAGATGAGTTGAAAAAAGTATCCTAGTTATTATTTTTTTTTAAATCTTTAATCGCAAATCGTAAACGTTGTATTTAAGTGTTGCTCAGGAATTTCATTCCATGTTGTTTTTTCAATGTTCAATTTATAAATAATAATAGCCCTTTTCACTTTTGAAGTGTAAACGGTGCCGCATACCTGGTATGAAAATTCCAAAGTGCAGGTTTCGATAAATGCAAAAAAAAGTATTTCATTTACAAGTAATTATATTGTATACGGAATGTGCTTTGCGTTTTTGCGCAGAATTTTTGGCACGCACCAATAAGTTTTTTGTTTTTTTTTTGTTTTTTTTTGTTTTTTTTTGTTGAGAAAAATTACTTTATGAAAACGCTGTGATGTGTAAACGCAGCTAATTACATTAATATTTTTTTGCAGTGCATTTATCCCGCAAAATCTGCAATATATTTCATTAATTTTTTGCTTAGCAAAGCAGGAGTTTTTTTTTGCCCAATTGTGTTTTATCCGTCTCCTCCATTCAAGCTGTTTTTTCATACCGATTTTTGCACTCCGTAAACTTCGCGCACGCAATATGCTTAAGAAATTTAAAAAGAGCCAACAAAAATTTAAAAAAAAAAATGCAAATGAATGTGATTTGATGTTACTTTGTAACGCAAATTTGCATTTTATGGACTTGTACGTTTCTTAAGGGAGGCCAAAAAATTAATTTAATTTTATGATTAGCTGCGTTTTGGCGGTGTCATAATGAGCATTTGCTTTATAATGTCATGTATCACGTCGTTCAAAAGTCTTCAAAAAATTTTATCTTTTTTTTTTTGAAATTATTCTAAGTTCTGCTCTTGATTGGCTTTAAATAATTTTAAATTATTTTATACTCGCTATAGCCATTATGCCAATGCAAGCCCTGCCGTCTGAAAAATGGGGTGGGATTCTGGTATAAAGTAATTGAAAAAACTTTGTTTGCTTATTTACGGTATTTGTAGGATACAAGTTCCGTAGATTGCCTTGGTTTTTTAATTGACTTTTCTTTGCGAGTTATTGCGAAATAAGTACATATTCCCAATAAAAAAGTTCGAAAATTCGCTATTTACGTTCGCCCCCGCCGAGTTGATATATTTATAAAATCAAAATGAAAAAATCGATACACTAAAAGCACTCAGATAAATCGATTCCAAATGAGCCTATAAAAAATGCAATTTATATTATCGATACTGTTAACGATATTTATGTTTTTTTCGATATCTTTCTTATTGTAGATATTGCTTTGGGTCTTAACTAGAGATATTAGATCAAAATTTAAAAAATCTTTCCGTGTCGAATGGTGTCGATTAGTCGATCAAAAACTGGAATTTATATTATCGATATTTACCCTCTTCCGATATCTTCCTCTTTATAAATATTATGATAAATACTGTCGTCAATATATTTATCGTTGCCGCTGTTATTGCCACTCT
Source organism: Anomoia purmunda (assembly GCA_951828415.1). Classification (NCBI taxonomy): domain Eukaryota; kingdom Metazoa; phylum Arthropoda; class Insecta; order Diptera; family Tephritidae; genus Anomoia; species Anomoia purmunda. The sequence continues at coordinate 51,372,759 of OX639997.1, forward strand.
TAATTAGCGATGCCAAATCAAAATTAGAAACAAATCGTTTTCAGATCTATTGTAATCGATGTAAAGAGGGTCGATACATAAAAAGGCACTTGAATAAATCGATATTACAGCATAAAAAGGCGATTAGTCGTTAAAGGAAGTGTGATTTCTTCTATCGATTTTGTTATCGATTTTATTATCGATGTTTATGTTTGTTTTCGATATATTTCTCGTTATAAATATTATTTTATTTCAACGTCGATATTGCTACACATACAACTATCGATGTCAGTATTGATAATGATCTTGTTATCGTTATCGTTATCGATATCGTTTTGAATTCGCTTGCGATTAGTATTTTACTAGTATTTCATTTCTGAAAGTTCAAGGCTTAGGTTAGCCATTTGAAAATTAAAAATTAGTGTAAATCAACTGAAAAAATTTGATGTACAAAATAAATTAGCCTTCGCAGGGTAATATCAAAGTAATTACTCATAGAACCTAACTTTTATAAAATACTCTCGGCAATGGCAAAATAGCCATCGATCCACAGCCATCCGCAGCTTCCATTGCCAACCAGCTGTACATACATAAGTATTGGGTTTTGCGACTACCTCTTCCCGAATCGCTTCTCCCCACACAAATAACCATCGCTTGACGTGTCGCTTATCCTCAGCATGCCCGATAGTGTTCCGGCGAGTGAATTCCATATTTTGCATTTAATTAATAAACACTACAGAAATCAGTCAACAATAAACAATGGCGATGGTTTCACATGTAAACATATACATACATACTTACATACATACATATGTACACATTTATATGCAAATGCATTTGGCGCGACGCGATATTACGAAAAGGCGCGAAAAAAGCGTTAAAATGACAATTGGTAACGAGCGGCAACAACAACTATAGGAATATGTATGTACATACATATCTGGGAAACTAAACAGCAAACCTGCATTAAGAATAAAGAGACAAAGGCAAGCAAGAAAGTAAGCAGAATAGATCGCTGAATTATAGACAAACGGACATTGGTCGCAGATAAGCCAACAATTAGCCATGAATATGGATATGGCTATGGCTATGAGGAGCCGAGCCTGTTAAGGAATTGCTTGGCGGAGGTTGATTGCGTCGCTTGGCGTGTAAGCCAGAACAATACGAGTGCATTTGAATTTAAATTTGTATGTATGTATGTATGCATGTATGTGGATATGTGCACAACGAGTACTTATGTTTGCACGCCAATTGCTGCTCCAGTATCCTTGCGCTGGCTGTGGCTCATTGCATGCTGCTTTGTTGTTTCCCTCTCAAATGGATGCTTCACTTGAATTACCATGTAAATATTAAATGAAAATATAAAGGAAGCAACAGGTCGCGATCGAGATGGGCTCTACATACATACAGACAGACACGCATACATACAAACTATATGTAGATATGTGTAAAGGGTTCGAGTGGTTAAATATGTAACGCACTGAGGCGTTGCAGAGTCAGAGTCAGAGACAGGAAGATTTTTTATATCAACACTGCTGACTGGAGGACGTCAGAGCATAGTGCACGGCACAAATATAGTACATGGCTTTGTATGTATGTATATGTAGCTACTACCAAGTGGGCAATGCAAAAAGTTGCCGATAAATTATAATTATTAACTGGGGGTATACTCGTGGTATGACTTAAGAAAAAAGTATTTCCTTAAAACAAGAAATCAATTTCCTTATTTTAGAGTTTTCTCTCTTTTTTTTTTACTTAATAATATAAAAAATTACCTCAATATGAGGTGTTTGCTGAAAACATTGTGCCATTAATTTGAAAAAGTACAGTTACTTGATGTAAGTAATAATTTCATTAAATAATCTTGAATTTCGCCAGTGCTTTAAAACCAAAACAAGCTTTGCTGTGTCATCATTTGACATACAAATAGAAAATTTATAATGAAACTTTTTGACATAAAATATGTAAGATATCCTCAAATACAAATTAAATATAAATCGGCTAAAATAAAAATGAAATAATAACTCAAATTGCTCATTTCTTTTTGGAAAACAACTCTTACATCGAATTTCTTCAAGTAAAACTAAACTATCAATTTCCTCAACGTTAATAAAAAAAAACTCAAGTTGATTTTTCCTAAATATAAAGAAAAACTAAGGAAATGTGTTTCCCTGAAACTGGGTCAAATCGTTTACTCATTTTAAGGCAATTAAGTCTTTGGAGCCATTTCAAGGAAATATTTCCTTAGAACAAGTTATTTTTTTCTAGCGTTAAGGATTGTTTTACTCTGACTCTAGGCTTACTTATTTAGCTTTCTTTCAGAGATTCTCGCGAGGTGAAGATTCATGAGGAAAAATTATACCTTGTTGGGGTTCAAATTCTCATTACCTATGGATCCCTAAATTAGGATGCATGATTTCGTTAAATCGTTTTTTTTTAAAGTAATTTTTTCATATCGGCAAAATGCAACGCATTTCACATTTTTCCACTGGGTTCTAGCAAAATTGTGTTGTGTATTCGATGTATGCAGGTGCTCGGCGAGTCAAATCCACTGGATTGATAGTGGTAATGATTATTGCTTTTAACGCTAATAATATTATTGTTTTTATTACAATTGTTGTTGTTGTTGTTGTTGTTGTTGTTGTCGTCGCTACTTTCTGTTGCACTGTTGTTTATGTCTGTTAAAAATGTTAATTTGAAGGTATGTACATACCTCTGCTTAAAACAACAATAACTGCAGAGCACATAACATCCATATGAGTATGTATGTGTGTGTGTGTGTATGTGTGTGTGTGTGTGTGTGTGTGTGTGTGTGCGTGTGTGTGTGTGTGCGTGTGTGTGTGTGCGCGCTACAAACCCTGTAGAAAAATCCACTTGCACCCAACTAGTCCGCTTTTAGCGAAATAAGAAGGAAATATGGAGCAGTTTGGGTTGCCTAAAGAAGAGACATTTGCCCTCTCAGCAGCATTTCTTCGATGACGCGGAAATACGTAAAAAATTCTGATTAACCTCGTAAACTCGGACTGTCCACCTTGTGGTAATTTAAACCACAAAACTGTTTGTTCTAATCACAGATGTGTCGTCGATTGTAAGAACTTGTCTATCTGACGACGAGCTTTCCACCTAAAAATTCCTTTTATTTTAGTTTAAATTTTTCCTGCAGGGTCAATACGGGCATGTATGGGTGTCTTTTGTGAATTAATGCACGTGTGGTAGATGAGCACACATTTGATGTGAGCAAACACCTGAATCGGTAATGGTGCAATTACCACCAGTCGATGTCGGCAAAAAGAAACAAATACACATTCATATTCGTACATATCTATGTAAATGCTCGCAGGTACGAAAGTATGCAGATGTCTTCATCGAAGTCAAGTTTCTTGAGATGCCGACAAGTTGTGACCAACAGTGAGTGACAAGCCATAGGCGCGCTTTAGATTCAGACGTTAATGGTAATAAATAATAGAATACTTCTTACTAAATCTCAGGTGAAAAAGGTGTAAATTTAAATTTCCAAATTGAAGCTCAGGTTGGGCGGTTGAACGAAGCAGAAGTAAGGAGTTTATTGTCGTTCAATCAAAGAAGCGTTTAAGTCAAAATAGCGGCAACAAAAGTGCCTACATTTTAATGAAGGTACATATAGCAAAATAGTCATCTACTCAGGCAGCACTGAAATTATTTGACTCTATCCCAATCATATCCAAGACTGCAGCTGACTGTTGCAGATCTCTCAACGAGATGGCTGAGCAGTTCGGTTTATGTCGAAGTTGTAGAGAACACGAGGAGTTGGAAACTCTAAAATATCCACTGTGCGAGCGTTCCGCGCATGGTATCGGAATTCTTCGAGGAACTTAGTGACCCAGGTGCGTTAAAGACGCAGCTACTACTAAGATTCGTAGATTCGTAGATTCGTTTGTTCAAATAGGAGGGAATAGAGATTTGTTGGTATTACAATGTGTACATTTAAGGGTCTTGGTATAATGGTTAATACTCTTGGAGCCACTTCAACCTAACCTAAGCTAACACTGGCCGAGGCGAAATTCTATCCATGAAGCCCAATACCGGTTACAAAAATTAAAAAAAAAAAAATATTTTTAATTCTTATTTAAAAAAAAAATATTGATTGACACAACTACTGTAGATGGTTTCGTGGAGTGTCGGGCGGTGAGCAATATGCCTCCGACTTGGATACCGCAAAAAAATTGTATTTCTGACAAAATGGCAGCCCCAAAAAGTAGCATTTAATGCTTCAAAAGCCATGGTGATTTTGTTTTTTTTATAAAATTCGTAATTTTGTGTTTTGCGGGCTCGAGGTCAAGGGGGTGTTGGTATGAGTAAAAACAACTGATTTACTTAGTTTTCCTTCCAATATATTTCGGTTACACTACGGTAACCGTCTTCAGGACAAATGATTTTACACGTCCGCACTGTCCGACGGGGAGCTTTGTACTGGAAAGGTCGCGAAAAAATCATTATTAAAATTCGTAATGTTTTTCGTGTTATTTTTTTTCGCTAACTTTTTTACAATATTTGTGGTTCGCAAAATCATATTAAAAAAAAAAATAGTTCAAATTATAAAATTTGAAACTTTTTATTTCGAATTTTGTGAAAAATTTTGGTGAGCTATAGATTATTGAATTTTAGTATAAATTCTGAATTTTTTTTGACTATTTTGTAAAATTTTCGAATTTCATTTAACGCGTGCAGTTTATTTGATAGAAAATGTCCAAGACCGTCACCACAACAAAATATTAAAAATCAACAGGAATTTATTTAAAACTCATACGAAAATGCAATAGCAAATATAATTTTTTCGGGATTTCAACTCTGTATAACTCCTTAGTGTAATACTTTGGCATTCGAATGTTCGAAAAATGATTCCACGTTTTACCGAGCAGCCACTCTATTCAAGGATTCGCCAAAGCCATTCAAGCTTTTAAAATCCTTTATCAGTATACGCACAATTTCTGCTCACAACTCATACTTTCGCTAGCACCACACAACAATCGGGTGGAAATTCTCTTATGGACCGTGAGAAGTATCAGTACTTTGAATCCCTCTTCCATCTAAACTCTACGGCTTTGAGCAAGGTGCAAACATCTGCCTGCCGGCGTAGCTTGTACGAATTTTATTTGCATATTGCAATTTCCAATACCATAACTCAGCTAAGCTTCAATCTAGCACTGCCTATCTTCTTCATCATTGCCATCATCTTTTTACTCTTTTACCAAACACATAGAAACCAACAATAATTTTCCATTCATCCCTTTTCCCCCCACACATCTGTTTGTGTTGGCTTCCATTAGCATTCTTTTAATTTAATTAACACAATCAAAGGCTAAACATATCCAGTCATCTAACCATTCAGCCTGCCATCCCTTCCTTCGACCACTCAAAGCGGCTGCATCGTTTAGACCGGCTGAAGTCAAATCGTCAACAATTGAAATCGACGATCGACAGCTACGTATGCATGTAGAGTTCATTCCTTTTTTCCATTTCATTAGCATGTTGTGTTGGTCGTCGTCGTTGCTGTCTTTCAATCGCGTTAGTACTTTATTATTTAAATATTTAATAAACATTTATACTCGTACACTCACTCCTTGTCTACAAGATACTGCTATGTTTCGTCCATTGGCGGCATCTCTCAGCTGGCTGGCTGGCTGGCTGGCTGGCTGGCTGGCTGGCTGGCTGGCCGGAGTCTGTGTTTACTCATTGGAGTTTTCGCATTTGCATTTTGTCATGTCACTGCAGTTTATCTTATATATTTTGTTTTTGATCCCTCTCTCTCCCTCTCTCTCTCTCTCTCTTCCTCTGTGGAGCACTCTGCTTTTCCTGTTTTGTTTTCTCTGCCTTCTCCCACCTGTCAAGTGCAACAGTTGAAATACCTAGTTTGTTGATTTAGGTTCCTCGCAACGATCGTTCTAATCATGATTGACTCCTCAGAAACAATGGCATTTCTAGTTGGATGCCTGTGTTGTGCTTCAAATGTGCATCTCTTTTATTTGTTTTACTCAATTAATGTGCAGCGTTGTAATATGCATTTTGTTTTTCGTCGTAAGTCTGTGCCTAGCGGCGGCATTTATGAAAGTATTGCATATTTTTGATTATGACTAATAATAAAAGAAATAAGTACCTGCTTCGTTCCTGTTAATCGTCAGCATAAAATATTTGACTGAATAATTTAAGAAAAATGTGGCATTATTAAATATAAAGACGCCGCTAATGAAAAGCTCTTATTGGATTTACTTAGAAAAGTGTAGTTAAATATTATTATTAGATATAGGTGGTCAAATAATTGTATCGTTCCCTGTTATGCGAATTATGTATCTGAGATAGAATATGCTTTCTGAGTTTTCTTTATTCCCGATTCAGACAAGAGACTGGCTAGAGAAGCTGGTGGATAAGTTGGGACTGTAAATTTACTTTAAAAAATGAAAAGAAACCTCTTCTTCTTTTCAGACGTGGATTTCAATGAGGCAATACTTTTTTCGGAGGCGGTCCTTTTAACAGTTGTTACTTGATTTATACCCAGTTTGGTTTGCCATTTCATAACAACGTTTGCAAATCGTGCAAATTTATTACCAAAATAATGATTCCTTTCGCATCGCGCGCTGCATCCAATATTCGGTCAACATAATTGCCCAGCAGAGTCGGTAATTCGAGCAACCATGAATTGGTTTTGCACCAAAACGAGATGGCCACCGATGCCGATTTTCACAAGAAAATTTTCTTCAGCGATGAAGCTAACTTTTGCTTGAATGGGCACGTTAATAAATAAAATTGTCGCCTTTGGTTGTGTTGATAATCCACAAACCATTGTTGAGACGTCGTTACATCCTTAAAAAGTCACTGTTTGGTGTACTCTATAGGAAGAGGGAATCATTGGTTCATACATATTTCTTTAAAAATCAAGCCGCATGCATAATGTCTTAGTCAATGGGAAACGATATAGAGCCATGATTAATGACTTTTTCGTGCCTGAATTGGAGGACGTTAATGTGGACGACCTTTGGTTCCAACCAGACTGTGCAACATGCCATACAGCTAACGAAACAATAAATTTATTGAAGGAAACTTTAGGTGAGCGCATTATCTCGCGCCGTGGGCCTCTGGCGTGTCCTTCAAAATCGTGCGTCCTAACACCGCTGGACTATTTTTTATGGGGTTATGTGAAGTCACTTGTCTATGAGACGATTGACGCCATGGAAGAGAATATGCGGCGAATTATTGCTGGCATACGACTCGAATCGCTGTAAAAAGTGGTCGAAAATTCGGTCTCTCAGCTCTAAACTAACCTAAATCTACTTACATTATGATTCTGAGAAGGGTTTTTCATGGATTCAGAGTCATAATGCACGCAAATAGAAATAAAATAATTGGAAGAACGCGCACGATACGCATTCGGCTAGGGTGGCCGTAGTTTCGAAAAAAACCCTAAATAGATTATGTTTTGCGATCCGTCACTAACTCGTTCATAACAGCAAATGAATTTTATTTTTTTTCTTTGGTAAATTTAGGCCTTTGCCAAAATTTAAATCGGACCTATGGCAAGAGAACGAGGTGAAAAATTGCTATTGAAGTTAACCTGTTACCGATATTTTTGATAATTTTTGTTGTTTTAAGTTCGTTACATTAGCAATCGCTGATTACCAATCCAGATGACAGTTTTTCAGTATTCAACATGGCGCATGCCATATGGAGGTCGATTTTTTACAGCAGAGATCGGGGTTTTTGGCATCGGTGATTTAAATAATAAAGCAAATATACATATATAAAAACCGGAAGATATCATATGCTTTAAAATAATTTATTATTATTAGTTTTATTGTTGATTGTTTTATTCTATTATTCTTAAACTCCAATCCCCTTTTTTTCTCTTTCAGATACATGAAGTATCTCTACCCCTATGAATGCGATAAGCAGAATTTGAGCTCACCCGCTGAACTGCAAGCGGCCATCGATGGCAATCGTCGCGAAGGTCGCCGCTCCAGTTATGGCCAATACGAGGCTATGCATAATCAATTGCAATTGGTAAGTAAGACCAGCTTAAACAAAATTATTTCAATGAAAAATATTTTTCTTGAAATCAAACTAACTTTGCACCACATTCTCTTTCCCCGATTTCTAGCCGCAAATCGGCCGTCAGACGATGCCGACAGGCATACAACAAATGTCGCCACTGGCGACACAAGCAGCGGCTGCCGCTGCCGCCGCACACCACAGATTGATGGCGCCTGCCTTTGGACAGATGCCGAATTTGGTGACACATGAAATCGAGCAGCGTATGATGGAATATCTGAAGCTAATACAGGTGAAAAAGGAGCAGCAGAGTAGCGCTGCCGCAGCGGCTGCATTAGCGGCGGCGGCGGCCGCTGGCGGCAATGCAGCGGGTGTTGGCGTGGGCGATGCGACGGCTGTGACAGCGGGACGTGTCGGTGTGGGTGGCGCAAGTGGTGGCAGTGCCGCACACATAAAGCAACAGGAGCGCCACCATTCACAGAGTCCAGAGATGACAACACGCGAGGCGATGAATGCATTTGAGATGTCACGTGTTGCTTTTTGGCAGATGTATCACAACAATACCAGCCCGCCAACGTCAATGAATGCCTCGCCGCAGGGTAGTGTAGGCGGTGTGGGCAGCATTGGTGGTGGTGGTGGTAGTGGCGGTATCGGAGCACTTGGCGGCGCGGCGGGTCTAAGCGAGCAGCAGTGAGTATTTTAATAAATAATGCATGTTATCATGAATTGTTTTTAGCGTCGAGAAGGCCATATGTATATCAAAACGGTTTGCATCCAAACTTATCGCCGTATTTTGTTTTTTTTTTTCATCTTTTTAGCAGCGAGGCTTTGAATCTTTCCGATTCTCCACCCAATCTCCCCAACATCAAACGGGAACGTGAATGCGAACAATCAATAGATGCTTGCGACCGTGATGATTTCCAAAATCAACCACCTCCAGCGAAACGTGGTCCTCTGAACTTTCCAACCGGCTTTTATCTACCACACAGCATGGCTGCCGCAGCAGCAGCGGCAGCTGCCAATTTTCATCAACACAACAGCAACAATCTGCCACAGGACTCTGACCCCGAAGATAATGACGAGGATGGCGATGCACACAATAGCACCGGCAACTCATTGACGCGCGGCGAGGAGAACGACCGACCAGCATCGCTAAATGGCCATCATCATTTGCCACACAATCTGCACCTGCCACATCATCAGCACCTCGACAACAATACGAGCGGCAATCATGATAAGTCTGATGATTCGGCCATCGAAAATTCGCCTTCGACGAGTGCAGCGTCGGCTGGTGGCAGTGGTGGTGGCAGCAATGCGGGCGGTATTGACAGCGGTAATGGTGCCGAGGGTGTGAGTAGCGGTCACATCTCACCGGTATCCACAAAGAAGATACACTTGTCGAAACAACAAAATAGCAGTAGCACATCAGCGTTGGACTGCAGTAGCGGTGGGGGGCGTGCGCCTTCGACAAGTCCGGGATTGGGTGGTGTAGAGGATGCACTGAATCTCCTATCGGGCATGCAATTCCGTGTAACGCGAAATGGTAAGTAGAGGAGGAAGAGTAAGCGAAATGTATTTTGTAGTAGAGCTCGCATTCTATGTAGAAAAGTTCACATGAAAATAGAAATAGGCAGCGAGCTCGAGAACTTCCGGGCGAGTATAGAAGTTATATATTCAAATATGGTTTGTAGATTGGTTCTTAATAATATAACAAGTGGTTGGCTGGGGGCACTTACCTTATTTTTCGGGCTCCGAGCGGCAGTGTGGGGGTTTCGAGAAGTTTCTTTAAAACAGAAATGCACTCAGAGGTTCGCAATGGATGACAAAATTTTGAACTTATCTTCATTCCACTTGATTTTACAAAAGTTTTGTAGATGACTCTCGGCAATAGTCGAAGAGTTCTCTTTGCCGTGGATGGTCCTAAAATGTGTTCAACCCTCCTCGCACTTGTGTGTTCTCTAGATTATTCACGAGTGAATGGTTTTAAACTCTTAACAGTTCAGTAAAGGGTTCCTGACCCCCTGGGAAAAGTCCAGTTTCCAGTTTCCAAAGCTCTCCACCTCCTCCTCATTATGACATTTACAGGGATTCCCGTTGCCCTTTCAGGCACTGGGCGGTTATAATACTCGTGTCCAGACGAGTAGGGGCGGTTCCAAAGTGATTGGAAAGGATCTAGCATTCCCCTCTAGGCCAGAGCGGTTGGGCTATTCCACAGTTAGGTTCTTCGAGTTGTTTAATGCTTACCAGCTCAAAGTCATTAGCCTTTGACCAGAATTTATAAAAAGATAGCGGTATTCCTGCAGGATGAGAGGTTTTTATGCCCGCCAGGACTTGGCTATCAATAATAGTTGGTATGATATGCAGTTATCTGGTATATCGCTATGGCCGAGGACCCAGGTTGCACCCATGTTATATCTGACAGCCAGCTTTCGGATAATATAGTTATTGCTTACAATTTAAGTGTAGAATTTATCAGCCAAAGCGCAGCTTATTTTATTGTTAAAAGCTCAGCCTGAAGGACGATCCAGTGATTAGGCAGACGAATGCTGAGTTCAAGCGGGAAATCTTGAGAGTACATTCCACTTCCCACTCTATCGTCTAATTAAGGCAATGAGACTAACTGTAACTTTAGACAACATAATATTATATTTCCCTTTCTAATTCTTTCTCCCTTTCTCTTTCCCATTGTAGGCACCAATGCAAATGGCGAACCACAGCTGACTGTGAACCTCGAGTTGAATGGCATTAAATATTCGGGTCTGCTGATAGCCAACACAACCGATAGTGATTCCAAATAAACAAAATATATAAATTATTCTCTTTTCTTTGTTTTTTTTTTAATAAGTTTTAAGTAGTGTATATGTATGTACATACAATTTGTAAGTTAAAATTAAGTAAATATTTTGTCGATCCCCGACATTTTCTTCTAAATATCTAAGGGAATTTAATATTTTTCTGCTTATCTAAACTTATCTAGAAATAAACTAAAAATTTATAAAGTAGTGGCTTACTCGAAGCAATTACAAATGCAGCTAACTGCGTGTTACTCTCTACGCTTAACTCTCTTTCACAAATTTTCGTACAGAAATATAACACTTAAGTAAAACTTATGTAGGTTAAAACCATGATATCCTTTGGTATTTTTTTATTTTGTTTGCAAACCCGCGCCTTTTCTATCCTACATTGCGGAAATTATACTTCAATCTAAATTATTTTTTAGTTTCATAGTTTTAAAACGGGTTTTGTAAAAAAAAATCACAAACATCTGTTTGATGTAAAGAAGTTTTTTATTGGAGTCAAAATGTTTTTGCTGCGTATACAAAGATTTTAGTACAAAATCTGAACAGCTGTACTCGCACTACTTTGTCTACCCCTGCCTTTCTTGGCTTTGTTAATGTCGCTTCGGTTCACTTTGATTGAATTGAAAGTTTTGAAACGTTTTAAAGTTTAAATGGCAGCGACGGCACTATTGCCGTCTCCCATCAACTCTCTTCTTGCTCCTGCTGAGCAAGTTTATGACTTAAATCTGTCAGACAATGCCCTGCCACTTTAGTAGCAGTACAAGTTCCTTTGCAACCTGCCTGATACGCCTTCTGATCCCCTATACTACAACTCAATTGTTTCGTTGTGCGATGAGCTTAAAATCTTAAATAAGTATGACCAAAATAATGTAAGCACCGCTCTAAAATCTATCCAGTTGCGCAGACTGTGTAGTCGTTAACCATTATTACTACATATATACTTTCTCCTTTTCTATTTTATTTGACTCCTTGCACCTCCATTTATGCCTTGCTTGTATTTTTGTATCCGAGTTGCTGCCTTTTTGTTATTGCTTTACTCAGATGCCAAGTATTTAGAAGGTCTGACAGTGCGTGCTATTATTGTCCATTATATTGGTCTTATTCTGGTTTAGGTCCGCGTGTGAGTTGACACTGGCACATATACACTACTTAAAACTTATTATAAAAAAAAAAAAAAAAATAAATAAAATAATTTATCTATTTTGTTTGTGCTTTGTGAATAATTATGAAAGCTCTTATTTTTTTTTTTTAATTTTTATTTTATACGAGTATACAATATATTTGTAAGCAAACTATTTATGTATGTAGGTATTCTTAAGAAGTAATTAATAACTATTATCATTCACATAAAAAAGTAAGTGAATTTATTTAAAATACTATCTCTGTAGTTTAAAAACTTTAAATTAAGTTAAGCGTTTATGAAGAGAACGAAAATTTGCACTGTAACTGTTAAACTTTGTCACATACAATACAATACATACACACACATACATATTTATAAATAAATAAAAACAACCGCTTCGCCAAAAGATAATTTTCATGGCAAAAATAAATTATATTTCAACAACAACAAGAAAAAAAACTGTTTCAAAATTTCTTTATCTTGTAGGTACAGTCGGTTAATTGTTTTTTTTTTTTTTGTTTTCATTTTTTTTTTTTTTGAAGAATTGACTAAACCTGACCTTTCTACACTTGAAACGTCGAATCCCATCAGTTTTCTTGTAACTCAAAACCTTTTGTAAAGATTTTCAAAGGCCTGGATATACATTGTTTCGAATTGAGAAAAAGTAGAGCTCTATAAGTAGTGAAGGCTTAACTGCTGTACAATTTAATGTTCAAGTTTTATAGAACTTTAATATATCGTCAAAACTGAACGCTTAACAATAAAAGCCGCCTAGCAGCTTTTCAGTGAATCGCCTAAATTTTAAAATTGAAATTTTCAGGGGGTTAATTACAGTGCCGTCACATCGATTACAATATGTTAGAATATGTTACTGTTGGTAAAATGTTGGGTAATTCTAAAATATGTACATCCTTATATTTTTCAAATATTAAATAAAACACACTACATTCAGGTCATCACAGCATCTTGGTTTAAAACGTACATACATATTTGTTTTGTTTCGTGACCCTTAGTTTTTGGTCACAATTTTGTAGAATAATTTTGACTTAGAAAGCCATTAGAAATAGAACTTCTCGTCCACTTTTGAAACCCGTGGTTCAAAATGAACATCATGAGTAAAAGTTTTTTTCTTCTCTTGTTGACGGTATTTCGCATTTTCTCATGTACAAAAAGCTCATAGAAAACAAAATTATCAAAAATCCAAGCGAATTTTTAGGCTTTCGAGACTTTCGTATTATTGTACTAAAATTATATGGGTAATGTGTCGGCATGGGCGAAAGTTTTTAAAAATTCTTTAAAAACATATAAATTTGATGAAAAGTTGTTGATTTTTTACAATTTTTTTTTTTACAAAATTACCACATTAAAAAAAGGCATAACAAAAACAAAATTATCATGAAATAATAATTTTTTGCTGATTGCCTCCCATTGCTATTTGCAGTTAACTGGAATCGTTCTCTTTCGAAAACTCTTCTCCTAACCCAGCAACAAAACTTTCAATTTTTCGGTGAATTGCAAAAGTGAAAAGAATGCGCTATCTCGATAACAAGTTAAGATAAAATTAAACATTCTCAAATTTGATACATAAAATGATGGGTAAATTTTGTTTTTGGAAAATGTGTGCGACCCACGCACTTTATAAGAAAAAGTCATATCTCCAAAAGTACTTGGCATTTCAAGCCAGTAAACCAAATTTCGAAAGTTTTTCAAATCGTACAAAAACCACGCCCATCTCTCTTATAACGGTAATTTGCAAAAATAAAAAAATGCGTCACATTTGAAGTCGATAAGAAAAATTCTAAAAATCAAAAAAATCGAGGCACAACTGCGCCCACCTTTCACATATGCAGCACTAATTTTCAAAAATAAAAAACTGGTGCACCCAATTCATTTAAAGTCAATAAAAGATATTTTCAAAATTGTAAAAATCGTTCAAAAACATGCGGTAAAATACAAAAATCAAAAAAAATACCGGATAAGCAAGGAAATTCGCTCAAATTTGACAGACAAGTTTGGGTTTGATAATAAAATACTTGGAATCATAAATGTTGGGAATGCCCATGGTATCACCCACCTTAGAGCAAATTGGTATACATATGTATATCCGAAATTTCCTTGTCAACTTCGTATTTCTAGTCAGAAGGCACAATTTCGAAAATTATAGAAATCAGAATAAAACCACGCCCACCTCATAACGGTAATTTATAACAAATCAAAATGTAAATATAATATTTTATAAAATCATGTCGCGAGTTCTTTCAAATTTAGTATTCTCAAATGTGAAATATTAAAATAGGGAGTGAATTGGTTCAAAAGAATAAAATTTTTGGGAAAAGGGGGTGTGGCATGTTAAAATCATAATCATTTTCTTTTGTTTTTATTCAAATCACTAAAGGTCGTTTAAGGTTTCAAAATGGTAAAATCGTCTTGCTTTGATGCGCCAATAAAAAAAAAATTTTTTAGATATTGAACAGTGCTTTTTTTTCGCCGCCTATAAAGGACTCACGTCATTCTTATATATAAAATTAATCCTTTTGGGTAGCATACAATAAAAAGTTTTATTTCAAATAAAAACTTGCGCTGGGTATTTAAAGTTCGGTTGTACCCGTTCTTTGCTCTTTTTTACCGGTTATATTTTGAACTTTGTAGTTTTTATTTAATTATTCTCAACCGCTCTCGGTTTTGGACAGCATTTATTTTTAATTCTACCTTTTTTTTTTGGTTTTTTTCGGTGAGAAAAATCAAATTTTTTCGGCCCTAATTCAAATTCCCCCATACCTAGGTATTTTAGCTAAAGTCTACACCAAATGTTTTATAGCAGAGACACACACCAACAACTAACACAGCCTGTACGAACTGAAAAGATTTAGGGTGAGAACAGTTTCAAAAGTTCAACAAAAAGTTTATAGATTGGAAAAATTTGGAAAGCTCATATAGCTTTCGGAGAGTTACCAAAACGAGCAGGAACTCAAATAAAAAGAGATGTAGAGATTGGCCTGTACTACATTCCTATGATAACCGTTTCCTAGTGGAAACTAAGCGTGTTCCCACAAAAAAAAAAAAACCAACAAAAAAATGCAACGTTGAGTGCAACCGTAGACTAGATGGATTTACATACACACAAACACATATTCGTATAAGTGGAGATTCACGATTGGATCAGCGACTGGATATTCACGATTGGACTGCGAAGCTAGCACGAAGTCTATATTTACTGACTGAGTCGTCAAAGGGAACCAATTTGAAAACAAACATTTTTAAATGCATGTATTTACATACATACATACATACATACATATCTATGTACAATATGTGTGCACAAATATTTGTTAAGCCTTGCCAGCATCGCAAAAAAATGTTTAGAAGAGAAGAGCATCCAAGTAGCTATACATTTGTATTGTGCTATTAAAAGAAATCCAATCTCTGTAACAACTACTAAGGGTATTAAAACAACCTTATATTTTGTGATTCGCAGAAATTTGGAGAATAAAATTTCAGCTTCAGTTCAGCGAAAGAAAAATTATATGGGACTGCATCCAGAAGCACAAAAACGATGCGAAAGTAATGGACATTTTGGGGGTTTTCCATATGCGGAGTGCGAAATGCTACCCAATATTAAAATAAACACACAAGACTTTTGAAAATTTACCCCACAATGATCGAATGAAGCAGTGTCATAGTGTGGAAATATCTGCCTCAAACACTGCGCCGACGATTGCTGAAAAATTAATTTAATGGACGGATTGCAGGACGTAAACGACGAAAAGGCACATCAATCGTAGGTTAGCGTTTGCGAAACAGCACTAAAAAGTGATGAGTCTAAGTTCAATGCATTTGGCAATAATGGTTGGCACTATGTCAGGCGCCTCTACTACTGCAGGAACTGAATCCCAGATACAAAAAAAAAAAACAAAAAAACACGCTTAAACATGGTGGATCCTCCGAAATGGCATGGCGGTGTTTCACTACATACGGATTAGGTCTAATTTTGAAAATTGTAGAAAAGATGATGGGCTGTATGTACAGGGATATTTTAGCAGAGCATTTAAATGGGAATTACGGTGAGTAATTGCCACTAGCTTGGATTTTTCAGCAGGATAACGACCCCAACCACTGTTCTAAGATCGATAAGGACTCAATTTTAAATCACCGCATAAAATACCTCGAGTGGTCCGCCTAAAACTCGCATGGAGAACCTGTTTGGTATTATCAGTAGGGCAGTGGTAGCGAAAAATTACTCCGATTCAATGTAGCGTACTTATGGGTATAATGAGTAAGCGTTGCATTGCTGAGAAGTAATTGTTTTTACATTTCTTGTTTCTCTTTAAACTGGCCACTTTTCTCGCCGGTGGCTTAATTGTGTGAACACTATAAATCTTCACCAATGAAGGAAAAATTGCTGTTTGTTTGAACATTATAATCTAAATTGAAAAAAAAACTGAAAATACTTTTAACTCAAATGCATTTTTTTTTAAACTTATTAAAACTGATTTAAAAAAACATCAATTAACACGAATTTTCATACCATATTGGTCGTGTGGCTTTATTATGTGAGCAAAAATGTATGTATGTACATATGTATGTACATATGTACAAATATACATATGTATACATATATGATAGGGATATGAATTTCCAAATAGTTACCGATCGTTTATCTAAGATATGAAGTGAAGATATCAACAGCACATAAAATTAAATATTGTTAAATAAAATATTAAAAATAATTTTTAAATATCTAATTAAATTTAAGATTTGAAATAAAAAGTTTTTAATTCTGATACGTAAAGATAAACTCACACTCACCACTCAATTCAGCAGCTGCTTTTCTCTTTTTCGTTAAATTTTTTTTTTTTTCAAAAAGGAAACGCACCGAAAATGCAGAAAGTGGAGCAGAAAGAGCTTCTGACATTTACCTTGATATATTTACATATCAATACCTTTAACTTTCTATACATATGTATGTACATATATACACACACATTTTTTGTATGCACTTTTAATACAACGATATACATACATACATATTTACTTTACAACAAGTGAAGCTCATAAACCGCGAAACGACTTCGTTCAACGAACACCGCACTCAAACGGCATCTACGACACGAACGATTTTACTTAACGGCGCACGAACTTCCAGCTAAATTTTTTGCACTACTTGCGGCCATTTTATATTGCAACTTGCAATTAGCTGCACTTTTCATCCATTTAATTTCAATTGCATTTTGCATTTTTGCCAAATTACTAACATACATTTTTATCTTAAAACGCAAGTAATTTTTTTTAATACACCTGCATGTGAAGCATCATACATATGTATGTATGCCTATTTTCACGGATAACACAGAGGAATTTCACAATATGGCTGCTATTTTCTTCACTTATTTGCATCACTTGGGCTAACTACTTTTACTTTTATTAAGCTTTTTTTTATTTGCTTTTATTTCCAAACACTGCGCACAACACTTTAAAAAAAACAGACGCGATTGACTAAAAATTACAATATATGTACATATATTTCTATTATTAAAACTGCTCACGACGCAACGCGGAATGTAACAACGACCGCGCACAACATCTTCCGATTTGAGACTGAGCTGTTTCCGCCGATGATAGACCGCCAGCAAAGCAAAATATTTGAGCTGCTACTCAGTTTGGTAACTCTCCAAAAGCTGTATGAGCTTTCATTTATTTTCTTGCTAAGTGCAGATTAGCTTGCCATTTTTTTTACACTTAAATTATTATTTTATACGCTCTGTACCCACGGTTATGTATTGTGTTTTGAAATCCTGCGGGTGAGTGTCCGTGCTACAAAAGTATGGTTTAAACTTTAGCTAAACTACACTAACGAGCATTTGAATGGGAACAGGGAGAATTTAATTTTTTTTACAAGTTAAATTAAAAATTGCAAAATCGAAAACCGAATGTTTTAATAGGGGTTTCTTTCATATTTTCCGCCAAACAACGAAAACGCAGTAAAAAGATAATAAAAATAGCTTTATTGTTTTTCAAATTATTCTCCTTGGATTTCAATACACTTCTGCATTCACTTGAAGAAGTTTTTGAACTATTTTTGTCAATTAGAAGTGGATACCTTCAAAACGAGATATTTTTTTTTTTAAATTTCAACAGGTTTTTCAGGCGCTAAACAACGTTGACCTCGAATTTTATTTTTGATGTTCGGCAACAAAAAGAAATCATTTAGTGCCAATTCAGGCCTTTGAGGCGGCTGACCTTTTAATTCGCTATTTTTAGTGTTCAAAAACTCTTCTATGTTAGCCGATAAGTGAGAGCTCGAATGATAATAAACCTTCGGCGGTTGGGTGTCCGTGATTCTTCGAAAACTTCTGGGAAACAAAAGTTTTTGAGATAACACTTAAGAGCAGAATTTCGTTATTTCTCGAAAATAGGAATTTCTTTAACTCAAGACAATTCGGGGTTATGTCCAGCCGTCCAACTGAGGATGATCTCCTAGAATTTTGCTCTCTTATCTATCAGGAATTGGCTAATAAGAAAAGCTGCGCTGGTATTTTCATTGCTATAACGAAGGGTGGATCATGCCGATTTATTGAATAAATTATATTCTGTCGGTTTTCGAGGATTTCTGCGTAGGTGGTTTGAGTTCCGCTTAACTGGGAGAGTGCAAAAAGTAAGGGTTTGTGGCAAACTCAGCGATTCTAATCGAATAGAAATCGGCGTTTCACAAAGTTCCGTACTGAGCGCGATCTTATTCCTAGTATATATTAATTAAATTTTTGATCTGCCTTTCATAGGAAAAGTCGCTGCATTTGCTGATGACCTTGGACTATCATGCGGTACAACGATTGGTTTTGATCTGGTTGCTAGCATAAATCATGACGTTTATCTTTTAAGAGCTTGGTTTGCTAAATGTGACCTCGTTGCCAGTAGCAAAATCAAGTTAATGTACTTTAGTATGAATGCAAGGAAATTACCAATTGTCAACATTATCCTTCATTATTTGGACTGCGATCGATTTACTCTTCAGTTGTGTATTCGTATTATGTAAAGTCCAGTACCGTTAATTCACTTGCTGTCTGCAGTAATGGTGGTTTTGTATGTTTTGTACATAATAGACGTGGTTAAGGCATTTCATTGATCAAAACTTAAATTGTTGTAATAACATATCACATTTAAAACAATATATTCAGCCTTCTTTACGTTGCTTTTATCTCCTGAGAAAATATTGCACGAATAGTAGTCTGAAAACTACGAGTTATGCCATTCTAAGTAAGTTACTGTATGACGTCAGCCATTGGGGTGGTTCAAAATTAAAACCCTACTGACCTTACAAAAATGTGTTATTAGGAAAATACCTAATATTCATCGACTGCATTCAGCCAGAGACCTTTTTAGAAACCTTCCAGTAAGATACCTTTATTACATCAAGGTTTTAAATTTTTGTTTCATTAGATGCGGGTACGAGTACCTGCATAATGTTAAATCGGAAAACTATTGCCTGAGGAAAAACTCAGAATGCATTATCCTTTCCTATTTCCGAACAACACATTCCAATAGATTTTATACAATAGTTTCTTGTTAAATATTTAATATTCTACGTGGCATAAGAAGTCTCCAACAGTTGCTGAGGAATGTGATATCCTACCTTCTGGACCTTTCGCACAATGAAGTCGAAGTTTTGCTACAGACCATTAACTCATTGTTGATTTTACATTTTTCTCTGGTTTTGTTAAATCAAAAATTTGTCTACTGTATTAAAGGGATACTATTTTAAATATTACTATTTTTTATTTATTTTTATTTATTAATTTATCTTTACATACACCCCAATGTATTAATAACTTTATACCAGAGATGGCATTTTACACTATGTTTATCTTAATAAATTAAATGCCCCTATATTGTTCTTATATCTAAATAAATTTATTTATATATGCATGTACATAGAAATATTTTTTTTGTTTAATTACTTGATCTGTATCTTTCGTAGGTATAAGTAGAAATGTTTAATGAATGAATGAATGAATGAATTATCAAATTTTGCGGCATCACAATCGGTTTTCTATGGTCTTCGCGAAATTCATACAATAAGGATCGACAGCCGCATTAGAGCTCGCTCGTTGTACCAGCGTTTTACAGTGGCTAAGTTTGGCGCTTCAACGACCAAAGTCGAAGTAAGCTGATCAATGCACTTCTATTTCGATAATCCATGACGAGAGTCATGGTCAAGGTGAATTGTTCATCTAACTGAAAAGAATATAAATAATGCTCTTATGTGAAAACGTTCTATGTAAATGTATGCCCAAAATATACCAAAGTTTTTGATAAAAATATCGAATTACAGCCCATCACACGTAATGTGGCAAAGGTGCAAAATATAAAATGAAATCAAAATAATGAATATTATTGTTAATATTTGTGGGGTTATTTGTTGCGTATGGTAAAAATAGTTTATATAATTTAAAAAACAATATTTACGCATTACAATCTCTTTAATTAAAAGCTTCTGAAAGGCAATATTCTTTTTCGATCAAAAAATATTTATGTTTAGCAATTTTATAGCAATTCAAAGCTTCATTACATATGGAATAATTTTAAATTAAAAAACGAAATTACGTATTTTCTCTGCAGTACAAAATTATCAATTGCGTAAACTAGATGACTTTTTACTAACTATTTTGTAGTGATTCAAAATAAAAACCTATTGTTTTCAAACACCCAGAAACAAATTTTTAGTTAGTTGGCAAGTCATGCGGAAGAATCCAAAAACGTCAGCTGTCAAAAGTTTAACGTTCGTTCATCAAATTGAAATAAATAAATAAATCACAAAAAGAAAACATTTAATTCATTAATAATAATAACCATAATAATTTAAGAAAAATTAATTTTTTACGAAATATTTGAATTATATTAAATGCATTGATTCGATCATTAATTTACTTTAAAACTGGCAATATGTAAGTAGGTAAATGTGGTAATAGATAACTAGCTTTATTTCGGATAAAAATAGTTAGTAAATAATTAGTTTACCTTTAGTAAGCAAGCTTACTTATCCCAAAAAAATAGTTAGACCGTAGTTAGCTGTGAAATAATACAGAGGAAACCAGGGCTGACGTTTTTCTGTCATTGCCTTACAAAAATAGTCGGCTTTTCTCAATTTAAAGTCACACTAGCATTTCCGTAAACAGATTAAAGTTAGGTTTAAGCTACTCTCGTTTCCTGCAGGTTATTTTCAGTTTACTACAGCTATGTTTGTAGCTGGAAAAAATTATGTTTGTACCATCCTAATGCAAAGTATAAGGTAGTGTAGAATAAAATGATCAAAGCCATGATTTCATTCACTTGAATTTTCTTTCGCTTCATTTAGCTATCGGCTTTTTAAAGGATCAAGCAACTCTGAAAAGAATAAATTGAGTTTCAGTTAGCATGGATTTATTTGAATTAAATCATGAACCGAATCAGACTAAAATTGATTAACCCTTAAATGCATAGTGTTGCATAATTGCAACATACCCTTAAATTGAATGTTATAATAAGAATATTGAGTCAATGCATGATTGTGTATATAAATCACACAATTCAAAGTTTATTTTAATGTTTTGCGGCACTTGTTTTTGGTTTACTTACCATTTTTGATTCAAATATCACACTTTCATTTTAATCTTTCGCCGGTGGTCAGTGCGGTTTTGTGTCAAGTGCAATTTTTTTATATTTTTTTAAAGAAAGTTTATACAAATATTTTCATATATACAAATCAATACTGCAACGGAAACAGAGCAGAATTTTTTTTTAATAAAATAAAAAAAAAAAATAAAAATCTTTCGTTTTCGTTTTTATTTCCCTAAATTGTGTGACCTTAACATCCATATATATATTTTTTTCAAACCGAAAGAAAAAATCGTGCATTTAAATGTTTATCGATATTCAATTTAATCGATAATGAATAATAAACTTTGTATAAGAAAAACTCGGCAGTTAAGAAAGCGGAAGCTTAAAAATTCCTGTACAGCAAATTTAATAAAACCGCATATTCCAAGTCAAGTAGTAGCATTTAATGTAAAATCTTAATATTACACACGAATTTATGCTTGAATTTTTCTCTAGCAGGTTGCAAAAAATACAAGATTCATATTTTATAACATACCGATATGTCACCTTAACTCGTTTAAATTTATTTAACGCTTCAATAGTCCCGCCTTTTCTTTTTGTTGATATTTTCTTATGTGTTTTACTTAAGTTTTCTCAAACTAACTTAAAAATTTTTCCACTTTGCTCCACAACAAAGTTAAGACCACAGACTCCGCCGCAGCCCTCCAACCAAACATGCTACACATAAAGTCCTAGTGACGGCATTCTGTGTCTGTCTGTCTTCCTGTTGCAAAGCTTGGCTGGCTGGTGACATTGCCATTTAAACGTCCGTCCGGCCAACTAACAGCATATTGCCTATTGGCCTTGCTGCACCTGCCGCGTTCTGACACATAAAAACAAAAAAAAAAAACAAAACTGCCATGCAATCCAGGTGCAGTTAGTTGCTACATTTGCTACCCGGATCTGATGACATCTGAGCAATCTGGCAGCCATTCAACCAGACGGGGAGTCACTCAGCAAGTCAGTCATGTGCAGTTGGCCTTGTACTTCTATCGTCATTTAGCTGTTGATGCTTTATTTGTGTTTTTTTTTGTGTACATCATTTCGCATCATGCTCTTTTGCTGGCAGTTAAATTCAGTTCAGCTCAGATGTGTCGGTCAACAAATTGTTTGCAATTTGCAGTTAACGTATTGGTTCTGCCAGAAAATATTATTGCATTAAGTTTGTTGCAATGACAGTTTTATGATTCTCTCGCTCACCTGTTGTGAGGAAACAGATGTTCAAGGTCCAAGGACATGGAAAACGTTCGGCGAGGTCGTCGCCGGCTCGCAGAAGATTGTGCTACATACATGACAACAAATGCATCCATAGAATATACATATGTACATACTGACTTAACTTTCTAAGTATGTGCTTATGTACTGTGTAAGTGGTCGTGCCGTCATGACGCTGCTTGTAGAAACTTTGTTGTGCTATCAACTGCCTTTTGCTTGTCTAGTCTTTTATGTCTGATATAGCTTACATCACTTACAAGTTGTGATGCTTTATGGCGTGCAAAGAGACGTTGATGCTATTTGATGTTTTTTTTTTTATTAGGGGACATTAAAATTTATGCGCGTCTCTTATTTATATATGTAATTCAGTATGTATGTATATATGTATGGGCATATTTTTCGTTCTTCTTCAATTCTGCTTTTTTTTTATTATATATTTTATAAAGATGAAATGGTATTATTACTGTGGTGAAATTGTGGTATAAGTACAAGATTAAGTTTGTGAACTAGCGCTGCTAGTTGCCAATAAATAAATAACTTAGATGGATTTTTAAACTAACTCTTCGAGCCTTTTCAGTCCATAGTGCTCTGCAGTGGGCCTAACCAAACCTCTAGCGGCTCTCACCTTGGCGTATACGCAACGTGCCCAAATGGGAGAAATGGGAGATTGAATTCGAATGTAATAGAAAAGGAAATTAATAATGTTACTAAAGGTTATAATTTTTAATTCATTGTTAGTTTAAGTTTTTATTAATTTTTTTACTATCTAAAACAAATCTAGCCCTACTTCGTAATCGCCGATTACGGTTGGTTTCTCAAACTAATTAATTGTTACAAATGCACAACATAATCAAGCGATGCTGACCTTAAGAAGTCTCATTTTCGTAATTAAGTTTTCTTAAGCCTACCTCCTTGACATACCTAATTTTAATTACTTTTTAAGTAGATGGTAACCTTATCCAAAGTATTCTCAAAATAAAGCTCTCTGAAAATTAGTTCATATAAAACTCATATTTCAATATTTGATTTAACTTATCAGAAAGTGAATTAATTTTTTAAAAAGGTGGCAACTTTCTCCAAAAGTATTTTTGACATTAAGTTTTTTTAATACTTTTAGTTTGGCACTCTATTGTGAAATTACATTAATTTTTTTACTTTACATTTTAACAGGTGGCAACATTCTATAAAAAAATTTGGGAAATATAGCTTTATTAAATCTCTTTCATTTGATACCCATTGATTTTTTAAATCCTATCCAAAAAGATTTTTGAAATCTAGTGTGTTCATATTATTTAAAATAACTAAATTGTTCTTTAAACAGATGGCAACCTTCTTTAAAATTTTCGTATAATACACATTTTGCCATATTTGATTTTATTATTCTTTTTTTTCAAGAATCAAGCTTTTTCAAATTGCATAACTTTGTAATTTACTATTTAAAGCAGGTGGCAAAGCGCTCCGAAATAATTTTGAAAATAAAGCTTTCTTCAAACTCTTTCCCTTGACATTCATATTTCAATATTATATTTAACCTATTACAATTTCAATTAAACAGGTGGCAACCCTCTCGAAAAGTATTTTTGGAACTAAGTTTCCTTAAAACTTTTAGTTTGGCGTTCTATTGTAAAATGTTATTTATTTTTTTTTAATTTAACTTAGTTTGCATTTAGACATATTTCAATATTTAATATCCTTGAGCATAATTGAATTAAATGTAACTTTTAAAACGGGTGGCAGCTATCTTCAAAAAATACCCATAAATTAGCTACTAGCGAAGCAAGTAATTCAACACGCATATTTTACTATTTTATCTCATTTTTTCAAGCTGGTGGCAACCTTCTATATGCTATGAGCCTTTTTCTCAATGAATCGGAACAGTTTGGTACAGTAAGTTTATGTATGTCAAGTAACTTGTGATGATAAATTCGATTTTTCAAACAGATCGAAACCTAGATAAAGGTAGCTATGCACATTCCTGCCGAGAATACGAAAATAAAAAAATGCCATATTTCGGTAACTGTAGCAGATGGTTTTCTTAAACTTGATAAGCGGGATGGATAGGCAGAGAGGAATTGGTGAGTTAAAAAATTAAAAAAAAAAAAATTAAAAAATGTACGTGGCATCGCCCACTTTAGAGCAAATATATACATAGTGATATCTCTGAAACTAATCTACGAACTCTTCAAAATTTGTTACATTTTTAAGAATCTAACTCCGTAAAGAAATCATAAAAAACCACACCCGCTTCTCGTATAATAGTAAATTACAAAAATAAAAAATGCGATATTTTACGAAACACACAAAAAACTTATTTTATAAAAAAGTAAGTAATGACTTTTTTATGTTAAGGTAAAAAGATAAATAGCTTTCAAGAAAAAAGTAATATAAATATACATTTTCGCTTTTACTCCAAATTTTGCTGGTAAACTTATAAAAACAAGCAGCCTACAAAAAAAAAAAATATAAATGATAAAAATAAAAAAAAGATAAAGATAACAAATAGGGGTTTTCAGAATATTAATAGCTTCAAAAAACTACTCTGCGATATATTTTCATAATTTTGCCCCCTTCTCAAATTGATAAAACTGGTTGTCGTTTCACAACACTGACTCCTAAAAAAGGAAAGGAGAGTATTACGCAACCCTGTCCTTCCAATAAACGGATAACTGAAAATGAACGGTGTTAACACATGCATATACATATATAGGAGTTTAGTAAGCAAACGGGCGGCAGAAACACACCAATTGAGAAACAAGCAACATCTTTAATCTACATCTTCAATCTACATCTTTAACTACATATACACTTCAAACAACAAATCATCTTTTCGTCGACACTGGTCGATTGCAATGAAATTTTCCAGTGAGCTGTTTGAGTCATGCAAAAAACATTTTAGAGTTTTATAGGTCACATTAGATGGAGTAAAAAAAAATCATATTTATAGTTCAATTTCCTTCATGCTCAATGTATTTGTGTATTAACTAAATGAAAATACTTTTTAAAAAAAATATTAGCCGGTAATGTGTGATATGCCTTTTTGTAACTATTAATAACTGTACTCGAGGATCATACTTACATTTAATGGCAAGGGTAATTTCAAAGAGTCTTTTTAACTTCAAACATTTTGATATCGAATCGAGTAGTTGAACGTAAAAAAACTGGAAGATATAAATATATCACACAGACATCAAACATATCCATAAGACATTCACTTATCACTAAACTAAACATTTCTAAAAAAAATTTAGGCGAAGAATAAGGGAACAATAGTACATGCTAAAGATATATGACAAAGTATTTTTAACAATTGAATAAATATGCAGGGTTTCAAAGCATTAAATTAACAAGATTATTAAAAGGATTAACCAAATTTCGCTGTCGTAGAATGAGAGTGACGCAAAGAAAAAAATTCCTTATTAGATAAAGAATACCAATAGAAAATATGTTTACCAAGTAAAGCTAATCGTACTTCAAAACATCGTGCACAATGTCTTTTAAGCAGATCACAAAATCTATGCTGGACTCAAACGTCAATTGGCGTCGCCACTGCTAGGCAGATGCAAGCGAATTAAATGAATTCAATGACAACATGGCAAAATCGCCTTTGCTTTTTTTTTTTTGACTTCTTAAATAAATGTATACATATATGTATATTATATGTTAGTGCTTGCCATTCATTTCACAAAACTCCTACATATTATCACTTAAACCCACAATTACGAAAACAATCGAAAGGAAATGTACTGGTCGTCAGCGCAACAAGCAGCAAGTTTGACAGTATCATATCGAAATCTACTAGGCTTTTATTTTATTTATATTTTATTCATACTTTTGCACTTCCCGGAATATATGCAGCTGTTTCTATTCATTCGTTGATTACCATGACAATGTTTTTCATGCTTCAATTAAATTTGTGTGAAATCATAAATATTAACGCACTCAGAATATAGTCTTAATTATCAATTTAGCTAACTAATTTGATTTTTGGCTACGTAAAATGATGCCATTTCAATGATCTTTGTATAAAAGTACAATAGGAAGTTGAGCATAAAAAGTAATTGATTTGAAAAAATTATTAATGATGAGAGAAATCGCATAAGTATTCTAAAATTACGACTGCAATAATTTGAGAATGGTATGAGTCTCACCTGGAATAGCTGTGTTTTGGCCGAGCAAACAAAAAAACCAAAAAGATGAATCAAATTTTCAAAATTTCTAATCAGAATTCTCCAGTTAATTTGTGAATTTTTTTCTTTTGCTGAATATATTGCGCATTTTCTTCAATACAAAACAAAATTTTGCACATGTGTTATAAGGAAAAAAATCATTAAAAAAAATGTTAGAAATCAACGAAAAATTTCAGCCACTCAAAACTAGCACTTTGTTATAGCAAAAGGGAATAGCTACAAAACAGCATACCCGAAAAATATCTAATAATTCTTATTAAAAATTAATTATATTATTTAAGTGGTTTAATTTTCGTGAATTTTGTAAAAAGGTTTGAAATTTTAATTTATAAGATTTTGTAAAAATATAGTTCCTTGCATAACATAAATCATAATCACATAAATTAAAATTTTAAACTTTTTTACAAAATTCACGATGATGATCGAGGAAAAAGGATCAAACTTTCAATATTTTTAATCATAAGTGATTTGTGAAATTTTGTATTTACCTATGTTATATCTAACTTAATTTGGTGCACGTGTTATATGGAAAAAATTGCGCGACATTTCAGTAAAAAAACAAATTTTTTTAATCAACAAAAATTTTTAGCTACTCGAAGTTTGCACTAAAATTGTATGATCTGCAAAAATGTATACCGAAGAAATATCTGAAAAAGCTTATTAAAAATTAATTATGTTATTTAATTTGTTGAATTTTCGTGAATTTTGTAAAGAATCTACAATTTAAATTTATATAATTTCTGTTATATGACAAACTATGGTTTTGTAAAGAAATTTACGAAAAAAAATTGTACCATGTAAATGTGATAAAAATTGTAAAAAAGTCACTTTTTACTTTCAACTGTCGCGTAGTTATCAATGTAAATACGTCAAATTTTTTTAATTTCTTAAAACAGATAATTTTCGCCTATTTTTATCACCATTTTGTTTGTAAGCGTATGAGTTAAGAAGGTATATTAAATAATTTTTTTTTTTGTTATAAAAGTGTAACTAGTTGATGTGAAATTTTTATTGAAATTCTGAAATGGGGGTTTTTTGTGGGGGTTCAATAAGAAAAAAATGAATGAAATTTAAAAAGAAAAAATTATGTTTATTTAATTTTTCGTACGCTATCTCTCAATCTCAAATTGGGCTAAAACTAGTACATATAATTTGTTAAAATAATTCTTCGAACTTAACTCGTTTGAAAGCCACATTGGTTTTCTTTTCATATCAAAGCTTCCTGCATACAAATCAACAAATGTTGGGCTTTTACATGTCAGAAAGAGTCTATCAAAAAAAAAAAAAAAATTGTTTGTCAACCGAAAGGGGAATCAACCTACAGAGTCCTTCAATTTTGAAATAATACTCATCAAATAAGCACACCACCAATTAGAGAAGATATTTAGACTAAGCACAATTCAAAATGTGTGCTACAATTCAAAGATGGCATACAAATAATATATGTACATACCTACATACCTACAATGGTAATAATAATGCAATGCCATAAGCCTTTGTATGCAAAAGCTCTGAAACTATTTCGAAATCAAAAGACACATTTAAAATAAAACCAACAAAGTGTGTCCATTGGTAAATGCTAATTTGCAAATGTAAATTGACTTCTTGTTTGCGAAACCAACTCGGGCACTAATAACATTGAGCCCATTGCTTCATTTTGCTTTTGTCGCTGAAATAAAGCTGCATAGCTAACAATGGAATGAAGCTAATTTATGAGCGAAATTAATCTCCAATTTAGAATACTTAAGCAATTATTTAAAAAAAAATATATAATATACTATTAAATGATGTGCTGGTTCATTAAATTCGGCAAAACTCTAAGCCATACTAATGACATACCGCTGCGTGCATTGAAATAGTAACGCAATGTATTGGCAAATTTTCACAATCGATTTGTCTTTATTTAATATTTAAAAATTTCCATAAATACATAGCTTATGGCTCAAAAAAAAAAAATGTATATCAAAGTGCAGTATTTTGCAGCAAATTTGGAAAAATTCCATACATTTAAACCTAAGGTTCAAAATTGTAACACTTCTGCACCGTTAAGAAAAACGGTCACAATATGACCACTCATATACGCCATAAACGTTTGCCAGCGGATTTCAATGTATAGTGAAATGTATTGATCAGAATAGATTATATTAACAAGAAAAATTTAATTATGTAATTGTTGAAAAAAGGTAAATATACAAAAAGTATAAAATTGTTACGTCCGCAGCCGAGTTTAAAACTAAGAACGTTCTCGACCATTCCCGAAAGAAACATATTTTTAAGCTAAAGCTAATGGATTGCCTTACAATCGTCCTATCCTGACAAATTAAGATATGATCTCATATCGTTTCAGTGTCGGTGTAAATCTTGTTATCTGAACAATATTAATCAGCGATTTTTAATAGCACGCAATAAAGCTTTAATTTGTCAGAAGCATAGATTAATGATGTTGTTTGCTTTTCCCTCCAGGAAAATCTTCAATGACGTAACGATCTCGTTTGAGTTTTTGTTTGTTTCAAGCCTACGTGAGATGCCTAGACTTGGATGCTCGTTTTCGGCTAACACTAAAACGCCTTCGTGGTATCGTCCCGGCTAATAACGACGACCGTTGCTTTTCCTTTAGAAGCCTGCCGTTGATTCGCATTGCAGCTTCTTCTAGAACTTGTGCATTATCATCGTTCTTGTGTTTTCCAATATTGAGAAAAAGAATTTGTTTATTTTGTAAAATATCTCGTTAAGTTGAAAAGCAATTTGTGTGGCTTACATTTACAAATTTGTTTTTCATATTTCAATTCAAAATGTATAAGTTATGATTGAAAATAAAATAAATTCATATTTTTGAGGTAATTCGACTTTATATTGGCCATGTTTTGTTTAATATGTATGTATGTATATATTTTGTTTTATTGAGCATATTTTTGTGAGTAAGAATTTGAAACTGAAACCGTAGTTTGATGCTTAGGGTACACTGAAATTTCACATACCATACAGTTCTCAGTAGTTTTTTGACGATTTTCAGTTGGACAAATTGCCCATGGTTGGTTTTATTTAAAAATTAGCTAATCTGAAGAAAGCATTGCCTACTGTTGAATAAAAAGGTCGGATATTTTCTAATTTATTACAAAATAGCACAGCTCACTGATATATAAATGTAATTTCAAGGCCAACCAGCCAAACAACTGTTGTATTCAAATAATCTTACACTAGAGGGGAACGCCACAGCGACCACCACAATAAATGTAATTATGTATGTTCATATTTCAGATGACTATTGCAAAATTATTCGATAGCTTCAAAGGTTTCTTTAGGTTAGATAGACGTGGCTGCTCCTAGCAGCTCACCTAGACTCTTTGTGATCCATTGTCTACAACACATTCAAAAAAGTACGGATGTTACTTAGCTGGTTAATCTCCACTCGAGATATGTCTGCTGGGGAGTGAATAAGGTGCGATCCGAGAAATTTGAGTCTCGAAGTCCTGCGAAAGCAAGGCAATCGAACAGCAAGTGCTGAAGTGATTCCGCCATCATCTAAGCAGTTACTGCAGTAAGGGTCAGTGCTGATATTCAGAATGAATTTCCATTGGACAATGCACTGTCAGTACCCGTACGATCACGTGATGTGTGTCGCAACCCCACATGTTCTAAT
This sequence comes from Anomoia purmunda, assembly GCA_951828415.1. Taxonomy (NCBI): domain Eukaryota; kingdom Metazoa; phylum Arthropoda; class Insecta; order Diptera; family Tephritidae; genus Anomoia; species Anomoia purmunda. The sequence goes on from OX639997.1 coordinate 51,403,353, forward strand.
AGCTGCCTAGTGCTTACCAAGCAGATCGCAAGCCCATTCGTGTAGCGCAACCATCAGGTGGCCAGAGAAACCATGAAAACCTCCTTGCATAAGGATTCTGTCAAATCAGAGTAGACGTTTACTTTCCTTATAGAATCCACGATAGTAAGCAGTCAATAAATCGCTTCTTTAATGGCAGCTATTTCAGCCTAAAACATGCTGCAATGATTTGGTGGACTAAATGCCTATTGGTCTGTAAATAGCCTACATGAAATCGAAACTTCGCAAAATCATCGAATGTCGACAATTCAAATTAAATTTATATACAATATCCAGCAGTTTGGTTGCAGCCTGAGTCGCCAGACTTTTCCTAGGAGTAGCCATTCAAATTATTTCTATTTGAAATCATAGTTTTGGGGATATGGTTAAAACATATTTTATGAATTCTAGCTATTTTGAAGATATCGGCCATTTTATACGAAATAGTCATGGAAAGACTATAACAGCGCTGCAAGGTAAAATTAAATAAAATGCGCAACACCGTTCGCTAAAAACTTGTCATATGATATTTGTGAGTCCCTTAAGGCATGCATTATCTAAAATACATATAAAAGCCAAGCGTCCTGCAACTCACAACATATCCCTCAAACTGTTAATTCCATTGCATTCATCCTAAAAGTATGCAGAGCACAAAGTAAACAGTTTGGATATCTTTGTAATGCGTTATTTGCGAATCATAAACCCAGTGTGTTCTACTTGTCACTTCTAATTTATTTTGACAACTCTTTAGACACAGCGTTGCTTAGTTATTTGATGAAAGGAGCAAATGTGAGAGATTGTGCATATTTTTAACAAATTTAAATTTTATTGTGGTTATTATATGTTAGAAACAAGTTTAATTTACTGAACTCGAGGCCAGGTTTTAATTAGGGAATAATATGAGAAAACCACGACTTTTCGTACGGCTGGAAATAGAGATAATGAGAAAGCAAGCGATTTTGACGCGGTTAGCTTGGCTGAGTGGTTGAGTGCTCGCCTAGCAACTCCGTATACCATGGTTTAAACCTTTGTAAAGTCTAGAAAAAAAGAAGTCTGATGAGGAGATGTGGTGATCTCCGAAATAGCAGCGATCACTTCTACCACTTTGAAAAATTGTTGTTTTCTCATTATTCCTTAATTAAAACCCGGCTTCGAGCTCAATAAATTATACTTGATTTTATTGTCATATATTTTTTTTTAAATTTATGATCAGGAGAGAAAGCTTCTAGTGGTGGTAAAAATCATGATATATTTGAGTGAAATGCCATTATTCGATTATTATAGATACAATTTAGCGCCTACACTGATTTATTCGTGATTTGACTCTTAATTTATCATAGAATACCTCATTATATCTTAATTTATTGACAGTTTTTACGAGGCGAAATTGTAGATATAGTTTCATCGCCCATTGTTCATAAATTAAGAATGAGCGATAAATTACAATAGTGTGTTTGCGCTCTATACTACAAGTATTATATTAAAACTTTATGCGCTACAAAACTACATACTAGAAAAATTTCTGAAAATTCTGATTCAATTCAATTTTTCTAAATTACACTGTGGAATAGAGGAAAGAAAAGACAAAGATGAAATTCCAGAATATCTGTTGCACGAAATTATCGACATTTCTGATGATGATGACTTTGACCAAGATATTAGAGAGAGCAGTGATGTTGATCCACACCCGCCTGCTAAACGGCAACTGGCCAAATCATTAATTTAATTTCTTTAATTTTTTTACTTAAAACTTTTCATAACTAACATTTCAAAATTATATTTTTATCCATATTTTTATAATTTCTTTTTCAATGTTTCTTCAAAACCAACACTGAAAAAATTGCGCTGGAAAACGCAAGTTTTGTATTATGATTGTTTTCTCTTCAAATGAAATTTATTGAAGAAACTGAGAAGCATATTATAGATCAAACAGAAAGCAAAAAAGACTTAGTTTTGTGGAAAATATGTTCAAAAAGCATGAAAAAAGAATTCCAACATTTTGCTTCATAAGCACTACAAAAATTTTCAAAATCATTTTTTTTTTAAATTAATTGTTGCACAGGTCGCTAGCAATAATTTGGGTTTTTGATTGAAAAAATCAAAAGTCAATTAGTCAATTAGCCGACGAGTTATAACCAAAAAACCATATAAACAATCTGCTGAAAATCGGCATTTAACTGCAAAGTTCGAAGGTTGATTAAAAGAAAATTCGAACTAACATAAACAAACGCCGCGATACGGGTCTTCTAATTTAGCCTCTATTTTCACCCCTCACTCTCAGAATCGACCTAACTTTTGCTAATCTGAATTTGTTCCACAATGTAATCGTATGTTTTTTGTTGTATTATAAGCTACATATATTTTTAGTAAAAATGAAATAAATATAAAATACATTGTCAAAAATTTGTCAATACATTGCGCTACTATTTCATTGCTCGCAGCTGTATGTACGTAAAATTAATAGATGCATGTGTGTATATAAATTTTACATATTTATATACCTATGCACAAATTTTGCATTTAAACCAAAAAAAAAGTCAATGACATCAAACTTTCAGCAGGCGATTGCGAAAGTATGAGGACGCTCTTTGTTAGAAACCAAACAGAAAAAATGTTTCACATTTGCATATATGTAGATATTTAAATGTTAATGCCGAACATCTGCCTACTAAAGATATGTATGTATGTATGGATTTACTACAAACACAAACAAACTTATGAATTCATGCCAAATTCGCTTGACTTCCTACGAATGTCTGTTTATTTGATAAAAATGTGCCTAATGCCACAACCAGGGGATTATTACTTATATTCAATGTTCTTTTATTACGAATAATATAGTATACTTATGCAAATATTTTCCCTTTTGCATTCAGCGTCTCAACTTACATATGTATGTAAGATTACATACATGCATACATACATATTTGTTGTTGTATTATTTTTAGTAACATTTGTAAGCAGATTGATAACGATGGCAGAATTGCATGAAAATGAGCATCGCGATTAAAGGACGAGTAAGGTCAAGGTTCTATATCAAAAGCAAAAGTGTTAACTGAGGGGTAAATGGAAGTGGGGCTTTCGAATAACGCGAAATCAATGACAATGGAAAGGCTCATATCCTTTGCAAACGAAACAATTCTCCTAAGACGGGCAGCATCAAGCGAATTTCAGTGTGTGTTGTGCGGTTGCGTAACCAAGTGAGCTTAAGAAATATTTACTACGTTTGGAGAAATAAATTTCATATTATGTAGGTTTTTATTCATTATGAATAAACCTTTACGCAATCGGGCGAAAATACCGTAATTTGAAGAAGAAATTACATCAAAATGAGGATCATTTTTCTTAAGCTCTATTTTTTCAATGTAATGATTACACAGCGTAACAAAAATTAAAAAAAAAAACTGCGGTCATGATTTTGTTAGTAGTTTTTATTAACATTAGTAGCGGGCTTACGAACTGTGTTTTTACTTTTTTTTTGGATTGGCGCTAGTTCTTGAGGTAAACGAAACTTAAGAAATTAATGAAAAAAAAATTATATGACCCAGTTCCAGTTGTATTAATTTAATTATTCCTCAATAAGTTTTGTTATATAAATTATTAAAACAAGTAGTTCGTTGGTTTAAATATTTTATTTCCCTTGCAAGTTGTTGTAGGAGTTTACGTTGTTGTCACACGCAAACTTTTAGATGCGCTGTCAGCAATATCGGTGGGAACAGAGTTTTGGCCGGATGCGAGTTTGCTGGTGTTAACTTATATTCACGTGTTTAGTTATTTCTTTTTCATTTACCTGCTTTTTGACCTTGACGTTATCAGTTTGTGTCTTATTTCGAGTGTTATAGTTCGTTTTTTCTTGAAGAATATAAGTTCGAAACGTAAACCTTGTGTTAACGACTCCAACAATTTTTGCTATATATGTGGGAAATTTTGCCTTAAAACGCAAAGAAAACCAATCACAGAGTTTGTGAAAAATACCTATGAGGCATATTTTGGGAGAAACCTTACACAAAATAATAAATATTGGGTACCCAGTATCGTCTGTAAATCTTGTGTAGAATCTTTGCGATACTGGAGCCAAGGAGGACGTAAAGGTCTTCATTTTGGAGTTCCGATGATATGGACTGAGCCAACTAATCATTTAAATGATTGCTACTTTTGTGCAGTTAATGTGAAAGGTTTCAACAGGCATAAAAATAATGGAATACAGATACCAAGGTCGATGGGACGACCACATGATGGCAGACTACTGCTGGAACTTAATACGGGATTGTCCTGAGCAACGACGCCATAGGAGGTCCTACAGAAAAAGTTTTTTGTAATTTTTTTGAAAGTTAATTAATGAAAAGAATATATTTTTTTTATTTTTTTATTATTTTTATACAGGCGCGCAATAAAAATATAATTTAAATCCATATTGGTATTTTTAATTAGGTTTTTTTGTGAAATATTTAAAAGTCTTTATCTGAAAAACTAGAACCAATTCGACAAAACTGATATTATTTTCGTAATCAGTGCCCCAAATTACCCTTAATCGACTTAAAAATCTCCGACCGCAAAATTTTGTTCCGCTGTGTTATCTACATATATTTTATTTTGCTAAATTTGGCACATACTTGTAAAACAGTAAAGATAATCAGGGGCAGTACGATTCCTATGTAAGTTTAATGTATTTTTGTGTTGAGAATACCATTAGTACTATTTTCTATTGAATAATTTGTTAGAAAAAGTTTACCTTGAAGTGCTATCAAAAATAATTTTTTTTTAAATATTGCTAAAAAAAAGTGACCAAATAATATATTTGTGTGCGGTTTGTGTTTAACAAATTCTAAAAAATATTACTTGTGAACTCAAACTATACATATATTTCACCCAGAGATATGTATGCATTGAATGCTTTTCCACTTTTTTTCATACGTAGTACGATGGCATTAAGATTCAATTTGTTTATAAACAAATTTTAACTGAGACTGCAAACAGTTTTTTACGCTCTTTATTGCCGTCCTCCAGTTCGTCAGTTAATCAGTCAGGGTTAAGAATTTCCGTACGATATAATACCATATCGATATTTTTGAAATTCAATACTGGTATTTTGTACTGGCTAGTTTTAAAAAGTTATATTTCAGAAACTTGAACCCCCGAATCGTATCGAATTTGCGATGAAAAAATACATATATATATATATTTAGATATGACAACATTTTAACAAGCAAATTAGCCCTTTTCCAATTTTAGGTGCATTGTGCCATGTGCCGTCAACTTTTCTCAGTATGAAAATCAATATTCCGTGGGACCACAACAACTGAAAGTGACGACATTAGGAAATCAAATTGAAAGATTGATCCAGACGGGTTACAGAAGCGCACTAACTACTATAAAGCTGCATAGTAAATGGTGAATGATTTTTTATTGAAATTTAATATTAATATTTTGGGTATCGCGTTTATTTAGTTCAATATTTATGGGTACTCGATTCCTTTAGAGCGATAGCTCCGTTGGGTACCATACCATTACTTTCACTCCGATACTGTGCCCCTACCTCTGACTGTTTGAACGCAAACCGACCACTCAGTTTTAGAGATATCTGACTGAAATTTGATAGACAGATGTATTTTAATTGTACGAGCTTACACCCGGCATATTAAATATCTAAGAGATATGGGTTTTTGACACGTCAGCACGCCACATACAACTGCTGGTGTGAGAAACATGGAAACAGTAGAAATCATTGGAATATGTGGTAATAGGACATCATCTCCTTTAAAATTTCCACTTCTAATTGTAACTTCCATAAGGGGTTTCATCGTGTTTTTAACAGAAACCCTTGCACCGTTGCAATGACGCGGATGATTGATATTTCGTGGAAGAATGATTAAAACTCTAGTTTTTAATGTTAAAACGGGTGGCGGTATGTCTGGTAATTCATGTGAATTCGGTTGGATAATAAAAATATCAGTATATGTATGTATAAATTTCCAATTTTCTTGGTATTCTAATTTGTATGCTGATATTATTGCGATAATGCCATTATTATTTAATGCATATATTACTGGACCGCTGATGGGTTTAGTAATTACTGACGATATTCGGATAGACTCCCTGTCCAAGTTCGTCGATGGATGACGTCATTTTGCAGACATTTTCTGGCAATGTGAAATTGTTTGCATTGTCATAAATTGGCAACATCCCATCCCCAATATCTAACAACTATTTAGCGAAATTTTCTGCAGACTGGCCATATTGCAGATGTATCCACATATTGGTTGTCAGAGTCAACTTTTGTGTATGCTGCCAAAAAACTAAGGGTTTAAGGCATGCAATTAGTTGATCAGCAATGGTTGAAGGTAGAATAATAGGCAGTGTTTGTCGAAAATCAACAGGCAATTAAATTAATGCTCCATCGAAGTGCCCATTTCTTCTTAAATCTTTGGGTGTTCTATAAATGATTTCAAGTGATTTTCTTGGTGCCATGGATGTTTTATCCATCCCAAATGATAAATTGACATGTTGCCAGACTTTTTGTGATATTCCATATCGATATCTCGGCTATTTGCATATTTAATGGCAGCTTCAAAGCCGAATATGCTGTTCGTCCGCCATCAAAAGAATAACAATTATTTCTTTTTGTGTTTTTTTTTTTTAACTTATATTTTATTTGCAATCTATCTTACATGAGACATTCAGCAAATTAGATCTTATAAGATAATGACAGCGGTAGGTTTGCCTTGCACAAATCTACATAGAGAAATGTGTATAAAATTTGATATATTTACATACATTCTTTTGTTGTATAAATTCAATTCAAAATTACTTAAAAATTGCTTAGCTTTATTATAGGGTTCATTATAATTTCTCACTTAAAGTAGGGTTCTTATTTATCTAATTTTAACTTAAGATTTCCAGCCTTTTATTATAGTTATTACAATTTTTTATTTTTTTTTTATATTATATATATAATGTATATATATTCACATATACATACATATAAATACCTATAATAATATATATTTATATATATGTACACATAGATATATATACATATTTTTTTTTTAGATAGAATTCAAATTTAGAGGAATGGCAAGTCTAAGATATGGCGGCGCTTTATCCGTATAGTATCGTTAGTGGTATCTAATAAACAAATAGCAGTTGGGTTTATGTGGTAAGATAGGCGTGTAAGATATCTAGCACTGTATTTTGGTATTTCACACTTTATAAATGGAATACCCAGGTCCTTGTGAATAGCTTCATTAGTGACAAACCAAGGTGCATTAACCATTGATCGTAATGTTTTAAATTGATACCGTTGCAGGATCTCCACATTGGATTTGCTAGCAGTGCCCCAAGGCTGTATGCCGTAGGTCCAAATAGGTTTAAGTATAGCTTTGTATAGCCGTACTTTGTTTTCTAGACTTAGTTGAGATTTGCGACCCAACAGCCGAAACATCCGTTTTGTTTTTATTTTTAGTTGCTGTTGCTTAGCCTTAATATGGGGTTTCCAAGTTAGCCGCCGATCAAGATGCATTCCCAAGTATTTGACCTTATCACTAGTAGGAATCTGATTATTGTTGAGAAATACAGCAGGACATTGATCTCTTCTTAATGTAAAAGTGACATGTGTGGACTTTTCTGCGTTAACTTTAATTTTCCATTTTATAAGCCAAAATTCTAAAAGGTCAAGTTGATTTTGAAGATTAGAAGAAGCTTCTGCAGGGGACTCGCTACAAGCGATAAAAGCGGTATCATCAGCAAAAGTCGCCACTTCTACTTCTTCTGATGTTGGCATATCCGATGTAAATGTCGCATCCTGGTGCCTTACGTAAATTTGTCTGAAACTTAAATAGGACTTGAGTACTAAGTAGAAATGTGCTGGCAGTAGAAATGTGCCGCCATCAAAGGAATAACAATTATTTATTAAGCAAAAGTTAAACTAAAAAAAAAAAAAAAATCAATGACACTTAAGGTAAACCTTCTTAGCCACGTACCTGGTATTTTCCTTCCGCATGAGTTTTTGAGTTGAAATTTGCACAATAATCGTCGCTGCAAATTTCAGTTATACGATTTTTAACTTCTTCATTTTAAATTTTATGAAATACTTGCCTTTCCAATCACGTCTACTAAGAAAATGTTAAAAATCGGTGCTTCATCAGCTATAGCTCCCATTTCACTGACTGTTCAGGTTGGGTTACTGAAACAATTTATTAAAATAAAAACTTGCGTTCAATTTAAATAGAATACATATGTATATACATTTGGGTGCCTCGCGAAAAAAAATGATTGCTTTTCCACCGAAATTATAAAATTATTTTGTTTTAAAACTTCGCCCAAAATATTTCGAAAAATATTAAGATTTGTGTGAGCTGGATTGAATTGCAAATTACACAACAAAAATAAGGGTTTTTTATAGATCGAAAAAGTTTTTCCTTCAAAATGTTTTCCAAACAAACCACTTCAGCTGATAGAACAGGGAAGGTTTAAAAGGTCTGCTTAATTTTTTTTTAAATTTATTCAACGGAATTCTTAATAATGAGATTTTTGGAAAAATTTGTGTGTACATGGGATTATTAGAAATAAAATGGGTTAGAGATTACCCTTTCAATGATACCTTATAAATTCTAGTCGGTCAAGTTAAGTTAAAATTAGGGTTTCTTTAATCAATCTTCCAAAAATCGTCAAAGGCAGCAGGCAAAATTTCAGTATTATGATTACGATGAACGAACTTCAAACAATTTGTTTGAAAGATTTCTAAGCATAAACGATTTTATGATCGGGGGGAGATAATAAATTAAGTAAAGTTATAGCCGAAGACATCACTTTCTTTAGTTGTTTTATTTAAAAATAAACCTCTTGTTGAAAGATTCGTTTAGCAGTTATTATTCCCTACACAGGCAATGGCGTTGAAATTGTTGCGTAATGGTAAATATTCGTTCAAGATAATCCTGGCTATTGATTTGGTATGCTGAACTTTTATTTTTTGCCTCATCCTGCTTTTCTCATTAGGCTTTTCCAAATGCAGATTTTCGTGCTAGAAAAGGATGCTTTGGTATTATAGTTCTGTTCGCATATATTTATTTATGTGTGTAAGAATACATATACCTATGGTTGTGTGTATAAATGTACGTTTGTGTGCTTTTGAATAAACCAACGGTCACAGTCTATGTGTATCTAGAAGGAAGCCGCAAGATCGTGACAAGGCTTTGTAAATGGACCTCCGCCGCGGTCTTCGCAATCCATTGTGCTTTCATAAACCCAATCAGCTTATCACTTGGCAACCTCTTCTATACGAGTAAGGTTTACATATGTACATCCTCCACATGACGAAGCCTACCACATTTTCATGAAACTGCTCTGTCTGAAAAGCTAAAATTTGGTATTCGTTCGGCTATAATGAGGCTGACATTGATGGTGTAGATAGAATTTCATTACACTTAAATATAATTAAATGACAAAGATAAGAATAAGGTTTTTGTCTCCATGTGTCCGCAGTTTAGCCAGTTGGCCGAAAGAGCCACACACATACATATACACACTTACATATTTATAAAAAACATGAACAATAATAAGCCGTACTTTAGTAGCTGCAGAAGAAAATAAATATTAAACACAGTGTTGTGCATATAATAACCAACGAAATTCAATATAATAATTTTTTGACACTCGCGTTTATTAATTTATTTTCAATAATTTTTATAAAGGTATAACTAGTTACATACCATTAATTTTTTTAGGAAATGCATAAAAATTCAAGACATTTAAAAAAATGCTCATAACAATTTTTTTTTTTACTGATGGTAATCGGCGTTTTCTGTGTTGTATGGAGAAATGTTCAAAAATTTTTTTTTTATGTTAGAAAATGTCCCACGCCGTCAACAAAAAAAGAAAAATTATAAAAAATCAACGCAAATTTTTTAACAGTTGAGACTTACGAATTATTTTGATAAAATTAAAGTAGCTATTAAACGGAATACTCGAAAATGTTGTTAGAACTCCGATTGGAAAGTTTGAAAATTGTATACATTTTTTTAAATTTAATAATTTTTTGTGAATTTCGTAGAAAGTCTGAAACTTTTATTAGCATGGCGTACGTTACAAAATGAACTACAATACCATAGAATGTTAATTTTATTTGCAATTTTGGAGTTTTTTGGCCATAAATCTAAAATAACCTCGAAAACAGGTTTTTGCCTATATCTCGAAGACGCTTCTACATATGAAACAATAAATTAAACTCAATTTCTTGCTTATCAACCCAAAATAATCTAAACAAGTTTTTTTTTTACGAGGTACGCCCCAATTATCAAACATTTGTAAAGTAGCGTAATCAATATAAGTTAAAGTTTCAAACTTTATAGAAATAGTAAAAAAAAAAATCAACAAATTTAAACCCAGTTTTGAAAAATGTTCGAGTATTAGGTTTTGATTATTATATTTTTTTTTTACTTACGGTAATGCGCCGTTTCCCCCATCTAACGCAGGCATCGAATTTTCTTTTATATGTAACAGAAACAAAAACAAAATACATAGGAATTTTGTGGTTGTATTTATAATACCACCTTGTATGGATGCGCCTTGGTTATAGTAATACTGGAAAATTTTGTTAAAGCTCTCATTGAAAATTAGAACTTTTGATGTAAATTTTTTTAAAATTCGTTTAATTTTTATAAATTTTGTAGAAAGTTTAAAACTTTGACTTATATCGGTTGCAGTGGCGCATACAGAAAAATATTTTGTGTGGGGGTTTTACGCCAATTTAATTTGAAAAAAAAAAAAGAAATTAGTTTCGAGATAGTACTACGTTTTAAAATTTTGGTATGGGTTTCAACGCCAAAACACCCCTCTTGGGTGCGCCAGTGATGGGTTGTGTTATAGAATAATCTATTTTCTATTTGTTTTCTATATTTTTCTTTAAAAAAATTACAACTAGATACGGAAAGATAAATTGTAAAAACTTGTGTATATATTTAGCTATTGTTTTTATGAAGATAGGAATATAAAAACTGAAGTTTATACAGTTATTTGAAAAATAATAGATATGCGCCCACTTTTTACCACTTTTTGCTATTTTTCTTTTGTTTGTTTCATGTTTGTTATTTTTTTTTTACAAGTCTAGCTCAATAAATAACCAACACCGTATAATAAACCCATATTTCAAATTTTGTAGAAAAGCTAGGAGAGTTAAAAAAAAATTCATCACATTTTCAAACTTTTAATTCGAATGTTTGTAAAAAAATGTAAGCTCCAACTAGCTGAAAATTTCTGTTGATTTTTTATATATTTTTTTATTTATTTTTCTTTTGCTGAAGTTGCCACACTTTTTCTTCTACGAGTATACAAAATAAATTGTCGAGTGTACTTTATTTTGTATGGCAGAAAATGCGTGATAGGTCATTAAAAGTTATTATAAAAAACCAACGGGAATTTCTAGCTACATACATACTTGGGACTTGCACTTGATTGTACAAAAATTAAATGGGCTATAAAACTGCATACCTTTAATTTCTACAAAAGTTCTAATTACAAAGTTTGAAAATTTGAAGGAATGTGAAAATAGCAAACATGAAACAAACTAGTCAAAATGACGTGCCCCTATTATTTTGCACATAACTGTATGCATGTAAGTTTATACAGATTAAGAATGCTGTCTGAGTCGCGACAATTACGTTTCGGATGACAACAAGAAGCCGACACAGACGCCAACAAGGCAGCAGTTCTTGGCGAGCCGTTTAAGTGGGAGTTAAAAACTAAAATAAAAAAGCGTACACTTTAGCTAGGACTTACCTATCGCATTTGGCGAGAAGTTGCTGGCACCCAATTACGGCTGCTCTAACGATAAATGCGAAGCTTTAAAATAGATATCAAGGCATAGCAGCAACTTTAAATGGTTGAACGCGGCCTGTTTATTTTTTTTTCTATTTTTTTTTGTTTTGCGTAACCATTCTCGCACCACACATATCCTTGGTGTCTCCCCGAGATAATTGCAGGCCTTATTTGTTGTTGTACACTGAACTTGAATTCAACAGAATTTGAAGGATATTCTTCTTCATCAAAACTTTTGTGGCAAAGCTTTGTATTGATTTGTTGCGCAACCAAATAGCGTCTAGACACATGTTGCCATAGAATTTTGCATATAAAACATCTTGCTGTCATTTGAAATACATGTTTATTTGAGCTGCTACAGCTTATTAATTCTAGGCTTGTCTTTCCAATGTGTTAGGAAACTCTGCCAGTGGGCACCTGCCCAACCATCTTTCAAAGGGAGGTTTACGCAATCGTATTCTGTGTCCACGAATGTCTTCGAAGAAGGCCAAATGAGACCAGAATACACATAACTATGTCAGATAGTCGGGCTACTTTAAAGTCCGACTGCTTAAATGATATCGAGGTTCGTTCGTTCTTCTCAACAAACTAACGTTGCAGTGGATTCCGGGGCATGGAGGGTTTAAAGGCAGTAAAAGGGCTAATGGTATCTCAAAACAGATTCTCTTGAAACCTGACCTACTTTCGCTGGATAGTCGCATGAATATGTTGTGAGCTTGTTGGTGTTTTTGCTGCGTACAATCCAAAAAAAATCTATAGAAAGAAAGTTTGTTATGTTTCTTTAATTAAACCTTGCAAAACAAACTAAAAACTTAACAATGCATTCGATGTTTACTCTAAATTTAAATTAAAACAAGTGCAAAACTTTAGATATTCTAGAATTGCTTTCAAACATAAAAAATTAAATCTTATTCTTGTTGAATAAACGCAGTTCAATATATTACTACGTTTTATTGAACAAATTTAATGTGATGAATAATCTGCAGCGTTGTAGTATGAGAATTCTTTGGAGTCCGAAAGAACATCTGGTACGATTTGGAATGACGCGAGCGCTACGGAAAGAAAAAAGATTGAGTGCAATGCGATATTGAAGGTGAGGTGAATTAGAGAAGTGTGCCGGGCGAATTCCCGAAATAATGATATGACCTGATAATGAGAACATACTTGATATATATAAGTAGGAAGGGATTTAATATATACTATAACAACCGCGCCATTGGTTCTACAGTTTCTAAATTTGGCAAAGCAACGAAACGAACTATTCTGAAGGAAATAGGTGGTAAAATGGGTTATTAAATGAATAGTAAACATAAGGCATGTCAGCATCCAAACTACTGTTTGACAATTAAAAGATGTGAGTGCTTTTTAATTGGTATTGCTATTCGAAGTAAGATTATGCTGTGGTGGCTTTCAGTGGTCAGGTAGGCGGACCGGACCGCTTTATTGATTCATAGTTGCTCGGATTAAACAATCATCCCTATATGGTTTTCGAGCTTTAAACCTACCATATAGAACTGTTGAGAATCATTGGGCCCGGGAACCGGCCTAGGCTGCGATTCTCTTTCTCGAATCATTACCCAATGATTGTTGTTAAAAACAGGCTTGAAGACAGAATAATGCTGAATACAAAATTATTTTCAAAATTATTTGAATTCTGAATGAAAATCTATACACTATTCAAAAGTATTTCAACGATAAACGAAAATACAAATTATTTGTATGACGAATGAAATTGTACTCGTTATTTAAAATTATTTGTGTGATGAATGAAATTTTACTCGTTATTTAAAATTACTTAAAGAACGAATGAAAATTTATTCGTCAGAAAACAATCGAGAGACTTCTCAAAAGTAGACTGTTCCAAGATCGCTGCGATTCGGTGTAGTGTCTTTCCATTTTATGAGTTAGGTTTTCGCACTAGAAATACAACATAACAAAAAAACTAAAACTTATATAGCAAACAAAACAAGGGTTTTATTGCGGTGAAAAAATTTAGTATCTAGTGTCCAGGGTATCATAACTTTGTTCAAACGATATGACGACTGAAGATTCATTCGTCTACGAAATTTTCCTTGAATACCGAATGAAAATGTATTCGTATTTTTCTGACAACGCCAATCCATTTTTCAGAAAGTGCGTTTTTTTCACATAACCCCGTGTTTTTAAAAATAGTTCACAGAAATAGGCACAGAACTTTTAAATGTGATAATCCTTACGCCCTTGAACTTTTTAGTTTCTTTCACAAATTCTAAGTTTACTTTAAAATTGTCAATAATAAATCGTTATTCTAATTTCTAATATATTGATTTATTTTGGGATATGCCATAATTTTGAACTCTTGAAAGTGATCGTTGAAATGAATCTAAACATACTTAGTGAATAATTTTGGATTGCCAAAGCACAATTACGAAATATGTAGGTACCTCTGTATAAGAAACGAAAATCTAAATTATCAAAAATATAAATATAATAATAATTAGAAAGTATGTTGCATAAGGTGTTCCTTCTATCTTTGAGATATTTTTATTTTCAGAGAAAATTGGATTTTTGTTTGTTTTCTTCTTCTGCTTCCTTCTTGCTAATTTTCTGCTTCGACGCAATCGTCTAGTTTCGTTTGCTACTTTTCCCAACAATAAATTGTTTCAGCATCCGACCTTATAACTTTCATTTTTTTTTTTCGCTTGCGCATTGAGATCATTAAATTCTACATTTAGCACACCATCAGCTACTCGCGCAAGGGCATTAACATATGTACTATTTATATATGTACATACAAACATGTGCATAAAATATAGAATAACTAGCAGAAGAGAATATGGATTTATTTCTTTGTGCTTGCAATAATAAACTGTTTCATTTGTTGCTGTTATTTTTGCTTGTTATGCCACAAATGCACTGCGTATCAGCTAATTTATTGCTCTATTTGTCCGAATGTCAATTTCAAAAGAATTTACGACAACTTAGTATATGATAAAAAATTGTGTAACCTCGAATAGTGGAGGTAAGAATTTGATTGGAGGATAATTGCGTAGAATCAGTGTTGAACGAGTGGATATAATGAAAAATATGCTGATTTTTTGTTTTGTTTTCAATTTTATTGTCTTAATTTAAAAATATGCTCATAGTTTGTTGTTTTTTTTTCAATTCGATGCCATTGATGCATCACGAATTGTTGCTGCTTTGATCTTCTTAACGTGCCTTGATGAAAAAATGGTCTCAAGTGTTCAGTTTTATTGATTTCCATACGATGACGTTGGCGTTAACATCTTTGTGCCTAGCGTAAGGATATCAAAGAGTAAAATGTTAACACAATTTTGAGACGTTGGCTTTCGGTTAGCATTCGGCGAAAATTCAGTCAAGAGCATGTCGTCATCAAATGGCCGCTAGGAAACCGAAAAGAATGTTTACGTACGTAAACGTTTTAGATATGAAATTTTTTTTTTTTAATTTCGACTCAAAAAACAGCGTTGGAAAAAATTTAGAAAAAGTCAACCTATAGTGGGACAAACTCTAGATAAACCTTCGGCATCCTCTATATCAAAATCTAAATGTGATAGAAAAATTGTCAGGCAGGTTTTCTTTTAAGTTGTATTTCAACAAAAAAATTTGAATTGTTTTTTGACGAGGTTTTTCAATTAAAAATAATGAATAAAATTAATAATGCATTTAAAATCTGTAACTCAAAAGCTAATATATTAATTTACAAGAAAGATATACCGCATCAACAGTGTCCATATAAGGTTAGTTAGGTCTATTTTTTAATCTGGAGCTTTTTGGCAATAACTGCAAAAGGACCCCGAGGAAAATAAATAAAACTAAAACTAGTCTAAGGGTCACTTCTTTCAACGAGGTACTACTCATTTATGAAATATTTGTATACTAGTGTTATTTTATATAATATAAACTACACTTGTAGATACTACGTTGTCGAAATATTTTTATTGTTCAAATATGTAACTACGGACTTAGAAGACAAGTATATGATAGGTTAAAAAATTAATGTTTAGTTTTGTAAAACAGCTTGCTATCCCAAACATAGCCACCTATCATTCCCTCGATTAATTATTTGATGCTAGGCAAAATTTTTTCTGTCGGAACACAAATCAAAGCGCATTCTGAGTTTCCGAATGCTCTATTTGTTTAAATGTAGCTCCGCTTCTAAAAATCTTCGTTATCGAGTTTGCGACGTTTACATAAAGTGTCTTCTTCTCGTCACCCCTCGGTTATCTGTAAGAACGAATCGTGGAATTGTGGATTCGGAAACTTGACGTTCTCACTAAATGGCCGTTATAACTTTGAATGGGTATATTAATTGTCTTCTTTTGATTTTCCTGGAGAACGAAAAATGACACCGAAGATGGAACAACGCCGAAACTGGGTTGTCTCCAAACCGTTCCAATATACATATGTAATATATCGGTTTATTAGTTATTCCCAAGGCTAGCTGCATAAAATCAAATATTCGAACACTTTCTGAACGTAAACCGTAAACTTTGTGAACAAACGATCGAGTGAGTTTCAAAAATTAGACTGTTCCAAGATCGCTGTGATTTGATGGACTTAGAAGAATGCTGATTATAAAGAAATTGCATCACTATCACCGTTCCTCGAACAGAAAATCTCTTCTTCTTCACTTTTCTGATTGACACTAGAATCTGATTTGATTAAATTGGTGAAATAAAACTAGTACATTTCTTTCATTTATGATCTAAAAAAAATAAAAATCAAAAACGTGTAACCGCGAAATTGTCCTCAAATACCTAATGTACATATTATTTTCGTTTTAATCTACACCTTGATATTTTCGGGGAGACAACAGGAAAATAAAAACCTAAAATTTTATAGCATAAGGCAAGGTTTTTATTGATGTAAAAAAATTTTGTATTTAGTGTGTTCAGGGTATTTATTTATCTAACTTTGTTCAAATGACGGTTGCTTGTAACAACCTAAAGTAATCGATATAGATACAGATATATATGTACAAATATACCCAAATGTTTAGCATGAAAAGAGAAATCGATTAAGCCTTATCTGACCGTTCGCGCAACGGATAACTCGACCAAAAATTGAGATATTCCAATGAACTTTGACGTTCATATTGCCCTTGATTCAAGATAGGTTCATTCTGAAAATGGGAAAAATCAAATAATAATCTCGCCCACATAACACTAGTATACGGAAATAAAAGAAATAGATATTTTAGTAATTACATAAAAACATTTGCTCAGATTTGATATACAGAATAGGTTTTGAGAAGGAAATACTCGCTCCAGCTTTTGTTCAAATAGGAATATCTCCAAAACTACTTTCTCAAACTCTACCAAATTTGGTACAAATTTTGTATTTCAACTAAGCAAGCGCAAAATTTGACAAAAACTATGCCCCCACTTCTCATATAACGGTAATTTACAGATTGAAATTACTTCAAATTTGGAATGAAATGTTTAGGCAGGGGAAAAGATACGAACACTTTTCAACTCTCTAAGTATGTTGTCAAAAATTATAGAAATCAGATAAATACCTCCACCACGAAGAATATAGTTAGAGGGAGAAATGCTTAAAGATCAAAATTTTGTAAGGCGCATGTGGTACATTAAAATTATAGTCATTTATTTTTGTACATGCTGAAATTAAATAAACCCAGTAGATTTTCAAAATTAAGAATTTTTATCACCCTCCAGGTATTTAAAGTTCGGTTTCACCCGAACTTAGCCAACTCTCTGCTTGTTTTGTTTTTTTTTTTTTTAATAATTTACTACAAGCATTAAATGAATGTTTAATTGAATTTTACTGTTCGATTTCGCATTGCATGGAATACAAAATTTCTGTTCAATATGCACTACTCTGCATTACTTGGACAATTGGCTAACCTTTTGTGAATCTATGCAAATGTAGAAATACGCGCAGAATATATTACGAGTATTAATTTTTTATTCATATTTTTACTCTCTTCATCAAAGTCGTCGAGTGGGGAATCAAAAGGCTATAAAATCATATTTTTTTCCCCACTTGCACGACTAGAGTACGCAAAATCAAAAGCTGAATTTGTACGTTTGTAGATATATGTACGTAGGTATGTATGTTAATTATTTGTTGTATATGCCTGCAGATTCAAGCAACGCACTCTCATACAAAATTCAAGCGCTGATGTTGCATACATGACCAATTAGTTAAGTAGTACGTGCAAAGTAGCTCATCAAAAAACAAGCAAAAAAGAAATAAAAATAAAATATCAAAACACATTACAACATTAACTAAGTAAGTAGTTGTGCGAGATTTAGCGGCGAGTTAACATCATGCACATAACTGCGTGTTGCGAGCATTTCTATTTATTTGCCAGATTTGGTGAAGCACAGAACATGCACTAAGTAAATCGCAAAAACAAAACTTTTTGCAACACACAAAAAATGCTGATATGGCATGTACATATGTACGAGTACAGAGCTGTTGGGGATAAGGCAGAACCCATTGAAATATTCACTGTCTCCGAACTAGTTCATCGGAAGCAAAGTGCGGGTTTTTGCTTTTTAACTGGTTCGAAACTATCAAAAAGGGATGTGATGCGAACTGATTTACCTCCGTTGAGCTCAGAGTTGATTCACAACTAATAGTAGAGAAATAGTTCGAAACTTACAATACAAAAAATATATTTGAACTGGCGAATTTGCAAATAAATCATAACTATCGTAAAAGCAGAGAGCAATTATTCGAAAACAGAGAACCAGATAATAATTATTTGATGTCTGCATTTTTTAAAGAGCAACACAATTTTCGTGAGAATTATATGTAAAAGTCTTTCGATAATAATTATGAGGAACCGAACTTTTTTATGTCTTTCATTACGGAATTATTTCGATACCAGTACGAGACTAACTTGTGACAATTTCGGGATTATCTCAAAACTCAAATTCTTCCGGAACTAGTACCGAACTTATCCTGAAATGCTCTCGAACTATGCGTGAAATGATGCCGAAACGCGAAAGCTTCGTATTTCAAGACTTACAAATTTTTTTCTTACTCATAATTATTATAAAGAAAAAAACGTTAACAAAAATTGTTGTCACTCATAATTGTTTTGAAAATATTTGCATAATTTCAGTCCCAACATATAGTTATCGAATACTAAAAAAATTTTTCTCACTAATTTTAATTATGAAAAGACTTTAATATAGGATGAAAATTTTCCCACGATTTTTGCTTTTGTGAAATGGAGTTTTTTTCGTTCACAATGTTAAAAAAATATATAATTTGACGATTCTGCGAAATTCGAACTTAATTTTTAATTTTTTTTCGAAATTTTTTGGATTTTATTTATTTTCTCGTGATCGCATATACCGTTTCTGCTTATTTTTTCGAACACTCAATTTTTTATTTTGTTAAAAAAAAAAATGTTTTGTTGTTTTAAGTTGTAAACAATTTTTAAATATTATCGCTTTAAATTGCTGTGTTTTTGCATAACAATGGGGTACACTGTATTAAAAATCACTTGCAATAAAAAAATTTTACCAATGCAATGAAACGAAAGTTGTTGGACTTTTGTCTTGACGCGCGTATTTTTTATGTATCTAGTTCAGGTCTAGTTTAGAATAATTGCGGGATTGCTTCCAAAATGTCTTATCTTGCAATGGGCTCAAAACAATAGTTATCGATAACTTAAAAGTTGTGTGTCATCCTCAAATTATTATTGATTGACTTTTAATCTTTTCTCTTTTAAAAATTTGTTATTAATTTTATTTCCAAATAAACAATTGGCATATTTTAGGAAAACACTGCGTTAATTTTTATGCAAGAAAAAAAAATAATTGACGACAACTAGTCTAGGCTCTA
Source organism: Anomoia purmunda (assembly GCA_951828415.1). Lineage (NCBI taxonomy): Eukaryota > Metazoa > Arthropoda > Insecta > Diptera > Tephritidae > Anomoia > Anomoia purmunda. The sequence continues at coordinate 51,423,009 of OX639997.1, forward strand.
ATATCGCCATGGGTGAACCAATACGATAGTGTATTTTCGTCAAAATTTCATTTGCATGGTTCGTTGTTGCAAAACAAAAAAAAAAAAAAAAAAAAAACACCAACCAGCTTCAGATCTGTGTGTTTGTTTAATGCTTTATATTTAGACAATGCATGTTGCATGTAATCAGAGTTCACTGCACCGCATTGAGATTTGCGTGCAAATTAAAAATGTTTTTCGTTTTTTTTGTGTTTTGTTTATATTCTTTATTTGCAAATTTTTCTGTACATTTAATTCATTTGCCATCATTTGATTTCGTGCCAACTGCACTTGAATGCAACACTATAATTTTTTTATATTCTCTTTCAATGTATTTAAAAAAAAAAGGCATAAGAGCCGAACAACGAGTTGTATGCAACTAGTCGGCACATATTCAAATTTATTTTTCAAGATTTTTTCATTAAGTGTTAATAGATATTTTTTTTTAATAAATGTATGCAAAATGAGTGATGATAGGAATATGTATATGCATGAATATTTAAGCGTGTATGCAATTATTAATTTTTTATAGCACTTTAAAAAAAAGCAGAGAACTACAGAAAAGAGTAGTGTTTGCCTGAAATGTCTAATGCGGTGGCTAGTGGAGTAGCAGTTTTTTTTTTTATATATCTGCCAAATATAACCGCAACTAAATTTGAGGTCAACTTTATCTCGACTATGACTAAGGTCCTGCTTTTAAATTATAACTGTATAACTTGCTTCTAGCGCCACCTAGCTCATTTATTTTTCATACATATATGTTTTATTGCACTAGCACCATACCTTTCTAATGTCATCTATAATGCTGTATAAATTCGAATATTCTGAATAGCTCGACTCATGCCCCACCTAACGGATTTAAATAAAGCCTATGTCCGCGCAAATAGCTATCTAAAGAATTTACTGTTCAAATTTAGTTGAAACCCGTTCATCGAGTCAAGTTGTAACAAAGAAACGGCCACATTTTTATATATACATATGTACATATAAATAACTTTAAAATTAAACTCTTGAAATACTGGATTCAACCGCATTTTCTGTTATGAAAAGAAAGAGGATGTTTCCAGAAACACTTCTACTATTAAAGTTCACCGGAAATTTTTGAGGGATGCATGAACTTTGTTGGTGAAATAAATTTATTTACTTTCTAATTTAATGTTAATAACAATTTTTTTTTAAGCAAAGAGTAATTTACTTTTGTACTTGGATTCCTAAAAGAAGATAGTAATAACTTGGCTAGATCATCGTCGATGAATTCCAGTCAGGGGTTTTTGCGGAGCAAATATATGCAAGGATTTTGATATACCAATTGCCCAAACTACATTTTTGTTCGTTTTAGTAAATATTATAGTAAATATTAACATTTGTATATGTATTTAAAACAATCTACTTACATTTAAAAAATTTGTTTTGAAGTTATCTTTCAATAATCACGCGTTTTTTTATTTGCTCTCCGTTAGCAAATACTTCACGTTGAAACTCTAAACTCTATGATTTGACATTACGAATGGCCGCTTTACGAGTTTCGGACTTATATTCTGAATAATTCGGAAACAGCGAAGTAATTTTCGTAAAACTTTCGAAAATCGTGCTACGATAGATTCAGCGATAGGGCTGATAATTTCTAGTCACGTAATCTGAGAAAAATATCTGAGAATTACTGTATATAATAAAATTGATAAGAATTTAAACAATATGACTGTAATTGGAAAAATATTTCTTCCAGTAGGCAGTATTGCATTAAATTTAAAACATACGGTTCGAGCGAGATCCCAGGCCTAATCGAACGATAACCCCGCACAAATTATTTCGCTAAAAGAAATAAATATAACATCTTTTCTCCATTGCATTCTATTATAATTTTCAGTGTTCGAATTAGTTTTCGTTTTGGCAATTTTGGCATTTTGTCAAACCAAGTTTCCATCATCAACTTCAATAACACTATGATACGAAATGGAAAAAATTTATAGCCTATAGATCTGGGGTTTTTGTTATAAGCATTTAATGTTGATGATTTTAAAAATACACTGTTTACAGAAAAAATTGAGTCAAACTCAATCAAAAGGTGTGTTTTTTCCGGAATTATGCTGGATAGTTGCGCTTCATTGAAAAAATTGTAATTTTTATTGTTTTTGAGTCTGATTCCTTATTTGATGTATATTTTCATGTAAAGCCTATCCTACGGTACACCATATATGGAAATTCATACCGATAGTGACTATGCAAATTTATTGGTTTTAATCAGTTTTTAACTTAATTTCTATTTTCATAATTTTTTGTTGACACGTTTTTGGTACTTACATATCATAAATTTGTAAAGATAAATAAAAAAACGTAGTTTGTATTAAACACATTTGTTTTAACGAAAAAATCATTTCTCCAAATATAAATGCAGTTTTTCTCTTAAAACATTTAACATTCCGCTTTTATTCAAAATAATACCATTCTTTCTAACAATAATAATCAAGTGACCTTTGTCGCATCGTCTAACAATAGTTAGCTATTGAACCAGATATCAAAAATGGAGTTATCAGTTAAAACACAGGTGCTTCAATGAAAAACCCGCAAAAACAGTAAAAAATGTACGCCGCGGCGGCACCTAGCGCAAGCGTTGGGTAGACGTAACAGTGTCCTCGTCTCTTAAAATTGTAAGAATAACTTTGCCGAAGAACTTTAGTAAAAAACAGTTTTTTCTGTATACTTAATTTTACCAACTTTAAATACCTATTATAAAAACCCGGAACTGGAATTTTGTTATAGAGATGTAAACTTGCATTATTTGGGTTCGTAGAGTTTTTTTCACTTTCACGTGTGTATTGGCACAATATTGTTCTATAATTTTGATATCTATAGCAAATTTAAAGTATGATGATTTTTTTTTAAATAATATAAATCGATAATTTTTCATTGTGCGATAAAATAAGTTTGAAAATATCAACAATAATTTTTCTGAGCCCAAGGTCATTTATTTATTAGGAAGTTATTGAAAAAACAATAATGGTAGAAATAATGGCTGCAATTTAGGAAATCCCCACATCTCCTCTGTCAGACTTCTTCCGTGGGGGATCGAACTCAAGTCCAACTTCTCAGTAAATAACAATATAAATAATATAAATTTGGAAATATTTAAAATACCCTAACTTTAAATTAAAGCCTCGTCGCCAAATGAGTATGTAATATATTATTTTTTTTTTGCTATTTTTGCGCACTTTAAGCTTTGTATATTACTGGGATAAAATATTTATTTAAAAGATATGAACATAGTAGCATTAATTAATTTCATTCACAAACTAACTATTCAATTTTGCGGAGAAGATACTAAATAAAACAAAGTTTTGTTATTATTATTTTAATACTGATTAACTTTTTAGTTATTTCAGTTACCGGGAAATGTTCAAAAATGTGTAATGTGTTTTTATTTGAATTTCAATATTATTACATTTTAATTTTTTATAAGCGACACCCATAGACTATGAAATTAATTATATGCCTTGCGTTAGAAGTTACATGCAAAGTTGACCTCTAACTTTTTACTCTCATTGCTATGGCAAACCATCCAAACCAAAATCAATTTTAATTTTATTAATAAATACATGCCAATAAAATAAATTATTAAAACTTGTTTGAGTTTTTTAGTACTGTATGCATGCATGTACATACATTTTGCACAAGATAATGCTAGGTCACTGGAGCGTATGAGTGAAATTAATAAAATTGTGTGAGTTTTAATCCCTAACCAGCAAGCCGCTAACTATTTTGGTCACACAACCACCAATGCCTTACTTGTTGAATTTAAAAAAAATTTAATTGCTGTTTTGAAGTACATATATACATATAAAAATATATAGTTTAAGGGCCTGGAATCCCCAAAATTACAACCCCCAAATTTAAAATCGCCAAGACAAAAAAATTCCCAACACAAAATACCCGTGTTTTTTATGAAATGCATTTAGATTGCGTTAAGAATGTCAAAAACGCGCGGATTTTATGTTTATACCATGCTATCTTGTCCAAATAAATTTCATGAAAAATAATTAAATAGAGCATGTCGCAGAATCTGACTTTGGTGGAATTGGTTTATGTCGGAAATGAAAATCGATATCAGTTTCATTTAGTGTCGCGAAATTCTATCGGAATTTGCTTTTTCGATATGTATTCCAATCAGCTGCTCCATTGAGGTCTTGAAATTTACGCTTATTTGTAAGCGATTGCTAATTTTTATAGTCTTTCAACTTTTCAAATTTTAGGTAACAAACAATTCTCGTTAATTTTTTCATGCTTTCCTCTATAATAGAATTATGTTATAATTGAAACAAGAATTACATTTTGCACAAAATATACCTCCATTTTAATATAAAACCTCAGCTACAGTACATACAAAAGCTCAGATATTAAAAAAAAACTATAGAGTTTGAATGATCGAATGATTATTTCCGATAATAAAACCGTAAAATTTGGATTCTCCGACACCTAAAAGCGATAAATAAACTCGATAATGTCGGATTGCGTAACATCTAACGAGGATTCAGCTTTAATACCGAGGAAATCGGTTTTCATAACAAAGCTGATGAATTCGCGTTTCCCACTTTCAAAAATTTTTTTTTTTATTGTTTAACCATTCTGTGAAAGTAATGCAAAATAAATTGTTTACGTACACGAAGACCCAGGTGAGATTTTAAGATGTGTTGTTGGATTCTGATTTTTGGGATTTTGTGTTGGGGATTTCTTTTCAAATGGGGATTTTGTAGAGAAACAAAAAGAAACACATATTAAATAATATGATTTAATGACCCAAAATGAAGACATTTTCTTAATAATTTTTGATTATGCAGGTCGACAACAATTAGCACGAAAAGTAGGCTAAATTCTTCCGAATGTTTTCGGTGCGCTGACTTCGAATTTGGTTCTCAACTTTTTGAGATATTCTAAACTAAAAGTGCAGAAATTAAATTTATTTCTATTTGTAAGATTTATGTAGGTACATTATTTTTCAAACTAATCGTAATGGTATCTGTATTTAATATTTGTGACCTCCAAAATCCATTTTCAACTTTAAAAACACACTTCACTGTTTTGCGAAGAATTCTCTGTTAAAGTAACAGTATTTAGGGAAGATAGAAGTTTGGACTGAAACTAACAAAGTGACAAAAAGTCTTAGGCTACCAGACGACTTTTAGGAACGCATGAAAACTTTTTCAAGTTTGAATATTGAGTAAAGGGGTCATAAATAGTATACAGCAGACACCGTTACGATACATTTTGTTGATCAAACTTTACCTGAAGATGTTATGTGACTGACCTATGTGAATATAGGGGAAAATTTGACCTCTGTGCCGCTAGGTTAGAATATCTCAAGAACCTGTCGTGTAGAGGAAGTCTGGGACCAATTTCGAGTTCACGGTTACGCAAATTCTTTTCGCGTGTGCTATTTAAATACCTCATCCGTTGAAACAATTTGATACTTCCAAAGGACAGCAATAATTTAGCAAGATTGCAAATAACACCAGCGGCAGATTCAATGGGGGTTTTGGGTGTTGAGATTGGCTCCCAAAATCGAGGAATGATATATTAACAATTTTAACGCAATTTCTTAAGTTTCTTAGTTATTTATAAAGCTTTTAAAAAGTTTACAATTTTAATTTTTACGCTTACGTAATTAAAAAATTTCATTCATAAAAATGTTGGAAAAAAATTTGACAATAAAAAACTGCACAGGACCATTTAAACTGTGAGCCATGGTACATTCAATTTATTATTTATTTATTAAGCACCTTGTTACCTTACCCTTTGGAATTTCAAAATCACACAGAAATGAAAATTTTTCAGATTTTCCATGGTTTTTTGAAGAAATTTTCTAGAACTTCGGCAACTGTCAAATTTACATATATGCTAGACCGTTGAGCCTCTCTTGAGAGTTTGTAAATTGCAATTGGGGCTTAACCGTTTTCCAACATGATAAACTTCATTCAGAAACGGAAAAGTTCCAATACAGTGAAAGCTCGCTAATCCGAACGGTGTGTAATCCGAATTATACAGTAATCCGAATTGAATAAAGTAGGCGTTGCATACTCTATAGTCCGCATTGATTGCCGCTCTCTAATCCGAATTTTAAAACATAAGTGCAAACAACGTAGAAAGCCTGTTTCAACGTCCTCTCGAAGTGTGAATGGAATTTTACAATTTAAATTACAATATGGCAAAAAGACGTGCACATAAAACATTATCACTAGCTGATAAGACTAAAATAATACAAGAGATAGACCGCGGACAATCTGGAAAACTTTTAGCAGATAAATATGGTGTAGGAGCTTCTACAATTTGTGACATAAAAAAAAATTCCGAAAATATTAGGAGGTATAGAATCCGTATTATGTACTAAAGTATCTTACAAAAATGAGTTAATTATATACATACCTATTTTATAAGATTTGCTGAGAATTCTGATGGAAAACTTTTGAAGCAGCGCAAAACACTCAAAACGGGTGAGTACAAAGAGTTTAAGCAAAAATTACATGCGTGGTTTGAAGAGAAGCGGTCACAACATCAAACCATTTCAGCGGGAGTTTTACGACAAAAGGCAAAATGACTTTATCAGAAAATGTATAACAATCAATCGTTTAAAGCTAGCGATAGATGGTTTCAAAAGTTTAAGAAAGGATTTTCTGTGCGAAACTTAAAAATATGCGGAGAGTCTTTATCTGTTAGACCAGATCTTGTTCCTGCTTTTCAAAATGAGCTCTACAATGTAATTGAAGCTGAAAATCTGTTGGACGACCAAATTTATAATGCTGATGAGTCTGGACTTTTTTGGAAAATGTTTCCAGACAAAACTTTAGGGCATTTTAAAGAAAAATCAGCTTCAGGCACCAAAATGAGCAAAGAGAGATCACCTTCTTATGTTGTGCTGTGGTTGGTAAATCAAAAAACCCTCTGTCATTTAAAAAACAAAGGGTGATTGAATATTACTCATCAAAAAATGCATGGATGACAACATATATTTTTACTGAATGGTTTTTCAAATCGTTTATACCACAGGTAAAAAACTATCAGACTGAAAATAATTTGCCGAAAAAGGGTCTATTGATATTGGATAATGCAACATGTCATGGGGAGCCGTTGGTATCTGAATGTGGACAATATAAAACTATGTTTCTCCCTCCAAATTGTACTAGCATTATCCAACCTATGGATCAAAATGCGATACGCCTGACTAAGCTTTATTACAAAAAATACCTCTTGTGTGAATTGGTCAATTCTGAATCAGACAATACTGACATTTTTTTGAAACAATTCAGTAGAACGACGCTTGTGAATTGCTCAAGCGATCTTGGAACAGGGTAACGGATTCCACTCTAAAGTCCTGTTGGAAAAATATTCATACCCAGAGATGAGCTTCAGAAGATAACATTCCATTGTCAGTCTTACAACAAGAATTACCGGAGAGTGACCTTTCGACTCGTTTTGAAGAAATTGAAGAATTTCGTGCAATCACAAATTTATTTCGCCGCAATACTGACGTGGAACTTTCTGAAGATGAAGTTCTTGCCTGGATTAATGACTCTGGCAGTAGTGTGGTTGCATGCAGTAGCTCAGAATTGGTTACAGAAGACGAAGAAGCAGAATCTAATATGATTAAGCGCGTTAAAAATCGTGAAGCTGTACAAGCTTTAAATATAAGTATAGATTGGGCAAAGCAACGAGGCATAGACACTGATCAAATATTAGTACTCAAGGAAATGCGCAATAAAGCTTTAGAAGCATGTGTATTGAAACAGAAACAAACTTGCATCACAAATTTCGTTAAAAAAACATCATAATAAATAAGGTGTAAACAATATTCTTTCTTAAAAATATAATAATAAATAAAATTAGTTCTGAAATACTATCCCGAGTTTTTTTTTCGAATGGCGTCGTCTTATGTGAAATAAAATACTTAAATATAGCCTATCCACTAATCCGAATATTTCGCTAATCCGAATTGGGGTGTGCAATCATTAATTCGGATTAGCGAGCTTTCACTGTATATGCAAAATCTTGGAAAAAAACACAAAAATTATATAAGACTTATTTAAGGCCTAGGAAGTTTTAAATGAAAAAAATTCAAATTATCTACTCTGCTCTTCAATGGAGAATAGTTTTGGGAATAATAATTATTACAATATATATTACTTAAATATGAGTTTATTTAGATTGCACAAGAATAGGGCGGTAGTTAATTGGAATTTCAAATAACATAAAGTTACACAGTAAATTTATAATGGGAAAAAATTTCACGCAAAATATCATCCTAGATCTCCTGAATAACACAATTTTCAATCGCAAATATCTTTTAAAATAAAGCAATTTTTAAAAAATTTGCTAGCTTAGTTGTTACTTGCAATGCAAATACTATAAAACTACAAAACTTAAAAAAATCGAACCGCTCTATTGTTATATTTTTAAGTAACAAAATTATGTTGCTACCAAAATTTCAAAGCTCAGAATAATTTTCACCTCAAACACACAACAAAAAAAAAACGGTTAGTTAGATTCACAAGGCTTAATTTTGGCTGCTGTTCAGATGTTGCTAAACATTTACTCTTAGCAACATTTGGCCGAAAGCAGCAGGCACACACGAGAGACGCCTGAGAGAAAATATAATTAAATTTGCATGTGTTGGTGTTTGCATTCACACTTCTGCATTTCGTTTACGCCGGCGTCAAAAACATATCTGATAGATATTTATAAAGCCAAGCAACCATCAACAAGCTGCGGCTGGGCAGAAAATCACCGGCAGCAGCAAAAGCAACAGAGTTGGTGACTGAGTTCGAGGCAGAGCCCAAATGGCCAGCGAGAGCCGAGTTACCAACAGCAGCGAAGAAACACAAACACATGCATGCATACAAACTATGGCAAGCATGGTCATAAACAGAGGTGCTTGTGCGATAATATCTGGTTGTGGGTGAGTATTTTTGTTGACAGCGTAGCAGTGGAATCGTCAGTAACAAAGCGTTGCCAGATTTTGTGTAATAATGTATTTTCTATAAAAAGTATTGAAAATGTCTAAATGCAAACCATTGAAGTTCGGCTCTTTAATCTTTTCAAACTCTCTCAAAAAAGAGATTTTTTTTATGGCAGAGAGGTAGAAGAGAATGATTTATTGCTAACATATTCATAAACCAGCTTCAGAAGCTCTGCAGAGTTATACTTGCTGGTTTGCAGACTTTTTGATTTTTTCTAATAACTAGCGGAATCGCCTCTTTACAGTAACTGTTCCAACTCCAACGCCCTGAGGAAGTCTAAGGCGGTGATTGATGGTAGCGAGCGAGCGTACGAATTCCTGCTTTGAACTGTGAGAATGCCTGTATTCATCCTCAATTCGATCTTTGAGAGGCTATTAACCTGTTTATAGCGTTTATGATTGTTCCCTTCCAATAGGCACAATAAAGATAGGGCATTCCACCTGCAATCGTCATGACTCAGCCAAGTGTGTTCTGGAACCGAAGACACCAACCTCAATGCCGTTCAGTGTAATTTACTAGCCTGGAAGTGTCCTTGCAGTGTGTACGCACTTCATGCATTTCTGCCATGAAAATACTTCTCACAAAAGTCATATGACGTTCGAAGTTAAATTGTAGGTCACACCACAAGCTTTAGGATAAGCTCGGTGAAATATCGAGCTACATTATGATTTAAGCGCCACAATATTATTATATTATTTCTCATTAACGTTTAAAAATACGTCTAAACAAGATTGCGCATTGTATCTTTAGAGAGCATATATATAAATTATTTTGAAAAATGTAGTGACGAGGGAGCAATTCAAATTAATTAATGGAATTATAAAGAGAAGATAAAAAAACATTTAAATTTTTTTATTTCATTTTATTTCTTTCAATTCCTTATTCAAATTGTTTAGAAAAATGTATTCTGTATCGGAAAAATGTCACATACATACTTATGTGTCGTCGCTTGCAAAAGTCAACACCGACCTACCGAGCAGCTCTGCTGCTATTGTCCAGCTAAAACCAGAACAAAGTCACGTTCTATGTGGATATCTGACCACCTCCCCATTGTCAGCTCTAGAAATGTTAGGTAGATTTCCATTTGTATCTGTTTGAGGAAGTATCCCGGTAACACAACCGCAGATTCTGGCAAACAACGCCTTGGTCATTTCGTCAGATCTCTCATTGGCTCTTGTGTTCCTATCGCCGGAAACTCAGACCTCTCTTTCTTTCTTGGTAGCACTATTTCTTTTAGCATTCTATAGGCTTCGCATAGGCTCGGAACATCAGCTAGAAATATGCTGTCATGCTGTCTCCTACACCGCAGTCCATCTTGCACCAGTCCGTGTATATTAAAATTACTTCCTTATCTTCAGCTGGGACTCTGCTCTAATTCCTTCTGAATGGAACCCACACAAGTACATTCAAGCCAAGATCCAGGCTTATTACATTTTATTTCCTATTAGACTAAATTTTAAGATTGCGTTTTGTCCAAAGGCTTTCGTTTTTCAAAGCCCGCCTCACTGAGGCTTGCTTCTGAGTACAACGCGATTTGCTTTAGGTGTCGATTTATGGCCCCAGTGATCCCAGAACATGCCGTTCTTTCTACAAGCTTTTTAAGAGCTCATAGGCTGAAATATTGCAATGCTCGGTTTTTGCATGATAAAATGTAAAAGAAAAATACCATATCTGAAAAATACATCAATTGGGCCGCTAAATGATTAGCCCCGTAACCAGGCAGAGATTTGTTGATTTTATTAACTAAAATTTTTTCACATACAAAATACTTACATTCCCATTTCTATAGCCATCTGGTAAGGCTGTTTCTGCACAACAACGCTCAGTATTCACCATCAAGGGAGCAGTGGATGTTGGTGACGGCGTTGCTAAAGAAGAGCGTCGGGCAGAGTCGCAGGAAGGTAGCTAGCAGTCAGTTGCTAGCGATAATGTACGTACGATGGATGGTTGTTGGCGGGGACGAGCTCCAGCAGTGGTTGTGTGAGAATATTCCGTATACTTTCGGTTCAGTTGTATTCTGATAGAATTTAAAGATACACGTTTCGCGGCGGACGATAAAAAATACCATAATCATTTCGAAAGCTTCGAGAGCTGATTCGCGCGCGCGTTTAGCTCGAGAACGCATAGATGAAACAAAGCAAAGTAAATTGAAGTGAAGTGAAGTTTAGTGTAGTGAAAATATATAAATACATACATCCATATTATTATGTAGAAAACCCAGAAGTAGGCAAGAAAGCAAGAAAGAACAACGACCTGAAATGCAAAAACTGAGTAACAGCTTTGCTTAACGTGCAACGGTCACACAAAGGTACACAAAACAAAAAAAAGCAACAAAAAAAATGATAAGCTGATTGTTTGGCAGACTGGCAGGCGGGCGCAGCCAACAAACTCCAAAGATACCCAATCGTATAACTTAAAGCTACAGCTGATATTCATTTAGCGTGTGCCAAACTGAGGGATCTGCAGATTAGATACTATAAGTAGAGTGTCCGTTCGATGTTAGCTGGTGGTTGGCGGAGTTTGGGGGTTGGGGGGACATAGCAGGTGGTGTATGTACTAAATGCATGAAGTAGAGCAATAATATGCTCGTACATTAACTTGCTGGAAAAAGTTGAAGCCATAACAGCAATTGGAGTCATGCCCATTACTGAAAACATTAGATTACAAATTTTTTTTTCACGCTCTGTTGGGGGAGTAGAGTACATGATATTAGCGGTCCATTAGCTACACTCGTGTTAACAGTGTGGAACTTTGTTGTTGTTGTTGTAGTAGTTAACATGTACTTATCGGCGATATCCCTTGTAAGTGCAATCGCTAAAATGGAGACAAACAATATGATAAATGAATGAAAATGTAAAGTAAAGTTTTGAGTAGAGCTACGGTAATTGCTTTAATTTTTTACTATGGAAGTTGTTGAAGTCGATGTGATATTTTAGCTCAAACATTAACTACTTGTGTTGAATTTTTCATTAAATTTCCAGTTAGTTGCTAGAGCCTACCGAATTTGCGGCTTTTATCAAATATAGACCAATCTTATAGAAAACTTCTTCATATTTCGATGTGTCTTAAAGTTTTTACAATTAATAAATTAAAAAAAATACACAGAACTTCAACTTAACTTAGAAATACACTTACTGCGGGGATTGTTTTTTATATTTCTGGAATAGCCATGGAAAAATAAACACTGGTGGTTGAAAACGGTGTTATTGTTTTCCCCTAAATATAAAGCTTGTTTCTTTATGTACTAATTTTAGATCATCGATGCTTCTTGTTTTGTTAATCCAAGTTGAAAATTGTGAAAAATAAGCACGCGAAAATTCTAACGGTTTAAATTCATTTTGGTTTTTTTTTTACTGAGATGACTGTAAACTTTAATATACATATGTACATAGTTTAAACATTATCACTTTCTGAAAGAAAAACTTTGTAAAATTTACCAATGGACCCGTCCGATGGCACCTGACAGCACTACAAGGTCAGAAAAATAAAATCAACCCTCGTATGCCTTCCCTAATACTGCCCGACTTGAAGTATTTGGTTCGAAAAAGTAAGATTCGATATGGTTAAGCTAAATCTACAGCCGATTAGATAGTCATTGTGATGAGATGTTTTCTAAAATATAAAAATACCTCTGCACTGAAATTGAATATAGTTTGGTTCGTTGTGCGAGAACTTTCTCTCCAAGATATATAAAGTGAAGTTCAGGAAAATCTCCGATTTCTGTAGCTGGAGCTGAATGATGGTTCACTGCTCCAGTCCTAGATAGGTTTTAATTAAAAAAAAAAAAAATTATTAAAAATTTTAAATTATCGTTCAGTCACCACAGCTGTAATTGGCAACGTAGCATCGCGGAAATCGGTGTAAGTTTTGCCATGCCCAAAGTTTCGATAAACATTTCTGGTCGCTCGATTGAAGGAATACTTAAAGAAAATCTGAAGCCAGATTTAAGGCAAGTAAATATTAGTAGTTATTACATCTTCCTGCTAAATTTTAACTCCTAAATGAATTCAGGAACAAGACAACAACTCTTCTTCATTAAGTTCTGCTGTGTTCCATAAATCATAGATCAAGCACTTCTAAAAATTTTAAAAGTCGTATCTGCTTAGAATCAGAGTTTTCCGTAAGGATTGTTTCTTGTTTGAGCAAGCCATCCCGGACGGAAGGTCCAGCCGCTGAAGTTGGACTTCACATATCCCTTCCGCTAATGGCGGTGCTTTGGTGACCTCCGTAAAAGTTGCTTTAGTTTTTAGCTTATTTGGTATAGTATGGGCGTTTCTTCCCTGATGTATCTGACTTTGTTTGACTGAAGCTATCCTCTTACCCCTGCTTTCTTTTATTAATGTCAGTGCCATTTTACCTTAGACGATCGGTAGCAGAGTTAGTATTTTGCCTTTATTTTCAGTGGAACCTTTTGAATGTTATAACTTCTAATTCTGCTTATCTTCCTCATTGTTCAAAGATATTGGATGCCTTTGGAACCACAGACCATCTTATTAATTTGTCTCTGATTAATTACTGTCATCTGATTAATTTGGGGTTTTTTTGAGCTCGCCGACTGCTGCCCAATTGTTGTTTTTTTTTTTTTATATTTTATTAATATTAGTAATGAGTAACGAGAAAGGTAAGTCGAGGCAAAGACCCGGTACTTTGGAAAGACTAATTTAATCCAGACGGCGCCCACCATGTGACTTGGGTACACCGTTAAACGACACACTAACTTAGTACCATTGTGAATGAATGCAAGCGAGAAATCTTCTAGCTGTTAGCTGTTACGAATTTCACTTGTATTTATTCACAATGCTTAGTACGATTGACTCCGCCACTTACGGAGTTTTAAAGTTTTTCTCTTTAGATGTGGGTCTACGCCGTGCATTGTCGGCCTTGAACTTATACATAGGTAGCCCCAGAGCACAGTATCACGTCTTGCTCAACATTAAAGGGGTTTCGTTAACATCTACATATGTTAATTTGAACTTTACTAAAACCAGAGGGTTCTTTGAGTGTTTAGTTTTATTGGAACACATTCCCAATCAGCGTTTTGGTTTGTCTACAATTATACCAAAAATTTATGTTTGAAATGAAAGGATATATAAATAAAAAATGGCTAAAGTTTCATGGCTTCAAATTTTATTTTTACATTCAGGAAAATACGATACACATTCAGCAAAAAGAGAAATCAATAAAAATCAATGGCAATTTTTAGCCCCTCTAAATTTACACTTTATTAAATAGAGCTGCATATTCGAAAAGTTTGTAAAAACTCTGATTAACAAGTTTGAAATTTCGACACAAATCTTTTGAAAATATGCTACTTATATTTATTAATTTTTGAAATTCATTGAATTTTTGTGAATTTTGTACAAAGTTCGAAACCTTGATTTATGTGAATTATGTTACATAATAAACTATTGTATATTTTATAAAAATTAAACGAAAAGCAATATTTAATTGTGAATATTGTAAATAAATCTACATATGTGTCTCAATACTTTTGTATGTCACGTTCAAAAAAATTAACTACACAAAACTCAGTTCAGCAATTAATCTCTTAAGAATTTACCCAGAGCTACTAAAATTTTCATACAACGCGTAGTGAAGATTTCAGGCCCATTGAACTTTTCACCAAATACGCAGTGAAGTTTTCAATTGTTTTTAAAAATCAATTGAGGTAGTGTCATGGTTTTTGTGATAATCGGCGTAAAAAGTGTTAACAAACGAAACTCTGCGGTAAAATTGTGTTAAATAATAGGTGTGAAATTACATTGATGACATAAAAATATTAAAGAAAATTCGAAATTTGCACTGCCCCGCAGATCGTTTTTCCTATCTAAAAACAGCCAGAATTTAAAAAATGTTTACCTGTGGATATGCTTCCCGTTGTCCAGCTGTTTCCTATGAAAGTGCTCAGGCACTTTTTTCAATCAAAAATTTTCATTGGTTGTTCATGAGTTTTAAATATAGTTATTTTTTTTAGTGTGCCATCTCTAGGTATAAATATAAAATAAAAAAGTTAAATCAAGCCGCATTCTGTAACCAAAATTCCGAAATAAGAAAATAAAACCAATTTGTCTAAATTTCGGTCAGATTTGCCATCGCTTAGTGAGTGCAAACAGTGTTCCCAAATCAGCGGTATGATTCTAAAAAAAATTAAAGAAATTTTTATTTTTACTTTTACTCCCTGCCGCTGTAGACACTTCTATGATACCGAAATGAATGTCTTCGACCCTTAACGTCTCTCCTTAGTCCATGGTTTGTGGTACCAGGTCCCCACTGTGTACGAAAAATCACGAAATCACGTTCCATCGAAAGTAGGCACTTAGTACATACATATGTATATCTACACAGTACGAATATTGTATCTTCGAAGACAAAGCCAGCGAAATAGTCAATGTAATAATCACAGTTGTTTGTGCTATGCGCATATGAATGTGCGTATGTGTGTGTGTATGTATGTAACATGTAACGCTGTTAGCCACCACCTTTACTACATGCCTGAGCGTGCCGCTGTCGCTTCGTAGATTTCAAAGCTTAGCAACGTTCATTTTAACTGCGGTTTTGTAACAAAAACCAACAAGCGAGCGACGCGCACGTCATACGAATGCCGGCGTCCCACCGTCATCAGTCCCATTATCATATCATCACAGACAGCGCATTGGGCGTCATCGTAGTCGGTGCTCAAAAGCCGGTGTGCATTGAGACGCCAATGGAGTGGAGCGGCAGCTCAGTGTCGCTAATAGTCACAATATTGTTGTTGTTGCTGTTATTTGCTGTTTTTTCTGTAAAATGCACACAGCAAGTAGTTAACGTTAATATTTTTGTTGTAGTTATTGTGCTGTTATTGCCGCGCGACTGTTTTATTTTATTATTGTTTTCGCGCTCGCCAAGCTTCTACGAGTATCTGGCAATGCTTATTAAAAAAAAAAACTAAAAAACTTTTTTGTTGCCTTCACACACATTCGCACATACATACATACATAAATATGTACATGTATAATAGGCCATAAAGGTGTGAGTGTCTATTTTTTTACTTTTTTTTCATTGGTTTTTTATGTTTATTTGCTTTGACAGTTTTTTGTTTTCTCATCTGCTATCTTTTGTGTTCGATGTTTTGAATTGCTGGCGGCGGTGACAACACAGCTGAGCGATGAGTTAAAACGTTGCGGAGTTGAATAAGTCAGAAGAGTCGTCGAAAATCGTCGCTGAGAAGTCGAAAAATGTTGCTTAGAAAATTAATTGAAATAAAATAGGCGCTTGTTTTTTTTTTGTTTCTAGATGTTTCTTTTTCTTAGAAGTTTCCAATGCTAGAATTTTTAGAATTTTCTATACGCCGCCAGTTAAACGCTGTGAAAACGCTCAGCATCAATAGAACAAACAAAAATTTCATTAAAAACACAAACAAACAAAAAAATCTCTGGAAAAAACAACAACACAAAACAAACTTGAAAACCTTATTGAGTAAACACACACACACAAATACACATACACACTCATGCCCAAACAGTGGCCATGTGCCGCTAAGAAAATATTTGTGCATATTTCGTGCTATGTATGTAGGTAAATACTTTGTGCGTTGTTTTTTTTAATCAGTTGAGTTTGCAAGCCGTGGCTTTGCTCTCGCATTCTCGCCGCCGCTCATCTTCTACAACAATCGTGAATCTGTGCGCCGCTCACGCTCGTGATTTTTTATACTTTATATGCAATGCAATCTTGTTCAAGTGCAATAAATTAATTTGTGAGTTTAATTGTTTTGAGTAAAAGAAAAATACAAAAAAAAAAAAATGATCTAATTGAAACAAAATGTTCTAATTATCCAAAGAAAAAACGGCAGTTTCAAGTTTGTGAGTCGAAATGGTGCAGAAAAATTTATCTTAAAAAAAACTCAAAGAAAGAAGTGTATTACAAAAAAAGGAGCAAACAAATTTAAGACCTACGAGTACATATATTAATTAATTCGATTTCTTTTACGTAACATAAAATATGAAAATTTCATGCACAAGTTAGGCATGTGTGTGTGAGTGTGTGAGTGTGTGAGTGAACGTATATAAAGTGCTGAGGCCAGTAAACAAACGACAAAAGACAAATTAAAATCAACAGGTGCAACCACAACAAAAGAATGAATGAGTACTCTACTCAAAGAAGAAATTGTTTATGAACACATTTGATCGAATTCATAAAGAGCGTCCAAAATAGTTTTAAAAAAAATTTAAATTCAGAAATGTGTGTACATTGGAGTGGCGATATTTAACCGATTTTCGAAAACGAAAGTTTTTCGCAATGAATATTAAGAGGATGGTTATAGAAATATTTTCAAAGTCCACCGCTGACTCCAAATACTTCCGGGTTAAAACGAAAAGTGAACCAAGTTGAAACAAATGTTATGCTTTTTAAATTTTTTTGAATGTACGACTATAAACATTTTATATAAAACTAGTTGATACCCGTAACTTCATCTGGCCTGCGTTGTTTGCTTAATTTTTCATATATTTTCAAAAGATTTTTTAAAGCTTCAATGAATTTTAAAACAATATCCCGTAGTCACAGTAAAAATAAAGACGACTCTAAAGCTAGTAGCAATTTTTTGACATCACGTTCAATGGGATCAAACTATCAAACTTTATCTCGACTATAACTAAAGGGCATCGCTTTTTTACTATATAATGGATTTTTGTACATATTTTTCGGATAAAAGCAAAGGTTTGCTTGTAAGCCGCCTCGAACGCCGTTAATTAATTAATTTTCCATAAAAGTATACTTTAATCTTTAATGTAACTACTTTTCAAATATCATCAAAATCGGACCACAAAGATGGATTTTCTGAATAACTCGATTCTAGCACCACCTAGCGGGCGTATTTGCAACAAAAGTATTTCTCGTCACGCCCTCATTATAACTTTTTAATTTCACTAAAATCGGCTTATAAATAAAGATATTCGAAATAACTCACCTCTAACGCCACCTAGCGTATTTATTTTTTATGAGAGTACTCGATTACATAAATTTAGATAAAAATAACATAAATTCAAAAAAACTGGTTTAATTACGGCACTATCGAAGGGTAAATTTTTAACCCGGAATTAATTGGAGTCAGCGGATGGGTTTTGAAATAATTTTGTATTTACTTCCATTCCTAACCTCGCATTACTTTGTGCGAAAACTTTTGGATGCAATTTCAAATTTTTATACAACATTAAGGTCACTCTAATGAACATAGAGGGTTATATACATACGATATGTTATTAGAAAAAATATATAAATATTATAAGTATACAGAAAACATCATTTAAATAAAAGAAACCGAACTACAGTAAATAAACAAAATATATACGTCATACATACGTCGTAAATAAACTCTAAAACCAGAGACCCGAATGCAAATCATTTGATGCTTCTTTTTTAGCTTTGTTTTATAAAAGTCTTTTCACAATTAGTATGAGTGAGAAAGTTTTTTTTTAAGCCTTGACAATTATTTCGATAGTAAACAAATTTTCTCTCACAATAAAAGAATTTTATAATAAGTTTCAAAATAATAGTTATCGATGGCTTAAGCAAATTCTTTTACTCATAGTCAAGTCTTTGGAAGACTTAAAAAATTGTTTCTCATTCATAATTTTAATGAAAATACTTTTTGTCATAAGTTGTTAAGTAATAGTCATATCGATGATTCCCCACTTCTGTGGAACCTCACCGTTAATACGCTACTGCGAGATACGGCATGGGGTGGCGCAAAAGTCGTCGCGTACGCTGATGACGTCGCGATCGCACTCAGGGGAACGTTTCCGCAGACACTATGCGAGCTGATGCAACGAGCGCTTCGGGAGGTATCCAAGTGGTCCACCCACTGCGCGCTATGGGTCAGCTCAAGTAAAGTGGAACTTGTACTCTTTACGAGAATATATAAAGTGCCTTCGGTGACTCCACCGGTACTAAATGGTATCCGGTTATGTATTTCTACAAGTGCAAATCTCTAGGCGTTGTTTTAGACAGGTAGTTGAACTGGAAAGGCAGGAAATGGGGTCTTAATCCCCGGATCTGTCGGTGGATTTTCACAGCGGTCGTCAGACCAATTTTCCTATATGGGGTGATCGTATGGTGGCCTGCATTAGATAAAGAGGTTAACCCCAGGCTACTCACCAAGGTGCAAAGATCTAGTGTGATCTGCATAAGTGGGACGCTCAGAACCACGCCAAATGAGGCTTTGAACGCCATTTTAGACCTCTTTCCTTTAGATTTGGTCGGACAACAGATGGCAGCGATGACTGCTTTGCGACTAAGAGATACATCCCAGTGGCATCCTGAAAGCCAAGGGCACTCTTGTATTTTGAACAAGTTCTGCTCTATTCCGAGCAGCACGTGTCGGTGCGCCTTGACATCGGTTTCTGAAAGTAACTTTATTACCCGAATTCCAAGCAGGGAGGAGCATTGACATTTATACAGATGGCTCGAAACTCGATAATAAGGTAGGAGGGGGCGTTTTCTCACGAAACCCTCACCTGCAAATTTCCTTTAGGTTACCAGATCACTGCAGCGTCTTCCAAGCTGAGATCTCAGCTATCATGGAAGCAGTAGAGAAGATTGGGACCGGGATTATAGGAAGAGACATCTTCACTTTTAGTGACAGCCAGGCTGCAATCAGAGCTCTGAGCTCTTTCACGTTTAACTCGAACATCGCGCTGGACTGCCGCCGATCTGTACAGGAGATGGCTAAGCAGAACAGACTGTACCTCATTTGGGTCCTCGGTCACCGGGACATAGAGGGAAACTGCATGGCAGATGAACTTGCAAGACAAGGTACGACCAAGCAGATTCTTCAGGATAAAGAACGCATTGGCATGCCGTTTGCCACTTGCAAACTGCTACTCAGAGATTGTACATATAAACAAGCTGACAATAGATGGAGGCAAAATACGACCTGTCGAACCTCAAGGCAAACGTGGCCTAAATGGTATCGGAAACGCTCGCGCAGCGTTCTCTCTCTAAGAAGGGAAAACATTTCCAACGTCATTGGGGCAAGGTTGGGAGTACCCTTCCGAAGATGCTGAAGGAGCTGCAAGAACGACGAGGAGGAGGAAACGATCTTGCATTTACTGTGTAAGTGTCCTGCACTGTTTAAAAGCAGAATGCAATATCTGGGATCATCGTTTGGATGACCTTAGTAAGGTTTCAAGCACCGAGGTAAATTGTCTGTTGAGGTTCATCAATGAGGCAAACTGGTTTGGTGAGGGGTAATTTCTTCTTGGATGGTACAAATTGTTTCTTTGTGGTAACACAATGGGCCTAATACTGGCCTACAAGAAATACACTATTGGGTATATAACATTTGCATAAAAAAGTTTGCTTTTAATAATTATAACTATGAGTGAATAACTCTGATATCTATACAAAAAAATCCATATACTATCCTGACCCTACGAAATATTACATTATATTTAAATAGATATTGACGCTAGTTATAAATTTTATCATAACAGAAGAGAAACTGTTACGCAGGACAATTATTTTTCCATTTTCAATAGAAAATATTTCTCAACGCTTATTTTTAAATTTGGCTAATAACTGTTGCCAATAACGGTTATGTTCCAAAGTTTCTTCCGCATCTTGGGTTGCTGGCAGAAAGAAATATCCCTCTTCAGAAAGTCACAGTAGAGAAAATCAGGTATTGGGTTAATTAGTCGATTATTTAAAAATCGAGTAGTGCATAAATTATCTTTGAGAGGCTTCATAATGGACTTTCTGGAATAGCCAAATCAATTACGTTTTTCAAAAAACTACAAGATTTCTAAAGGCTTTAACTTCAAAATGATTTATATTATTTTTTTACAAAAAAAAAAAATGTTAAAAGATATTTTATTTATATTATACATATGTATGTATATATTAAAAAAAAAGGCGATTCAAAAGTTCCTTCAGTGCTCTTTTAACCCAACTGTTTTGTTCTCCACTTAGCATGATACACCCTATCTATGAAATGTAACAGAAAAATTTTATTAATAATCGTTTATATAAAAATGTAGTAAGTCCAAATATATAGATAAGCGCTTTTATAAAATTCAAAAAAGTGCTTAAAAAACATATTATTTTAAATAGCAATGTGCAGATAAAAAATAAAAAATATAATTTTTTTATTTCTTTGCAGATACTTTAGGTAACACAAAGAACTGTACAAAAGTTTTCCAAACGATCGCCATAAGAACAAAGATAAAATAAATTTATCTCATCATAGATGCATGGATTTTACGGCGTTTTTCGCAGAAAAATTCAACTAAAAAATATTGAAATAAAAGACAAATTTAAAAAAATTAAAATAAAAAATATAAAATAGTTGCACTCACAAAGTTCAAAAATTAATAAAACGATGTATAAAACTTAATTTTTAAATCATTAAATGCTATATATTTATTTAAAAAGTTTATTTCTTACCGGTGAATGTTTAAACATAAAATAATTTTGTTTTAATTTTAAATAAATATTTGAAAACGTAAATCGGGTATTGTCAAACCAAGAAAAAACATATGTGAACTAATTTCAAGCGAAATTCTATATTTCTAATTGAAATAAAAATTTTATTTTTAGGCAAAGAAGCATTAAACTCGATAAAAATTCGTTTCACCAAAAGTCAGAGAATATGCTAAAAACATATTACTGAATATTTTTCCACACATCAAAAATATTACAAAATAGCTTAAAAAAAACAATAACATTATTGTTTTTGAAAAAGTTGTATGAATGTGTAAGTTGGCGATTCATCAAAAAATTAAAAAAAAAAATACTAAAAGCCATTATTTAATATATGAAAAAAATTCACAACTTACATTAAAACACAACTAATTTAATAAGTGTTAAAGTAAAATTAATTTAAAGCAACAAAAATAATTTAAAAAAAACGAGTGCTAAAAATATTTAACAAATCAAAAGGAGATCAAAAGATAATTAAAGGAATATTTTTTAATGGCTGCAAATATTCGGTGTTTATAAAATATTCAAGTGCTTATCTATGTAATGTGCAAATAATTTTTCAACTAAATTACCTGTTTAAAATACCTGTTCAGATATATAGTGAATATTATATTTATAATAATTTTAAAAAAGTTTCTAATAAATATTAATGAACAAAATTAACAAAACCAACAAAAAAGAATTTATAAAATTTCCACGCAAAAGGTTTCATATTACCATTTGTATAACTGCTGTCGCTCGAATTTGTTGTAAAAATTTGCTACAAAAAAATTGTAAATTGCAGTATTTGCTGTGTCGTTCAACAGTGGCAGACTTAGGAGGTAAGTAGTGACAGAAAGATGAAATACGAATGACTTTATTCTTCTAATTATGTTATATCACTAAATGCTAAAAGATAGCCTATTTAACTCAATATTCATAGCATCAGAGACGCTGGGGCGAATTTCCGGTTAGTTTTGTCTAAACTTAATCGGAACTTGTTTTTTATACAGTGCACTTTTATTGGGACACCCTCTATATATAATACCCATTATTATGATCATAGTATTAGTTTTATTTTGCCATATATTCAAACCAAAAATAATTGTATTCCATGCAAAATTATCAAAGCCTCAATTGAAATGTTTTATATTTTAACAAATTTTTACTTTTTTCTGGCACCTGTTTTCTTTAACTATTTTTTTTATACTGAAACTTGAATATGAGCAAACTATTAAGGAAATATATTTCCAAATACAAAAAAGAAATAATCACTTAAATTCTTTATTTTATTGTACATAGCTGAAATTATAAGAAAGATTTCTTACCCTACTTAGAAATATTACCAAATTTTCCTCCAAATTTTTAAATTTATTAATATATTTTTGAAAACATTTTGTGTTATGCAATCCTATACTAAATTTAATTTTTAATTTTTAGCATTGCGCAGTTTTTTACAGACAAAACACATGCGATTCGTGTTGCTAAATTTTGTAGAAAGACTGGAACTTTTAATTTCGGTTACAGTAAGGTAATAGTGATATTTTAAGATGTTTAGATTTTTACTTTATTTGAAAGATAGTAATTTTATGACCTAATATCTATACTATGTTCCCGCTTCGCGTGAAATGAGCTGTAAAAATCCACATAAAATGGTTTGCCGTGCAATATGCGTGAACTTCCACAACATTTCCACAACAAAGTCACAACATCTTGGCAACATGATGCCAGCAACATTTTTTCACAGCTTTTAAAATGTTTTTGCCATTTAAAATTGCATTAAAAGTGACAGTTCGTCACTTTATTTAAGGGATTGTTTTTGTATTTTTTGTTTACATTTACTTTTATGCAACATCTTTTAAGCGCTTCGATAATTTTGGTTGCTAGCAACATTTCGCAGCAATCCAACTGCATGTTGCTGGCGAAATTTAGCGGCTATGAAGTTGGTACCAGCCTTTAGTGTTTGAATATATGGAGTTATGTGTCGAGCAGGACATTTGTTAAGTAAAAAATTAATTCGATATATAATATTTTTTTTTCGCAGTTCTTCACACTGAGTTAATTCAAAGTCTTCGACCGATTCATCGATTTCTTGGTTATAGAAAGCACATAATTTGCTATGGGGCACTTCCTTTATTATTTTTTTAACTAATGAACTTATTAACTGGCTAGCTAGCTTCCATGAATGATATTTTTTCTAAATAGGATTAATCTTTAGACGAGAAATGTTAAGATACCCAGAGAGGAATAAATGGAAAGCTGGCACAGACCTAAACCCAAAGTCTACGGTTATCTGTACAGATGGTTTCAAGCTAAGCGGCGGAGTAAGCACCGCGCCTCACACCAGCGAACTAGCACTAAGCCTTAGCTTTCGCTTACCGGACCACTATAGTGAAAGTTCAGGCAGAGCTAAATACAGGGGGACTCATCGGTAGCTCACAACATCCACTTCTACAGAACTTTCTATCACTACATACCCTGAATACTCCAAATAATTTTTTTAAATTCAATGCAACTAAAACTAGAATTGCTCTCATCTGACTCGAGTTCAAATGCTCCGTCATGGTTGCATTGGTACCTGGGTACGGAGACTTTGCCGGAAACTGTCTGTTCAATGAGTTGACGGGGAAAAGAGACGGAAATATCCGTTGTAAATTCAGTTCAGGGCGTAATCATATCTCGAATCTCTTGCAAAGGCAGTTTAAAAAGTAAATATCAGTTGAGCCATGAACCCACATGTCAAACTAGCACTTCAGTTTGGCTAAAAATTGACGTAAAGCGATCTAAAATTTTCATTCGACTTGTTCGGCTCTATCTCCGACCAATAAACTAACAATTTTTGCCCCAATTTGAAAAAAATGTAAGAGACCGCGAGAAAAAAAATATATAATAAGGATGAGCTGTTCAACTGTTTACCGAAAAGTTATAATTAAATAATTTGAAGTTTTTATTAAAATTTTAAAATTTTATAAAAATTGGTTTTAAGCTTGGATTTATACGGTGTTTGTTGTAAAATTAACTATGCATATTTTTATATACAATTAAAAAGAAATAAATAAAATGTCAAAACTTGTCAATAAGTCTCTGTCGTATAATTATGACAAGCACTATATAAATTTTTTGAAGTAAAACTTCTTTAGCGGCAGTGATTTTTTACATCGCGTCACGAAGTCACGATATGACACTTACGTGAGAAAAACTTTAACTGGTTCTCTACTAAACTACTACTACTTCTACTCCTACTACTAATTACTACCTACTCTAATTACTAGTACTACAACTCCTAATTACTAGTTCTACTATTACTTCTACAACTTCTAGCACTACTGATAACTACTACTACTATTATTACTACTAACTACTACAAAATCTACTACTACTGCTAGTTTTACTAATTGGTACTACTATTTTTGCTAATTTCTATAACTATTTTTATTAATTTCTATTACTATTTTTACCAATTTTACTACTCGTACTTATTACCACTCCAATTTTGAATAATTCCACTACACTAAGGTGCGCTCGCATTTTTTATTCATCGTTAATGTACCTGGCTAACGAGGAAAATAAATACATACATATGCACCTAAAAGTCTCCCTATCTACATTAGTAGCGTCATTAGTAGTGACACTAATCTGCTAAGTAAATAATCCGCCAAATAATTATTTCTCTGTTGGCAGACGCTAAGAAACGGAAGTTAAAATGAATGCCAAAAAAAATAAAAAAAATAAAGTAGTGATCTCCTTCAACCTTCACCGTCCGCTCCCGCTGCATATTCGCAGTTAAGTACAGCTAAACTTTGGTTAATCCCGCAAGATGTCAAGAATGGTGTGAAAAGGTTAAGGATGAAGTGCGACAGCACTCAGTTGACTTTCGACAGTTGGAAAGCGGAAATCTCAGACACCTTGAATACTGCACAACATGTGCGTTGCAAATGCTGAAGCGGTTTGTAAGCTTGCCATTAGTTTCGTATAAAATTTTAGTATAAAAATTTTTACTATTATAGGATTTTCTCTTTTATGTACACAGGAACTTGCGTGATTGAAACGCATGATGAAATCCCAGGAAAAGATAAATATCTGCGTAAAATATTAGAAATACTGAAAGAAAATTTAGAAAGGGTTTGTTGGACTAGAAATATTTTCGAAATAAATTTTTTAGGTGAACCTTTTAACAGCTTCTATTGTGCACATATTGGCATAGTCCAATATTGCCTAAAGGAAAGATCCCTCAATTTTTGGTACATTTTTTTTATGTCTAAAAATATCTCGCTTTCATTATTAAAAATAATGGAAACTATATAAAATAAATTTTACCTTATACAAATGTAAGTATTCGTAACTTTTTGTGGAGGCCTATGAATTTATTTGAAAGGATGTTCTTTTTATTCTTTTTTTATACTTATCCAGTAATAAAACACTCGATGGAATTGTAAATTCAAGCTCGAAGTTTTTGTTATGGTCTACTAAAGTTTTCATATCCCGGTCAAAGTTGTTTTCAAAAGAGGGGAGAAATGATTGAAATATAAGTATATAAACAATAAAACTTCACGTGTCATATTTTCCTGGAAAATTTTATCCCAATAACAACTGCCGTTTTGACACTTACTTCAAGAAATCCTTCAAAAAACCAATTTGGAAAGTTGGTAGGGATCACAATGCTATAGAGAATTGTTCACCGGAAAATTTGTAAAGGGGCTTTTTCACAAAAAATTCTACATAAAAGAAATAAGAAATAGTTTTAAATATATGAAAATAAAAATATTACTGTATAGCACTCATTTCAGTATTGGACCAAACTAATTTTTATGTAAAGAGATTGAGCCATAAGTAAAAAAAAATATCTTCTGCGTTTTTCGAAGTTAGCCTCCGAAAACGAAATATGGGATTTCGAAGTTCGAAATTGGACCAAACCAATTATTTTGCAAAGAGATTGAGTCATAGATAAAAAAAAATAATTTCTGCATTTTTCGAAGTGATCCTACGAAAACGTGATTTGGGTTTTCGAAGTTCGAAATTAGACCAAACCAATTCTTTTGTAAAGAGATTGAGTCAGAAGTAAAAAATAATAATTTCTCCGTTTTTCCAAGTTAGCCTCCGAAAACGTGATATGGCTTTCGAAGTTCGAAATTAGACCAAACCAATTTTTTTGTAAAGAAATTGAGGCAGAAGCAAAAAATAATAATTTCTGCATTTTTCGAAGTTACTCTACAAAAACGTAATATGAACTTTCGAAGTTCGAAAACTATTTGAAATTATTACATATGTATATGCAAATAGCTAAAAGGGTTAAACTATAGGTATGGTCCGCCTTTTTCCCTTATTAAATGGTATATAACTTTGTTGTGCAAACTTTTATTACAAGTGTTATAAGTGATCAAAGGAATAGATTTTAATGGAAGTCAAATTTCGAATATAAGATTTTTAATTTATAAATTTTGGATATCTTAAGAGGATATATTTGCTTTTTATTTTCTGTCCGAACAATAATCTTCTAGAATATTTGAATGCTCTAACGACTTTCCAAATTTATTTTCTTCGCTTTTTTTAAAGTAAGGGTCTGAATGATACTGTAAGGTGGGAGGTAATGGGTTAAAATATTCTACTATAATATTTTTTTGAAACAACTTAAGCTGAGCTAACTTTTTCTCATCTTTGGAATATTTCATTAGGTATATTTAAATAGGTATATTTTAAGAAAACATTATCGAAGTTCAGGCTGATTTCAAATCTTGTATAGTTCTATTGGCAGTCCAGGCATATTTACATTGCCCCAAGCTCCAGGCTCAAATCCGGTTTTAAGATCCCATCTACAACTTATTCAACTATATAAAGTATAGGCCTTGTCCTAATTAAGACACCAAGTTCTTCATATTAGAATACTGGTTTTTAGTTGTTTACCATTTCCAGGAGTAGTCGGCTTATTGTGCTTAGAACATTTTACAATTTCACTATGAACAGACTCGTACCAGCACACTAGTGTAGTTTATTTTGAAACTCGTGACTTGATGGAACTTACCACCGGTACTTCAATTTCGAATAATAATTTAAATAACAATAATTCGTTTTCGCATCACGTATGTATATCCTAATTGATAATGTACATCGAATGAGTTATTGCGCTGCCATAGAGCGTTGTGCGTAGAACGACGAGGAATGACTCAACATGACAACGTACACACAAATGTATCTAGTACTCGTATCTGTATCCATTCAACTTATGGGACAAAGCATGTCAAATTTCCCGCCCAACAAATTTTTTCTATCGATTTTAATGAAACTTGAAGCAGTTATTCTACTATAAGGTAACATGGAGCCCAGGTTTTGGGCTCAAAGTTTTAAATCATTTTGTGTTCAGATGTTTTTTGTCGAATTTTAAATTAAAAAGACACAAACATGGGATTTTTTACATACTTTCTGGAAAAAGTATATACAAAGTAACTTCACTGATCACTGTTTTTAATAAAACTTGGGTTTTCGAATTCTCACCTACATTTAAGATTTTTTTAATTATCATCAAATAAAAGCTTGGGATTTTTTAAAGCAGGGAACTTAATGTAGATATATTTACAACTGCAAGAAAAAATTTTAAATAATAAAATATTAAAATTTAAAATGAAATAAACGATAATACAAAACTTTTTATAAAAAAAAACTTTCCAAAATTTCTAAAAGATCTAATTTTACTATCATTTTAATGGTATTTTTTTGTTATTATAATATTGCCGTTTCTTAACAATTTGAAGAAAAAATATTCTGTTTATGTGGTTAGTTCAAAAAAATCTGGCTCGGTCTGGCTCGGTCTTCTTGCTACAAAAATGTAAAGTACCCCGTGTTTACAGAAATAAGTATGTATGTATATGGGTAACGGCCCTGGACCGGCAAAGAAGACGTCTGGTCCAAGGCACATTAACCAGGTAACAGCAACAGGGTTTATTTTTTTCATTCGAAGTGGTTCATCAGCCGTCAAAGTTTGTTAACATTTTATCATAACAAACTATTACTTCTTTTGATTATTGATGAAAATAAAATGTTTACATATTACATTTCTAAATTATATTTATGTACGTATTCAGAAATGGGAATATGTTTTCTTTGCAATAAGAGGAGGGGAAAAGGCTGTAACTTTTTTAAGGTTCCGCAAGATCAATGGAGAAGATCCAATTGGAACAGAGCATGTGGCGTGGAACTTCCTGTAAGCGGTTGGGTTTGTTCCGATCACTTTTTGGAATCCGACCTCATTGCAGGAGCGCAAAGAACAAACCTAATGTCCAACTCTGTTCCTTCGCTTTATATACCATCGCCTTTGATGTAAGTAGCCAACACGCAAATAGAACAATAGAATTACTTAATTATCTTCAATGTGCCTTGCTGGTGTGCGTTTTGTTTACTTATTGAATTGTCAAACACGTCAAATTTGGCATTTCTATGTTGACGTTTGATGGGCCACTTGCAGCAACAAAATACATGGCAGGGTTGTATTTTTTCTAATGCTGTTACCTGGTTGATGTGCCATGGTCTGGTCCTCTTCTCATTGTAGTCTAGCCAGGTAGTTCTTGATATCCTGCATGTAGTATTAGCTTTCCATTTTCGTTGTGCCTTGTTGAGAGAGAAGTTTCGTATATTTCCCCCCACTACGGCTAGGGGCAAGGCGAGTTTATAGTAGGTGATGGCATAGGAGCAGCTGATTTGATTTTTTTTATTCACCTACATGTATTTTGTTTTTGCTTTTGCGTATGAGTTTTCAAAAGCCATAAAAGCAAAAAGAAAATGCATTTAAATTTTGACAGCTCTTACGCAGAAACAAAAACAAAATACATAGGAATTTTGTAGTTGTATTTATAACACCACCTTGTATGGATTCGCCTTGGCTAGGGCTATGCTCATCTCGACACTGGTTGCTACTTTATCCTCTGCTGAGCCGCACCGTGCTAGTTCATCGGCTTTCTCGTTACCTTTGATTCCTTTATGCCCGGAAACCCACATGACAGAGATTTCTAGATTGGTTAAAGAGGCAATCAGTTGTTTACAACCACCGACTAACTTTTTTGCTGCCTACTCCAGAGGCCATCTTGGAATTGTCGGTGAATATTTGTATGCTGTTATCGGCGAGGGCCTCACCCCTCTTCCATTCATTCCTGCTTTATTCTGTGCTCAAACTCCAGTTTGCGAAGGCTGAAATCCGTACGGGTGTTAACTATATCTGAAGATAGTTGATTAAGAATAC
Source organism: Anomoia purmunda (assembly GCA_951828415.1). Lineage (NCBI taxonomy): Eukaryota > Metazoa > Arthropoda > Insecta > Diptera > Tephritidae > Anomoia > Anomoia purmunda. The sequence continues at coordinate 51,452,688 of OX639997.1, forward strand.
TACAGTGCTCCTACTGCGTATCCTTTCAGCACCCAGATTCTCTGAGCCTAGGTGCAGTCTGTGAAGATGTGCATAATATTTGACTTATAAATTGGAAGTAAGTGTGAAATGGGATCCAAATCCGTCGTGGGACAGGTGCATCAGGCTCCATGCTCCCGTGGCACAAACACACGCAGTGCGTTGAACTTTCTGTAGACCGGTGTGGATGTAGCTCTTCCGAAGAGCTTCCTACCAGACTACAAAGCCATAGCTCAGCACCAGTAGCAGTACCGCTTGGCACATCCAGAGTACCATCTTCGGCTTGAGACCCCACTTCTTGCCAAACATTGGCATAGAAAGCAATACAGACTTTCCGTACTCGCTCCTCAATGCACATTTTTCAACTTAACTTACAGTCGATAGTCAGCCTCAAATACTTGGTACTGAAAGATAAACCTAATTGTCGGCCATCTAGGATTAGAGGCCCGATTGTGGGTAGTTTATATTTCCTCGTGACGAGCAGCAGCTCCATCTTGTCTGTCTCCGTCTGTGGTGTGCCTCTATCTTTAGAGCTTGAAATAATTTAGTTCGTCCTCAACCTCCCGCGCAAATGACTTCTCTTTGTCAAACACTCAATTTAAGTTATTATTAAATAAATTATTTATGTAATTTAAATTATTACTCGTGTCTAATCTAAGTAGTCTGTATTATACCAGATCAACAGGCCAAACATCCTATCGAAATATTGTAATGGGAGTTACAAGATCTCATTTAATTTTGGTCTCATCAAATACAAATACAAAAATCTCCATTTTCTATTACAGTGTTACAGATACATTTTCTAGATTTAATAAAAAATAATCATATTAACTTTGATGGCAGACTGAACAACATTGAATGCGAATTGTTCTAATCAAAAAATCGATTGAATGTAAATTACATTAGGTTAAAGTCAGCTTTAAGTCCATCCATCCATCCCTCAGTATCTCGTATGTATGTAACTTAATTTAAATAGCTCAATATTACTTGATTAAGTTATAGCCGGAATTCGTTCATGCTAAAAATTCATTCATAAAACTACATGCAACTAAAAATACGAAAATACGCCAATCGAGTTCACTTAAGGGGCTGACAGGCCATTAGTCACAACCCACACACACACACACACTCACTTTGTGAACGTCTTTTGAAGCTCGCATTCTGCAAGTGCGACTTAAGTAACATATGTATCTGCGTATGTCTGTATGTCTGTAGCGCTGAAAGGGTCATATGACTTAAGTAAAAAAAAAAAAAAAAAAATTATGCAGCTCTGTATGTTTTTTTTTTCGTACTACGAAGATGTGCACTTGCAAGTACCCCACAGAAAAGAAAGAATGTAAATACAAAAACAACGTCAGAAATCAGGCTAATGCAATAACCGAGAAACACTAAACACAAAACAGTTGCAAGTCGCCTCCCGTCGATCATCGCATACATAGCTAGAGCGAAATTTCTGTAAAGGCTTAATAGAACAGAACATATAAAGTACATACCCTGTGTGAAATTAAATTTTTTATTTTAAAGTATTTTAAAGTATTTTAAAATCACAGTTTTTTAATCATCCCTATGCTAGAATCCGAATTTTCGTTGTTACGAATTCGTATGTACATAGCTCCGCTCCGCAAAATATAAAAACAGTATGCTGTAATCCGTTTGTAACTCGCAACCGCGTTGCCAATAAAAAGGCAACTCGAATTTCATTCAATCACACAATAAGCACATATTATTTTAAATCAGGAATGATATTTAAAGTCAATGGATTCTCTAGCTGAGGAAGAACATATAGCCAAAAATTGCATGATTGTGCAGAAGATAATGTTGTATAATTGATTGATTTCAATTATATATTAATACTTAGTCGTTTAAATCATTAAAGAGTTATGTAAAATTTTCGCCTTCTCACAGACGGATTCAAAAGCGTTTTAAGTGGTATGGGCCAAAGACTTGAGCTAAGTGAAAAAAACTTTAAGTTGGATTTTTTTTTTTAGTTATTCTTGCGATTATATACGTTTTTTTATTATAGTTTTTGTAAAACTCATTCATCTCCGACACTAATTGCTCTTCATACAAAATTTCCGACAATTGACAGCTACGTCGGATTTGAGCATAGCGATTCTATGATTCGTAGCTCAATCGAATGCACGATGGATTCCGGAATAGGGATGTATGCCATTTTATGCTTAAAACACAATAACGGCGAACGGCGAAGATCGTCGCGAATGTTCGCTGTCAATAATAGAACACGACTACATTTACGAGAATGCACATGACCAAAGCTAACAATGAATTTCGCCCGCCGACTTTTCCCGGCGATAGGTTTATTTCTATTGTCGGCGCTAGTGACAGTGGCAAAATGTTGAATATATTCATAACTTTATTTAAATCGAAATTTAAAAACTCTATATGACATTTTGGAGAAAGTTATTATATTTGTTATTTAATTTCGCAGTTGAATTTATTGAGCGAAATTTTTGGGCAAACGATTGCTGACTTCGTCGCTCTATTGAGCGAAAGCTCACCATTCGCCGGTATTGTTTTTCAAGCATTACACAACAAACTGATTTATTTAGCATGACGATGTTATATGAGCATTCAATTACCCCATCTAGCATTTGTTTTCAATTGCTTTATTTGTAATTTAAATGCCAACAACATAAAAATGTATTCATTACAAATTAGCACGACAAATTATAATATAAAAACGAAACTGGCTCACGCTGAATTTGCATTAAATAAGTTTAAAAGTAATTGGCAAAAAATATATATTTTCATGCAGCTGTCTTATTTTTTCCGACAGGGTACAAACATTTAAATAAATACACACATATAGTACAGCAGACTGGAAAAAGAATGACAGTAGCAAAATGTATGCAGTGCTATAAAGAGTATAGCAAACAAATAAAATATGTTGCAATTTTTTGGATATATTAAAACATGCTAATTTAATGCTGAGTTTTCGTTTGGCTTAATTCATTCCCGGAATTCAAACCGATGGTATCACTTTTTAAATTAGAGGAAAAATGGGAGGCCGATCCATTCGCCATCAACGCCGTAAAATGCGTAGACCTCAGTGTTGCTCTCGATAAAGGCGTCACTGACGTAAAAAGGGTCACCGTACTTGTTGTTTTTCTATACTTGACTGTAATATCTTGTAAAAGAGTAATAATTTATTTTTATGAAAAAATTAAAAACAAAAATGGCAAATCGAGAGATTTAATTTACAATACAAACTATTTTGGAAAAGTTAATAATTAAAGCTATCAAAATATTACGAATTTCGAAAAATATTTTATATATTTTTTATATTTTGTTAACCTAGTGAACCAGAAAAAATGAATTCCACAAAAAAGGTCCACCTTCGAAAATATGTGGGTCCTTTTCACAAATTTTGACTCAGCATGGAAATTACTTTTTCAGGCGAGGCATCATTACACGGCAAGCTCAAAATGTTAGACTTTTTTATTTAAATGTTTTGCCTTTCCTTTAAAAGTTTCATGGGTTTACATATTTTCGTATATTTCGTATAGGATATATTTTTAAAAAGATGTTTTCATTAACATTTTCAAAAATAATCCTCGAAGAAAGGAGTAAAATTCTCATATAATTTTGGAAAAGTGTCAAAAAGTAAAAATTTTCAAAAAGTCGTCAAAAGAGTCAAATTGTCCCTTTAGTGTCACAACGGCAACACTGAGTACCCCCGCCTCACTTAACTCAGATAGATGATTGTGATTTTGTTTCGGGTTCATATTATTCTTGGTTTTTAAATGCGCTTCCCTTGCGAAAAGCTGAATAAAGCCACCCCATGTTTAGTTTTCGAGTTAAGCCACATTTAAAATCTTCAAAGATCGAAACGACATCTGCGGACAATGGGACTACATTTATCTGTCGTTGAATATCGTGAAGAAGGTGAGGAAGGAAACAAGGCGAGAGAAGAAGAAGAAGACTGAAGTGCGCGAGTGTGAGCAGATGCAGAAGAAACGCCCGAATATGCTATTATAACCGCCATTCAGAGTACACTTGAACTATGGAGGGATCACTTCTTAAATTGGCGTGGTAATGAAAACATTATAGATGCTGAACTCGATTCTACAATAAATGGTGACAGAGTCGAATTCCCGGTACCCGATTTATAGGAAGCGCGACTAAAGAACAACAAGGCCACTGGCGCTGATGGGCTTAGTTGTTCAAGTACGGCGGCGAGTAGCTGAGCAAGCTGAATGCACCAGCTCATTTACAATTTATGTTCTGACGAACGCATGCCTGCATATAAGGCTCTGTCGAAAATATTAAGTGAAAGACTGAAGCAACCGTCAACCTAAACCTAAGTCTAATCAATACGCCAAGTCATAAAAAAAAACTCCAGCTCTTTGTTGATTTTAAATCAGCTTTCAACAGCATGAGAAGAAATTGGCTATACGCCGCGAAGACTGAATTTGGAAAACATACTTGCAAAATTGCCACCAGCTCAGACAGAATTGGGAAGGAACTCGCTGAGCCGTTCGATAATAAACGAGGTTTCTGACAGGGTGATTCTCATTCGTGCGATTTCTTTAACATTATCATTATCAAATCATCGGGCTCAACAACCGTGCCATTAGTTCTGCCTTTTCCAAAGTTAATATGGAAGCGAAGCGAATGAACCCAGAGGTGAACGGAAAAGTCAGCGCATGATTGGTTCCATCATCACTGTTGACAATTACTACTTTGAAAAAAATAAAACCGAGGATTTTTTTTATCTGTGACTTCCTACGTAGTATGTTTCTAGTCAGTATCAAAAGCTATTTGGACTGTCGGTCCTCTGCTGAGGATGGAAGAGCTTTGTAACGACGTTGACATAGTTCAGCGAACTAAGATTCAGCTGCTACGCTGACTAATGATAATGTTCCACCCCTGAAAGTATTCAACATGATACCCGCGGTTGATGGCAGCGGAATTAGAAGGACTAGGCTTCACTTGGTATTCATTTGGAGAATCAGTTATTGAGTTATGGATTCAATTAAGAAAGTAAGTATGCAATTCAAGCGTATGCAGTTCTCGGTTAGAATAAAAGTCTATGCCAAACTCTTAAAGCTGCAGGCATTTGTTTGAGCACTCCTTACTTTTCCTATGAAGCTACACTTCTTTCACATGTACGCATATTGCCTGGCTATCAATCAGTGGTTTTACCAAACTAAGTACAATTCATAGAATTAGTGTTTCCCAATATGTAGTGGTCGCCCCACAGTACGGCAAATTGCAAATTTAATTATGACGCAAATCTATGATACGACTACATATGTATGTACATATGTACATACATATATCTTTCTTTCTTTTAGTTACGTCAGAATTTAAAACAAATTCGGTACAATTTGATATTTAAACTTTTTAGTACTGTTGCGAAGCACAGTAGCCGCCAAGTCAAGTCGCTTGTCAATTGCTCGCTCGATCATCGTTCACATAGTGGACGTCACAGTTCATATATACATACATACATACATAGGTATGTGTATATGTGTGCATGGCGTGTTGATTCTTATATTTTTTTTTTCATTTTTTATTTTTTATTTTTTTTTTTGCTGCTTTTAGCTATAAGTTGTTGGTTGTCGTAACGTGTAGTTGTCGGCATTCGTGGAGCTTTTAAATGGATCCCTGCGTAATCTGTGCAATTTCAGCGCCCGAGTTAAAATCAACTATGAGTGGTGTATAAAATACTTAAGTACCCTATCTATGTATGTACAATACATATATTTCGCAGATACAATCAACTCAAACAATTGACATGAAGACGTGCACTAGCATAGTACATATGTACATACATACATATATATTTAATATACATAGACATAGATGTAGATATCTAACTCTATCGTCACAGCCTAGCCCGATTTTTGTATTTTAGTTTTGAGTGCCAATATTATTCTTTTTATTTTGCCTAGGCCACTGATAGTGGCTGTTGTTTATGTTTGACATTCATTTTCACCAAATTTCACATTGGGTAGGTGTGATCTAAGAAAAACAAAAAAATAGCGAAAAAAAAACAGAAAAAAAGCACGATGAAAAGTGTTTGAAATACGCAAGTAACATTTCGCAAACAAATTTTGTATATTTCATATCTATGCGCTCTTTGTTTGTTTGCTTGTGTCGCATTCACCTTCTCTTCGCATTTATCTGATTGCCAAACTCGCAGCCTATCTGCTGTACAATAGCCTATTTAGCTATTGTTTTTTTCGAATTCCCCAGCAGCGTTCTCAGCAGTCTCACGTCGAGCACTTTTTGTTTTACCCTAGTCACCAAAGTTCATTTGTACTTTTAGCCAGTCACTGTTGTCTTCTTTTTTTTGTTTTTTTTTTCAATTTTTAATTTTTTCAATTCGTCATTCATTCACTCTCTTGCACATTTTCTGACTTCAATTTGCACTTCATTATTTCCTTCTCTTCTCTAAACATAAAACATTCTGCTCTGCTCCGTTGTGTTTTGTTTGTTGTGCTTTTTCTTGTCAGCGCTTTCGCAATTGTTTATTTGCACAATACGCTCATTTTTTTCTCCACTATAGTATATTTATTTTTAACTTCACTTTTTTTTCTGTTTCTCTATACGTATATTTCGCTTTGCTGCATTTTGCATTGAATGCTTTTTTTTTAAATTTTGTTTTCTATATTTTTTTTTTTTTTTTGTTTTACCTGCTTCAGTTTGAGCAATAGAAAAAGTAAATTGTTGTGATTTTTGTGTGTTTGCCTTCGCCTAGCTTTTGCTTGTATGCATTTTCTAATTAATTTATTATTGTTGCTGTAGTTGCATGTGGTATTTCTTTGGTGAAAAGAGAAAGTGGTTAATTCTTCTGAAGCAAAAAAAGAATACCATGTTCGGTTTATCGCACCAAGAAACGTAGATTACAAAGAAGGTGCTTAGCGTTTCGTTTGCTGTGGAAAGAAATGTTGTCTTATTTCACCACACCAGAAACCAATTGCATCTAATCAGATTATAATATCAATAAGCAAAACTCAAATTAGTTCTGGTATGGTGAAATCGGACAAGGGAGTGATGCAACTTCTTTGTAATCTACGTTTTTTGCGTTTCAGTTAGCTGTGGTGTAGAGGGAGGTGACCTTCCTACAAGGTGTTTTTTTTAATGCACAAACCAAAATCAACCTTTTCATTTGAAGGTGAAAAAATTCATATTATTTATGGAACATGATTTTATTCTCGTGGTTACTTCGGTTGACTTAGCAGCAGCGCATCCAGTTTTGTAACATCGGGGTGATGGTTTCTGGCTCTACCTCACAATTTTGGCTCTATCGCAGAACATCAACTATTCTGAGCAACCCACAAAAAAAAAAGAAAAGTCAAACGACGTGAAATCGCAGCTACAAGATGGTTAATTGACAACGCCGAGACGGCTGATGCAGATAGCGTGCCATCCTGCTGAATTCAAAGATCATCCAAGTCCATATCTTCAATTTCCGGTCCAACTAGACAATATATTTTCTTAATAGCTTTTACCCGCAGCTTCGCTCGCATTACATTCGGTTCAACGTTAAGAATTCGAATGTAACAGAAAAGGAAAAGAAGAATTTATTGTTAGGAATGCACAACGTAATCAAACGATGCTGACATTAAGCCAACTTCCTTTGAATCCCACGCTGTATATTTTATTTAAATTAATATTATTTACCTTTCTATTTTATTTACTTTTTTAAGTAGATGCCAACCCTATCCAAGGTATTTTCAAAATAAAGCTTTCTTAAAACCCCTTCAATATTTTGTGCTTTCATATTTTTTGTATAGGTAACTAAATTGACTTTTGCACAGATCGCAACCTATTTTGTCGTATTTGATTTTTTACATTATTTTTGGATTAAATAAATAATTTTAAACACGTGGCAACACTCCTAACATTCATTTTCATAATTAAGTTTTTTAAGCCCACTTCCTATGAATACCATTACGTTATTCTTTCTTTAACTTAAGAATTAAGTTAATAATTTTAAGTTGGTGGCAACTCTCTCCAAAAGTATTTTAAAAATTAAGATTTTTTCAAACTCTCCTTTGATATCCATATTTCAATATTTGATTTAACCTATTATAATTTAAATTATTTTTTTAAACAGGTGGCAACTCTATCTAAAAGTATTTTTGAAATTAAATTTTCTTATCTTTTAGTTTGACATTCTATTGCAAAATTTCATTTATTTTTATAATTTAACTCAATTTGCATTTTAACAAGTGGCAACATTCTCTAAAACATTTGGGAAATAAAGCTTTATAAAACCTCTTTCATTTGATACCCATTGATTTCTTAAACCCTATCCAAAGTAATTTTTGAACCTTAGTGTTTTCTTTTATAATTTCGTATAAAAAACATTCCGACATATTTGACTTCATTATTTTGTTTAAATGAATCTAACCTTTGCAATTTGTATAACTTTGTAATTTACTAGTTTAAGCAGGTGACAACTCTCTCCAAAAGTATTTTAAAAATTAAGATTTTTCAAACTCTTTCCTTTGATATCCATATTTAAATATTTTATTATAATTTCTATTAATTTTCTTAAACAGGTGGCAACTTTCTCCAAAAATATTTTAAAAAATTAAGTTTTCTTAACACCTTTAGTTTGGCACTCATATTTTAAAATTCCGTTTATTTATTTATTTAACTTAATTTGCATTTTAACTGGTGGCAAATTTCTTTCAAAACATTAGGAAAATAAAGCCTTTAAGCCTTTTTCGTTTGATTTTTTTTTCATTCATTATTTTTTAAACAGGTGGCAACTCGCGATAAGAAATCTATTTTATGGACTATAGATATGTGAGAAATCTTATCCAGCTCTACCTGGTCCTTATATCGCAATATCTGGTTTAACTTATTTAAATATTTACTTAACTATAACTTTTTTAACAGATGGCAACCCTCCCCAAAATATAACACACACACACAAAAACGTTCACATTTATAATATAAGTAGGATTATTTTTACGAACCAGACGTACGTGGTAAGGTCTAAATGTTTTGGGCCTAACCAGAGCAGATTTGTTTGAAATACAAAACTTAAACTGTTAAAAAAAATTATTTAATTATAAAACGCTTATTGCCTTGATGAACAATTATACAGCTTTACCGCACCAGTTGCGGCTTAAATACAAGGTGGCGCAAAAGTAAACTTCCGATGTTTTTTGGCTGTAATTAAAAAAAAAAAATGAAAAACTTTGATTCTTCTTGTGGATTATTTTTATTTGGTCTTTTAATTTTTTTTACATCAAGTCGAGAATATGATGTCATGTAAATGGCCGCCGCCACAGTTGATTGTCATTTGAGCCCTTTTTATGGCATTTTCCATCACTTTGGCCAGAACTTCCGACGATAGGTCCTCACATTCTTGGCGGATATTCTCTTTAAGAGCTGCAAGAGTCTGAGGCTTGTTGACATAAACCCGCGACTTCAAAAAGCCCCACAAAAAGAAGTCTGGAGCGGTCAAATCAGGCGATCTTGCTGGCCAGTGCAAATCGCCAAAACGGGAGACTAGGCGCCCGGGAAATGCATCCTTCAGCATATCGGTTGTGGCACGGGCAGTGTGTGCCGTTGCACCGTCCTGTTGGAACCACATGTTTTCCAATCCCAATTCATCAAGTTGCGGCAAAAAGAACTCGTTGATCATTGCTCTGTAGCGCTCACCATTCACAGTAACCGTTTGGCCCGCGACGTCTTCGAAGAAAAAAGGTCCGATGACTCCTTCAGCGAAAACAGCACACCATACAGTGACTTTGAGCGGGTGTAATGGCTCTTCGTGGGTTACACGCGGATTTTCAGTGCCCCAGAAGCGTAAATTTTGCTTATTTACGTACCCGCTAAGATGGAAATGGGCCTCATCACTCATGATTATTTTTAATGAAAAATCATCTTCCTCTTGGTGGTGATTAAGGATGGCTTGAGCGTATGTTAGACGCGATTGGCGGTCAGCAGCTAACAGCTGATGCACCGTCTGGACTTTGTACGGAAACATCTTCAAATCTTGTACCAAAATTCGCTGTAAAGACCGTCGACTGATACCCATTTGCGTGGTACGTCGTCTGGTCGATGTCGACGGCGCTTCCATGACATCCTCGGCTACAGCAGCAATATTCTCTGCAGAACGGCTACTCCGGGGTCTGCCACGCCTGGCAGCATCTCGTGTTGTGCCAGTCTCTTCGAGGCGAGCGGCTAAACGTCGCAGTGTTTCACCAGTAGGCGTTGGACGGGCGGGAAATCTGCGACGAAATTCACGTTGTGCCAAAGTCACCGACCGATTATGGGTCAAATAAATAGTCAGCAATATTCCGCGTTCTGGAGCAGTGTAGCGTAACATTGTTTATTAACGTGTATTTCGCATGTGTTTACTACACAAATGTCAAAACAGAACTGACATTAGGGGCCAATCGCAAAATTTATAGCATTTTCTGATAGGAGGATTACTTTTGCGCCACCTTGTATAACCATTCATAGCTTTTAAATATTTAGCTAAATTTTTTTGTATTTACTAACTAAATGCTGCATATAAAGGAATTTATTGTTGAAGAATTGAATTATGCACAACACAAGTTTGAATATATTAACCATAAAGTAACTACGCATGAACTTCAAGTTTCTTTACATAAAACATTAGCAATCTATCTACTCATTATCGGCTATTAAACTGACTGCTGAAAAAGCTTGATGGTGTTTTTTTTTTAATACAAAATTTAAGTACACGCTTTACTTGTATCCCATTTTTCATGCTCAATTTATTTTACTAGAATTTTATGCATTATTAGTAAGGTTTGATAAGAAAATTTTCCACACTTCGTTGAGCAAATATTTGGGTTATTTTTCAATGCGATTGACTGGGTGGCAGTGGTTAGGTGCAGTTAAAGAGGGGAGCCGAGATAATGCCGTTTATTGAACCAAATAAATATTGTATTTCTGCAAAGTGTCGAAAGAAGTAATTGCCTTGGAATAGAAAACAAACTCAGCAGTAGTCTCTCATAGAAAATACATTTTTTAATCATTTACATGCACCAATTTTAGTGATGAGCAAATGAAAAAATTATTGATACATATCGTGCATAATTTAAAAAATATAAAGATTTACGTGAGCTGGATTCAGTCTTTAGAGAGCTATCGAATTTGATATAAATTGTATATTGGGAAGTAAATAGCGACGTACTATTCCATAATTTTCTTAAAAAAAATCGATATTTCCATATATCGATATTTCATGCTTAATAAATGTTAGCTCATGCTGAGAAATGATAAAATACTTTTTACATATATGTAATACTTCTATATTGCTGGAAAGCACAGAGTACATTCCCCAATATCAGAGTGCAGAAATATAAAAAATGCGATAATCGAATGTACCTAAAATGACAACTTCACTTTAAAAAATACTACTACAAGCTCAAAAATTGATGTAGTCTGTCTCGTTTTGGTTTCGTTTTCAAAACACATTACGAGCTTATCCCACCCGCAATATAGAAGTATTACATATATGACTTTTTAGGAGGTAGTTACATTTCAAATTTTTTTTACAGAAACCATGTTTGCAATGTGGCTACTCTTAAACTATTATAATTGGTGATTTTACAAATTTTACATATTTAGTACTTAAAAACTATTCACAAAGTGTTTTTTGTACATTCTATACATTTTAAATTTTTAATCAAAGTCATAAAATTGGTGAAAAATTAAAAAAAAAACAAACGATTTTCATCGATATTTAAAAAATCTATTAAATCATAGTTTTTATATTGACGAAAAACGTCGGGAAACACCTTGTCGGTCCACTCACCGGGCATTTCCAAGCTGCCATTAAGCATTGCGGCTTAACTGAGGAGGAAGGGCATGGCCCCTGTATAGACCCCACTGGGCCTCATGCTCGTGTCGAAGATCAGCACATTTTTTTATTTGCGGCGAAGACTAGCACATTTCAGATTCTATCGTGAAAGAAAAACAAATTTCACTTTTTTGTATTTAAAAAAAAACAAAAAACTTTGTCGAAATGTTTGACGATTTTGTCTCAGAACCTAAGTAAAATGGCGAAATTTAAACCGGAAAAGACCAGAAATGTGTTAGTTTTATGCATGAGTATGAGAAATACTCTGCGGCTAAATAATATGAAGTGTGTAACTATTTTGGACTATAAAACCATTTTTTAATCGCACCTGCAGCATACTTTTCTAATATCATCAATATCGAAGCAGAAATACGGATTTACATTTCTACCGGATCTAGCGCCATCTAGCGGATCCAACACCAACACTATACCTTTCCAATATCATCAATACCGGATCATAAAAACAGATTTACTGAATTACGCGATTCTAGCGCCACCTAGCGACTCAATTTCCCATAAAAATATTTCTCGTCCAAATTCCATTATATTTTTCTAATATCATCAACATCGGATCATGAACACAGATTTTCTGATTAATTCGCAGCACCATACTATCTAATATCATCAATAATAGACTAGAAATGCAAACTTTCTGAATATCTCTTCTCATGCGCCACCTAACGGATTAGAATACAGCCTATGCCCGTGTCACGGGTCTAAAAAATGTACTGCCTGAATTCGATTAAAATCAGTTAATCGGGTTTTTTTAGCCAAGTTGTAACATATTAGGGTGGGTAAAATTGTTTGGCGCAAAAAAAAAGCTTCAAACCATCATCGCGATTCTGGTACTATGGGTCGTACCAAGTATTTTTGCCCAAGGAACCATACCTCTAAAATGAATTTCGAGTTCGCAGAATTTTTTTTGACAGTTATTTTCAAAAATACTAAAAAGCATTTGTGCATTTCAATTGGAAAAAAATTTCAATCATTAAAATATTTTTAATATTTTTTTTTGTATATCTAAAGTTTGAGTTTTTCCTATATAGACAAAGTGGTTTTCAGTAAATGGCTCTAAATGACAGGAATACTGAGGATGCCTTTTAAAAAAAATATTGAAATTATAGAATAATTAAATAAATAACCAGAGCCTGAGCAGCACGAAATACTTTGTGGACTCGACAAAATATGGACGAGTTATTTAAACTTTCACTTTCACAATTAGTTTCATGAAACACTCGAGCTTTGCACTAACATTCATTCGCGAAAAACTTATATAATACCGAATTTTGAAATATAGTAAGTTTTATGATGTACGAGAAATTCGAGTTTGAGATATCTTAAAGTATATACATACATACTTACTCACCTACTTCTTCTTACCTAAAATTACAAGCGAATCTCAGAAAATTTACCTGCTAGTTTATTCAATAAATACGCCCTGCAGCAGTATGTGATTAAATTTTTTAACCCAATACATATGTAATACATACAACCCTCCTGCTATTGTTTTATTTTATTTTAACTTATTTTTTATTTAATTTTATTTCCCGATTTATTTGCTTTTGCGTTGTAGCTACTGATTGACTTGTGCTGTAATTTTCCTTTTGCTCGTTTTTTCCCCCTTAAATACATATATTATTCATTTTGGTGCCTCAAGTGACGTCAAATTAGCTGGAATCGCAACAGGAGTGATTGGTTTCGCAACGTCGGTGTCAGCAGTGTTGCCATTTTAGCTAAAACTGTGTAAACATAGGTATTGTTGAAGCTTCGTACACAATTTTGAAAATTACAAATAATTTCCATCAATATTTAGAAAATTTTTATCAGGATTTTAAGAACTAAAAACAAAAAAAATACAGCATACTGTGAAAAAAATCCAACGAATTTGTAAAAATATTTTTTTTTTAACAGCAGAAAAATGCAATAAATGCCGACCAAATTTTCAATTTTTTGCACTTTTTGTGTTTTTTCGAAATTTTTATGTACAGGAGCTTATTTAGTTTGTTTAAAATAAAATGATAGTTTAACTATGTCAAACTTTGTTCAAAAGTTAAAAAAAAATTAAAAAAAAATCGATCAATGTTTAAAGAATCTCATATTAATTTTTTTATAAAGACATTTTGTAAGTAAGTAGTTACCCGGCGTACTTTGTTACGCCTCAAAATGTAAAACGTAATAAATTGTATTTATGTAGTTGTGTACTGAAACAATTTATTGAAAAAAAACTTTGGTTCAACTTAAAAAAATATATAGGATGTATTTTTCAAGTGTCTACAAATTTCTAATTTTGTAAGAAACTTAAAAAAGTCAATGGAATACCTTTAAAATTTCAAAAGTTTTCATTAATGTTGGTTTTGGAAAAAATTTAAAAAATTAAAAAAAAAAAATTTCTAAAAAAGTTTTTAAAATAAAATTTAAAAAATCATCGCAATATGTCCACACCACGGTGATTTATCTCGAACATGAATGACAAATTTCGAGCAACTATGTCGATTCGAAAATTTTGTTTAAATCCTTTTCACTTCTATTTATTTTCGGATGTTATTTTATTTGATATTTTTAGACTTTTTGTTAGGTACTTTCAATCAACCAAACGGAAACTTGTAAACAAAATTTGCTTTGGCGAAAAAGATGGAAACTCTGAATTTGAATTGTAATTTTCCAAATTTGATGTGATAATTCTTAATTTGAAATGGAAATTCTGAATTTGGATCGTAACTTTCTGAATTCGAATTGGGACTTTCTGAACTTAAAATAGAAATTCTGAATTAAAATTGTAACTTTCTGAATTCGAAATAGAAATTCTGAATTAGAATTGTAATTTTTTGAATTTAAAGTGGAAATTCTGAAATTAAATTATAATTTTCTGAATTTGAAACTTTCGGAGCTCAAACTGAAAAAGGTGTAGACTTCTTTCGAAGCATTACTGGCAACACTGGCTGGCACACGACGTTATAATACCGATACACACACACATACATACATGTATTTAGTTTACATTGCTATCAAAACTTTTGTACGCAATCATTTACGATTTTGTTATTTTCGTTTTTTATTTTTGTTGTGTTATTATTGTTTATTATTCTTGTCATCGGGGCCGCGCTGTGCATTTCACAGCTCAATTATTATTTAAAAACAAAAATTAGTTTTTCAGGCACCACAGGCGTGACCTTAAATATGTAAATAATTAATTTTTATTTCTCCACATCTTTTGTCTACTCACAGCAAATAATACATACTCGAACCCACTTACGAGTACTACAATTGTATTCCAATACTCAAAATTTTTATTACAAAGTTTGCACAACATTTTATTAGCTACATTTTAATTATTGTATTGTCATTTTGTGGTTATTTGGGCGTTTGGGAAACGCAGCGGTGTATATGAAAAAAAAACTAGTGTTTGAATGTCATGTGTGCGAGTGTGTGTGCATTCAATCAGATCGGTACTCAATTATGGCGTGTGACTGACTTTAATAATTAATTTTTTGCGGTTTTTGTGTGGATTATGCAATTTAATTATGAATTCATAGCTCGCCAATTAAAACTGTACTATTTTACTCATCTCATCAATATAAACGTATGAACTTACAATAGCTGAGATTTCACGTGACATATCCCGCTTTGCATTAGTGGGAAGTCACGATATCCAAATCTTGCTTCGCGGCTACAATGCCAGCGTTGGTAAGGAAGGGATCTTTGGTCACACTGTGGGGAAATTCAGTCCCCATGACGCAACCTCTACTAACGGTAGCCTGTAGCGCGAGGTTTCAGCACAAGAAGATCCATCAAGCCGTGTGGCTGTCTCGGGATCGAAAAACGCGAAACCAAATCGATCATATTGCGATAGACGGAAGACATGTCAGCTAAAAAATTCACCACTCGGCTCTCACGTCTGCTCACTAAGAGCACTTCTCAGTAATCCGGAATTCGCGAGCATTGGGAGCACATTTCTCGTTCTCTATCTACCGCTCCTGAGGAAGTTCTCGGATTTCAGCGAGCCCGATAGAACAACTGGTAGAGTGAGGAATGTCGCGCCTCTGTTGAAAAGAAAGACGCCACCTACAGGGCCACGCTACAAACGCGAGCTGTTTGGGCGCGCTACCCGAATTTAAGAAAGCGAGACGCATTATTCGAAGAAAGAAAAGAGAGACCAAAAAAAAAGTAGCCAAATTGTAAAATTTGCCCAGGCATTCCATACTGTAGTGACAAGCAGCTTCTTCGAATTTAGTGCTGGTGCGCGTGAATACGAAGTTATCGATAACTTTTTCAACGTTTTACGCAAATTTTGCCTACAATTTAGGGAATAAAATAAGCAGAAACTTTTGATAATATGTTGATGTACCCCTAAAGTAGTTCCACAATTCAAAAAACTAATTAAAAATATTTGAAATAAGAACTTCTCTTCGCATCGGATTATCATTATTTAATCGATAAATTACTAGATTAAAAATTCTTCGCTACACTTATTTGTACATTTTTAGATCTGTTTGATGAATGCACTAAAAGTGTAGAGCAGTGCAGAACAACATTGGGTAGAGCTCAAAGCAGTTGAGTGCAAAAGCCGTGACGAACGAAAAACGGTATATTTCTTTTAAAAATTAGTAAGATATTCCTTTCGATAGTTCATTCATCGAACAGACCTTTTGTAAAATGTAAACATTGCCAAGAAATAGCATGCACGAAATTTATCAATGTTTGAAACGCCTACAACACCTGAACAACTTCGAAAATCACAATGCCTGAAAAGACTTGTGTGGAGTTATAGCTTAACTGCCTATTCAATTTTAATTAAAGCTAAGCGATGCAGTATTTCAAAAATATTCCGTGGGAGAAAATTCATCCAGTGAACTCATCATAACGGGATCGATTTTTTTTATATACGGTAAGATGCAGCAAAATTGGCTGCTAGAAATTTCTGTTGAATAATCCAACCGTTTGTTCTATATTCTACCATTAAATCTGAGGGCAGAGATTATACATAAGTATTTGAAGTCTTTCTATATGAAAACTAAAAAAAACTATTCTTATTTTCGCCCAACAAAAAAGAAAAAAAAAGTCGAGCACTCTGGACTAGTACTAGTACTCAGGGATGGAAAATTGCGTACAATTGAACGATTTACTGACTTAAAATTTTATTTATTATATGAATGATTTGAATAACGGAATAATGATGAATACCAAGGCGAATTCATATAAGGTGGTGCTATAAACACAACTACAAAATTCCTATGTATTTTCTTTTTGCTTCTGCGTAAGAGTTTGTCAAAATTTACATAAACTTTGTTTTTGCTTTTACGGCTTTTGAAAACTCATATGCAAAAGCAAAAACAAAGTTTTTTGTTATTCAAAACCATTCGAATTACGAATCAAAATGTATTCGCTATTAAAAAATTCTTTAAATGATGAATGAAAATATATTCCTTATTCAAAATTATTTGTGTGATGAGTGAAAATGTATTCGTTATTAAAAATTACTTACATTAAGAATGCAAATTCCATTCGTTATGTAAAGTTTGTTGAAAACCTAATGAAAATTTATTCCTTTTTCTCTCTGATTCAATTATTCAGGTTATTGATAATGCTCATCTTTGGCAGGTAGTCTTTGTTTGAAATAAAAACATGCGCCGGGTGTTTTGAATGGTCAAGATTCAAGTTAATGCACATACGTATAAAATAGTAGTAGTAGTATATAAATTTATTGAACTTCAACAAATCCTATTTCTCACTTTTTTATGTATATGTACACCATAAAATTATAAAAATTTAATTAACTGTCAATTGTCTAGATATGTTGTTAAAAAATTATAAGCTGCTTTTCAGGTACACTGTCTTTGGCAAAGTTCAATGCCGGAGACATTTTCTTTCATAATTATTAAAGTTTATTCGTGCGAAGTAACCAGTGTTGGACAAAAAATGTTGAACGTGACAAGTAACGTGACGACCCCAGACACAAGAGCAGACATAATATATATTAACAAATAGACATCAGTCAAATGAAATATTTTTGAAAAAATAAAAATTCGTTCTCTTCAACTGGAGGCCGGCTGTTGGCGTCATCTATTGTTTATATATCCTGCACTCTCGGTGAAAGACACCATCGAAAATGAAAAGATATAAATATCAACAAAGAAAATTATTTATTAGCATGTACTGGTAAACAAAATTGAACTGTGTATTTTAATAATTATGATTGTCAATTTTTAATTTTCATCATTTAAACTCCCAGACACACACACACAGTCACACACAAACTCACTTGTTGTGTAAGTATGTCTGTCTGTTAATTTGCATACAACAAATAATTGAGCTTCATAAATTGTCAAAAAAAAAAGAAGAAATACATTAGTTTTCATTATTGTTCCTAAATGTATAAACAGCTTAAACAGATGGGAAATTTGCATATTGATGAAGCACAAAATGGAATGAACATCTGAAAAGCAAACACATTCGCTAATACTACTCATCATTCATAATGTTAATTAATCGAACTCAATCAAAAAATGCAGAACACAAAATTAAATTTAAGTCAAACGGGAATATTTAGAAATGTGAGCAAACAATTGTGACTTCTAATTAGTGTTCACTACCACACACACACACACACAGACACATTTATGTAGTATGTAGTATGCAACCTTGAGCTAAACTAAAATTTCACTTTCATGGTCAAAATAGTGCCCTACTATGTGTAGACAGAAAAACTGCAAGCGGTAGAAAGTAACCCTAACATTTTTGGTTTATTATCGGTAGAAACGGTGTGCCATCGATCTATGTAAATGCAGTCAGAAAGTTTGCGGCGATGAAAAGTAACCTTTTTCCAGTAAATATGCCAAAGGTGCGTCAAATAGCCTCCTTAGTTCGAACACAGGTCATACGTAAATCAAATGAAATCATACCATCGAATGTCAGTATCGAACACTAAAACCTAGATCAACCGTTGCCTTAATTTGCATTAACATCCTTAATGTATACCTGTTGTAAATCTGGGCACTACAGGATATAATAAATTTGTGCCCATAAATGTTTTTTGTAACATCCAAAAGTAAACGTTATTGATATATACATACATATGTACACCAAAATAATCAGAATGAAAAGAGAAATCAATTAAGTCATGCCTGTACGCTCGATCTTCCGTCCGTGTATCGAATTACTCGAGTAAATATTGATTATAGTGATGGGCGCGGGACTAAATATTTGGTCCCAATCCCGCCCGTTTCAGCAACAATTTATATGTATGTCGAAAACCCACCTGTCCCCACATTTTTCAAATTTGTCCTGCGGTGGCCATTAATCCCAATATCTATCAACAAATAAAACTCACAGAAACTTCAAATTAGTTTAAAATAAATAACATATTTTACTTAGCAAACTCATCGTATTTAACTGCAGATATAAATTAAGCGAATTCGTATTTTTAATACAAGACATTTTTTACATGCCGACTTTGGTCCATTCGCTTACGCACTTGCCCAGCAAGTCGTAGGTTGTGAATTCGAATGCCGGTGGAGTCATGAAAGAAATCTGATGAGGAGATATGGTGATCTCCGAAATAGCTATAATTTCTACCACTCCTGACTGTTGTTGTCTTTTTTCCAATATAATTTTCCTTATATACTGGCCTTGAGCTCACAAAATTAATATTATCGTTTAAACAACAGGCCGAAAAAGCATATACATATGAACATTTTTTTTTAATATTCAAAAAACTATGATAATTTTTTTTTTAAATTTTTAAATTTTTTCTACGTAAATGTTTTGTTTTTTCTTATTATTAGAAGTGGAAAATACCCACTCACTGGTGGCAGACGATGTGTTACTTGAGTAAATTATTGATTTGCCATTTACATATAAACAGATTTCCTGCTCAAAGTCATTGCTACTCTACATAATACTCGCCGAAGAATTCAACAAACTTTGAAGGCAAATTATCGCTTTTGAAGGCGGTGAGCTTTTCGTTTGGAAATTAATTTTTGTGTTAATTTTATACAAAATTTTTTTTGAAATATTTTTTTTTTTGAATTTTCGGAAGTTGGGGTTTTTTTTTTTTGGGAGTATCGGAGAGAATTTTCGTGCCGTCTCGTCCGCGAATTTCGTATAGACAATGGGCGAAATTGGATAATAACTACGGTATTTCGCGAAAATCCAAAAAAAAAACAATATTTCATATCTACTGAAGATACCTTTATTTTTATGAAAATCGACGTAGCGTCTTCACTTTAGAGCAAATAAATATATCTCCTAAGCTACCTTAGCAAAATTTACCGAATTTGGTATGAAAATTAAAGAAACGTAATTTTGAAAATAATAGAAATCGGGAAAACTCTACTTCTTCCTCTATATAACGTCCATTAACAAACGCAAAACCTATATTTTAATAAATAATGTAGAAATTTTGGTAAAATTTGATGTGAAAAATTAATTTAGAGATGTAAATGGAAAAAAGTAAAAGACTTTAGACCAATAATTTATGTCTCCGAAATGGATGTGAGCATGTATGTGTGTACGTTGCTAATATGTAGACTTTGAAACTACTGAATCAATTTTGAGGAAATTTTGCAGATAGCTTTATCGAAACTAGGCGAGTGTTCCTGCGAAGTTGAGTTATTTTTCAAACAGTTGCCACCTAACTGAAAAAATTAAAATTTATTTAAATGTGCAAGTAAAATATTCAATTTAAATTTTAAAACTTATAAACACTTTCATCGACAAATATTTTAACAATAGTTTCCAGATCCTTAAAAATTTTATATTAACCAATATTGTAATTCACATCAAAGATTGCAATATGGGTGTCAAACGGAAGGTGTTTAAGGGGAGAAAAGAAACACATTTAGCGGCCGAAAAAAGCTCTTTTTTGCAGTTGATTTGTAGGGAAATGAAAACAGTTATTTTCAACTAAGTATAATATTTGTTTAGAGTGATGTCTGAGGTTGAAAACAGACATTTTTACAAAAGCGAAAATTTAAAACTGATAAGTTTTTCAAAAGTCTTGTAAGTCATATCGCCGCTGACGTCGCAAATTACGTAAGCGATGTTGGCCGCAATTTTCATCTCAAATCAACAAATCAAACATTTTCTTACTCAAGAGGATTTTTTTTATCGTAGATAGCCTAAAATATTTGCGAAATTCTAAAATTAACCCTTTAAAACAGGATCCCAAAAAACAAAGATTTTGAAAAAAATTTCGTTGTACTTGCAGTCAAAAAGGGTCTAAATATGATTTGTTTTTGAAATATTTAGGTTTCGAGAAAACCCTGTTTAAAGTTTGCGGTCAAGAGCTTGGTGGACTCGGCGCTGGCAACTTTTGAGAAACACCTCTACCACAATCTCAAAAATTTGCTGTTGGAATTTTGAAACGATATTCTAAGGCGATATAGCTATCAATTAAAACAGTAAAAAAATCGTTTTTTTGAAATGTCTTAAGGTCTAAAGAGAGCTTTAGGCTAAGCTTTTTTTTATGAATAAAGTTGCCACTGATTTCAAAAAGTTAAAATATTATAACAAAAATGGATGTTTATAAAAATGAATTCATCTCAATGAGGACAAATTTTATAGCTATATTCTGTACAAGGTTGCAACCAGTTTGAAAACTCTAATTTAATTAAAGTTTACTTAAGCAACTTAAAATAAAAATTTGGATACGTCTCGGTGAGAAGAGGGGTGATAGCTTTATTTTGAAAAGGGTTGCCACCTGTTTGAAAAGTCGAATTTAATAGATTATATACAAGTTATTTGTGAGAAATGCATTTTCTGGTTAACTGCTATTTGCGAACTCTGTAAATCGATTTAAGTTGTTGTTGTTGTTATTTTAGCGGCTAATCACGCCCTGTAAAGAGTGGCTTCACCCATGGTCGTTGTCGCCAAACTCATCTAGGGGAGGCCCAGGAAATGTTCTGTTTCGATATGGTTGGACCAGTGGGAGACGGAGGTTAGTTAGATGAGTGGGTTTGAGAGTGGAGATTCTCCACATGCCGGACATGTGTTGGGTATGTCAGGGATGATTCTGGATAGGTAGGCCTACTACAATATCCAGATCTTAATTGGGCCAGAGTGACGCGGGACTCGCGTGGGCAGCAGGGACTCCTCATCTCACATTCCCAATACAGTCGGTTCTACGTACCGGAATGACCCGGGTTCCACCCGGCCAACTACTGTTGTTTCGGCGACTTAACTCTGCTTAGGTCGGCTTACCTCATCTATTTATGTAAGTATTTTGTTTTGCTGTTTCTGTTGCATTGATTAAATAAATGGGTTTAAGGAAAGAAAATCCATACATTAATTTGTATACATATGCAAATTCTACAAATAAACAAATATAAGCTGTACAATATTTGTCAAGTTTTTCTAGTAGTTAATAAATTTGATTAAATTAATTTAAGTAATTTTGAATTTTCATAATTTTCGGCAAAAACTCGCTACATTGTGCGCTGCTTCTCCTTTCTTGCATTACGTTTTAATATATGTCAAAATACAAAATTTAAATCGTTGTATTAAATTCATTTGTTTTCGCTTTGTCGAAGGCAGGAATGCGATCCATGAAATCCTCAGAACTGTATAAGGATTGTACTAAATGGCCAAAGGAGGTAAAACTGACAGTAACATTCGACAGTTTGCAAAGATAAATGAGGATATGCTCCTTGCTCGTCTAAATATTATTGCCAATTTCTTTCTTTGCCTTTAATAATAATACTTTTAAAGATTTTCGTTTTCTAAATTTAACTTCAAACCGAGAGTATTAACTGCTTTCGCTTATACCCAACTTTTTATATCAAGATCCCCTTTCGCCTTTTCAACTCTATTACAACTGCTCTCGTCAAAAGTTACGCCGAAAGCCGACAAAGTAAAATGGCTGGCACAAATGAGGAAAGAAAAAGGAAAAAAACAATTAAGCACACACAATTTTCCCTACTTGCGAAAAAAAATAAACTTTATGAAATTCCGCAGATTATTTTCCGTCTTTAGCACTCCTTTTTTTTCGCTCCGAAAAGATAAATTCTTTTGTTACCTTTTTTGTGGGTGTTCGGTGGGTATTAATTTGGTTGCGATTTAATTAGGTAAGGGTCATAAATTCAAATTAATGTTGAGTGGGAAAAGCGGTAAAGGCGCCACAACCAGTTGGCTTAAGTCTACTTACGCTTTGGAATTCGCACGAATGCGGAATGTGAGCAACTCACCCGCATCCTCAATGTGCAATCGGTAATATTTTACTTTAGACAAACGCAAATATGTTTACCTATGTACGTAATAATGCTTAGCTTAAAAGATTGTGAAACTTTGTGCTCTTTTTTTTGCACTTGGGAAAAATTTTCAGCAAATCTGCGTATCCTTGCAGCAGCAGGATTGTTTTTTTCGGTTTTTTGTAGAAGTGAAATCAATAACGTCAAATACTTTCCGCAAATAGCAACAAAAAAATCGCTGATAGAATTTGATAGCAGAATGAATATTTAGCGGCAGCAAACATTTTGAGTTGGTTTTGGGTAAGCTTGCTTGAAAAAACAGCGTTGTCATAGTTTTCCCTTTTTTCTCTATTATTGCCTACACGTGTCAAGCTTAAGAATATTAAGACCAATTTCAGAACCATTTCAGGGTTAGTTTGGGAGCCAGCTCTTCGTAAAGAAAATCTTTTTATGATATTATGAATCGGGATTAGTTTGAGCACATTTCGGTACTGATTCTCGAACCAGTCCCGAAATTGTGCTTAAATGGTCCCAAAATTGTCCCAAAATAGTCCTGTCTTTCAAGATTTCAAAAAATGTTTCTCGCTCATAATTATTTTGAAGACTTATACTAAAAGTGATAAAGTAAAAGTCTTCGAAGACCTAAAAGAAATTTTCTCATTCCGCAATATGGTGAAAATCGATATTTATCGATGAAACGATATCGATGACTACAATATATTTTCTACTCATAATTATTATGATAGGACTTTTAGAACAAAAAAGTAAAATTAAAAAAAAAAACTTTATAATATAAGTATGAAATAAAAGCCTTTGAAGGCTTAAAGGAATGTACATATCGTACTCACAATTATAGTGAAAATACTTTTATAATATAAGTCACAAAATAATAATCGAAAATTTAAATAATTATTTCTCACTCATAATTGTTATTAAGATCAAAAGACTTTTATAACACATATAAGAGCATAACACATATAAAAATATAACACATATAAAAGTATAACACATATAAAAATATAACACATATAACAAATATCAAGGTATAACACATATAAGAGTATAACATATATATGTATAGTATTTGTTTTTTACTTTCTGCTATTTTCATACTGGATCTCTCTCAAACCATTGAATATTCAAATTTGTTTTTATTTTTCTGAGTATTTTTTATTCCGCGATCGGTTCTAACGGAATTTCATAGAAGCGAGGGATACTGCCGTTTTCGAATTTTAAATGAGGTAGGTATGCAAATCTTTTCACCGATTTGAAATAAATGATGCAAGTGTCAAAGTCGGAAAATATCTCCCAGATAATTCAGCTAGATCTCGGATACCGGATATCAATGCTTCTCAAATACATGCATTTTTCTTTCATCCTGCCGCTCTGCGGTAGGAAAAGGCCAACTCGTCGTTTCCCCAGCCAGTCTCCATCTAAATTAGCTGTGTTTATTATTCATTGGTTAACTTAGAAAATATTTTATTCTAAATTGTGTTGTATTATTATGTCTTACCAACATACATACATACCTAATCCAAAAAATAATAACAATCTTTTTATTTATTTGCGCAATTTGTAAACAACCCAGTATACAAAGTCTAATCAATGGACTAAATAGTCAGGGTGAGAGCCACTGTCCATGAGTTTAACAAAAACAAATTTTTAGTTGGTGAACGTGCACAGAATTCATTCAACACGTGTGCAGCTAAAAACAAAGGCGGAGGGGGCGCCACAAGTAGGAGTGGGTGAGCACTGAAATCAAAAAAAAAAAAAAGCCAGCTGTTGCAGAGAAGAGCCAAAACAATGTCTTCGCTCTTCAACCCTACAGATGAAACCCCACATAGCCATTGTTATTGGTTTTTCGATCATTATTCACAAACATTGTTGTTGGTCAAACTTTGTTCTTTTTTTATTGTTAGCACATTTGTGTTTGTGTATTTGTGGTCAGTAGCTTTACAGGAAACCTATAACGCCTAATGTATAGTCATTATTTATGACAGGGACCATTGATAGGGGCTGGAGTGATGACGCGATGACACAGTGTGTTTGTGACAGGACAGCGTGGCTTTTCTCGGCAAATATTTGCACATTATTTAAAAAATAAAATCGACAGCACATAAATAGCCTCATATCCTAAATCACTACTTTGCTTTTATTACAGGACTTAAATTCAATCTTTAGATACTTAAAAAAGTTTAAATATAATAAAATGATACAATTAGATTTTATTACTGAAGCAGCACGTCCTTATTGCGAATAAATTGAAAATTTTCTTTTCTGAGAATTATTTTTGATTTCCTTCTATTTTGCAATATGAGGCGGTTTTAAATCTATTACTTAGTCGAAGCTTTATGCTCATTTATTCTTATAACTTTCTAGTTGAATGTTGACAGTCTTAACTGTATATGATTTCAAATATATTTAATTATTTCATTTTATTTTTTTAAATTAAATTAAAAAAAAAATTATATCTTAAAAAATCTTACGGTAACCCTGATACATGAATTCGCCTTATGTTAATTGGACTTGAATGCAGCCGGTTGTTGTTGACTGTAGTTTTTTCAGTTGACGAATGGAAAAGCTTTTAGCAACAAATAGTATGAAATCTTCTGAAAAATAAGATTAAAATTTCTATCTAATTTGGTTAAGACAAAAATGGCCGATGGAAGTACAACAGTTCCCTCTTTTTAAAGAAATGCCTTTAGCTGTCTTGTGCATTCCAGTCGCTACAACAAAAATGGAAATAATATTTTTCCAAAAAAAAAAAAAGTTAAATAAAACAAAAATAAAGAATGAATGAGAAATAAGAAATTCTCTGGTGTTTTAGGACCAAACGATTTCTTTAAAAATTTTCAGATTGAGCTAAAATTTTTATTTTAATTTACAGTTACACTGATTTGTTTAAACTTTAAAATAATGTTTAGTTACAATAAACAATGAAAATAAAATTAGCGCATTAGAGTAGAAAACCGAATTTGGTAATTATTTCATTTTGTAGAAAAAATATTTTTTTTTAATTTAGCCTGAAATGAAATTGTTTCCCCTAAAATTGGATATGAAGAGAGTTCGTCTTTTTGTAGGTAATCGCCGATTGTGGTCGAATGAAAGGAGTCGCGAAAAAAAAATATTAGAATAAGTTGCCAAAAAATTTATAATATTTTTAATTTTCCCTCTTCTTTGGAATTCATAACTATAACAGTGCTATTTAAAAAGATACAATTCATACACATCTAATCTAAAATTGAAAATAGATTAGCTAACTGCATGGCCTTGATATGAGCCTTGTGTTCTTTCTGGGTATTTTTATAATTGCCATACAAAAATATTCTTCTGTAAACAAATTTGCTTTATTGAGTCGAATTTTTGTTTAGTAAAAACTCGATTTTCGACTAAAGTCATAACTGACTTTTCCATCCCTAATTTCCCCTTATTCTTAACATTTCGATAATTAAAGATGCAAATTCCATTTGATACTCGTTTCACTTGATTTTTTTTTATGCCAATTTAAAAGAAATGAAGAATACGTGGTAACGTTTTACGAATAGATTTACGGCTGGCATTTAAATGGATTATAGATTTTCATAAATTCGTTTATACGCAAACTGACATTTTAATTTTTCAATAATACTATAGAAAAAAACTTTATCATTATTGGTACTCATACTGAAATCTTCCAGAATAACTTTAAACTCCATTCTAACACATTTATAGTAAGCTCTTTTTTTTTAACAATTAGCCCTACTACTTATATATTTGCCGTGAAGGTTTCAATTCAACTTTTTGGTTAATATATGCCATTCAAATTTTCTTTACAAATTAGGTACCATCCCATCCCGATTCAGTAAAATTTTTTGTTGTAACATGTAATGTTGTAATGTTGTAATATTTCTTACTTTTTTAGATTATTTTTATCAGGTGGCAAACCTATGCGAACACACGCGGAGGTAAAATCTACCAAAAGTAAAAAACAATAAATAAGACCAAAAAAATACCAAATTCCATTCAAGTCGTTAAATCACCACTGATACATATATAGGAGCTGTTCCATTTCAAGACAACCGGTACATCTGAGTCATCTAGTTCTTTTTCCGTGTTGTTTCTTGGGCAAAATGATCAGACACGTATTTCTTCTTTTGACCGAAAAAAATGTTTTCCGATACTTTTCGGAAATTTTAATTTCGCTGTGAAACCCGTATTTTTCTGACGTTAAAATTGTTACTTTTTTTAATGCACATAAATACCAAATGTTCGTAATTAGTTAAACATTAAAATAAAATTAAACAACAAAAAATTAAAAACGTACTTTTTTCCAAATTTAGTTTCTCGAAAAGTATATTTTTTTTCTTTTTTTATACACTTCAAAATGTAATTTGGCAAAGCTAAAAAAAACTTGTGTTTAGTGATACAAATTGTTTTTTTTTTTTTGAAATAGTATTTTTTTGCTTGTAAGAATGGCGCGCTACTGAATTAAGTTAATAATTTAAGTAAGTCTTATGCAATATTGTAAACAAATAGCTAAGTATTTGAATAGCTAATTATTGTGAACTAAGTATTGTAAACAAATTAACTTTGCATTGTCACGACGCGAAGTAAATATAAATTTTAATTTATATTTGAACTCCCACCTTGTATTATTATAAAAAAAAGCTAAACAATAATCGATTGTTAAACAACATGCGGAAGACATAACGCATATGATAAAAAAAAAAAATTTTTTTCTAGAAATTAAATCAAAAAAAGTTATTTATTTTTAATTTTTCCGAAAAGAAATGGAAAAATGAATACCTAATACATACATACATACATATGTAATTATAAAAATTGCTCATTTAAAGTATTATAATATGTATACTATATGTGAATAATAAGGAAAATGTTAAATCTGTAAAAAGAAAGGTAAAAAAAATCGTTAAGCCACGACCGTGACAGGACTCGAACCTGCAATCTTCGGATCCGAAGTCCGACGCCTTATCCATTAGGCCACACGGCCCTTCAAACAAACGCTGCCAATTGCTACACTTAAGTGTGCACAGCTGTTTGCAATAACAACAAATACACTTTTCGACATTTTTTTTTTTTTTCTTATTGTTGATTAGATGGTAGAACAGAAGAATCACATTTGCTTAACATAAATGTTTACAAATGCATAGATGATACATATTTACATGCACACACACACACACACACACACACAACACATTCCGTTGAAAACGTTTGGGCATAACTAAATATATTTACATAGGTCGTATATATGTATGTACATACCTAACATAAACAATACAAATTTATTGAGTCCGCCGTAGCTTTTAGCACACTATCCGAGTTAAGTCACATTTATTTATAGTTATGTACATACATAAATATTTAGTTGTTATGGTTGTTATTTCGGTATGTTATAAATCTTGGCGAATTAGTATCTAATAATGTTTGACTAATTATATTAAAAGCGATTAGCTACAGGAATTTATTACTTGTATATAAATTAAACACCGCCAGTTTGTTATTTTAATAAAGAAAGTCGAAAGTCTTTGTATTTTAAGACTATGTATACATACGTTTGCTATTTCAACCCAATTAAATTTATGGACATTCACATAAAATGACGTACATACATACTTACATGGTTTTGTATGTGTGTATGTATACAAAGTTATTCCCACACCATGGAAATTACTTTTACATACATACATATATTTAACATTTTTATGATTCACTCGCGTCACCGCTCACAGAGCCTTCTATTTTCTTTCTTCGAATGCCATTTTATATAAAGGGAAGCAAATAATTTCTACAACTGTAACAAATTTCATTTTATTTTTTCTTACTTATTAAAAATAAAATTTGAAAAATCTACTGCGGACTTGTCATTGGAAAGTGTCGGGTTCTCCAATTAATTGTTAGAAATTCTGATATAAAGAATGCTGCTTAATTTTGCTGATCACTCTAATGCGCCCATTCAGGTGATTATAAAGGGGTTTTCAATAGGGACTCTACAAAAGTAGACCGATAATGACAGCAAACGACACCATATTTTTTCCCGCTCTTTTGACATTCCTCTTCAGTATGGTTTGCCATTTCATCATGAAAAAAGATATACGATCCAACAACGAGTCGAAATTATTAAAATTTACTACCGAAATTCGGAGTCAATGACCTCAACTTTAACAGGCAGCAATCCACACGTACTCCATGAGTCAATATTGCATCCCGAAAAAATTACGGGTTGGTGCGTTTTATGGGCCGGCGGCGTCATTGGGCCGTACTTCATCCGTGATGATCAAGACCGGCAGATTACTGTGAATGGGAATCGCTACCGCTCAATGATAACCGAATATTTTTGGCCCGAATTGGATGATATGGACTTGGACAATATGTGGTTCCAACAGGATGGCGCCACAAGCCACACAGCGAATGTCACAATCGATTTATTGAAAACCAAGTTTGGTGAACGTGTTATCTCACGAAATGGCCCAGTCAATTGGCCGTCTCGGTCGTAAGATTTGACGGCGTTAGACTATTTCCTGTAGGGCTACGTCAAGTCTATGGTATATGCCAACAAGCCAGCGCCGATTGATTAACTTCATACGAATATCGAACGTGAAATTGCTGCAGTATCGGCCGATTTATGCTTGAAAACCGTCGAAAATTCGGTTCAGCGTCTGGACTTCTGCAAGTGTGCCTGTGGGGCCCATGTAAAAGAAATCGAGCTCCATACATAATGGCATCGAATGTACTTTAACAGGAATACATAATTTAATTCATATCCGAAACCGTTTTTGTTTTATTTAAAAAAACTTTTGCAGCATTCCCATTGGAAAACCCTATATAAACCGAGCTAGTCTTATTGTGCTAAGAAAGTCACAAAAATTATATTCCAGAACATAGACAATATTTTTGCTAATACGAAAAACAATCTGCTTTTCATCGTTAAACATTTTTTTTTTTTAAACAATTTTTTTTATGAGTGACACCCCGATTCGAAAATGTATCTGATAAAAACTTACACTAAAGTTGGTTTTCATATCAATATAATATTGTTATACTTGATTTAACTTTAACAGGAAAAACTTTTTAATTGTGAAAAGGTGGCAACTCCCTTTTTTTTATTAATTCATTTGTATTAAATTTTCCAAACAGTTGGTAACAGGAATTGGAACTTTATTAAACATTTACGTCGTCCGACGCCCATATTGCAATGCTGGATTTAACTCATCTTATCAAAAGCTGGGCAGTCGTACTACTGTAATAAGTGATTTAACTATTTTTTAAAATTAAATATAATTTTTTAAATAGATGGCAAGTCTTTGTAATACATACATACCTATTGCTTTAATCGAGGTTATTTATTTTCCAAAAACGTTAGTAAATGGCAAGTATTAAGTATAAAAATGTTATTATTATTTTTAGGTAGATAAGCGATTATATTATATGGAGATCGAAAATACTCGATTTCTAAAAATAATGAGTTAAGACCTTTGCATATTACTTTTGGAAACGATATCCGTCTTCCCTATTAATGTATCGTGCATACCCACACATCGATTAGTGATGCCAGATCGAAATTAAAAAAGTCGATTTTTCAATCGTTTCGAATCGTAATAAAAATAATTCAAATTTTGGACCTTATAATGCCTTTCCATTCTACTCTTTGAAATTTGCTGAAATTGCAAGCATTTATTGTACGAA
Source organism: Anomoia purmunda (assembly GCA_951828415.1). Classification (NCBI taxonomy): domain Eukaryota; kingdom Metazoa; phylum Arthropoda; class Insecta; order Diptera; family Tephritidae; genus Anomoia; species Anomoia purmunda. The sequence goes on from OX639997.1 coordinate 51,483,402, forward strand.
ATTTTAAAGCATATTTATATTTTGTATAGTAGTTTCAATATCTAGATGGCTAAAAATCTTTAAATACATACAAAACCAAATATTAAAACAATAATATGATCGTCCAACAGAAATTCCGCAAATTCTTAGCTCAACTTAGGAAGATTATGAAATTTTTTCATTACAAAATATAATCGACTTTTTATATTAACCGATTAACACGTTATTTTTGGAAACGCGAGCGGTTTTTTACTTTTTACTGCTTAACTACCGTATTTTCCAGAGGCTTCACTGAGGAACCTATTACTTGTAGAATAAAAAGAAGAAAAAGAGGGAGGTCATTGAATTCTATGGGCCTTACTATTTGGGAAATGTGAGAGGTTTACAGCGCACTTCATATTTTGGTACCAAATTTAAAATTCTTAAAAAATTGATAGAGTTTCTCGAAAATCGATTCTAAAATGTTTTGTATCGATTCGCTGATCGAATCAGAACTAAGAAATCGACGAAGAATCCAATCGGAATCGGCTCGATTAATCGATTGTCGTTTAAATCGATTTAAAACCGGCTCTTCTAATATCTATGTATGTATGTATACGGTAAGCACGATTTTAAATTTTCTCTTCAGAAATTTACCTTTTCATTTCGATTTGTTTGTTCTAATAGTTTTGTTTACCGTTTAATTATTCTCTATACATACATATGTACTATATGAATAATCAAGTAACTGTAAATTCCCGTCAATTTCTTTTTATAAACCCCACGCAAAGTACAAATAAGTGTATTAAAAATTTACTAAGATAAATTTTTTGGAATAGGTATCACCTTGCTATGGAGTAAGTTGAGAAGTCTTCTTCCCATTCGGCAGATGTTCTTTGCTCTGTTACATTCTATTTTTTTATTCCTTATTATACACCCCATATCCATACATTTTCTATTTCTCATGAAGTGCCCCAGCAAGAAGCCTGACCTACAGTTATCTGTTAAATTAGTGGGGAAAATTTACTCAAACTAATGGTCAGTTACGCGGTTAGTTTTATATGGATATGGGGAGTAAAATGTTGTATTGTTCATTCTTTCTGCATTTATGGAAATCAATTTTCCAAATTCCGTATTTTTTTGTGATACACCTAGTCTTTGTCCGTTGTGCTCCATTGCTAACATTGAACTGATTTTTTTTTTATTTATTGGTACGCGCGGAAGAATGAACAGTATGAATGGGCTTTTTCTCATTGGCATGTTTTCGATATGATCAGATATTTTTTGCAGGGATGGCTATCCTTACGGCTTTCGATATTTCTTCCACAGTCGATATTGGTATCGCTTTAGACACTTTTGCTGCCACCACTTTCTATAGTTTTTCACTTTTCTCGGTATTGTTAACTTTATCGCCAGCGCTGTCTATATTTTTAACATTTCCCAATTATTTTCTTTTTCAATTTTAGTAAAATTCAAGTTACCTATTTTGAATTGAAAACCCTGAGTTGTTTCACTTTTTCGCTTAGGCTAATTCCATTTCCCCTCAATCTAAAACACTTTCAGCTTCTATAGAAAGCACCTGCTCATCAACAGGCACTTTTTTATGCATATATAGTATGTACATAGGTATATACATATATACATTGTACATACTCGGACATTCGCGCAATTGGTAACCCTTGCGACGTTGTTGCTATTTTAGTCCGAATATTTATTGCTATTCCGTTATGCTGCCGCTACTGGTTTATTTTCGTTTACTTTGCTTATCTCGCAGTCAACGTCATTATAAATAAGTATTCATGTATTTTTTCCACGTACATATGTATATTAGATCAGCTCAAAAAATAAAATACAAATTTGAATTCTTGGAGCTCGGATTACAAGCAACCGGCTGCACCTTTTATTGAGTTTCCTCATTCGAGTCCATTTGTTAAAGTTATAGTTTCCTAATAATGATAATACTGGTCGGTACTTATCGATATGCAAGCGACTATTAATTAATTAATAAAAGAAGCAGGCTGTGTCAGAGACACGGCCATTAAGTTTAACGTAGAATACGCCATCCGATAAGACAGAAAACATATGTAACAATAAATGATAAATAATACAAGCAAATGAATTTCCTTATTTGATAGTTACTTTGGATGATATCAGAGAACTTACAAGTAAGTTCTCTGATGATATACATAAGCTTTGCAGTGCTTGACAGCATTTTCTCTTCTTTTACTCTACTTTAACTTTCCCGCCTAAAATTATGCAATACAAAGAAAGGGCTGCACGAGTACATTTAAATCGCCCAACAGCAAACACTCAACCAAACACCACACACATATTTGTGTGCATGTGTTTATACAATTTTCATTTGAGAAATTTAAATATTAGGAAGATATCAACCAACATGAAATGTATGTCAAACGAAAGCTAACATCTTCATTTGACTACAAAAAAAAAAAAAAAAAAAATTAATCGAGCCGTTTCCTTATAATTAAAGAAATAGAGATTACAACAATAAAAACCTGACATTGGTACCCATACCGTAAGGTAAGACGTATTCTACGCCAAAAAGCAATTTTTTTACTTTATATAAACTGATAACTCGTATGGACTTTAGGGTCTCGAGAGTGTGAAATTTTCCTTCGAGTTACTCCACTAAAATACGTGGGGTTTTGCTTTTTCACTTCATGTTACGATTCCCTTGTCAAATTTGGTTTCGAGACAACCCAGTTTCGGCGTTGTGCCATCTTCAGTGTGATTTTTTGTTCAGAACGAAAAAACGGAAAATATTTCTTATATAGTACATATGTACATACATGAACTTTTCACCCTGTCGGGGAAAACTGAAGATCAAAAAGAAATAAATAATTATATTGAAATAAGCAGAAAGAAGAAAGAATATTGTTTGCGCTCTAAGAGTCAGTATGAATGGTCTTATGTTTTTATTAAATTATTTGTATTTTATTTATTCAAATATTTCTTAATTGTACACTTTCGTCAAAACTGCGAATCTATTAACTTTGCTAAATCATTTGATCCCCATCTTTAGAGGATTTGTTCTTTGGAAAGTTATATACACATTTTCCAACTTTTATGCCATAGTTGAATATAATGTCGTTATTTTTTTTTAAGTGGTGCCATCATAAATCCCGGACACACTTTACAACGTAAATTACTTATTATCGTCCCAATTACTACGCATGAACCAAGTGCGCTCACACTCGCTATTTTTTATTTATCTTGACAGCTCTGTAGCCACAGAGTTGCTTAGTTCTTTGCTGAAAGTTACGAATGTGAGAGATTGTGTACTCGTACACTTTTAATGCATTTAAATTTTAAGGCGATAATATCTTCTTTTAAATTTACGATCATAAAAAAAAAGCTTCTAGGGAGGGAAAAATCACGGAACTCTTAAGTGAAATTGTTAAAGGAAATGAAAAATTTAGCTACGTTCATCTGAATTTATTGACAGATTTTACAATGCGAAATTACTTACTAAGTTTCATCGTAATTTGCTCATAAATTAATACCGGTATTCTACAAGCAATAACCAGTTGAGACCATTCGGCAGTCAGTAAGCCGTCTCAAAATAAAGTCCTTGATTTGTCAGCTGGTTCCGAACAGGTCACTAAACAAAGAAATTGAAAAAAGTATCAACATACGCAAAAATGAAGTAGCACTCAATCTGGCCCTTGACCGTACGCTATATTTTGCTTCATACTATAAAAAACAACACTTAATTTTCATAACACATAATAGAAAAAAATACTATTTGCTTACATTTGTTTGTGTGTCTTGTTCTGCCATTTTGCTCGATAACTTTAATTTTTAAACATCCTTTAAATATTCGGTTCAGACAAAATTCAGTAATCAGAATTTTAAACAGCTAAATTTTAATAGTTTATTGTGTGCCATCGATTAATACACATTTATTGTGCATCTCTTGGTGAACATACCATTAGCTGATTGTCTTTGGTGAAATTTTTTGTGACTGTTGCTTACTGAATACCGAAATCATTTCAAGTCACAAAAAATTTCTCTAATTGAAAGTATCTAATTTAATAACTTGAGATGAGAGTGAGTTACAGAATACGGGGCCTTTATATGTACTTCCGCATTCCATTTGACGGTTTCACGAAAAATGTTGCCAGTTTAACTATTTTATAGATTTAGTTTTTATTCGGAGCTAAACTAATTGTGGTTTAATCATTAGACGTTCTTTTTTTAAATAGACAATTAATCTGTCTGAGGAGATCGCTATTAATATTTTCCGAAGAATAATTTTCTGCAACATTTTAATGCTCTAATAATTTTCTGAATTTAGGGTTTTGAAGAGTTTCTTGAAATAAAGACGACACTTAAGGTGTTAGCTGATTTCTTTAACTTTCTTTTTGGGTAGACTTATGTATGTATATTTCAAGCACTTTTGCATAAAAAGATATCGGTCTAACTTTTACAACCCCAGCTGGAGATTTACTCTTCGATAGGTTTACTTTACGAAAATACTAATGAAAGCCTGTCCGTTTTAAGGTTGTCGCGCGGTGAAATTTAGCTGTAGCTTAAGAATTTTTCTAGCCAAACTGTGCACGAACCACTGGCGCTACACGTGGCACAGTTTGAGTAAGTCGAATGTTAAATATAGTATGTACATATTTATATTCATGTGCACACAATTTCCCTTATTTTGTTTGTTTTGAATTTTTTCATATCTCCTTCGGTCGCTTGCGCCAAACGCACAGTGTGCTCTGTGTTGGTTCTATGCAAATGATTTATAATTGTTTGAATAATTTGCTGCTGTTTATTTTTTTTTTGTAATTGCGCTTCTTTTTGTACTTCTACTGCCCTTCCATGAAGCGTTGGTCAGGAATATAACCAACCTTATAGTTAGCCACTAAACTTTGGTGGCCTTTGTGATGAGGGCGTACCAGTCGCCTGTTGGGGTAAGTTCACGTGCTTCGACCGTTCATTAAGGCCACAAGGTGCGACTGCCTGCGTCATTCCAATCACCACCAGTTTTGTACGAGTAACTCAGCTGTCGTGCATTGTGCCAGTGAATGAGTGACCCAAACGTTTTATTGTCATTACAGCCGCACCCTCTGAGTATGTGCACTCATCGTTGTCGTAATTTCGAGTATTAAGGAAGCAATTTGTTATGAAATACCCGACCGACCCAACTGCCAACAACTTATACTTGTACATAGTAGGTACGTAGAATCAGCTGTTCTTGCTTTTGAAGATGTTCTTCTCTTTATTATTGCTGGTCGGTCATTGGCTATTTGCAAAGTTTACCGTTGTATAGTTTTTTCTATTATTGATATTTATGGGCATACTACATTCGCGCACATAGTACCTACAAACAAAACATAAATTGAATTGTAAACTGTTGCTGAATTTTACGTTCCAATTAAGCATTTTAATGCAGACACACAAAACATTGTTTATCATTGTTATGAGCGAAAATCGAGTTAGTAAAACAGCAAATTGCAGTTAACCTGAAATGTTTGGCGCTGTGTTTAACAAAAGTTAATAAATTTTATTTTAAAGACTCCATTAAAAAGTTCTATTGTATATATTAAGTAAATGTGCGCTGAAATTGATTGAAAAATAAATATAAACTTTCTCAGTTTTTTTAGCTGTGCGAAGGGTAAAGTGGAACAGGTGTAGAGAAGCGCAGATTGGTACAGCTAGAGTTTATTTTTTCTAGAAGGCAAATCGCAAAACTCAACCATAGTTTGTACATTGTACTAAATTTAGTGAATTCAGTCAAACTTCTAGGCAAAGTGCAGCATTTCAGGTAGCAACAACAAATAAGCAGTACCTAATAGTCTCCATCAAATCAAGGACGACTTTGCCATCTAAAAAATATGTATAACATACATGCACAAAAGTTTTAGATTAAGGTTAGTCTGGGCAGCTACATATACATATGTGACCCACACGACAGCAGATGGTAGGCCCTGTCAAGTTATAGTCGGACGGTTGTTTTCGATTGTGATAATTGCCCGAGCTTTCGTAATGTAAGGACTGTTTCCTTGTAACTGACTAACAAGAGAACGCTCCAATTTGGATAAAATTTTCTTTAGTTGCAAAAACAACCCTATTAGCAATTAGGAAAATAGTTGTGCTGCCAAATTGTTGTTTGATTGGATCATATATTTAAAAATACCATAGAAATAAAAATGAATTTAATATGAAACTGCAATCTCACATATGTATCATTCACAATAGCGCAGTTTTCTTATTTTGCAACACTGCATCTCAGGTCGGTTATCATTTTACCGAGTTCATTCAACTCGTATATTTTTTCGAGTTTGTGTTGTTGCTTTGCATGCAATTCGTTATTCTAACTAGTGTTCTTTTGGCAGTCAGTTACAGGAAACAAAAAAAAGCAGGCGTATTATAATAATTTTTCGAAAGCAAAAAACACCGTCTTTCTTCGTTTCTGAGTTTATATATGCAAGGTAGACTTTTTTTTTCTAGAAAATAGTGCACTCGGGATCTTAAATAATGAGCGTTTCATTGATATTTGCTAAAATCTTAGTTTCTTTATACATATGTGGAAAAAGCTTATACTCGTAACAACAAAATGCGTCGTCTGCTTTCAAGAATAAAATTTTCGAATTTTATAATAATAATTAAATTGGTCATTGAGTGGTAAAAAAAAATATTTAGCCTAGCAATTATTGAGGATGAAATTGTTGAGTTTGAAATAAAGTCAAAATAAATTTGTTAAAATTTTTTTTTAAATAAACAAAAAAAATTCGAACGAAGCGCATTTTCGGACAATGATGTGGGAGCCAATCTGAATCCGTTGGCTACAATTCTTTTAACAGAGCTTTTGCGAAGTGAAGCGATCACTTCTACGAAATTAACGACCAATAATTTCCTTGTTGGAAAAGAAACTGCAAAAATTATATTGATTTGAAGTTTCACAAAATACTAAGAAAATATCAAAAAAGTAAATATCAAAAAAGAATGTTTTCGCAACAGATATCGCTTATCTGAGTCGGTAAAAATCTTGTTGTGGGCAGCTTTAGGCTTGTTTTCCACTTTTTTGACTGTCCGAATTTGGATTGCGCATTGAATTTACTCTTATTTGATGTTTTACTGGAATATTTTATAATACTGAATTAACTTACATATGTGTTTTGTTTTTATACTTTGAAAGCGCAATATATGTATGAGTAATTGAAAAAATATTTTACATTTTTTTAATTGCTTTGGTTGAAATATTTTTAGGAGGGAACATTTTTTTCTACGGTGTCCGACTTTAGCTTGGAGCGACTGTACGATACATAGCCTGGATTACTGAAAGTAAAAATTTAACTGTGAGTTACTTATCTCTTTGTTGTGAAATTTCACTCTGAAGGTGTTTAGAGACTTTGCCATGATAGTAGAAAACACTAGCTCGCAAGAAAAACAGCTGCAGTAATGACGTACCTAAATTTTCGGAGTAAATGTACAGTTTGGGACAATCGAACGACACTATTTGCCGACCTGTTCAGATCTTGACTAATTTTTTAGAACAACGTTGTCGCCTGTATCGCTATAGATATCAAACTCATATGTTTTATCGTGTAAGCTCATAGAAACAAATTTGTCGATGCAATGATTTCTTCACCGTCAGTGAGAGCCTCTCTGTCAGCATTTGCGATAGACATGCCATTCTATTCCATTTCCCGAAGACTTTTCGTATCCATGTTCGATTTCTTTTTTTCGATTTTTCTCAACAGGTTTAAAAACTCGGCATTTTTTCGTATTCAACAATTTCACTCGTGACATTATCCGGCGGTTTCTGAACACAGACAAAAATATGAAATCATAAAGTCTACGAACATATCTTAACTTGATATACTTAATTAAATATAACCTAACTAATGTAACTTAACATAAGAACACTGAAAACAAATCCTGAAGTTTCAGGAACTAGTCTTCTTAATAAAAATTTTAGATGCTCAAAATCAGAAATTTTTCAAAACAAAAACCAATGCTTGACCTTCACTACTTCATACGAAATCTAATGATGGAAGGCAAACAGATTGCATTCCAAGCTGAAAAAAATATCACTAGTGGTATAACCGAGAGCTCAACTTGCGAAATGATATATCCCCATATGCAAAATGTGTCTTTTGTGAGGTAAATTTTAGAATAGCAGAGCGCAAAGTGCAAGACCGTTGATTTTTCATAACTTGTTGCCGACGTTGTTGCACAGTTTTTCCATATAAAGTTCGCTCGATATTTTTCTCTTTTAATTCTAATTAAAAAGTTTGATGGTTTGATGAACTTTTATTGAATTTCCAAATTGTTTTTAGAAAGTTTGAAATGTGGATTTATACGGTGTTTCTTATATAATGAAAGAGACTTCAAAAAAAAAAAACCATAAAGGAAAGCCCAAAACTGGCCAAAATATCGTGCCCCTACTTACATAACTGTAAGTGTGACTGGCAGTAGAATAATTAAGCAATGTGTAAAAAATTTTGAAAGCTGTCATAAAAAAATTCAAAGAAAAAATAAACCAAAGGAAAAATCAAAATATGGAAGATGTATTACTATGAAAAATGTGTGACTAAATCCAAAAACAAAAGTTATGAAATAAAAACAAAGATAAAATTAAAAACAAAGCATGGCGTCATGCAAACAAAAAAAAAAAAAATATGTCATAAAGTGTCAAAGGCAAGTGGCAGATTATGAAAGAAATGAAAAATGTAACACTTACCAGTAAATTTATTTTTTCTTGACTGTCAAGATATTAAGCTGATTGCTGTTTTCATACGTTTCGTAGAGTTAGTCAATTAACTAAAAGCATTTTGTTGTAGCTGTAGCGACTAACTTTGCACGCAGCGACAAAACATAATCGAACTTGTATATTAAAGAAAAAAAAAATAATACCCTGCAGGAAAAGTATTCGAGTAATAAGACGAAGTTCCTCTTAACAGCTGTGTTGGTTCTACATTTATCTCTTCTTATGAATTTTTAGTCAAACCCAGTTAAATTTCCATGCTACGGATTTTTAGCTGTCAAAATTAATTAATTATCAGTGGTAGAGCAAATACAACTCTTGTACTTTCTTTCTGTCTTAAGAAGTTGAAATGTCAATACAAAGTCGAACACAGCCATTTCTTGGCTCATAAAAATTAGTAAATCAAATTTTCAAGTAGTTTTAGAAATAATGTTTGCGATTAAACAGTATTTTTTTTTTAGTCATTACTTTCAAGAAACGTATAATTCTGAGTTAAATCATTCAGTGTTTATTAACATCAATAAAAATTTAATGAAACTAAAATGATTCCCATAAGTTAATATTGACGTTTTTTTTTTAAATAATTGCTAAAAATTATGTGACATCCAACTATGTGATCTAACTAGTTTTTTGCGAAACCGAATTTTTTTCCGAACTGCAATTTTTTAAAAAATAATCAATGAAAATTTAATGAAACTAAAATTATTCTCATAAAATAAAAGTAACTTTTTTTTTTAATTAACTGTAAAATATTGAGTGATGCTCCAACTATGTGATCTAACTAGTTTTTTTCCGAAATCGAATTTTTTGAACTGCCATTTTTTGAAATAATTTTTTATTCGAAATTATTTCGGCGATGAATGAAAATCTATTCGTTATACAAAATAACTTAAATGACGAATGCAAATTTATTCGTTACACAAAACTATTTGAGAAAGGAGTAAAAATCTATTCGCTTACAAAAATTATTTGAATTATGAATGAAAATCTATTCGGTATTAAAAATTAATTATATAAAGAATGAAAATTGATTCGTTATTCAAAGTTGTTTGTATGATGAATGAAAATCTATTCGTTATTTAGAAATTAATTAGATTATGAATGAAAATTTGTTATTTATTTAAAAATTAATTGAATGATAAATGAAAATTTGTACGCCATTTAAAACTACTTGTATAACAAATGAAAGTTTATTCTTATTTTTCTGTCATTAAATTAATCAGTTTTCTAATAACGCCCAGCCTTGCCTTACTTTCCTGTACCGTTCCCTCCGTCGGGATTAGCCGGACATTGAATGAAATATGACAAGAATCCCATCCGTATACCGTGCGGTCCCATTAAGCAGTGGCCAGTTATAACACCGATCACTGCACTGATTATGGGTGGTCGATTTGTATAAAAGTTTTGGACCAGTTCTCATTGATACTTGACCAGATCTGTTCGGTAACTAAGCAGATGAGTTATATTGCCCATCTTCCTTTGGTCAATTTAATGATACACCCATTGGCCCATTCCCTTACGAGCTCGACTGTGAAAATATTGCCACCCGCTCCACTTCTTAAAGAAACTTTGACGAAATGTACTAGTATGTGAAATTTTGAAATTTTAATCAACAATTTTCTCAATATATCAACTACCATTGCGACTTCTGTAAAACTAAAAATGATTATAGGGTTTTCTATTATCACAGCAATACCGACAAGATCTTAAAATTTCATGAGCTACATATAAAAAAAACTTCATTAGTTCCTCTCTCTAGAATAGTTCAAACCGATGTGATCCCATGCATTACATGGATTGTGAGGAAGAAAATTTCTCCATGTATTGAACGGACAGCGAGAAGGAAAATTTCCAACTAATGACGTATGTTAAAAACGAAATTAACTGTCAAACGACAGGTTTCGCTCTCCTAGAGAGAGGGAAAAACTTAAAATAAACAAGTAAAAACAGCCTGTCTTCGGCTATGCCGAAGGCTTCATACCTTTCATGAATGGAAGAATAGTAAAAAACGTGTTATTGTATTACAATTTCGTATTACCTATAGTTAAAAGCGAAAATTTCCTTCAAATCAATAAAAATAATTCTAGTAAAGGCATTGTTATAAATTATTTATTGCTTTTCCTTATGTAATTAAAAAGAACTATGTTTTAAGAAGGGAATGGTTTTTGAATATTTTTAATATCGTATCGACGCTTGATATTCAACATTTAAAAAATACAAATAATTAAGTATTAATATGTAAGACCTACATATGTCGGTCTTTGAAAACAGTTATCAGATCCGTAAATAGTTCCCAAACGTTTAACGCTATGATTCATGTGATATTGCGCTGAGCTTATTACTTTTCGCAATAAATATTTGTCCTGAATTTATCTTGCCGATTTACACTGTGAACTCCGATCTTGATGAATACTAATATATAGCTAATAATGGTTGATGTTTGTGCAAAATTTCAAGCCTTTAGCTGTTTAATGGAGGAGTTATGGTGCAAAATGCAATATCTGAACAATCGGTTGTATGGGAGCTATATGTTATATTTCTCCGATCTTCATGATTTTCAATACTGAGATGTAGCTAATAATGGCTGATATTTCTGCAAAATTTCAAGCCTTTAGCTGCTTAAATGGAGGAGTTATGGCGCAAAATTTAATATCTGAATAATCGGTTGTATTATATGTTATAGTCACCCGATCTGGCCGATTCCGACAAATGTTTAATCATTTGTACAACGACACCTGCTCACCAAATTTCATCAAAATAGCTCTAAAATTGAGGGACTAGTTTGCGTTCAAACAGACGGACAGACGGACAGACGGACAGACGGACAGACGGACAGACAGACGGACATGGCTAAATCGACTCAGCTCATCGTCCTGATCATTTAGGTATACTTTTTGATGGGTCTATCTCTTCTCCTTCTGGCACTTACAAACATCGGACCAAACTTAATATACCATTTCATTCTCATGAAAGGTATAAAAAGCTGAGTAGGGACAAATATTGGTCAGAATTATACAAGTTCTCAAATTACACTATATAACATTTTCTGGACATTGTCTGGAGGCAGAATGATTCCGACACGAGATAAAATACCAAGATGTACATAGTAAAATCTCAAAATATTTTTGTACTCACAGGTACAATTTTGTTTATATCCACTTTATGTTAGACATTTTTTGTTTTCATGTTTTACGAACAAGTTGAAGAACGGTTTGTAATTCATATAAAAGCACAATATATAGTACCTACTTACTTAGTTGGCGCTATAACCGCTTAAGTGATTTTGGCCGAACTTCTCCTACAATTTGTGGTGGGCGTCTTGATGTTGTAACACAAATTGACGGACCTGCAGGTTTACGCCGAATCCGAATGGCGAATGTTTTTGTGAGAAGGTTTTTTCATGGCAGAAATTCACTCGGAGGTTTGCCGTTGCCTGCCGAGGGGCGGCCGCTATTAGAAAAAACTTTTTCTATAATTTTTGGATGTTACTTGCCCCGAGCCTGGCACCCACCGAATGAAGCGCGCAGACGTTGCAAACTCGGCTACGGCGGCCGCACAATATATAGTTTGGGTATATGTAAATAGTAAAATTTTCAAGAAATGATTTTGTAGCATATTTTAATCCACTACCTCTCTAACGACAGATTCGTTTTAATCCTTTTCTCTGATTAGAATGAGTTTGCCAAGTCTCTAGAAGGTTAAATATTCTTAAATATATAACTACGTCTGCCTAAAATTTGTTTGCTCAAATACTTTCCGTTCTTAAATAGTACAAAGAAATATAATCTTAATTAAATATGCGAACAGGTTTGCATTTGCAACTAAAGGAAATTTTATCCGAGTTGGTGCGTTTCTTTGCAAGTTGGGTATCGTACAAAAAAACTGGCCTACTATTTTATGTGAATAAAAGTGCTGAGTGCGCGAAACTAAGTTAGACACCTGCAATCCACTGAGGATTTGACGTCATGAGCCACTGTTGCAAAAATATGCTTTATAGTTAATGCATTTCCGAATTCGCCGTTAGTTTCATATAAAAATTCGCATAAATAAATCGTAAGGGGATCAAAAATATATAAATTACTAGTTTTGAATGGGTTTTATACCTTTTTTTTTTAGTTTTGATTGAAAATTTCGAAATTTTTAGTAAAATTTGTTGAATTGATTTTAAATTTCACCAAAATTTGTACAAAATTTTAAACTCCGATTTAAATCGATTTTGTTTTGAAATAAGTAAATGAAATTAAATAATGGATAATAAACAGTCAAAACTTATCAATATATGACGGCGTTATAATTTTAAAATGTGCTACAGTCTGTCCGTGTGCATGTTGAACTTTTACCTTCTATGCATGTACGAGTATATGTGTATGTATTCGCTTATATGTATAATTTATTGTGACTATCTGTCACCATAGGAACTACCCAAGAAGCAGCTACCAATTAAGGAAAGGAATAAAAATTTGGCAAAAACAAAAAAACAAAAACCAAAAAAAAAAAAACAACAATATTAATAACCAGAAAGGGGCGCGGTAGACAAAAACAAAAAATATGAATATTTTGCTATCACAAAAATATCTTTATTGATGCAATAAAAGCAAACTAAAGGTGTGAATCGGTTGTAGCAAACCAATCTCCGCTAGCTGCTTCTGTTGCGGCTGCTGCTGCTGGAAAATTCTGCAGGCCCCACACCCACATTCTGAACCCATCCACTACCCATAGCGTTTTCGTAATTTGTCAATAAAATATTTTTCCATTCATGCAGGGAAGTGGTTGCCAGCTCTCAAGCTTATTGCCATGAATATGCTACATAGTTTGTATATATAAATTTTTGTAAATAAATTTTAATATAATTATGCTAATCTGCTGCTTTAGTTTCGAAAGGATGAAGCATTTTAGGCTGGTATTAACAATGAAACGTTCGCTTCTTCTATTAGACTCAAGGTCGTTTAAAAGTGGCAAACATGAATCAAAATGTATGAAAGACACGTTTTTAAAAGTGCATTATCTCAAAGTTAGTTACTTTTGATATTATATACTAACAGATGTCTAACAAAGATCAAACCGAACTTTATATTCCCATTGCATGTTTTTCATGAAATCGAATATTGATATTTTCAAAAATGCAACAGAAAATGGGCGTGCTTATTGTTGCATTTTTAGTTATTGAAATATAAATGGAAGCTACTTGATAATGATAATAATAATATTGAGCTTGATATTTGGCCGAACATCTCCTTCAATTTGTTATGTTCCTTTTGGTGTTGCCTCAAAAGGTGGTAGTAGAGTTTGATGAAGTAGTTTCGAATATATTTATATTTGCTTTATAGTGTACATCATCAACTGCAAGCAGTGGCGCACACAGAAAAATATTTTCCGGTATTTTAGGCTAATTTAATTTAAAAAAAGTATTTAATTTCAAAATAGTACTGCAATATTAAGATTTTTGTTGGGTTCGAACCCTAAAATCCCCTCCCCCGCTTGGGTGCACCAGCGACTTCAAGTGATTTGGCTTCTTCGAATCCTGATGCAATGTGTGTACTAAACTTGGTAGAATTTTTTCAAATTCGAAGATGCAGCACCATATTTGCTCTCAAATTTGCGCTGTCACGCACATTTTCCAACATTTTGATCTCTACGCACTAACGGCTGATAGTCATCGAATTTTTTCAAACAGAGTTCAAATGTTACTTTCAAAAACGTTTTGAACGTGTTTTTCTTTCTAAAAGTATAGGCTACAATAAAGATGATTTTATTTTTTTCTAACTTTCGTTGGTTAAGAAACTATAGCAAAAACTAGCGCGAAAAGGTATGCTGTTTTTTAGACGTTTTGTTTCGCCAAAAAACTAGCTCTAAAATTCAGAAAACCTACTCGAATGTAAAAAGCTTTGAGTATCAAAATTTGCATTATTTTATGTACAATTCAGATCTGTTTGAAAGGAATGGAAAAAAGTCAACCTATGTTGGCGTAAAGTCAAGAACAAATTTCATTAGCTTGTATCACGAAATATAGTTGTGATGAAAAACTTTAGGTAGAATTTTCAGAGGCAGCAGATCCAAATTCATATAAAAAGTGTTAGTTTTTTAAGTGCACACTTCAAAAAGTTTTGTTAACATATATTCCAAAGACTTTCTTGAGATATGAGATACGTAATATAAGTTGAGTTTAAAAAATTTTGGTTACTTAAATTAATTTTTTTTACACTTATCTACATTTTTAGTTAGCATACAACTAATGCGAATTTTTTCTGTGTTTTTTACATGCTGAAACTTCCACTAAATTTTTGGTAAGAACATCTTTCATTGAGAAAAATTGTTTTCTCTCAATAACCCCATTTCTAATTATTTGATAAATAATTTACAGTTTAGCCATTAAGAACCAATAATTTGAGAATATTTTTAAACTAACTACTGAGCGCCTCTTATCATTCAGAACACTTTTGTGTTATTCGAAGTTAGTGGGTGTAAGACATATGAAAAATTCTCTATTGGCAGCAGCATTGTCTTTTTTGGTACTAATTAACGAAAGCTGGTAGATTTTCGGCGAATGCGTTTTTCTGTTTCATTTTAATAGTTTTTTCTGTGAATTTTTATTCAAAGATTTAATCAGCAGCAAAAACTAAACTGGGTGCAATGGTATAAATCCTTTTGTTTTTCTTTTGAGAAATTAGTAAAAATAAGAAGAAGATTTTATTGTTTTCTATATCAATAAACTTCAGAAAAGTAATCAATAGGTTATGACAAAGGAGACTTTTAAGAATTTGTAACATTTGATACTGTAGTTCAGATGAAAAATATCCGAGATTACTTTTCAGTGAAACCTTACATTAAAATCGCTCAAAAAAGCCTTCAACATTTGAATTAAAATGTAACCAAAAATAGCATTATCTTCAACATGTCTGTCGATGTCGCAACCTGTGTTACAGGCCTTTTGAATTGGCGCTTGATAAATTTTGATGCACCTTAAACCTAATGGAATGGAACTTGAACATAGTAAACCAAGATGAAAATCGTATTTTGAAAATAGTCGCACTGTTTAAATTCATCTTGACAATTTTACATTTTTCCACAATCATCGGGTTTTTGTGCCCTAGCTCAGTATATAGAACATGTAAACAAGAACTGGCCATGTTTCTCAAACAGTAAGCGAACCAGTTAATGATTTTGAAGTGAGACACAATATTTATTTATTTATTTAATTGAAGTATAATTATAAATAACTATATTACAGTATAGGGAACTAGCAGCAATGGCTATCGTCTTGTGAGACACAATATAATTTCTGAAAACAACTAAGAAAGAGTAAAAGTTCGATTAAAACCGAACTTTAAATATCCAGCGTATGTTTGTATATGAAATAAGTACAGAGTACAGTTATATCAAATTTTTATTTTTTATTTTATAAAGTAGTTTCGCAAATGTACCTATTTGCTTATTTGCTTTAAGTGGGGGCTCGCCATTTGGCACAATTTTTGATACCACTTATTTTCATCTGCAACCTATTCTTATTTTTCTAATTTGCGCAAATTACCTTTTGTATTTAGTTATTGAATTATCGAATTTTTTGGTTTTTCGCAAAATACCGTTATGTGAAGGAGATTACTATGCGCTTCGCCTGATTTCAATATTCACTTTCGAGTTTTCGAAATTATACTTACTAAATTTAAAAGAAATTTGTATACGTAATTTGGTAGAGTTTGGCCAGATAGTTTCGGAGTTATACCTATTTGTTTTGCGACTTCGCACATTTGCAGTGCCAATCTGCCATGGGCTAAGGACAAGATGTTTACCAAGTTTCGTTGCGATATTCTCTGTATTTACTCGAGTTATCGGGTTAAGGGAAGGAAGCAAGGACAGAAAAAC
Source organism: Anomoia purmunda (assembly GCA_951828415.1). Classification (NCBI taxonomy): domain Eukaryota; kingdom Metazoa; phylum Arthropoda; class Insecta; order Diptera; family Tephritidae; genus Anomoia; species Anomoia purmunda. The sequence continues at coordinate 51,499,954 of OX639997.1, forward strand.
AGATATGGCTTAATCGGTTTCCCTTTTCTTTCTGAACATTGTGATATGGATATATGTATATATCTATCTATCTATATCGGTTGCAAACAACCGCGATGGGAACAAAGTTATATGAAAACCATGTCCACTACTTCGCTCGGGTATAAAAATGGAAGTTTCTTGGTGTCCTTATTAAAAATTAAAGTTTGGTTATGAAAACACTGATCGGTGGTATGCAAACAGTATATGAAATAAATATAACGGAAGAAAGAGAAAACCGTTAAGTGTTAATCAGGAAAGGCACCCAAATAAAATGGGAATGCTTTATGAAGCATTAAAAACCAAGGCGGCACATCTAAACAATCGGTAGTAAACTGCCAAATATTTAGAATTTTGAAAAATTGCTAGCAGATGAGAACCGATAGACGGGACCCCCTAACTCTCAATAGAAATCTAATTTTTTTTTTATTAATAAGAGGAAGCAATTAAAAATTTTGGATTTATGGGAAAACTTAGTCAGGGTTTGGAAGATAAAAAAAACTTTTGCAATCGGCGTCAAAGGTCATTTGATTTATGAAATTTGTAACACAATTCGAATTTAGTTGAGGAAACAAAGGTACGCTATATGTACTTCTGCAGGTAACTTCCAGACCGCCAGCAGGATTGCCAGACTTACCCTATAGTCCGAATTCTTTTCGAAATGTATATTTTTTATATTTTCGTAGAGTCGACCGGCTTCTAGCTCATTGGAACCAAATTTGGTATATATGTATATCCAGATCATCGAGGTATCGATATAAAATATGATTATAGGTTTGCCTCCTCTAGGAAAAATTATTTATAGTTATATTTTGTATTTTTTTATTTATTTATTTAAATGCAGGTTATGAATTACATATATCACAAACCCTAAGTAATATTATTCTACTCGGAAGCATTGAACTTCACTTAATTTATGTATACCTACTGATCAATGTCAAAATAATGTCAACAATAAAATATATTCAGTAATTATTTATTTATTTTATCACCTTATCTTTTTATTGTTTACGTTATTGTTTTGATTAACACATGCATACATAGATATGTATACAATCATTTATATGCCTTATTTTTTCATATTTACTCAAATGACAAAGGAACTCATTCATTAACCGTGAAGCTAAATGCTATCTTCCGATCACTCGACGCTCTACAGCTTTTTTACTTGGGTTATATGGCGTTATTATTTTGATGATTATTTGTAACAGGTTATTGCACTCGATATAGTTACAGACGTATAATCACATTCACATGATATAACAAGGAAATTAAAAACAAATTTATCTATTTTCTTAGCTGCACTGATCTTCATTGAAGTAGAGTCGTAATTAAACCTTGGGAATAAATGAAAAATATTTAGTATATACAGTGCCCGACAAAAGTAATGGCACAATAATTTCCTTTGCATATTTTTCACAATATTTTTCAGGCTAAAACTTTTTCTTTAACTTTGTAACAAAAGATAGCTAATTTTTTAACAAAATTCATATAAGTTCAGATTTCAAAAATTAAAAAAATTGTCATCAAAACTGTAAATTTTTTATCAGAATTTCCATGACAATTTTGAGTATCCATTCACCTTTTGTATAAAAAGATACAAGTTTGAAGTGCCGAAAAACACCGATGATTGGTTGATGATTTTTTTCACCAGTAGTGTTTTGACCGTTTTCTTGCCTTTAAAAATGAATTTCGTTAATACGTTATATGGGGAAAAATGCGCAAAACCGTCACAAAAAAAAAAAATTGTAAAAAAAATCAGACAGAATTTTTAGCCACTTAAAACTTTAACAAACTTGACTCCACCGGTACTAGACGGTACCCGGTTAAGTCTTTCTACAAGTGCCAAACTTTTAGACGTTATTTTAGATAGGAAGGTGAACTGGAAAGATAACACATGTAAGAGAGCCATAGGCAGGAAATGCGGTCTTAATCCCCGGATCTGTCGATGGATTTTCACAGCGGTCGTCAGACCAATTCTCCTATATGGGGTGATCGTATGGTGGCCTGCATTAGATAAAGAGGTTAACCCCAGGCTACTCACCAAGGTGCAAAGATCTAGTATGATCTGCATAAGTGGGACGCTCAGAACCACGCCAAATGAGGCTTTGAACGCCATTTTAGACCTCTTTCCTTTAGATTTGGTCGGACAACAGATGGCAGCGATGACTGCTTTGCGAGTAAGAGAGACATCCCAGTGGCACCCTGAAAGCCAAGGGCACTCTTGTATTTTGAACAAGTTCTGCTCTATTCCGAGCAGCACGGACCGGTGTGCTTTGACATCGGTTTCTGAAAGTAACTTTACTACACGAATTCCAAGCAGGGAGGAGTGGAAACTTGAGTTTCATACTCCACCTGCTAGCATTGACATTTATACAGATGGCTCAAAGCTCCATAATAAGGTAGGAGGAGGCGTTTTCTCACGAAACCCTCTCCTGCAAATTTCCTTTAGGTTACCAGATCACTGCAGCGTCTTCCAGGCTGAGCTCTCAGCTATCATGGAGGCGGTAGAGAAGATTGGCACCGGGATTATAGGAAGAGACATCTTCATTTTTAGTGACAGCCAGGCTGCAATCAGAGCTCTGAGCTCTTTCACGTTTAACTCGAACATCGCGCTGGACTTCCACCTATTTCTGCAAGAGATTGCCAAGCAGAACAGACTGTACCTCATTTGGGTCCCTGGTCACCGGGACATAGAGGGAAACTGCATGGCAGACGAACTTGCAAGACAAGGTACGACCAAGCAGATTCTTCAAGATAAAGAACGCATTGGTATGCCGTTTGCCACTTGCAAACTGCTACTCAGATATTGTACATATAAACAAGCTGACAGCAGATGGAGGCAAAATACGACCTGTCGAACCCCAAGGCAGACGTGGCCTAAATGGTATCGGAAACGGTCGCGCGGCGTTCCCTCTTTAAGAAGGGAAAACATTTGCAACGTCATTGGGGCTCTAACAGGGCACTGTCTGATAGGAAAACAATCTCAAAGGTTGGGCGCACCCTTCCGAAGATGCTGCAGAAGCTACAAGAATAACGAGGAGGAGGAAACGATCTTGAATTTACTGTGTAAGTGTCCTGCACTGTGTAAAAGCAGTGAGGTTTCAAGAACCGAGGTTAATTGCCTGTTGAGATTCATCAGCGAGGCAAAATGGTTTGGTGAGGTGTAATTTCCTCTTGGATGGTACAAATTTTTCCTTGTGGTAACACAATGGGCCTCCTAATACTGGCCTAAGTGAGCCGCTGCAGGCGGCTGCCACTCCAACCTAACCTAACCTAAAACTTTAACTTTATTATAAACACTAAAATTGAATGGTCTAGTGGTACTTTGAAATTTTTATGAGTTTCTTTTCAAAACTTGCTGGATTTTTGTGAATTTTTTAAAAATTTTGAAATTTGTAGGTACTCATATGGTTTTTGGTATAAAATGAGCTATATTTTGATAAAAACTTAACAAACGAGTTTTGGCATGAAATCTTTGTGAATAATTTAAAAAAAATTACTGTGTCAATATTTTTTGCAGGCACTGTATTTAGATATGCACGCAAAGAAAATTATCTAAATTAAAAAAAGAGTCTATCAAAAGAAATTTTATTTATTCAAGTCTGAAGGAAATTATAACTTAATTCGTGCCGTGAAGTGTCAACAACAATAATTTTTTTTCACTCAAATATGGCGAACTTTGTGCCTGAAGATGAAGAACTGGAAGCATTACTCGATGAAGATTGTTGCCAAATTCAGCAAGAGCCCGCAGAATCTTTGGGTGTCGCTCAAGCAACCATTTCAAAACGTTTAGAAGCAGCTGGATATATTCAAAAGCAAGTAAATTGGGTTCCACATGAACTCAAGCCGAGAGATGTCGAAAGGCGGTTTTGCTTGTCCGAAATGCTGCTGGAATGCCACAAAAGGAAGTCATTTTTGCATCGGATTGTTACTGGTGATGAAAAATGGAACCATTACGACAACCCCAAGTGCAAAAAATCATATGTGAATTTCGGCCAGCTAGCCAAATCAACGGCTAAGCCGAATATCCATAGCGCAAAGGTAATGCTCTGTATTTGTTGGGATCAGAAGGGTGTGTTGTATTATAAGCTGCTAAAACCGGGTGAAACCATCAATGGAGAAAGCTACCGAACACAATTAATCCGTTTGAAGAGAGCAGTAGCCGAAAAACACTCGGAATATGCGACCAGACACGGGGCAATAATTTTCCACCATGACAACGCTCGGCGCCACGTTGCTATTCCGGTTAAGAACTATTTGGAAAACAGTGGATGGGAAGTTTTACTCCACCCGCCTTATAGCCCAGATCTTGCCTCTTCTGATTACCATTTGTTCCGATCGATGCAGAACGCATTCACTGGAATACGGTTCACATCAGAGCAGGATAACAAAAATTGGCTTGATTCATTCTTAGCTGCCAAGCCGGCGCAGTTCTTCTGGGATGGGATCCACAAATTGCCAGAAAGCTGGCAAAAAGCCATAGCTTCAGATGGGCAATACGTTGAATAATACTATTGTACATGTTTTTCTTAAATAAACGTTCGAATTATGGAAAACCCCGTCACGAATTAAGTTATAGACTCAATAAAAGAGTGTCAAAAATTATCTATAGGAAATCTAAAGTTTTAAATAGGTACGACAACCCATATTGATCCAGAATAAAAATGAATTTATTGCCTATTCAATTTTGAAAATTTAAAACGCAACCACTTCGGTTAGAAACTCAAGATCATATAAATTATGGTAAAGATTTTGATTGAATGTGCAGACCCGCCTTAACCAACCAGTAATAAAATTCTGCAGTATTAGTGAAAAATTAAATAAAAAAGTAGTTTTTAAACTCATTCAAATATCCTTGACTTTCGTTGTATTAATACGATTTTTTTTATTCTTCTGAATATGAAATTTATGGCAATGCCGGGAAATTCAAGGTAATGATTTAGCCTTAAAATCGTAATATACAATATACACACATATCCATACATACATATCTGTATGACGTACATAGGTAAACGAAAAATTTCGAATGTACCGCAAGCCAACTCAGTTTTTTTTTTATTGTTTTTTACAACAGCTGAATTTTTTGTTATAGCCCAAATGGTGAGATTTTATTAAATTTTTTGATTTTATTATTGACAATAGTGGACAAAGTGGTGACTTGGAGGCACATGACTTCAAGTTTGAATTGAGTATTCAGTAATTTCTTTTTACAATATTCCCAAATCAAGGAAAGTCATGTTCGTATATTTTTTTTAAGATAGCTAATTTACATATATTTATTGTATATACGCGTATTTTGAGACTAATTACTTTTCCACTGCGAAATGTCTTTGATGGTCGCAACCACTCTTAAAAAATTTCTTACAAGGCTCACTGAAAAATCAGATATTTTGAAAGTTTGCAATAAATCTTTATTGAATTCAAAACATTTGCACTTGTCGCGATAACCTATTGGTGTTGTCAATTTATGACATCTTAATTTATATACTTGCGTATTTTATGCAAAGCTGCTTTGTTAAAAAATATTGCCATCTATCGCATGATTAATGTATTGTACCCAAAAATTGTGTTGTCATAAGTGATTAATAAAATTCGTATGAATCATTACAAACTAATAAAAATATTGATAGTCTCTTTTTAAAGGCTAAATTTTGGCTTAACAAGCAGGAATTTCCAGATAACAGTTTGGCTGCTTTCTTAAAAACACAGCCACGGAATTGCTTATAAGAAGCCAAAGATCGTCCATGATCTCGCTCTACTCCCTCGGGATCAAATCATTTTTGTTGCAGTACTTTAATTTATAAATGCGATGTTCGTGTAAGTTTCGCCATCTACTACTTAATGTCGCACTGAGGCAATTAGGTTAGGTTAGGTTAAGACTACCACAGTCCTTGAACTCTTAGAGATATGTATAAAAGGAGCTCATTGTGATACCGTACGAAAGTGGTTAACTTGAGAAACACCGCGCACCCAAAACGAAGTTCCGCAAGCTTCCGATTTCCAGCCCTGAGAGCTCTTCTGGTGTGTTAATGAAGTAATAGCCTAAGTGCCTAAACCTCAACCTTGCAAAGGCATGACAGCTGGGATCGTTCCACCTGGTCATCTTTCAAATAGTACCTATCTGACAATATCCGGTCAGAACTCCTACGAGTATCGAGAGTTGTCGCTTCGTTAGTACCCGGAGCTCCTTCGAATGCCTGCGATTTACTACCGGCCGATTCTTCATATCGTGGCATTTGCCCAGCACTTGCTGAGCCGACATAGAGCCCATCTGTCCAACAGAAGTCTGTAGGCCGCCAGAGGAGCTCCCACGTTCTCCCTTCAAGAGTCACCTGCCGAGCGAGCTTATCAGCCATGCAGTTTCCTGCAATATCGCTATGCTCCGGCACCCAAATTAGTCCGATATGAAAGTATTGAGAGTCGGCTGAGAGAAAAACCAGGCACTATACGACCAGTTTCGACCTGACCCGTAGGCCTTGATTGCAGCCTGATTATCAGAATAGATGTTTGACCATCTAAAGAGCAATACATTGATGAGTAGCCAATCGGCTGTCTCTTTCATTGCGGCTACCTCCACCTGAAACACACTACAGTAGTCCAGAAGTCAAAATTTCTGACTGAGAGAGAGAGATCCTTGCATAATACAACTTTTCTGTCCAGCTTTGCCCCGTATGTGAAGAAGGTCAGCATGGGCTGCAGCAACCTTGCTGACACTGTCCACAGGCACCGAGTCTAGCATAACTTTAAGCACAAGAGTGGGAGTTGTCCGAAGCGATCCCCAGATTCCAATGAGCGCGTTCCGTTGCACTCGCTCTAGCTGCTTAACTTTTGATACCTTCTCCAAAGAGTTTCACCAGACAATCACCCCATAAAACATTATGACGTACTTATTGTTTCGTAAAGTCAGTGATTTTCCTTGGGAGAGGGGCACCACCTCTTCCCAATAGCACCCGGCAACGGCATACAGCAAACGATGCTTTTTCACTCCTTTCACATAACTTGGCGTCCATGCGAGCTTTCTCTCCAAAACCAAGCCCAAGCAACTGACTCGGTCAGGTGAGGATGGCCAATTGACACGTTTGGCATCAGGCATTCTCTACCTTGTAGTAAACAAGACGAGCTCTGTCTGGGTAAGATTAATAACGGGTTCACACACTGTCCCACTCTGGCACGACGGTTCTGCCGCAGACTAGCGGTTAATGAGCCTTAATAGGCCTAGTAACAATAAGCTCCGTAATTAATGAAATATTTAGGGTTGTCAATACCTGCAGCGAAGAGAGTGAGGCCGATTATTAAGCTTAGAAGCCAAGAACACATCGGTCGTATTTATCGCAAGTATTATTTTAACACCAAGTACAAACGTTGCGCGAAAAGCAAGTGCTTTTGAGAGTAATACTAACTTTTGGTAAGTTTGATGAATTTATTAATTAAGTATAAAAGGTAAGCGATTTTATTTCATCTGGAATTCGTAGCTGTCGCTCCTGATACAAAAGCTAGGTAGTTTGCTTTCTATTTTTTTTTATACCGATTATTCCCACTCCCCCAGAAGTAAATATTGGATATAGCGTTGTTCCATCGGATATTTGTTGAGCATTCATGGAGGGTCCTGACGAAGAAACTTATAAGCTTAGTAATATCTCGTCAGATGGCAGCAACTAGGAACCCCGCCAGTGTTCGTAGTACTCGTATAAATTTTGACTATCCAATTAAGAGATCAGAGGTGTTCCGCTGTCGCTTTTAAGGTCAGATACATATTTTGTAAGGCTAAATGGACTGTTTTTTTTTCACTAAAACTGAAGAAACAGCAATTATTTTTTATACGCAATAAATTTCAAAATGATTCACAAAAAACAGAGTGTTTTCATTACTTCAATTTAACCTCAATCGCAAACCAATAATTGGACAGAAATTATTTAAGCATTAATTGTCTCGAGCGGTGAGTGGTAATTAAAAATGTTAGAATAGAAAAAAAACGGTCGAACATTTATCTTTTAATCTATGCAAGGCCATAAAATAAACAAGAGGAAAATGAGTAAAATAGCATACCCAAAACCAATAGATTCCGCAAACACAGCTTAGGATCAACACCCAACATCATCATGTGGATGGAAAATGTGGTAAAGGAAGAAGCAAAAAACTTTTTATTGAACACTCTGAAAAAGCAATCAAAGTTGTGAAAAGTAAAATGGTGTCGAAGGAAAAAAAAACAAAGCAAAATGAATAAAAGTAAAATGCCTCAACGATGCTAGTATGTGCAAGTAACATAGCAAACTGGGAAAATAGACAGCTAACAAAGGTGAGATGTTGTTGACTTCGCGTCGCTAGCCAAATATTGTGGATACCATAAATCGTCAAGCGTAGCCTAACGGTATATGTTGAGGCCTTAGAGCGCGTCGTTTACATACAAATCTATGTATGTATGATCATACATACAAACATGTATACTTTCGAAACACAAAAAAATATATACTTACGAACTCTATTGAATTGCCGCGGGAGTGGGTATTTTTATATTTGTTCGATGATTTTGTTTGGTACATTTGTTTGTTCCATGCAACTTGAAGAGAAAATCAATAACAACATTCTAATGAAACCACATCTTCTCATTGCAGTAATATTCTATTCATATATGTGAACTTGTGTATGTATTGGTGTATGTTTTGTGTATTTGCGTAGAACTTTTATTCTTGCTTGTAAGTTTCATGTAAGTACTACATGTCGACACGTACACGTGTTTGGTAACCAATAGGCCTATCATCAGAATTGAATTTTGTATGCATACACTTGCACATACAATACATACACATAAATAACAATAATAAAAAGAAAAACAAAACAAAAAACAAAAATATTGCGTGCCTGTGACTTCAACCGCAATTTGATATTTTGCGAGCTGAATTTGTGTCGTTGACAGGTTGCTTTTTCTATCTGTCAGCTCATACAGTTGAATTGTTATCTTTAATAAAATAGCATCCAAATACAAAAACATCATTCAAATCTGAAAACACACTGTAGCAATTACTTTATTAAATTACCGCAATTTTACATACTTCAATCACACCTCACAATCGAGTTCTCGATTTTATGGGCCATGGAGTGCACAGATAGAAAATTAATTGTGAACACATTTTTACAAAAACTCTTTGTGGTACGCATCAAAGATTGCAAAAATGTTAAAATTGCCAAAAACAAACAAACAAAGATACTTGAAATACTTTTTGTATGCAACAAAAACAGTTAATATAATACTTAATTACGGTCGACGTTGTTCGGCCTATGTTTATTAATTAACTGCCCTTTGCTTATGTAACCAGAAAACGCATTTCGGTTTCTGTCACATTGAACAGGTGGCAACACTCTTAACAATATAGATATCTGTATGTATATGCTCCTTGTCTGAAATGTCTGACACTCATATTTTACTATTTCGTATAATCTGTGTATAACTTAATTAAATTTGACTTTTCAAGCAGGTGGCAACCATCTTCAAATTAAAGCTAAACCTTCTCCCCAGTAAAAAAGCAGTTTGATATCCATATTTTTCCATTCCATATACTTTTATTAAATTTGACTTTTCAAGCAGGTGGCAACCCTATGCTATAACACTTTTCCCCAGCGAGTATAACAGTTTGATACCCACATTTGCATATTTCATCTAGCTTATCGTTAACAATTTAATTAAATTCAATATTTCAACCAGGTGGCACCTCTCTTTAAAATATTGTTAACTATGAAACTTCTCTTCAGCGAAACGAACCGTTTGATAATCATATTTCAATATTTTATATATTTGTGTACAAACAGTTTTATCAAATTCTATGTTTCAGGCAGGTGGCAACCCTCTACAAAATACAGCTAGCTATAAACTTTCTCCTCAGCGAAATGAACCGTTTGACATCGAAGTTTTAATAATTTATATACCTTGTGAATAATTCAATTAAACTCGATTTTTCAAGCAGGTGGCAACCTTGGTTAAAGTATATGTATGTAACATCTTCTTGCCGATGCGAACCGTTCGCCACCAATATTTCAATATTGCATATAACTTGTGTTTAATCAAATTAATTTTGAACTTTTCAAACAGGTGGCAACCCTATCCAAAATATATGTTTGAAAATAATCATCGCCCTATATAAATCCATATTTTATATGTCATATGTTTAAATAAATTCGACTTTTCAAACAAGTGGCAGCCCTCTTAAAAATTAGCCATAAACCTTTTCTCCAAAACGAACTGCTCGACACCCATATTTTCATATTTCTTATATTCGGTGTATATTCTAATTAAATTTGACTTTTCAAACAGGTGGCAACCTTCTCCCAAACATGAAATATCCTGTACGACCTATTTTCATACCTGCCACATATATGTACATACATACAAAATTTCATAAAAATCGGTCGAGGCATTTCGTAGCAGTTCGACCACAAACACCATGATACGATATTTTTATATGCAAGATTTTACTTTTTAAACAACTTTTTTTTTCAATTAAATAAAAATATAATATTAAATAAAAATAAAGTTCTCTCTAATATCTAGAGATTTATTTCTTTTTTTGCAAATTACCGTTCGGTGAAATGTCTGCTTCTTCTTTTTCAAAATTGCACTTAGTGAAGGTAATTTTTTTAAGGAGCAGATGAAAGCTAAATTCAAATAAAAAGGTTCTATATTATATTTTCATTATATAAAAGAAAAGCAAAAGTTTAATTGTACCATAAATCATCTACATAGTTATGTTTTCCTTAGCGAAATATTTTGGCAAATGTTGCTAATATCGACGATCTACTGGCCGAAATTTTGCCGTTCGCCAGTATTTTGTTGCAAGCATTAGTCGAAAAAATATTGATTTATTACATTCATTTATTTACTTATTTGTTTATTTATTTCAGCCAATTAATACAATTTAATTCTTATAGGCTATAGCGACATAGTAATACAAAATAATGATAAAACATTTAATATAAATGGGCAACAATTTTTTGTGTATACAGTCTAAAGAGATCAAGCAGATTAGATAAAATTCAAGTTACTACAAGCTTAAGTTTGGACAATTATTATATTCAGTCTAAAAGTCCAAGCTTTTTCCAGACTAGTTAAAAATGAGGAATAATTCAAGCTTAAATTTATACAAACTACTATTGAAATTAAGAACACTACTATAACATCGTGATAGTTGAAAAAAGTGTTGATTGTCTTTCTCGATTAAGTAACAACGCAACATTTATTTGTATTTAAAAATAAGTTATTGTTAGTGCACCATACGGCAAAAGAATCAAGAATCGCATTGTAAGTTGATACAGTCAGAAGTGTCACGTACTGTTAGAAACAGTTTCACATCATCTGCAAACATTAGGCATTTAGCAAATTTGAATTGTTGAGGCAAATCTTTAATAAAGATAAGGAACAATAAAGGTCCACAGTGAGTCCCTTGCGGAATTCCCGATCAGGCATCAATAAGCAAAGATGACTTAGTGGCTCCGATTGACACAAAATGTTTCCTATTCGATAGAAAACTGGAGAAAACTTCCAACAGTTTCCCATCTATTCCGTACATTTTCAACTTGTATAAAAGAATCGAATGATCAACTTTGTCGAATGCTTTAGAGAAGTCGGTGTAGATTACATCGAGCTGAGGTTGAGTCTCGAAAGCATTAACAATATGGCTAGTGACTGAAGCTATATTAGTAGAAGTTGACCTCCCTGGAAAGAACCCACGTTGACATTCAACAATAACTTTGCTAATATGGTAGAATAATTTACGTTGTAGAATGTGATCAAATAGCTTTGCCAGGGTGCTTTGTTTAACTATGGGCCTATAGTTGCGAATGCCATTACGGTCACCAGATTTAAATATGGGATTTATTGAGCATAATTTTCACGATTCCAAGAAGTTCCACAATTCAAATATTCTTGAAAGAGAAGCGCCAAGGCATTTGCAACAGTATTAGAACAAATTTTGCACTGCTTGTCAACTTTGAAATTGATATAGTAAGAACATCATCGACGGTGACATTAAAGGATGAAATTAAAAGCAAAGGTCTTGCGTGAAACGGAGGAATCGGTAAATTGGTAAACTTTGCATAAACTTTCTGAAATAGTTCAGCAAACAGGTTACAGGCATCCTGCGTATTATTAGATACTACCCCATCATACTCCATGCTCGTCGGAAGACCATTTGTCCGCCTCTTAGAATTTATAACGTGCCAGAAACTAGATGGATTAGATTTCAATTGTGATTCAAGCTTAAGCATATATTGCTTGAATAAAAATTTATTGAGACAATCAAGTTTTTTCCTCAGACTAATGTAATTCAGCCGATCAACTTCAACATTACTATTTCTTTGTTTTTTAAAAGCTTTGATTTTTTTTTTTTTGGTTACTCAGTTCCGAATTGAACCAGGGCGGTTTATGATTTGAAACTGTTCGCTTTAAAGGTACAAAACTCGAGATATGTAGCTAGAGAAACTCGTTGACGCAAAATATTATAACTAATTTCTGGTCCGTCAGAAGAGTTCAAAAACGTCCAGTCGGTAGCTAACAAAAGGCATTAATCGCTGCAACGTCAGCCTTAGAGTAAATATATTCCACCATGATTTCGGCTAGTTTTTTATCGAAGTCATAAAATTCAAAATAAACAACTAAAGCATTGTGATGGAAACTATTTTCCAAAATAGGAGACAAACATTCCAAGCAGGATAGTCTAAGGTCAGCAAATCCAAAAATTAGATCTAGGAACCTACCATTATTGCTACTGGGTTTCATTCATAGTTGTATTTGTATTCGTTCATATAAATACTAGCTGACCCGGCGAACATTGCTCCGCCTTAGAAGCAATAAATGAGCAGATTCTTGATTTTATGAGTTTAAATTTTTTATTAGGATAATAAATATAAGTAAGTACCAAAAATCAATTATTGTAATGATTCTTTATTGGCCATGTATTTTAGTGCATAGGCTGCACTCTTCAGTGAAGCACCTTGTGATAGACGATATTTTTAGTTTTATTACTATGTGCAAGAACAAATAACGCAGCTGGTCTTCCGACCCTTGAACATGCCGCATATAATTGACCATGGGAAAAACATGGATTTTCTAGATTTCGACCACAAACTTTCAAGGATTGGCCTTGTGATTTGTTAATGGTCATGGCGAATGCAAGACGGATCGGAAATTGAAGTCGCTTAAACTCAAACGGCATGTCGGTTGGGATCATCGGGATCCTCGGAATGAGAACTTCCTCACCTTCAAATTTTCCTTTGAGTATCGTCGCGTAAATCACCTTGTTCATCAATTTACTTACCACCAAACGCGTTCCGTTGCACAGTTTTGGTGGGTTTATGTTTCGAAGCATGATTATTACGGAGCCAACCTTTAGTCGTGAATTATGCGGTGGTAAGCCAGGCATATCCAAGGACTTTAAAAATTCAATAGGATAGTTGTTGGCATCATCTGCATTTGTTGCACAGTCAATAGATTTGAACGAATGTAGTGTACTAATGACCTCATTCTGAATTATGTAAACAATGAGTGCAATGGCTCAGGTGGGGGAGTGAATAATGGCAATTTCACTTTCCCATTAAGGCAGCACAATCTTGGCGTTTCTCCGGTAAACTTCAATACTCGCAAACCACATCCATTGGCCCAATGCGAACGCTAGTATGCAAGCAGTAATCAGTGCTGTAATCATATCGAAACGCTGCTCGATTCAAATCAGTACTTGATAAATTTCTCCTTGTGCGTCGAAAATTATCAAGATGTTGATCTCTTAGGTTTGCTCGATGATTTCTCATAGCCAACCGAGCCTTTGCACGGACTGCCTCGCTTTGCTCTTGTGATTGAGAAGCACGAAGTCGAGCCATACTAAAGCGGCGCTCTTCACATGCAATTTCTTGTACTTCTTCAGTCCTTTCATTCGCAACGTTTTGCATCCTATTTGCATTACGGCTTTTTCGGGGAAGGTTTGATCGTCTTGGACGCGGCATTTTACTGATAATAATATCGGCACAATATTTATAGACACTCGAAACAAACACAAAAACCGGTAAACTTCAAAATTTCTAACTGTCAATTTTTCACCCAACAAAATTCGTAAAAGTAAACAAAATACATGTTAATATCGGCAATTCACACCAATTACATGGATATTGCCCTTCTCCGCTAGATGTCACTACAATTTACATCGATATTACCTTTCGCCGCCAGAGTACATGCAAATTGTAGTTTTCATACAAAAAAGCAAAAGCAAAATACATATATGAAGGGCGAAGAAAAAAAATCAAATTTACCGTTTTTTTTGTCGTCCCACGGTAACGGGATAAAAATTATCTTATAACCTGCCCCGGGTTCTAAGCTACCTCCCCACCAATTTTCAGCCAAATCGGTTCAGCCGTTCTTGAGTTATAAGTGGTGTAACTAACACGACTTTCTTTTATATATATAGATTTGCAAGCGGAACCTTCAGGTATTCTTAATAGTCTGCTTTCTAAGAAAATCGGTAATAAAATAATTTTTTGCTCGAAAAAGAAAACGAATCACTGCCACTACATTAAGTGCACTCATCTCAATAAATCTGTAAATAATTCAAGACCAAATATGTACACATTTCGATTGTCCTCGAACGCAAAAAGTGCTTGTTCATAATAATTGGTTTTACGAGTATGAGCTACTTTTTCGCAAAAGAGATGATTAGTGTAACTGCACATAAATGAGTGTTGCTTACTTTAAGTGTAATGCGATTATTTATTTCGTTAAGAACATCTGGCATATTATGCACTCACATATGAATACGCAAAACAATTTTATTATACCCTTAGCATTGCACAAACTCAGTTTCGTTTACGCTAACCAAAAATTAAGACAATTTCAATGCTAATATCTGTGATTATCTAGAAGCGAATAAGAGCGTAAACATCCTGTGAGCACTTAATCGAAATGAAGGCATTTTCCGTGCGCAATTTTCTAGTATGTCAATATAGGCAAATTTATTATAAACAATACAAAATATAGTTATTACATTATTATGAGGAGCCACTCTGATTATTTATACGCTCAAGAGTGTACTACTATTCTTTGATAATAATATACATATATATATGTATGTATACTAGACGTGTTCTTAAAATTCAAAATGTGTTTTAAGTTTACAGAATGGGCTTATTTTTTTCCTTTCCTCTCAAAAATAAATAAAATCTAAGTTTTATTGAAATCGGTTAACGAAAAGTCGGCGCGGAATCGCTTTCCAATAGAAAAAAATCAAGTTTCATGTATTCAAAGGCAATGCTTCTTTCAACCTACAATATTACTCTATAACATAAACCTGCTTCTTAAAAGAAATTTTTATAATAATACGCTCTCTACATTTAGGAACATTTGATTTAAATTAAATCAGATTTTTTGTAGGATGTATATTTTTTTTTGTATTCTTCAACAACTTGAAGCAGAAACTGTTTCTCTTCTTCTTTATTTGTAAGAATAGTGTTGAAATCTTTTATGAACTTTATACAAATTGTCCAACTCTTCAGAAAAGTCTTCTACTACATCTATTTTCTGAGAATCAGACCTCTTACTGGGTACCGTTTTTTGAATTTTCTGCCTTTTACTACTTGTTTAATAAAAGAATTCGAAATGTATAATTAGAATACATAAAAACTGGTATTTTACCATACAAAATACATGCGAAATTTTCAAGTCATTTTCGCGCCGACTTTTCGTTAACCGATTTCAATAAAACTTGGTTTTTATTTATTTTTGAGAGGAAAGGAAAAAATAAGCCCATTCTGTAAACTTAGAACACTACTTCAAAAATCTCCATACAACGAAGAACACCTCTAATGTATACATGTATATATTTTGTTAGAAAGTGTGAGTTGCTGAGAATTTTATGATTGATATTGTGGCATCATCTGGACGCGTGCATGTGCCTGATTTTTTTAATTGCTTCAATTAAAGAAAAATTTTGCTGACGGATTAACACAAAAAAAAAATATTTTTTATTACATAAACCCTCATCTTAAAAATTCAGAACGAAGTGTGCTAAAGGTAATTAACTCTCTTTGGAAAGGTAAATGATTTAGGGATCGGTGGCCACAATATGAAAATTCTGTCTGCACTTTGTCAAAATGCTGAGAACAACGAAATTTTGATTAAAAGAATTTATGTATATATTTAAATAGTGGTAAAAATAAAATCGTTCGTTAATTCTACTTGCAGCTATTTTGGTGGCATTAATAATTCTGGTTATTTTAAGAAAAATTTTGAGTTTAAACTAATTTCTTGGCGAGAAATTTATTTTAACCGAAAAACGAAGATTTAACTGTTAAGTCTCCTTTGAGGCTTTTCGCCCGAGAATTGGGAAGAATTTCGAATCCTTCTTTCTTTTGCATTGATGGAAGCTCTGTGCAATACCGTAGCTATGTTCCTTAATTCGCTTGACCACTAAGGTAAATTGCTGTTCATTATATGTGAGTTTTAAAGTGTTTGCTTTGCTCATATGGTCCTCCAAATATCGAAACTTTTTGAAGTTTTTGGCCTATAAGTACTAAATAAATTTTATAATTTGAAAGCGCGTCTTTTTAAAAGTAAGCTAACTTTTATACCAATCCCCTTTCAAATATTAAGGAAAACTAATTCTCCCTTTTTCTAACCTTGGAATGAAATGGAATGGAACTGAGGTAGGTCGCAAATCCGAAATCGGATTTCCGAGCACGCAAGCATTGTTGCCCATTGCATTTTGGGCCTCGAAAAAATGAAGGAAATGAGGGATAGTGAAAAAGTTTGCGGAAAAAGGTGGCAATTGGATTTCATTTCTCCTCGACAAATCTTCTAGACACTTTTATGATACTGAGAAGTCTGTCGGGGGGATAGAGAATGAACGTTTTCCATTTCCAATATATCTAATGCAGAAACCGTAGATTTAACCATGGTTCTAGCCCACCAAACTAAAAAGTATTTGCGACAGCTGGCCTCAGACCCCAAGTGTTACTAAAGATTCTACGACATTATCCGTAACCTTAGAATGCTCGATTTATCTTCAGTTTGTCACGACCTTTCTAAATTACCTTAGTTATACCTACTTTCTTCCCATTCAAAGTTTGCTAGTCGCAGTAGGATTGAGAAAACTTTCTTCGAAAATTTTTATTCAGTCGTGCTGATGATTTCTAAGATTAGTAGGGTAACTACTAAGAGTTGTTTTCCAACTTCTTAGCTATTGTACCCTTAGCATAACATTCATTGCCTCAGTGGGAGTTTTCGTAGGGTTTACGCGTAATCCATTTACTTTAGCCCATCTCTCATAATTTGGTAGTTTTTCTTGCATTATGTCACATTATGCCTATGAATAGTTTCCACTCAAAACCAGAATAAGATCATTCGCATATAAAATAACTTTGTTTGCAGAAAATGCGTGTCTGTTCATTGAAATTTTCTTTAAAGATGCAATAGAATATATTTGAAACATTTTTGTCTGCTTGAACTCACTAATCTCCGAAGCTACTCGTATGGAAGAACATGAGAATAAAAAAGGTTTGTTTGAAATACCTTAGAGTCATTATCTTTTGAATACAATTTTATTTCTTCAATGGCATCAACGCATGCCGGTGTTTATGTTTTTTTTTTTGTTTTTTTTTTTAAGCGTAGCAGCGTACGCAGGGTATAGCTAGTTGCACAAAAAAAAAATTAGAAATATTTCATCTTAAATCTAAAAGGTAATTAACTTATTTACAGCCTATGTTTCAAATAAAATTCGTGTGTGCTAGCAATTTTTATTAACTTTTTAACTTTCCAATAAATTTTTAGATTTCCTTTTATTTGCGTTCTATTTTTACGACTGAAAATAGAAAAAGAATAAGCTATCCTCGAATTTGTTTACGCTCCCAGAAACCATTATTAGCCAGACTATGTGCCCTTCAGCGATATACCAAACTAAACAATCAAAAATTCCATACACGTTCTAGGTTACGTATACGCCTAGGCCGCGTACGTAGGCGTTTTGTTGGCAAAGCCGTGTGGTCTTGAACTGTAAAAAAAGCCAGTGTGCCTAACACACATATACATATCTACACATACATACATACATTTAAACAAAATGCTTATAAATGTCACAGAGAATTCACTCAATTTATTCAGCTACAGACGAACATTGGCTACATTAGCGTTGTATTTGTGGTTGCCTTACATTGTATTCATCGTTTATGTATTGAAAGTCATATATGCATAATTTTCTTTATTTCTCGAGTATACATATTTCCATACATATATATGTAGTATATTTATTTATGTAGGCATATGATTTCTTGTTTTAAATTTGAATACTATTTTTTTTTTTGTATTTATTTAATATTATTCCACTGCACGTTTAAGGTCTTTTACGCTTTTCTGATTTGCTTTGCTCTTGCTTTATATATAAATATATATGGGAGGAGGCGTTGTGTTTAATATGGCATGTTACATAAAAATTTGTTCAAATTATTCATATAAATTTTGTTAATAAACATTGGTTTTGTGCAAAGTATTTACATGAATTTTGATTAGTATTTATCTTGGCCTTCAATCAAAACAATAATTTCGGTTACGTTTGCCAACAGCTGCGAAGGTTTTCAAAGTATTTGATTGAGTGTTTTAATATAAATGTAATATTTGTTTGTTCGCATAGTAAAATAAATTCTTCAGTTTTGTGTAACAATTATATTTTACTTTTTATTCCAACAAGGAATGGGTGGCATGTATTAACAGGCGAGGGGAACTCCTATTTTGTTTGCTTTTTGAAATGGGTCTCCCAAGACTATGCAACTTATTGTTGAAGTTGGTAAAATATTGAACTTGCAGTCAAGGGGTCACCGTCAAGTATACTGCCCCACGAACTTCCCTCAGCTATTCCGTCAATGGAACTGAAAAATTTCAACTCGTTGAAAATATTTTATAGGCTTACACGCATAAATAAATTTAGACCTGCACAAAAGAACAATGTTGTTTGAAAGCTTTAAAGTATAAGTAGATTCAGATATTTGTAATTTCCATTACCATTTATTTATTTTCCTACATTTTCAGTTAAACACGATAAGAATTACCTTCGGTTCACTAAGGATCGGCACAGGAAGCTCTATAAATTACAAAACGTTCATTAGGTGCACACAATTTGTTTGTTTTTTAATCATATTAATATGAAAATAAATATTTGTTATGTTGTAATGAAAGGAAGAGAAATTCTTTTAATTTATTTTTTGCCGTCCGTACGCTCGAACTTTTCTTGAGAGCCCCGTCAACAAGTTTTGTACAACGTGTTTTATCCACTTTGAGCGAAGCTGCACGCCAAATTCTGTTTATTTATGTGATTATTTTGATTGGTTTCCAACTATCATAGCCCAATATCACTCTATTGGTCGCAACTTTGGCACATTAGAAGGATTCAAGTATTTACTTACGTACTGCACGTTGTTATCTTCGAATCACTTTTGGGTGACATTAGCGCAATGGGCTGAAGCCAAATTCGGCCAGAATATAGTTGAACCGTTACCATAATATAGGAAGGGCAGGTGACGTTACACGTCTACGTAAATTTCAATGTTAGTGCTTCTCATAGTGAAGAACGGCGTCGACAAATGTCTTGCAAAATTTGAACTTTTCTGCCAAACTTGTCTATCTGGATGGATTTTTCCGATTCAGAAATATTTTCTCCAGACCGTGAGTAGTGAAATTGGTTACCCGGCCATATCTTCCAGTCCATTCGTCGCCCATAGCCACACACAAATTTTGATTTGCCAGTTGTGTATCATATAACTTACGCGCAAAGAAAATACTTTTTTATCTTGTTTTTCGCTCCGTTTTTAGAATATTTACCATTTTATAAGATTTTATACCATTTCTCTTTTTAACTCGAGTGTCCTGCACATGTGTGGTTTTAGCTTTTTTGGCGACATCTCTTTTCGACATGGAGCGGTTCTTCCTCATTATGGCTATTACTTTCTTCTCCAACTGGACGTTTGCTGATCTCTTTTGGGCGGCCACTTCTTGGCTTATCTTTTACTGGCCCACCTTCCTTTGCCATACTGCGTGTAGTGTTTTAAAATGATCCACTGCGTTTTGCCAACTTTTTATAACTAAAATTGGGGGTTATTCGTTCAAATGTACACAATTTGTTTGCGGAGGTTTTCGTTTATATTCATCTTGGTTGTTGATGCCTTGCCTGCAAAACTAATAAGTTTCAAAAATGTATTTAAACACCAATTAAAAAACAACCTCTAGAGTTTGCAGAATTTTCTCTACCGGTTCTTATAGTTTACGGATTCGCCAACAATAGCTGCTGGAGGCTGCGAACGATATAGTCGCGAGCAGCCAGAGTAGGAAAGGTCACATTTTTTTGGCAAGGTCCGTAATAATTATAATTTTTTAATTTATATGATTGTTATAATTGGATTACAATTTCTCCGTACAAATTTTATCGATGCTTTGTGATTTTTAGTTTTTAGATTAAAGATATTCATTATTCTTGGATTTAATATGTGCCGGTCATGAAGAAAAGGTTTAAGAGTTCGAAAAGTAGGGTTTTTAAGAATGTCTACACCAGAGCCATCTATCAGATGCTGCTCGAACTCAAAGCTGAGAAGAATTAACCAGGTGGCACCACATAGTGGTGTCCACTTCCCAATGCTATTTAACTTCTACATCTCAAAGCTCCCTCCACATCAGTCATCATCGTCTCGTATGCTGATGACTGTTCTATGATAGTTAGCGCTAATGTAATTGATGGCATGTTATCTAAGGTGAACAGTTATCTCAAGACCCTTCTCACTGCACAAAATATGACCTTATCTCCTACTAAGTCCCCGTTGACCCTATTCACAACATGTACCAAAGAGGTCAGGCTGAAGCTCGACAATAATGTTAATGGAACTCCCATCCCAACGGTTAACAACCCGAGGAGTCTGGTAGTTACCATCGACAGCATGATCTCCTTTTCAGCGCAGCGCACAACCGCAGTCGTCAACAAAGTACAGAGCCGCAACAATCTGCAAGAACAACGAAACGTTTTTGGCAACATACAAGGCGTTTGGACGGCCGATTATAAACTATCCCGCTCCAATTTGGACGCCGGGGACCAGTAGGACACAGTGGACGAAGCTTCATACCTGTCGAAAAGCCGCACTGTGGACTGTACATCCCGTTCATCCCGTCTATTTGATGACAGGGGGTACTTAGTTTTGTTCTCCTTCATCAGACCCATACTTTTCGCTTCTTTATCCAATTCGGAGAGATCCTTCCCGATTCTAACGGAGCTAGTGGTGTTGCTGTTATTGGTAGAGTTTCGTAAGGAAGTAAAGCTAGTTAAATATTTTTAAAAATACCTGGACCATTTCACCGCCTATGGGATCCGCACAAAACATAAATTCTTGCGAGCTCTTTCGTTATAACAAATCAAAGTGGTTTCACAATCGGAAAGGCGACAATTTGGTGAAGATGGATTTCAATGTGTCGATACGAAAATGGGCCGAAAAACGATCGACATTAAATCGCTGAAAGCGAATTTGAGGGCTAAATTATGTTAAGAGTCTGAATTGAATGCGTACATGAAAATTTCGCATACGTCGATAGTTATTTAGTTTTCCCCTCATTTCCTTTTTTATCAGCCAGTTAATTGAAATGGTATATATGGAGTAATCTTCCCCATAACTTTGCCACTGGAATATACAAAATTTTTCCTTTCAGTTTTCGCTAGTTAATTTTTATTCACCTCGTAGCCAAGAAGATAAATGTAATTTAAAGAATGATGTTCAACATTGCTGAACTTTTTTCGCTCCACGTCAAGTAACTATATAAATATGTAGTAGAGTTTTGATGAAAATTTAAGTTCCATAAAGTGCTGCTGCATTACGAAAATATTATTTGACCTTCTCTTATCCAATCTGTTCAGAGTCCCGCTGATATTCTCAGTAATGCGTTAAGGGCAGCAGTGAATTTTCATTTGCATTACTGAAGTTTTGCTGCAGCTGCTTAGCGCGTTTAGTAAAATTATTACGCTCTTTCAAGCTAAATATCTGCTTATATATAAAAACTGAACGTTTTCACTTAAGTGAAATGAAGTGAATTTGACTTGTTAATGTGCTGACTAAAAGATAGTTATCGTAATGTGTTAATCTTGCAGGTGAGCTACATAATTGCTCCACACTGTTTTTTTTGCAAGTTTCTCAACTAACATTCTAAACATTCGCTCTTTGAGTTGGAGCGTTGGACTTGGTTTGGCGGCAAAATATCTGTGATGGAAATGTTTCACATAGTATGTATGTATGTATCTGTGCACGACTGCTGACGGACTTTTCGCTTGACACTTTGGCAAAGTTACATGTCATTTCTTGAATAAATTTTCTATGCTCACAAAAACAAAAAAAAATGGAAATTTATGCATGAAAGCGTTAGAGAATTTTCGAATGCCTGAAGAAATGTGTAAATTCTCAACATCTTGCTAAATCGCGCAGCGGGTTGTGGATTTAGAGTGGTTAGGTTGGTTAGTCCTGCGTGTTGTCTACCCTGCAGTGAAAAGCTTAACTCGTAAACAAACGCACTGGTTTATGAGCTGGTATTTCTTGGAGGTAGGTCATTTAGTTCGATTTTGACTACGTCTCAGTGGCCACTGCGAAAGATTTTGCAAATTTAAAAGCCAAAATGAGAACACAAACAAAATCGCCGCCCAGTAACTACTAGTAGCGTTGGTAAAAATAGTAGTAGGAATTTGTAAAAACAGTGGTAGAAATTAGTGAAAAATAGTAGTAATTAGTAGGAGCATTAGTAAAAACAGTAGTAGAAATTAAAAACATGGTAGGAGTAATTAGTAGTAGCATTAAAAAAAAGTAGTTGTAGAAAATAATAAAAATAGTTTTAGAAATGAGTAAAAATAGTAATAAATTAGCAAAAATATTAGTAGTAATTAGTAGTAGCATACGTAAAAATATTAGTAGAAATAAGAAAAACACTAGAATTAATTAGTAGTAGCATAAGCAAAAATAGTAGTAGTAATTAGAAAAATAGTAAGAGTACTTAGCAGTTGCATTAACAAAAATAGTAGTAGAAAATAGTAGAAATATTAGTAGAAATTAGTAAAAAATAGTAGTAATAATTAGTAGTAGCATTAGTAAAAATGGTAGTAGAAATTAGAGAAATAGTAGAAGTAATTTGTAGTAGCATTAGTAAAAAGAGTAGTAAAATTAGTAAAAGTAGTAATAGAAATTAATAAAAATATTTCCTAATGCTTAACATTTACTTTCATGATTATTTAGATATAAAGTTTGTCGTTCACAAAGTAACATATGAACCAGTTATTTTGAAAAGGGGCTTAGTTCCTTTTTTAATTTTTTGTTTGTTTTGTTTACGCATTATAAGATCGTAAAAAATTGTATTTATAACTACCATTATCTCCATTTTTGAAAAATGTACGTGTGTATTTCGATAAGCGGCTCCTGGTTGGTTCTCCTTTAATTATGGTGCAAACTAACCATACTCATAATTAAAAAAAAAAACACTTTACTTAAATTTATTTCAGTATACTTTACTTAATTTTACATCATTTTAGAGTTAAAAAAAGTAAAACGTGTTCTAACGACCTTAAACTAGGCACCGAAAACAATCGTTATTTTAACTTTTTTGGTTAAAAAAAATCATACGAAAAAATTCGCTCACATCCAAACTCGAATATATCCATATAATCCTTATGCCATATGCTAATAAATCTGACCATATTTTTATTTGGAACATTTTTTGTTTTACATCATTTCATAATCGTTATTTTATGATTTTTATTTTTTCGATCAAAAATAATCGTTTTTCTTGGTTTTAAAAGTTTTCGATCATATTTGATCGATATTTCATGATTTTGTTTTTCGATCATTACACATATTATTGGCATCGCCGACAAATTTCTTGACATTTATTACGATCGAGAAACTGTAAATTGATCGATAAAACAAAAATTAGAAAATAGCGATCACACTTTATCGCAAAAGTTAAAGTCTAAAAATAACGATTGTTTTTGATCGAAAAAATAAAAATTTAAAAATACCGATCAAACTTGACCGAAAAATTAAATATCCAAGAGTAACGATTATTTTTGATCGAAAAAATAAAAATCATAAAATAACAATTACATCATGATTTTATCACATACACAACTGGCAACATTAATTCAATTACATGCTTTTGAAACGTGGCATTTTAGACCAGTGAAAAAGTTCTGTAATTCCGAAGCTACTGGAAAAATGGCAAAAAGTCGTAAATAATATGCACTTGATCTAATGAAGAATCTACACAGGCGCGGCTAATAAAACGCTGTATTGTGAATCCTTAAGTAGTGTAAGGCATAGGCCACGCAATGAGGATTTTAATTGTTGCATTTCTGAGTTGTTAATTGTTAAAAATCCATTGCAAAGGCCAATTCGTTTAATTTTTTTAAGTAAAAATCACATTAATTTTTATACAAATGACTTTGTTTAACAAAATAAAAATTTTGAAGTCCATCCTACAAATCTATGCAATTTTCCCAACAAGTTTTTGCAATATTGCTTCCCGTCTGTAAAATTCTTTGATAGCATGTTAAACTCTTGCCATTTTAATTGGTTTCTACTCAGCAATTAACTAATAAACTATAACTGGTTTTATTCCTGCACGATCCCGCTCAGTCGCTCAGAAATATCGCCCACGCGTGGCTAATTATATGATCACTTCCGCAATATATTGCAAGGCGAAGTCATATAAGGTGGTGTTGACCTTAACAGCTGGTTAGTTTCAGTAGGAGAATTTAATGTCAAAGTTATGTAGTTGTTGTAATTCTTGGAGTCATTGTATGTATAATTTGTTGTAGTACAAACCGTCGAACATCTCAGCTGTCAAGCTCTGTCTTATGAGAACGTCGTATAAATGAAAACTCACCACGGCATAACGGGACGCGGGCTAACTAGGTAGTGATGCATCAACCAAATAACTTCCCAATTTCCCCAACTCTTTTTATCATTTAAAGTGAGCAAGTACAAATTTGGAAGCCGAGGGTCGAAACCTTTTTTAGTATTCCCTAGCCAAAGTAAAGGGTGGTTAAATTTTAAGGGCCGATGTTGAATGTGAACGACATCTAAACGTCAAGTTTTTTTCTGCATTTCATTTGACGTTTCTCAATTTCAGACTA
Source organism: Anomoia purmunda (assembly GCA_951828415.1). Lineage (NCBI taxonomy): Eukaryota > Metazoa > Arthropoda > Insecta > Diptera > Tephritidae > Anomoia > Anomoia purmunda. The sequence goes on from OX639997.1 coordinate 51,525,138, forward strand.
ACTCAATTTGAGCATGGAAAGATACACAATCGAGCAACGTGTTAAAGTTATTCAGGCTTATTATGAAAATGGGCGTTCAAATCAAAATGCATATCGCCTCACCTCACCTCACCTCCTCAGTGGATTCGTCAATAAGCAGAATTGCCGCATTTGGGCGAATGATAAACCCAGAGTGATTGTCGAAAAGCCAATGCACCCACAAAGAGTGACAATGGCTCTTTTGCGCGACAAATTCAATGGCCGTGTTATCTCACGTGGTGGCGATGTCAATTGGTCACGAAGATCATGTGATTTGACACCGTTGGACAACTTTCTTTGAAGTTATTTGAAAGAAAAGGTGCACGTCGATAAGCCAGCAACAATTTAAGAGCTAAAGGATGAGATAATTCGGCACATTAACGGCATAGAACCTCAATTATGCCTCAGCGTCATCGAAAATTTGGATCATCGGATGGAGGTGTGCCGCCGAGGTCGCGGCGGACATTTGGCCGATATTTTGTTCCATACATAATTGAACCACACCATATTATCATAATAAAAAGAAATTACAATAATTTCCAATATAATTTGTGTTTTATTCAAAATCAACATCGGCCCTTAAAATTTAACCACCCTTTACGACACTTGAAATCGTTATACCCGCCTGTAGCTCGGTTATCGTAACATATGTACTATATATGAATTTCAATGCGCCAATCAGCAATCCAGCTGGGATCAAAACGATATAGGGAAAGATAAGAAACAATAGTGCAAAGAGAGAAGCAAAGGAGAAGCAAAAATGCGCAAACTAAGAAAACTTTCATTTAATGTCATTTGCATGATAAACCAACTTTTGCATTGGTACAAGAATAGTTTCATAAATATATTTATCATTATGCGTGTGAATGCACGCACATGTGAAAATGAGCGCGTGGAGATGAATGTATGGAAGGATAATATACTTGCCAAAAAGTTTTCATCTAATTTTCGCAACATTCAGACTTACCGCTTATCCAGTTGGGTTAGGCTAATGATTTTCTTTTCCAACTTATCATTCACATAAGATGAGATGACAAATACAAATGTAACCTTAAAGTTTCTATACTTAATAGTGTGCGAGTTTCTTACGAGTATTTTACTGAAAATATGTGGAGCTGCTTATAAAAATTAATGTTGCGCTTGTGAATAATACGCTATCAGAGATTATTTTTCGGTTTTTTTTTTATTCATTGGGAAAAGTAATGCCCTTCCACCCATGAAGTGTTTAAGTCAGTTCCGCATTCGTTTATGGCTGCATGCAATAAGCTCTTAGGATAGAAGTAGGGATGCAATAAAGGATGTTTAAATAATTAATGAAATAATACTTCTGAAAAAAATGATTGAAATCGCAAACTGTTGGCAATCTTTTATTATATTAATTATTGAAAAAAATTATATGAATATGTTTCCATAATAAGCTAACCCAACCATTGGGCTCTGAGCTTCCCTCCAATTTTCAATTTATTCTACGACTAACAACCCCCAAAAATCGGATGAAACATTTAAAAATAAAGAGAAATTTTAATTAATTTAATGACTTAATTTATTGTTTTGTTATTCAACTTACAGAAATATAAATGGGATACATACATATGTACATATTTTTTTTCTCCTGACTCGCCGATCTCTAATCTGATTTTGGGTTAACCTCTTTGGCGAGCACCTGTGCCATTAAAATCTGTAACTTCATTCGAACTTCAGAAAATGAAGCATATGACTAAGGAATAATATATACATAAATTTTAATAATATGATGAAAATAGATGTGGTTTTTTAATTTTTTGCAGAAATCAAGAAAATGGTATATCTTCAGGGTTGGTTCTTGGGATTTGTGCAGGGATGCATTTTATTCAAGTGAACAAGAAAGTGGCTATAAGTAATAGTTACTTTAAAAAAAACGTACATATTTTCTCCAGATCCATCGATTCTGTATAAGATAAGTTAATGAAAAAAAAATTATAAATCTCAAACATGGTCAAAATTAGTTTACTACGACGCCCAAATTTTGATTAAAACTCGCTGTACTCGTAGATTTATTTGTATCAGAGACAAAAAAAATGGTTTAAAAATATCGTAAAACTTGTTTCTTATATTTCCTCATAACTTTTTCAATAAGAGTTTTTATTCCCTACGCTTTTTTTTCTTATAAGACTTACTTTATCTTTGATCTTCTTTATCTTTTACTGTATCATTATCTTTATTTTCATCTTTACTTTCGGCTTCATCAATAACAAAAAACTCACAATTTTTATCAGAGAACTTAAAAACTAAATGTTGGTATATAGAACTAACGAACTTCAGCTTTGGTTTCATCCAAAAACACCGATCTTTTAATTTAAAAATAGTATATTGTAACATTTTAGTTTTAGTATGCTTGTCTTTGGGGAAAAGTCTAAGTAGCTTCTCGGATAGAAGAAATTTATTTTTCATTTTTTGAGTGTGTTTTTGTATGATATTTTGTTATTTTTCATGACTGCTGATTACTTGAATTTACAACAAAAGTTCTTTACTCCATGCTAAATTAATTGTAGTTTTTATTAAACGATACATTTTTATATTATCTTTAGCTTAACATGTACATTATTTCACACATACACAGAATGCGCCTTGAGTTCCTCCGGTAGGATAATTTTGAATAACTTTTGAAAGAATTCTTTTTTAGTTCAATTCATTACAATTCATTTTAAAAACACCATCGCTTAAATTTCCACCTTTAGCGTCCATCACAAACTGTGCTCCTTTTCGGACATTTTCCATTACTTCTTCAACCATCTAGGTCGGTATGGCAGCTATTTAGGCAAGAATATTGATTTTGAGCTCATCAGTGGCCTTCGGCTTGCTGAAGTAAATTATATTCTTTAAATAACCCCTCAAAAATAAGTTAGGGGGGGTTTGAATTTCGTCTCTTTTCGATACCACACGTTTAGGGAATTTTTGTGGCAAAAACCGCACTGCCAAGTGATGGATTTTGCACACACGCCCAGCCAAATAGTCACTTTTTGATCGTGCAATAACACTACTCGACAAAAAAAATCTCCAAGAATAAAGAAGGCCTTTCCTAAAGTGAAATTTTCTCCTGATTCCGAATATGACTTTCATTTTCTTGTGGCAGATCCAGTTTCCGAGATATCGGCGAAAATATGAAAATTCCCATTTTTGCAGAACACTACTTCATATAGGTACGGCAAAAATTTGTATTTTTCATTTTTTCGTTTTAAACTGTTGAATTATGCATTATACTAATTCCCATAAAAATGTCTTGCCTTCACCTCCCTCAAGTATCTTCAGTAGTTTGGCCACTATGCCAAAAAACGTTCAAAAAATGTTGAAAAAAAAACGAAATTTTTTACACAATTTCAGATTTAACCACTTTAAAATCGGAAAAATTCTATTGACGAAAAAAAGTTAGCCCTCCTATGTTGTAGGTAATTTAACTACGAAAATTTTAAGCATACCAGCGCAACAATCGGACGTGCCATTGAAACTATAGCCCCGTTAACTTGCAAGCGTCTATCCTACAATTTTTTTATAGAGAAAATTTTTATTCAAACTAGGTTTTTATTTTTTTATAACGTTTTATTATAGACATATGTTTGCACGTTAAACTGTATTCAATTGAGTAATATGAGTATAAATCAGCAATTCAGTAAAAAACAACAACGACAACAACATTAAATACATACATATCTACATCTAAAAAAGTCAAATTGAGCGATTTTACCGTGGTGGTCAATAGTGAGGGACGTGGGTACTTCTAACTACCCGTTTATAATTTTCTGGGTTTGTCTCCCGTATTATTGTCCAGCAATAATCTCCCATCATTTCTTCATTCCAAAAACCTTGGTAACGCTTTTCAAAAATCATGAGGTCTTGGTGAAACCTTTCACCCTGTTCATCACTTTCAGCACCTAGGTTTGCGGGAAAATTATCCAAATGTGAATGCAAAAAATGCATTTTGAGGGACATGTTGCATTTCATAGCACTGTAGTTTTTCAACAAGGCTTTGACCATCTCTCTATAGTTGGGATCTTTGTTGTTGCCAAGAAACCCACTAACGACTTGCTTAAAGCTGTCCCAAGCCGCTGCTTCTACTGATGATAAATGATTCGCAAAATTTTCGTCTTTCAGCAACTTTCTAATTTGCGGACCAACAAATATACCTTCTTTTAATTTGGCTTGAGTTATTTTAGGGAAAAATTTCGTTAGGTACTGGAAGGATGGCGCGTCCTTATTTAAAGCCTTTACAAAATTTTTCATTAATCCTAATTTGATGTGAAGTGCTGGCAAAATAACTCGTTCGGGATTTACTAAAGGCGGGTTTGCGATATTGAAGGCACCTGGTTCGTACTCAGCTCTTGGTGGCCAGTTTTCTTGAATATAATGGGTTTCTCTAGCACGGCTGTCCCAAAGACAGAGAAAACAGCAATATTTAGTGAAACCTCCTTGAAGTCCGAGAACTATAGCTACAACCTAGGACGTATTTCATATACTATTTATTTTAAACTGTACCACCGAAACTGCTTACCTTTAAGTCCGCACAAATTTTCCAATTAAATTGTTTATATTGAATGAGCTCAAGTAAATTTGATATGCTTAAATAAGTTTCTTTAGTATTCTCAGAATGTGCCACTGGTATTGACGGTAACGAATTTCCTTTATGGAGTAATGCTGCTTTTAAACTATGCTTTGAACTGTCTATAAACAAGCGCCAATCATCAACTTTATTTTCTAATTTTAGTGCTTCAAATAAACCTTGAACATCATTGCAGTAGCAAATATTTTCACTTTTAGTAAAAAAAGAAGAGAAAGTCTTGTGTCTATTTCGAAATCTGGAAGTACTTGTCGAAGGGCCCAGGCTGCCCCATTGCTGCAAACGAGATCCTAGAAATTCGCTATCAAATTTCGATAATTTCAAATCTCTGACCAAGTCATTAAGTTCGGCTTGTGAGACTCGATGTGGGATCTCTCCTTCTTGTCCACTTTCTGAATTATCTGCTTCGGAGTCACTTTCGCTTGAGGCTTCAAAACTTATAGGCGGTCTAGGTATGGGTAAGGTATGGTCATGTAGTTTTGGTTTTTTAGCTGATGCCACATTTGGATAACTTATTAATTTCCTCTTTTTTCTCGTTTTACCTTTAAGGTCTATCACGCAAAAATAGCACTGGTCGTGGTTAAAGGGTTCAGTCCACATCATTGGAACACCAAACTTCATGTTATGACCTTTACCCGATACCCATCTCATTAAAGTTAATCTACAGGAGGCGCAAATAAAATTAGGTGTCCAAGATTTATCGAGATTTTTTACACGGAAACCGAAATAATGAAAGTATGCATCTCTGACAGAATTAGTTATTTTCCGAGCTGAGTTTCCGAAAATATAATGTCCGCAAATAAAGCAAAAATCATCCGGATTATTTTTACATTTAAAATCTCTTTTGCAACAAGCCATTTCGTAAACACATCTACCGATATAGTATGTATAAATTTGCACTACAATTTGCAAAACAAAATTTACAACAAACAGTAGTGACAATTAAATACTTGATGTCTTTTTAAATTTATTAGACCCTAAGGTAGAGTGACCAAATGAAATGTCTCGCCAATTTTATCAGAGTAATACTAAAATTGTAGGATAGACGCTTGCTAGTTAACGGGGCTATAGTTTCAATGGCACGTCCGATTGTTGTACTGGTATGCTTAAAATTTTCGTAGTTAAATTACCTACAACATAGGAGGGCTAACTTTTTTTCGTCAATAGAATTTTTCCGATTTTAAAGTGGTTAAATCTGAAATTGTGTAAAAAATTTCGTTTTTTTTCAACATTTTTTGAACGTTTTTTGGCATAGTGGCCAAACTACTGAAGATACTTGAGGGCGAAGAAGGCAAGAAATTTTTATGGGAATTAGTATAATGCATAATTCAACAGTTAAAAACGAAAAAATGAAAAATGCAAATTTTTGCCGTACCTATATGAAGTAGTGTTCTGCAAAAATGGGAATTTTCATATCTCGGAAACTAGATCTGCCACAAGAAAATGGAAGTCATATTCGGAATCAGGAGAAAATTTCACTTTAGGAAAGGACTATTTTATTCTTGGAGACTAAAGTTGATCAAAATTTGTCGAGTAGTGTAATGTTTCATGAATCTTGTGATGATTTTCTGTCCCTAAAAAGTGAACATTTTTTTTTATAAACACCGCCAGATTGGGTGAAATGTGCTTCGCCGGTAATTAAATCTTGCATTCAAAAGTCCGATATGGTTTCCAACATTCGGCCACTAATTCGGCGCGTTCTTTCGGTGTGAAATTGTACTGGTTTGAAGTTTTCAAAACGTGTCTAAGAAAGTAATTCGGTTGACAAAAGGCGCTAATAGCACACCCTGTATAAATATAAATATAAATATATAAAATCCTAATTGCATACCGTATGCACATACTTTCATACAACCATACTTACATATTGACATACAAATATGCATAAATAAATACTGATTAAAAGGTGTAGCTTCTAACACCATCAAAGTGTTAACTAAATAATTTATGCTCGATTTGTGTACCAAGAAACCGCATGTCTAATTTATACATTACATATTTACAAATGTCTGCACAATCGCATCCGCACATATATGAATAAGCGTTTCCGGAAACTAAATAAATTCACAGGCAATTAGTTAGAGTAAATTTATTTATGCAGATAAGAGCCATACAAGTTGGCATTTACTGTACATACAGTAAGGACAATTGTGTTTGAAGACTATAATCGTAATAAACATTTTTGAAGGTGAAATGGTTTCAATTTATTAATACCACCGTTCATAGAATAAAGAATATCCTTTAATCGAGCTTACTTGATAAGGTTAAGTATTGAACCACAATCTCTGGAGTTCATACTATTATTAGAAATTCACCCGGCAATGTTCCAGTATTTGCCTTACAGTTTCCTTTCCTACTCAACAAAATCTGCAGTATCCATCTGAATTGATAACCAATTTAGTTCTGTAAGAATTCCAGTAAGCCCATGTATTCTGCAAAACATTTTAAGTTATAGAATCCTAAGAGTGAGTGATACTAGCCTGATAGATTACCCCAGTATTGGTCTCTTTGGGGTATTTTTCTTCTTTGTCCAAAATGGGTAGGACCCCATTTCCTATACCATAGAAGAGCCGTAAACCAATAAAGAGTGTGGGTGCTCCATTTTTTGCGAGTTTGTCCGCGATTTCATTTCCTTCAAAACCAGTATGATCCGAAACCCAGATTACCAAAGCTCAATTACTTTATTTCGGTAATTAAACCACTTATTTGAAACGGAATACGATCACCTTAGAAGTGGCCATCTCCAGCCCCCATGAAGGTTTCACAGCATCTTCATTCCGAATCTCAGCTCCGGCAACAGTTTCAGAAACAACTTCATCAGTTCATTTGGTATCTTCCTCAACAGGATGATCAACAACCGCTTCGACTTTGGGTGGTGGAAGGAATTTCTTAGCAGCTGCTTTCTCCTTTTCAGTCTCCTCAGGATTGCGATGGAAGGACAAATCCTCCACTACAGGCCATTTAGAAACACGCGAGATTAAACAACCACCACATCAAACAGATTGAATGGGGAGCCTTGTTGTTGCATGGAATAGCAGTATCAATAACGGAAATTTATACATAAGATGCTTTCATGATGGGTTGACGATCAGCATTTGGGCCAGTGATAATCAAGAGACGAGGTTCTTGAAAAGCTGATTGAATTTAATTTGTAAAATCAACAGGAGTGAAACGCCCAGCAATAAGGGTTGTTTCGGTGTACTTAGTAAACAAATATGAGCACAGCACGCTGGCCGATGGGACGTGCGGAAATGACGAAAGCATCTTGTGAGTACTCGATAGCAACAATAGCACCGGCAATCCACATCAGCTTCTCCCAAGTCTCGCCAAGATTGATGATATTGATACCATCAGCGTAGCGCTTGTAGACATACTGCCCATTTCGAAGTTAACGCTCTCAAAGCCCAAATAAGTGGTGGACACCAATATTTTGGTAATGCCATCCTCTTTGAGTGACTAAATATCGAAGTCATCCGACATTTTAAACTATTAAGAGCTACGGAATATTGTGAATGCCACTGGGAGTGTTAGCAAAAATAGACAGACCAAGTGTGTGTTCACCTTGCTATTGCTATGTCCCTCCATTTCCAGTTTTAAAGTTACCTGGTGAGATTTGAGGGACGATAACTTTGAAATTGGCCTGTAATTTGATATATCACTTTTGTTGTCACTTGAAAAAAAAATAGGGGTGATGATTACACAGAGCTAAAAAGTTCACCAATAATTAAAGAGATCGACATCTAAAAGAGCCTGAAGGGAGTGAGAGAGTGAACAAAATCGAATAAATTTGCACTAGAAAATCTTCTTAATATTGGTTTAAATTTCTTCTAAAATTTGTTGAAAAGTAAAACGGCTGGAAATAAGGAGATACTTCTGATGAAACCCAAGATTCCCTTCTCGTTTTTACTGAAAAGGTTTTCATCTTAATTCAACGGTACACCTTCTTAATTACATGGCAAAGTTTTCATCTTAGTTTTACAAATTATCTCGTTAATTTTATTGAAAGTACATACCCAGTCGTAATAGGAAAAATTTCTTATTTGAAAAAATCATAGAGAAATTCGCTAATTTTGTTCTCATTTATGGGGTATTTTAGGTGGGATTTTCGCATTGGGTAGTGTACGTTTTTAAAATTTCTTAACTCCTCGTTTGCGTCAAATTCCGTTAATAACAGAGAGCCAAAGATAGTATATGAAGATGTTTTATCTGCAAGATTGGAATGAACATAAGCCAGTTCATCATCGGATTCAAAAGTTGTTTAAAAAATTTACCGCAAAAAATTTAACCGCCTCATTAATATTTGAAGCACAAACATCGTTACAAAAAAATTCGAAATACTTGATATATTTTACTTCGGCATTAAGTATATTCAGAAGTTCTTTGAATTATCTTTTATATTTATCTCAGAGTTATTAATGGGCCTTATTTATTTAAATCAATAAACTAAATATAAAACATACAGCTCAAGAAAATTAAATCCTTTGGTTGTTTTGTCTTTATAAAGAACTTATTTATTACATTTTTTTAGATGTTTATGCTCCTCCAAATGTTGCGGCCGTCGTAGCCGAGTGTGTAGCATGTGCGCACTTCATTCGATGGTTCCTGCGTTCGAATCCTGTCCGAGGCGAGTAATATCAAAAATAGAAAAGTTTTTTTTTTTAATAGTGGTCGACCTCGGCAGGTAATGGCGAAACCTCCGAGTATATTTTTGGCATGAAAAAAAAACTTCTCGCATTAATCATTTGCTGATCGGAGTCATCGTAATACTCTAAGTCTCTCAATTTGGGGTACAGCATCAAGACGCACACCATAAATTGTAGGAGAACTTCGGTTAAACATCAAGCGTTTGTGTAATATTATTATTTTATTTTCGTTGCTCTGAATACCACGGAGTCTTACCATGAAACTTTGCATTTAAAAGTTGAAATACATTTACTACGTAACTCGAACAGTGAACTCTTAAACGTAACAAAAAAACACTTTATATCTGTTTCAATATCACTCAAGGCCTTATCTACCTCATTACTAATCGATAGAGAAGTAATAAAAAATTCTAAAAATTCAACCTCCAACGATGACAAAACAAAGTTCAATTCGCTGTTTATAAACAACAAATCAAGCAAAGACTTAAGAAGGATTTCAAAATATTTTCTTCGCTCGCGCTTTCTACTTGATGCACAAATTCTTATTATTTTTTTTTGTTTAGTAGTACACTTACTTATTCGTCATATTGCAATCAGTGCTACTATCGGCAGTCTACTTATATATTCTCGTTGACCACGCTTTGTTTTTTTTTCACAAAGCTGTGCTAATTTTATATGTTTTCTGCTTTCAACTTTCCCTAGCAGTAATGCTTCAGGTGATTTGATTTTCCGACACCACCGTTGACTCCGCCGGCCATTGGAACTGGTTGAATACCACCACCTGTTTATTTCCTGTATTTGCGCATTTTCACATTTGTCGGTTGTTGGTTTCTGATTGCTGTTGTCGTCGCTCTATTTGATTTATAGTTGCAAATTTTAATGGAAGCTCAATACTTCATATTTCATTTTCTGAAGTCCGCTGGCACTTTTGAGTACTTTTTCTATTTCGTTTTAAAATCATTTAATTTATATATTAATATTTATATATTTAATTGTTTGCAAAGGGCATTGGAATTAAAGATTTTTTATGAAATATCTTTTTTTAATATCGTGCATCTCCAACTAGAGTACAACTCATTTCATAATTTAAACGCCTACATATTGATAATATTTAATTTAATATATATGTATAATATTTAATTTAAAGTTTTTTTTATATGTATGTATATATGTAGTAGATCAAAAAACATTTAAATCCAAGTTTGTGCAAATGCGTAAAAAATTCAATAAGTTTTCATAAAAATGCCTTTATCAGAATTAAAAAAAAAACAAAAATAAAAAATGCGTATGCAGTTTTATAATAGCGCATATAATTTTTTGGTATAACACTATACTAGTGCAGTTTTGATAATGCCGACGGCATTGCGCTTCTTTTGAGTTTTCTTTCAAAATTGCACAAATAGTTTTTATTTAAGAATGCATTATATTTGTATAAAAAGCAATTTAAATTAGGTGAAGAAAAATAAGTAGTAAAAAATGTACCATTATCATAGTGCTTATCATACCTATACGGCAGGGACCTTTGGACCAGTTTCAACGCTGTGGTTGTTACTACCTTTCTTTTACAACACAAATCGTATAGTTCTAATATTTAAACTTTGTAAATTTTATTAAAACTTTTCATATAGATTTTTGACTTATTTATAACAGAATAGAAAGTGCAAGCTAAATTGGAAAGAGTTTCACGTCTTCCATAAAAAAGTTTGCTAAAATTTAATGAGCTATTATAAAACTACATACCCAAATATTTAGCTTAGTAAGTTTGAAATTTTGCCACAAATTATTAAATTTTATTGAAATTTACGGAAATTTCAAAGCTTAGATTCATGCAGTTTTTTATCGGCAATGAACTGTACTCTTAAAAATTTATTTAATTTTAAAAATTAATTAGGAATAAATTAAGTGTCGAAACTTGTCCTGTCATATATGTAGTTATAATAACTGCCATATGTAGTGGCATTATAATTATGAAATGAGTTGTATTAAATATAAGCTAAATTTATTTATTACAGTTTGATTCGATTTAACAGTATCTCGAATAGTACTATGATGCTATCAAATTATTTTTGGAGATTCTCTTTTACCCGAAAGGTTAATCCAAATGGAATTGGATTCAAAACGGTTACCCTACTCTTCTTATTCGATTCGTTTGAAAGTGCATACCTTTTATTTGCCTACTTTGAGCCAAAATCTTTAATAATCAAAATTAATTTAGTCTGCAAAGCTAAGATCCACATTTAGAGTAAAATCTTGGGAGTTTTTAATTGTTTATGTGGCCCATTGCAAATGCTTTCAATATTTTTTTTTAAAAGGTCAAAAAATAGTTTGGAATATAGGCAAAGAGCTAAAAGTTCTTGAACTTTATTTTGCAACCAATTTAACATATAAAAAGAGATTGAGTGAAGAAAATATAAGTATATAAGTATTTCACTTTTTTTACGAAATTTTTTGTTGTTTTGTTTCCTGCGTTCGTTCGCGTTAGTTTTGTTTTATGAATATTTTATCTTAGAAAGCCTGTAACGAAATTTTTCAGAAAATACACTTCTACAATATTTTAGCCATAACTCATTTCAGAAATCGATAATGAGCTGAGATTTTCAACAGAAACGAGATATTTATCTCAATATGCCTTTTATCTTATGTATCAACTAGTCCCGCGAATTCTTCTGCTCGTAGTCAGAAAAAAGATGATCTACTCTTAAGTTAGTAGCAAATTTTTTTTCATAATTGTCAAAAGAAAAAAATTTATGAGTTAACTTTATCTCGACTATGACCAAGGTGCATTGTTTTTTTTTTAGCTGTACACGGTTTATTAGATATGAACTAAGTCGAAATCTCGACTACAAAGCCATCTAAGGGATTTGTATAATTTTTTTTTTGCATAGTATACATATACAGTAGACATATATATGTATATGTTTTCAACGTCATATAAGTCGGAATTGATTTTCTAATATCATAAATATTGAACCATAAATATGAGTTTCCAATACTAGCACCATCTAGCGAAACCTGTAAGAAACGTATAAATTCTTATTTCGTCGCAATCGGTTCTTATTGGCCGAACTTCTCCAACAATTTGTGGTGTGCGTTTTGATGTTGTAACACAAATTGAGGGACCTACAGTTTTTTTTACGCCGACTCCGAACGGCGAATGTTTTTTGTGAGAAGTTTTTCATGGCAGCAGTATACTCGGAGGTTTGCTATTGCCTGCCGAGGGGTGACCGCCATCAAAAAAAAACTTTTCTAAAATTTTTGATGTTACTTGCCCCGGCCAGGATTCGAACCCACCGAATAAAACGCGCACATGATGCACACGCGGCTACGGCGGATCAGAAATAAAGATTTTCTGGACAACTCGCTTCTAGCGCCACCTAGCGCAGTAATTTTTCCACGAAAGTATTTAGTTATTGCACCAGTACTATAGCTTTTCAATATCATTAATAACAGTCAATAAATACGGGTTTTCTGAATAACTCGAAATATTATTTATCGCTACACTTTCATTATGCGTTTCTGATTTCTGAATAGCTCGCCTTATTTTTCATAAAAGTTTTTGTTATCGCATCAGCACCATACTCTTCAATAACATCAATATCGGGCGGTAAATATGGATTTTCAGAATATCACGACTCTTGCGAGTGTCCGTGACACGGGTCTAGAAAATATACAAATTTGTCTGAAATTCGATCATCGGCTGTAACAAAGAAAACGGCTACTTTTTTTTTTATATATATAAGGATATAGAGTATATGCTGGGTTTAGGAAATAGTAATTATTATTAAAAAATGAATGTCATTGACATTAATTCGTTTCCACTTAGGTTTTTAATGTCATAAAAAACTGTTTATTTAAAGTCATTTATTAATTTAAAAATCATACAACGAGTGTCTGTCTATACTTTTTATCTCATGGTCTCGTGTGTGCTTGATATTCATTCAATCTAGTTCAATTTTTCTTTCCTATTTTTTTTTTCATTATTTGCCTCCAAACCTAATTTGGCAATGATGATGCAAACTCGTTGCAAAAAAAAACATCATCAACAATTTTATTTATACATATATATTTCTGCTCGCAAAACATAAATTAAATGTGATTTTATTTTATATTTATATTTACAGTATACACAATGAAGAAAATCCTTGTCATTGGCTGTAAACTTTAAAATTTATGGTAAGTTATTATAATATTTTTAATTAATTTTAATACTTACTTCTTTCTTGCATTATCACGGTTTAAATTATAAAAATTCAGTGCGCACGCAGCAGATTTCGAAAAATTTTGTAGAAACCACCTAGCGAAATTACGTACAATAAATTTATATTTCAAATTTCAAACTCAATCAAAGTCGCAACGATTTTACAAAGAAATTTTGGCCACGTCACCGTTGATTGCGCAAAAGTGTTTGGCTTCTTTCAAGTAAAGTTATTTATTTTATTATAAAACTTCACAGAAGTGATGAAAAATATTCAGTGTTTTCTTTATCGCAACAAATTCCTACAAGCTTTCCACCCACACAGACAGATGACATCCTACTACATTCGCCGACATTCAACATGAAACATGAAAGTGAATTGATTGCGTTTTCGTATGAGTTTGCGAAACCAACATAAAAATATGAATATCAAGCTTTCAATCAAACGTGACAATGTGTTATGTAACTTTTTATTTAATTTCAACATTTTACATTGGTAGCGATTACGAAAAGCATCACTCAAAAACACGGTTGCCACTTCGGTAATAAGTTGCCATTTTTCCGTTTGGTAATTTGGTAACTTTTCCAATGGTAAAAATTATTTAGTTTTGTTGTGCAAGAAAAATCACTTAGAAAACATTTGCAGAAAGTAATATTGCTAATACTTATAACCAAAAAAAAAGCGTTCACTGTGAATTTGTGTGGGTCGCTAATTTGTGTGGAGGCAGGAAGATTTAAAGTAAAATGAGAATTTTGTAATTTTTATACAGAACTTCTTTTGCTGTTGCAAATGCGGATCGATTTCAGAAGACAACATCAAACATATTTTTCATTTATTATATGACAGATTTTCCAACTTGCAAACAGTTCCTCTTATTTATTTAATAGACTTGCCTGTCGATTCATTGGATATCTAAAAAATTCGGCATCATCATTGAATCCACCGTAGTCCAAGTTTTCCTAAGATATCCATAAAAGCGATCACTGAAGCCAATTTCCTAAGAACGAATAAGTTCAAAGTACATGCTACTTTCGAATTACGACGAATACGGTGATATTTGTTATGTGCAGATTTTACGAAAATTCAAAGGGGAATCAGTTATAGAGGCTTTCTGGGTTTGAGAGAAAACTGACCTTCACTAAATTTTGTGTATAATTTTATCAAATAAAATACCTTCTTGAAGTAAAATTTTTGAGTAGCATAAACCGAACCACAAGCACACAATTTATGTTATAAATATTGAGACGAAAATTATACCTTTCTTTTAACTGCATTGTAAACTGACTGAGAATATTTTTATTTATACGAGTAATGGTAAAGTTGTTATTTTGTGTTTCTAATTACACTTGGGGCAATGTACATAGATTGGTGAAATCGGATAATAACCACGCCTCAATAACGGTGTTTTCCAATAATCAAATTAATGCAATACTTCATTAACTATATAAAATAATTCGCTAAAGTTTGACCTACAAAATTGCGTTATATTTAACCGTCCACTTTGGAGAAAAATGATATATCTCCTAAACTACCTGATCAATATCTACAGGCATAATTCTTAAAATGATAGAAATCAGCCCACTCCTCATATAACGGGAAATTCTAAAAGTAGAATAAAGGTAAATTTTGAAATATGGAATCAAAAATGGGTCCAAATTAGAGCAAATAGTTCATCTCCGAAAGAGCCCTTTAAAATTTTAAACCAATTCAGCATTTGAAGTCAATAAGCGTAATTTCGAAAATTGTAGTAATCGGAGAGAAATCATGTAACGGTAATTTAAAAATTCCAAAAAATCTATATTCAGTTACATTGAATGATAATTTGTTGAAAATTTATACATGGACTGAGTTAGAAATCCGTATTGGAAAATGGGCGCGGCAAAGCCCACTTCCAATACACAAACCTTCGAAAAAAGTTTAGAAAAATCACGAGCATCTCTCACATTTATTAACGGTAATTTACAAGAAATCAAACAACTCGCTACTTTAATAAATAATGTAGCAACTTTGCTGAAATTAGGTGCGAAGAATTCAAATAGAGAGAAAAATACAAAAAGTTCCAAATTTCGGAAATTGAAAAATTTGCGAGTGTCCACTTTAGATCAAAACTACTTTAGCACACTTGCCTTTTGTTTGAACTAAGTTTAGTTTATTCAAACTTAAGGCCCCATTTCTAATTGAAATATAAACTGGATACGTGATTTTAATTTTTTCTAAAGCTCAATTCGGAGATCGTTCTCATTTTTGGGTATCAATATGATGAGGTAATTTAACTATATATCAAGAGCCGCTGATATGTAGACATTTCTTACAGATACGTAAAAAAAAATAAGTTCAAAGTTGCCGTCATCAAGCAAGAAATTTAAAAAAGAAAGTGGCAACCTTGAAAATACTGCCGTAATGCAGTTTAATTGAAACTGGTATTCGTGACCAGCGACCCTTAGGAGAACCTACAAATTGACCCACTCCAATTCTGGGGAACACCTTTTTAATTATGTGGAACTATCTTATCCAACAAAAGTTCTCAAAGTCTTTAATTGTGCACCGAATCGGACGTATATTAAAAGCATCCTTTGATATCCTTTTATCAATTTCAATAAGTTTCCTCAAAAATTGCAATATAGTTTGGAATTATCTTTTATGCAAATTTTTTCGTTGAAAATCGGGAGCTCCGTTTTGATTTTAGAACTATGATTTCTTTGAAATCTCTCATATAAACTTTTGCCCTACAAGTGTTCATTCCGTGGCTCTTAAATGGGTAAAATAAAATTTTTCAAAACTTATATTTTCTAAATTGTAATTATTGTTTTTATTAAATAAATAAAATTGCATTTCAAAATTTTTGGTAACATTTTTAGAATTCCTTTGTCACTTCTTTGCGGCGTTGTGAGAAGCGAGCTCAAAACGCACAAACAATTTGATTGCTTGATCAGCCTAATTGTAAACGTCCTTAATCAGCAGCATATTCGTAGGCGCACGCAGGCAAACATCAGCCACACACACACACACACACGCGCAAATGCGCTGATAGGCAGGCGAGAATTTTTGTTAAAGCTGGATATGTTGTCGGATTGTAATGAATTTTCAGCTTGACTGACTGCCTGCCAGAGCTGCCAACATTTCATTGCTTTGAAAATTTACGTTACATACATACTACATATACGCACATATCGAGCCCTAACTACGAAAATAATGTAGTATGAAACTCATAGTACCTCTTCTGATACAGCTTCTAAAATTATGTTGCATTCAAATGGAAGGGATTGTACAAATCTCGGAGTAAACTTCGTTCAACTGTTGGAGCGCTTACTTCTTCGCCTCCTCGGGATAAATCTTATGCCTAATATTCGAACGATATTATTTAATGTTCCCTTGTTAATTTCAAGAAAGTAAATCACAGAATTTTAAATTTATCTTTTATAAAAGTTGAAATCACAAATTTTTCTTTAATTTCGATTAATTTTTCGATTGAGTTAACAACATCAAATTTGTTTTCGTTTAGTTTTCGGTAATCGACTAGCGACAACAGCGGACTCGGCGATAGCGAAAATCTTCCGGAAAGTGCACAGCACAACAACAGCACTTAATGCCATAAACAGACAGGTGAACCGCGGTCTTAACCAAAACCGCCCCTGCCAGAGAACCGTCCTAGTAGCGTTGGACCTGTCAAAAGCTTTTGACATAGTCAGCCACTCCACGCTACTTACTGACGAGGAAGCATCGACTCTCCCGCAGGGACTGAAACGGTGGACCGCGAATTACCTGTGTGGTCGCCAATCATCGGTATTATTCAGAGACAAAACATCAAATAAAAGAATGATTAAACAAGGGGTACCGCAGGGTAGCGTCCTGTCTCCACTCTTGTTCAATCATCACAAAAGTCACAAAAGTCTCCTATGCCGATGATTGCTCGATAATGGCAACCGGCAATGTAATTGACGACCTGTGTTCGATGGTGAACGGATACCTCTCCGACCTTGCCCATTTCTTTACAAGTAGAAACCTGGCGCTGCCCCCTGCCAAGTCCTCGGCGACCCACTTTACCAACTGGACGAAGGAGGTCAGGCTGGATCTCAACATCCACATCGATGGTACCCCCATTCCGACGGTTAATCACCCGAAGATTCTGGGGGTGCCTGCTCTCCTTCTCCGCGCACACTACCGCAATCGCCAATAGAGTACAGAGCCGCAACAATGTTCTCAAGTCGCTCGCCGACAGCTCTTGGGACAACATACAAGGCGATTTGCGTTGTTGGCAACATACAAGGCGATTGGCCGGCCGGTAATAAACTATGCTGCGCCAGTATGGTCGCCGGGAACCAGCAGGACGCAGTGGATGAAGCTGCAGATCTGCCAGAACGCCGCATTCCGCACAGTGACGGGATGCTTGCTGATGCCGCCTGAGGAACATCTCCACCAAGACGTCAATGTGCTCCGCGATAAGGAGGACAACTTCATGCTCAGCAAGCAGTTCCTTGCTGGGTGTCACCGTTTCGGGCACCCAAATAGGCATCCGCTTGCAGTGGAGCTACCCCCCAGGCACATCAGAAGGCATCTCTTAGAACTAAAGGACGAGATCCAGCAACTCACAACGCAAACGCTGGATCCGGAGGCGTACCGGCGGGTCCTAAGCAACATCCACAGAGAGACAGTCACTACCACCATTGACTCTCGCGAGGTAAATGCTGTTATCGGAGCCCAACCACCACCTGTAGCAGATGAGGAGTCCCTGCTGCTCCGCGAGTCGCGCGTCACTTTGGCATTACGATCTGGAAACTGTTGTTGGTTCAACTCCTACCTATCCAAAATCAACCCTGACATACCCAATACATGTCCGGCATGTGGAGATATCCGCACGATACCAATCACCTATTCACATGCCCTATCAAACTCACTCATCTAACCCCCCTCTCCCTCTGGTCCAACGCTGTCGAAACTGCACGTTTCCTGGGCCTCCCCCTAGATGAGTTCGACGACAACGACCATGGGTGAATCCGCTCTTTACGGGGCGTGATAACCGCTATAACAACAACAACATAGCGAAAATCGTTAAAAAATGGCTGGTGAATAGCAACATCGTTAAAATTTTCATTGAGATGACTTAATCGTCGAATATCGTTAAAATATGTTAGTGATTCGCACAACTAGTAAAATATTTAATCGTTAATCGTCGTAGTTATGGAGATACACGACTTTGAATTTTAAAATTAGATACAGATCATTAAAGCTATCTATTGGAAAAATAATGAATTTCTTTTTACTAGACCCAATATAAATAAATATCTACTTATATTAGATATAAGAACAGCGAGGGTATTGTGATAGCTGTGCCATACAAAATCGCAAAAAAAAATCATACTGGCTTTGACAACTTATTTCATTCTCTCTATGACGTCAGTGGATTTGGTTCACGGGACAATAAAATCATTTATTCGAGGTCTCGCTCTATGGGCTCCTATCGAATTGCCCACAGTTATTCACAATTTCAGAATAAACCCTTTGGAATATGAATGTGTGTCCTTAAAATACTCAGATTCATGAAATTGGAAATAAATCTCTTATCGTCTTCTATCGAAAAAAGAAAATCTAAAATTAAGCTTACTGCGCTCTGTTGTTTTTTTTTCGAAAAAAAAAAAATACGTTTGCAATTAAATTACTTTGAAAATAGCGAAACAAAAACTTACAACATTCATTTTAATACTCTATTGCCCGGGGACTACAAAAGGTTTAGCATTACTTTAAACAAATTCAATGATTAGAAGCTGTTTTGTATTAAAAATATTATTTCGCTATGTTTTCAAAACGTATATCATAGGTTTAAGTATTGGAAAATGTTTCCTGGTGTTTTTACACGAGAGAGATGAAGCAGCTGCATAGATTTTCGAGTTTAGAACTCGATAAGCATTTAATACATAATCACATACTGAATTTATAACAAATTGAATCTCACACTTTTTAATGTAGATTTTTTCGAATTCTATTCATTCGTTTATGTTTTTATAAATTTTGTCTGTACTAAAAAGAGAATAAAAAAAGTTTTTTCAAAGCGAAATGCAATATTTTTTATTGCATTCTTATAAGCGTATTCGCCCCATTTTTATCCAGCAGCCTACCATAGTGAAAAATGAACGTAAGTGGCAAATTCCCTATTTCTGAAGTTCCAATAAGATTAGAAAAAAAACCAAAAAAACGTACCTTCTGTAAAATTTGCTTCTTTGGCGCGTACGTTATTTTCGCGGCAAGGGCTTGGTTTGTATACAAAATATATACCCGTGAATCAAAATCTACATATTTATGTAGTTTGTATTCACATCATTGGAACCTTCTACACCAATGCTTGCCATTTCGCTTAAACTCCATAGTTGCGCCGTAAACTGTGCTTCACTTTCTTTGCTTTCACGTTTACTCCTATTTCTTGGCTTTAATTTTATTAGCTTGACGTGTAATGGAATGCTTGATATCTTCAAATACCCATATACACACATACGCCGATATACGTTAAAATGAATATAATTGACTCCGTGGTATTGGCTTGTCTGGATGGTAGGTTACCTAAATTATTATACATTCAAAATATATTTACATAGTTAGAGTACATCCTTCTAACAATATTCCTATACGAGTATGCATTTGGTTTCCCTATGCACATACGCACGTATTTGCTAAACTTTGGTATTGGCGAATTTGTTTATTTTGTTTGGAACTTATGTGGTTTTGTACTTTAATTAATTCTGTCATGTTTGTCTTTAGGTGCTCATGTGGTCCGGCACTGACTGTATACTCATTTGATCGTATTAGTATATATACAAATATTTGTGGTATTGAAATTGAAATTCAATTTCTCCCAAGGTTGTCTTACAAATACAACTATTACAAAATTTACATGCATTTTGTTTTTGCTTTGACGGCTTTTGAAAACTCAAACGTAAAAGCAAAAACAAAATACATGTAAGGTGAATAAAAAAAGTCAAATCGGCTGCTATACTCGTAGTAACTACACCTTATTTATATGAATTCGCTTTAGCTTATCCTAGCCTCATTTGAGCATTTATTGAAATTGATCGGTCGGATAGTCAAGTACTTAACATATCGTGATGGTAAGTAACAAGTTTTTGTATTATCGAAATATTTAGCAAGTAAATGTATTAACCAACTTAGTAGGTGAATCAAAATTCACGCCGACAATCACACCAAAGAAGTAAGATTACAAAGAAGTTACACGGCGTTTCATTTCTTGTGGCAAGGATTTCCATGCAATTTCACCCCACCAGAAATCAATTGGATCTAATCAGATTCTAAATGTCAATCAGCAAAAGTCAAATTAGTTCTGGTATAATATAATTGGACGTGATTTTCTGTTAGAGGAACGGTGAGTGTGATGGAACTTCTTTGTAATCTACGTTCTTTGATCACACAAATATTTAATGCAAAAACTCAGACAACATCTGCTCAAGGCCTGGACAAGGATTATTAAAAACACAGCAGGAATGTTAGCTATTCAAAAATTCATCAAAATTTATTGAGCTTTAGGGCACTAGGATGGGAAATCTAACTAAAGAGCCGAAAACTTAGGCAAAGTGCGAAACCCCTCAAACGGGAAAGGGATAACTATTTTGAAAACAAAAATTGTACTCAGTAAGCATACAAAATATGGAAGCGAATATATTTCAATCAAACAGCCAGTTTATTATTGTTATTATTAGCATGCGGTCGTAGTGCGTCGCGACCTCTGATATAGCCTAATGCAGTTCCATGTGGTTTTTAATTGATATTTCCCCAACTATGTGGAAGTCTGCAACCAGCGAGGGCTACAGAGCATATACTTTAGGGTTTCATCGTCCAGCCTGCAAAAAGACCAAGATTTAGTTTAGTGAGATGAGAATAGTTTCGTTAGGCACCAAGTGAGTGTTCTCTCTTCTGTCTTATCTGTCAAAGGAGCTTATTTGATGAACCTCTTGATGGTAGTATACAATATTTCATCTGTATTTGTCGCAAAAATTATATCCAGTACCTACAGATATTTTCTTCTTTTCGCAAGATAAGTCCATAAAAAAGTTACAACTCATGAAATGCTGGGATGGCGCCGCATTTTGCAAGTCCAACTGCTTGTCGTGTAATTTTCCTCCATCCCAATCCAATAGAACGGTGTATGTTTTTGCTTTTGTTTTTTGATTTTAAGTTCGTTGAGGACATTGAAGTCCCAATCAAAAATTTTTGTTTTGGTAATTAAGTATTTCAATATCACAAATCTCTATTGCCTGAGCCAGCAGTACCACATAACCTATAAGGTGACTATTTGTTTCACAAACGTATTGAATGACGACAATTGTTGGAGAAACACTCCACGTCTTACCAATGAGGTGAATAAAAGGAAAATAAGCTCTCGTTGCTTCAAATATGTTCAATCCTTATGTTAGGTTTACTAATTGGAAGCTATTGTCTAACCACATACACCCACCTAAACTTGGAACTGTAGAACATGGAACATTTAAGTTGGATATTGTGCTTTAAGCAAACTCTGCCATAAATTTACAGAAAATGATAGACTCGCTTTAGGTTTACAGCACGCAGTGTGGATTAAAAGTTAACGAAATCGAAAATATTACTTTTCAGGGATTGTAGTAGGACCTCTTCTGGGTGCCATTAGAATTTAGGAAGCTGTGGCTCAATGAGTTTAAATACTTGGGTGTACCACTAACCTACAAACTCACTTTTGTTAAACACTTAGATGCAAAACTGGCAAGCAGAGCTTAAAACTGCGGCAAATGCCACTTGGCTGAAATATATAAACAGTTATCGTATTTCCATCTCAAAATAGATGCAAATTTTCTATGGTGCCTCTAGCTACATTATGTAGTATGTTGCGCAAATCTGGGGTGTAGATAAGTAAAGAGTCCGTAGAGAATTTTCTGTGTGTCTTTAGAAAAAAGCTAATATTTCTCCCAACTAATACTCCAAACTTTATGCTGCATTTTGAACCAGGATTATGTTTCCTATTCTACCATACCTTAAGTTCTATATTTCACGTTATTTTAGTCTAGAGCCAAACAAACAGCCTCGCATCGTAGCCGGGACGACAGTGCGAGGATTTTTCTCCCGCATCGCTTAAACGGAGCATTTCTGTAGTTCCAGAACAAATGTTAAAAGACAATGTTTGCTAACTACACCGAAAAGGACTCTAAGCTAGGTTCCATGATATTTAAATTGACCTACTTCCTTCGCACTCTTCATACTTCAAAGATGGACATTCTACTTATGCGATAAGTCTAATTTTCCGCGCAAGGGGTGGCTTGTTAAATCTTAGTACGAGATTTTTTTTGAAAATATCAATTCTCCTAAGTGTGTATATATAAAAAAAAATATTCGGTTTTTTTTCTTTTTAGTGAGAAAGTTTTGGATTTTCCAAAGTTATAAATATTCTTCAAGGTTATAACTATCATTCACTGTACGTTTGTATAAGTAATTATCTTAAATATAGGGAGCTTATTATAAACGGGCTTCAATAAGGAGTTCAGCTCTAAGTTATTTGCGGACAAATAACATTTATTTCTATTGTCGAAGTTCTTTGTGTAATTGTCTAATAATTTTGTAATCCATTGGCAGAAGAAAAATAAATAAAAATATCTATTCTATTTACTAAAGCATAAAATGCTTAATCTCTTTTGTTCTCAAAAAAAATTTCACAA
Organism: Anomoia purmunda; assembly: GCA_951828415.1. Classification (NCBI taxonomy): domain Eukaryota; kingdom Metazoa; phylum Arthropoda; class Insecta; order Diptera; family Tephritidae; genus Anomoia; species Anomoia purmunda. The sequence continues at coordinate 51,548,272 of OX639997.1, forward strand.
ATAAAAATAACAAAAATTTCGCGCTTACATCATATAACATAGTTTGATGTTTGGCAGAACTTCTCCTACAATTTATGTCAGATGATTTTTGTGAGAAGTTTTATAATGGCAGAAGTACTCTCGGAGGTTTGATATTGACTGTCGGCGACGGCCGCTATTAGTAAAAGCTTTTCAATAATTTTCGATGTTAGTTGTCCAGACCGGGATTGAAATCCGCAACACCCGAAGTAAGGCACATACAGCTATACACATTTGCTATGGCAGCCGCATTTCGCAAATATTTGGCAATAAATGGTTTACATTGTATAACGATTATTAATTTCAGTATGTTATAAGTCGTATTTTTGATTAAAATCAGGTTGGAAATTTTTTGAATTCAAGATTTACTAGACCGTCACAGCGTGCATGCATTTGATGTGTGATATAATTTATGCTCATAGCGTTAACGTAAGAAAAAGTTTGCAGCTAGCTGTGGTTGAAAATATGACTAGCGATACACGAAATTCTCAACATATTCTCAAGCGCTCATAACAGTGCAACACTAAATGAATTTGCTGATGTGAAAATAATTTCGGAATAATAAGCATACTGTTAGAAGAGAAAATAAGTGGAGATTTAATAAAGTAGAGTGGCTGGTAGTGATTTTATGGCACGCAGACATCAGATGCGCAGAATTTAAAAGAATGCGAAACTTCGCCTGAAACATTTTTTTGTAAATACTTATACCGTATGCAAAAAGGCTTAAGGGCATGAATTACAAAGAGAGACTGGAGAGGACTTAAAAAACATGAGATAAATGTTTAAAATGAATTGAATGACGAACAAGTGATAGCTTTGCTTTTGTTATGATGAGAGAGATCAGATGTTGGAGTAGTTTTGTTTAAAGTTGATTTAAAGCATTGAGAAATTTTCATAAGTCAGGCATTCTGGTGTAGGGTATTTAAATTATCTACTCCTTATTCAGATCCCTGCGCAGGATTTGCTCTTCGGAGGATTTTCATTTTCTTTTAAAAAATGGAAGAAGTTCTTCAAAGAACCCCATTTTTCTATGGAACAAATGAATAAATCAGAGACCTAACTTTTATAAGATAAAAGAGTAAAAGTTAATCAATAATTATTATACACATTTGTCGAGAAATCTATAACCATTACTCAAAGACTTATACTTCATAATAGTTACCAGCGAGACAACTGTTTTTACATCTTTCAAATACTTTTATTTTGAGATTTATATAATAAAAGTATCTTCATAATAATTTTGTGTAAGAAAATTTTTTTTAAGTTTTGAAAGACGGTACTTTTTTAAGATCATTTTGGGATAAGTTCGGAACTGGTTCGAAACTACTTAGAAATAGTTTCGTGTTCAGTTCAGGATCACTTCTGGACTAGTTCGATATTATTTTGGGTCCCGAAATAGTTCCATATTTCAAAACTTAAGTTGTTCATAATTATTATACAAAGACTTTTATTACATATGCAAATCTCAAAATAAAATTCTTTGAAAGATGTAAAAAGCATATATATCTCGCTGATAATTATTATGCAAAGACTTTTTTAATCTCAAAATAATAGTTATTGTTGATTTCAAAAATTGTTCTCACTAGTAATTATTATAAATAGCCGTTTATAATATAAATCGAGAGAATTAGTATAGTTCTTATCAAACTTAAGATAACTTTTTATTATTCAACGGTCAAATAAGGTTGTTGAAAAGTCAGAACGGGAATTTTATTCATTTTCTGCAACAGACTGTAACTTCCGTTGCAAAGTAAACTTTAATTTCAATAAAAAGCACACATGTTCAGCGTCTACAACAAAAATTATTATCTGGTTATAATTAATTCATGGTAGGTACTGGTGACAAAGACAGCTGGAAATCAGCACAGCTTGACTATCGATATCTCCTACAGGGATTCTACCGAACTCATACACATAAATATACTTACTATTAACGCAGAAAATTTTGCTAATAAATTCTTATCTATGAAAACTATACCAACGGATGCCAGAAGGTTTGAGTAAAATGGATGACTAGCTTGAACGTTTCGCTTGTAAAGTTCTATTTATCTCAATCAGTTCAAGAAGCATTTATCAAAAGATTTACTGTGCAATTTTGCATAGCTTCGATGGCTAATTACCGAATACTGCCGACAGTTTAGATGAATAGCAAAATGGTGTGTGTACAGTGTGTTTCACAACTCAATTAACAAGGCTGGAAATTTTGAAAGTACATTTAAATTCTAATTACGCAGTGCAGTAAGTATCACACTATACTCGTGTAGAATATTTCAAAAACAAAAAATCACTCATACACCATGTTGTACCCCGCACGCTGAGTTGCCGTGGAAATTCTTCGATATTAATTACAAGATAGAATTAATTAATATTGCGCAAAATAGCAAAGATGATTAAGTAAATTTGAAGACGATAAAGAAATTGAAATTAATTAAAAATAAGCTGTACTGGTAATCGGAGAGTTTTAAATTCACTGACGCTCGAAATTCACATTGCCTAAAATGCAATATTTTCATTATCTTTTATATTTTTATGTTTTTGCGAGCACACAAATTTTCATAATTTCAACAAATCTTTATTAAGCCGTAAGCATTAATTATTTATTTCATGTTTATTCATTTCATCAGCAGTCAGGTCATCAGTCAGTCACGAATGTACATCGTAGCTGTCAGAAGCAGGACGACTTTCGGTCAATCATTCGGCCAGATAATGTAAAGCGAACACGATACAAATGTGTGTGTGATGTGGTATGAAAATGGCCGCCCTCGAAAGGTGATGAAGATGAAAAGTTAATTATGCTACATGAAAAGAAGAAACGAAATGAGAAGAATAGGCAAAATTATATTCGAAGATGAAACTAAAAGCGTTGCAAAAAGTAAATCGAAGAGAAAAACAGTGTAGTATTAGAAATTAGATAGGCATTGATTAACTATAATTAGCATAAAACAAATTACGAAGTATACGAGGGGCGGCTGTTGATTTTTTTTATTCAATACTAGAAGACGGACTTCATCTGATCTACAATTAATTTGATTATAACTTTTGATGAGCGAGATTATCAGCCACAATGAACATGCCAAATTCAACTCATTATTAAATGAAACTTGCATGAAATCCAAATGAATCAAAGTTATTTATTTACATAAAAGTTAAATTCAGTTATTCAATGCAAAGCTTTCAAATAAACGCTGATTTTCTTTTGTTTTCCGTTGCCTAAATATATAAGAAATATGGAAATTCTAAGTTAATTCCGTAGACTTCCTGCGACTGGCCTTTTAATTTGCTTATGGTTATCGCAAAAGTCAAATGTACGCGGCAATTTGCAGGCGCTTGAAATTTTATGGCGTTATTTTATTCTTTTTTTTTACACAATCACTGTCGCTCTATTGCATAGTTGAAGTTCATTCAGGTTCTGCAACATAAGGATGATGACTGGGACCAATTTCAGTTTAATAAAGCGGGAGTCCAGGCAGTTCCAGCGAACTTAAAAAATCCAGTGGAATAGTTAACTATCTTATGGTTATTTTAATCACCAATTTTCGGCGTCAGATTTTTGCATATAGAAGTGTTAACTATTCTAATAAATTTTCGAATAAAATTTTCTCAGCACTTTTAGTTTGGTACCTCACCTTGTAATATTTTAGTTTGAGATAATTTCCCTTGTCTCACAATCGTATTGAAAAATATTTCTAACTCCAACATTTTCACATACTTTCGGTTTAATATCAATTATTGTAATATTTCACCACTTTAAAGTAATTCATTTTTCAAAACAGGTGGCAACCCTCCTTAAATATGTTTTCGAAGTTAGTTATTTTTACCACTCTTTTATTTGAAATCTATTTATATTGTAACATTTAAGTTATCTTATCAATTTACTTGAATTAAAATATTTAAACAGGTGGCAACCCTATTTAAAAATACTTGCAAAACTAAACTTTCTCAAATCTCTTCAGCTTGTTATCCATATTGTAGTATTTCGTTTATCTTAACAATTAAAATTATTTAAATTTTCGAAAAGGTGGCAACTCGCATTAAAATTTTTTTCGATAATTAGCTTGCATGAAATCCAAAATTAAAGTCGTTTGAGAGCTATATTGTATTAACTTATTTTTATTATTAATTTAATAAAATTAAACGTTTCAAGCAGCTCCCAATTTTTTCTACTTCTAAACCACTTTGCCACTTTGCTTAATATCTAAGTAAAAGTTAATTTCCTCCAAATAAGTAAATACGCCTAAGCGGTTTTTTCGAAATTAAAATGCAAACTCTATTTGAATAACACAAATTAAATTATTATATGTATTTTACCCAAAACAGCTTTTTTTCTACCTGTTGTTTATATATTTGAAAAAAAAAAAAACAGAACAAACTTATGCGTTAGAAGAAGATCAAACATTATAAATCTCTAACGTGGAAAAGTAAATCAATTTTTATAATTACCTGTCTATCTTTCATTCGAAATCAAATTAAAATTGAAACATTTAAGCTTTGATGTTCGTCAGTAGTTCCGGAAGCAACATCTGTTAGAGAAAATTGGCTTCGCCAGAGATGCGCAGAATAATAACCACAGTAATCACATAAATTAATATAAGAAAGAAAAAAAGCATTGAAAAAGCAGCAAAAATATATCACAGAAAACAATGTGTAAATGTGAGTGTAGTTGTACGCTTTTGGTAGTTAGAAAATTATCGCCTTTCCATCATTCGCTCATTAACGTCGGTGCGTTTTCGCTTTAAATTTCTTTTATATTTATTCACATTTGGATAGATATATGTATATGTAGTACTTTTAGCAGTTTTTCTGTTTTCCTTAAATCGTAAATTTTGTATTTTTTTGCCGCTTTGCCTCAAAAATTTAATCAACTAAATTTTTCCCTTGAACGCATAAAGACTCCCTCTCAAATTTGACTGGTTGGCTTCTAAATTTTAGGGTTGTAACCGAAAGTTACAGCCGGATTAAAGCCGCAGCAATTGAAAACATCGTAAATATCGAAACTTTATGTACACTCGCATACACACACACACACACACACACGTAAAATTTCTTACGCACAATTACGCGCGATTACTTTGGCAACTAAGTTTACTAAATACATGAGCGAACCACAGCCGGCAATCAATGCGCACATTTTTTATGGAGGCGTAAAAACTGCTTGTTTGTTAGAATATTCGAATACATACATACATTACATTTTCCATCATTACTAGGGAATCATTCATTTTTTTTTTACGAATCTTCGTAAATCATTCAACTTTCTATCATACTGTCGAAAGTTCAGAAAAACTACTGAAATAAGAGAAATGTAAAGCAACGAGCATTTATAAAATGCTGAGTTTCAGTTAGGTGCAGAAACTCGATTGTATCACGCCCCCCCCCCCCACCCCCCCCCCCCCACCCCCTTCCCATCCCACATCGATGCCAACTTTTCCATTAGCAGTGATGTAGTCACTCTACGGATTTGGTATTTTTTAAATTCTTACAAAAGTAGCATGAGTTAGACATACTATTGCAAACGTCGGACAGAATATTTATTATTCATAAGAGTTAAAAAAGGCGGTCGCCGTAGCCGTGGGGGTGTAGCATGTGCGGACTTCATTCGGTTGATCCTGGGTTCGAATTCTGGCCGGACAAGTAAAATCAAATATTATAGAAACGATTTTTTCTAACAGCAGTCGCCCTCGGCAAACAATGACAAGCTTCCCAGTTTATTTCTGCCTTGAAAAAATTTCCACCAAAATCAATTGACGTTCCGAGTCGGAGTAAAACTGTACGTCCCTCAATTTGTGCAATAAGAGACAAAACACTAAGTGCAGAAGAAGTTCGGCCAAAGATCAAGCTATATGGTGTAATTAATTTTTATTATTAATAAGAACCAGGGAGCTTGGTGGTTATAGGTTTGGTTTCATGTGGTCATAAAAAGTTTCGCACAACGAAATTTGAAAATACTTAAAAAAAATTTTGTTTGTTGTTTAACTTATTAGTCCAAAAGGAATTTTTAATTTGTTTGTTAAAATATTTTTGCAAATAAATCAACACAGATAATAAAAGTTTAAGCTTGATAGGTCTGCATAAAAATATTACAAAAAACTTCAACGGTACCATAATAAATAGCTCCGTCTTTTTAAGTCTTTTCAAATTGGTTCAGCTCTGCATGTAAATGTAAATCATTTTTCAAAGTTTATACACAATTTATGAAAAATCAACAACCATAACAAACATTTTAATATAATAAAGTACAAGATTAAAATGGCTAGAAACTGTCGCTGACCTTGATAATTTTCTGAATGTTTGGTTTTGCGAACTTCTTTTCATAAAACGCATGTTAGTTAGGTTAGGTTGGAGTAGCTGCCATCTGCGACGGTTCACTTAGGCCAGTTATTACCCATAGTGTTACCACAAGGAAATTAGTACCTTGAAACCTCACTAAGGTCATCCAGAACTGTGATCTCATATACCGTATCCTGCTTTTACAAAGTCCAGGACACTTACACAGAAGATGTAAGACCGTTTCCTCCTCCTCGTCATTTTTGCAGCTTCTGCAGTATCTTCGGAAGGGTGCGCCCAACCTTTGAGATTGTTTTTCTATCAGACAGTGCCCTATTAGAGATCCTATCACGTTAGAAATGTTTTCTCTCCTTTGAGAGAGAACGCTCCGCGACCCTTTTCGGTCCCATTTAGGCCACGTCTGCCTTGAGGTTCAACGGGTCGTACTTTGTCTCCATCTATTGTCAGCTTTTGTATATGTATACATTCTCTGAGTACCCGTTTGCAAGTGGCAAACGGCATACCAATGCGTTCTTTATCCTGAAGAATCTGCTTGGTCGTACCCTGTCTTACCAAGTTCTCCTGCCAAACAGTTTTACTCTATGTCCCTGTGGCCAGAGACCCTGCTTGGTCATCTCTAGCGCGATGTTTGAGTTAAACGTGAAGGAACTCAGAACCTTGATTGCAGCATGGCTATCACTAAAGATGAATTCCGGTCCCAAGCTTCTCCACCGCTTCCATGATAGCTGAGACCTCAGCCAGGAGAACGCCACTGGGATGTCTCTCTTAGTTGCAAAGCAGTCGTCGCTTCCATCTCTTGTCCGACCAAATCTAAAGGAAGGAGGTCTAAAATGGCGATCAAAGACTCATTTGGCGTGGTTCCGAGCGTCCCACTTATGCAGATCATACTAGATCTTTGCACCTCGATGAGTTGCCTGAGGTTAACCTCTTTATCTAATGCAGGCCACCATACGATCACTCCATATAGGAGAATTGGTCTAACGACTGCTGTAAAGATCCACCGACAAATCCAGGTATTAAGGCCCAATTTCTTGCCTATGGCTCTCTCACAGGTGTAGAGGGCCACGAAAGCCTTTTCATGGCGTTGAACTGTATTCTCTTTCCTGTTTAGCTTCTTATCTAAAAAAAACGCCTAAAAATTTGACACTTGTAGCAAGACTCAAACGAACGCCATTCAGTTCCGGAGGAGTTACCGAAGGCATTTTATACCGCCTCGTAAAGAGAACGAGTTCCACCTTACTTGAGCTGACCCGAAGGCCGCAGCGGGTGTACCATTTCGATATATCCTGGAGCGTTCATTGCATCAGCTCGTACAGTGTTTGCGGAAATTTCCCCCTTAGCGCGGTTGCGGGGTCATCAGCGTATGCAATAACTTTAGACCCTCCCCCTCCCAATACTATTTGGTTCCACAGAATTGAGGATAGAATTCCTCCTTGAGGCGTCCCCCTGGACACGCGCCTCGACAATTCGCTCGCTCCTAACCACACCTTTACCACTCTGCCGCAGATTAGTTGGGCGATAAACTCTATCAGTGAGTTCTCCACCCCTAGAGCTCTAACAGCATCCGTTATGGCCCCTGGAAGTACGTTGTTAAAAACGCACGTAATTTATAAAAATTTCCATTGATCTGTAATAATTTTATATGCCTACTGAATTCTAAATTTTGTACCACATAAAATATGAACTTGTATAGGCGATATTTGAAAAAAAAAACTTTCCAAGGCCAAAATTTAAAGAGACAGCCATTTTTTGCTACTTTAAACTCACACTTTGTTATGTTAGAATTAAATTGGCTATAAAGCTGCATATCCAAAAAAATGTTTAAATATACTTTTAAAAATTGAAAAATGTTTATTAAACTATTATAATTTTTATAAATTCTGTATAAAGTTTTAAATATTAATTAGCGTGGCTTTTATTCGTACTATGAACTATAGTTTGATATAAATTAACGAAAAAAATCCTCATGAAAAACCGTGTTAATATGGTAAAAAAAAAGCACACCATTCGACCGGGTTTGCGCGCCAGTGTACATGTTTATAGCACTCAAGTTGCTTCAATCAAAAGTTTAATGATATGCTTATAATAAATAAAATGAAAGAAATAAGTAAAATCTCTACAGGGAATTTACTCTCTAAATGCTTTATATTTACAAATAAAAGCTAAAATGCTCCCAAGTGTGCGTTCCCAAGACTTAGATCAAATTAACAATGACAATGACAAAAAATAAAACACAAATGTTACAATAATACATTGTAAAATTAAATTCCTTGACACTAACATCCCATATTTAATCCTCATAAAGGTAGGATAGACGGCATTATTGAGCGCCGCCTTGGGCGTATGAGTAATAAGTCTGTGGGCTGTTCCACTCGTAGCCGTAATGCGAACCATATTTTTTGCAAGCAAAAACAAAAATAAATACTTGGCACTTAGGTTTTATATATGTATACATATATAGGGAAATTACTTAATTAAGTGAAACAAGGAAGAAGTCTTCACACACACTCGCACATTTAAATCTCCAAGCTTGATATTCCTAATTTATAATGACAACAAACAAAAAAGGAAAAACAAACAAAAGCCGAAAATGTGTCTACTCGCTATGAGTCCCCGTATTGATGAAAGGCAGCGAAAAACAAACAAAGACAGCCACAAAAACGACAAGCATATTTAAATTTTGGCAAATGCACAAATTTACAATACATACATACATATGTACATATGTAGGTGTAGATGTGTAGGCCCGTACAATATACATACTGATTTGTCTGTGTGCGTATCCTTTCAAGCTGGTAGAAAATATAATCTCGAAAGGGGTTGGCAATTCCTTGCGCGATTCGAAAGTATTCACTTAAATTAACATCAAATAATGACGCAAAAAAATTGTAACTGAAATGAAAAAGGAAGTGGCGCTATTTGCATTTCTCCGGTTACTAAAGATAGTATCCAAAGTGACGAAAAGTTACTAGAAGAAGAACTGTTAGCTTTCTTTTAAATACAATTCAAAGTGCCGACTGGTTTTTCAAATACTTGCCTTCAAAATTGAAATCAAAATGTGTTTATTTTATTTCCCTAAATTTAAAACGACAAATCCTTAAACACCGAACAGATTCTCTTAGCCCTGCCACTAAGTTTGCTGCAGTAAGTTACGAGCACAGATGGCTGAACAAATTTACCGACCAATAGAAATTCAAACACTAAATCATAAAATTTCGAAATCAGCTGGTACGAAATAAAAAAAAAATATATGCATGCAGATTACCTGCACATATGCGGTATGTAGATATCCATCGTGCTTTGCGACGCCTGGTCAATTTTGAATCAATCTGGACCCATGTTTATTACATACTTATGTTGTGAAATTCCTGTTGTACAGTGTATTGCCATAATTTTTGAATCATGAATCAGGATAGAGCCAATTGGAAAGTATGTATTTGCGCTCCGATGCGGACGATACTTGAAATATATAAATATTAACCAGATGGGGGGTAAATAACTTTTTAGAAAACTCATTAGTGGCGTAGAAGTTTTAATTTTTATTAATTTTCAAATATAAGCAAAAAAAACCAACTTGTCTTCGAATTTGAAACAAAATTTTCGTACCGATGAAAAAAAATTGGAATATTCATGAAAAGTCGAGGAAACACCTGTAAATTCTTGCCTCCGTAAATAGCACTTGAGATAGCTTTACTAATACGAGTCAAGAATAATAGGAAACTACTTTGCGCCTTCCGCACTGAGAGCTACTGAAATTGATGTAGTAAAAGCTAGAGAGTAAAAGAGCAACAAAAAAATTATAAATTAGAGGAAGCGCAGGAGAAGCGAGCAAAGTGACGAATGATTGAAAAATTAGCTTAAGAAAAATTAAATAAATGCAATAAACTCTGACTGAAGTCATAAAACGCATTAAAAGGGCCAGAGCAATATTTCAGCAACCAAAAGTACACACACACATACGAATAGCTTCATACAACTGCCCAGATAATGATAGCTAAATATATAAAATATATATTATATATCATCATCATATATATATATATATAGGGGCATTTATAAATAAATAAAATAGGCATATGCTTGGGTGCACTTGTAAGTACACCTAAATATATACCCGATAGGAAAATTTGCTAGTTCGGAAGTAGCTCACTTCAAATTAATTTTTAGCAGTTTTTAAAGTGAAATTAATTTTTAACTGAGCACTAATAGGATATCTATAATTTTGGGCCCATTGAAATTATAGCTCACTTTGCCAATGAAAACTCCTTTGCTTCTCGTTTTCAGTCGATTTGGAAAGGATACGGGTTTTAGAATTAAATTATGTAATGCGCAATTCGCGTCAAGAAATCGTCGTAGTTATAATCTTTATCGATATTTATATCAATATTTTCATCGAAGATATTAACATTATCGGTAATGTATTAGCTATCGATAATGCTATCGTAATCGATAACATTTTGGTTATTGATAAATAGTGTTTTTTATAAAAATTTCTTTATCGGTGTTGTTATCGGGAAATGATGTAAAGCTTTTTGTTTACACAAATTCTTGGTAATTGGTTAAGAACCACTGCTTCTTACCCTACCGATATGAAGTCTGACTAGTTCATTCAGTTAAGAAAATAATGAATTTTTAGTTTGACCTAACGGTACTACTCGGATTGGCTCACGTGACGTATAGCCGTTTTGTATTAGAGCTTTGGATTTTTCGAGATTACTCGAGAAGCAATTTCTCGCGAGCTTTTCGGTCATCAATTTGAATTTCGTCGATTCCGTTCCAGTAATTTTGATATCACAGATGCACCCCGCTTTGGAAGGCCAATTGTCGTAAATATCGATACAATAATGGAAATCGTCGAGTCCGATCGTCATGCACTGTCACTATTTCGATTGCCCAGGAACTAAACATTGCAGAAAAGATCATTTCGAAGCATTTAAATAAGGCTGGATACAAAATTAAGCTCGATGTTTGGGTGCCTCCCGAGTCCACACTAGAAAACCCCAGAATCGAATTTCCACCTGTGGAACGCTGCTGTACCGCAAAAAATGGATCCATTTCTGAAACGATGGAAAGTGGATCGCTTACGATAACGTCAAGTGAAACCGGTAGTGATCGAATCGCAGAGAGCCGACACAAACGGTGATATAAAGCCTGCATTGATGGTCAGGTGGAATTGGCAGGGAATCATCTGCTTTGTGTGACTCCCCTAAAACCAAACTCTTAATTTGGATCTGTACTCTCAACAATTGGACCATCTGAAAGAAGGAGTCTCCCTGAAGTGGCCAGCTTTGTCCAGCAGGTGAAGAATTGTGTTCCATCAGGACATCGATAGTGACTCGCTAGCAGCTCCGGGAGCATAGTTGGGAGGTTCTTATGCACCAACCTTATAGTCCGGACCTGGCACCGGTACCAAGTGATAACTACCTCTTCCTGGCTGTGGTGAATAATTTTGATGGTGAAAAATTCGCCTGAAAAGAAGCTTGCGAAAATTGACTGTCATAGTTTTTTGTCAATAGGGACGATGGTTTCTATGCGAGTGGAACTATGAAATTAACTTCTAATGGAAATAAGTTATCGAACTAAAGCATACACTGCCTGTAATAAATCGGATCATTCTAACTTTGCCTTATATTTAGAGTCAGTAAAATACCTTTAAAATAGTACAAAAAAGGTGGACTTAAAAGAATGGGAATTGAGAGGTGGGCGTTAAACTTTGTTCAAAGTAAAAGTAAAGGTGAATACACCCTCTGCTCTTTTTCCCTGTACAAAGTGATATGCCCCCCTTTTACTGAGCAAAATCGTATCTTCACTTTCTATTGAACAAAGTGCCTTAATCAAATGTTGCTATACAAAGTTCTACGCTCACCTTTTTACGCTTCTTTTATATGTTTTCCTTTTACTGACAGGCCATCAAACATTATCTATCTTAAACTAGTCGAATATATCGGTTTAAAACTACAAAACATACTAGTTCTGACCAGTTGAATTTGTAATGGGTGCGAAATTGATGTAAAAGAAGTTTTAGAACAATTGAGGTCGATTGATACGATACCATAAAGATATTAGCACATTGAAGACGCTAATTGCTTGCCTGAGGGAGAGCATTAGCTAAAAATAAAAAGGAATTACCCTACAGGGATCAAATTCTAAAAGAATCCACATCTTTGCGTGTACTACTCCTCTAGCTGTGTGTTGCTGGATGAATAGGAGTTTTTGAAATAAATTCAATAAAAATAAGGGGCTAACCAATAAATATGCGTGTGTGTGCTGGTGGCACATGATTGACCTCCTTTTTCTCTCTCACACATACAATTGCACATTTATGCTAGCTACTACTGCCTGTTATTTTATTGTTCCGCAAACATAGTAGGTGATTGTCGGATTGACTTCCAACACATAGGAACATCTACATCTACATCTACTAAGTTCCTATGCAAGTGTACGCTGTAGCACTGGGATTATAATTTGTATAGCAGTCACGTGCCAGGCGCTAATACTCGTACTACCGCCGTAGTCAATATGTGTACAAATATTCGTGTGTGTGTGTGTGTGTGTGTGTGTGTATGACGCTTATCCCTCTGCTTCTAATCAATAATTATCAAGTGACTTGGAACTTTATGCGGACGTCAGTACTCAGGCTGGCTGGTTAAGTGGCTTGCTATATTGGATAATAGAATAGAATAGTCGATGGCGTTTTTATCACGTCCTCAACCAACGAACGGTCAGGGTCGATACCTTCACTTTATGTAAAAGAAATTATAAAAAATAATAAAAATATTAATATATTTATAGCTATTAATATACATATGTACTTATATGCATTCAAACATATTTGCTCTAAGTAAATAAATAATTTTTTTATTTTTTTGTTAGCCAGATACTCGTAAATTGTGTGTTGCAAAAGCAGGCTGACGTTAGCAGTTAGATTTGTTAGTGTCTGCGATTTTTTTTTTTTGGTCATACGCTGCATACCAGAGCTCACATTTTTTTATCGCTACAGTCTGTAAACTTTCGTTACTATTTTTTTTTTTTGTTTGTTTTTTTTTTTAGTTTTTTCATTGTTTTATTTGATTAAGGCTTATCTCTTTATCTTTTCTATTACGTACTTAGATACCTCGCTCTTATAATAAGTCATCATCAAGTTTCCATTATTTCACTGTTTTTATTTTTTACTTTTCATTTTTCATTTCTCATTTTTGTTGTTTTTTTTTTGTTGCAGTTTGTCTTTTTTGTATCTTTTATGTATGTGGGGTCGACGTAGTCAGCAGCTTAAATGGGAAATTGTTTGAGTATGCTCTACAATCGTGGTAAGTGATTGTTTCGCTGCGCTTATTCTGAATTTCGTGGCGGGCACTCGTAATTTTTTCCAAGCAACAATAAATCAAGTTTTTGGCTTTCATGCGAGCATCTGATTCAAGTGTACAAGAAGCTTTGCAAATACCATGTATGTACATAAAAATGTATGTATTTTAATAATATGCCGCAAAATACCTAGCGTTATGATTTTCAGACAGCTTATTCTGGTTAAGCAAACGAGCAGAAGGTAAATTCTTGACTTCCAAATTTAAATTTTATACTTTTTAGATTTTTGCTTTTGGGGTGTAAAGAACGATTAACAAACATATGGCTTGTTAAAATGTCTAAAGGTATTTTTTATGCATAAAGCAATTAAATTTACTTTTGAATAGGGATCAAAAGATAATTTCTAATGGTTGGCTTCGGCGCATTTTGATTTGGATGCACTTTGGTCGGAAGCTTTCATTCCCTATGCAAAATTTAAAATTTTACAATTTTTTTCAGTTTGTCAAGGTTGCTTTTTAATATACGCAAAAGTGGTACAGCTAATAAAAATTGCTGCAATTGTTTTAAAGAGAATACTTGAGTATATCAAAAAAAATATATTATAAAATTGTAAAATTAAAATATTGAAGCATTTGATCTTAAACTAATATTTTTTGGGCACTATTTTTTAATTTTATTTTTAAAAAGACCTCTGCATGTCCTTGAATGAAACTAAAGTGTACAATATATATACATTTTTTTTTAGCCCCACATAACAGCTTTAAAACGAATCAGAGTTGTTGTAGCTAAAATAATTTTTGCCATAATAATGAAAGGAACTTTTAAAACTGAGAAAATAGTGCAAATGGTATTTTGTTTAATTGTGGAAACTAATTTTTAAATTCAAGAATCTTTTATTAGTTTTAAAGATAATACTTAAGGCTAGAAAAAAAAAAACTTATCATATTATTTTCGGCCTTCTATTCTTAGAGAATGTAAAATGAAAAAATAGTATATTTAAAAAACTTGAGAAAAGAAAAAAACCTCAAAGCTTACAATTTTCTGAATTGAATAAATCAAAAGCTAAAATTTTGTAGAGTTCTTGCAGAACTGAAATACTCGTACATACCTAAGCATATATAATTCTTTTTATCTTCAAATATGGGTGTTTAAAAAGAAAGAAAAGAAATTTTTCTTAATTTTAGAAACAAATTTTTAAACTTAAAAAATCTTTGTTTAATCTTAAAAAGAATACTTAGAGCTACAAAAAATATATATATGTAAAAAAATAATAATTTTTTTAAGGATCCATCCTTAAAATACCCTAAAATCCTTAAAAGGCCTATAAAACGTATCAGTTTTAAAATGAATCCGAAATAGTTTTGGTAGCTAAAAAATGTTCGTCATATTAATGAAAGGAACTTTAAAAACTGAAAAAATGTTGAGATTTTCTATTTTGCTTGTGAATACTATTTTTTAAATTTAAAAATTCTTTATTCGTTTTGTAGATTTTGCTTAAACCTTTAAAAATTGGGAAATGAAAAATATTGCAAAATTTAAAATTTCTTAAATTGAACAAATGAAAAACTAAACAAATAAAATAGTTAAACCTTCAGGTTTATTCCAACTTTTTATTTTGGTAGGCTTTCAACCGGAAAAAATAGTGACATTTGCAATTTTGCATTAATTTAGAAACTAATATTTAAATTTGGAAAATCTTTCTTTAGTTTTAAAAAGGATACTGGGTCTATATAGAAATATGTATTAAAACAAATTGGAAAGTTGTAAAAGAAAAGCTAATATATTTTTTAAAATCAATCTACTTTATGTCCTTGAACGATCACTCAATATATAAAAATATTTTTATTTTTATAGCCCCAAGAACGGCTCGAAATTAATCCGAAATGTTTTGTTTTATAGCTAAAATAGCTTTCGAAATATTAAAGAAATATACTTGAAAAACTCGAAAAATAGTGAAAATAATTTTCAAATTTCTTTCCAATGGTTTAACTTCGTTGTAGAACGAAATAAAACTTCTGCGCGAGTTGTATCCAAATCAGAATGTGCCGATTCCATTCTTTGGTCGATTTGGCGTGGAATTACGCATATCTAAAATAAAAAAAGTCAAGCGTCGTGCTACTCATCACATATGGCTCAAACTGTTAATTTCAGCCTGAAAGTATGCAGAACAAAAAAAATAAGTTTGGCATCTTTATATTGTGTTATTTTTCGTGGATATAAAATGATCGGATCGCCTCGTGCGACGTGATTATCGATATTTTGATTTAAACTGCATATGTATAGAATATGTGATCCAAAAACAGCTTTTCTGTTTGATTAGCTTCTTTGGCAAAACTTAAAGATACATATAGGATATTCCTTTCGGCACTCTCATTTTTTTCCATGTTTTTTAAATACCAAAATTATATGTAAGAAAATTGCCTGAGTATCCTATTTACAATTTGCGGTGGAAACCTTCTGTTAAGGGCGGGGATAATTAGGGTCCAGAATTCCTCTTGAATTCTGGAAACGGGGATCTTAAAAATGGGGGCCGATCCTTTAAGGCAAATAATTACCTGTACTTTTTCAATTCCTTTTTTGTGTACAAATACACAGAAAAATAACTAGAACAGAAATTCTGTTTTATATATATATATATATATATATCGCCATTTATTGCTGAAAAAAGAACCTGGTTTTGGATTACCCAATGGAGGAGTGTCACTCACCTGAAGTTGTCGCTGTCGCTGTGATGGAAATCAAAGATTAAGGGCGATTACTGGTTGCCAGTCGCTTTTATAGCCCCTCTATCTGGCAACGGGTTCAGCTAACAGGACTCGTGCAAAGGCAAACCAAGTAACGAGTCCTGTCAGCGAGTAGCTTACAGCGAGTAGCTTACAGCGACATCTCCTGGTGACAGTTTTCCATTGTGAATATTTTGCAGACCTTAACATGCCGCCCGCCTTGCAGTATCACTGCAATATTACATATTACAATTGGATTATAAATAAGTATATGATTGTGTGTTGTTATTTACATCTTTTCATTTTGGTCTTATTTCTAACAATTTTTAAGAATTCATTTTACAAAAATGCGAAAAAAATGCTTAACTACTGCAGCGTTCTGTGGTCTGCTACTTCACCTTCAATATGGGGTCTCCCCGGAGATGACCCACCCAAATATCGTGTTTTGCGCGGCTGGTCTAGTGGGGGTTGCGGGCATCAGTCCCGGTCGCATTATGGCCCCATACACTTCTGCTCCCAAGATTAGCGACACCGTACTCGTGCGGTAGAACGTTGGGTCTGCCAATCTCAAATTGTCAAACTCGTTGGCCACGCGAGCATCGATGGTGCGTTCTGGTGCGTTCCGCATGAGGCTGGCTAGCACCGTCGCTCTGACTTCCAGTCGTTCGTGCCACCCTTTCAGTACGAGGGAGCACTTCTCTCCGCTTCGTGGCACGGCGTGTAGTCGTCGGGCAAGGGCTCTGGATATGGTCGTTGTGCTCTGACCAGGATCCAGGATAGCGCGTACTGTATGGATTCTTCCGGCCGTCATTACCTTCACCAATATGGTCGGAGTGAGGACAGATTGCCCTAGAGCTCTTCGGCCAGGTCCCTTGATTAGCTCGCGGGCGTCTCTCACTCGTCTACGGGGTTTGTCTACATCGGATCGTCGCGCATTAGATCTTCGGCTCTCTGGCCGAGATGGGGGGCGTTGAATTGCCGACCGGATACCCGACAGAGGAGGTCTGAATATCCGGAGCTCAGTTGTAGCGTGCGCATCTTCAAGCGCCTGCGGGATGTCTTCATCGCTCGCGTCGATCTCCAGCACCTCTTCGATCGGCACAGTTGCTGCTGCGGCTGATGATTCGTGCCCTTTGTCTACCGCCCTTTGTCCTTCCGACACGTCTTCCTCGCTTCTGGGAGTTTCCCCCAGGTGTAGGAGACTGTGGTGCCGTTCCTGACACTGGTCGCAGTTTCGCGGTGACGGACACTCATTGGTTGTATGCCGCGGTGACATACAATTCGAGCAGTGGCCGTGTAGGAGGACAGAACGCAGTCTCTCCTCTGGCTCCATACGGCGCATCTGCCGGCAAAAAAGTAAGTTGTGGTTGTGCTTGCACACTGGGCATCTGTTATGCTCTCGGGCCACACGGATCATTTTGGAATATGTTTTCTGAAAATAAAGAAAGCGTTAATTTGGTTTGACTAGAGGCAATAGCACTAGTTTGACGATTGGGCGTGTAATTATGCCTCTTGCCGTACGTATGTCTACGACTCGTACACGACTATCTTTTCCTGAAAAAACCTTAACAACTCTGCCAAGTCGCCACTCGTTCGGGGGTAAGTTGTCCTCTTTGACAACCACGAAATCATCCACCTCGATGTTTCGTTGGGGGTAATGCCACTTGACACGCTTGTGTAGTTCCTTCAGATATTCCTCTTTCCACCGTTGGCAGAATCCCTGATGAATTGCCTTTATCTTCTGCCATCGGTTTATGATCGTCATCGGGTTTCCTCTACTCTCAGGTTCCGCCATCGCGAGTAGCGGACTGCCGATCAAAAAATGTCCTGGCGTGAGGGGTTCTGTTGACTCGGGGTTTTCTGAAAGCGGACTAATTGGTCGCGAATTCAGACAAGCTTCTATCTTGGCCAGCAACGTCGAGAGCTCCTCCATCGTGAAGCGCATAGTGTTGGCTACCTTACGGAAGTGGGTTTTGAAGCTCTTTACACCTGCTTCCCATAGCCCTCCCATGTGGGGAGCTCCCGGAGGAATGAAGTGCCAGGTTATTTCTTGATGTGCATATGACTGTGTGGTTAGACGCGAGGCTTCGGCAAGAAAGTGTCGGAAATCTTGCCTTAGTGCTTTGTTGGCTCCAACAAAATTCGTCCCATTGTCGGAGTACATGCTACGGGGGCAGCCTCGCCTAGCTACAAAACGAGAAAATGCCGCCAGAAACGTAGAAGTCGATAAGTCACTGGTTGCCTCCAAATGTATTGCTTTCGTAGCAAAACAAACAAAAACGCATACATAACCCTTTGTTATTAGACACGCCCTGCCGGTGAAATTCTTTATCTCGAACGGGCCAGTAAAATCCACGCCTGTGTTGGCGAAGGGGCGAGATAAGTCCGATCGTTCAGGGGGCAATGATGCCATCAGTTGCTCTCGTGTCTTTTTTCTGTGGATTAAACAAATTTTACAATTATGAATAATGTTTTTTATCAAATTTTTCATCCGTACGATCCAATATTCGGATCTCAAGAGTCTCAACATGAGTTGATTTCCCCCATGCAGAGAAATCAGATGTGAGAATCTGACGAGAAGTCGGGAAAATTGGCAATCGTACGGTAAAATTACAGGGTATCGTTCGTTGTAGGGTAGCCCAGCTAACGCAAGCCTCCCTCCAACTCTCATGATTCCGTTCCCATCGAGGAAGGGATTGAGAGTGCGGATGGAGCTTTTTGCGCTTACTGGCTTTGACGCCACAAGTGCTTGATACTCATTGGAGAAGCACTGTTTTTGAGTTAACATAATAAGGCACATTTTTGCCTTTCGAATCTCTACCGCTGTTAATTCTGACGTTTCCTGTCGTGGGGTTGATTTATGTACCGGGTGTGTCTTATAATAAAATTGAAAAATTCGTGCAATTACTCTTAGGGCACGAGAGAAGTCGGAGAATCGTTCTAAAATATCTGTCCCTTGCAAAATCTGACCTGCATGGACTCGAACGACCTTCTGCTCCAGCCCTGTCTCCACCGTCACCTCATCAGTTTTTTGAGGCCAGCCAGACGGTTTCTCCTTTAGCCAACTAGGACCCTGCCACCACAGAGTGCTCTTCTCCAATTCTTGGGGCGATAAGCCACGGCTACCTAAATCTGCCGGGTTATCGCTTGAATCCACATGATTCCATCCTTTCACTCCGACGAGCTCCTCTATTTTGGCAACTCGATTTGCCACGAACGTAGTCCAGTAACAGGGGGGCTTCCTTAGCCATGAGAGCACAATGGTGGAGTCAGTCCATTTGTAGATCACTGGCTGGCCAACGTCGAACTGTGGAAGTAAAGCATTAATTAATTCTGCTAAGAGCAGCGCTCCGCACAATTCTAATCGAGGTAAAGAGACTGTTTTCACTGGTGCCACTTTCGTCTTACCTACAAGTAAATTTATGTATGGGGCCCTGTCTGAGTTTCGATCGCGAACTCTCACATACAGAGCAGCTGCATATGCCTTTTCAGAGGCATCACAAAATCCATGAAATTCAATTTCATTCCACGGGGTGAAATGGATCCACCTTGGGATCTTGATATTTGAAATAAACGTGTAATTTTTAAGAAAATTTTCCCATCGCAAATACAAAACTCGAGGTAAAGTGTCATCCCAATCTATCTTGGCTAACCAGATGTCCTGCATTAAAATTTTTGCCTCTACAACAATAGGGCCCAACCACCCGGCTGGGTCGAACAACTTGGCAACACACGATAAAACCTCTCGTTTTGTATAGCTTGGTCGAATGGGGATTTCTTGGACGCTAAAATGGAACATATCGCGAGCGGCATTCCACCGAATGCCCAACATTCTAGCTTCACTCAGATCATCTATCTCCAAAAAATCTTCCTGTAATAAATGAGCCTTTGGCAAGGCTGCGAGGATGTCCTTGCAGTTCGACGTCCACTTTCGGAGGGGGAACCCGGCTTCCTTGAGTACTTCGATGAGTTCGTCGCGGGTGCGACTGGCGGTCTCGCAATCATGAGCTCCTGCCAGTACATCGTCAACGTACATATGTTGGGTTAAGACCTTAGAAGCCAACGGAAATTTAAGGCGAACGTCTTCCGCCAATTGCAGAAGAGTTCTTATTGCTAAATAGGGGGCGCAGTTCACCCCAAACGTCACAGTTTGGAGTTCATAGTCTACGAGCTCTTCTGCCTGTGATTCTCGAAAGAGAATTCTATGATACCGCGTATCATCAGGGTGCAGAAGAATCTGCCTATACATTTTCTCAATGTCTGCATTGAAAACGTATTTGAAAAACCGCCATTTCAATAGCAGTGCGATAAGGTCAGCTTGAAGGACTGGCCCAGGGTAGAGTGCATCATTCAAACTTACTCCATTTGAAGTTGGACTTGATGCGTTAAATACCACTCGAACCTTTGTGGTGGTACTGTCCGGTTTTATGACTGCATGGTGGGGTAGGTAGTATATGTCTGCTTGTGGTTTACTATCGGCACTGGTCACTGGCTTCATATGACCGAGTGTGATGTATTCCCGAAGTACTCGATGATATTCTGCCTTCAGCTCCGGTCTTCTCATCATTGTAGCTTCATTTCGAACGAATTGGTGCGCGGCGATGGTTCGTGAATCTCCAAGACTGATGTTTTCGGGAAATTCGTTCCGAAATGGTAATGCCACCACATACTGCCCTTGGTCATTCCTCGTAGTTGTCTTCGTATAATGTTGCTCGCAAAACGCATCCTCCGGACTGAGCTGCTTTTTTGTCGGGACTTGCTCAAGCTCCCAAAAACGAGTTAGCTGAGAACTTGAAATTTCCGCAAGTAGAGAAACACATGAGTCTGGCTTCTTTGCCGCAGACTGGGGGGCTGGGCCTATCAAGACCCAGCCAAATACTGTCTCCTGTGCCAGGAGCGAGCCTAAAATATTTCGCTTTATGTTTCCCTTCATTATGTCTGGGTACAAGTCCGCACCAATAATAACGTCGACCTGCTGACTTCTGTGGAAATTAACGTCGGCTAAGTTCATTGGGGGCAGTAGATCAAGATGTGCTTGATCTACCGAAAACTGGGGTAGGTCTCCTGTCAGTTTGGGTAGAATCAGACCTCTTGCCTCAATTCTAATCTGGGGGTTGACAGGAGAACCTATAACAAAGTGTGCGACTTTTCGCACCTTAGCCGATGCTGTCGCATTTATTCCACAGACTTTTGTGTCAGCTGATCGAGTCGGATGCTTGATGCGTCTCTGCAACCGCTCCGTGATAAAAGTTCCTTCTGAACCTGAATCAAGAAGGGCTCTGGCCTCATAGTCTACTCCTAAGTAACTAATATGTATCATGGCCGTACCCAAGACAACGTTCTTGGCACTTGCGGCGAACAAAGCATTTATATTTTCGGTTGGCGCTGGGGTGTGAGGCATTCGAGCCTCTCCGTCTTTTGTAGACGGCCGTTGATTGCTATTAGGAGTGCGATGCAACAAAGAGTGGTGCCTTTGATGACAGCTCAAACAGCTAAAAGTGCTCTTACAACTTTTTGCTAGATGGGAATGCGCTAGACAGTTCATACACAAATTGTATTTCCTAACTACCTTAAACCGATCATCTACCTTCATCGCTAAAAACTTTGAACAAGCTTTCAAAGAATGCGACTGTTCCGGGCACAACCTACAAGCTGATTGCGTCATTTGACTGTGATGGGCCGATATTTTTCTGTCGTGTATCCCGGCTGATGCACGACTTGGTCCTGCCCTAACTACTCGTGAACTTTGGATATCGGATACCGTTTCCAAAGTCTGGAACCTGCTCGAGAGGTAGTTATCTAAATCTTCCCACCTCGGAATCTCAGCCTTGTGAACGATTCCCTGTTCCCATAAAGCTAATGTCGTGTCCGGCAATTTGCTCGAAACCAAAAAGACAAAAATTGCATCCCAGTTTTCGATTTCAATTCCATACATTTGCAGAACTGAGATGCAATTATTTACTGAGCGCTGGAGATGTTTTATCTCGGTGCCGCGTTCAACTGTCTCCGTAGGCAAGTTGAACAAGATCTTCAACTGACTGTTCACCATGACTCGTTTGTTTTCATATCTATCCGATAGATTTTGCCACGCAATAGCAAAACCGTCATTGGTCAAGGGGCATTTCTTCACAATGTCCCTGGCTTCCCCACGGGTCTTTTGATTGAGGTGGTATAATTTCTCCACCGGACTTAGACGCGAATTATTTACGTAGATGGCTGTAAATAAATCCCGAAACGAGGGCCATGCCATATAATCTCCATAAAAAATTTCCGTATCGCACGGAGGGAGATTTACGTTTGAGCGCAGTGGTGGCTCAGAATCGCGGTTTGAGGGGATTACCGTTGATGAGCTTTGCTGAACAAAGGTCAGATTATGAATGGTTTCACCCATCAACGCAGCGCACGTCAGGTATGCTGTATAGCAATCCTGATACCTACATTTTGCTAAACTCATGGCAGCGTTATTTGATTCGTCTTCAGACAAATCCCTAGAGTGGCTATCAAAAGATTCTTTGACCTTTGTCCATAATGCTTTGAGTTCCTCTTTTTGAATCTCAAGCGAAAATATGGAATGGCTTGTCCCTGGAGTTGTATTGTATCTCTCTTCAAACTCCAACAGGGCACTACAGGCGCGTGAAAAATCGTTTGCGTGAGCCATTGTTAACAAACTTTTTTTTTTTTTTTTTTTTTTTTTATTTCTTTAAAGTCCAGTTACAAAATAACAACTTTAAAAAATTTACAATAAATAAGAAAAAAAAAACAATTTTTTTTTTTTTTGTTTTGGTTGATTTTCCTCTGACTGGGGTGAAAATCCGTCTTACTGGGGGTCCGGGTGAGTATGCTGATGACGAACTCCTTCAAGCCTTTGCCTGGCTTTGCCACCTGGTGTACTCCTCCTCTTGGTGGTCCCGGTTTCTTGTTTCTTGGGTTTCTTCTTTTGTTTTTATTTATTTATTTTTTTTTTTGTAATTATCACTTAGATGTGAGACTGGTATTTTCGTCGTTCTACCAGTCCCACGAAACGTTTTGCTTCGCGCCCGAATACGCAAATATACGTGGTGGATTTCAAAGACTTACCTTTTATGCAGCTTTTACTATCGGGGTTATTGTTTGGTGCTGCCAAAGTTCAGCGTACCTCGTACCTCCTTATGGCAGTTTGTTGGGGCGTTGGTAAGGCCCTTGCAGCACTTCACGTCGACGATGACTGGGCAATTTACTTCAACTGCCTTTATTTGATGTATTGTATTGTTTATATAAATTTTTGTAATAGCGCGTTGTATTTGTTGGCCCTCGTGACCTGCGCTCACTGCCCTACCTTTAGGGACTTTCACAGAAATTATAGTTGCTACCCTGCTAATCAGGGCCTTTCACTGCCAGTATGGCTGTTTTATAGAATTTTATGATTTTAGCGCGTTTTATTTGATGACCCTCGTGGCCTGCGCTCACTGCACTTTCACCCAAATTAATTTGCTTCCCTGCTATTCAGGGACTTTCACACAAATTAATTTGTTTCACTGCCTTTTTTTTGCTTTTTTTGCTTTTCTTACAAATTTTGTGCGATTTCTTTGATGGCCCTCGTGACCTGCGCACACTGCACTTGCACCCAAATTAATTTGCAGCCCTACTATTTAGTGGCTTTCACACAAATTAATTTGTTTCACTGCTTTTTTTTGCTTTTTTTTTACAAATTTTGCGCGATTTCTTTGATGGCCCTCGTGGCCTGCGCACACTGCACTTGCACCCAAATTAATTTGCAGCCCTACTATTTAGTGGCTTTCACACAAATTAATTTGTTTCACTGCTTTTTTTTTGCTTTTTTTACAAATTTTGCGCGATTTCTTTGATGGCCCTCGTGGCCTGCGCACACTGCACTTGCACCCAAATTAATTTGCAGCCCTACTATTTAGTGGCTTTCACACAAATTAATTTGATTTGTATTGCCTTTTCGGCTTTTTTACAATATTTGCGCGATTTATCTGATGGCCCTCGTGGCCTGCGCACACTGCACTTGCACCCAAATTAATTTGCAGCCCTACTATTTAGTGGCTTTCACACAAATTAATTTGTTTCACTGCTTTTTTTTTGCTTTTTTTTACAAATTTTGCGCGATTTCTTTGATGGCCCTCGTGGCCTGCGCACACTGCACTTGCACCCAAATTAATTTGCAGCCCTACTATTTAGTGGCTTTCACACAAATTAATTTGATTTGTATTGCCTTTTCGGCTTTTTTACAATATTTGCGCGATTTATCTGATGGCCCTCGTGGCCTGCGCACACTGCACTTGCACCCAAATTAATTTGCAGCCCTACTATTTAGTGGCTTTCACACAAATTAATTTGTTTCACTGCTTTTTTTTTGCTTTTTTTTACAAATTTTGCGCGATTTCTTTGATGGCCCTCGTGGCCTGCGCACACTGCACTTGCACCCAAATTAATTTGCAGCCCTACTATTTAGTGGCTTTCACACAAATTAATTTGATTTGTATTGCCTTTTCGGCTTTTTTACAATATTTGCGCGATTTATCTGATGGCCCTCGTGGCCTGCGCACACTGCACTTGCACCCAAATTAATTTGCAGCCCTACTATTTAGTGGCTTTCACACAAATTAATTTGTTTCACTGCTTTTTTTTTGCTTTTTTTTTACAAATTTTGCGCGATTTCTTTGATGGCCCTCGTGGCCTGCGCACACTGCACTTGCACCCAAATTAATTTGCAGCCCTACTATTTAGTGGCTTTCACACAAATTAATTTGATTTGTATTGCCTTTTCGGCTTTTTTACACTTTTAGCGCTTTTTATTCGTTTCTGGCACTTTTCTTTGCCGGCGCTTATTACCCTCTTTATAGGGTTTTTCACTTTTTTTTTTTTTTTTGTTTTATCACACACTGGCACCTTTTGCCAACGCGCACTGCCCTACTTGTAGGTTTTTCGTTTCGGTTTTTTTTTCACTTTTTTCACTTTTTTGTTACCTGAGGTGGTATACTCCTTCCTCGTGTCCACCGGAGTGCCTGCTTCTGGTAGCGGTTTATCACCGTTAGCTAGCGGTCCGCTAGGTCTTCCCGTTTCTAGACTGGATCAATGCAGGTCGCCTCCGCTGAAAGATTTTGAAAATTTCGGGTTATCAGTTAGAATACTCACCAGGTTTTTCCTTTTGTGGTTTCTGCTACTGCTGCTACTGCTGGAACTACGCCTTCCTCCTGGTAGTCTGCTAGCCGCGGGATTGGTGGTTTTTTTTTTTTTTTCTTTCTTTGGGTGAGATCGCTCACCACCACCAATTAATTGCAGCCAATTATTGCAAGCAAAAACACAATACAAAAGCACGTAGAAAAACGTCAAAGCGCTGCTTCTTGTGCATGCGCTCGTTCACGATAGGCTTTTGCTTTTAAATCTAGCAAGTGGGACTTGGCGAGAGTTGATAGAATTTTGAAAAGAAATTGAAAAAGATTAATTATTGCCTTAAGGATCCGGCTCGAAGGACCATGTTAAGGGCGGGGATAATTAGGGTCCAGAATTCCTCTTGAATTCTGGAAACGGGGATCTTAAAAATGGGGGCCGATCCTTTAAGGCAAATAATTACCTGTACTTTTTCAATTCCTTTTTTGTGTACAAATACACAGAAAAATAACTAGAACAGAAATTCTGTTTTATATATATATATATATATATATCGCCATTTATTGCTGAAAAAAGAACCTGGTTTTGGATTACCCAATGGAGGAGTGTCACTCACCTGAAGTTGTCGCTGTCGCTGTGATGGAAATCAAAGATTAAGGGCGATTACTGGTTGCCAGTCGCTTTTATAGCCCCTCTATCTGGCAACGGGTTCAGCTAACAGGACTCGTGCAAAGGCAAACCAAGTAACGAGTCCTGTCAGCGAGTAGCTTACAGCGAGTAGCTTACAGCGACATCTCCTGGTGACAGTTTTCCATTGTGAATATTTTGCAGACCTTAACACCTTCAATAATCGGATTGGCTTTCAAAACAAAAACATATTAAATGCTATTTTAAAATTCCAATGTTAAATTTTAAGCTATAAATTTGCATTCCTGTTATTCTTGTAAGAACGTGCACTTCCTTTGCTAGACTCGAAAGACGCGAGGTTGGGCGAGGTTTCGACACGCGCTCAATATGTCAGTACATCAAAACAAAAATGCGTCGCAATTCTTAACGTGCTGTACATTTTTAATGTAGTATGTCTATATGAACATCAATGCGAGAATGAAAAGAAAAGTAGAAAAGGGAGAAACATCAGACATCTTTCCGACACACAAAAAAAAAGATGTTAATTTAAATAAACTAAGGGTGAACGAAAAAAATGCATCAAGTAGATTAGGTTAGATTGTAACCCACTTCTTTTCACTTCAGTTTCGTTAGCTATTTATGTAAGTGAAAAGCTGGCGGAGGACGCATAAAAGTGTCAAATCCTGGTTTCCTGTATTGAATTGAAAAACAAAAACCAAAGTTGACTAAAGTACAAACAAGAAATATATACAAGAGATGTATTGTATAATATAAATTTGAAAGTATTTGTATGTTAGTTTGATAACTTAAATATCACAACAATATTTCAATGCAAATTTCAAGCTTAAAAATGATACTAAGTATAAGTGTGGACGTGCACCAAATTTCTCACTTTAAAAATATTCTGCGTTCTAAGTTGAATTTTAAACTAACAAAATGTCTGTAATATGGCGTCTGTGGAATGTTTACTTGGATAACTAGGCGTCGCTGTAAATTTAGTAGTTCCGCAAAACAGAAAACATCAAGCTACATAACATATTGTAAAAAATTCTTGCTCGTTTTTGCATATGCAATCAATGTACCAATCAATCGTGTATTCCACTCAAAATGACAAATTTCGATTACTAAACTAATTTATTTTTCAGAGAATTTTTACGTGCAAATGCACAGAGCTAAAAAGTTTGCCTATAATTAAAGAGATCGACGTCTAGCTTAGTGGCCAAAGAGAGCGAGAGAAGACAATATCGAAGCAATTTTTGCTAGATGATCTTCTTAATTTTACTTTTAATTTCTTCTAAAATTTATTTAAAACGGCTGAGAACAAGGAGATAACTGCTTGCTTATTTTTTATGTTAAAAAGCATAGAAAGTAAATTTACAAGAATCTTATTTAATTTTTTAATAAGGAAACCTAAAAGATTTTTAAAAGAGATCTTTTAAATAAAATTTTGATTTTAACGTCTTAACAACATATGCACTTTGTGAATAATCTACTTTATATTAATTTAGTTTAATATTATAAATATTCTTCTTTGGATATTTGTGTTTGCAAAATTAAAATTTTTTAATTACATATTTATTGTTTCAGAAGTTTTCAGTGAATAATGTTTTACTTGCTTTCCAAAATTAATAACTTTACTCGATATTGATGCTCTTTTTTAAAAAAACCAGTGTGATGTTTATTTTCAGAAAATAATCTAACAATATAGGGGGCAATAATCTCATATTAATACGATCATCGGCATATTAAAATTAAAAGAGATTCCAACAATTGATTTCCTTATAATGGGACCATACCAAACCAGTTCTAAAATCATTATCAATTGACTTTTATTTGTTGGCTTCTGTTTAGTAACTCCACACTTCATTATGTGCCATAAGTGCTCAATAGGGTTTAAATCTGGCGAGTTCCCAGGCCAACACAAGCGTTGAATCCCTAGATCGTTAAATGTATTGGCCAACAAAAAATACAAATTCGTGCTGAATAGGATCATATACACCAATATTGTATAGATGTTTTATACAAGATTTGTTTCCAATCAAAACCTACCCTGGAAGATTAGGCGATCCGCATCATAAGAGTAATACTCTTCAATTGCGGGTACTAAAAAATTGTTAACCACAGGCGCATATTTTGCTTTCGTCTGATCACATAATCTGTTGCCAATCATTTTGATTTCATTTTTTGTGTTAATAGTGGCTTTTTGGCAGGGCGTCTTCCATTTAAACCCACATCTCTAAGCCGCCGGCATATGGTTTCGACACTTAAATGCACTTGGTGAAAATTTCGCATCTCCGCCCTTATAGAAAGTGCACTTTTAATGCGGTCGCTTAAACTTATCCGCCGCAATATGTTGTCTGTTCTCTAAGTTGACTTTCGAGAACGACCTGATCCCTTTTTACGCTCCAACACATCACAATTCTCTTCTTTTTTTTTGTAAAAGACGAACAATAGCTGAATGGCTACAACCAATTCTAGCTGCTATTTGCCGAGAAGAAAAATTTTCTTCATCTAATGCCAATATGCGAATTTTTTTATCACGCGTTAATTTCTTCCGGTTATTTGGCATTTTGCACAACTTTTCAAATACACAACCAAAACACGACTATAACTGAAAAGTGTGCAACCCAATTTCATAAAGAAAAATTTATTTCTTAGTGCAGTGTAGTAGCAATTTTTTCAAATTTACTGCTATATAGCTGAAGATATTCTACCAAAGTGGTGGTGCGTTTTTATTGACTGCAAGTGTATACTGAAGACGATTTCGCCTTGGTTTTGCAGGTTTTATTGAAATGGTTTTCATCTTAATTCTACAGGTCACCTTTTTAATCACATTGAAAAGTTTTCATCTTAGGTTTACAGATTATTTCCTATATCTTATTTAAAAGACATATCCAGTCGTAATAAGACGAACTTCTTAGTGAAAAGATTCACAGAGATATTTGCTAAGTTTTGTTCTGATTTATAGAGCATTTTAAGTGGTATTTTTACTTCGTGTGTGTTTGAAATAGAACAATATACAAATTGATCCTTAAATTAACTTCACTTGTGGATATCTTTTTTTTTATTTACTTGAAGCCAAGGTAGTGCTACCGTAATCCAAAATACAAATGACTTCGGAATATTACTTTAGTAAACTACAACCGTTTTTTATATTACCGAGTCTGTAATTAATGCAAAAAAAAAATTAGGGTTTTCATCCTTGTGAATCGACGAAGGCTCTATCTCGTTTATCTGAGTATCACGGAATACCAGTGGGTGGATGCTGAAATGCAAGCTGTACGAGTAGAGCATCAACCTTTCACTTTTTCACTATATGTTGATTACCAAGATTTAATAAACCGATTGTTTATAGTCTCGTACTGTCACGCCAATCCCGTAAAAACAATGCTATTGCAGTTGTCACTTTTTTAAAGAAAAGTTTTTAATATTCATATGTCTATGATTTTTCGGCCTGTTTTTATATAGATTTGAACAGGAAGTGTTTCGCTGAGTCCGAATATGAAGGTAGAATATAAAGAGTATAAAGCTCTTATAGATAGCTCTTATTCTGCTAGATCTGATAAGTAGATCTGAAAAGTAGATAAGTAACTTAATTGCAATTATATCTGAACTGAACTGTTCATGACTTCTACATTAATGCTTCATTTAAAAAAAAAACAAATCTGGCTTAATGAAAGCTCAATCTTTAATGTACAAAATAGAAACTAGAAGTAACGATATTCCTGCAATTCGATATTTTTTCTGGAATTTAAAAAAAAACTTGCAAAATTGTTGATAAACTCCTGAGCGACTCCTAAATAAATAATCAGGTAATTATTTGCGATTTGGCTAATCAAAAGTTTGTTAATGGCATTGGATACAGAAAACAAGAAAACAAATGTTGGGTTATTGTTTTTTTTTTGTAAAAATTAATTAATTTCAAATCAATTTTTTTATTGTAACTAAAATAATAAATAATGAAAAAAAGTAGGCATAGAGAAGAAATATGGTACCGAATTCTTTCTACTGTAGAAAGAGAGGCTTTGGTAAATATTTCGTTTTGTAGGAAAAATGATTATTTCTTAATTAACTCAGAATTTAATTTTAATAAAGTCAGAGATATTTTAAGAAGAGAGATCAGAGCTTATACGATAGATTTTCTGTCGCGATTTTCGAGCGATATCGTTTTTTGAGCGATACCACTTTTTCGTAGGCAATCGCCGATTGTGGTAAAACAAGATTGCCCTTTGAGAGAGTCGAACAAAAAGAAGAGCGAATGCAAAGATAGCTTAGCCACACTCTTAAGGAAATCGTATAAAATTAATTTAAATTAAATAAATTTAAATTGCGTATTACATTAAACGAATAATTATTGAAATAAATTCGAAACAAGTTTTTTTTTTTTTTATTGAGTTTCGCTCCTTTTCATATCTATACATTTTCGCCTAAAAAAATTATTAAAAGAAATTACGAGCTTTGTTTTTTTTTTAATTCCTCTATTTTTCATCGGAAAATATACCACTACTGCTATTTATAGGAATATCATTTTTTGTTTAAATGCTCATCTCGTTTGATTTTAATTGGAAAGTTAAGCATAGACTAATGAGCTAAAGATAATAGTAAAGATAGTAGGAGAGAAAAGTATGAAAAATGTTTTAAACGAAATATGTAAGCCACTTGAAATATATATATATGTATATATATATATATAAATATAAATAAAAATAAAATATATATATACATATATATGCAATTTTCGTGCATTCTTGGCAAATTTTTTTTCACTGTAATCCTTAACGCTCCTAAATTGACTTCCGTGAAAAAAACACCTACTATTATTTAGCGAGCAATTGCCTTCGCGTAATACATTGCGTATACGTAACTTTTTTATAAGAGCACGCATTTTTTTATTTTTTAATTCAGTAATATTTTCTTTGCATATGCACATATGTAACTTAATTGGATTTTGCGGTTTGTGCATTTGCATAAAAACATTGCGCCAGCACTGCGTTTTTTATAAAAAAAAACAGAAGCAACATTGATTGTATTAACCACACACGCGTTTACATAAATATAGATGTTTGTGGCTAAATCATTTGGCAAGCTTGTTAAAAGGATTTATTGGAATGTTAATAAGTGTATATATTTTTTTTTTTTTGTAAAACTTTCAGGAACTTTATTCACATAACGGTTGTTTGTAACAGTGTAAAGGAACCGAGACAAATATTGACATATAGATATCTAGCAAAATATTTAAAAGAAAAAGGCAAGTCGTTTAAGCCTTGACTCAGGACCCAATGAAATTTGGTACAAATATTTCTCTTGTGCAAAATTAGATTGGTATTGAAAATAAGATAATAATCACGCCTACACAATGGTCTTTAGCAAAATAAAAAAAATTAAATATTTTAGTAACTACAATCACTAACAAAAAGTTGTTTTGATTGAAGAAAAACTGCTGTTAAAAGAAAGAAGAATGGGAATGAACTTAAGCTAACGAAGTACTTGCTTTTTCTGGAGAAAGCAGACTTCATTTTATGTAATTTTTAATACATTTTGTAGAAATCTGAAGCGAATGCCGCAATTTAAAGAAAAAATGATGTGATGAATAATTTACTCCAATTTGATGTACATTGTTGCATTATAGAAGGGAACTCGTTACTCAAAACAGTCACGCCACCGTTCACTTTAAAATAAATAGACAAATCTCCAAACCTTCCTAATCACACTTTCAATTTCATAAATCCTTAGTTATATGGTAAATTGTAGAAGTCGGATAAGAACCTGGTCCACCTGCGATGTAACGGTAATTTAAAAATTAAAAAAAAAGTCAATATTTCAGTGGCAATAAAAGAAAAATTTGAACTACAGAATTTACAGGTGGTTTACAAAAAATCAAAATCAAAATCAATAATTAAATAATTGTAAAAATGGATCGTATTTTTTCGGATGCTTACGATATGAAAAACATTTTACAAAATCAGTCAAGTCTTTTTGCGTGGTTCTTTGTAATTGCTACGAAAATGTTTGGGAAAAAATTCAAGTCGAAAAGTTCTCAACAGGTGATGTTCTCAACAAGCGTACATTTCCTTTTTTTAGTTTAAAAGAAATCTGAACAGATCCAGATAAGATTTGGAACATATATAGTCCATTGTATGAGTTTGATATAATATTAATAGATTATGTTGTTTTGAAAGGAGAAGTCACCTTTTTAAAAGTTTAAATTAAAGTGATCATTTGATTTCAAATACTGCGATATGGCTATCAAACGAAATCTGTATTATGAGAATAGTTTGAAAACGATTGTCACCTGTTTAAACGCAAATTTAGAAAGCTTAATTTTAAAAATATGTTTGTGCGGGTTGGCACCTGTTTAAAAACTTAGTGAAAATTATAAAAAGTTAAATCAAATATTGTGATATCGGTCTTAAATGAAATACGGTATGTGATATGAAAAAAGGAAGCTAAAAATATTATTTTCATAAAATTTTTTCGTACGTTGATTTTATCTAATAAGTAAAGTAACTGAAACTTGAATACAGATGTGAACCGACAGCCAGGCTTAGTTCGAAGAAATTTTTAGGCGTTACCAACACTGAGAAGTTAAATACAACTTAATTAATTATGTAAGTGAAATCAGGATAGCGATTTTCAAAAATCAGTTATAAAAGAGCTGTCCCCTTCCTAAAATTAAAAAAAAAAATGTTTTATTTAAGTTAAGGAAAGTAAAACAAAATTAAATAGTTTTGAAAAAAGTTTTGGAATAGGCTTTTGTAAAGACGTTTTTGAATATAATTTTTGTCTGTTTTAGGCTGGCCATTAAATAGTTATTTTCAGCGTATTTTAATAGTTTTTACATAATTTATACTTTTGATATATAATACAAATCATATACATATATGCTTGTGGATATGTTGTCAATGTGTCAAATGATATATAATTGCTTGAGCGAAGCAACCCCCTTAAATAATCAGTTTTGATAATATTACCTACCATTGACTACCATTTTCGCCACCATAATTCTGAAGTTTCGAAATATGACTTCATATTCGTAATAAGCGACTTCAAAATAACTACAGAAACAAAGTGATGTCAAATTGCTTCAAAGCATCTTTGAGTAAATAGTTTTGTACACCTAGAATTGGGAATTCAGGTCACTGTAATCTTATACTTATTATACTCTTTCCTGTTTGTCATTTTTCTGTATAACGATCTATTCATCATTTCGTACTCATAACACTGCCATGCCAAGCAATTACGTTTAATCGTTGAAAAATTTCTTAAATTTTTAAAACTAACATATTGGGAACCTGTAAAATAAGATATATCTAGAGACGGCGCTCTTATATCAGTGGAAATTTGAATAAGAAAAAGATCGAGTTTCTGTATTTCAAATTTTGATAAGCTTTTCACTTTTATAGATTTACTATCCTTTGCCTGAATTCCATATGCACATAAACTAACTTCGTATTTCGATAAATAAAATAACCTAAATAGCAAACGCAAATTCTAATTTTTCTCACTATGACAATATTTTTGTTTTCTATTAATAACAATATTACTAATTTGTGTTCAATAGGAAAATAGTTTACTTATAAATCAATTTGCAAAAAGAAAACCCCTTCACCTTAGGGTAGCCCAGTGAAGCATGAAAATATTAAGCAATGTAATATTACTTTCCGGTCTGCTGATTTGCGAAGAGCAACAGAATGTAACAAGATGTTTACTTTATACCCTTTTGAGGTACAAAAGCTCAGAAACATATTTATTAATAATGAATATACCAATTAA
This sequence comes from Anomoia purmunda, assembly GCA_951828415.1. Lineage (NCBI taxonomy): Eukaryota > Metazoa > Arthropoda > Insecta > Diptera > Tephritidae > Anomoia > Anomoia purmunda. Next base: position 51,582,114 of record OX639997.1, read on the forward strand.
GGAAAAGCTCTTTCGGCAAATTTGTTAAAGAGTCGATAATTTGATTGCATGCATGAATGGATTTAGAAAGGGGGAAAAACTCTTTCATATTTCTAGAATGCCCTCGTACAGGTTCAAAAAAAACCTTTCAAATCAATTGGAAATAATTGAATTAGTTAAAGTCATGTGAAAAAAATCATCCAAACAAAATATTGAAAGATGTTGGAAGTTTTGCTTTTATTTTTGAGAAAATTTAACGAAATTTCTAACTAGCCACCAGCCTAATGCTGAACTACAAAAGTGGCATCACCTAATGCAAAGTTGTTAATTAAGAGAAATTTTTATGTTTACTCGTATCAGTCAAATAAAGGGAAGGGACATATTTGTTTAATAAATTCGTAATAATACATACCACAACTTTTCACTCAAGAAGAACACAAGAATCCAAGCAACAATACTGTACAAAAATAAATTAAATTAAATTTGAAAAAAAAAATTAAAAGGGTATTTGAAGTTTTCTATGTACTCTTACAGTTTAGTTGTGTAAACATATTTATGAAACACTTTAACGTTACATATATTCAAAACTGTTATAATTTTTATATAAAAAATCAGTGTTTGGTGATTTTTATTTCTTTGATCTAGCTCAATATTATGATATATATTTTATGATCGAAAATCGCAAAATAAAAAAAAACACCAAAAACCAAATAAGGTTAGATTTGCACATCATGTTACATAATAATTATATGGATATACTAGATTTTTGCTTCGAACTAATTAAATGATTTTATTGTCCGAAAAATTGAAAATAACGATTATATTCAGTCCCTGGTTAAAACGTTAATTTTGTACTTATTCAGAAATTCATTTATTTTATTTTGGTTCGCCTTGAAAAATTTTGTGTATATTTGACCAGTCAGTTCAAATAAGGAAATTCATATACTTCCAAACAATCGGCTTAACGTTACGACTTCGAATGTAACAGGAAAGGAAATAAATAATTTCTCTTTTAACTAATTTTTAGTCCTTTTCATTTTTTATTTTTTATTGTCTAAAGCCCCGTACTTCATATTAGCCGATAACGGGTGGTTGTTGAAACTGTCATTAGAAACTACCATTTGGTTTTAGTTAAACCTAATTTATTATTGGAAATGCACAACTTAATCAAAACGATGCTGACATTAAAAAGTCTCATTTCCATGATTCAGTTTCCCTTAGCCTATTTCCTTTGAATCCCATGCCGTATATTTCCGTTAACTTAATTATACTTATAGGACTCATATTTAAAGTTTTCATTGAATTTTTAAGCCCTCTCTAAAAAGATTTTTGAAATTTGTTGTTTTCATATCATTTAATATAACTAAATTGAATATGTAACAGATGGCAACGTTCTTTCAAAATTTTGTGTAATACTCATTTTATCATATTTGACTTCATTATTTTGTGTAATTGAATTTAATCTCTTCAGTAGGTGGCAGCCCTTTAAAAAATATTGGTTTTATTGTAACAGATATAACGGACTATATGTGCTAAATCTCTCCCTAATCTGTCCAGATGTTATCGATATGTGATTTATCTTATTTATTTAACTGGCTATAACTTTTTTAAAACCTATTTTGGAAATATACCCCATAACTAGCCCAGTTTATCGGCCAAAAATGTGCCAAATTGTATACAGATTCCTCGAACACACTCACACCTAAGCTTTCACATTTATAATATTGGTACGATTTCTGAACGAAAAAATTACTTATCTTTTGAACTTAGTTCAAATTAAATTTGGAAACTTAAACCTGTTTTCGTTTGACACCAGTATAGTAGAATTTCCGTTAGCTTACAAGTTTACTTGAATGAACGGTGTTTGAAAGGTGGCAACCATCAACAAATATATTTTGGTATAAACTCTCTTGTTTCAGCGTAAAACTGTAATTTTTTAGTAAACTTACAAAGAGCATTAAATTAGTGGCAACACTGCTTAAATTTATTTTCATAATAAAGTTTTCTAAGCCCACTTCCTTTGAATCCCGTTACATGATACTTCCTTTAAATTAATAATTAAATTTAATTTACACTTTAAGCAGGTGGCAACTCTCTCCAATAGTATTTTTGAAACTAAGTTTTCCCAACACTTTTAGCACTCATGTTGTAAAATGTCATTTATTTCTTAATTAACCTTAACTTGTAGTTTAACAAGCGGCAACCTTCTTTCAAAACAATCGGCAAATACAACTTTATTAAGCCTTTTTCATGTGCTACACATGTAGCAAGATTTCATTGCATTCATTGCTCTAATTGAATTTAACCTTTGAAGCAGGTGGCAACTCCTTCAAAAAAATCAATTCTGTGGTAGCCCACATAACAATCCTTATATTGCTAAATGATTTAACAATTTATTTAAGTGACTATAACTGTTTTGCCAGGAGGCAACTGCCCATAAAATATATCCTATGTTATAACGTAGGGTAGAGGCTATTTGTGTTTCAAATTTTGTACAATTCCTTCCAGCCGTTTGGATGGCTTGAAAAGGTACAACAAAAGGTCACACACTCACTCACAAACACACAAACTTTTACATTGATAATATAAGTACGATGACAGATACATATTCTGGATATAGATGGCGCTATAAGCCTTAGCAATTATATATGTACTAAGAGGTGCCATAGGAAAAATATAAAACAGGGCACTTCAAAAGTTTATTATTTAAACTTTTTTTTTTAAATTAGCTTCTTTGATTTTTTGCCTCATTTTTTGTTTTAAATAAACAAGTGGCTATTACTTTTTTAAACTAAAACCATATGGGAAATTTTAGGCGCATACAGGGGTCTTCTATATAAGTTAGATATTTAAAAATCTATGCAAATAAAAACGGATTAGATATTATACTGAAAGTATTTTCTTAGGTTTTCACATCTCAGGTCGGGTATCATTTCACCAAGTTGCTCAACTTGCATATTTTTCCGAGTTAGTGTTATTGCTTTAAATGCACTTAGTGTTCCTTTGCCAGTTGGTTACAAAAAAACGTGCATAATATGAAAAAAATTTCGTAATTTCTGGATCACATTGCGAGAAAATGAAACATTTTTGGGCAAATATTAGTTTAGAGTTAATTGAAAATTCAATGTACTTTCTTTTGTTATCGAAAACTTATTTGTTTGAAACTTAAAATTTAATTTTCAAAGTCAGAATTCGGCATGTTTTACCCCAGTGTGCATAGTAGTTAATATACTATACTATCTTGGTGTTGTTTTTGTAAGCACGGATTTCCTTATTCATATTCAGTTAACGTAACTTACTTCTGCTTTGTGAAAATACGTTGCATAATATATTTCATTTTTATTACTCGTACTTCCGTGTTCAAAATATACCAAGCATTACAGCTGCTGCTACTTAGTACAGTTAGTTTCGACATAAGTCCATATTTGGTTGCTGCACACACTCACCTCCAACTACTTAACCTAATATGCAGAGAGTTTTGCTTGCGTGCGTGATTAATATTCGCATGCTAGAACATAAAGTTGACCAGCACTAAGCGACCACCAAACGTTGACCATAAACCCCATTCGAAATCAACGTTAAATCTGCACAACTGAGTGAGTGCAAATGTACACTTTGAGTAATGGAATACTCCCTGAAGACCAACATGCTTCAGGGTATTACTACTTATACACTACACATACATACATACGAGTAGCACATTCCGAGCAAGCTGTGACAACCAATAAACAACTGAGGATTTTCAATAAATTCTGGCGCCACTACTGTGTGTGGCATTGAAATTGAAATGCTGCTTGCTAAAATGATGGGCCACACGCACTACTGTGCTTGGTACACGAACGGTTATTGCGAAAGTCACAAATCAATTTGCTAACGTACACAACTTTATATACATACATACATATATATTTACAATCTGAAATATCTGAATGTCCAATGAAATATACATGTACACTTAGAAATCCATATATACATATATAGATTGGTACATATGTGTGTAGTGTGACTTAAGAACGTGCGTACGCTCTAAAGGAGTTGAAGTAGGCACTTCATAAATTGATATGCCCGACAACTTGAAAGGGCTTTCATCCGTTGTCAGCGTTTAGGTTGCTCATACGCACTGTCGTTTTACATATTTCGAGTATACAATATGTATGCATGTACGTACACATGTGAATAAAGTTAATATTCTGACCCAAAACTGAGTTGGAAACTTTTAGTTTTATTTTTGTTTTTGTTTTTGTAGATTATCGTCAAATTAAATCGAGCCTTATAACGGTATAAGGTTTTGTGGCGAAATATATTTAAATTAAATTACTTTCCTCATTTACTTAGGAGTCAGCCCTGTTGCGTTCATGTACATATGTAGATTTTTAGCATGGCAAAGTTAATTGACCGTAAGCAAATTATTTGAATATGGTCTATGAGGACTCTTCTTTAAAGCAAGCAATATAAATAGATTTTATCTCTCAGCAGCAAATTTTAATTTCTCATTATGCTGTTTCTCTATGTAAATAGTTCCATGCATGCTCTCGTACTTTTGTAAACGAGAAAAGAAGGACAATACTGTTTACCATAGCACTTCCGGATTCTACGAATTGGTTGCTCTAACTATTCAGGTCGTAAATTTTTGGCTTAGAACATACAAAGATTTGTACGTATACATATTTCTTATCTAGTTTAATAAAAAAAAATCCACCTATCGAACTTTTAGAAAATTTTGTTAGTTTAAAGTGACTCAAAAATCGCATTCATTTTTGGCAATGTTAGCTGACGGTCTTGCTCATTTTCTCAAATCAACAAAAAGCCTCGAAACCCCTGCACGGCTCTTGTGTTTTTAATTAATTCTGTCGTTGAAATATTTTCTATCTTTTTTGCTCCTTTCAACTTTAAACCGTTCTTCTATTCCTTCTTCATTGGAGGCGATTTTCGATTACTTACTTACTTAATTGGCACTATAACCACTTAAGCGATTTTGGTCGAACTTCTCTTACAATTTGTGGTATGCGCCTTGTTGTTGTGACACAAGTTCAAGGACCTACAGTTTTGCGGCGATTCCGAACGGCGAATGTTTTTTTGTGAGCAGTTTTTTTTTCATGACTCTCAGAGGTTTGTCATTGCCTACCGAGTGGCGACCGCTAATTGAAAAGACTTTTCTATAATTTATGATGTTACTTGCCCCGGCCAAGATTTGAACCCGGGGCTTACCGAATGAGGCGCGCACATTCTGCACACTCTGCTACGGCGAAGGATTTTTGATTACTAGATAATAAATACTTGTCTCTCTGACCTCTTATAGTTCAAAGTCAACAGATCAGTTTCAAAAAAAAAAACACCGACACTTCTCTATCAGCCAAAATATTTCACTAATAAATAAATATTATCTCGAGCATAAGTTTCCTCAGAAGGTACGAATGTGTGCACTTTTTGTGAACTTAAAAATCAACCTCCCCTCTTCCAGTATTTTCTTCTTATTTTTACAAAGAGAAGTAAAGCGAATAATTTGGTCCGTATTTGATGTAACCAAAATTGTATTAACTTCAAAATCAAATACACGTGATTCTTTTTTTACGCTATATTTTACGTGATTTTTTTACGCGGCTTTCTTGAACTTCTCCCATTTACTTTTGGTAAGCAGTTTTCTTTTTTACTCAAATTTTCTATTATATTTTCTTATTCGCTTTGTAAGTACAAACTACTCATATAGTTTGATATGATTTGAAAACAAACTATGGAATGCTACTAAAGAAAACAGGTCGCAATGCCAGAACAAAGTTAAACATTTTTGATGACAGTTAACGGGTAAAGAAGAGTGGCATGCGTACACACAAATTAGTTATCAATATAAAAACTAATTTTTGTCGCAGCTTTAATTATTAACTAGATATACTAAATATGGCCGCTATGCTTTAAAAAAGTCAACCACAAAAAATTAATTCCAGCATACGTTGATGACCTTGAAAATATTACATTTTATTCAAAAGAAAATTTTGTCCATCCCATTTCTAAGAAAAATAGTTTTTTTCTTTTTTAATAATTTGATAAAATATATCCCATGTTATGCCCGAAATTACCAGTTAAAAACTCATGAAAACCAATTTAAAAATTTCGGAGATTTGTAAGCCTAAATAGGCAAACAGACAGATGAAAATACTAAAAATGGTTCAAATAATATTCAATTATATTCCCTGCATCCTTTGAAAGAATATACATCAATATATAAATACTGGAACAACGGAAACGTCAGCAAAAGCATAACTGTTTAATTATGCGCAAGAGTATCGTTTAAAAGCGTGGTACGAATATATCTACTCCTGCTCCAACTAACCAAACTCCAAGTGGCCAAAAAGTTTAAATTCTAGTTGCTTTAATTTTACTAGTGTATATTGCTAGAAGTTTTTCAAAATAAACTCAGTGCCATGGTATAAGTAAACAAACCAGTGCACCGCTTGCAGCTGCTTTGTGTTGTAGTTGTATTAATTTTTAAAGTTTTCGAGTTGTCGGTTGTGGTCAAACAGTTTGTGGAATAGTTTGTTGCATTAAAAATGGCAAAAAAAAAATAAAGTTCTGTCAATTTGCGCATAAACAATTTGTTATTGTAGTAGAGTGGTAAGTGTATTGGAGATCTTCCACTTGCACACAAGGATACTTAAAGCAAGACAATCAACTTTTGCTAGTCCATTTTTGATAGTCATGGAAAAATAAAATAAATTTTTCTTGCTTTTAAGTTAGAATATTTCCACACATTCTATTTCGCACTCAAAATCACTTGGAGTGGGTTGGTTAAATGTTTTTTTTTTTTGGTACACTAGCATGTTTTTTTCTTTTCAATAAATGGAATGTACGTTGTCGATAATATTTTTGCGCTTCCGCATGAATCAATTGAAAGGAAAGGATATCGTAAAATTTCAGATATGCGGATGTTTACTTCTATTGTTGGCTCTACTCCGACTGCCTTTTATTGGAATTTGGTTATTTACCCACCATCGTTGTGTGTGTTATTTATATGTATAAAGAGAATTACCTTAGCAAATTTAATAAAAAGTATTTTAATATAGTATTTCCTATTTTCTCTTTGTTGTTGGCATTTCACCTTGCACCCTATTTCCTTTCAAGCACCTTACTTTGCTGTTCGCTTAATTGCTTTCAGTTAAATTTTGTTATTTCGTTATTGAATTGTGAAAATACAGTTAGTATTGCATGGCAAAACCGAAATGCATTGCAAAGTTTTTGTTTTTTGCATTGCTGCTATTTCTGGTAGATTTATTTATTTATTTATTTATTTATTCAGTCTAAAAAATACAGGATTTCTTACAGACTATACAAGACTATGGGAATACAAATAGTTTTGCAAAATAAGGTTTATCTAATTAATTCATTTAATAATAGCTTGAAATTTTGCTTAGTTAACGAAAAATCAAAAGCGAGAGAATTTGAGACTTGATTAAATTCTTTCAAAGTTCTAAGAAAAGGTGCATAAGAAGCATAAACAGTCCTGGCACGCTCCAAGAAGAACAAATCATTACTCCTCAAGTTTATTTGAGGAATATGGAAGTAAATACGCTCTAGAAGAGCTGGAGAGTCGATTACTCCACTTACAACATCAAAAACAAAGCAGATTGAAAGTATACTGCTCCTACTTTCTAAAGATTTTAAGTTTATCAATGCACATCTTGAACTATACGATGGAATCGGATCAGAGAAGAATAATGATCTAAGAGCAAAGCGCAGAAACTTCTTCTGAATGGTTTCTAGTCTATTAATGTGACAACGGTGATATGGCCTCCATATAAATACTCCATATTCTAACTTAGATCGCACAAGCGAAGTAAATAGTACCTTTAAAGTGTATGGGCAAGTAAAATCAGCACCAAAACGACGAATGAAAGCAAAGGTAGAATAAGACTTGGCGATGATGAAATTTAAGTGATTGAGAAACGTAAATTTCGAATCAAAAATTACTCCTAAGTCCGAGACCTCACTCAAAGTAGTGAGTCGGGAATAGTTAACAAAATACGAGGTAGAAATAACTTCCCTAGACTTTGAAAACGACAGATGAGAGCATTTCTTAATGTTTAAATGAAGTCGATTCCGATCACACCACGCCACAACATTATTAAGATCCAGCTGGAGCTTGAAAGAATCCGAAAGGCTTGAGATTGTGTTAAATATTTTCAAATCATCTGCATACAGGAGGAAGTTAGAGAAGTGAAAACATTCAGAAATATCATTAATAAAAATTATAAATAGCAATGGGCCCAAAATACTCCCCTGAGGAACACCGGAAATAGCTATAAAAGAATGCGAAGAGTTGTCGTCGACAACAACTACACATTTACGACGAGAGAGATACGACTTAACCCATTTTAAGAAAATGGAGTGAAACCCAAAACTAAACAGTTTAGAAACTAAAATCGAGTGACTAACTCTATCAAACGCCTTGGAAAAATCCGTATACACAGTATCTACTTGAAGTCTATTATTGAAGGCAGACGTACAATATTCAGAAAAAACAGCAAGATTGGTGGCGGTTGATCTACCAGCCATGAAGCCATGCTGGTTATTAGAAATACAGCGCTTTACTGCGAAATATAATTTCTGTTTGATGATATATTCAAATAATTTTGATGTTGTAGAAAGTTTCGAAATAGGCCTATAATTAGAAATATCACATTTATTACCACTTTTAAATACAGGTGTGATACTTGTAACCTTCCAGGCGTCTATGAATTCACCGCAACCTAAGGATTTATTAAAAATTAGCAAAAGTGGATAGGCCAAGGCCGAACATTTCTTGAAAAGATGAGATGAAAACCCATCAACATCAACTAGTCAGGAGCTTTTGATTTTCTGAATGCCTTCACAAACATCATCAATGACAAGCGATAAAGACCCAAAATTAATAGCAGAGTTGACGTTACAAGTGTCAACCATTAATGCTTAAGACCCAGGATCAAAATTTGAACTAAAAAATTTCGCGAAGAGATCAGCAGCGTCTTGAGTTGAGGAGGCATATTCTCCATTGTAAAATACATCCGAGGGAATACTAGAACAGGACTTTTTGGATTTCACAAAACGCCAAAAAGCCTTTGGATTTAATTTGATTTCTATTTCGAACTTACGAACATAGTTTTGCTGAAGCGTTTTACTTAAAGACTTAAACTTTTTGGAGTAATGAAGATATTTGTATTTATATACTAAAGCTCCTGAAACTTTAAACTTTTTAAAAAATGTATTTCTCGAATTCTTAAGCTTTTTTAATCTTTTTGTATGCCATGGAATTTTGTAGTGTTTCGCATTATTACGGGGTACATATCTATAGCAAATTTCATTAATCTTGGATTTAAAAGTGTCAAAACAATCCGAAACCTTAATTCCAGCAAAAATTGAGTCCCAATCTATCAAAGAAATTGCTTTATTCACACTGTAGAAATTACAACTTTTAAAGCAAAAATTATTAGATTTATTATTAGATTTATTATTTTGTATGAGTTAATAGCTATCATATCTACCTATATAGCTTTGACTTTTACAGTTAATATGACCAAAAGAAAAACACAACACTAAGAGATAGAGTAGTACAAATTAGTGAAAATAGTTGTAGTAATAAATAAAAATAGCGGTAGATATTAAAAACAAATAGTTGTAGTAATAAATCGAAGCCTTAGTAAAAATAGTGATAGAAATTAGTAGAAATAAAGGAAGCGTTAATATACATATATAATGGTGCTAATGAATAAAAGATAGTAGACGTAATTAGAGTAGCATTAGTAAAAATAGGGTAAAAATTAGTAAAAATAGTGTTAGCAATTATAAGTAGCATTAATACAAATAGTAGTAAACTTTAATAATCATAGTGGTAAAAAATAGTAGTACTATTAGTAACAATAGTGGTAGAAATTAGTAAAAATAGTAAAAAAAAATAGTTGTACCGTTAATAAAATTAGTGGTAAAAGTTAGTAGAAATAGTGGTATTAACTAGTTGTAGCATTAGTAAAACTAGTAGAAGAAATTATTCAATATAGAAGAAAAAGTTTGTAAAAATAGTGGTAGAAAATAATAAAGGAAATTAGTAATAATAGTGGTAGAGATTAGTAAAAATAGTGCTAGGAATTAGTAGTAGCATTAATAAAAATAGTGGTAGAAAGTACTGGAAATATTGGTACTAACTTGTAGTAGTATTAGTAAAAATAGTGGTAGAAATTACTAAAAATAGTAGAAAAAGTTAGTGAAAATAGTGGTAGAAAGTAATAAAATAATGGAGCAAATTGGTAAACATAGTGGTAGAAATTTGTAAAAATAATGGTAGAAATTAGCAGATATAGTGGTATAAATTTGTAAAAATGGTGGTCAATATTAGTAGTACTATTAGTAAAAAGAGTTGTAGAAACTAGTAAAAATAGTGAAAAAACTTAGTAGTAGTCTTAGTAAAAATAGTGGTTGAAATTAATAAAAATAGTCACCGAAATTAGTAGAAATTAGAAGGAAAGTAGTAGTAACTAGTAGTAGCATTAGTAAAAATAGTGGAGGAAATTAGTAAGTATAGTGGTAGTAAAAATAGTTGCATTAGAAAAAAGAGTGCTAGAAATAAGTAAAAATTGTGATAAAATTAATAAAATTAGTAGCAGCATTAGTAAAAATGGTGGTAGTATGTAGTATTAATGAAAACTTGTATTTAGTTGTTGTCGTTTTGGTAGCTAGTAGTAGTAATTAGTAGTAGTAGTAGAAATTGGAGCAGTAAAAGTTGTAGTGGTGAACTAAACCATAACTACGGAAGGGTTCTGAAATGGCCAAAAAAAATTTTAGTCTGAAAATTCTAGTGAGATGGCTTCCCGATCGAACCAAAGCTTCTGGAAACCTTTTATCGGATAACGATGAGCGCTAAGTTGCAATCTCTATCGCCATACATAGTGGTAATTGATCAATCCGGCCGGCCGAACTTGTTTTTGGTGTAAATTCTTTTACATTAAGTCAGGTTATCCCTTGTCGCTAGACTCGAATTTAGAAGTTATCTGCAAATAAGATAAGATAGAAGAGATGTAATTGTAGTAATTACTCCCAATTAAGTTAATATATCTATTGAAATTGTATCTTGAAACATTTATTTGAAATATTTTCATTTATTTATTTTTTACCCCGTTTCCTGAGGTAGGCGCGTTTTTATTTCCGGTTATGATCTTTTGGTTAAGATATTTCATGTGAAGAAGAAATGTACTTACATATAAATAAAGTTATTCTTAAATGGAGGAAGCTGTAGTGCTAGATGGAGATAAATATTTACAGAAGCACGCTTTGATATTCGAGCAGAACATGCTACTTATATACATAAGATCAGAAGCGTATCGCCAAAAATTGTTTGTTACGCAATAATATAAATCATGAATTAAAATTTTGTGTTGTTTAAGTGTTATGGTCATAGGAGGTCATGAATATAGTTCTATATAAAGCTCTGCTATTTATCTGGTGTAAATAGTAAATTCGACAAAATTTTACTTTGCAACATCTAAATTGAAGGATCATCTCGATCTAGAATTTGCAAGTTTTCTTTGTTCGATAATTTCTTTTTCATTTCCGGTTCGTACCTGCCAATGTAAAATGCAAATTTAAAGACACGTCTGGTATGTGAAATTTACAGACTAAAATCGAAAGCCTCGGCATTAACTGTCTCTGTTTTTGTAAACAGTTAAAATTCTATGAATTCAGACCACAGATATGTATAACATTGATTAGCAGATAGTAGATGTTGTGTCAGTTGCAGCATGTAGGGGTTTTCTCCGGTCTGCATTTCAATGATTTACAATTGTTTTGCGCGATTCTCGCGATGAAAGTAATTTTATCTTTAGACACATCTGAAGTTTTATTGTTGAATCTGAGGCGGACTGGATGACAATAACTATTATTGTTGGAACAAATAAAAGGTAGAATCATTTCATGCGCAATCATCTAAGGCATTGAAAAAATATTCCAGATTGAATAAAATAATGCGTATTTGATAGTTTTGCTAATTTTATTTATTGTTGGCAAATATTCTACTCCGCCAAAGTGCAATGTATTCAATTTGATGTATTTCAGTACTGGAACAATTTATTAAAAAAAAGCTTCGGGTTAGCATCGAAAAATATACATACATAGTTGCAGTTTTTCGATCGGAATTATAAAGTTTATTATGTTTTAAAACTTTCGACAAAATATAACAAAAAATAATAAGATTGAGCTGGGCTCATAAATACGTCTTTATTTTTAATCTCGAAATATCGACATTCGATATTTACTTTCGAATATCAAATTCGATACGTTTTAGTGCAATATAGAGTCAGATTAATGAAAGCAAAAGAATCCCACTCCGATTCTGAACAAAACCTACAAGGAAATTTTCTCCGTTTTCCCCTTTCTCATATCATGAATACAAATTTGCGAAGACCTTTCCCCTATCCTTTTTCACATTCGAAACTCGAAGCTAAGAAAGTAGGTATCACGAATATCAAGAAAAAGGGAAAATTATTGATGTGTTTTGGTAATAGGTCCTTCAAATATTTGAAAGTGAATTTGTGTGCAAAAATAACAAAATTCTAAATGGCCAATTCTTTAAATTAGAATATATTATTTGTTGCTTAGAGGTCGAAAACTGCAACCAAACATTTTCGGACGATCTCATTGGACTTATTTAAAAAAAGGAAATGTGGTACCTGATATTTGGTACAATTTCGAAGAGATAATTTATCATCCCTTCTCAAGCCTAGTGGGAATCGCATTCGAATTTTGCTTTGTATTAAGCTTGTTGAGCTTACCAGAGCATAACCAGGGCATCAATGAACTCGTCTTCTTCGAAACCCGTCAGTAATCTTGAAGTTGTTTGCTTCATATAACTATGGAGCTTAATTTGGGCTACACTTTCTGTAACACAAAATGACTATCTGTCAGTGTAGCAATCCTGTTTTTTAGTGTTGCATTTAAGTGTAACAAAAGGAACATGCCCGTTTTTGACTTGTTATAATCAAAAGTCCAGTAACTGAGCAAAGCAAAATTAAAGTAAAAAAACAACTCAGTTTTATGGGTTAAATTATTAAAAGTAACTTTATAAAAAGTTGATCTATTACTGTGACAGTCCCTACTCACAAGTATTCTAAAATTAATTGATATTTTCATTGTATTTATTTCAATCCTCTTTACCAACCTCCTTGAGGAAATTTGAGTTACATTACATCAATATTGACATTCGTGAGAAATAGGTTTCGATTTATTTAATTATTTTTGGAATTAGTCACGCACTTTTTCGGATAGCTAGTAATTCGCTTTATTAAGTAAGTTAACAAATAAATATTATCAATTTCCGACCACATATTTTGCCTTTAATATTCCACAGTTGTCGGCGGACCATTAACGTGTGCCTATTAAGAACAAATTTAGATGAAAGTGCATAATGTAAATAAATAGTAGGCAGTTATGAAATTAATGACTTGCTATATTGGTCAATAAAACTTGAATGTTGACAGTTTATTGATGGTGTGAAACTTATTGGCCTTCAGCTAGTTATTTATCAAGATTCAGTGCGTGCAAGCAAATTAAGTGACCAATTGGAAAACTCCTTCCGGCCTGCCGATACAATACAAAAGCATGGAGTTGTCTACGCTTTGTTTCAGAGTTGATTGCATCTAAATTGCTGGCAAAGCTTCGCAACTATTTACCTCGTTTGCACGCACTGGCATGCTACAGGTTGTGCGTTTTATTTGTGCTTGGGCCTTCATAAATTCTAACCATTTTCATTTAATGTTCATAAATTTTATATATGTATATTGAGCAAATGTACTCCTCACTCCAATGCCATCCATACAAAATCACATTTTGTCGAGATGTGTGTCCTTGTTTAAAACCTCTTGTAGGACATTAACTTTGGTCGTATGGAGTCCTTTGTCTCATGCGTTACATGCGTACCTAATAAATAAGGTATGCCACATACATCAAGTGGACTCTTTTGCCCATTTTGCCCATTTTAATAAAACATTCTCGAGTTGTAGCTATCTTGTTGAGATTTATGTTGCTTTATGGCTGCTTGTATGAGACACATCTGTGTTATAAATGTCAGCAAAGTCAATGCTTTCGAATTTGTATAAAACAAATCATTTTATGCATTTATTAATATGTGTGATTATATACATATGTACATGTTCCACTATAGAAAAGTGAAAGAACATTATCTATGTTTATATTTATGTTATTTATATAGCAAAATCAAAAGTAGAAATATTTTGTATTTTCCTATCTTTACAAATAATTTGCTGAGCATTTAGAAATTGTAAAAAGTACAGAGTATACAGTATTTCTGCTGATTTTCAATGGATATAAGTGGCAACGGTTTAAATATTTATTTATTTATTTCTTTTGTAGCTACTCAAATGAATTTTACCCCTTTGTCGCATTAAATCCATTTTATTTAGTCATTCGGACAAAAATGCGTTAAGAAATGTAAAGCATACCGGAAGTTTCTTTGAGCCATTTAGCAATATAACTTTTTATAAAATTGTCATTTAGAAGCTTGAGAAAATATGCGAAATAGCAGAGAAACTATTTTTTTTTTGCTACTAAAAATGGGATGGATTCGAACTCAGAATCTCGGCCGGGCCAATTAACAAACAAAAAATTATAGAAAAATGTTTTCTAAACGCGGCTACCCCTCGACAGCCAATGACAAGCCTCCGAGTGCATTTCCGCAATGAAAAAGCTTCTTATAAAAATCAACTCCCGTTCGAAATCGGCGTAGTGATGGCAAACAAAATTGAATAACGAACTGAATGCAGTAAGTAATTGATTGCGATTAATCGTAGAAAATTAACCGATAGACCGGTCGTTTCGATTAAGAACGAAAAAAATAAAAAAATAAAAACTGACTGCGTTATTTGTTCCTTATTAAATTATGGAAACGAAAACTTATGCTACGAGTACAGTGCATTAAATTTTAAATCCATTTAAACTCAAATTTTGAATGCATATGTTATGCTTTTTATTTAAATTCTTAAATTTTTGGTACAATATTGTAAAAGGCAAAATACCAGTGTAGTTTATAAGCCATACAAAAATCAAGTTTTAAGTGTATAACTAAGCACGATTTGCAACCATCCATTCTTAAGGATTGAATTTAAAGAAAAAAAAACAATTTTGACAAGTCTTTCGTTTTAAGTCTATTTCGGGTTTCCTTAGCATCCGCTTTGAAAACAAAATTTTGACCAGTTTGTGCCATTACGCCTTTGCTTGTTTTATGTTTTCTTTTTTTTTTGCTATACCCAACAAATAATGTTCTGATATTAAATTAAATTGAACTGTGAAGAATTTTTATAATAAAATATTCTTGAGCTCAATCGGTTTAGTAGTTTTCGAGTATATTAAAAACAAACGACCCTCTCCAAAATGTAGAAATGCACCTTGCCCTCGCCGAAACGAATAGTTTGACTTTCACATTTTAATATTTTAGATTCTTGTGTATAATTTAAAAAAAATTGACTTTGTAAACAGGTGGCAACCCGCTGCAAAATATGGGTATAAACCTTCTCCTCAGCGATACGAACCGTTCGACATATTTTGATACTTTATATAACTTGTGTATAATTTAATTTTATTTTATTTTTCAAATAGGTGACAACCCGCATAAAGTTAGCTATGAATCTTCTTAACGAGATGAACCGTTTGACACCCATATTTTTTTAATTCATATACTAAATTGTGTATAAAGAAATTAAAGTAGACTTTTCAAGCAGGTGGCAACCCTTTCCAAAATATAGTTAGCCTAGCTATAAATCTTCTCCTCAGCGAAACGAACCATTTAAGAGTCATATATTAATATTTTAAAAATTTGTGTATAATTTAATAATTTATAATTTGATGTTTCAAACAGGTGGCATCCCTCTCCAAAATATATGTGTGGCCTGCTTCTCGCTGATTAGAACCATTTTACACCCATATTTTGATATTTCATATAACCTGTATACAATTGAATTCAATTCGACTTTTCAAACAGGTGGCAACCCTCACAAAAATTAGCTTCAGGAGCGAACCGCTAAACAAACATATTTTAATAGTTCATATAACTAGAATATATTTAAAGTAAATTTCGCTTTTCAAACAGGTGGCAACACGCACCCAATTATAATATGTGCTTTTCATACCTACCTAATATGCAGAAAAATTCTCATAAAAAGCGGTAGAGTCGTTTCGATGGAGCTCGAATGTTTGCAGGAAGATTCTACGATCTAATGGTATATCAAAAGGGCGATCATGGAATTTCAGTTCACGCACAGCATTGATTGCACGAATAAATTCGGGAAACACATTAGCTCGAGATGGTGTTTTCTTACTAAATGTCAAAGCCAATGATCGCCACACTGTTGTTGGTTTAATGATCGAAAGTAGTAGAAGATCATCGCACGAAAATGTTAGCGATTTATTTCCATTTTTTATTTTTATTTTACCAAGATTAATGTTTCTGTAATCATTGCGATGACAGCGTCAGATCTGATATATTCGCAATAGTGTTGCTATCTCTCAACACTTAAGTAATAACCCGTGTTTATTTTAAAACAAAAAGATCTAGTTTATTTTTAATTCGTCATTTGGACTTCACAAACTTTTGTCCGATAGGTTACTCTACACACTTCAATATGTGTGTATTTAAATCTGTGTGGAAGTAACTTTATTGCTGTATGAATGAGAATGATTGACATCCTCAACTCCTTCTTCGTTCCTTGTGTTTGTTTTTTAGATGTTTAATATGCTGTCCGATCCACACAAAACTTTGCTCGCAGCAGTCACGCTTGTCTTATTTTTATTTTTGTGTACTTACCTTTTCCGATTCTCTCGGTGTCAATTTAAATGTAGCACATATCGTTATTTTTTATTTGACATGTTCTTGTTTAATATAATCTTCTCTGTGCCGTAGCGAATCTTCGAATTTGTTCATCTCCTATATTGAAATATACATTCACTGAAGGCATTCATATATTCGGCTAGTTGTTAGTTTACGCCTAAAATTACTTGTGCAAGTTTGGCTTCTCCTCGCTGTTCTACACCTTTTGGGTGCATTGCAAAAGCTTTACAATTTTCTTTTACTCGCACTTAATAAAAGTGTCACGTTTTCGTTTACTTAAGTAAGGCAATCAAATAAAAAAAGGGTAAATGAAGATGTCAGTAGTTAGGGATTTTCAGAATGAAATTCTCTGACTACAAAATAAGTTGGTTGGGTGCTACCATTTTGCGTCAAAATGAAATGAAGAAACAAACTTTTATAAGCCCAGTTTGCTTTTGGTCGTATGTGCTGGAAAGAAAGTCAATATGATAATTTAAAAACAAATTTAAATACATATATGCGACACGGTAAGAGCTCGAAACGTCTTATATCTAATTTTGTGTAGCCCAAATGTAAAATGGCCAAATCATCTTAGACTAAATAAAAAAATAGAACAGATTTCGTAGGCTAAATGTACTCAAAGTTTATATGTGGCAAATAATACGAAGTTTTTAAGTTAGCAAACGCAAATGAAATAAAATACTATCACACAAAGTGAAAATTATAACAACTTGAAAAGAAGAGATATTTTTGAAGAGTCTTTTTATATTGATAAAATATTTTAATTCTATTTTATTGACTATAAATTTGGCAGCAGATTTATACCCCAAAATCGCCAATTTTTTTAAAATGCTAATAAGCATTCATTTGCGGGACCCCAATATGTTTCTTAAGTTATTTTCTTTTCTTGCAAAAATTGTTGCCTGTTATCCTACAAATTGGCTATATTAATACGAGTAGAGAATGTTGCGCTGTTTCTCGGATTGGAAAAACAAATAGAGCAAAATTATATCGAGAAGATAAAGCGACATTAGGCTGTGTTTAAATTTTAAATTAATTTCATAAAACTTGTCTATAATTAAATTAAATTTGAGTTCCCCAACCGGTGAAAAACCTCTCCCAAATTTAGGTAAGAGCATTTTTCTCGCCGAGGCGAATCATTTGACACCCATATTTTAATATTTCATATAGCTCACGTGTAATAAATTCGACTTTTCGAACAGGTGGCAACTCTCATATAAGTTAGCAGAGTCATGCTTTCAGAGACGAACCGCTTGACACACATATTTAATATAAATTGTGTATTTTTTAATGAAATTTGACTTTTCAGGCGGGCGACAACTTTCACCCAAGCTTAAAATCTACTTTAAGACTTATTCTCATATCTACAAAATACATATATGTAGATACAAAAATTCAGAAAACACCATGACACGAGAATTTTATATACTGTGAGATACTTACATCTATAGCCACGCCCATATAAATCTAAGCATCAAACTTTATACAGAGCTTAGAAAAACGCATCAAATTTTCATCAATATTTGAAACCTTTTAATTAGAATTTTTAGAATAAATATTTCACTCATCCGTTATATCTAGTAAACGTGCAAACAAAATCAGCAAAAAAAAAATTAAAATCAACGAGAATTTAAAACTTTCGCCTTATTATATTAAAATTGTAAAATTTTTAATTTTTTTTTTCATTAATTCTGATTAAAACTTTTTTAATTTTGATGTTTTTTTTAATATTTAGAAAAATTTAGCGACACATTTTGAATTAGAGAATCATGGTCAGTATTGTCACAGCTGACTTTCTTTTGGGAGTGAGTGTATAACTCTGCATAACATTTCTCTGCTGTTTGTCTACAGTTGCACATTTCAGATATGGTATTTATAAAAATGATGTATAGGTTTTATAAAATTTATAACACAAAATAATACGTAGATACTCAATTTATTGTTAAAATCTACAATATAAAAACATTCGTTTTAAGCGAATATTTCTTTTTTATTTCAATTAATAACGAGTACTGCGTAGCCCCACATCCACTATGACAATCAAAACAATAGTTTGCCTTGTATTTATCAATCGACGCTATACTTTTGAAAATAACATACTATAACTCGAAGTAAATAACTTAAAACGTTTTGAACTAGAGCCTTTTAAAAAGTTACTACGGAGTAGAGATACAAAACTATTGATAGCCTGGCCAAATTTGGGATTACATCTATCAAGCCGTGTATACTGGTTTCTATTTAACTAACTGGCAAAACGTTCTTTTTAAACATTTAATAAATGGGCTTTTTTGAGCTTTATTTCTTTTCTTCTTTACTGGTTTGCTATAAATATACTCGTATGTATATCTGATATCTTATACGAGTATATAAAAGGAAGGTATATTTTGATTGCCACTTTATAACTCAAGAATCGCGAAACCTATTTCGATAAATATTTTACAGTATATTAGGGCATATGTTTATGTAGATGGTTTCTTTTTTGCGGGAAACGAACCGAGGCCGATCAATTCGAAAAATCGTGATTTGCTGGAAATTTGGTACGTGTGTAGCTTATTGTCTAGATTAAAAATTATAATACTTTTCGTTGAAGGAAGTGGAACAGGGGCCGATCTATTCGAAAAAAAATGATCATATAGTCCGGTTTATTTGAAATTAGGTATACGTATAACAGTAGAGTACATAGAGTAGAATTGAATGATTGGTTTACGGTGCAAAAGGTCTTTTAAGGTGCTGCAAACCAAGCGTGCATTGGCTATCTGTCTTTATTTGTGAATTTCGTTAGAGTTTTATTTCGTTTCACACAAAAAGGAAGAATTTCTTTTGAAATCAATGAGATTTGTTTCCTTCATTCATTTTAGTCGCCATTTCGATTGCAGTTTCATTTGTTCCCTGATTGTTCGATTTATCGTATCCACATTAACCATTGAATTTTTCGCATATACGTGGAGTACTGAAAGCAAATGTATGTGTTATTGTTTTTGTTTTTAGAACGGGTTTTTTCATTAAATTGAAGAAAAAGTGCGAATTTGGATTGAACCTTAATTTTTGAAGGGGAACTTCTTTGCGCTCGTTGGGCTATAATTCCAATATCGAATGTAACGAATAACCGGCAGGAAAAGGGAGGGGATGGCGCGCGTGGTAGGGCAGTCGGGCGGAAGGAGACATGGGAGAGAAAGGAAAACGCGACAGATTCGGAGTAGGAAAAAACGAGAGAGGGGTAGCAAAGAGGACAGAGTGTGGCAATGATTGTTCTCTACATCACTCCGAACCAGAGAATTAACGAGATAATAAAATTCATACATTGAGCATTATTGGCATATACTCCCTCTTGTGCAGCAGAATTAGGAGAAGATTTGCACACTATGCCAATGATTTTAAGCGATGGTTTTAATGTCAGTTTTGCCTTGGTAGAAGCTCAACCACTTGTACAATTTTTAGAAAGTAAATTTAATTTAAAAATGAATAATAATCCCAAAGACTCAACAACCAGATCAGGCACAACAATCACAACAATCACGAGTTTTCATTTCATATTTTTCATACCACAAACCAATTGTATCTTTTCTTGAACATGAAAGTATGGAAGTGAATAAATAGATTTTTTATAAATGGAGGCGAAAACATCAACTATCTTTTTTCATTAACCTAACACCCTTAAAAATTCCAGAATACGAGTAATGAATAGTGCCTTCTGTTCTCGGGGAAATATTTCTATCTCATAAAACTTGCTGCCCATCGAGATCCATGAAGTTTCACTTCTATCGCCTAGCTTTCTAGGCGGACAATTTTTTTCTTTGCACAAATGTTTTGTGATTTCAATAATTTTCAATCGATGGGATCAATTATATTGTCTGCTTGTTAACCATTCGATCGTGCAATTTGCCATTTTTTACATGGTATGGATTTTTCTTTTTTTTTTTTTGATTATTTGTTTTGCGTTTGCATTTGGCGGAGCCTGTTATCATTCCAAGTTCTTTCTTCATCCAAATGTGTCGATTTGAGAATTGATTTTTTGATAAAAAATAAAATAAACTTTCTATGCAGTGGCCAGGAAAACTATTAATAACTCTCACGACTGATTAAATATAAAGAAGTATATTCAAAGATAATAAACATAATTAAATAATCAATAACAAAAGATCATGGGTCATCATAGGTCATCATGCGCTGAATTCTGGCTTAATTTAATATACATGTATGTGTGGTTATTCGAGAGGCAGTAGTTTCTCAAACTTTTTCGCTTAGATTGATGAAATTCCTTGCTCTTTGTCAATTCTAAGCTCTATGTTTTTGCCAAGAATTCATTACTTCAATGTCCAGACTTTGTATGTCCAATAAAGATTTTTGGCCAGCAGAAAGTTGCAACTTTACCTCGTCTAGTTGTGTCTGTCTAACCGCACGATATGTAACAAGCAGGCTTACAGTTCACTGCAATTTAACTTAACCTTTACCAGTTTAATCTGAGAGTATTGTGGAGTAATCGTTACAGAAATCGATGTTTTCTGAGTCATTGTAGAGTAGCTACTTCCATCAAGCACTCCGACCAACCACCAGAGCAATGGACAAACCTTTCGTGAAATTATTCAGCTGATATATTTTTTTCAAATTGCTACCCCTGCCCACTTACCCCTTAATGAAAGATGGATGGTTAAACAAGCGTTCAGGTATCTGCCCATTTTGCACTTCATAGTGCAATAAATGCGCAACAGAGTACAGCTTTTTTCATCACCTCTTGGTAGCCGGCGTATTAATAAAAATACTGAAATTATCTCTTTTCCTAATGTACAACAAAATGGATTTAGTATAAATTGTTCTTCATTAAATTTAATTATATTTTATAGCATTTTCATTCTACTAACAGGTATGTAGTTAATTAACGCTACGAGGCAATGTAATAATTACTTGCTAATTAAAAATACATTACGTATACGCCATGTCTACATTGGTTTGTTGTGATCTGTGTAATGCAAATTGCTTGTTAAGGTGTCATATTAATTACACTGATATGCGCTTTTAGACCGGAAATAAAATTTATACAAAAGATATTTAAACAATATATGCAATGGTGTTTACAAATAATTGTCAATAAATAACATGCTGGTAATTAAATAATTACAGTAATCTTTAGCATACCGAACTACTTAGTTGACTTTGTGCAATAATTTAGTTGATGCTGTGAAAAAAATTTGCTCTGTTGGAAAAAGTATAGGCTTGGCATTTTTAAACATGCTACATTTTTTCTTCAGCTCATATTGCGAAAGGCACTTTGTCAATTGTGCAGCTAACGTCACACGCCATTTATAGCCACGTTGTTGAATTTAGTGTGGTGTTGGTCGTCAAAACCTCAGCCCATTGGAGTTCAAATTTTGTAGATAACTTTTAAAATAAATTTCAATCTGAGCCAAGTGGAATGTTCTGCTATATCAAATATACAAACAAATTTTTCATAAAACTTTTAACCCATTATTACCACTTTTAACCGGCATTTTTAACTCATGATTTACTTTCTTAAAATGTTCGGTTAAAGGAGAAGTTAAAAGGTTAAAAGTTTCTACCAATATAGCCCATAAAAAGTTTCACTATGACTATCTTCTATCACAAAAATTTCGTTGATTAATAAAAATCCCAAACAAAATTGAAAAAGTAAAATTTCTTAATTTTTTCTTATATTTATATAGTTCACTACAAGTATCTCCTTATACTCAGGTGGTCCATAAAACCTTCTTCGAGATAGGGTGTGTGGACATTTTCTAAAGAGATTCGAAGATGGCAAAAGAACTGCATAATCCAAACTTTGCGTATTCTTAATTTGTACCTTGAAAGTATTTTGTATAAATATTAACTACATAATTGGTTATGCAAACTAAGAGCATTTCAAAGTTAAATTAGGGGAAAAAATATAGCATCCTTCAGTTGTCTTGGAAACAGCAACTTTTGGTATTTTTACCAATATTTTCGTAAGTTTCAATTGAGTTTATTAGCGCATGCAAGCGCATGATTACAATAAAAAATTAAAAATGAGTATAGATATTATGAGCGCTAAAGAGAAAAAAAGTTGAGGGATGCTCTATTGCCAATAATGATATCCCATCTTAAAATTGCCGACTGGGCACTTGGTGCCTACATTAATACCTTAGGCTACTCATACCTTTAGGCCGATCAATAGGTTTCCTCATTTAAACAAATCCTAAATGAGTAGGCCCATATTGAGCCAACTAGGTAGGTTAAAGCGTTCCAAGTAAATATTACTTTAAATTTCGCCGTATATTTTACGAATACATTTACATATATTTAAATTAATTAAATTAATCCCTTTACTGATTTATTATATATATTTGTATATATTCAGAATTGGGGTATGTATGTAGTTATATCTGTGCACGTAATTCTTAACTGACAATAAACATTTATGTATTTTTTCACAAAAAGTGAGTTTACATAGTATTTCCATAGGTTCCATTAAACTCCTTGTCCTTTTGACCTTTCTCGCCGCTCTACGCTTTCACATCCCAACGGCAGTGGTACTCCGTTGGTCAACACACCGCTGCACAATGGAATATTTGATACAAAAATTTGTTCAGCATTTTTTTACATTTTTCTTTGTAAAAGACGCACTGTAAACTTAAAAACCATAAGTAAATATTTGCTGTATTTTTGTAGACTCAAAAGTAGTTTTAAAAATAGGATTTAAACTTTTTTACTTTCTTTATAATTTCTTCGAATTCTTAGCCTTCGTGTAACTATTCTGCATTATGATATGCTGTATATCCTATTTGGCGAGTTTTTCTATATACTGATAGCCATCGGACTACAATTTCTTTATATTCTTGTAAACTAACTCCGATTCTCAAAAGTCACTCTTGGCATTTTCTATGTGATGTTCTGATTGTTCTGTTGTTATTCCTCTCAGTAATATCAACGATTTCATCTTACGGGAGATTCAGAAAACAGACTGTTTCTAAAGTTTGAACTAAACAGAATGGGGTCAAGGTGAATTCATACAAGGTGATGGCATAGAAACCCTATTTATTTTGCATTATTGTGGGATAGTTGTGAAAGTTGCTTATATTTTGTCTTTGCCTTTACGGCAGTTATCCCTCTGAAAGAAAAATAAACACCGCAGCTATTTGATATATCGCAATCAATTCCGAAGATGTTTGCATTTAACCGCCTGCAATATCCGGCACCTAATTGAGTTCTTCGTCTGTATTAGGTGGTTATCGAACTCCGATGATGATACTCGTATCACGTCTATAGTCCGTCGAATCCAACTTTTTGGAATCCATATCTCCAGCGACTACAAAGGTACCACAAAGGTGCAGCATAGTTGAGAGCTCGAAGGTCCATCGCCTTGTATGTTGCTGGAAATATTGATTTACTCTAAGTGCTTGACGCTCTATATCTTAGTTAGTTTAGCGCATAGAGAATGAGCATAAGCTGTGAAATGTAAGGACTAAATTTTTCGGTTTTTACTTAGTCTTCCCCGTAAATTCTGAATTCAGAATTAAGTGCCGTTATTTTTGATTATAATTTGTGTGCAGTGTCTACTCGTCAGTGTTTGCTTTCGCTTATTAACAATGGAGTGGGGAGCTAATAAAAATTGTATTGCGGTAATTGCTTTACACAAGTGTGGCAAAAGCGCAAGTGAAATTTATGAGCCCTTCAAAAAACTTAATATTTCGAGAATGTTTGTTTCCCGCACCATTGATTGTTTTTCCCCCACATCTACGGTTGATGACAAAAAAAGAAGTGTTCGTCCTCGCGTGGTTGGAACCAATTCAGCCATAAAAACTGTTCGCGAACGCATTCGCAGAAATTCCATTAGAAAACCGAAAATTATGTCGTGGTAAAATTCAGGACTTAATCGAAATGAAAGCCAACCCCTAGTCAACTGGACATCTCTTGACAACGCGCTTGAAGCAAATTAAGCTCAACCGATTCAAGCGGCTTCTTCAGTGGCACCGATCAAGAGCCATGAAAATATCCCGTTTACAGATGAGGAAATTTTCATTGTTGAAGAAGTTTTTAATAAGCACAACGACAAAATCTACTCAAAAACTGCCAAAGACGCAAAAAATGTTTTTCCAAGGGTTCAACGCGGTCACCATCAAGCTGCTGTAGTGGTTTGGTGGGGAGTCTCCTGTGAAGGCGTTACACCTCTTCACTTCTGTGAAAAAGGGGTTAAAACTAGGAGCAAAAGTGTAGCAGCAGGATATTTTATAAGGCGTGGTAAAACAGTAAGCAATTTCCTCTCCGATGTAGAACAAAGAGATCTTCCAGCAAGATTCTGCTGCAGCACACAAAGCACAATCACCAAGCAGTGACTTAAAAGCAATATTCCTGGTTTCATAGGTGCAGATGATTGACCGTCTGGATAACTAGATTGAATCCATTGAACTAAAGTTTTTGGTCAGAGTTGGAGCAGATGGCCTGTCGAATACTTCACAGAAAATCGGATAGTCTCAAAAAATCTTTGGTCCGAGCAGCATCGTCAATACCAATAGAATAAAATTTTGCTCATATATTATAAGCATTATTAAATAAAATTATTGTAATTTTTTTAAAAAAAATTATTATAGTTTCATTTTGATAATGGCCTGCTCTTGTAACAGAACTTATGACAGGAGTAAGCATACTACCGAACTTTCTATATCACCAACTCGTTAGCCAAGCTCCAGTTTGATCTTCTTTGAGCATGTTCTAAATACAAGAGAGAGTCTTAGCCCTCTCATTGTGAAGGTCTGAGAGATTTGTCCAGATATTTCTGCTTCAAACGGCTTGGAATTTTTTCCCTTCCTGATGTCTTATCGAATTCGGTCACGGCTGAAAACAAGCGACGCGCTGATGATTAGTATTTTACGATTCAGTCTGGTAGCATGTCGTTTGGCCTTGCCCGCCGATGGTTTGCAGAAATAGCTTGCTCTATTCTTCAAAGTCCAACGAAGTGCGATCATCAATCCCAGTTTTTGCGCTGAGATGAATTGGCCAATGACCAAAGTGTACTTGTACTAGCCTGTTCACTTCTCCTTGTTCTTTCTTGTTTCGAAAAATACAATTTTGTTGGTTAAGATTGGTTTCTGAAAAATCATTTTTTTTTTTGCGAAATGAAGTTGTCAAGATGATTTAATTTTCAATTAGAATCAGTTTGTTGGAAAACTCGCTAGGAGATTGTTTTATCAGCTTGCTCCAAAGAAGTATATAGAAACAATATAAAAATTATGGAGAAAGGTCCGAACATTCGGAAAAAGGGTGCGGTCTTGCCATAAAAATAGTGGTTTTATTCAGATATATGGAAGTAGGTGAAGTGGGATAAAACCTGTAGGTATAATACACTATATTTTTAAATACTTGAGGGTTCTTTAAAATATTTAAAACATAAAATTTTCCTTTGAAAACTTGAGATATGAAAAATATAATTTTTTAAAGAGGTATTTTCAAAACCTATTCAACTAATGCCGCAATAACAAAACAAAATATCTATATTGTGTGATTTATAAGCTTTTAAATCTTTGAATTTAGTAGAACAGCGTTTGATCGATTTAAAAAAAAACCCAGTTATTGTAAATTATATTTCAATTATGCTAACCAAAACCAAACGATATCACATTTTTCTACCAAATATCCCACTGTGCGCTGGTTAGCCACATGACAGCAAAAACCAAACCGCAATCATTTTACATTTCCGCACTTCAAAAAATAATGGTATTTTTTTCTCATTTTTATTTTATTACAGCTCAACGGCTGCAGTGAGTCAATAGAAGAGAACGAACCGGAAGAGCAAAGAGTAAGAAGTGGAAAAATCAGGAAAGCATACAAAATTGAACAAATGGACTGCATTAAATTCAAAATGCCAACAAGCATTTCAAAAAGAAAAAAAATGAAATAAAATAGTAATAGTAAAAATATTTGAATAAAGACGGGATATGCACAATAAATTGGATGCCACATTTTACTAGTTATGACGTAAACGATTTGACTGATTAATTTGTAAGCAAAGTAAGGCAAAAGCGCACACACAGAAACATATCAAATTTGAAATAAAATACCAATAAAATGAATGCATCCTTTTACACAATTGAATTTCAACTAACCAATGCAGCGGTGTAAATGTCACAGATTACAGATCACACGCACACACACACTCGCAACCGCACACCGACCATTAGGAAAAGGCCACTGATTTAACCTACCGCACAAAGAGGGCTATTAATTGGAAATTGCTGTATTTGACTTGGTCACAATTCGAGCCCGTCCGTCGGTTGCATACAAAAAGAAAAACAAAATGGGCTGTTCACCGAGCACCTTAATGTCATCCGCTAGTCAGAATGAGGATGAGGCACAAACACAAGCAGCAGACACACACCGGGGCAGTGCAGGCACTGCTCTTCCTGCAACAGGTGGTGGTGGTGGTAGTGGTGGCAGCGGCGAGAAGGATAGTAGTCTGTTCTTTTGCATAAAATTGAGACGTTCACGTCCGTTGCGACGGTGTAGCCAACAGAATGGAGGTGGCGATAGCAGTGCGGGCAGTGGTGGCACTGGGAGTGGCATCAATGGAGACGATCTGCTCGGCCATGGTACGATGTGTAATCAGGCATTGCTCGACCCATCGCAGACCAAGAATGAGGCGGACTATGATAAGGTGAGTAGAAAGTTTTATTTTTATGTTGAACTCTTCCAGTGAGCTATTCGCGCGTGTCTGGGAGTAAATTAGGACAAAACGGACGTATCGAAGATATGCACAGTGTGGTATGAAAGGACTTGAGTAATTTTTTTTTTGTATGGATCTCCATATCTTCTATTTTAATTATAACATGCACCTCATGCACTTATTGGGATAGGGGCTGAATAACTATTGCACCCTGGTATCTTAGCATGGATAGCGTATTATTTTCACCTGCGGTATACACAAAATTTCAGACATTTGTTATATGTAATTTTTTTTTACATTGGCAGCGAAAAAAAAACAAAAACACGTATCCGGTATAGATTTTTAGTTTTAGCATATGTGAAAATAGTAGTAGAAATTAGTAAAAGTAGTAGTAGTAATTAGTAGTCGGATTGGTAAAAATAATAGAAGAAATTAGCACAAATATAGTAGTAGAAAATAGTAGGAGTACTTAGTAGCAGCATTAGTAAAATAGCAGTAGAAAATAGTAAAATTAGTAGTAGTAATTAATAGTAGCATTACTAAAAATAGTACTAGAATTAGTAAAAAAAAAAGTAGTATTAATTGGTACTAGCACAAGTAAAAAACAGTAGCAAAAATAAGTAAAAAGTAGTATCAGAACATAGTCAATATAGTAGTAGTATTAGTAGTAAATTTTGCTAGAAATTCGAGTTGAAAGGTTTGATATTTTGCTGAAATTTCTTCTAATTTTTACTAAACTTCGGACTAAAGCTTGGATTTCTATGGTTTTTATTGTAGAATAAACCAGATTTGTAAAGCAAAAGTAATCAAAATTTCGTAGGAAATAAATAAAGTTTCGAAACTTGTCAAGAGGACCTTGTCGTATAGTTACACTCTATATAACTGTTAAAACTTACATTGATTAGGAAAATAGGCCTCTCCTTATCCCAAATACGTGAGTATAGCTGTAATATTTGCGAGAAGACTCATTACCAAAAATTCATTCGAAATTAGAGACTGTCATTCATCTGGTTTTACGAGTTTTGCTTTTTGGGTGGTACCATAGATTGGTCTATCATTTTCATTTTAAAAAACCACAACGTAAAATTAACTTCTGTTAAATTTTAATTTGATCGAAGAACTAATTGTAATTTTTGCTGTGGCACTTTACACTACTCTCATAAAAAAATTGTCTGGCTTGAAAAAAAGCAGCTATCAAGGGGGGAAAAAATGTGAACGCGCTGAAAAAATATTTACTACTTTTAGAGGATACGCATGGAGTTTTATGTAGAGTATTTCTTTTAATCAATCTAAAGGAAACTATGCGATTTGTACGAAACATTTCGACATCAAAATAAATAAACATTTTTTTAGATGCGTTTTTTTTTTGGAGTGCAAAACCAACCACTGTTGGACGCTGAAAACTACAGGAATATCATCTATAATGAGATATATACTGTTTGCCAATAAATCTTGCTGCGAAAATCCTTATATCAAAATTTGTAGGTAGGCTAATGGCGACGGCAAACTCAAGTAAAGATAATTTGAACACAGCCCGACAGAGCGCTAGCCAAAGGTTAAACGCAAAGAACTCCCTCTTTAATTTGCTACAAGTTACTTATAAAAATTTTATAAAGAGCTTGGAAGCTTAGGACAATACCTGGGCATAATATTTCTCATCTCAAAACGGTTCGCTGATTCAATTTGGAAATTGATTAGAACAATTATGTAAATATTTATTTTTGATCTCTAATGCAATGGGATAGAAAAGAAGTTGAAGCGGCAGGCATTGACAGGGTACTATCGCTCTCTTGAAGAGTTGAAGATTTTAGAGATACGGTACTTAGAAACCTTGAGACTGTGAAAATTGAAAAAGCATGTAATATAAATAAAATATTTTTGGAGCCTGGGTAGTCGAAAATTATTAACAATTCGAACGTTATCGCAACATTTCTAGTGACATACAGGTGAAACTACTATAAGAATGGTTGTTGTTGTTGTTGTTGTAACAGCATAAAACATTCCCCATAAAATTTTGGGGAATGCTGCTGAAGTGACAGTCCTTGGCCGGATATAAATCCGGGTCGTTACGGTATCGTAGAGCCGAATGTCGTGGGAACGCTATAAGCGTGGTCAAACAGTTCGCCTTGGTGAAGAGAAAGTTTACAGGTATTTTTTTTTGGAAATGGCGGCCACCTTTTTAAAAATTCGAATTTAATTAAATTATACACAAGTTATTTGAAACATTAACATATGGGTGGCAAACGGTTGTCTCAGCAAGAGGGTGCATTGTTAACTTAACGAGGGTTGCCACCTGTTTGGAAAGTCGAATTTAATTAAGTTAAACACGAGTTACATATATGAAATATGAAAATATGGGTGTCCCGTGGTTCATATCGTTAGGAAAAAAAGTATATGTACATACATTTTGAAGAGGGTTACCACCTTTTTCAATAGAAAAATTGAATTAAACAAATTAAAAAAAATTTAATTAGTGAAACTGTTCGTCTCTCGAGGGCAAGATAAAAGGTTGCCACCTGTTTGAAAAGTCGAATTTAATTAAATTATAAAGAAGTTATTGAAAATGTTAAACTATGTACATATATCAAACGGTTATTTTCGCTGAGGAAAAAGTTTGTTTCTATGTAGCTGTATTTTTAAGAGGGTTGCCACCTGTTCCAAAATGCGAATTTATTTGAGTTATATACAAGTATATCAAATACTAATGTGAGTGTCAAATTGTTCGTCTCGGGGAGCACTAGGTTCATATCAATATTTTGAAAACCCAAATTTAACTAAATTATACACAAGTTATATGTGACAGAAACCGAAAAGCTTGTTCGAGTTATATATGCAAAGGACAGTTAATAAAAAAAATATAGGCAGGTCAATGTCTGCAGGGTTTTTCTAGTTTATACATAAGTACATAAATACTTATGTATATGTATTTGCCTGAATCTTACGCAGTTCATAACTAATAAAACTATCAGTTACTCCTGATTTTTTCACTACGCCGCGGCATACATATGTACATATGTATATAAATTTTTTATAATATGTATTTATATCATGATGTGATCCTATTTAAGAACCATTTGACATTTGCGACACTGTCGCTTTAGCATTCATGTAAACACTTGCAATAAACGTATCCTGCTCCTTTTCGGTAATCAAAGATTGACAATTTTCAATTAACTTTCCTTCAACGAGATTGCTTTCTAAGTCTACATACGAATATGGGCACATATCTAGGTATATGTGTGTAATACATATATATATCCATTACACAAGTGCTGTATATGAATTGACACAAATACTACACATTTTAAATGGAATCGGGTATCTGAAGTAGAGTGAAATAAAATATCAATTTTAATTTCCATTTTCTGATGTCGTACACGTCCATATCTACATCTATTGATTGTTTGAAGGGTTTTTCGTTATTGTATTAGTAACAATGAATGATATCTATTGTCAAGTATACAAATACTTTGATAAACATTTACATATCAAGATCGACAGTTAACATGTGTATGCGTATGCGAATGTGACAAACTCTGCCATGTCTCCAACTGACAGCACAATATGCTCCCCTCAGTCTCTCGTCTACTTCTACTCGTCGGTAAAAAAACAAAACAAACTCGAACACACGTCCGACTACATATGTATGTAATGTTCGAAATGATATCCTTTATTACGCTTCTAAGAGCTTATTAGCAGTAAAGGATGGATGTGTTTGCGGTAGGGTAGTGTTCAGAGTTCTGTTTGATGTTAGTACATTGATGAGTTATGTTAAAGCTTGTCACAAATGCAACGAGTGTGTCTGTCCCCAGGATTTGGACATTTTTCCAAACGAATTGGATTTACTAGTTTTTATGAAAGCATTGAAAATTTTCTACATCATTTTGTTCAATCTGAGGGATTTGGCTTAGCCACAGTAATAACAATTTTTTTATGTTAGATTCAGATAGAAGTACTTCTGAAAATCCTCTGTGGCGAATATTTTTACAATAATTTCTCTTTTCATTTTTTTTTTATATGCGGTCGTTTGTGGCACAGAATCCGGTGATTTGTCTATGTTACAATTTTTTTCCTTTGCATCATTCTGAATAGCTGCGGGAGAAATTCGAAAAAGAGAGCGAGAGCTCGATGCCGAGCAGTAAACGCGCCGAATGCTCTGCTTTATCAGAAGTGAAGATTTTATCATCAAAACGCAGATATTTTTCATCCAATAAAGATAATAAAAACCGGAAGATAATGAAAACAAAAAATAAATATTTCCAGTGAACATATCAGGCTGCACGTAGAGATTTGTTTGCTAGTTCTTTCTTTTACGAATCGACCAATTTGGACAATTTTCTGTTTCAAAGTTTTGTTTTTTAAAATAGTTTAAGCATATTAAATTTAAAAAAAAAATGTAAACTAGAATGTGTATAAATATTTTTTTATACTACATTTTGAATTAAAAAAAAAAGCAATTGATCGACTTTTTGGAAAATTTTTGTAAAAGTCCAGTTTATAAACTCGAATGCAGCAGGTTTCAAAATCTATTTTTTACAAAACAATTTAAGAATATTGAGTTTAAAACAAATTTAAACGACAATAAGTATACATTTTTTTATACAAAATTTTGAGTTTTGAAAAACTACGTGTTTTGATAGATTTTTTTAAAAACTCTTGGTAAAAGTCCAGTTTACTAATTAAAAAAAAAAAAAATCACATTGTTATCCCACTCTTGGACCAGGCTTCAAAGTTGCGGTCTTTTCCAAACCATTTTCAAGAAAAACACCAGAACGTGTTTTGTTGGAAATCAACAGCTGAAATTTGAGTATTCAAAAATGTTTTGGAAAACTAAAATTTCTACAAAAAAAATTTCCTAATCGGCTAATTGTTCGCAAAATTATGGGGGTTTTGTATGTTTAATCTGATTTTTCTATACCGCAATTGTTTTTTGTTGAAGATTTCAGACAGCACTTGAAGATTTGTTTACAAATTGGCTTGCAAATTTTTCTTAATTAATAAAATCTACATTTTTTAAGAAACTTTTAGAAATGCTAAGAAAATGAATAGTTCATTCTGATTTCCTAGTTTAAAAAATACTATTTAAAATATATTAATATGGCATCGTTTTTTCAGGCCAACTTGAATAAAACCAGAGTTCATAAGAGGCTTAAAATCAGTGTTTAATGGGATATTATTTATACAAAGGATACTTTAAAAACGGACGGACATGAGTGTTGTGATATATGCAAATTGAGAATAGAATAAATATTTATTAAATTAGTTTAAATGTATAACTTACAAGACTTGTGAATTTTTTGTGAATATACATTTAATTTTTAATTTTCTTTTTACACGGTAGGTACAATCCAAAAAAAAAAACGTAAAATTACCGTATAAAAAGGACAAGAAGTACATAGAAAAAATAGGATTATGGCTTTATTATTTAACCCTGTCAAAAAATATGAAATACTAAAAATAAACGATTCATCCAAACAAAACTATTATGAGAGTCTTTATAAAAGCCAAATTCAATTTTTATATGCATAAATGTATAGTTTATTTTATAAAAGCAAAAGGCAACTCCGATCTTAGAGTGAAAGTACCAAAAGTTGTAGCACCTTAGGAACTGAAAATTCGAACAAGAAAAGAGTGTAAATTAGTTTTAAAAAAAATTGCATAATCTAATTCTTAAATCATTTTAAAAATTATCAAAACTTAATAAACACATAAAACTAAAAAAAGACAAGGAGATGAAAATAATATATTAATTTTAATCAAACAGCTTTTTTAATAGTGCTTAATCGAATGAAATCGGGTAAAAACGATATCAGTCGGTTTTCTCTGAACCGAGTTAAATAAAAACCGTATAGAAAAGATCCTTTAAAAACAGAATTTTTGCTGGTACTTTCCATTTTTCGTTAGTATGATTACTTGTGAGCACTGCAAAGTAGTCAAGAATGTTTTGTTGTTTCTTAAAAATTATGGTTTATATTTCGTATAGAATTAAAATCAATATGTTAAATTTTCGCTCTATTTATTTGTATCAACAATAATTTTTATAAGCTCAAAGGCATTTATTTATTAAGAAGTTATTGTTAGTATTATTGAAGTATTGTTGATACAAATAAATAGGCCGAAAAATTTATATATGTACATACATATGTCGTACTCACTGGCTGTTGTTCTCTTTTGTTTGGTTTCCGACCGGTGAACAAAATCTTACTAATCTAATCTTGATAATAGATTTCAAGTATTTATGCTTTGCATGACTTTGTTCGAGAGCAATTTTAAAACGGATTTAATTTATTGCGGCACGTCACAATATAATAGGCTTTTAACACCATTAACAACAAATTCCGTCAATTTTTGGAGTGCTTCGCATAGTAGTTCGTCACTCTCATCAAAGTAACCCCCCATGCAGCTACACGCTGTTCTTTTTTTCCTTAAGAGCAACAGTAGCAACAACGACTGGATATTTTTGAATGTATAATGGATGAGCATACCAACCGTAATATTTTTTTAAAAACAGAAATGCCATACTTCAAATTGTGTATGCAAAATAGGAAGATGAAAAAGCGACAACAGTATAGACAACTATTGAAATAAAATTATTTCTAATGAAAAAAGATTTTTGTTTTTGTCACAGTTTCAGTTAACGTTTTTTTTTTTGATTTTTTGAAGATATCTAACTGCCACTGGTTCCTCAGATTGGAGGTTTTCTTTTCGTAATAATAAGAATAATAATAATTTCACAATAATAATCCACAAGTCACACCGTATTCAGACAACTCTTTATGCAACGCGAAAACGAACCTAGGTCAGAAGGGTGGTCCACTTCTTCCAAGGATAAATATTTTATCTGCACGGACAGCCTTGCAACAATTACAGCCGTACAAAACACCAGCAATTTCAGCTCGCTGATTGTTAGCATCCGAGACAAACTGATCGACAACCAAAAAAAGTTAAAACTCATGTGGATCCCAAGCCATTGCGGGATCCAAGGCAATGAACTCGCAGACAAAGAAGCCAAACATGCCACGCAAGCTCCATGTCACTACGCAAAAGACAACGAAATGGCATCTTGGATTAACTACAATAACCGATACCGGGCTATAAACCCTTACCGAAGAAAAGCTATATACCCATCACCTGCAGTTCCCCCGAAATAAAAGCATTCGTCCGACTACGTGCAGGGCATTGCACATTAACACACCAACACATTCTTCAACGTATCCCATTCACTGGGTGCCACTTCTGCAATAGCTCAACTACATCTACAGAACACGTTTTAGACCAATGCCGTGCCTTCCGCGACATCAGAGAAGACACCTCTGCCCACACTCTCTCCGAACTTCTAAGAGAGCCAACAACTTATAATATAAAGAAAATATACAAATTTATATCCGAAGCCCATTTAATGCTTCTTATCTGACGTATACAAAAACAAATAAATAAATAGTATAACAGTATAATTATTTATAATTATATTTCACTTTAATAAATAAATAAATAAATAAATAAATAATTTGGCGCTTACATCCTATATGTAGCTTGATGTATGGCGCAACTTTTCCAACAATTTATGGTATACGTCTTGATGTTTTACCCACACTCCGAACAGTAAATAATTTTTGTGAAAAGTTTTCTCTTTTTTGCTTGAATGCTCATTACTTTCAGCAGCTCGAACCGCAACATTTTGTTAACTATTTACTTATCAATCACACAATCATTGGTGTTCATAGCATTTATGTAGGTTGCTCATACGCACTGCCCGTTGTTATACAATACATATGTACATATGTATATTATATATAATGCGTATGTGTACACGCAAATAAAGTTAATGCTGTGACCCAAAACTTAGTTGGAAATATTTATTGGATTTTGGTAGATTATTTTCTTATCACAGTATAAAGTTTTACGGCGAGATATATTTAAATTACTTACAAATTAATTTCCTTATTTATTTAGGCGCCAGGGTAGCTGCATGGAAAGTTAATTGACCGTAATTATTTGTACACATTCGTTGAAAAACTTCTTTCAAATAGCCAAGATAAATACCTTTCTTTTGTCAGCTTAAAATTTTAGTTGTTTGTCTCATTGCTTAATTATAGTTTTAATTATGTTTTTTAAACAAAAATTATATAACATTTGCAAGCAAGGGTGGGTCAATAAATTTTAGAAGTATATTTTGAGGTACTACGAGATTGGTTCCTTTAGTGCACGTAATTAAAAAGTATACTTCTGCCTTCAAAGCTTGCTATTTTATTATATTTTATTTTATGTAAAAAGAAATGAAAGCATATTTTAAAATTCATCATTTGTTTACTCGAAATATTAGAGGTATTAAATGTCTGTTCAGGACGATTCCCGAAAGAGCTAAAACAAAAAACAAGGTTGTTTCAATCAAAATGTTTTGACAAAATCAATTTGTTAAATCTTAAAAAATAGTGAGTACTTTTAACGCTCTTTTCCACTTCGATGAAATCAAAACAATCCAACATAGTATTTTCTTTTCCATATTTTTCTCCAATATTTTGCAACAAGAAAAATTTCTTTTTTATTAAAAATATGGTTCATTCTGCGCCTAAACAGAGACCGTTTGACTTTTACGTATCAGTTTTTTTGACATTTTGCTTAAGAGAGAAAGTGAGAAGCCTCCTTGATTTCTTCTTAATTTTTTTTTGCAGCCGATTTCGAGATATCGATTTTTTAAAAAAAAGAAAAATTTTTTTAAACAACTTTGAGAAAAATCGGCCAACTGGGACAATTTTTGCTTCAAAGTCATGTTTTTCAAAACACTTTTAGAATACATACTAAACTCCAAGAAAATTTAAACCAGAATGTGTGTAAAAATTATTGGGCTTTGCATAATAATTTTGTATGCTATATAGTATCAATTGAGAGTGACCTCCCTGATTTTTTTTAGTCTTTCTTGTGCAGCCGTTTCGAGATATCGATTTAAGAAAAAAAAACATTTTTTGTTTAAATGCCCATAACTGTGTGAAAAATTAACTTCTTTGGAAAATTTTTGCTCAAAGTCTTGTTTTTCAAAACACTTTCGAAAATTAAATTAAAAAAAAAATTTATTCATAATGTGTCTAAAATTTTTGTATACAAAAATTTGATTTCAAAAAAAAATATTAATTATTTTTTTTAATTTTTGAAAAAGTCTAGTTTAAAAATTCGATTCAAAAGTTGCGGTATAATTTCAAATAAAACGTAATTATTATTTTGGAAATCTACATTATTTATAAACAAATTTTAAATTGAATGGGCACACGAGTTTAAAATTTTCTCAATTTAATGTTCCCGAAGTGTTTTAAAAACAAGAGCTAAAATAAAAGCTGTCCTCAGTTCATTTTTTGCAAACTTATTGGCATTAAAAAACAAAACAAAATCATGTTTTTTTTAAATCAATTACTCGAAAGCAGCTGCACAAAAAAATCGAAAAAAATAAGTGAGTTACCTCAAATAAATAGAATAAAAATGTAATATAGAATTATTTAACTTTATAAGGAAAGCTTATCGCAATTGTTCTTTTTTATTATAAGCATATTAAAAATCACCAGTGAGTATGTAGTTTTTTCACTTTTTTATTTTTATACACAATTTTGATTTATTTTTGTGACAAAAATCCAATTGTAAAAAATGTTTTCCCAAACTGAATCTTTTTTATTATATTTTGATTTAAATTGGCATGACAATTTCTTATCAGATTTTGAAAAGATAATGGATTATGGTTAACCTTTAGTGAATTTTTAATTTAAAGCTTCCCATGTATGCAAAAAAAAATTTCTTGAATTCAGTCTTTAGAATTGCGACTTTTAAAACATTGTTGGAAAAATTGACAAAAAAGTCAACCTGCGTTGCGACAAACTCATGAAAATCTTTCAGCATACTGTATCCAAAATCAAGACGTGATGGAACAATTTTAGTGCCGTTTCAGAATCAGCCAACACAAATCCATATAAAATGTAATATTAAATAAAATGTGATGTTTATATTATATCTAGTGAATCAGGTAGCATGATTAAATGCCATAGTTTTATCAAAGCACAACCTTTTATTTTTGTATCGTGATTTCTCCCATTTATGCTCGCCCGACTGATTCGGTTTGCTTTGAGTGTGAATAGATCGAGCAATAAAAACAAAACTAGAATGCGCATACATACGTGGACTATGATTCACTGATTTAAATCATAACAATTAATTCGACACATTCAACAAAATATTTATTTTGTTTTATTTATAGGTATTTCTCTGGAAGGAGCACAAAGTTTGACAAATTTATTTATTTCACTAAAAAAAGGTAATAATTTTCTTCTGTAGAATTCACTTATGCAATCTTTGCTTGAAAAGTGTACGATTTCTTCCTCACACACGACATCAAAAAGAGCAATTGCAAACTGGCGGCAGTGGCAGTGGCCTGTCGTTACGTTTTGCCATTGTTAAATGAAATTATTAACACTTCACTGAAGCTCTCGAAGTGGAGCAGTAATTGCATTTTACTTTGCACATTTTGCTTACGAAGGAAAGTGGTTTGCATTGGGAAAAGAAAACAAGTTGTACGTGGATATTAAAAAGCTATATGAGAAATATATTTCCGGTTTCACTTAACATACAACTATTTAAATTTTTATTTCCTTTACATCGTTTATTTAAAAGATATTGGTCTTTAAATCCATATGTATGTATATTTTTAATAAATTTTTGGGTCTTAAGTCAAAACTGCATTGCTTTTTTCGACAACACATCTGCAAATTTTTTACAGATATTATTTTTCATCCTGAAGCTATCCAAAAAAAAGTAAGGAGCGAAAAAATTTCACGCTTTGACAAATCCAATTAGTTTTCTGATACTATGTGTAATCAATTTTCATAAACTTTACCTATGTTTGGTGATAACATTGTAAATAGCAATTTTGAAATAGAGTAATTATGATATTTTTCTAAAAGAGGGCATCGTATAGAGCATTTTTACTAAATAGTACAACACGTCTGAGTTTTTGTATTTGACCTTAAAAATTAAGAGGGTCACAATGGGTATATATATCACAAGCGCAAAAGTAGGAAGAGTTAGAGATTTTAAGACTAATAAAAATTTAAATATTTCATATCTAAATCTTTACTCGCCCCCATCCCTCCTTAGCGTCACTACATTTTGGGGAAATTCGAACAAATGACAGAAGAAGCGAAGGCGGCCGGTCACCACGAAGCTATGAAATCTTCAATATTTATGAGTAACAACATTGCCTAATGCTATGTTCCAGGCCCGTCCGGAGGGGACTGTTATTATGATTTTTGATAACGAATTCTTTTGACATGGCGTATGCAAAATTGAAACTGAAGATGAACATTGATTGTATAAAGCATTCGTTATCGAAAAGTCTTGCTTTGTGAATACAATTTATGATATTTGCCAATAAAAATTATAATAGTAATGCAAAACAAATAATGAAAGACTTTCAATAGTGAAAAATTGCATATTTATTAACCGTTGAGTCAAAAGAAAAATATCGAATAATACCATAGTTATTGGCTTTCAGTCAACGAACGGACTCTTCGAGATACCGAAAAAAATTCATCCAAAACCCTTTGAACATCAATCTTGACATCCCGATGTATATTCAGGGAAGCTACGAGTAAACCGTTTAGTCGATCTTCAGTTATATTTGGTCGAAGATACGTCTTCAGATGGCGTAACGTTGAAAAGGTGCAAAAACGGGCAAACTGCCATTAATCGAAGAATTTGATGAACATTCGGAAAAGCCTCTGCGTTGTAAATGTAAAGTGCTTCAAGGGAATGGTTGATTTCCTCCCTAGCAATGCGTCGTCGCCAAAGTTGAACTTCAGCAATCCATATTTCACTGGAATTGTCATGTAGAAGCGCAGAGTATGATTTGAATAATTCAACACATGAGTTTTCATCAAACCTTTTCATCTTGTTTGGGAATAGGCAGCCGAAATTCGATAAAATATTCCGATGATCCAAAAATCGATCTTGTAAATTTGTGATAAAAGTATCGAGGTAAGGTATGTAAATGGTGATTGATTCGATAGTAATCTTCGACTGAATCAGCTGGTGCGTTGTAGCGCTGAGATTGTTTCGAACCCCCAAAACCCCACCCGTGCGCACGGGCCTGTTATGTTCAAATTGACGCTTTAGATTAATTAAATGATCTGCCGGTTAAATGAGCACAATTAGTTCGTAAACGAGTTAAACATGAAATTTGTTGTTGTAAATTAAATCAGTTCAGCCATTTATCACATTTGAAACTAAGTTCGGTAAATCTCTAAATCTCTGTATGCCCCAAATATTAAAAAAAAATTATCTTCTAGAGGGGGAACTTATTAATATACTCATATTTTCTCTCAGTGCTGACTTAGGTTGTTCATTTCGCATGGATAATACTATTACATTATTCGAATCTGCTCGTTTGATATGTATCAGTCTGTCAACCTCAATGCGAAAATTACCATTTGAACGTCCCAAACCAGCTCCCCATTTAATTAGCTAACTGGTGGCAATTTGGGCGTAGTATTAGCACGTGTCGCAATGACTCATTGACATTCTCTTCATATTGAAGTATGAATAAATAAAAATTCAAACGTTCTGAATGGCTTGAAATGGCTTAACAAAAAAAATGGCAATGGTTACACTGTTGCAAAAAATGTTTCTAAACTTGTTGTACTGTGTTATCACGGCACACATTTACAGGCCTGTTCAGGTAAAGATAGTTTATAGTATTTCGAGAGACAATTGCGAAGTTTGAAAGACTTTCTGTTCTCTGAAAAAATTAAATGTCTTTCACAAAAAACTCTCCTTTAACATTCATACATATATGACTATATTTCCCGTAATTTATTTATTTTTAATTTTTAATTTTACTTTATTTATCTCTTTTTTCAATTACATGACACTCTATACACATTTTACTTTATATTGGTATTGATTAAGTTTTGTTGCCAATTTTATACTTCAGGTTCGCTGCTTTAATATTTGTTTGTTATACAAATATACAAGAAAATATAATGCTAGGGCCCCCACATTCCATTCGAAATAGGTACAATAATAGGCATTTGTATTAGGAAAGATTTCTGTCTTTCAAAAGACTATGGGTATTTGTAAGACACTTTCTACATTTGCTCTCTTATATTAACAGCATTTGAATTGAACTCAAATATTGCCTTGTTCACAGAAAAATATTTAAAAAAAAAACATCTTCCGTAAAACTAGCCCTATGTTGCTCACGGTAAAATCGAAAATATAGTACGACATGCTTATACATATTTCTTCGATTCATTAACAAAGTTCGGAAATAGTTTTCGCCTAGCTCGAATGTAACACGAAATGTGCCTATCGTCTCTAGACAACCTAGACCTTTTAGCTTTTAAAATTATTATGAATATTTGCTTGACCCAAATTCATATACGAGTATTCATTGGTTTTTCTACCAACGAACACAATCATTGCCATCAGGGAAATACCTGTGATAAGAGCAAATAATATAAAAAATAAAATAAAATAAAAAGCCAATCAATAATTATTCTAACGTTAAACACGTTTGTTTAAATTATCAATAACTGCTGTTTTGAGATTGAATTTTTAAAAGTCTTTTGAGATATGGAAGTATTTCGGAGCCACTTCGGGCGTAGTTCGAGAATTTTTGTGGGTCTAGTTCAGAACCATTTCGACATTTGTTCTCAAATGATCCCAAACGAGTACTGAAATCTCTCCCCGAATGAGTTCCAAAATAATTCCGAGATGGTCTCGAACTAAGCCCAAAATAGTACCATATTACAAGTCATACAAAATTGATTGACGCTGATAGCACTGGCCGACAAGAAATCTGACCTATGAGATCTCATAATTAGATACGCAACATTTTCTGCTCAGTCCGAATATGAAGTCAGAATATGTTTAAAGGTATAACTGGTTTTGAGTTGAAGGGAAATTTGAGATCTAAAAGAAGGTAAGTCATTTAATTGTAGTTTCCGTTGAACGTATTTGACCGAATATAAATGTCTAATTCAAATTTTT
Organism: Anomoia purmunda; assembly: GCA_951828415.1. NCBI lineage: Eukaryota > Metazoa > Arthropoda > Insecta > Diptera > Tephritidae > Anomoia > Anomoia purmunda. The sequence goes on from OX639997.1 coordinate 51,623,621, forward strand.
ATTTATGTAAAGCTAATTTAAGTTCGTGTAACTTGTGTGAACACTATTTGCTAATCGCTTTGTTAATTGCGAAACTATTTATGAGGTTATCAATAATTTTTCCAAATTTCTACTTAATTTCCAGAATCGATTATTTTTCATTGTCATTATCAACATAAAGAAATATGAAATAATAATCTTTTACAAATTCAGCAAGGGCCTGCTTTTTAAAATTTAGTCATCAATGTTGAAATTATAGTGTAAGGATTTGGATCATGTTCAGATATAATAACAATTATCCATTTTTATTTTTTCAGATCTCAAAGAAACTATAATTAGCTATTTCTCAAAAACTGTTTCACCTTTATTATATTCTGCCTTCAAATTCGTATTTAGCTGAACATTTTATATTAGAATTTATGTGAAAACGTCGCAGGTTACACCACGTTTTGTATGTTGTAGACTTGTGTAATTATTGAAACGGGATTCGGTGGGTCGCAGGTTCGAATCCAGCACCAAAAATTATAGAAAAAGGCCGCCCCTCGGCAGGCAACTTCGAACCTCCGAGTGAATTTCTGCCATGAAAAAACTTCTCACAAAAACATTCGCCGTTCGGATTCTGCGTAAAACTGTAGGTCCCTCAATTTGTGTTACAACATTAAGGTGCACACCACAAATTGTAGGAGAAGTTCGGCCAAAATCACTTAAGCGGTTATAGCGCCAATTAAGTAAGTAAGATTTGAATGGTTCTTTTTTAATTATTATTTTTTTTAATGTATTTTGTTATATTTTTTGTTATTATTTTAGTCGATATTCTTATATTTATGTATTATGGTTAATATTGTTATCGATAAACATATTTCTCGATATCTTTCACTTTTCAATCTTTCTGTTCTAGTTCGTACTGCCTACCATTATATTTAACTATTTTGTGTCGTTTTTGTATCGACATTTATATAGCATTATCGGTATCAGCACTCTATTTGGAGATGTGTAAAAAAAAATTGTAGTACCTATGAACTTGCAATCCATGCGCCTACTGTTCGGCTTTGCTTTCTGTATAAGTTTTAATTTCCAACCCTTAAAATTGAATGTGTATATATATGTATATATAAATGATGTACTTTAGAATAAGTCTCCTTTACCCCCGGTCAATTTTGGTTTGTAGACAAACCCATTTATGTGTTGTGTCATCTTCGGCGTCGTCATGCGTTGTTTTGAATTTTCCACACGAAACGTGACATTGAAAATGGCAGAAAGCAGAAACCAGAGTGAAACCAAAGAATGACGGCAACTCGCTTCAAAATATAAATGTAATTTATTTGCAGAAAAAAAACTAAAACCTTGCTATCGAAGGATTTCATATTGGAAAATATTGGTATTATATTTTCTTACTCTTTTTGCGGTCGAACTATCTTGCTAAAATTTGTATACTCCGCAACATGTATGTGCATATATATTATAATTTTGTGTACACAAAATATCCTTCTTAGTTATGGTGAATAGTAGAGAATGACTTTCACATGAATATTTTGTGCAAGCGAATTTTTAAATTAATATTACTCATTCGCCCCGGACCATTTTTTTATTTCACATATAGTAGATACATACGTATTTGCTATGTGTGTATATAATTGGAATAGTACTGCTTGCGAAATTGCACGCAGTTTACAATTGTTGCAAACGTTCATACACATACATACGTATATACAAAAAATGGTCGCACACAAAAGCCCCTATGTGATTTTCCGACTTCTCTTCTATCGGTTTTTCCTTTCTCCCATACTTTCTATACATTTAATTTAACTCTACTTTTGGTTTTCCCCATTTCGACAAAACCATTTGGCTTTATCAAACCGCCTGCACAGATGTATGGAGCTATGCGGTTTTTGCATTTATGGAAATACGTAAACAACTGCATGAACCTTTATATTAAGTTGCTTCGAAAGTGCATGGGAAAATATATTTTAAATTTTGATGGCAAAAACTTTTTTACTGCGATATTAAACAAACACATTTTATAAAAGTTTTAGACGGTAAAAGCACTCATATCAATTCAAAAGTACTATTAGTTAAAATAGATAACCGCTAAGCGAGGCAGGATATGACCAAGGCATAGGGATATGACCAAAATCTAGACAACTGTAATAGTCCTTATCAAAGACCTATTGACTTGGTCTCTACCCCCACAACCATCCGCCGTGCTAACTGCCCCTATATCTCTATCTGCGTCAGGAATTAACCTGCTCTCTGAAACTGAGTTTCCAAGAGAAGTTTGATGCTACGATAAAAAATTCCTCCAATACTACCATTCATTGCATGCCCATGGTTGTCGGATTAGAATTGTTTGAAGAATTATCTTCAGATTTTTGGTCCTTTAGGCCTTTGAGATGGCAAATATTGCTAACGGCCTTCTCCACTTTGGAAAAGTCAGGTGAAGGTGGTTTCACATGACGTCTCTAACCAGAACAGCGACCGACGAGCTATATTGGAATCGGGTGAAATTGTCAATACGGTTATAGCGCCAATTGAAAAGAGGAACAAGATATGCAACTTTGTATGCTTCTGTCATTTCTATAGAAGTCAAACCCGCAAATTATTTATTCACCTTTTCGCCGTCCTTATCTTCGTTCTGAAAATAGATACGTTTCGACCGTATTTGGTTTCCGGTCTAGACCCGGTATCCAAGCAGATGTTTTCGTTTGTTAAGACGACTTTGCATTTTTCACAGGGCGGACTATTCGCTACTATTTTGATCAGCCACTCTCGACAAAGCTCATGAGAGCATTTTGTCTTAGACAGCATTCCCATGCGCACCCTCTCGAAGTGTACTTTGCCTTTTGATTCCCCAATAGTTTTTCATAGATAGTCATCGATAAAATAGTTGTGCCCTTTAGACAACGATCGCTTCTCATTGTAGGGTTGTATTTATATTGTCATGAGGCATGGTACCGCCCACTTTACAGCAAATATTTATATCAGAAACTACTCTACCAAATTTAGTACACACATTTCATTAAAAGGTCAATTAAAAAAATTTCGAAAATTTGTAAAAATGAGGCAAAAACCATCAACTCATACAACGTTAATTTACAAATTTTAAATAGCCACGATATTTCAGTAACTACACAAGGTAATTTGCTCAAATTTGCTACACAATATTGGGTTGGAGAAAGGAATGCTGGGAAACCAAATTTTGGAAATATGCAAATAGATTTATCTCCGAAGCTTCAATATCAAAACAAATAACGTGAATTACAAAAAAGTTGCATCACATCACATCATTACTCTAATAGAAATTTAGCCCATTTTCAAAAAACAAAAATGTCGAAGAAAGGATGGCATAGCTAAAATTGTGTGTGTCACGGAAAAATTGCTTCGTATTTGAATTTATTTTTTTCATTCAAATACATTTTAATTTAAAATAATTAAAATAAAAAATTGAATAATTAATTTGAGTAATTTCTGTTTTTATTACACTAACTTCTTTTTGCATAATTTACTGGCTGTGGTATGGCTAGGTATGCAGTGCTTCCAAAAACAACAACAACTAAAGAAAACAGTTAGTAACGATAATTGCTATTCGTGCTATACGAGTATATGACAAACTGAATATTGATTACAAAAACACATCTAACACAATCTAATAAATAATTGTATGCTTATAAATACAATTATCATTTCTTCGATTATTTTCAAACAAACCCAGTCTTTTATGGAAAATCCCGTTTACAGCAATAACAATATTCGCCAGTTATTGGGAATTTTATAAACGACTTTATATAATTTAAAAAAAAGTTATTGGCAATATTTTGAAATCCACCCGAAAGGGAATAAACTAATGCTAATGTTTTTAGACCAAAAATCCTGAACCATGTGAGACTACAGGCGTGGAACCAGGTGCCATCTATGCCCCTCCTTGCGACATGTTAGAAGAGCGTCGCCTACTCTGGGCGTTACGCTCCTTCAAAGCGTTCAAGTCGCCAGGACCTGATGATATCATTCCTGCCCAGTTGCAGATGTCCGAACGGGTGTCGTGTCGGTGGTTGGCGCCTATTTACGCGAGCTGCATAAGTAGGGGCTATATTCCCAGACTTTGGAGGAATGTGAGGGTTATATTTATTCCCAAGGCGGGTAAGAGCTCTCATGCAACCCCAAAGGACTTTAAGTCTATCAGCCTCTCTTCTTTTCTTTTGAAAACCCTGGAGAGGCTGATTGATCTTCATATAAGAGAGGAAATACCGCGGGAGCGGCTGTCGCATGCTCAGCATGCCTACTCGAAGGGCAGGTCCGTGGATACGGCCCTGCATACGGTTGTTAACGTCATTGAGGAGTCTCTTGAACACAAGGACTTTGCAGTTGGTGCCTTTCTGGATATAGAGTAGTAACATTCAGCCACAGGCAATAGTCGGATCCTTGGCGGGGCTTGGGGTTGAGCCGGGTCAATCACCTTCTCCGGGACAGAACTGTCGTGGCGGAATGGGGCAGCGCCTCCATCCAGCGAAGGGTGAGTAGAGGCACTCCACAAGGAGGGGTTCTCTCGCCACTCCTTTGGAACGTTGCTATCAATGGCGTACTGAAGGAGCTGGAAAGGGTAGGCTGCACGGTTATTGCCTATGCTGACGATGTTGCTCTCATTGTCAGGGGTAAGTTTTTGAGTACCCTGTTTGATATCATGCAGGGGTACCTTAATCTGATCGTGAAATGGTCTGCAGGGTGTGGACTCGCGATAAATCCTAGCAAGACAGAGCTGGTATTATTTACCAGGAGGTACAAAGTACCGGTCGCCCATCCTCCTTCAATAGGTGGCGTCCCGTTGGTGCTTTCTGACCGGGTCAAGTATCTGGGCTTGATTCTGGATAGGAAGCTCTCCTGGGGGCCAAATATTGAGGAAAGGGTGAAAAAGGCTTCGGTTGCTGTGTACTGTTGTCGGGGTGCTATTGGGAAGAGATAGGGCCTCTCTCCCAAGGTAAACTATTGGCTTTATGAGACTATAATAAGGCCTATAATTTTTTATGGAGTGGTGGTCTGGTGGAACTCACTAGACAGGGTATCTAAAGTTAAGCAGCTAGAGCGGGTGTAGCGGTCCACGCTCATTGGGATCAGTGGGGCGCTTAGGACCACACCCACTCTCGCGCTCAATGTTATGCTTAACGTGCTTCCTGTGGACATTGCAGGTAGGGTTGCAGCAGCCCATGCAGCAGTCCGGCTAGAGTGCAATGGATACAGATTCAGCTCGGTCTTTGGGCATTCTAGGATTCTTGCCAGTTTCGACTTTGTCCCTCCGGAAACAGATTACTGTCTGCCTGCTCTAGCTCGGAGTTGCTCCCTATACACTTACATCCCGCGTAGGGAGGAGTGGAAGGAGGGTGGCTTGTGGGGCGGTGGGACGGTGAACTTTTTCACGGATGGCTCGAAGCTGGATGGTAAGGTTGGGGGAGGGGTCTTCTGCGATGAGTTCTCCCTCAACCGTAAATTTAGGCTTCCGGACTATTGCAGCCGATTGGCTACTTACCAATGTAATGCCATCTAGACGGGCCAACATTTATTCGGATAGCCAGGCCGCTATTAAGGCCTTAGGATCGCTAATGGTGAGATCAAAACTGGTCAGGGAATGCCTGACTTCCCTCGCAGCCGCCTCGGAATATCTCGACGTTAGACTAATTTGGGTACCGGGCCATAGCGACATTGCAGGGAACTGCATGGCTGATGAACTTGCTCGGCAAGGTACCCTGGAAGTCATTTCTCCTTGCAGGGAGGGGGTGGGGGCTCCTTTGACTGCCTACGGGCTTCTCCTGGACAGATGGGCTTAATGTCGTCTCAGCGAGCGCTGGGAAATTGCCACGACATGCAGAATTGCAAGGTCCCTCTGGCCGAGAGTGGATCGTGGGCGCTCAAGGGAGCTGATGTCGCTTCCTAAGCGGCAACTCTCGACCCTGGTTGGTATTTTGACTGGGCATTGTCCGTTGGGTATTCACGCGGTTAGGCTGAAAATAGTCTCTGACCCTTTCTGCCGCAGCTGTATGGAGGAGCATGAGGTGGATTCATCTTGTCATTTTCTGCTCAGCTGCCCTGCATTTGCGAGACTGAGGTTCAAGTACCTGGGCTCGTACTTCTTTAGCTCTCCAGAAGACCTTTCTGGAGTGGAGATTGGTAATTTGCGTGACTTCATTAATCTTTCCTGACTTTCCGATTCACGTTACCGTTCATAAATTAGGTGGTATCACAACGGACTCCTACAATGTCTAAGTGAGTTCCCTTTGGGAACTACCACAGTAACCTAACCTAACCTAGACCATTACACCGCGTTACACGGAAAAAATACACGTGTATCGGCGATTTTCATGTACACGTCAGAATTTTTTTTTTATGTATAAAGTATAAAGCTCGTAGTGTTCGTCTGCCCGCCTGTGTGAAAGACTTTGGATCATTTTTTTTTTTTTTTTTTTCATGATCCAATCGAGCTGAATTTTTGCAGGCAGACTCGTGGAAATTTCTGTATCACGTCAAATTTAAAAAAAAAATAGATTTTTATCAATTCTCAGATTTTTCTGAATTTTTTTTTTGAAAAAATAGTTATCGGTTTTTTGTAACGGTGCCAGCTCATTAAAACCCCGAATTTTTTTTTTATTAATTTTATTATATTAAAATTAAAAATTGTTACATTAAAAATTGCAATGCTTTTAAAGAAACCTAGGCCTTTTATATTTGCGTATGTAAGCATTTGTGTCAGTATCGCGACAAATAGACCAACAGTATTCGCCAAGCATATGCGTAATGTCTTGTCCTTTAAAGCGCTTTTCAATAGCCGCAATGTCCTGATGGAACCTTTCGCTAGCTACAAGCTACTAAATAATCAGGGAAAAGATCTAAATGATTGTGAAGGAAATGGATCTTTAGCTTCATTAACATGCCCATTTCGCCATATGCCGCAATCATTTCTGCAACAATGTTTTTATAAGTGGCAGCTCGTTTGTTGCCAAGAAACTGCTCAATAACGGCAACTGTGCCTTTCCATGCACGTTGTTCGATAGCATTCAATTTTGATGAAAATTCATAACTTGCAACTATTTTTTTTTATCTACGGACCATTGAAAACACCTCAAATCATACACATCATTTTAAAAAAATAAAGTTACTGAATGCCTTCTTAAAAAAATACCTCCATGAATCTTTGCGCCCCTGGTGGGTTGGAAATCCACGCTTAACATCCATGAGCAATCCGACCACTTTCAGATCGCAGCATATTTTCCAATTATGTTCTTGGTACTTTATCAGCTGTAATATTAATTCCATGCCTTCGTATGTTTCTTTGAGGTTTGTGGCATATGCGATCGGGACAGCTGGATGTTTGTTACCGATATGAAGCAGCACGACTTTAAGGCTGTTGACCGATGTATCGATGAAAAGTCGCCACTCCTCTGAAATATGAGGGTAGCCAATTTTTGCAAACATCGAATCAATACCATACCAATAAGCCAGGTTTTTTCCCCGATCTTCGTGCAATTTAAAAAATTCGTCATATGGAATAGTGCTACGTCGATCACGAGCGGCTGTTATTTTAAAATCAGCCGCCACTATATTCCACTGCTTAAAGCGTGATGCAAAGCGTTTCGCTGTTCTCTTTGACAAATTTCCGTTTTGTATAAGGTCATTGAAGTCGACTTGCTTTACTAAATGCGGCACTGCAGTCCCAAGTTCACTGGGTGTTGGTACAAATTCCGATACTTCTGAATTCTCGCATCTCGCACTAGATGCAAGAAATGTTGATAGCATTGTTGGTACTACTGTTGATTCTCCATCGCTCAATTCGGGAACATCATCAAAAATCTCCATTGATACCCTTTAGTTTGAGTAAAAGTTACGCAAAAGTAGCACAATTCATTGCAGTGCTCCGTACGTGGTAGTCAAATTGTTGGTACCGCGTACTTTATTGTTGACCTTCCATCAGTAAACTTGCATAAATTTCTATAGCAATAGTCGCACACGACTTCTGGAGTATACCACAAGTAAGGAACATAAGCAAATTAACCACTGTTTTCGTAATATTTTTAAAATTTTTACTTGGTGCGAATAAGCCACAAACGTAACAAAAGCTATTTCGAGTCGGGCACTGCATTTTTTCTCAGATGAAATATATAGAAATAAGTTTTCGCACAACAGAACTTAAAACAATTGTGCAATTCAATGTTTCATCTGTCATACCAGTTGTAAGTGTTGTAAAAGTCATAAACAGTTTAGTGTTAGAAAGTTACTATTGATAAACTACAAATATATGGAGTAGGATGGGTCGAAAAACATTTTTTTTTGTCGGAACGCTTTAGTAGTTTAAAAATTTAGAGTCCTTCAAGTTATGCTGAAAAAAGTGAAAAAAAATTTTTTTTTTCAAAAAAAAAAAATTCAGGGAAATCTGAGAATTGATAAAAAATTTATTTTTTTTAATTTGACGTGATACAGCCATTCCCACAAGTCTGCTTGCAAAAATTCATCTCGACTGGATCACGGAGAAAGGGTTAAAAATCGATCCAAAGTCTTTCACACAGGCGGACAGACGGACACTACGAGCTTTATACTTTATACATAAAAAAAAAAAATTCTGACGTGTACATGAAAATCGCCGATACACGTGTATTTGTATTTATTCTCCCCTTTCCGAAAAAGTATACATATTTGGTTCATAGGACAGAACTCGTTTTTGTAACGCAGTGTTATTTTTGCGGTGCACTCTAATCTATATACATGAGAAGATTTTATGAATTGAATAATTATATATTTATATATACATATATATATATATGTATGTAGATGAGTGTGCATTGAATATTTAAACGTAGCTTTACAAAACAACATTTAACATGAGTATTTTTTAATGGCCTATTGCCGCACCGGAAACTGATGTGCTGTGCTAGGAACTTGACCATAAATGAGACTATCACATTGAAAAGGTTCTCCAGTAACCCGTTATGATTGTGGAAACAACGTGAAATAAGATATTGAAATGACACACGAGTATAACTCATAGGGTCACATTGAATTACTAACAATACTCGTTCAACAATTTTTAGACTTTCATATTATAGCATAAAGACAAAAGGCAAAACATTATAGCCTCATTTCTATATACATATATATCCATATTAAATTTCTAAGCTTACAAAGCTTACACATAAATATAGATGGGTATATGGAAGAAGGGTGTAGAGAAGCAGCATTTAGACATGTGAGCCTTTTTAGTAATAGTGTTTCTCCCTTTTTTGAGGAAATTATTCAAACTTCATTTATCACATTTGTTACAAAGGGTATCAAAAATCATTTAAGGATGATTGAATTTTTGAATCTTTCATGAATGTTAAATAATAAAATTGGCCGAAATTGTATTGTATTATTTTATTGTTTTACTTTTTTTATTTTTTTTTTTAATTTTTTATCAAAAACCGCTGCTAACCCTTGATAATTTGACATTTTAATTAAATTATTATAAAATTAAATTTATTAAATTGAATTTACTGAAGTAAAACTTCCTTAACGGCATGACATGAAAGTGACTTTACAATTCGCGATGAAAAACCATTGCTTGATGACGCTGTAAGATAAAACAATCACACATATGTATGTACATACATACATTGGTGAGTGAGCTCGGTGCCATGGTTTGAGGTTTTTACAATATTAGCATGGTTTCTTATTATAAATTTGGTAATACAAAGATAGTCCTTACTCTAACAAAAACCATGTAAATTAATGTTTCAAACTTAATACAAAATTTGTAAAAACGCAACAAATTTTGATCAACACTTAAGATTCGGATATGCATTTTTATAGCTTATTTAATTTTAGTATAATAAAGTCCTGTTGATTTATTTTAATTATATATGCCAAAGAACATAGAACTCTATAAGAACGGGCAACGCGTTACTTTTGCTTTTCTCGTTGATCGACAGGGTAATAACCCCTTTTTGTTTCATTCAATCATTGACGCATTTGATCGAAGGAGTAGGCGCTACCCTACTGATCGATGGGGAAAGCAAAAGTAACGTGTTGCCCGTTCTTATATAGTTCTATGTTCTTTGTAAATATATGACGACAGTATTCTACATTTTCTATCACATAAAATATGTACAGCGCTGGATTTACCTACATAAATTTCAAAATAACAAATATGAATTTTCCTTATAAGCATACAAAATCAACTAAAACAAGTAAATATATACATATATGGTTTTTTGTTTTTTTTAATAAACTGTACTTATCGGCGCGCCATAACGAAATGTTTATCAAGCGCGCGCTATTATCAGAAGTGCTCCAGGTTAAATATCGACCGAGGCAAATCAAAGCAAAAATTAAAGTAATGCTTTCTTCACCCGGTCGGTGCGAAATTTGGTGTAAACCAGGGCATCCCTCCACTTATAGTACAACAGCAAAGGCACATTACAAATTGTAAACCTTTTCAAACTAATCCTCCTTAGACTCAAGCTATTCCTTATACTGCTAAAATGTTAAGCGTTATGTGAACAAAATCATCCCTAGCATATCCTAGCCATAAATGCTATTGGCTCAATAGTAATATTTCTTCGATTCAATTATACTTGATTGATGTGCTTGCTTAAATTTACATCAGAGTTAAGTTTTCATGCCATAAATCTTTAATATTAATACTTTACTATATTCCACCACGTTGTGACTTCGAGGTTTGTCAAAAATATCAATAATAATAATGTGAAATGAAATTATTTTCCAGGCGATTTTAAGCTGGCGAATATATTTTGCTCATATCCCGGTAAAAAAAAACTTATTTTCCTATGATAAAATCTGTTTAAAACTTTTCGTTTTGAAAACTTAAACAACTTTGGTTTACTTAAATAAATGAAATGAAATTCTTCGTTAAAAATTTTTAACAAATTTGCAAGATGTTTTGGTAAAATATATAATTTTTGAATTTTCTATGTTTTCTATTTTCATTTTATGAGGTAGGCCGGATTTATATAATTTTCAAAATCATGCTTATAACGTGAAAATGAAAATGTGCAACAAATGTGGTAGACCCTGATAAGGAGTATTGGAGAAATAGCTGTTGGCTTTAAAAGAATTTTAAAATTTTTTATTATTACCATGAAAGGTGGGTGTGAAGAATTTTATGCAGTAGTTTCGGAAAAATACCTATATATTTTCTCTTTAAAAAACAGTCGGTCACATAGTTAGCAAAGAAAGATTTTATTTGCATCTACGAGTATTGTCATATATTGCATAATTTTGGTAAGATTATGCATTTTATAGAAAAAGGCAACAAATTTACTATATTCTAGTGTATTTTAAAGTTTGAATATAATGGGTAAAAATAAATCCTTTGCCGACTATGAGAGCCATAATAGTAAAATTCCGCAACGACAGAAAATCGTATGTCGAAATAGGGAAAACTCTAAACATTTCGAAAAGGATGGTTTTCAACGCTACAATATTTCAACAATATTTCAGGAGAAATATGACCATAAAAAAAGTTCCGCGAAAGCAAAGATTCCGAATAACATCGACTAGGGAATACGCACTCATAGCGCGTGAATCTAAAAAATTCTCCCAAAAAACCGCAAATAAAACTCGTGTTAGGGTTTTTGGTGAAAACAACGCTTTTCCAACAATAGAAACAGAGTGAAAAAGATTTATTTGGAAGGATTTCTCGGAAGAAACCCTTGCTAACGGAACGAAATCGCAAGAAAAGATTGGAGTTCACTATCAAACATCGCGATTGGTCTATTAAACAATGGAAGAGAGTGTTTTTTCCCGATTTATATATTCGTGAGTAATTTTTCAAACCCGTTCTTAAGTTACGTTTTGGTTTTTCGAGCTACAGGCCAAGTAGAATAATTTAATAATTTTTATTTTTATTTTGATTCGTTGCTAAATATCTAAGTGCATATACTGAGTCGCCTCTACATATAGAAATGCAAATAATGAAAATACATAGATCTAAACTTAATTTCCAAATCAAACTTGATAAAGTGACAATGGAAGATAGTTTTCAATTAAATTGCATTCATCACAATCGTTGTTAATCATCCTAGTTTAACACACATGCCTGTAAATCGTTCATTCATATGCAATGTCAGAACTTTCGCCATTAAGCTCCTGATGCTATGCAAAGTTTTCGCAGCTTATACTCGTATAGCAGTTACTATTGTTTGCTTAACTGTTCAACTCTTGTGCGCATGTGCCGGTATGGAATGAACTTTTCATATGTCATACAAATACATTTTCGTTTGTTTTTGTATGACATTCACTGTTTTCTTTCAGACTATGATACTTCCCTTTGCTGCGAGCAGGGTGTCATGATTTCATAAAGTTTCGCACAACTTGTGATCGCAAGGAAATGTTGCATTGCTGTATCTGTGTAAATATAACAGAGAATTGTTTGGCGTTAATGTCTAATGTGTTCGAGATTGATTCGAATACATTCCTTGAATTCTTTTGTTTGGCTAAAAATAAAAAATAAAAAATCTTTCAGCTTTAAAACATATGCGACTTAGCATAATTATTTTTTCCAATTTTGGTAACAAATTGTGAAAGCATAAGTAAAATCTAGTTTTCCATTAGGAATGTAAGAACTTTGCACAGCTCTTAAATTAATTCCAATTAGCTACTAATTCAGATAATGTGGTTGTTGATATCACAAAAGTATTGGGAACTTGATTTCTCCACACAACTTTTCCGCTGGCCTTAAAAGTTGAAAGTTTTAAAGAGAAGATCTGGAGGCTTCTCTCAGCAGCTATCATTAAAGAAAACTTATAGGCTTTCAGATTATAGTAGCGTGATCCAAGCGAACGACTATATGAAAAAAGGAACTGAGCCAAGACAGCGAGATTTCTGACCTTGCACGTTGAAAAAGAACCAAAACAGCTATTGGTGGATCAAACGGGATACATAAGGGATTGCGCGTACACTTTGGTCAGCACTCGATGAGTGAAGAATAGGGAGTTTGTTAGACCTAGGGCAATCTTTAGTGCTTTTGTCGGTCTAATTTTACCGTTTTACTGTTCAAAAATTTCTAACGCAGTTGTGGTAACGCTGTGGTGGTCAGCCCTTAGTAAGAACGACGATGTTAAGAAATTTAAGGAAAATTCAAAAGACATCAGTCATTAGCGTAGCATGTACTAAGAGATCGAGTCCAACGGATGATTTAACCGTACTGTTCGGTTTATTACCGATATATATTTATATCTTTATCGAAAACTCAACTGCAAAGGAGGGAAGACCGTTCGTACACAATTTTATCCTCAACGTACTACCATCTGAGAGTAAAACTCTGCCCACCAACTACACCCTGATACACATAGACTGGGCTTGGGGAAGAGGACGAACCGTTGGAGGGATCAACTGTTTTACAGACGGATCAATGATGGAATGCGGGGTAGACGCAGGGATTTTCATTGATTGATTTCAGCGGAATTGCCGAAATTTACTATTCGAAATATAAACAGAGGTGGAACCGAAAAGGATCGTAGAGGATTGCCCGGCAGTTTTGGATGCCCTATGGGCCACATAACACCAGAGCTCTTTAAGGAATGGCCAAAGAAAGTCCGTCCCAGCTCTACCAAAAATGAGGCTAAAGACACTCGATATATGCTCCATCCCTGTAGAACATTTTACAGCGTAGCCGCCTCTCGCTCTGTATGATATACTGAAAATCTTTAAATCAGCCGAAATGCTTTAGGTTTCCCCTAACCAGAATGGCAAATTCGCTACTTGCTTGTCATCAGGGTGACAATCCACTTAAACCAACCAACCAACCAAAATAATGCCTCTCGCCTATATTTAATATTAATTGAACTTTTCAAATTCCAGGTGACTTTAATCGACCATAATCCAAACAATATACATTTGAACAACATTTAAAGTTAAACCTTTCCTTTCCCATTTGATAACAAGCGCTTCTTTTATAAATTGTTAAAGACTCACAAGACGTGACACGAATTGGAATTTGAAGAGGATACCAAAATTTCGCTCTCATCTCAATTGCCTCAGTTATTCTATTATGCGAGTAGAGTAAAGTATTATTTTTGGCAGAAAATATAAACATTGTAATAAAGATTCTAGAGCTTCTAGGCAAAAAGCTTATTTAAATATATACCTGCATTCCCACATCCGCGCTTGTTTATACTATTAGTATATAAAGATTTCCATAAAACAACATGCATATTCTCAATCAAGTGGGAATGTTAGAAAACCGTAAACGATTAAATCTCGAAGTTGGCAGGCATCTAAACAAGCCCATTTCTTTGCATTGCTCTAAAAGTGGGTTACATCAACAACACCTCTTCTCTGTGCTCCTTGTTAGCGTCAAAAAGAAATAGTCGAACATGGTTTGTATGTTGACATTGAATGACTACATACAAACACAAATATTGTACATATGTACTTATAGCATGGGCGCATAACCACACATAATTAACTTGCTCTGCGTAAGTGATGTTTTCCGGAGCTGTTTCCTTGCGTTTTTTCTTCCATATACCATATATGTGTCTGTTTTGGATTGGAAGGGGAAATTTGCGTGGGTGTTGGCTTTGCCACTTACAGTTTATTATTTTCCCATTGTGTTGTGTTTGTATTTACCGCAAACATCAAATGCTACTTCATTTCACAAACTCGCTCACGTGAATTCGCATAAAAACGTCCACTTACGCTACAAAACTGGTACATAAATTTTGACTGCTAGCATTAATGCCGGAAGAAAATCCATAAAACAATAGATTAAATATATGAATTTCCAGCATGCTCAGTTTGAATGTACAGTGAAATTTCTTATAACCGGACTCTGGTCGGGGCAATGCTTTTGCACAGTTATAGGAGATTATGGGGGCGCGGAAGGCACAACAAATATTTAGAACGAATTAAATGCGCATAACTTCTTTAAAAAACAGTTAACATTTTTACTATAAAAATTGCTCATTAACGATTATTTTGTAACTTTTTTTAATTAGTCATTAAATAACAGTTATTTTTTATTTTTTTAATAAAAATTTATAAATAACAGTTATTCTTGATTTTTATTTCATGATTTTAAACTAACTGTTATAGTTTTGATATTTATTGTTAAAGCCATAAATAACAATTATTTACTATTTTTATTTTATAAATCAAAAATACCAGTTATTAAAGATTTTTATTTATAACAGGCACTGACTTTTATTTTTTAAGTCATACTTATAAAAGTCAATTTGATTTTTTGGAGAAAAAAATACAAATAGTAAATACGTTTTTGGTTCCCCAACAACTTGGTTTTGTTTTTTTGCGAAAAATTAAAATGACTTTACTAGCACGACTTAAAAAAGCTAATGAATAATTGATATTGATGACTTTTATAAATAAATGTCTTCTACAATAGTTATTTTTGGTTTATAAAATAGAAATAATAAATAACTGTTATTTTTGATTTATAAAATAAAAATCAGAAAATAACTCTTATTTAACATTTTCTTAAGTTTTCAAAAACCAAAAATAACTGTTACATTTTTAAATTTTGCATAAAAATTCATTTTAATTCATTTGATTCTCGGTAAAATAAGAAATCCATTGGTGTATTACACTTGGTTGTATAACATATATTTCATAGCGAATTTATCAATTAAAGTTTTCAGAAATAACTGTTGTTTTCCGTCCCTGCTAAAAAGTTTCCGATTTTGATATTTCGACATTCAAAATGTTATGTTCATTTAAAAATTGCAACAAAAAAAACGGAAAAATACGATTTGCAAAAGCGAAATTAAAATCACCGAAAAATATCAGAAAACACTTTTTTCTAGTCTGATTATTTTCACCAAGAACAACATATTCGAGTTACAAGGAAAAAGCAAAACGTGACCCGAATGGAGCGGATTTCTCTTGAAATGGAAAGGCTCAAAACTATTATATAGCTTGCTTAGAGTTTTTTGTAAATTTTGTCCGTTTTGATCAAAATGGTTTGAAAGTTATTAAGTAATGTTTGTATGGAAAAATTAATGAAAAGTCTGTACACACGAAATTTGTTCAGCTATTGTAGCAGTTCGGTTATGAGAAATGTCCGTAATGAGGAATTTCACTGTATTTGTGTATCTACCTACTATTCTACTTAAAGCGCAGTGAAGGATTAAGCTCCTGCAGCAAATAGAGTCAGCGTAAAGCTAGCGGTGAACTAAATTTATAAAAATGGTATTATTTAGTTCTTGTTTTGCTTTTTCGAAACAAAATTTATTCATTTCTAAGCAAAGGAGAATTAGCGCAGCTTTTAAAGCATTTGTAGGCTTTAAAGGAGCTCAAGACATCCAATAAATTTATATCTGCTCGTCGCCTCTTTACTTGAACTCATTTTTTAAAGCGCATTTAATTCATTTTTTTTTTGTCAAAGTTAGGTTAGGTTAATCTAGCTAACTAAATGCCACACATGGACCTTCGCCGTTTTGTATCCTTGAGGTCATCTTTAGCGCCTGCTCTTCATCTAAACGTGGGAATGCTTTCCTAATTTTTAAAGTGATCTTCAGCTCAAAAATCATTGTCGATATATGTAAATAAAATCAACCAAAAAAAAACTACAGGCGATTAATATTTGGGACTAGATTTATTATAATAATGAAATATAACTGGGCACCATTGGCTTTTTCCGCCTAGATTTAGTTTTGTTTTATGTTCTTTTAGTCAGAAAATTTTAATTTAGTCTCTAGCCTTTTGTAAGCCTTTTCCTTAAAACTTCAATTCGATGCTAACAAAATAAAGGTGAATATAAAAACGCGCTTGGCAAAAATCGTTGTGCTACCCTTGTACAGGGTGGGCCAAAAGAAATCAAGGGGTGTAAGGGTTTAATAATTAAAAGTGCCATTGTGTCTCGGGCAGTATGGGCAGTGGCTCCGTCCTGCTGAAGCCACATACCAGGTCTGTTTCCAAGAGCAGGACGTAAAAAATTGTCTATCATAAACCGATACCGCTCTCCATTTACGGTTACAGCACTTCCATCTTCATTCTCGAAGAAGTAAGGCCCAATGACATTTTCAGATGTGATCCCACACCATACTGTACACCTGATGGGGTGCAATTGGCGTTGATGAATGGCTCTTGGATTTTGAGAACCCCAGAACCTACAGTTCTGCTTATTAACAAAGCCATTCAAATGAAAATGAGCTTCATCACTCATAATCAAATTTTTAATAAAGTTGATTTCATTTCTGGCCAACTCTTGAAATTTAACTGCAAAATTTAGATTAGAAAATTATAAATTCTCCAAGTGCTGTCTATATAATCTGAAAGAAAAAATAAAAAAAAAATTAATAAACGAAAAAGTATTAAACTTTTACACCCCTTGGTTTCTTTCTGTAGTTTTCACATTTTTAGCGCTATGAACATTGCCACAACAAGACAAAGAAATAGAATTAGTATTATAATGTTAAATGCAATATTAAGTATTAGATATGTCTTGAAGAAGGAAGAAAAGTGTTGTCATTATTTCGCAATTTATAAAGAACTCGTTAAAATGTTGAACACTTCTAATTATATACTCAAATATATGTAGTGATGAAAATATATTAAGTGATATATATGTAAATATACGAATTAATTTTACGTTTCAAAAACTACTTAAAAATGCATTATTTTCGAAGCTTAGAAAGTCAATATACATAAGTTTGCGAAAACCGTATAAAATTTGTTATGAAATCGTAATATGAAAAAAAAGGTTTGAACTGCTGACTTATATGTTTTGTTTTAAAGTTCAGGAAACACTGCTGGGCACTAATAATAGATGATAATCACCATAAGTTGGTGCTCTTCTCCCTGCAATTTTATCAGTTGCAGTTTTGAAGCAGATGTAGCAGAATCTTGACAAATTTCATTATTGTAACCGGCCCGTACTAACAGCCAGATTAATAATTCGAGAACCGGTTTAATAAGAAATATTAATGTTTTAGTTAGAGCAGAAAATAAATAAAAACAGCTTTTATTTCGGCTACCAAAAATTTAAAACTTTCATTTTTTTTTTAGGCATACGTTCAATAAGAAATATTATTACTTTAGTTACTTAAGAAAAAAAAAAACAAATTTTTGATTTTTGGCTTCTGAGAATTTATAATTTATGGCGTTTTCTTTTCTCGAAATAATGTGTTTATTTTTTTCACACCCCTTTCACAAAGTCGGGTGTTCATTTCTTAAAATATTGGCTATTGATCAATCGAGAGTGCAATATTGTCCACTAATATAGCCATTTTGCAGGACGACAGCTAACCTAATGCAAATGTTAAAATATGAGATGGCGTCGTTTTTTTAAAGTAAAACTTCTTTAGCGGCAGTAATTTTTTGCATCGCGTAACGAAAGTCGCGTCGGAATCAATTTACTTTTGTTACTAATGCGACTGCTAATTTTTACCACTACTTTCACTCATTTCTACCACTATTTTTTACTAATTTCTACCACTATTTCTGCTAGTTTCTACCACTGTTTTTGCTAATTTCTACCACTATTTCTACTAATTTCTACCACTATTTTCGATACATTCTTCCACTATTTTTACTAATTTCTTCCACTACTTTTAGTAATTTCTTCCACTGTTTTTGCTTATATCTTCACTTTATTTAACTAATTGTACTACTAATTCTACCACTATTTTAACTTATTTCTACCAATATTATTATTATTATTATTATTATTTAGACTTAAAATTAAGCTATTTTTACTAATTTCTACCACTCTTTTTACTACTTTCTACCACATTTTTTATTAATGCTGCTACTAATTTCTACCATTATTTTCACTACTTGTACTAATAACGTTTACCACTATTTTTACTTATGCTGCCACTAAATACTACGACTACTTTTAATAATTTCTACTACAATAAATATGTTTTGTTTCTGGGTCGCGCACTATCTAAAAAAGAAAGCGCCATTATTCTTTTTTTTTTCAAGCATCCCAATGCACAAATAAGTATTTTATTTACTATTCGATCTTCTCGAATTGCATTTGAGACTCAGTTGAAATACTCTGTTCATTTAATTGCAGATATGCAGCGGCAAAAAGGATTCCATAGTCACCGTAGCAGCGTTTGGCAACTTTACGCATACGGTGGTGCGGCGCGCAACTGGCAGTGAGTATAAGATTTCCTTTTAATTAACAAACAGATGTTTTATATTTTGTAGTAGAAACTGAATTTTAAATTCAAGTGGTTTTTCAAATACAAAGCAAGCACTTTGCGAGAGATTTTCGTTTTAATTTTCTCGTTTTCTTAGCTAATTAAAATAAAATTATATGGAACTGGCTTTGGAAAAAAAATTTCAAAATAATTTAATTTTTACTTGATTAGAATACAAAGAGGATAATTAAATAAAATATTCTTCCTGAAAAATAAAAGTTAATCAAAATAAAATTATGTATAACTGGTTTGGGAGGGAAAATTAAAAAAAAAAAAAAATTTTGCTTAATGAGGATACAAGGAGTATAATGAAGTAGGATATCATTCCTGGAAAAAATTATAAGTAATGTAGATATAATAATTTTAGTTTTAATTAATCAGAATGCAAGGAGGATAATTAAATAAAGCGTCATTCCTGGAATACAACAGTTAATTTTTTACAGAGACAGAGACATATTCGATATACTTATTTATTGGAATACTCGTATAATTGCGGATATGTAGTGGTGCTAAAGTTTTGCGTTAAGGGTGCTAAGGTAATCGAAGTTATTTAAAAGGTCACACCAATTACTGCTCTCTATCCCACAAACATAAACGATATGTTAAATTTTTTGAATCCCCTATTGGAAGACAGACCCCACATGTACCTACTGTCTTTTCTTCAGCTGCCGCATATTCAGAAAAAACATTCCTTGGCGCTAGGAAAAAATAGCTCATTCTAAGGAAAAATGCCCTTAAAATAGCTTAAAACACATTGTTGCCTTAAAATGAATAAACGATTTGCCCCAATTTGAGGAAAACTCATCTCCTTAATTTACAACACTTTTTCCTCTTCTTTTTTAGGAAAAAATTAATTTGTCAGGAGGAGGATTTTGTTTTGTTATTTGTTAAGGAAATTGACAGTTTGGTTTTACTTGTATTGAGAAAATGAAAATTTGCTTAGTTTGAAGAAATCTTAAATAAAGGTTTTTTTTTTTTTAATAAATATAACGATTGAGATTTTACATTATTTACATTTTTGTCGATCTATATTTAATTTTTATTGTTTTATTTGCACATGCAGTGCCGGACAATAAAATCGGTGCTCGACATTTGTACAAGTTTTGACAATGTATTTAATGTTTGTCAATTCTTTCAAAAGTATAGCTCATTATAAAACCTGCTTCGTACAAATCGACAACTCAAACTTTGTAGAAAAAGTAGGAAAATTCAACAAATTTTCATAAAATTAGCAAACTTCTTAAATCGAGTTTTTATGAAAATTCTAAGTATCCAGTTTTATTGCGCAATAAGTTTTAGTACAACTTCCGTACAAGTTCCAACTAGCTGAAAATTTCCGTTAATTTTATACTAAAGGTTAAAGGGATATACCCTTAGGAAGTGACCGATTTCAACTATTTTTGGCAAACGACATTCATGAGGGTAAATAAGTTACGCCAAGTTTCGTGAAGATATCTTCATTTTTTTGGAATATTTCTTAACTAGCTCACATATGTACTCCTTCTATTTCTTTTCCAAAAAATATATGAAGCAGAACCACTGTGCGCCGCAATGCTTATGTTGGGTTAAAACACTGGCAAATTCAAAATTATTTAAGGATATTTTTATTAATATTAATTAAATTTACTTCCTCAAATACATGGGAAATGTTTTCAATATGAACCTGAATTATGGGAAAAGTTCTCATACCACTGAGGTAATTTTTCTTATTATGGAGGAAAAAACACTAACCCTAAAATAAGGAAATTTGATTTATTGTTTTAACTAAATACTTTTTTCGCAGTGTACAAGCTAAGTAAACGTGCAGCTACGAGTATTTTGCCTGCAGCGACTAGCTGAAAACAGTACAAAACCTAAATGTGGTTTTTCGAAACAGCTGCTACCCGCATTCCAAGGAACCAAGGAGGCAGCGGACTTTATACTCGTTTGGCGACAAACTCCCATATCCACACACATACCGACATATATATGTACATACATATTCGAGTATATAGCGTTGATTATTATTTATGTTTTTGTGAGCTTTGCCTAATCGAGCCTGCGGCGATCAAACAGTGAAAGAGCTGGCATAACAACAAACAGCTAAAGGCAAATGAACTCAGAACGCAAGTCAAAAATAAATAAAAATTGTATGCAACAAAAAAAGTACGCAAATTTATGCAGTGGTGCAAAAGGGTTATTGCAGTAAAAAGAAGTGACGTGCGCCCTATTTTGTTGGTTCGTGTGTATGTTATTTAAAATACATTTCCCTAGCTGATGACTCAAATTCAGATTTCAATTAATACAGACCTCTGCCGAAACTCAGTAGGAGGTGTTGTGCGGAAGCGTAATCCGAGCTGCTGTATAAAGAAACAAAAAATATACACAAATATAAAAGCATAAATCGCCACCTTTAAGCAGGGACCGCAGATAAATATTTATTTAAGTTGTTAACTAAAATAAATTGTTAACTGAAAGCGAAAATAAAAGTTGTATTTTTGAGTTTTATTTTTGCTAACAGAAGCAATAATATATTGAGCTATATTTTTTTTTTCTTAGAAATAAATGTTCAAAAAATATAAATCTGTTGATTTTTTACATCAAAAATAAAAGTTATATTTTAAATTTAATTTTTTTGCGTAGAGAAAAAACCATTTTTTTAATTGATGTGTGTACATATTTTGGAACGATTTTTTGTCTTCCCCGGTTTAAGTTTGGTTTAGGCACAACCCGATTTCGACGTTGTGGCATTCTTAGGATCTTTTTTAGTTCGCATTTCTATCTCATAAATTTTTTCATTTAATATTTATTCTTTTGTATTACTTTCTGTTTGGAAAATTTATTAGTTTTTGAGTTTAATTTTTGTTTCGAAAATAAAAATACGAGTATATATATTTTTACATAGAAAATAAAGGTTACTGTTTTTTAACCAAAAAATAAAGGTTATATTTAATTTAATTTATCAAATAAAAATTTTTAGTAATACTGGGATGAAAAAATGCATTTATTTATACATTTTAGATATGCACTAGTTTTGCAACTCAACTCACGTTAGAAAAAGCATTTTCGACGCTAATAAAAATTTAAGCTTGATAGTTTAAATTATTAAGAAAAAAAAACTCAAAAAATTATTTGAATTTTTTAAACAAAAAATTTAATTCAAAAAATTTTTTGCCGAGCAATTATGCTTAGAAAAAAGTAGCAAAAATATTTAAAAAATGTTTTTATTTTTAGTAAGCAAAAAAATAAAAATTAAAAGTAACTTTAGTTTATTAAGTAAACATTTTTTATTTCTAATGAGAAAAATTATTAAAACAAAAACTTATTTCCTAGGCAAAAAATTACTAAAAATGAAACTAAAAAATCATTTTTTTTAGGCAAAAAATAGAAATCGAATTATCACTCTTATTAATAAGCGAAAAATAAGGCTTCAGAAACAACTTTTATTTCCAAAAGTAATGCTCAAAAAAACTCTTATTGTTTACACAAAAAAAAATGCAACTTAAAAAAATTATTTTTTTTTTCTAAATAAAAATAAAACTCTAAACTTAAAAAGCTACTTCTTAAATAGAACATAATCGTTACACTCCCTACCTTTAAATGATAATGCGGCAAACCAATCAAGCGAATTTAAGGTTAAGAGCAAATCGATCGCGTACAAAAATTCAAGCAGATGGCGCTGGTTTTCGAAAAAAAAACAGAGAGACCAATTAAATGAACCAAAATCATCAAAAGGAATGAACCTGAGTAGCAAGCAAGCGATTGGAAACAGCTGTTATCGGTAATATGAAATTGATACCGGCGGCAATAAACGAAAAACAAAAACAAAAAACTTTAACACACAGAATCAGAGCCCTAGCATATCACGAGGAACAAAACAGAAAAACAAAAAAAAAACGAAAACAGCTGCTCTCCCCTGCCCTACTTCTCAATACTCTTAGCACAATTCACGTTTCGCTGCCAGTAAAATACAGTAGAAAAAGCTTAAACAAAATAAAATGAAATGGAATCAGATACTACGGGAAGAAACGAAACAGAAGAATGATGGCAAAACAAGTTGAAAAACAACAAAAATATATTATACATATGGTATATACATATGTTTGCCCCATGCTTGGTAATAAAAAGAACGCGATAAAAGTAGATATGTATGTATGTCCCCATGCCCCCATGTAGGTATTCAGGTAAAAACAAATATAGTAGTGGCCCCCGCTTGCTGCTGACGATTTGTGAGCACTGATCATCATCATCACATCTGTGCTCTCATTTCAGAGAGCTCTACTCGCGCCAGACCTAACCTTGAGCGAACGAAAATTTGAACTGATAGTAGCGCTACTTTAGATAGCAAACCAGTAGCGCTGGTTAAGTGGAGTTGATGATGTTGTAGAAGCGGCAGTGGGTTGTGGCCAGCAAAAATGGAAGGAAAATATATTTAGAAATAATTTCGTCGGACTTTTTATAGGAGAGAAGCTTTATTGTGACAATTAAACAAACTAACTTTAGCTCTTTTGTACACAAAACTTATTGTGATGTGGAAAAATCAGCTGAAAACCCCGTAGATCATCTTTACCGGATACACCTTTCAAGATTTTTTTTTTAATTTTTGTTACACTCGGTTAAATCCAATATTACAGGTCAAATGCTGGAATCATACAATACATACAAAATTCAGAATTCAGGATTTTGAGGAACACAGATTTGGATCTACACTGTAGGAAACTGCAGGAGTTTCTTCCGGAGGGACCTCAGGGGAATCCACTCCTTTCGGAGAATTCGAACGACAGCTTGGTGGCGAAATTCACCGTAGCCTGTCATAAAGCGATCGAGATCTGATGTCCACTGAGGAAGCCTTCAGGCAAATCTAAACCACCTAAACCACGGTGGACGTTAGAAATCTCCGAGCTTAAGGCTTCGAGTGGACGTCTGTTTAGCCATGCGAGGAAGAGTAGGGAACTCTCGCACTGGAACTATATAGGATCGGGTTGGGAATTTATAAGTTCGAGATAAAGAAAGCTAAGCGGGACTCGGGAAGAAGCTTCTGCGAAAACATAGAAGGCTGCCACGAGTCCTCCAGGCTTAGGCGGGTGCTTTCGAAGGCTCCTGTGTCGTTGGTATGCCTTAGGAACGACTTGAGAAACTGGACGATGAGTAGTGAGGAGTCTCTTAGGCTTCTCCTCCATTCCCACTTTCCCGGCAACCCTGAGCCGTATGAAGCCACAGACGTGGAACCAGATGCCATCTATGTCCTGATTTTTGGATACAATTATCCCACCCATGACGATGGAATACCCCATATCCAAAATAAATACGGTGGCCCATTTTTTTGCGACTTTCTGAAAATTATCAACTAGTTATCTGCTTTTACATAGGCCAGTAACCGCAATTTCTAAAATAAATTTAGTATTTCAGTCACAAATTTAGTGGTAACTACGAGTGCTATTCATTCAAAATATAGTTGTAAATTAGCATTCTCATTCTAAATCCCCTATAATTTGATCGATTTTGCACCTATTCCTTACCACTGTACCAGTCAGGCAGGCATCGTTTCAAATCTAAACTCGTCAGAGCTTTTTATGCAAGAGCTTCATGCGATTCCAAGCAAATGGGGGCTTGTGCCGTTGCCGCAGCTGCTGTGCACGATCAGTTACGTTGTGTCTAGCTTCATTGTCGGTTGATAGTGGCGCTTGGTTGACGGGTGTTTGGCTCTCCATTTATCTAAAGTTAATAAATATATGTACACACCTACATACATACATCTCATACATACTTTGCTTAATCATTTTTTCCTTGTGACGATATATTAAAGATTTGCAAGTCAGTCAGTCACTACGACGTTTTGCTGGTGTTCTTTTTTTCTGTTCGGTTTTGTTTTTTTTTTTTACTCTGTTCATTCATACTTGAAGCTCTTGCGCCGTCTGTTTCGGTTATTTCGCATGCGTTTTGTGTTCTTGGCGTTGTTGTTGTTGTTGTTTGTTAATGCTATCGGTGCTAATGGTGTTTTATTAGTGGTGCAGTATGTGAAAAGGTGTGAGCTGCGCGCATTTACTTGTACCTAGTTGGTTCACGGTTGATTGAACGCGCACAGTGCCAGCACCAAGCCAGTGAAGCTGGAATTTTATAAAATAAAAAAATATTTTAATTTTATTTTAACCTAAAAACATATAAAAAAATTTTAAACATACACATGCACGCTTCATCAATAGTTTTTTTTTTTTTAATCTCGCTCTTTAAAACCGCTTGTTGCCTGAAGGTGTGAAGCTCATGAAGATCGTGAAATCGCTGTCAAATCGAACGCAAGCAAGCCGCCATGTGTCTATGCATATTGTGTTTTAAATGAAATCATTTTAATCGTACAAAAAAAATTAAATTTATAGAATTGAGCATAGAGAATCGTACAAGCACAAACACACACAAGTTAACAAATAATGCGCATTTGAAGTGGTGCGCGTGATTAGAAAAGTGTGCGTTGTGTGACGCGCTGATCTAAAAACCAACGTGCTATTGTTGTGCTGTTTTATGTGAAATTGCTGCATTCTAATTTGAATGAGAAATTTTCGTTGTCTCGAATTTTTGGCGATTGCAGCTAAGAAGGAAGTGTTCATTTGAAAGAAAAAAGCTGATTGCATTATCGGAGTCAGTGTTTTTCAGAGCTCCTTTCAAGATTTCAACTCTTTCAGGCGTGTGCTGTTCCTACAGCATTAGCTTCAACACAAAAAAGCAATTGCAATTCAAAGTGTAGCCGAACTTGGAATATAAGGTAAAAAAAACCTAGCTATTAATTTAGTTTTGATATTATTTTTATAATTGGTTTGCAAGAAGAAATAAAACGCATATAAATTATTGTTATGGACATGAATTTAGCTTTATTCTAAAGATAAGGGCTTTCTATTATATTTTAAAAAGTGACCGCCGCGGCTGGCTCGAATAAACTCCAGCCGAGAGGCCCAATTTTCGACCAAAAACATTTTGCAGCAATTGGGGCCGTATGTCAGCAATAACGCGCCGAAAATTCCCTTGCAAGGCGTCAATCGTTTTGAGTTTATCTGCGTAGACAACCGACTTCATATAATCCCACAAAAAATAGTCCAGCGGCGTTAAATCGCTCGGTCTTGGTTGAAGGCCACGCCACAGGCCCACGACGCGGGAAAATGCGCTCATGATAAGTTCCCTTCAATAAATTTATTCTTTCGTTGGGCGTATGACATGTAGCCCCATCTTGTTGGAACCAAACGCCCTCCACATCAACATCCACCAATTCAGGCACGAAAAAAACATTAATCATGACTCTAAAGCCTTCCCCATTGGTTGTAACATTATGGCCGGCGTGATTTTTGAGGACATATGGACCAATGATTCCTTCTGCACATAGAGAGCACATCAAACAGTGACTTTGTGAGGATGCAACGGCATCTCATCAATAGCTTGTGGATTATCAACACTCTAAATGCGAAAATTTTGTACCATTCAACCAAAAGTTAGCTGCATCGCTGAACAAAATTTTCTTGTGAAAATCGAGATCGGTGGCCATCTCCCGAACGGTGCGACCTGCTTGATGGTCGTTCGGCTGCAGTTCTTGCAAATGGCAAACCAAACTGAGTAGAAATCAAGTAACAGCTGTCAAAAAGACCAACTCCGAAAAAGGTATTTTCTCACTGAAAACTGCACGTCTAAAAACAACACTTTTTATATTACTGAGTGAAAGAAGTCTATATGATTTGAATCTTACATTAATTTAATAAACGAGAAACTTATACATAAGGCATAAATCAAGTATAAATCCCGTAGAGCTAGAAAAAAAAATAAAACGTGGGCAGGCCCGCATTCTTTGACCGATCCTAATGGCATACAAATTGTTTGGTTTAAATTAACACGAGGGGTCTCGTGTTAGATATGTAGATGTAAAATATTGAACCAGTTAGCGTTGGTTTGTCTTCGATCAAAATTTGGCAAGGTACTGAACGCAAACCCAATATAAATTCCACGGGAACACAATTTTTATAGTGTACCTTTGATGAGATTTCACTTTTTATATGGATTTTATTTTAATTCTAAAAATGCTACCCACTATTATGTATGGGGTTGGGAATGAAATCAGCGTATGTAATTATAATTTATAATTTTTCAACGTTTTTGGCAATAAAAGCAGAAAATAAGATAAGAGGCTGTTAAATATATTATACATAGTTCACGAGGGTACACTTCTCAGAACGCAAATGAGGACCAAATAATCCGAAATGTCATAGCAGATGATGTTTAAACTTATTTTTCGTTTGTTTATTAGTATTTGTTATACCGAGTCCACACGACAATAAAAACCAGTTGTTTACGGCTCATTTGTGATATTCTGTACTTTCGTACATGTATTCGCCCTGTCTAATTTTATTACAAACCAATCATGGTAATCACGAAAACATATAAACCCCTATTCTGAATAGAAACTCTCGGGGAATTTTTCTACCTTTCAATGTTATAGCAATGGGAGAAGGGAATAAGTTCCTCGGGAGTTTCTATTCAGAATAGGGCTGATAAATTTTCGCAAAAAAATCGATGATTTTCCGTCTCTAGTTTAGAAAATGGAATAATAACAACAACAAGAAAATAGCAGGGTGGATAAAATGCGAAGAATGTATTATAAAAAGTGGCACTGCGATACCTAGCGGGAAAAGTTGATGGACGCAAATTCGAGACCGGAAAGATCAGATTCCACTACATAGCTGAATAATCTCGCTTGAAATCCCCCTTCCAAATTTTTTTTTTTGTTGTTTAACAATTCTGTAAAGGTAATGCAAATATTTTATTTACGTGTACGAAGGTTAAGTTAAGCGAAAATTAAAGTATTAGGTATAGATTTCGACATGAACAGAATCCTGCAATTCTGATTTTGGGAAGTTTTTCATTTGCAGTTTTGTACCCTATTCAAGTTTAGTATAATAAGTAGCATATTTAAATTGACTCAAAATTTTCGTTGATTGTTGAATGTTCAATATTTTTGTGTATTGCAGATTTTAAAATTTAGATTTTTGGCAACTTTTTTCCTGAACCTCTTCCGCGCAAAATGCTTAGTAAAAATATGTTTAAAAATCAACGGTAATTTGTAGCTACTCGAAATTTGCATTCTAGTAGATATATTAAATTTGAATGGGCTATAAAACTCCATATCTAAATTTGTTCTAACATTTTTTAAATCGTATTTAAAGTTTGTTGAATTAGTTCCACCATTCGAACAATGTTTGAAATTTGGATTTGAGTTATTTGAAAATAAATTGTCAAAACTTGTGAATATACCCTGTACATATGTATGTATATACATGCTCTGATGCTTCTGAAGCTCAAACCTAGGAACTTTCCATTAGCACCATTAGGATTTAAAAATTAAAATGGATTTCTCACTATCAAATATTTGTGGAAAATTATGTTGTTCCAAAATTTTGTTCAGTTTTAGTGTACGAGTACCCGATTAGAATTGCATGTTGTTTAGTGTTACTTTTTTCAGCTTTTCTTTCCAATTTTTTTAATAATATCACATAATACAAAACTTTGAAATAGCACTCTTTCAACCCAATGCTATACTCCGAATATGCCTTATCTCTTCTCAGTGTTAGTAATTTCAGCTTTTTCGTATGATTTTATTGTTTTGGTATATATTTAATTGTTGTAATTTGGTGATAGTACGCGCACGTTGACAAATAATACTTACTTGATAACAATTTTAATGTTTTCAGACAAATTTTATTATTTCCACAACAAAAAACAAACAAAAAAAATAATAAGTTAATAGCAGTTTATCTTTCTCGCCCTAAATATTACTAATTTCTTCATACCAACAAATTACGTAAAGCAATTATGAAAAGAAAGAGCTCTGACGCATCTTTGATTTCATATAGAATTAAATTTGTTTCAAGATTACATAACTTTTAATTTACCTATTCATAGGCATTCGCAATGTATAATGATTGAAATTAAACCAAAAAAAAAATCCAAATACTTGACGATAGAAATCTAGTTGAATTAGTGAACAGTTAAATAATCGATTGCCGTGAGCTTAGCTCTGTCAATAGCTGTTGGGTCGTCATTGGTGCCAAGGGGTAACGCCCACACAACACTTATGTACTTACATGCCCTGCTCTCTAATCTTACTTTTAAAGTCATATATTACACTGGTTTACAATATTGAACTTTTTGTCTGTTGCCGCGAATTCTGTGGTTGATATTGTTCACTCATCACTTGTTTTTGTCAAATCTACCCTCAAAATTTTTTGAGCAGCTCGAGTTACTTTGTTTTTGATTTCATCATTTATATTAATTTATATCATATATATTAATCGATAACAGGCATATTTTACTGTGTTAAAATTAGTTTCTCTAGTTTTTGCGTCATGAGTAGTTCAAGGAGACGTTGTTTAAACAATCCAGATCATTTTTGCTATATGTATATGCGGAGAATATGTGTTTAACAATAGTAGAAAAGTTATATCAGAGTTGGTGAAAAATACCTATTTTGAGTATTTTGGGATGCTCTTGGATAAAAATGAGAAGTCTTGGGCTCCCAATTGTGTTTGTAAATCGTGTGTGGAATATTTAAGATTATGGAAAAGTGGTAAAAGAAGTGCCTTTCAATTTGGAACACCGACTATTTGGCGAGAACCACAAAATCATCTCATAGACTGTTATTTTTGTAGTGTGAACATAAACGGTTTAAACACTAAAAATCGAGCTAAATGGCAATACCCAAGTACTAGTTGTGTTCAACGTCCAGTGCAGCGTTCACCTCACTCTCCAAAGCTTAAAAATATATCTGAACCATTAGAGCAAGACATTGAAGGACCAAGCTCATCACAAAATGATCCTGATTTTGAAGCTATGTCTAATGAGCCAAAATGCTTTTCCCAAAATGAGTTAGATGATCTTGTAAGAGATTTAAATCTTTCTAAACAAGCTTCAGAATTGTTAGCATCAAGACTAAAAGAAAAAAATTTGCTATCCTCGGATGCTAAAATAAGTTTTTATCGTGAAAGAGATACAGAATTACGGTGTTATTTTTCCGAAGAAGATGGCATTACCTTTTGTTCAGATATCAAAAAATTGTTGATACAAATGGGCTTGAAGCAATACGAACCAAATGACTGGCGTTTATTCATTGACAGCTCAAAACGTAGCCTAAAATGTATTCTATTACATAATGGTAGTACAAAGTTAACATTTCGCTAGTCTTGAACAAAATAAAATACAATGACCATAAGTGGCTAATTTGTGTCGATTTAAAAATGGTCAACATTCTTCTCGGTCAACAAAGTGGTTACACCAAGTTTCCCTGTTTTATATGTCTTTGGGACAGTAGAGCTAAACAAGAACATTGTGTAAGAAAAAACTGGCCCGTGAGAGCAAATATGGAGCCTGGAAAGCACAATATAGTCCACAATTCATTAGTATCTCGTGACAAAATTATCCTTCCACCATTACACATAAAACTGGGCATCATGAAACAGTTTGTAAAATCACTAGATAAAAATGGGAACTGCTTTTCTTACATTTGCCAAAAATTTCCTCAGCTCACTATGGAAAAGATTAAAGCCGGTATCTTTGATGGCCCTCAAATTAGACAACTTACGAATGATACTCAATTTAGAAATTCTATGACTGAGTCAGAACTAAAGGCTTGGACAGCTTTCGTATCTGTGATGCAGAATTTTCTCGGAAATCGGAAATCTGAAAATTATGTTGAACTTGTAGAAGACCTTCTGCTACAATTAAGAAATATGGGATGCAATATGAGTATAAAAGTCCACTTTCTCCATAGTCACCTGGACAGGTTTCCGAAAAATTTAGGGGATATGAGCGAAGAGCAGGGAGAGCGTAAGCATCAAGACTTACGCGTCATGGAAGAGCGCTATCAGGGTTTCTGGGATACAAATATGATGTCTGACTATTGTTGGTCTCTAATACGTCATTTTCCAAAGTCGACACATCGGAGAAAAGCTTTAAAACGAAGTTTTTTAGAACTCAATGATTAATTGTTTCTTTAAATAAAGTTTTTCTCATTAAATACATGTTTTTTTCTGTCTAATACCTACATAGCTGAAACTCAGAAACTAGAGCTGATAAAAATATTCTAATTATATTTTTGAAAATAGCATATTATATGTAGTCAGCAACAGCTAAAACTTCTTCGGCAACAAATGTACTGTAAACTAGTGTTATATTATATGTATATTTACTTGTTTCTACTGTTGTTGTTTTGTTACACAAAAGCAACTTTAGATTTTAGCTACTGGGTCGTTGCTATTTTGAAATGGTTGAACCGGTTGGCGATTGCTTCGATTTTCTTAAGAACGCGTTAAGTCTCGTTTAGACAGTGGTTTGAGGGGGTGGGGGGCATGAAGTGTGTCGATCACGATCACTACTTCACACCTCTCAAGTGCTATCAAGTATGCATATGAGTACATATACATATGTATGTATATGTAAATATATTTTTAAATAGGTACATACACATTTCAGTTGATATTTGTTTATTTAAGGTTTTTGGCACTATTTTATTGATTTGCCCTTGGCTCATTCCATGGTTATGGGTGTGAGATTTTAACTTAAGTATTTACATATATTTTATAATGCAATTCGTAAACAATACTTGAAAATACTTTCAACTGGATATTATATGCTTGGTACTCGTATCGTGGCTGGTTAGTGGATTAATAATAAGCATCTTATAACAATAATAATCTATATACCTAGCCATAACTGAAAAACTAATGAATGAAGTTAAACCAAATTTGGACAGTATATTCCTTAAATCCATGACACAGACATGCGCTGTACCTCAATCCGTTAGGTGTCGCAACGGTCGAGATGTTCAGGATACATATCTGTATAAAACTCTAAGAATAGCGATTGTTTTACAACCAATAAATAAAACTCAAGAAATATCGGTTATACTTGATTTCTTTTAAAATAAAACTCACAAAATAAACATAAATACCGCAGAAGATAGGCCTTGTAACAAAGAATGATGCTGCTTTATACGGCATTTCTCTTTCCACACGATTTTTTTAGTTGAAATTTGGTAAACAACAGAGTTCCAGAATAATAATTATTTGACCGTTGAGTTTTAAAGATGGCATCCTAATTTTTGTAAAAATTATACAAGGCTTTTGATAATAACTATGAGTCAGACAAATTTTTTAAGCTATCGATATTTATTATTTTGAAACTTTAATTATAAATGTCTTTTGATAATAATTTTGAGTGAGAAGAATTTTTTAAATCTACAATAACTATTATTTTGAGACATTTATAAAAGTCTTCCCATAATAATTATCAGTGAGATACATTTTTTACGTCCTTCAAAGACTTTGCATAACAATTATGAGCATCTTACATCTAGAAAGACGGAACTATTTCGGGACCCAAAATAATACCGAACTAGTCCAGAAGGGATCCCGAAATTATTTCGCCGAAGTCCCGAATCAGTTCCGAACTGATGCTGAAATGTTCCTAAATAAGTCTCGTCCTTCACGATTTAAACATTTTTTTCTGACTCATAATTATTATGAATCTTAAAATAAAAGTCTTTGAAGACTTAAAAATTTTTATCTCCCTGATAATTATTATGAAAAGACATTTATAATATAAGTCTTTGAATAACGGTTATAGATTCCTTGGTAACCCTCTGCAACTGACGTGGACAAAGTTTAATAATATAGCTGACACGGGGTCTACGAGACCTCGTTTTTAAGCTTACTTCCTGGTTTGAATTTCTCACCTGGAACTATAATGATCTAACACATTATTATACTAAATAATTATTAAGCTAAAGTAGTAATGGAATTTTAAAATAAAATGCGTTTTTCAAAAAAATATTTTTTATTTCAATAATTTCACAAAAACAACAAAACAATACTATTCCTTCAACAAAAAAAATAAATTAATAATAGTTCTTAAAAGTTTGATCTTTCTTTTCTTTATTTATGAAAATACTTATCAGTGAGTGGTTGCATGCTCGTCTAGCAATCCCGTGTACCATGGTTCAAAGCCAGGTAAAGTCTAGAAAGAAAGAAGTCTGATGAGGAGATGTGGTGATCTCCGAAATAGCAGCTATCACTTCTGCCACTTTGAAAAATTGTTGTTTTCTCATATTATTCCTAATACAAACCTGGCCACAAGCTCTATAAATTATACAAAGTGGGTTTTGGGTTTTTGCCAAATCGTACGGTCAGATCATTTATTATGCGACCTTAAAGTATTATATTTTTTCTTGGCAATTTTCGCATAGAGGATTCGAGCACTGCAAGCAAATAGGCCTTAAGCACGAACAACAGCTGTATTTTGATTTCCTTTTTATTTTAGGTGGACATATATGACATAGCTTCCTACCACTGCCTACCTCAATTTGAATTTTTGGAGGTGGAGGAGACAGGTCTTGTCCCAGTCGAGTTCTGGGAAAAGGCAGTGGTAGGAAGCTATGTCATATATCGTAATCTATGATTCACGAGCCATATTTAATATAAATGTACCTCTCCTCATGTTGGGCTCCATATTTTCACATGCTTGGTAAGCAACGAAACAGTTGATACCTATCATATCTAGTAATCTATAGAAAATTGCCATCGGCCATCGACGAGTTTTGCGGCTGCACGAATATACTGAACACTTCTTGTCGATCTCATCAACGCCACCCTAGTTTTCTTTGGAACAAATGATAATAACGTATAATTCTTGCTAAAGCCATATAGCGAACTTCCAATTTCTCTTTCTTTATTTGGCAAGAACCTTGCAGGGATTTCTCTCTTGTTCTTTTTCAGTGTTCCGAGATACGTTAGATCCTTTTTTAGTAAAACTTCCATTAACGGAATGGAACTAAGCCAATTATCAGCTATTATGTTGCGGTTTGAGCTTTCAACAACTTTCACAAGTCGTATGACTGACTGCGATGGCACCGATAATTTATTTTCTTCTTCACTTAGTCCTATCCCATCGGAACCTTTGCCATAATAGATATAGGCATTGTAGATGTAAAAAGTTCGTGCTCCACATAAAAAATCATAATCTTTAGCCCATATTTAGCAGGTTTTTGTGGCATGTATACGATAATTTTGCAACGACCCTTAAATGGAACTAGCATCTCATCAATGCACATATTTGCGCCCGGGGAGTACTGAGCTTGAGAATTTGAGATAACTTGTCAAATATGTATATTTGATATAGCAGCCAGCCGATCCTCTTTCAAACGTTCAGCTCTGGTTATATTATTGTCAAATCTCAAACAAACGGCCTGTGCCATCAGTAGAAAATATCGTATTGCGATCGCCGTCGGTACATTTCAACACCGACGAATAATATAAGAGTCCTATAAATGCCTTCATTTCATTCTCATTTGTGTCCATAAGTTCTGTTCGGTTGCTATTTTTGAACTGGCTTCTATACATTATAAGCTTTTTGTTCGTATTTACTACCAGGTTCGAAAGCATAGACTCATCAAAAAATTTGGTCCAAAGATCAACATAATTTTCAAATTTCGAGGTAGTTAGAAGGTTTGGTAGCCAAATAATATTGCGAGCTCGCACTCGAGAATTTCCTGGACCTTCCTGAGCAGACCATACAAACCCCTTTTTACCTTTATACTATATATTCCCACTTAAGCAATTGGTTTGAATTTCGGTAAATCCATTACCTTCCTCTTGAGAATCCGCATCCACAGAAATTTTGTCATCGTAAAATGATATTTGTTCTGGTTCGAATTCTGGGTCTTTTATGTCATCGTCGTCGCTGAAATCTTCCCCTTCTTCTTCAAGTTGTTCGAGCCAATCACTTATTTGCTGTTCATTGCTTGTGAATGTTCCAGCTGAAGTCCTCTTGAAAGAAGTCATTTCTCCTGAGTTTATTGTCTGCAA
Organism: Anomoia purmunda; assembly: GCA_951828415.1. Classification (NCBI taxonomy): domain Eukaryota; kingdom Metazoa; phylum Arthropoda; class Insecta; order Diptera; family Tephritidae; genus Anomoia; species Anomoia purmunda. Next base: position 51,658,605 of record OX639997.1, read on the forward strand.
AAAGTAGGCGATAAAATCGAACACAATATAATTTTACTATCCTAAAGTCTAAGAAAGAGACACTATGGTAATTTTACGATATTACTGACTTGAGGTCTGCAAGACACTATGAGATATCACTACAATACTGACGTGGTGGTCTGCTTAATACTTACACTAATACTGACGTGGGGGTATCACACATACTTTATTGCACAGCTGGACACGCTCGTTGTCTTCGATTGCTCGATTCACACTGAGCGACGTAAGAGTGTGAGCCGAAAAGGTAGCGAGAGTGTAAATATCGTAACATCAAAATTAAATAGAATTCGCGCGAAGCTTTGGTTTGCGGTGTCTGTCAGATTACGACATCAGCTGCAGAGGGTTAATCATTATTTGTGGTCCCTGCGATATTTTGGTTAAATTGGAAATATGTAATGGGAGTTCGGCGAAAAATGCTTTTATAAAAAATTGATCTGTCAGTTTTCGCTATTTATCATTCGATTTTGAAGAAATTAGAAGCGTATAAAGAGAGTTCCATTAAAAATACTTTTACAAAAATGTATCCGCTTGGTGGCGCTATAGTCCATTTATCAAAAAGGAGGGCTGCCGCTGGTTCGTTAAGAAAATGTTTTACGCAAAATGGATGAGTCAGAAGGAGTTACAGAGCGAGAAATACGGTCATTTATTTATTTGGAAATTATTGAAAAACCAGCAATAGTAGAAGCTGTAGCTGTTTCGGAGAAAGCTGCCACAATTGTGTTTTGCTTTTTTTCGGTACAATTTGAAGCCGAAAAGTACTTTGACACCACATCTACCTTTTTGGTACAAATTCCATCGAACGTAGCACTGTTTATATTTAGTTTTGTTTCTATCCTACTTTCACATTTGAACTTCGAAAGGCAAAATTGGTGACTTTGTTTTGGGAGTAGTTTCTCCAAATATTTCACAAATCTGTAAATTTGAATACTTATTAGCGCTTATTCCTCTTAGTAAATTCGAAAACAAAGCTAAACAAAAAAAAATGTTGCATTTTTGTTTAATTTGGTTTATTTATCATCTCAGGGATGTGCCCCAGAGTCACTGTGAAGTTCTTAAGCCAAAGAGCGGATTCAGATACTGCTATCCATTTAGCCCGACGCTACGGTGGTCAGTTATAGTGAGAGTACGCTGTCGTCTTTCTGAAGTCATTCATAAAACTGTCCGTAAACTCTGAGTTAGGATTAAAAACCTATCCATATCTTCCTATCCTTTTATAGGAAACATGTGGCGAACTCGTTGTAGTAGATTGGCGGTATAGTTCAGCAATCGAAATTTTTTGGGGCCTCCATCCAGACTTAATGAGTGACTAAATCTGCGACCTCTACAAGAGTGATTTGCTTTCTGTTGCTTTGTAGCTTGCTTAGAGCTCCCCATATGAATCTTCTGGAAGATAGTGAAGTAAGAATTCTTGGCCCTTTGTACGAGTGGAAAGCAAAGCCCCCGTAACAAGCATGCCGGGTAATCTTTGCAATCATTCTATCGTATTGTACTTTTGGAATTTCCCATCACCATTGTCCATAGAAGAGAATGAATTGGTTGCGCCACTGCTGTGTACATTCAGCGCGCAATGTGCGGTTTTATTCCCCATTTTTTACGTATCGCGGTTATAGTGTTAATGAATTGGTGAAATTCGCACTGATTGCTCTCTCTCCCCTTATAGCTCATTGCCTTATGGGCTTATCTAGCGCTTTATGGGTTTCTATACTACAGTAATGAATTTCTAAGCGAGTATGTATGTAAATCTGTATTTGTATCTATGTTTCATACGATTGTTTATACTTTTACTCATCTCATGATAATGCGTTATCTCTTTTAAGTACGTAGCGTAGCAAAATTTAATGCTCTTACCATATTTTTTGTTTTACTTAAAGTACAATGCTTTTTACGTTTTCTTAAATTTCATTAGGCAGGCCAAGCAAAAAGTTAAAACAATTCAAAAACATATTTAGAAATATGAGATTAAGTTGCAAATATGGCATCAGTGTACTACAAATAAATTTTTTGGCAAAAAATCACTTTTCTCCAAAACTTCAACTTTAGCTTACATTTAAAAATACAAATAAGAAACAAAAGATGGAAAAAATTAGCTTTATACCAATTGTTTTGATAAGCATTATATAAACCCTTTGATGAGTGAGTAGGTCGCTGGGGACCTTTTTCGTTTTCAAACTTAAATTGTTTCTAGGTACCCCAAAATTTACCCTGTATTCCAAGAGAATTTTGTACAGAATCGATTAAAAACAAAGTTCAAGGTGATACGACCACAAGTTTAGTTTCTATCAAGGTTTAAATGTGATCAGTACGGGAACATGTGAAAAGGTCCATAGCGACCCTGTAATTTTTAAGCGCTAATTTTGCGCGATTGTATTTTGAAAAGTTAAAAGGTTTGAAATACTTATTTATGTTTGTATTTCACTATGAAAAATGTAAGCGCAGATAATTAAAAGTATGAGCTTATAAAACTTTTCCCGTTATTTATTTTATTAAAAATCGGTGATTTACCTTTTGAAGGTAAACTCGAATCCAAAATTTAGCACAAAGGAAAGTCCAATACTCGGCGTAGACCAATTTTTTTTTATTGCGCAACTCTTCGTGCATTTATTGTACAAATTACACAAGGCTATAAATTCTTCACAGAATTTCCTTTTCAAAATTTTTGGTTTTCAAATTGCTATTTGGTTCGAAAGATGCAAGTTTCATTTTACATTAAAATATTTTCACCATGAAATAAAGAAATTGACAGGAAAGGGTTAAATATATTCATAGTAATTACATACAAGCTAAATGTAATATTGTGAGATAGAAAGATGTCGGATATATTATACCAGAAAATTTTTTACAGCACTTCATCCAGTTTTGACCGCACTTTGCCGGTTTAATGGTTTGCCACAATGTACGCAAATGAAAAAGTAGTAATGAATGTACGTACTTAATAAAATTGTATGAGGAAATTCAATTTGACAGGTGTAGTAATATTAAAAGTTCAAAGCTGCTTTTTTGTCAACGCTTGACGGTGAATGCTGGTCGGTCACATTATTGTTGTTTTACTATATTAAGTGCAACAATTTACTAATTAACTTTTGAAATTATTTAGTTAGATGCTAATTACGCTTGCTTTTTTTGTGTGATGGAGTTTAAGAATTTTTACTTTGGAATTTGCTCTGGCATGCTAATTTTTGCAATGGAATAGTCGAAGTTGGATAATTAAATTTAAGCAAAATAATATATATTATGAAATTTTGTAGAACAGCGAAACTGCGAAATTAGGTAATGAAATTTGTCTTAACAAATTAGTATAATAATTTAAATAAATTGTGTGCTATATATTTTAGTAAATATAATACAAAAGCATATAATTTAAAGGAAAGAGAAAAGAGTGCCGAATAAGTGTTGAATTTATACTTTATTGTTCAACGTTCAAGATATGTTCTAGCTGGTTGCAATATTTGAAGCTAAGGTGCAATAAATCTGTTCATAGCTTTTCGAAGTTCAATGGAAATATTGTCGAAGAAATTATTGAAAGCTTTCAGATCACTACATTGCAATGTGTTCTAACCAGAGGTAGTCGTAATTAAACAATAAAAATGCAATTAGCTGTTTCTGCTCTGGCAGACATTAACTCTTCATTAGACACTAGAGATGTCAGATCGAAACGAAAAAAAGAAGAAGTCATTTTTGAATCGTTTCGAATCGAAATAAAAAAATCGCTGAAGGAAAAATTTGCAAAAAAAATAGATCGATCACCTGACATCGATTCATGTATTTTGTCGAATAAGCTAAGGAATTTTGACGAATTTTTCTTGGTTTTTTTTTTATCTCAAAAGAGCAGCACATTTATGTTTTAATTCAATACTAATTGTTGTTTTTTCTTTTAAATTATTATACATCCACTAGCATAATAAAACTTACGTAACGACCTTTTTTGCAATATGGGCCTTTTTTAAAATTTTATTTCTTCCGCTAGCTCTATATTTCATTCTGTAATTACACTTTCGCCAAAAATCAATTGTAAATTCTAGGATATTTTAACTTACACCGAAATACACTGGGTTACACATTTGCATACTAAAATCTTTTCTTAAAAATTGAAAAAGTTTGAAAAACAATTGTTTTTTAATTTTGATTTATATCTCAAACAAAACGTTGCGCAAATTAAAATGGGCTACTTAACTATAAACACATAAAATTTCTAAAAATTAAAAAAAAAATTATTTTGATGAAAGTTTAAAGCAGTTTTACCTCTATCTATCTAGAGCACGCACTTTGTTTAAATTATAAAATATTGAAAATTTTATAATAAAAAAATTAAATTTCAGAAATTATCAGTAGCAGACGCGATTATAATTTTTGGGCTCAAAGAGAAAGATGCTATCCAAGAGTTAGGTATAACTACCGGCCCAATCGGGTCATGTTTTTATTTTTCCATGAAACTCGAATTAGTTGTTTCCGAATCATATTTTTCTGTCTTTAAATTTTTGTTTCTTTTTAAAAAGGAACATAACTTCTCTAAAAACAGACCGATTTGATAATTCAGCCTGCAAAATATTCGCATTTAGTTGAGCATAAAAATTCTAAATATATTTCTTAAAAAAAATATATATTTTGAAGTGTTTCGTTGCTGATGGGAAAAAATAAAAAAATTGAAAAATACATTTTTCGAGAAATTAAACTTAAAAAAAATCCTAACTTTTTTCATTTTTCCGAAAAATCAATTTTCGGGCAAGAGTCGTCAGTTTTTTCCTTCGCATTTCGAAAGACGAATTATCAAACTGGGCCAGTTTTTAGTAACTTCTCTAATGCATTTAAAAAATAACGACAAATTTTAAAGACGGAATAATGAGATTTTCAGAGCGAAATGAAATCCGAAAAAATTATTTTCGATCAAAAGAACAAGTATGTATCTGATCATTTTGAAAAACAAAACAACATATTCGAGTTTCAAGGGGGAAAACATGGTCCGAATGGACCAGTTGTCTAGAAATGGAAAAGCTCAAATGGAAACAAAATTGGCGAATAAAATACAATAATATACATAGTTCACTTTTATTTTTTATTTTTTTGGAATTAAGAATCAGAGGCACGTAACGAAGCATCATGCGGGTAGGCATCTTAAGACAGCAGTACTATGTTGAAATTAAAGTAATTTGTTTAATTCAATTAATAATAATTACAAATTTTTCCTACTCCAAACGATTTTTCATAAAATAAACCAGCTCCACTTCCGCTATCGTAGGGATAGTTAAATATTTTAGGGATAATATATATTATTACTCTGAAAGGTGGCGCAGAACTTATCTAACCTTATTGGAAAAAATAGAAGAAACAGCTATTTACATGGGTGGTTTAAAGAGAAATTTATCGAATCTCTCGAGTTTAAAAGTCGTGCGGCAATTAAAGGCTCATGGATGGTACGTTCCAAGTTTCTAATTTAGCAAAATTTCATCTTAATTTCATTGGCATCTAAATTATTTGCATCCCCGTCTTCTCCCCACGATTTTTTTCAATTTATTCCTACAATGTGAAGGCGACTTTTAACTCATTAGATCGTTGCAAAATAGAATACGCCGCTTTCATCTGGAATCTATTTAATACTTTCCCCTTTGATAGGATTTATCGAATTCAATTTAGTTTCATTCACTTCGCTGTCAAACCATTTCATTTTGTTGACCCCGCTCCATCTAGCATTGCCCACTGCTTGCTTAGAAATTTAAAACTCCTTATACTCGTAAATATGCCAATCATTCTAATCTTAATATTTATCTATTATTATGTTATTAGCGATTTATTTGACTGTCTGGCTCTACTTGTTATAGTAGTTGAATTTCATATATTTCTTACTATACTTTTTCCCCATAACTAAAGCTTAGTAAATGAGCTTAATAATTTCTTTATATTTACATCTGGGTTAGGTGAGGTACAAGTCCACGGATGCAAACGTAGGCTGATAAAGCAAAAAAAGTCGAGAATGCTTGTCGAGCTCAGGTCGGCCGAACAGTCTAGAAAGTACATATATACGAATTGGATTCGAGTCTTGGCCATGGCGGGAGAGTGGCAGAGATAGTGTTCGATGCCCTCCACTTCTTATTCGTTCCTGCAACTTCGAGAGAAATCGTTGCTTAGGCGTCCCAATCTTTTCCCGGAAGTGTCCGGTTATTACCCTAACCATTAGTCTGAAAGAAGGTCGGTTAAGGCGGGTTAGCGCTTTGGATCGCTTTACGTCAACCGTTGGCGGAACTTGTCTGATGGGTTCCATAGCCCGCCTTATATTCAACTCCTCGATGAGTTTTGTCAGCTCATCTGACGCGCCTAGTTGCCGGGAATGTCACTGTGCCCAGGGACACATGTCACAGTCACGGAACGCTTAGACGCGAGCAGATTGAGAGAACTTCTGCATTTTATGGCAACTTTGGACGTTGTTTCTTGAGAATTAAGAGATTTAATAGTTGCTTGATTGTCAGAGTATATACATAAGTATAGTGACAGGTCTGTCTGTATGATCGGACATTGTCAGACACAGAGCAGCCTGGCATTTAACTCAGCCTGGCAAACGTTGCAGAGGTCCAGTAAGCGAAAGCTGAGGTCCAGCGCTAATTCGTTGAGCGAATCCCGCTGCCCAGCCTTTCTTTGAGTTTGGAATCATCTATAACGATAGCCATCGACTCTGGGTCTAGGTCTATTGCATCTTGCCATTCATTCCACTCTGGAATTCTTATGTAGTATTTATTTTCCATGCAGAGTAGAGAAGTAGTGTAATCTAGCATCCTATGTGTATTCGAAAGAGCTTGCAGAACCTTTGCATGCCGTTATCTTAGCTCGTTCCACGGCTGGATCGCGCTAAGCCTGGCAGCACTCTTTTTGATTACTTTTATTCATAGCATACAAAAAAATAATTTATAATACCTTATTAGTTTTTAATATAACTATTATTAATTTCGAGATTCTGCTTACTTCTCTGAAAAAAGTTCCTTTACAAAATCAAAGTTAAAAATTATCAATCACTAATCCCCTCCACTCGTATTTGTATATCTATACTCGTATTAAAAATGCAAATCAAAGCACGCCAAATCCAATGGAATATTTTATAAAAATTGCCTTTTTAATCAACTGAAATCCAGAGCAAAAAGGAAAAAAAACGAAAATAAATAAGTCGAGTAAATAAAACGTCATTGGAAGCATAGCGATATTGCAAGCAAATGCGCTTTAAGCCATCTAATCGAATTGGCCATAAAAAGTGTTAAGTGATTTCTAGCCGTGATTGCGGCAACTGATAAGCAAAATACTTACATACATATGTACATAGCTTACACGCTGGGGGTAGTCGTACTCGTTTCCCACTTCAGTGCAATTAGTGAGTTGTGCAATACATTTTAATTTGCAAGCATTTTAAGTCTTATCGCTTTAAAGGATTACTACGAAATTATAAATATGTGCAGGCATTAAGTTATTACGAAATATTGTATTAAATATTGAAAAATATCGATTAGAAGCAAGTTTACACAAATTTACGGCATGTTTGTTGAAGGCAAATGTGTGAAATTGGAAAAAACAAACCTGTTATTAACTGGATGGACTAGCTATGACTAGCTATTTATGTCCAATGTGTGTTTTGCTATATTTTCGAAACTGCTTTTTGCACACAAAATTTGTTGAGTAAGTGTGCGGAAATTTTTGATAAAATTGCATGAACTAATAGAATAAATTTGTGAAAATGGCGTTGTACTTAGTAAAAAGGTAAAAACCTGCCAAAAAAAAAGCTTTATGAGGCCGTCGAGAGTAATCAAATATAATGCTATAAAGATAAAATACATGCCCATTTTTTCTATCATGCAATTTTCTCAGCTATCAAGTTTTTGATTTTTATGAACAAGGACAAAAAATAACAGTTAATTCTAAATGCTCTACAACCAAGTGTAGTTCAGCGAGACACAAATTTTTTTTCGCCTTTTATGCTAAATTTAATAGAATAACAGCTGTTTTTGATTTTAATTTTATAAATCTGAAATAACATTAATATTTTTTTGCTTTTATTTTATAAATCATAAATAACAGTTATTAATTATTTTCATTTTATACATCAAAAATAACTGTTATAGAAGAGTTTTATTCATTGTATTTTATTTTTCAGGTCATTCATATTATTTTCTGTGAAAATTTAAATTGATTTTTATAAGTATGACCTAAAAAATAAAAGTCAGTGACTTTTATAAATGAGAGTCTTCAATAACTGTTATTTTTTATTCATAAAATCAAAATTAAGAATAACTGTAATTTATGATTCAAATATAATTGCAGAAGACGTCTGAGCTGATATTAGATATCCAACAAGCTAGCTGGAGGATCAACAACAATATCCACAGTCAGACAGCCATCAAAGTTCAGCTTTCGCATAGCATCAGCTCCAAGACAGTAGCACAGTGTAAAGAGGTCTTGAAAAACTTAGGACACAAATGTATAGAATGGAATGAAAGGGCAGATGATCTTGCTAACCAGTATGCCCATATCAGCAGGCAGACAGGACGTGGACGTGATGTAGGGTTGTGAAATTCATGTGCAAATCATAAGATTTGTGAGCTTTTTACTTTCTTTGCAAAGATGGAACCCTATTAAACTCTTAGCAGCGCCACTGATAGGTCATTTTCCTTTTGGCAGCACATGCCTATAATTTACGTAAACAATTTTTGGGAGAAAAATTAAATGTCATCGAAAATTGTGTAGAAGGAAATTTTGTTTTTTTAAAGGCTGTAATTTTAGTTTTTTGGTGATTTATTTGTTCACGAACTCCCTCTGAAAATGTAATTTCCGATGGGTAATTTTGTTTAACACATTGATCCAAACATTTCTTGTTCAAGGGTCAGTTTGACACACGTTTTTCAAAAGTGTTTTAGAAGTCATATTTGCAAGAACTCTTCCGGACCAAAATGTTCTACAAAAATGTGCCCAGCAAATCTTTACTAAGGGTCACCAAACAGAAGACAACTAAAACTACTAAATGTTCACAATGATATAGAATATAGGCCACGTGACGTTGGCTAAATATATAATAGTTTTTAGAAAGGGATATTGCCATTCAGCAAAATGAAATGTGTTTTGTGCCTTTTTTGCTATTGCATAGTGAACGGATTTCAACCAAATGTGGGCGGTATATTCCCTAGGCACGTGGCGCGGGCATAGGGTAAGCTTTAATCCGCTAGGGCGCATATGTCGAGATATTTTAATCCGATTTTGATGAAATTAGGAATGTATGCTTCTGGTGCGACGAGAAGCACTTTTGTGACAAAATTGATCGGCTAGAGGCTCTAGGATCGAGTTATTCAAAAAATCTTTTTCTATATGTTTACTTATATGTATATAAAAATGTAGCCGTTTTCTTTTTTACAACGTGGTTCAAAACCCGATAAACGGATATCAACCAGCTTGAACAGTATATACCTTAGATCCGTGCCGCAGACATAGGCTATATTTAAATTCGCTAGGTGGTGCATGAGTCGAGATATTCAGAAAATCCGTATTTATGGTCCGACATCGATAATATTAGAAAAGAATGGTGCTGGTGCGATAAAAAATATTTTTATGGAAAATAAATGCGCTAGGTGGCGCAAGAGTTCAGTTATTCAGCAAATCTGTATTTGTAAACCGATTTTGAGAGAAATACTTTTATGAAAATTTGATCCGCTAGGTGGCGCTTGAATAGATGACATTGATGATATTAGAACAGTGTGAAGCTTGCGCGAAAGAAGTACATTTTACTTTCCTTATTTATGATTCAACTTTGTCCAAATCTAATAAGCTTTGCGCAATTAAAAACAATGCCCCTTAATTATAGTCGAGATGCGGCAAATATTGAAAATGATTTCAAAAAACCGCTACTAACTTTAGAGTTCTATGCATCTTTACTGTGACTATGGGGAATTTTTTCAAATTCAAATAGCAATATGAGTTAGTTTATTATAAACTAATAGATTATTTATTATCTGCTTTAGTTTAAATTTTTTAAAGTAATCGCCTATTAAGTACCACTCTCCTAAGCATCATTATCGCTTGGGTACCAGTATTATAAAAGAATTCAATTTGTTTCAAAAATCAAAAGATACATATGTAGAATTATTTAGCCTTAATTTGTACTCGCTTAAGAAACAACAATTATTGTGATTATATTATTTTCCGCCTCATATTTAGAAATTTGAATTTTATTGAGCTCGAAGCAAGTTTTTTATTTGGGGAATATTATGAAAAAAGCAAAAAAAAAAATTTAAAGTAGTAGTAGTGATAGCTGCTATTTCAGAGACCATCACCTCTCCACCAAGATCCACGAATTTCTAGGTCAGCATTCAGCGGCTAAGGCACGGTAACCGTGTGAGCAGTCGTAATGCGTTGAAATAATGCAAATTCTCTCCATTATAAAATGTGATATACTAACCTAAAATATTAACTCAGATTATTGCTAACTATCCACCAAAATTATTTTATGTACGAGTATCACTCCCGCCTAAGTACCACATAATCGTGACTTGTGGTACTTAAGCAAAAGGCGAGTTTAATTTAATTGCTATTTCTAGCGGGAAATGAATGAAAATTTTGTGAAATAAAGTAGCAATAATGAGCACTTCAAAGTGATGTACATTCACGTATAGCATTAATCTCACAAGCATACTATTTATTAGTAATTAAGAAGAAAAAAACAACAAATAAAGTTTTTTAGAATCTACACTACCCCTCCGCTTATTGCTCACTACGAATTTGCTGTCAAGAAATTCAACTCTATACGAGTAATTAAATTTTTTATCCAACTAGTCTAATATTTACTATAAGTTATATCGCATTCACTTGCGTACATTCATTTATTCGTATTTGTGAAAATTTATTATCTGCTATGGATAGTGGCATTAATATCGGCGCCGCAATCTCTAAGCTGAAATGCCTACGCACTTGTCTGGTGATTTACATATATAAAGTACATACATACATACATACATAAATACACACACACGCATACATACTTACGAATATCTGCGGGACCAGGTATTTATTTATAAAAATTATAACTCCATTTATGGCGAGATTGACATTTATTCGCTCATTTAATGCAATACAAATGTATCTGGATTTGGTTGTAAATTATAGCTAACACGTTAGCGTACCTCGCTATTTCAGATTTAATATTTAATATAACCAAAATTTAGTTTTGAATATATTCTGAAAATTCTAAATGAAAAAGCGAAATGAAGTTAACCTGTTTATATCTAAAACCGCCGATACGCGAGCACACGAAATGTGTGAAACCATAGAGAATATTCGTGCATAGATAATATACATAAGTATTTTTTGCAAACCCTATAGGAAAACCCACGAGCTCACTGATCTAGTTCACTTTCGCGCTAATGCTGTTATTCCACGTAAGCAACTCGTGAATTGAAATCAATGTTGTCCTAGAAAAAGTCAGTTGTTAGCTCGGAGCGAATTTAACAGGCATTGTCTAGTTCGCTCGGCATTTCAGTTCCGAACCAGCTTCAATGTTCAACAGATGAGAGCGAATGCACCGCACCGCCTCTACAAGTTAAGGGTCCTTAGTTCAATTTTTTTTTGACCATTTAATATACTTTACATTTGAATTATCGGGCAATGGCAAAAATGTTCCCATAATTTATTTTATGTTTCCTTTTTCCGCAACAATACTAAGATTCAATGAGTCAAAAAGTTGTGAATTTCAAACATAGTGATTTATATAACAGATCGCCGATCGACTTTCGGTACTGAGGGTGATGAACTTCTGCCTCAACAGAAATAGCTACAGATCTGTAAAGCAATTCACTAACTTTAAACGATCCGACAATCGCAATTTTTGTCGATAATATTTGTCGTTTGCACTAACGATTGTGCGATTCACTAACTTATTCCTAATGACATTTAACAGCTGTCTCGTATTTATTCAAAGTACCAAAAAGTGGCATATTGGTTCAACTAAATGCCAAAATGGGCGAAAACACACAAAAAGGAATGGGGGAAAAGCCAAATAAGATACTAGTTTATTGCAAACTACAAACATTTATAATTATTTTTATATATTGCAAAGTCATCATAGTCAACATTCATTCATTACGAATCGTGTTGTGTTCCTGGGTATTTAGGTTTTATATTTAAAAAAATTTAATTAGGATCATTTATCTTTATATTAAAAATAAATTATATTTCTGTTTTTATACTTGAATCCTTAATAAAAGTTTGCTTTTTAACATAAGCCTCTACATGATTCTTTGATACATGAGTACAATCGACAATTCCAATAGTGTCTCCCATAAAAGGTGACGACGCTGAAGCAAACATTTCTTTAGCAGCTTAACGCTCCTTTTGGGTCATATAAAACCTGTCGAGCTGAGAAATTAGGTGCTAAGCCAAATCTGGAGTTAATTGATACAGCTTCTAAAATTCTGTTGCATTCAAATGAAAGGGATTGTGCAAATCCTGGAATAAACGTCGATCTACTGTTGGAGTGCTTACTTCTTCATCACTTCGTAATAAATCATATTCCAAATATTCAAACGACATTATTTAATGTGATTTTTTTAATTTCAAGAAAACAAATCACCGAATTTTAAATTTATCTTTTATTTAAGTTGTAATCACGAATTTTTCAACTTTTTGTCGTTTATTTTTCAGTAATCTAGTAGCTAACGACAACAGCTGATTCGGCGATAGCGAAAATCGTTAAAAAATGGCTGCTGAATAGCAACATCATTAAAATTTTCATTAACATGAGTTAACCATGCGAATATCGTTAAAATAAGTTAGTGAATCGTTCTACTGCTATCAATTTAAAAGAAGACGATATTCAAATATACGCAGACAGGCAACAAATGGCCAGTAGTGTAGGATCTGGTATTTTTTTTTTTTAATTTGCGGGAAGCTTAAAAACAGTAGGCCATTTGCACAGTGCTGGACGATAAAGATTACTATAACTAAACGAATCTGATTGCGGTAATCTTAAAAAGCAAGAAACTCTGATTAGAATTAATGTAATCACTCAAGGAACAAACTTAGAATACGATTGCAAGACCTGTATCTTTTTTTTAAATTTAAATAACAATAACAATCATCATAATCCAAATTCGTTCGATGAACGATTTCATTAATTGCGAATAATATTAATTTTTGAGTTTAACGCCAATTTTTATTTGGAAATTAATGGAAAAGGCGATAACAGTCAAAGCTGTAAAAGCAATAGCTGCTATTTCGGAGTTTACCTCATCTTCTTATTAGACTTCTTTCTGTACTTTGCCAAGTTTTGATCTCCGACCTTAACGAATGGCAAGCACCTCGCAATTTCCAAACACCATTGTAAATGACCGAATTTTCGGATTTTATTTATATCAACAATAATTTTCGAGACTAAGTAAAGGGGCGTTTATTATTTGGAAATTAGTAGAAAGGATCTGGAGTGTAGTATTTGTTACAGATAATAGAATGAAATGTAAATATTTCTATAAATGTTGCCTAGTTCTTCTAGCAATTTCTGCGTGGCTTGTAGATACTGGGGCGTACCACTAGACTTCTGGGATACCACTTTTTCGAAGACCTGAAGATGCTTAGCATGAAACGGTTTCAAAAGCAAGCAAGACTTATAAAACTACCAGGAAATAGTAAACTCCTGATATAGGGATAGCTTTAAAAAAAAATATATATATACGACAACATCACAACACTATTTTAGAGTAACCTACTTAGCTTATCTTAGCCTACCATGCCATGTGGCCTGGATTTATTTAATTTGAAAATTCCTCATCACTTTCCAGCTGACTCTCGAATTACGCTTAGACGTGTGGAGTTGTCTTGAGTGATGATACCAAATATTTACTTATTCTTTTCGGCGGGTATCTTGTTCGGCCGCTTATCTTGATCTGTGTAGGAAAATAGTTCAAAATTAGGCTAAATCGTACTACTTTGTAACTACATATAAGTGTATATCTTTTTTTTTACGAATTGAGATATTATCGTAATCTACGAGTATGTGGAATTCAAGTAGTACACAATTTGAAACGAGATGACGTCAATTAGTGGTACAAAAACGCCTATACATACATATGTATTATAAATGCCTATATACATATGTACATACTTAGATAGGTAAGTGCGTACGATCATTTGTATAAACTTGTTGAGATTGAGATGCACGGCTCCTCGAGTGCGACCTCGGGCTAGAGCAGTGCACGCATACCCAGTCAGAAATTGTTTGTTTACTCGATGATATAGCCGGCGGTTAATTAAATGGTGAAAAAGGTTCGCCGTTTAGCGAAATGATCTTATCTGGCGGGTAGATAAATAGAAGTTATTTCTAAGATTTTGATATAAAAAAGTTCGGCGAAGTAAATCATTCAATTGAAATAAATTGAAGCATTATTTAAAAGAATAGCTAAAATAACTTTAAAAAAAATTGGAATATTTAGAAGATAATTTATAGTATAAAGAATAAATCTTAATTCATTCAATTCAACAAGGGGCTACCTGATTCTAGTGGTGCTTTTATTATCCGTTCAATCTTCGTTGATTATAATTCGATAATTATAGAATATGGAAAATCAAATGCCAAAATCATATTATATTATGAGCTGTCCAACTCTGTCGGAATTTTCGTTGTACAGTGAATTTGCGGTCGCACACAATTTTGCTTTTGATGCTATATCGTAGGTTGCTAAAAAAAAATGTAAAAAATAAGCAATAATTCATTTCTTTTCAGAGATCAAACACTGTTTTTAAATTATTTATCGTAACTTTATGCAAATTTAAGGTCACGAATACTAAGAACACAAATACTAATGGAATAAAATTTTATTTCATTTTGAAAACAGTTGGTCGAATGCCTTAGCGAAAATAAAGACACCTCTTAAGTTATATTAAGCTTCGACTAACATTAAAGTCGACTTTCATTGGACTGTAAAATTCATAATAGCGCTATTCTTCAACAAATAAGTGAAAAGAAACACATAAGCCTCTGGCTAACAGTCGCTTGGCCAAAATACATTCTGAAGTGTTTTGGTTCCGATGTGTAAAAATAAAAAATAAAAAATATAAATACACTTCTCGAGAAAAAATAAATTCTGAAGGAAAGTGCTTTTTTCCTTTTTCCGAAAAAAAAATTTTCGTTATTCAAAAATGTCACAGCTTCTTGGTAGCAGATTTTCATTGAGAAAAGTGTCCAATTCGTTATTGAATGAGTAATTTCTTTCAGTATTATTACTGCAAATTATATAGCAATCATGTAAATCCCTAAGGGCGCTCTGACTTTTTCCAAAGAGCAATATATTTAACATAAAACTTTGCAGAGTTTGTAAGCAAATAAAAATCGGCCAAAGTTCGGTTTTTTTTTTTTTGTTTGGTCGAAGCCGACCCGAATTTCGGACGGTGTCCAAAAGTCACCAATACGTGACAAAAGTCTTTACAAAATAAAATCAATTGCCACTGCAAATCATACAGAAGCAGATACATATGTACATGTACAGTTACTCAAACAATTGAACAAATGGGAATTTTTTTTAATAATTTCTCAATATTTACAAAATTTATAAAAAATCGAAATTTTGATCAGACTTTAAAAATGTTTAATTTTTTAATCAATTTTAGTCAAGTCGTGAACAACAAAAAATTTCCATTGACAACAAATTTTTTTTAACAGACCGGAAATATAGTTTAAGAAAATTATTAAAACACTTCCAATACTTGAAAAGTTAATTTCAAAATTTTTTTTGTGGAAAAACGTTGTATGTGTTCTTTGTATTCGATGATACAACGTTCTTTCATTACAAGCAAACATCAGGTCTGATGGTTAGGTAAAAGCCCATACATTGTGAAATACATATTTGTTAAAGAAAACAAATAAAACAAAAATATAACGATATATTTCAAATATCGTCAAATGGAAAATTTAAAAAACAGATTTAAACTCCATTGAACTTACTCCTTACGATAGGTAAATTTCTATATAAAACCACGCATTTTCGCTAGACAAAAATTATGAAAATGATAGTATTTAGATCTTTTTTCTTTTACGAACTTTTTGTAAGAGATTCATCTCGCATTATTTTCAATTGGCGCAAGGATGCTTTAGAAAGGATTTTTCTTTGAGACGTCTTTTCCTTTTGCCGAAATATATGAATTATCAATACTTTTTTTTTTTGAGAATTAAAAATTCTCTTTGCCCTTTATTGAGCTTACGCAACACACAAAATTCTTCAGCACTTTGCAGTATATCGATAGATTAAGTTACAGTTAAGATAGAATTCCTCCACTAAAAGGCGCATTTTGTAAAAACTGTCAGTTACAACATGACTTGAGGCGACCGTTCAATTACTGTATTTTTTGATTTTAGCTTCCATTTTTAACACAGCCATTCGATTTGGCTAAATTTACAGGCTTAATATCGTCAATATTTAATTTGTTCACCTTCTAAATTTAACAAAAAGTTTATCTCGCCAACCATCTTTTAGCTTCGCCACAGTCATAAATCACTCTAAAAAATATCGATTAAAAACTGATCGTTTTCATTTTTCCTGCGATAAATAATTCAAAAATAATTGAATACAGAATTTGCATAATTGCGCAAAACTTTTCTAAATGAATTTATAAAAAAACATAGAGCAAATGCAACTCCATTCACAGCATACACACACATACACACACACACACACACTAACACAAAGTCAGGCAAAAAAAAATTACATTACATCCAAACTATAAGAGATATGCAAATTTAATTGAGCCATATTTGGGCGTGCAGCGTAAACAAAATTATGCGGCGAATTAACAGGCACAGGCAGTCGACAACAGCAACAACAACAAAAACAAAAACAATAAAAACAAATAGGCAATAGTTAGTAGCAAAAAGCCAACAACAAGCAAGCAAAGCGTAAATAGCAACAGCTGCTGTTGCAAACCACAGAGAACAAGAATGTTCCGAGCCATAGATATCAGCAAATAATTTTGAAAGTGTACAGCGGTAGCTGAAGGCAAAAAACAACAATAACAAAGTCCAAAGTATTGCAGCACGTGCATAGCTGTAGCTGGCTGGTTGTCCATGTGTGTGCGTGTGTGTGTGTTTGTATTTGTTGAAGGTAGGAGCGGCGGCGGTTGTGCCACAATTTTCCAGCGGTTCAATAAGCGTCATTAAATAAATTTGCATTGACGGCGACGTAGACGCTTGCGCCAAAGTCAGCACTCACGCGAATGTTCAATTACATTAAATCGCGCCATAAAAAGCATTTTCACTGCAGCGCATATTGAAATGCACGCACATAGTTACAACAACCACGTAACCAATATATTGCTTAACAATTTTTTATTTATTTTTTTTTTTTTGTATAAATACATCGCAAATTGTCAAGGTAATACGCAGTGGTCTTAGAGTGCCATTTTTAAAACTTTGCATAGTGTTCTATATACTTGTGTTTTCAAATCTTAATAGCTTCGAACTTAGATACATTTAATTTTTATTTATTTACCTTTTAATGAAAAAAACTTTTGATTGGACGATCAGACTTATTAACTGCGGTGGCCATCCGTCCTTTGTTTTAAGGTTAGGTTAGGTTAGAATGGCAGCGGAGGAGCTCAACTGAGTGGAGTTTTGAAACCATAGAACCTCGTATTACTTCGTTTAAAACCAACTAACACAGTTAATAAGTTTTAGAATGTTGCTGACACAATTTCTGCAGAGAATTATACTCAAACACCTCTATAATGGACTTTCCTCTTTTGAACGGTACATCTACCCAGAAGCTGCTCTATTGTCCACCTCTCAAAAGTCTTCAGAAGAAAGGATATCGGACTGAACGGTCTGAAGTCCATATCAACACTATTGCCTCGTATACCTGCCTTCAGAATAAATATTTGTTCCACATGCCTCCGTGATATATGTACGAACGTAGTTAGGCTTTGGAATATTGGCAAAAGCCATCACATAATACTCGTAGCATTTTCTACAGTCTGTAGCATGACAGGAAAAATACCATCCAAGCCAGCGCTTTGTTAGGGTGCAAATGATTTATTTGCCCATGAAATTTTATTTTCCTTGAAAATCGATTTAGCAATGTGTCGTCGGGTCGCAGCAAATATTTTAAGACCGGGTTGTTGCTAGACTCAGATTTGAGTATCGACAAGCAACAACGAGTCCTCCAAAGACTCAGTGGACACCCCATCGTCTCTGCATAAGAACGATGGACAGGAATGTTCTTTGGCCAACAACTTACTCAGGCTGGCTGTGTCCTTGATTCCCTCCAGAGATAAGCAGTGGTTTTGGTATTTTAAAGTACAATTTTTTATTTTACCAAGCTGCCCTTTATATATTTTTTTTCCTAAATAAGTAGCTGCTTTTGCGTTTTGGAGTGTAGTTAATGTATGTATGTATATTAGACCGAACCAGTGAACCCCATATGAGAGAAAAACGTTTGCAATTATCCCCACTCCTTTCCCCTCGTTTGAAATCTTACTGTGAAAGTATTTTGGGGTTGAGTTTCCTCATAAGGTTTTTATTCATTACTTGATTCAAAAGTGTGATTTTTTAGTTGAAAGGATAATTCCAGGACCGTAACGGTTGTAAAGTTACTTTTAATCGTTATTTCTTGAGTCTTATTTTTTGTTCAGAAAACAAAACTTCTTTTGTAGGGGGAGTTCTAGACAAAAAAAAATAACACAAGAAATAACGATTAAACTTGAATTTTTTAATTAAAACTTAAAAATCAAAGTTCAATGTCGGTAAAGGTAGTCCATTTTTCTCATTTATCTTTTCGTATGACTTTTTTTAAGTTGAAATTTGGACAATAATCGGTATTGATTAGTCCGTGGATAATTTTGAGCATTTTATTGTTAAGTGTTCAAAGAGAAAAAAAAATCACCCACAAAAACGTCTTATTTTATGAAACGTAAATCTTTCTTAGCAGAGTAGAAATTTAGTTATTTGAACTACGTAGGCACTCCAGAGTGAATGAGTATGAGGAGGATAAAAACACTCAAAATTACACGTTCAACGGCTTATGACACTTTGGAATAAAGAAATAGATCAGACAGTTATGAACAAAATTATGTTCTTTTTGATGTTAAATTTATTTCGCTTGTTATTATAAATATATACTTTGTCATATAACAAAAACCATATAAGTCCAAAACTAAATATTTGTATAAATTTTTAAAATTTTTATTTTTAGAATATTTGAGTGTACGCAGTTTTGCTCCTCATTTAATTTCAGCATCAACAAATCTGAAGTGAACATTTTAGAATATTTTTTTTTAATTTTCCTGTAGTTTTTTAATATTTTTTTTTGAGCTGACGCTCTTGCATATTTTCTGCCAAAATTTCAAAAAATTGTCACAAAGAAATTTTGTACCTTTCGATATTTGTATGCCATTGTTCTCAAATTTAATGAGCTACAAAACTACATACTTAGAAGCTTTCTAAAAGTTCAAATTAAACAATTTGAGATTTTGATGATAATTTTTTTTTTATAAATTTTTTATAAAACTTGTTAACGTATTTTTTAAAAAAGTTATATTACAAAAACATTGCACAAACCTCGTAATTATTTAAAAAAATAAAATTAAATTAGAGTTCAATGTTAGTAGTGAAGCACAACGGATAAATAGTACGTGTATTACAAGAAAATAAAGAATTATGTGAATTCATTTTCATAAATGCAAAAAAAGACAAACAAAACTAACCGTCAAACTGACCAATGGTTTGAGTTAATTTTCTCGCTAATATAACCGACTGGCATTGATTGTTTATTTGTTTACTTTTTTTTAATCTTTATATATATGTAAGTATATTTTTTATTATGTAGATAAAAAGTTAATTTTAGCTAGCCTCATGCCTTCAAAATATCAACAACTATTTATCCAACGTAGCGTATAGTGACGAAATGATCAATTAGTGTGCCATATCTTTAGACAGAGTTTTTAATGTAGTAGAAATTATTTCCGAACTCTCTTTAGATAGAGATGCTAAAATTGAATTAAAAAACATATAGCTGGACCTTAAAACTTTACTTGAGTGACAACTTGAATACTAAACTCGAATTTCTTCCCTTGTTACAAAAATAGCTTCCCAATTTGGGAGGCTATACATTCTAAATACTCTTTTTGCTAGTCACAATTTTCAAATATGACTGAATGTGAAAATTTGGTTTATTGGGTTATCAGTTGAGCCCACAAATGCAACAGTAACAGCTGCATTGGCAGTCGCTTCACGCTGAAGTGGCAATCAAATTGATTTCCAATTGAAAATCTCGCGCACAATCAACTCACAAGCGACTGTTAAATGCGGTCTGGCGCACGAGATCAAGTTGCGTTATGTTGTTTATGTTGTTTATTGTATGCTATGTAGATTCGAAGATGGCAGATACAGCACAGCGCACACGCGCTGACAAACAACTGTATGTGCTACGCGCTTAGCATGCAACATGGCGTATACGCAACGCGTCATTAAATTAAATGATCAGAATTGCCAACTCTTTTCTTTTTTGTTGCGTAACTGCAAGCTGTAGTGTAACGCTAAGCATCATTTATGCAGCTATTCAGATTTGATTTGGTTGCATAATAAAATAGTTTTTATCTGAATTGTAAATATGTATGTATGTACATACATATTTGGAAAATCGTTGGCGGTGCAAATTCACTTAACAGACTCCAGCCAGTCGCCTACTCGTTGTATGCAGGCGCGCTGCTGTTGCTAAACGTCAAGCGCTTAATAATTTTCGTATCATTTTCAATATCTTGCACTATTCTGTTGGCTGGGTTTCGCTTTTAGGTTTGTTCTTAGCTGTTGGTTTAATATGGTTTTTGTTATTACATTTAGAGTGCATATCGCTGTCAGTTCAATTAATTCTAAAGCTTCAAATATTGCCATGTATTGGCGGTATATGCTTTGATATGTCAACCCGCTTTGAGTATAAGGCATATCAAGTAATATCAGTGCGACAACAGAAAAGTCAATATGATATGCTGGAATGGACATTTTGGGGGGAGAAGAGTGTTAAAAAAATTATTTACATAGCTGATGATTGATAATATTTGTGAAATGCAAAGTGGTTTCAGCTCAATTGAACCAGTTACCTGCGGAGAGGAAGGGTATTCTAAAGAGTTTCGTAAATGGACTTTTTTTTTGTTTTTGGTAAAGCGATTTTGGCTATTTTACCTAGTAGTAGTAATGCGAGTTACGCTCTTTCACATAGCAGGTATTTTAGCTTCAATTTCGTCAGTAGAACGGATGTATTTAGATATTTGGATAAGCCCCGAAACGATACATCTCTCCAAAGTCTCTTAAGTTGGTCCTCTATACTCGAGGTCCGAAATTGAACTGCTTTTGGGGCACAAATTGTAAGGGATCTAAGGAGTAAATTGTGATTTTTATTTTATTTTTATTTTTACTTCGAAGCTACATGTTTTGACTTTTAAATTTTAATTTTGAGGACCAAAAAAGAAAAACATTGGATGCCTTGAAACTTCATTGATTACACTGATGGTGAAACTGCGTCGGTCCCACTTAAGTAAAGTTGTGGCCAGTTGGGTAATCTGCAAACAGAAAATTGATATTTCCATAAGCATAGTTACGTTGGTTATGTCTTCCTGAGAGTTATTTTTTTCTTTTGAAAATTGTAAACTTTATGCAGCGATCTGTTTAATTTTTATTTTTTATTTTACTTAATTTTGTGATGTATTAGGGAATATAAAAATATAAAAAAATAAAATTTGCAAATCATACTCAGGAAAACACTGCGAGGTATTTAGTAAATAATTTAGAAAGAAAATTATTGCAATCGAATCAATAATTTTATGAAAATTCCTACATGGAAACTTAAAAAATTCCACATTTGGGAAAAAGCATCTAAAGATTATTTACAGTATATAACTTGAACGTAGTAACTTACATTTCGGATCCCAGAAAACGTATGCGATTTCAAACGACTGCTATTTCACAAAATACTTTCAGGGGCGTATTATCAGATACATAAAGATTGAAATTAAAGAAAATAAATCGATTTTTTGAAAACGCAAGAGAATACTCTAGTAGTTAGTCTAATATATCTGAAAAGGGCAAATATGCTATTGGTTTTCTTCTAATGTACACAAACGTGTAAACTCCGTCTAGCAAGGTTTTTCATGAAAAAATCATAAATCAACGTTTTTTTCCGCATAGCATAAATATTCCTATGCTCAGTAGACCAGTCAAAAAACCTTGCCTTTTTAACCCATTTTCTACCACCGTTGCGTTTTCGCAACAGCAACTTCGAGCCATTGTAATTGACGGAAAAAAAAAGATGTACGCTGACTTTTTGATTGCATATCATAGTTTCATCCTTTAACTTTATAGGCATGGTTTGAAATTTTTGAACCTGTGGCAATTTTTCGGGTTAGCACTGGTGAAAAAAAAGTCTGCAAAACATAATTTTTTTTAAGAAGGTAGACAAAAGTAAAAAAAAAAAATTTATATTTTTTATTAGTGTTTTATCAAAACGAAAGATGAAATATCAATACTAGTTCATAAGCCGCCAGTAAAGCTAGCGCCATCTGGTGAAAATAAACGGTTAAAAATAGGTGTTGCGAAAACGCAACGCTGGTGGAAATGCTACATATTAGTTTGAAGTTTTAATGACATAATTTTTAGCGCGCAAATGCATTTGTATGTTAGTATGGTTTGACATTTTGTACCATAAACGCATTTATTGTTATTCGTGATACGATTAATAAAAATACTTCCTAGAAGATCATCGTAGATTTCGGAAAAATAGTGTGTTCCCTAATTTTTGGCTCGAATTTCGTTGTTTTCGACTTATAATTGGATACCAATGAATCGTCGGCGTTTTTTAACAATTGGAGAAATTGATTCCTACATCAATACATCAAGCAGTGAGGATGAAGATGAAGTACCAATTTCTACTAAACGAAGGAAGATTGATGTTGCCCCTTCGAACAAAATTGCTTGTGTTGTATACATTCCACCAGCGGACGTTGATGCAGTGAGTGACGAAGAACTTATTGATGATAATGAGTTGACAGCAGAAGTACCAGCCATGACCGATGTATGTGGAGAATTAGAAGTTCAGTATGAATCTGAAGTCGTAGATTTAGCGTCACCGCCTCCATGTATTGGTGAAGCACCTGAAGTTGCACAATCTAGTTCAGAAAAAACTACTAAGCATACGGCAGAAAAAGATTTTGGTACACCTAATTGGAAGAAAACCAAACGTGTGGATTTCAACTTCAGTCCACCTGATGAAACAGCTGTTGAACTGCTGCAAAAACAAATCGTAGAATCTATGAGTGAGTTTGAGTACAGTTTTAGGGTTTTATGGCTAATTCAATTTTTTGTAGGTGGAAAATCCCCGTTTGAATTATTTCTACAGTTTTTTGATGAAGAACTTATGGAAATGCTCGTTGTGAATACAAATATATATGCTCAGCAAAATAACATCGTTATAAATATTTCGAAATAGCACATGTATCGTTTCATTGGAATTTTGATACTAAGTGGCTTTCATAAAGTACCTCACGTTGAGCATTATTGGAGTACACAGCAAACTCTTGGTATACCTATAGTAAAGCAAGCATTATCGCGCAACACCTTCCAGCTGATCAAACGAATCTTCCATTTAATGGATAACAATGTCATTGATGCTACAGACAGATTTGCTAAAGTTCGCCCTCTTATTGATGCTTTGAACCGTAAATATATGCAATTTGGCGTTTTTGAAACTTGGTTATCTATTGATGAACAAATGATACCATATTTTGGGCGACATTCTTGTAAAATGTTTATTCGTAACAAACCAATTCGATTTGGTTTTAAATATTGGGCTCTTTGTTCGGACAGTGGTTATTTATATGCAGCAGCACCATATGGAGGAGCGAATATACCCTATGATAAAAAAGTAGGTTTAGGAGCTGCTGTCGTACTATCATTGTTGCAAAATGTCCAAGATCCAGATAAACATGCGATTTACTTTGATAATTTTTTTCGTCGTATTACCTGTTTTGTTTATTGAATGAAAAACGATTTAGAGCAACTGGAACTGTAAGAGCAAATCGCCTTAGAGGTGCAGAAAAAGTCCTTAAAACTGGGAAAGAACTAAAAAAACACAAATATGACTACTGTTACGAGACAAATAACAAGTTATTTGTTACACGATGGCAAGATAATGCAGAAGTAACAGTCATATCTAACTTTAAATCTGATATACCGGTAACTGTGTCACAACGATGGTCAAAAACTGAAAAGAAAAAAGTAAATGTTGAACAACCTGGACTTATACACGACTACAATCAGCATATGGGAGGCGTTGACTTACACGATAATGCTGTTTCTAACTACCGTGTTGGTATTCGTGGAAAAAAGTGGTGGTGGCCATTATGGACAAATTCAGTCAATAGTACAACTGTTAACGCATGGAAAATTCATTGCTTGATTTGTAAATCAGAAGGAACTCGACCTTTGTCTCAAATTGCTTTTAAGACTGAGATTGCAGAAACTTTACTTTTATATTGTGAAGAAGTATCAGAAGAAACCACTGATTCATCAGGAAATGAAGAAGCAGAAAGACCAGTACATTTACCTCGCATAAAAATTCGCGATCATTTAGTATGGAAACCTCCAGGCAAAAAGCGCAAGAGATGTGTGACGTGTCATTCGCAAACTGTTTATGAATGTAAAAAATGTAATTTAAGATTGCATCCAAAATGTTTCGATGAGTATCACAAAAAATCGACCAAATAAACAAAATTTATTTTATTTCAAATTAAAATACATAATTTTTGTGTTATATAAAATTGAATTCCTTCAATAAAGTTCACTTGCAAAGAAAATCTGAATTAAAGTACTACATATGTTTGATTGTTTATATGAATCCCGTTTTACAGCATTTCAACCAGCGTTGCGTTTTCGCAACATCTTCTTCTGACGGATCCGAAAAACCTATCAGCCTGAAACTTTGCAAAAGTGATCAGTAGCCTTCTAATATCCACCAAAAAAAAATTGCATGAAATTATCTCAACTGAATCGAGTACTGGTAAAAAATGGGTTAAATTCCGATTTTATTTTCGAATAATAAAGTAGACCACTGTAAAGGAACCAGGGGCCGTATTTATTTCTTCGCTCAAAAACAATCGGTTATTGTTTTATTTTTATTTTTTCGATCAAAAATAATCGTTATTATTGTACAGGGTGGGCCAAAAGAAACCAAGGGGTGTAAGAGTTTAATAACTTTTTCGTTTATTAATTTTTTTTTATTTTTTCTTTCAGATTACATAATATACAAAAGGGAAATTTTTTTACACTAAGTATGAAAAATGATGTCTCTTAAATGGCCACCGTTTTCAGCTTCGCACTGATGGGCTCTTTTTAGAGCATTTTCCATAACATCTTTCAAAACTTGTGGCTGTAGCGTTCGAATTTCTGCAACAATATTTGCCTTGAGTTCAAGGATTGTCTCTGGCTTGTTCACAAACACTCGCTCCTTCAAATAACCCCAAAGAAAATAGTCGGGTGCTGTCAAATCTGGCGATCGCGCTGGCCAAATAATTTCCGAATTTCTGGAAATTATTCGCCCTCCAAAAATTTGACTTAAAAGTGCTCCGCCCTGCTGAAACCACATACCAGGTCTGTTTTCAAGAGCAGGAAGTAAAAAATTGTCTATCATAAACCGATACCATTCTCCATTTACGGTTACAGCACTTCCATCTTCATTCTCGAAGAAGTAAGGCCCAATGTGTTATAATCGAAAAGAAAAACGAAAAAAGTTTAAATTCAAGAATAACAATTATTATTTAATCGAAGAAATAAAAATCATTAAATAACGATTAGTCTGGAACGAAAGAATAAATCTCAAAGACTATCGATTATTTTTGAACAAAAAAATAAATACCAAAGAAATATCGATTGTTTTTGATCAAAAAGAAAAAAAAAAAATAAAAGTAAAAAATAAAAGTAAAAAATAAAAGTAAAAAATAAAAGTAAAAAATAAAGGTCAAACTGGAACCAAAAAAATGGAAATCCAAAAATAACGACTATTTTTTATTTAAAAAAAAACACTAAAAATCACAAAATAACCATTAACCAAAAATTGGAAAAACAAAATCTTCTAAATAAAAATAATGGCCGAATTATACGGCATACATATAGCGCAAAGATTTGATCGATACACTCGGGTTTTGTTTTAAAGGAATTCTTGCCAATGATTTTTTGATAGGAAAAACCCAAACTAGCGGGTATTTTCGGTTCCTGCTTTGAATATGTTTATATATATATATATATACATATTTCTTCAGAATGTATCGTTTGCTTTGTCTGTTAATATATACCCGCCCATTTTGATTACATTTAAAATTACAGTTTACAATTTCGATACCTAAAATTAACTTATTGCATTTGAAAACGTTAGGTTATACAATAAATATTCCATTTTTTGGTATCACTTTCTTTTATCTTTTGCATTAGATTTCTGCTTACTTATTTGAATTCCCCTCTGTTTAAACATTTTCTACAAAAAACGCTAACACTCTTCGATAAACTTTTGTTTAGTGCCACTTTCGCTGCGTTTTCTACTCACTAAAATGATTCTTGTATAAAATTCAATGAAACTTCTACTATGACTTTTGTAATAGCAAAAAATCCTCAATTATAGCGGAATAAAAGCGAAGGTTAAAAAAATGCCGCAATATTAATGCAATATTAAGCGAAAAGAACATAAAAATATATAAGATCGTATTAAATGAGGAGATAGTAAAATATCAGCGAGCCTGCAAATAGAAGTATTCGAAAATATACTAAATAACAGCTAAAAACGTGGAACAGAGGTGAATGTTATCTTATCGGAGTTTAATTGGTTGCCTTGCCAACGAAATAAAAGCTCAAACATTAAGCGCATCCATAAGTTGTTTGTGTTTGTGTGTCGATGTGGGACGCCACAGACGAGTGTGTAGCGGTGCGTGCTACTATCAGCCGAAGTGACGCTGTGTTCAAATCTCAACCGAAATGTAAGATGTAAAATAAATTATTGAGTAGGATTTCTCTCAAATAGGTCACGCCCAGAATGCTATGGTATTCTGTCTTGAAAAACGTTCTCGTAAAACCCATCTGCAATTCAAAGTCGGCATTAAACTGTTGATCCGAACATTTGTGGCCAGAGAAGCTCGGCCAAACACTGAGCTACATGACGTACATAGATAGCAAAATATTATAATTCATTATCATTATTATTGGTATGCATGTACCTATTTGAGGCCTGTAGGAAAGTGCAAGCTAAGTAATACAATTAAATAAATAAAGGGCTTTTTAAAAAATTTTGTAATATTTTCAGCGAAAATTCAATCGACGGCAAAAAATATAAACGAGAAAATTTGATAACTAAAGGTCACAAATGTGATTCTCTTTTAATAAAAGAACTTAGTTTATACACTAAATAAATTTATAACCATATATTTATATATAGAGCGAAAAGACACAAGCCCATCTCAGGCCTCTTTTATTTAGCCCAGTATAGAAATTGGGATATCAAAGTACATAAATATTCTATATCAATTTCCATACAAATATCAGGTAAATGATGAGTTAGGACTGTGTATACTTATATCAACAAAAATTTTAAGATCTTAAGGTCATTTACATGTTTATTTGGAAGTTATTTGAAAAATCAAAAATCAAAGTGGCAAAACTTGTAGCTGCTATTGCGGAGATCAGCCCATTCGCCCATCAGGCTCTTCTTACTAGATTCCTATACGATTGCTTCAATTTGTTGTTTTCAAAACATTTCCTAAATCCTTTTTTCGTACTAAGGAAACATTGTTATACTTTATTTAAATAAGAAAAGAATTGCTATTATTAAAAAAGTGGCAGCTCTTTTTTATATAACTTTTAAATTAATTTCGTGAACAAATAGAAGATACTCCGATTTCACTTACCTTACTATTTAATTTATTTTCGAAACTAGGTCTTCCGAAACTTCGATAAATTTTGGAACAGATAACAACACTATCCGAAATATGTTAACCCTTTTGTCTTCGAAATCGGTACAATAGAATTTCAGTAAACTGGCCCATTAAATCTAATAAATTCTTTAAAAATATTGCAACAGCATTTTCGTGAGTAAGTTTATTACGTTTGAGTTCCTGCTAGAGTATTTCACTTAACTTAATAATTTAATTCAATTTAATTTTGTAAACAGTTGGCAACTGTTTTCTAAATGAACTTAGCCAATAAAAATAATTTAATTTACCTTAATTAACAGGTTTTAAACCGTTTGGAAAGTATTTTTAAAATTTAGCCTTATTAAACTCCTTTCGTTTGACACCCATATTGCATTATTGAATTGAACTTTGTTATTAATTTTAACTTTTCAAATTGGTAGTAACACTCTATAAAAATTGTATGTAACCTATTAACTTCAAGTTAAAGAGTTCGCAGACACATTGCAATGTAATTTCCTTATTAATTAATTTAACCTCTTAAAAATATGGCAACTCCCATTATACATAAATATTCTATATCGTAATTCATATTTTAAGCTATATTTGTCTGTATGTATGTGCGAAATTGTATCCAAATCTATCCAGTCATCATATTGAAATATGTGATTTAACTTTTTTTATTTCATTGAATTTAACTTTTTAAAGAGGTGGCAACTATATTTAAAATACACTATACATGTCAATTGAGGAAAAAAAAACTATTTCTGCGTAAAATTTTGTACAAATCTGTCCCGCCTTTTTGGTTTCACTTTTATAATATTTGTTGGACTACGATCGATAACTAAAAAGATAATAATCATGAATACTTCGTTTAAAATCATTTCGATTTATTTCTTTCCATTGTATAGACTCATTCGTTAGATACTTAGTTATTCATCTTCTTATCAAAATAGTCAGGCAGATTGCAATTGATTGATTGTCAGGCAATTTGGTTTAGAAGGCCTTCCTATATAACTCATTCGAACTACATACATCAAAATCATTATAATTGCAAAACTTAATTTATTTCAAAATATTTACTTCCACAATTAAATAGTTGAAAAATAAGATATTTCCGTAGTGCTCCAGTCCTAAAGTGTCATTGGATAATAGCATATATAAAATGGTAATCATATATCTGACTATATCGCACGAACTCTACTCTATTCCATTGTTATTGGGCATACCTATCCCATGCACTTACAGATTTTTGAACCCATATGTATATATTTATTTTCACCTTCATGTGCGTTGGGTACGTTTTTAGCATACCCTATTGTTTTAGGGTGGTCCTATATTTTAATTTACCTTTCGGTTATTCGATTCCATTTTATCGTGTAATTTTTATTATCATTCAAAGCATCAGTTTTCAATGCATTTTTTAAGATTATTCCTTTCAAATACCGGTCGTAATTGCAAGCAATGAATGAAGCCCATTGTGAAATTCCAATTCTCATTGAAGCGTTCGATCATTTTCAGTGGTATGAGTATTAGGTGAACGACGCGGATAATATTGCCTTTCAAATCCACAATTGTTGGCGCCTCATTCATGAAGACTTTGGGTACCTTTCACAAGTCCAGAAGGGCAATTCACCAGGCCGAAGAGTGAAATTAAATATTCACTAAATTCTTCTCCCAATAAAGCCACAGCTCTGACGACAGACGACGGTGGAACACATTTTATGCGAATGCCCAGCATTGGGCAGGCGACGATTCAATAGTACACTGGGCGAAGCACGGCTGCATGCTTTGCAGTCAGCTGTCGGCAAGGGCCCAAAGTGCCTACTTCAGTTCGCCAAGGGGATGGCGTTGTTTTTCGACATCATGGTAACACAAAGGCCTCTAATTTCGGGCGGAAAATAGTCCGTTATCATTATACGATAACGGAAGACATTCACAGTTACGTTCCGGCCGACTTCATTTTTTTTTAAATATAGACCGGTCAGCTTCACCAGCCCTTAAACTAAAACAAAGCGTTTTTTAGTCTTCTTTTGAACTTCTCCGGATTAGTTTTCAGCCCAAATGCAGTAATTTTGCTTAGTGACATATTTAGACAATTAGGGGAGAAATCAGTTTCATCGATGAACAAAGGACTGAACTCCTCAAATAAAAAGTATTTAAATACTTAAAATCATTTAAATCGCTGATAACTATTATGAAAAGGCTTTTAGAATCTAAGTCTATGAATAATGGATACACGTTACTCGGAAAACTTGTAATTTAATATAATAACAATTGATTAATTTTTACATTTTTCTCTTATAGTATTTATGTCCCCTTAAAAGACATTATTTGAATTTATACGAACTTATTTTCCTATCTTTTTTTTATTATTTTTTTGAATTTGCCAAGTATTATTCATATCACACCAAACTTTCGATACTTCACGAGCAAGTTATGAAATCAGAAGATATAAAATTTAATAAACCTCTTGCTTTTTTAATGTAAAAATACAAAAGCAGCAGTCTCTTTTAGCTTCAAAGCAAATTATATGATACGAATTTCCGATTAGGTTGGGCAAGTGGAAAACTTACAGCTATTTTGGGTTGGAAATAAAAGCAACTGGTGCTTCGTATTTTTACATTTATGAATATAGAGAAAATATAAAAAAAGGAGTTTTTATTTAAACTCGGTTTGAAATTAGTTTAAAACTTTATTGCCCATTCTAAGAAGTAACTACCCTAATGTGCGCTGATAAGAATTTAGTCTTTGTCATTACTACGAGTACAGATATTATTGTTATTGTCGCTTTGTTGGTCGTCTCGCTTTTTGCTTTTGCTTTTGTTTTTTTTGTTTGTTTCCTTTCATATTATTTAATATTGTTTATTGTTGCTCTTTTCGAGAATTCGTGCGATTATTTTCAGCTGGCACTTTTCACCTTTTACACTCGCCAAGCGGCTGCGAAATATGCGCGCGCGCCTGCTTTTATCTCCAAAACTATATTATCAGACAATGAGCAGATGGGTAGACAATAGACAATGCTTTTTGTGTTCAGTTTGCACAAATGTGGCTATCATTTCGTTCGACTCTATCTAAGCGCAAATAATATATTTATAAAAACAAAACTGAAAAAACGAAGCTTTAAAACAAAAGACTTAACATAGGGAATTAAGTACCGAAAAAATTTTCTTAATAAACTTAAAGCTATAGATTAAAATTCCGCAATGCCGCTTTCATACCAAATATATACATACAAACTTGATTTTTTGGTTTTTTGCAATAGTATACTACTGTTAATATTTAACATATGGTTGTTTTGTGGGAGTGAAAAAGTGATCGAATAATAATTGAAAAGAAAAAAAATTGCAAAATTTGTGGTGGTTGATTGATTTAGTGTTAATTTTTTTGAAAAAGTAAAGTATTTTTATATTTTTTTGGGGAAATAAATGTTGATTCTTGAACAAAAATTTTAAAACTGCGTAGAAGTTAAATGCCCAGATTGTAAATTACTACTTTGCTTTTTCGGAAAAAGTTCCAAGTGAAATATCTAAAACATCTATGTAAAATCTATACCTTCAATTTTTTTGTCATTTAAAAAAAAAATGTGATCAAGTTGATCAACTGAGGAGATAGAATCAAAAGAAAGTGGACACGATATGCTTTTTCGTACATATTTACAAAAAACCCGCATACATAAGTGTATTAATATTAAGGTGCATCACAATAAAAAATCGAAAAAAAAATCCGGTACTGTTTTCCCATCGGCATTATAAAAGTTGCTATATTTTAAGGCTCGCGCCAAAATATTTCTGCAATATATTAAGATTTATGTGCGCTAAACCCATTTGAAAATACCTCTAGAAGTAGTTTCTTAACAAATATTTTTTTTCTAATATTCTTTAAAAAAAAACTGAAAATTAAATATCATTTTAAAATTAAATTTTTGCACTTATATAAAAAACGGTCCAGTTTTGGCTGAGTTATTCTAGAATTTAACAAATTTATCTCCCAAAAAAAGTGAAACGCTGCATACAAAAATATCAAAATATCAAAAATATCATCAAAAAAAATTTGAATGCTTTTATGCAGACCTTTTAAGCTTAAACTGTTTTATGATCTAATGTGATTATTTGAAACTACTTTTATTAACTATTTTTATTTGTATAAAAAATGAACTTTTGTAGCTCACGTAAATTTTAATATTTTTCCCGAAATATTTTGGCAGAAGTCTTAAAACATATGGCAGAAAACCGGTAGCTTTTTTTTGGCAAGCAATCCTAATGCATTTATCCCGAATAATAAACGTTATTACGGATTATTGATATTATCTCCTTATTTTTGCGCTTAATTTCTGATATCGTAATTTGTTTTTTATTCGAGATCAAAAAATTATAAGCTATCGATGAAAATTGCAGTCCGCTAATTAGTATGATAACTGAGTAAATCAGTGAAATTTTTGATAACAATAAAAAACCGTAAAGATACTATTAGAAATCTCTATATTCGAGAAAATAGAGATATATTAAATTATAGAGATAGTCAAAATTCGTAGCAGATGGTCTGGCAGAAGTTAAAAATAGCCAAGTGTAGAAGCAAATCGTGAACGCCGCTTTTATGAAACATGTCATTTTGACTTTTTTGCTATAAAATCAGCTGACTAGAAGATATAGAAATAAAGTTAACAGATGTAGTAGTAGTTTTCACAAATTCAAATATTTTTGTATTTTTCATTTTAAAATAGATATAGTAATAATAATAGTTTAGCGTTTAGATCATATAACTTGATATTTGCCTGAACTTCTCCTACAATTTGTGGCGTTCGCCCGAATGCTGAGCCCCAAATTGAGGGGCTTACAATTGCACGCCGTTGCCTAACGACAAATAATTTTTTGTGAGAAATTTTTTTTATGGCAGAAATATCATCGGATTTTTGAAATTAGGAAAAATGGTGCTATAATTTTTTTTTGTTTATTATGATAGTTGGATGCTCCAAAAGTCTATTAAATAAATAATGTAATTTTGTGTATTAGAAATTTATGTATTTTGACTTATGCATTTCATTTAGTTGAAATATTAACCACAAATTTAGTAAAGGTGAAATGTGCCACTTTCGAATATCAAATCGCATTTATTTAGTGTCAGGTAGTAGCCTTCTCTTTTTTATTTTTGCTATTTTGCCAAACTATCTGCTACTAATCATGATAACTCTTATGGGTTAACGGAAATATCCAATTCAGCATACATGCTTAGACACAAGTTTTTTTCTAGAGTAATTTCTTGATAGCATGAAGTTAAAAAAAAAAGAAAACTATTAAACACAATTTGTTGAGAAAAAAATGCTTTTAACAGGAAGACTCTAAGACCACCTAGACGCGTGATTTATGGTCCAAACTCTCAGTTGAGAAGGGAATAGGGGCTTGGTATTATTTACATATAAATCAACACAAATAACGATGTTCAAAAATAGTGTTATTTTTCAGCATCGATTGCATATCAAATATTTGCTGGTAGAGTGCCATAGTACAAAAAATACCATAATGTTTTAATTAAGTATTTAAGTATTCAATAATGGGTTGATTAGGCATCGGCGATGACCCGATGTCCACATCTTCCCTGGAGAATGAGGATAGCTTAGACCATTTCATCTGTATCTGTCCTGTTTTTGCTGGGCTAAGATGGAGAATATTTGGGTCAGATATATTGAGAATACAAATCGTTCAGTCTCTATTCCTCGATAGGCTTCTCAGAATCATAAAAGTGTCTGGAAGATTTGTCTATTCCCCTATCCCTCATTCCATTCATCCGGTCCAGCCCTTAAGTGCAACTATGCCGGACCGGAGTGCTTGGCAACCCGATTCCGGATTTCCGGTCCACCTCAATTCCATTCCTTTGCAACCAACCTACGACCAAATAACTACTAGTAAAGAATGTAGACTATATAGAAGTTCGATGGCGTTTCGGTTGCTGTGGCAAGAAATATCGTATCGTCTTTTTTCACCACACCACAGAAACAATTACATCCAATCAGTTTCTAATATCAATCAGTAAAAGTCTAATTAGTTCTTGTATGGTGAAATAAGACAACACTTTCTGTTAGCGGAACAGTGGGAGTGATGTTAGGGTTGACGCATACCATTAAGCGCCAGACCAAACGCAAAGGCTGGATTCCTCTCAACGGCACCAACACCACCACCAACTTAATGGCGACGGGAATTGGAATGCACTCTGAGACTTGTCAGATTTTAACGGGACGAAGACGGTCGGGGCATTAGCTTAACAGCCATTTCTGCTAAATTTCAC
Organism: Anomoia purmunda; assembly: GCA_951828415.1. Classification (NCBI taxonomy): domain Eukaryota; kingdom Metazoa; phylum Arthropoda; class Insecta; order Diptera; family Tephritidae; genus Anomoia; species Anomoia purmunda. Next base: position 51,692,838 of record OX639997.1, read on the forward strand.
CTCAGCGTACTCAACTAGTAGAATACCACAACCACCACCCCAAGATCAACAGATCAAAAAACGTAGGGTCAGAGAATAGAGCAGGGGTCAGGTTTTAATGGCCGCCGGGGTCGCAAGTTTTATTACATCAATATTATATTACGGAAAAATCTTTCCTCATTAGCGCAAAAGTAACTTGAAAGCTTTAAAGCTCTTTTACTCAATACTTTGATTGAAGCCATGAAATATGGCACTCTTCCAGCAAAACTAGTTAAAAAATATTGTATTTTCTTTATTAATAAAAAGTATAGAAAAAAAAGACAAATTAATATGAACTTTACGCAAAAACTATCTGTACATTGTGAATGTGAAAAAATTTTGGCCATTCTCGCATAAAACTAAAATAAAAAACGAGCAGTAGTAGCCCAAAAGAACAGAACATGCATCAACAAATACAATTGCTAATCACCTAAAAAAAATCCAATACATTCTTGCTCAGTCTTTGGGGGGAAAAAAACAAACAAAAAACACTTTTTCATTGAGTGCGTGCTGGTCTCAATTGGCCGTGGTCTACACCGGCGGTGGCATGTACTTAAAGCGACATAATAATTTCTGCTGCAGACGCAACAGTAAGTACTCATTCCTTTTTTTAACTTTTCTTTTCTTCTTATTACTAAACTTTCAATTAACTTGGGAAGCACTCAATTGTAACTGACATGTGGCGCTTGTTGCTTCTACGCGTAAGTAAATTTTTTGTAAGAATTCCGTTGTCAATTTTCTGGGGCCGCAAGCATCTGCTTTATTTGTCCGTTTTTTTTATTTTCGCATGCCTATGAGTAGAATCTGAAACGATTTTTTTTTTTTTTTTTGTGGAAAGTTTCCACATATAAGCTAAACAATTTATCGATTTTTCATATAGATTACATCGCATCACCTGATAAGCACATGTTGTTATCTGAGTATTATTTTTTTTTTATATATATAGTAACGTTATGTATAGCTACTTATTTAATCATAATAGTTATTATTATTACGATAATATTGATATTGAATATCTACTACGTTGTGATGCTAACGATGAGTTAACTCAAGTAATGTTATGCTCGTAGTATATGGACCTACACATTTCAATATTAAAATGGCAACCCTTCGAAGATAATAAAATATTATATATGTAGTTAGAAGTAATTTCTGTAGCTTTAAGTGTAATGACACGATATAATCAATGTGTGAATAAGTTCAAGTTTTCGTTGCAATCTTACTTTCTGGCACATTTTGGTTTATGAGCAAAGTTTGAGTTAAGTTTGAAAGTAATAAAATTTAAATATATCAACTTCTCAACTTATTGATATGAGCAAAAAGTGTCTTCGATATATTTGCAATAAACTTGCGAAATTTCACATATTAATTTTTTGGCCTAACTATTTGTATCAACAATAGTAATTTTTATGAGCTCAAGGTCATTTCTTTATTAAGAAATTATTGAATTATTGTTTGCTTAAATCCAGAAAATTGTAGACCAAAATGCTAAAATTATGTTACAAAAATTGGTGCTAGCCAGTTGGATTTTTAATAAACAGTCTAATTCTGAGTCTCACAGCCGCCCGAAATGTTTCACTTTTTCCCTCTTTATAAATTTCGCCCTCAAATTTTTTGCTTCGAACATATTTCTCGCCTATTAACAACACAAATTTCGGGCGAAAAGAGTAGCGATTTTCTAGGAGTAAAACCACAAATAAAAAGCAGAATGATATCCGTGCTGCATTGGTAAACACGTTGAATAAATATTTAAACGATTCTTTGTTTAATTGTTTACACAAAATTCACAAATTAATTCCATTACACTTACAAAGCTTCTGGTAGCTCCAAGGAATTAGACCTAGAACTCTTGTTCAAAATCGACTATCCGATTACCCGACTAATCGATTGGCAACTACTTTGACGGTTCACAGTCGAATAGCTACTATTCGATTAACTTCTACTAACCCCTCACCATCGAATAGTCTGAAAATGAACTAACCGAAATTAATCGAATAGTGACAGTTACTGACAATAAATTCATAAAAACTTTATTATAGTTGAAAACGAGTTTTTTCAATATGCACAAACATTCAAACACAAATTTGTATTGAAAGAAAACAACTAGTCGAAAAATCGATAACGAACGGGTAGTCAACTAGTTGCTTACGGGCGGCTAGTCGAAAAAGTCGAAAGGGAATGGTTAGTCGATTAGGTGAAGTGGACTATTTTTTTTAAACAACTTTTGCTAATCGATCAACCGATTAGTCGATTAGCAAACGCTCTAACTAGAACTATGTTTCAAGTGTCTACTAGTTACCCATTAAGGAAAGAGATGCCTCACACAAAAGTCGCATTGTAATTGAGTTCGTGTCACCTTAACCTTTGTCTTGCTTGGGATTTGATTTAAACAACCGAGACATGAATGCTTAAATGTAATGTTTCCCCCATTTCACACTCTGTAAATAAAATTCAGAGTTGTAGTTTCCGTGTTCGAATTTTACCAGCTGTTTCGAAGTGGAATTGGTTTCATATTAACGGGGTCCCCTCGGGCGGTTGAAAAAATTGAATAAGGATGAATATAATAAATTTTTTTAACTTGTTCCGCTAGCGAGGCTATTTTTACCAGAGATCACTAAATTTTTTTGGAATGTAAGTACGCCTAAAATACTGAAACAGCGCTGATGTATAAGGCGTTCTGCCATTTTTCGTCTTGCACCCATCAAAAAATTGAAGAGCTTATGATGAGTGTGTATATTTTAAAAGATGTCCTCTCACTATGCATTCTCATCTCTGTTAAATTGAATTAAATTGTTCAATTTTAATTGTTTCACGAATAAGCAAGAAAACTAGGCAGCTTAGCAATGAAGTTTGCGCAATTCATTGAAAGCTATTCCTATTGATACCAGAATAACTTAGCAGAGTATTTTCTCAAATATATTTCCTGCAAGGAATGAAAATCGATAACAACAAAAAATCAAGTATGTAATTTTTTAACCTTTTTAATAAAACTGGAGAGTTTAAATATATTCTTATAAGTTTCGGCTTTAAATCTGTAAACCCAAAATTGATTTAAAGGACAAAAGGAACTATTTGGTGTGCTGTAGAAAAACTAGAAACTCAAAACTTAAGCTTCTTTCTGAGTGTTAGAATAGAGCTCCAGAAATGATTTTTAGTTACATTCAAAAAAACATAACCCAAAAAAGGCTCATTATTATTGAGGGGGAGAAATAAAACTCAAATACGAATAACGAGAAAATAAAATTCATGAAATAAAATAATAAACATCGCGGTATGAGATTAACAATTCATAAAAGGTAGTATGGTTATTGCAAAAGCAATAATTCCATGTATATTTGTTTGCTTTTAACAACCAAGGCAAACTTCTAGAAGGTGATTTTATAGAGATTTATATAGTGATTGTCAAAATGAATATTTGTTTGCAATAAAACCAGGGTGGGCCAAAAGAAACCAAGGGGTGTAAGAGTTTAATAACTTTTTCGTTTATTAATTTTTTTTTTTTTTTTTCTTTCAGATTATATAATATACAAAACGGAAATTTTTTTACACTAAATATGAAAAATGATGTCTCTTAAATTACCACCGTTTTCAGCTTCGCACTGATGAGCTCTTTTTAGAGCATTTTCCATAACATCTTTCAAAACTTGTGGCTGTAGCGTTCGAATTTCTGCAACAATATTTGCCTTGTGCTCAAGGATTGTCTCTGGCTTGTTCACATAAACTCGCTCCTTCAAATAACCCCAAAGAAAATAGTCGGGTGCTGTCAAATCTGGCGATTGCGCTGGCCAAATAATTTCCGAATTTCTGGAAATTATTCGCCCTCCAAAAATTTGACTTAAAAGTGCCATTGTGTCTCGGGCAGTACGGGCAGTGGCTCCGTCCTGCTGAAACCACATACCAGGTCTGTTTTCAAGAGCAGGAAGTAAAAAATTGTCTATCATAAACCGATACCGCTCTCCATTTACGGTTACATCACTTCCATCTTCATTCTCGAAGAAGTAAGGCCCAATGACATTTTCAGATGTGATCCCACACCATACTGTACACCTGATGGGGTGCAATTGGCGTTGATGAATGGCTCTTGGATTTTGAGAACCCCAGAACCTACAGTTCTGCTTATTAACAAAGCCATTCAAATGAAAATGAGCTTCATCACTCATAATCAAATTTTTAATAAAGTTGATTTCATTTCAGGCCAACTCTTGAAATTTAACTGCAAAATTTTGACTAGAAAATTATAAATTCTCCAAGTGTTGTCTATATAATCTGAAAGAAAAAATAAAAAAAAATTAATAAACGAAAAAGTTATTAAACTTTTACACCCCTTGGTTTCTTTTGGCCCACCCTGTATTATGTTTGCACATAAAATACACAACAAAAAATGTATCATATAAAGCCTCGCTATAATTGTAAAACGCTAACAATTCGGCCACATTTGCTGTTGTTCTTGCTGTTATTGTTGTAAAAGCATAAAACATTCCCTATTAACTTCTGAGGAATGTTGCTTAAGTGACAGTAGTTTGCCTGATCTAAATCCAGGTAGTTTCGGTGTCGTAGAGCCGACTGTCATGGGAACGTTACTGAAAATTCGCCTTAGATTGACTTGGACAATTGTCACACCAAAAACCAAAAACAAAATACATGCAATTTATGTGAATTAATTAACCTCACTAAACATCACCTCACTAAATGCGGCTTGAATACAGCCATAAACGAACGTTTTGAAAGTAAAAGCAAAGAAAGAAATAGTGAATTTTACAATACGCACGTAAATAAAATGGGACACAAAACATACAATTTTGTAATTTTCACCACACAAATAGAAGATAGAAGAAGCATTCAGTTTAGGCGGCGCTACCACTTTATATGAATTCACCTTGGTTTGTTTTGTTTTCACTGCAGTTTGACACTTTCCTCACAAAGAGATTGCGCAAATCAGGGCTGCACGGGGCAATTAAATGTGGATTAAATCCTGATCCAACTAACATTTTAGTATGACGATATCTTGCCAAATTAATGGGGTGGGTGAGATAATTACGAAAATTATGAGAATTACAAAATTAACCTTTAGTCTGAACGTATTATAACTTGAGGATAAAGTTATAAAAAATGTCTGTTCATAAACCTACTATAAATGTACTTTTTGCCATCAAATTTTGACTTTGATATTTAATTTTATTAATTTTTGGCCAATGAAAAATCCCACTGAGGATTGGCATTTATGCATTAAGGCGAAACATACTCCCAACTCTCTGCTACTACTGCTTTCAGACGGATCGCTGAGTTACCCTGCTTTCGAGATACTGAGATTTAAACATCTGGCTTTTTTTACTCTGTAAAAACTCCCGATTTCTTATAGCCATGCAGCCGTTTCCTAAACTTCTACAAAATGATATCGCAAACAAAATATGAAATAAAAATTTACAAATATATTCCAATTTCTCCGAAAAAATATATAACATTAAAAAGCACCCCTTATAATTTCACACGAATGGATTGACAACCATCAATTGAAATGACATTAATTTTTTCAACAATCAAATGCGATTACATAAATTGAAAAAAAAATAACTCAAAAGTAATAATATAGCAAACAAAAATTAAAAAAACAAAGTCAAAATGACAATTATGAGCAAATGTATTAACTATGATAGTTTAAAAAATAGTAACCGCGATACTAAAGTGCAAGAAAAGTGCGAAAGTGATTTGCAAGCTAAGCAAACTGAAAAACCCCAAAATGAGTTTACGGATACTAGCGATACTCCAGAAGTATTGGTGGTGGAACCCACAAGTTCGACTGTGCAAGCACGTGGCACAGGGACAAAAGCCAATGATAAAACAATTGAAATGGATTGCCTACAACATTCGGATACATGTGACCCCAATATGGCAATTGCAACTTGTGCCATTTATAATCGTCCATTGTCGAAAAGGAAATCAAGTAGATTAGCTCGCAAAGCGTTCACAGATTCGAACTTCTCTACAACGGCCGAGCACAGGTCATTAAATAGTGAAGAATTTATACGGCATACGCTTAACGAATATCGTATCAATTGTCGATTCAATACCGATCCCTATCTTATACACATCGCTAACGATGACGACGCAATCAGTGTATCATCTCCAACATATCCACCATTGACAACAACAACTGCGAAGAGGATCAGTCAATTGTCGTATGATACAAAGCGAAATTTCAATACAAGCTATCATGGCTTCGTCGACACATCGTGGTTGTTGTTTAAGGGCTCAGATGCGGAGCAATTTGTGGCAGGTAGTGTGTGTGTGTGTGGGTGATTGATTTGGTTTGGTTGGGTGTGTGGGTTTTGTGAATTCAAAATAAATAGTGAGAACAGTGCAAAGAATCAGTAGGTTGGTTGGTTGGTTGTGCAAATGAATTGTGAAATGAATAGATAGATAATATTGGTGTGGGTGTGTGTGTGTGTGTTTATGTGCGGCAGCCGAATGAGAGAGAATGCCGAAATACTATGTATTTAACTCAAATGTAGCGCTATTTAATTGTGTGATTTTAGGCGCCCATTTAAATACATAATTTGCCAACTGATCGGTAATTTCAAATTAGCATGAAATTTTTTGAAGAGTGTGACTCAAGCTGATTTTTCTAAGAGCATTTATTGCGATTGATTAAATGTAAAAAATTAAGCGAATTTATAGCAAATTTTAAGAAAATATTTTGAGTACGTTTTACTTGCATTTGCAGAGACAGTGTCATTGGGTCCGTTTTATTGTAACCGACACCAGCTCGGACAAAATTTTATTTAAATGGCAAAAGCAACCCTGTTAGCATCTTTCGTGAAACGTGAGGTTTGTTTAGTGCTGTTTCAGAATGGAAAATAGCGTTGATGGCAAAGTTTTTATTTATTTTAGATATTTGTACATATGTACATAAATATACTTAAAAATACTATATAAATTAAAACGGATTAGGTATTAAACTGAAATCTCCCATTTATTTTCGTAAAGCTAATTTACAATAGCGCAGTTATTTTCACTTCACAACACTACATCTCAGGTCGAATATCATTTTACCGAGTTGGCTCAAATCGCATATTTTTCCGAGCTAGTGTTGGTGCTTTGCCTGCAATTCGTTATTCTCCCAAGTGTCCCTTTGCATGTCGGTTACAAAGAAACGGGGCTATTGGTAAACCTAATTTAATCGAAGGCCTTTTGACTTTTTTTTCCCGCATTGACCAATCAAATTGCCTTATGTCTGTTTTATTTGTATTTTTTCAACACTGCTTATAAGCATACTTTATTTCGGAGTTATGAAAATTGCTTAAAAAAAACTTAGATTTTAATGCACAAACTCAATGCATTAGATTTTCAAATTCATATATTTTGAAGATCTAAAGCTTAATATAAAAAAAAGAATGCTAATAAGATTTCTTTGCATTGCCATTAAAGTTTTCAAATTAATACTATTGCAACAATTCATGGCATTTTAAAGTGCATTAACAATATAAGAAATATTAAAAACCCATTAACTAATTTGATTTCGAAATAAAAATCCTTTGTTGTCATGGGTGGTAAAATTTTGAAGTCACAAAAAGTAGTGGCGAAGGAAAGTATAGTAGGAAAATGATAGGAGTGAATAAGACAAACGCATCAAAAAGAAATAACATCAGTTAAACTGCATTGTTCTTCAAAATGAATTTCACTGAATTGATAAATGACGGGTTTCCTTATCCCTAAACAATGCCCTATTTATCATATAAGGCATATAAAAATGTTGCGCCCTCTATCTGTTCTGTTTTTGCTATTTATGTTAGGTATTCCTTTGTCTGCAAAAGAAATTTTTCATTTATTTTTTTATAAAAACATGTCACTGACAAATTTGATAAATAAATTCATTTTATTAGTTCAGTCGAAAGAGCAAATATTGCCATTGATTATCGAACACGATTTACAATTTTGGTAATTTTGAAAAATAAAAAATACCTCAATTTCTCAAATAATGGCGCATTTCTACGACTTCCGAATTTTGAATTTTCAGCAGTATTACAAATATAAGAAAAAAACTTTTTTACTACTATAATTTTTGATGTTACTTCTTTCGAACAGGAGCTGAGTCCGAGACCAACCGAATAAGATGCTCTACAGTGGCCACAGTTGTGAGCTATACTGTGCCTAATGCTATTTCCCAGAATAATCGTAGTTGTCACGTATGCGGACAAGGTGAAAAGGCCGAAAGTATTGATATAGTAATTATTCAAAGATCGCTCTGAAAAAAAAACGGATACCCATAAATATCGAAATTAAAAGATGTGATACCCAAAATGACGATACTGAATTAAAAATTAAGTTTAGTCACAAATCCTTATAAGAACGTCAACTGATTGCGCTTTACAAGTATCGAATAAATTTTAAAATCTGGTATCATTTCCGATACATTCTTTTATTTTGTATTTTACAAGTTTTTGCCAGTTTCAGTGACCAATAAGGGATTTCAAACCTTAGTAAAGCTGGCACCACCTAAACACAACTCACCATAAATTGGAAAGGGATTAACTTACAGTGTGACCTCTGTGCGAACTTTGAGTTCCTTCATACTATTTTCATTAAAATTCTATACAATACGGACATTCAAATACTCGGTTCCAAAAAATATCGTTCTAAAAGTATCGATATGATATAAGGCATACCAACTACAATGACTGTAGTCATCATTGGAGAGCTAAAACTATTTTGGACGCATAGTTTTAGGCGCAGTATATCTGACAGTTGAGTTGAGTTGCCTCAATTTCACGAATACGTACATATCTGAAATTGACTAGTTTTGAATTATTGTTATATATGTATATATATACATGATAGGGAAAACCATGATTCAATTATTTAAGGTTTGATCAAAAACCCGTTTTCTCGCTCCCTCGTGATAAAGTCGGCTCCCTTTGCAAGGTGTTGTGTTGCTAAAACTTTAAATTTACGTGCAAATTGGAGTAAAATCAGCATTCGTATGTTCTATGTTTCCTTTAAATACAAATTTAAAATTCCATATTGGATAAAATTCATGAGAGTTTTTGCTTAGGTAACATGAAAACAAGTTTTAGTAAGAGAGTGTCAAAACTCGAATGACACTAGTGGGCAAACCTTTAATAATTGACTCATGGGGGAAATCGTAAGATTTCCTCAAACGTCTTATCTCAAAACTGTTCCCGTTTGCTGTCCATGATGCGCGAATTGAATGTGTTGGACGTTGGCAACTTCTCGCTCTAGTCGCCATCTGAAACCGCCATCTGAAACCGCCTTGATAAATCTCTATTGTCTCTTGAAACAGCTCCTTTTTATTTTAGAGCGACTTGCAGGAAAAATCACAAAAAATTTGATTTCTACAAGTAAAAACAGAAGTTGGCATTACTAATCAACTTTTTCGTCTTTGTTTTGATTACAATGTTGACGTTTTGAAATACAATAATAATTTGAGTGTTATGTTCATTGATTTAAAGGTTGGTCAATTTCGTTATGTTCATTAGATTGTAGCAAATATTTATGGCAATTTTCCCATTGGTTTTCAACTTATTTTGGAACTGCCATTGCCGTGCTAGTTTTATGTAACTAATTTATTTCTCTGCCTGAGGTCAGCGTTTTCTCGATTACTAGAAAATATGTTGCTCCATCCGTAAGTACGTTTCCAATATTTAATGCAGCATTTATTGGGTGTACGAAATCTTGAAAGACAGAATCCCGAAAGGCGTAATACAGGCGCCACGAAATCACCGACCATACGTAATCCCAACAAGAAACAATCAAGGAAAAATTATAAAATTAGTTTAAGAAAGTCGCACGCCTTTCTTTATAGATCTGTTGAACGGAAATTTGAGTGCTGGCATATTTTACGATAAAATGTCGAAAAAGAAACCACTGATAACAGACACAATTTTGCAGCTTCTATTAGCTTTACCACCCGCCTGCTCTTGCTGATTTTCAGGATAGATAAAATTGCTGGTGCAAATTAATATTCACAGTGGCGTTGTTCGTCCCAGGGCCTGTGGTCAGCTATAGTATTTTCTGCAGAGTTCAGATTAGAATATTAATTCTTTTTGTCTGGATTGTGTTTTTTCGGGAACTAGAGTTTTCGGAAATTTGTGTTATCTTTGCGATATCTGTTGTATGTCCTGTTTGGGTTGTTGCTTGTCTGGATTAAAAAAAAAATAGTCTAGATTATGTCTGGTCCGGATTTTAAAAGTCGAGATTTTGCCGTTCTAAATAAAAAGTGTTCAAATTCGGTCAACTCTGAGTGTGGTTAAGTTGGCTCTACGACGTCACCTCTTGACGTAATCTTGTATTTTTGAAACCTGAGACGCCTGTAAGAGTATCTTGGGTCGGATGCTAACATGTATGATTTTCTACGAGATCGTGGGACCTCTTTGGAAGCTCCTCCCCTTCAGATGCAGTGTTGTCCCGCCCAAGTCTAGCGCGTTGCTGCAAGCTGCTTAGCCGATGTTTACACAAGGCAACCTTTTTGCGGCAACTCGAAGTCTGTTGGGGAGTGATCGTCGGGGTAAGGAGAGGGATATGGAGTTACTAAGTGCCCGTGCACAAACCATTTTTCTTAGTGCAATTTGGTTCTCCGTATAAGAATATCAATTCATTTACTGTGAATGATTGATAAGAAATTAAGAATAAATCTCAGAGTAAAAGCAATTTCCCTTTCGAACAGAGCATTGATTTGTGTCCCTTATAAGATTAACTAAACCTAAAATGAGGGTGCACAATTTCTAGAACGGCACATCAATGTACCTTAGGTAATCTACGTAAAATACTGCACCGTGCAAAACTTCCTTTATAATTTTGGGTGAAATTGTTTTATAAACGATTTTCGAATTGAGTTAAACCACAAACCAAACTAAAAATATGTAAACAAAAAAATCAAATAAATACATAACCATGTATGTATGTAATGCAATATATTTTTACGGTGGGGCCGCGAATATTCTACATAAACATTAAGGGGCATCACTCCCCCCATACAAAAAAGCTCGATACGGTTTTTTCATCGGAATTATAAAATTTATTATGTTTTAAGGCTTTTGCCAAACCACGTCTGAAAAATATTAAGATTTTCGTAAGCTGCGTCGATTTCGAAGTATCTCCAGAGGAGGCGTTTTTATAAATAAATATAGTTTTTTTTTTAATAATGAACAAAAGCAACCTGAATAAAATATATACAAAATTTTGAACGGAATAATATGAACGAACAAAAAAATGGAACATGAATCGATTTGTAAAAGCAGTGAGAAAATGCCTTTTTCATGATACCTTATAAATCTTAATCGGTCAACTTTTGCATAAGTTATTCAAGTTTTCCTTAACCAATTTTCCAAGGAAGGTAAAAAAATCAGTCAGTAAAAACCGCACGCGTTGGAAAGTTTTCAAATATTTTTCATGCAAACCTTTTAAGCTTAAGCTGTTTAACCAACTGAGGTAATTTTTTTTTTTAACCTATTTTTTTTTTATAAAAAAACAACTCCATTTGGACACGCCAATCTCAATATTTTTCCGAAATTGATGGATTGATATCTTAAAATATAATGAATTTTATACGGCCTATTTTTTTGAACTGGAGATAACGAACATACCCTTATACATATATATATCTATAAATATTGATCTTCAGTTGAACTTGATAAATTTCTGATCAGCATAACATCACTTTTTATTATTGTTATTACAATTAAAGTAATTTTCTTTTTAATTTTCTTGCAGGCACTGGTTCATCGGGCCAAAGAAAATCATCTATTGCATTGACACCTGAAGATGAATCAATGGAGGTAAGTTTTGTTAATTTCACATAATTTATAGTTGATGGTATTTGGAATGGCAATATGTTTTCTAAATTTACGAGAGCTAATAGAGACTAAGTTAAAGACCTATTTTGGTTTGGTAATAAACTTTGGCAAAGTTTACCTTTAAAGCGAGAAAAACACATACTAATCATTGACATTTGTTTTTAATTTTTCAGAGACATGACTGGAGTAGACAATTTCACCAAATTGTGTGTATGGTGAATCAAACTGCATTACTGGTTTTTTTTGGCGAAAAACCCAGCCATTTAAAAATAAAAATCCATTAAATTGGGTTCCTGACCTAAGAAAATTTATCTTGGAGACAAAATTTGCAAAAAAATTTTGTTTGAAAGCGCGCAAGAAAATTTGAAAAAAACCAATGATGCAGCTCGGTCCGCCATACCCGAAATAGGTTGAAACTCTCCACTTCGGTCAATTCTTAGATTGCAGCTATCATAGCGTATTTAGAGAAAACTGAAAATTAAAACTTAACAGAATTAATGGGTTTATTTTTAATAGAAATATTGATGTGCAAAGCACATTCTATGTTTTATTCTTCAACTTATATTTAGGTTTGAAATTATTGCGTAAAATCGCCTCCCGCAACCCATCTTCTTTTTATCTCTTTAGTATTATAGCATCTCCTTTAAACAATAAATTCTCTAAGAAACTTTTCTAGTTACACCGAGTAGGAATCAACTCGGAAAACTTCCAATTTTTTTCACCTTGTTTTTTACATAAACCACATGCTTTTGACTACTGTGGTGAACTGGATATAGATGGTGACGCTGTTAGTGGTACCGCTACTTTAATTTTCGCGAATTTTAAAGTTCTCAAGTCCAAGTAGACTTTTCACAAATGAGCGGTAAAGATTTTTTAGATATATTTTTTAAATTTCTGCATTTAAATCATATTTTTATACTCTAGCAAAATTAAAACACCTTTCTCATTGAAAAATTTGAAGTGTAAGTTATTCAATCTTCTTTCTTCTATATTCTTTGTTTCCTAAGTTTTGGATATGTCAATTCGCCGCAGGACGGCGCGAACTTGTATTCTATCGTGCTTGCTTGAAAATGTGTGAAAAGTTTTCAATCTCCCCTGTGTACTACTAAAATTTTATTGCATAGGTGATTCATCAATCTGTGACTTCTCTATATAGTCACTTGTTATAGTTTTCACACAAAAAACGAACATATTGTGTAAAACCATAAGTTGAGCTGAAAATCTGCTTTGATAAAAAATATACAAAAAAAAATACTACAAATGTGACAAAACTGGTAAGAAAACTGCGCTGAGTCTACCAAATTAAACAAAAATTGGAAAATTCGCGGATGGAGTCAACAAGCAGTCGTCGTTGGCTAACTGCCTCCCTGGCTGACTTGTTTCGTGCCTAAAATCTGTATGGACGAGCGAGTGCATGCTGACACAATTCCGAATTGCCATTTTTGGCAGCGCACTGACTGCGTTGAGTGAATTTTGCCAGCTGTTATTTTATGATATATTTGGTTGAGTATTTTTTTGTTTTCCTTTAGAGATACGTACAAATGCTATACGCTTGGCAAGAGCTACTGCTCGGCTTAAGGCGAAATTGCTTACCTCTTGACCAATTTCGTGCATATCGTGCATTTTTTATCTCTTTTTCTTTATTTGTTGTCTATTTAGTAAATTATCTAACATTAGCGCTAACACATTTAGTGATTTTTTTTTTTTTTGCGGTTTGTTAATTATGCCATGAAATATAATACCAAAAATTGTACTAAGTAGTAAGTAGTAGGAGTGTGTACTGAGCTACTAAATCAGCGCTGTTATTTAGTATTCTGAGTTAATTGTTTTTGTTTTTATTGCAATGGTTCTTAATTAAGTGCTAGTTTTACTACTAAGTAGATACAGCGTGGTTGGTTAATTAATTAATTGTGAGCGCATTTTTTCACAGTTCATATGTTGGTTAGTTTCAATTAAGTTTACTTATTTAGTTTGAAGGTAATTTACGAGTAGCTCATCAACGCAAAAAATTCGAAATATTTGCTTAATTAGAAACCACACTAAATACTTGGAATGACAGGCAAATAAGGGATTATTTCCGCTGCCAGGCATTGCCGCTACAAGCAAAAAGTCTCCTTATATCAAATTAATTTTAATACAACTTTCGATTTTTATCCATTCGTCTCTTAAACTGTATCAAGAAAATAAGTAGATATGAAAATGAAATGCTATGTCCAAAATTTAGTATACCCGTATGCATGTATAGCTTAAACGAGTCTTATTTATCTAGATAACATTTATCTATATATATAAACTATATTTATTTATTAATTCCTCTTTGCGATCAGTTTGGCACCCATATTTTCACATTTCATATAACTTGTGTATAATTTAATAAAGTTCGATTTTCAAACAGGTGGCAACCCTCTATTAAATATAAGTATGAACCTTCTCCTCGCCAAGATGAATTGTGTTGGACACATATTTTGATATATCATATAACTAATTCGAGTATAATTTAATTGAATTCGATTTATAAAGGAGGTGGCAACTCTATTCAACCGTTTAGTAGTCATATTTTAATATTTTATATGCTTGTGTATAATTTTCCAGAATTTTACGTTTTCAACCAGGTGGCATCCCTCTCCAAAATACATGTAAGAACCTTCTCCACAGCGAAACTAATCGTTTGACACCCATATTTCAATATTTCATATAACTTGTTTATAATTTCATTTAATTCGACTTTTGTACAGATGGCAACACTCATATCAAATAAGTTATGAATCTCATACACACATATTTTAATATATCTTATAACCTATAATTAAATTAGACTTTTCAAACAGATGGCAACGACCTACTCTCTTACCTACCACATATATGTACATACATACATTCATAAAAAATTTCATAAAAATCTGGCGAGCTGTTTCGGAGGAGCTCGATCACAAAAACCATGACACGAGATTTTTATATAGTATAAGATTTCAACCAACTTTGAACAAGATCCATGGCACAGACATAGGCTATGTTTGAATCCGTTAGATGGCGCATGAGTCGAGATATTCCGAAAATCCATATTTATGATATTAATATTAGATATTAGAATATAATAGTGCTAATGCAATAAACAATTTTTTTATGAAAAATGAATGCGCTAGGTGGCGCTAGAATCGAGTTGCTCATCGAGTTAATCCATATTTATTGTACGTTATTAATGATATTAGAAATATGTGGTATTGGTGCAATTAAAACTATAGTTATAAAAAAATAAATGCAATAGGTGGCGCTAGAGGCAAGATATTTAGAAAATCTTTGTTTTTCATCCGATTTAAAAGTTTGCTATAGGTGCGCCTATAAATACTTTCATAATACGACCTGCAATAGATATGTATAAAAATTTATTGAATGGTTTTGGAGTCGAGATATCCAGAAACTCCATATCTATGTATAGCCCATTGAAAATTATGTCAAAAAATTGCTACTAGCTGTAGAGTCGACTTTATCTGGACTATAGGGCTTTGTTGTGTAAATTCATTGAAATTTTCGGGAATAGTAGTAATTAAAACGTAGTAAAAGCAACTTAGACGAAGTCGCGGGTATCAATTAATATCTCTTATTATCTCATTCATTATGAATGGCTATTATTACTCGCTATTTGATCGGTCGATTGAAAAATCGTAGACCCCACTGATCTTTGAAAACCATACTGTATATTTTCTTTTATAGAAAATTAAATGCAAAAAAGTATTAAGAAGTTCAAAGAAATTGTCAAATACTGAATGAAAACTTTTGAGCCGAGTGCAATTAAATAGAAAATTACTTAATTGTTTGGATATATTCTCCTTCTCCTCCTCTTCGGAAAACAGTATTTACAGTTCAATTTGATGCAAGCCCATAATGCATAGATATTAACCAAGAATTTTCATTAACTAATTTCATCGTCCGGGCCAGCTAGTATGAAATCATAAGTCGCCAATTCAAATAAAATTTTTTTTTCAATAATTTGAAAACTATTTCTCATAAAACTGAAAAAAATTTACAATAATTTTTTAACCTGATTTTGTTTATATCAACCATAAATTTTGAGCTCAATGAGAGTTTTTATTTTATTTGGAAAAAAACAAAAAGAAAGTGGCAATCAGAGTCAAAGCGGTAGAGTTATAGCTACAATTACAGAGGTCACCTCATCTCGTCAGATTCCTTTCTAGCATATTTTCGGTATTTAACCATGAACTCTATGAATGGCCAAGCAAGCATGCAACCACTAACCCAAGACGATGAGTGAACTGTCGTGCCATCTTCAACTTCGTACTTCCGAAGGCAATTCAAATACGGCTTTGAGCTCACGAAGGCTCTACTCTTCCTCATACATAATTTTATTAGCACAATGAAATTTTTTTTCCTCGCAAGTCGTATATAAATATATTTAGAGAACAAATAATCGTGTGGGATAGTCGAACTCAGTGAAGCTGCATTTCTTTATGACCAGCCTTGGAAATACCCGATCTGTGGATTGGCGCATTATTATGAATCAAATTTTCTTTTGTATTGAATTTTCTTTGATAATGACTCGCAATTGATGTAGCAAGGAAGCCATAATCTTTTTCTCGCCCTAGGAGCGATTCATTATCAATTTATGCTCCCCCAAAAAGGGATTTTTTTTTCGGGTGGAATAATACAAATAATGCCTCTACTTAGTATTCAAAAGTTTGCAGATGTTTCCCCCTCTTTTCTTAAAAGTTTAATAACAGCTCGACATTAATTTTATGAATTCAAATTTTTTACTGACAATATAAGGATGTATTTATGTCTATAACCAGCGTCGTAGATATTGGCCGAACTCAGCTTGTTTCTGGCTGTTTTTGAATAACTTATGCTATTCTTAAGATTAATCTGTAAATTTGAAATTCTGTGAATTTTCTTGAAGAAACAAATATACGATTTAAAATATTTTGATGGCAGAAAATTTCTTTTTCATTTTTTGAGCGCATTTTTATATGATTATTTTCTGGTTTTCTTGAGAGCTGGATGCTTTGGTATTGTTTTACCAACAGAATTATAAAATATGCTAGAAAATTATTTCGAAAAAATATTAGAACTCACGTTAACTGCGCGGGAATTCGCAATTTCTCGATCAACATTGCTGCCGCATCGCAGAATAACGAAAATAAAAAATAAAAATAGCTCAGGCATCAGTCATTAACTACAGTGCCCTTTATATCATACATTCATTTTCATTTTCTGGAAAAAACCTTAAATTTTTTTTTTTAATAAACGTCAAAATCATTCAATTTTATTTTATGTTATTGAATTTATCTTGAACCTTACCAAGGCGAATTCATATAAGGTGAATTTATTAAATCTGCTGATATCTTCCTCTTTCTCTATATTTGTATTTCCCCTTTACCTATTACATCCTAAAACCGAAAACTAATGGCGTCCA
This sequence comes from Anomoia purmunda, assembly GCA_951828415.1. Lineage (NCBI taxonomy): Eukaryota > Metazoa > Arthropoda > Insecta > Diptera > Tephritidae > Anomoia > Anomoia purmunda. The sequence goes on from OX639997.1 coordinate 51,710,094, forward strand.
TTTTCCTATTCTCTTTTATCGTGACATCCTAAAATTAAAAAATGCCTGTGTACATCCAAAATGAGGACTTTTATATATGGCTGAATATCTAGCACTTCAAAACACCTACGAACCTTACTAATCGATAAGAAATATAGTCAACTATACCCTGTACAAAGTAAATTTTTTAACTGATTTGATTTGATTTGATTTTTCTCACCTTTTTGCGGTGGAAAATCCTCACCATTTTTTTTTATATATGAGGCACCCTAATGTACATACAATGCCATATAAATGTCACAAAAATATCTTTTTCGAAAGCATTACCTTCAATAAACAACTAATAAGTTGCAAATAAACATAGAATGTTCAAAGTTGATTGAACTAATTAATTAAATTAGTAAATTTGTCGATGACGATAAAACACCCTGCCGGAAATTATTTCTGCATTCCGGGAAAATATAGTAAAAAAAAAAATATTTTGATTATTTCGTACTATTACTCTACCTATTCGATACTGGTAATTTGACTTGAATAATAATACTGAAATGTATAGATAATATGAGGTGATTTGTCAAAGGTATTGTACCTAAAAAAAATGGCTGTTATGTATAAGCAGAATTTTCCAAGTCAATCCGAAATAAAGCGGTGAAAAGTTTCCAAGCCAGTGAATCTGTAAGCTAGGCACTGTAATGACATTTTTTTCTTTTTATGTAAGACGCATATTTTTCGCTTGCGGTGTACGCTCGCAATCGCTACAAATCAAACCACAACTCTCACATTTATTTTCATTTTATTCATCTAAATGGTAACCATATATAGAACATATGTACATATAAAAAGCATTCTTATATTTTTATTGACACAAGCACTTTGAAACGTTTAAATTGTTAGCGCTATTATAATATCCAATTCCACACATTCCGTGCAACACCTAACCACAGTCACCCCATGACATTCCTCTGAGGCCTACACATCGTCGTCGAATTATTTTCCCCATGCACCCCACTCAATCGTAGAGATTGTCAAAGGCTTAAATGAAAACCGGCAAATTGGTGATGAGTTTGACACTTTCTAGTGATAATTTGATTGGTGATCGGTTAGGTTGCATTTTTTCGTTCGCATAACTTTTACATTATAGTGAAAAGTGTTTTATTAAAAAAAAAATTATTAAAAAAGAGTGAAAAAATAAACCAAAGATTACACCCAACGATACTGTGGTTTGCTTCAGTTTAAAAATACTTATTTGAATATATGAAAATGCTGAGAAGATTACTCTCGAAATATCCAAGGGGGTTTAAGCGCGTAAGTTGGAAAAAAATATAAATAAAAAAATTATGGAACCTGTGCGCTGAAGGAACAATAAAATGAAATATAATCATATAAAATAAAGTGAAAAAATTAAATATTTTACAACCTATATTAAATGAGTTTAAGCGTAAAGTGTAAATAAAATTTCCTTCCCAAAATTATTTTGAACGCAATTCTATGTACGAGTACTTTGTCGCACAACTGCCGCTAAGTCTGATTTATTTTTACAGGAGATTGTCGCTTTTCTGCTATGGAAATTTTAAAATAAAAAGTTTGTTTGCATATCTGTGCACTTGTTGATGGAATTTAATTGAGTTATTTGGCTACTTCAAACGCAAAGATTGAAAATAAAAATAAAGGCATTGAATTTGTCATAAGGCATAAGTCATTAGCCATTGCTTGCGTTCGAAAAATTGCAAATACAAGAATAAGGATTATTTTTGATCGAAAAAATAAAAATCAAAAAATATCGATCAAATATGAACGGAGAGTAAAAATCGTCAATATAGCGATTGGTTTGATTCAAAAAAATAAAACTTAGAAAATACAATTAAAGTTGCTGGAAAAAAATAAAAAGACAAATATAACGACTATTTTTATCAAAGGAATAAAAATCACAAACAAGGGATATGCAATGATTTAAAATGAAAAACAAACTTCTAAATGAAAAAAGCCAGATTTATATAGCATATCGCATAAAGATTAGATGGATATGTTCAAGTTTAGTTTTCAACGAATTCTTGTCAATATTTTTTTGTTCCGAAAGAATCAAAATAACGAATATTTTTGATTCCTGCTCTACAAGGGAATCTCATTTATTTCACGTCCCGTTATTATTTTGCCTCTATTCAAAAATCGACTGTGGCACTTATGGTTTTCTAACGATACGAGAATAAATATTCCCATTGAAGTTCTATCGTAGTTATATCATCTACACTATATAATTTTTTTATTTTTCGTGAGCACCAAGTACTCGTACCTTGGGTTTCAAAACGGTCAGCCAATTTTAAATTGAAAAAAAAAATGTTTTTTTTTAGGAAAATTATAAATTAGTGCATCAAAGCAAAAAATAGTGCGTCTTTGCAGCGTAAATTTTGGACTTCATGCGAAATAGTATTTTAAAATATACAATGCAAATAGCTAAAATTTATTTAAATTTTATAAAGGAAAAAGTGTATAATGTACATAAATGTTTTTTATTGTTTTTGTTTTTTTATTAACTTAACTATACATCAATTTATGAGCAAATTGTGATATTATTGAATAAACTTTAAGCGTTTGCAATTACAACAGAAATATATGTTTGAAAATACATTTTTTGCCAAAAACTTTTGTACCTTTCTTACAAGCCCTAAATTTTTCACCTTCAAAAAAAAGGGGTTAGATAGAATAAAATCTTCTATCACGAGATATGTACTTATATGTATTTATAGGTGTCCGAAAAAAAGCAAGAAAAAATGTTCAAGTCGCCTGTATCGCCTTTTCTGGCCCTTAATGGCTTTCAATGACTTTAGGTATTTTTAAGTTACGAGTATTCGTTTATTTTTTTCAAAAATAATATCCAACCTAAGATATGTAGATTTAACCTATATGCATACCAAAGCAGATATTCGATAATAATTCATTTTTGTCTGTGCATAGATTTATTGATTTGCTTCCGCGTTTGCAAAGTCAGCTTATTTATTGCTATTTTTTCTATTTCAATTGTCGATTTATTTATAATTTTTATTCGATTAACAATTTTAATGACATATTGCCATACACACATGCACACACACGTATGTACCTACATAGTTACATATGTATGTACTACGTTGTCAACCAAGAGGGGCACAACAACGAAAACGTGTGCGACAAACGTGGCTCTTATGGTACGGTTTTATTGCATTTTTAGTATCTTTTACATAAACAAAAGGGTGTGTCAATATATATCTAGTCCCTGTACAAATCAAATGTAATGCGTGCACGAAATAAATGAGTATAAAATGACTTTTTAAAAATTTAACAACTATGAAATCGACATAGCTTGACAAAATAAAACTTTCGACTGCAATTTCTTTGAGGTCCTTCATCCTATAAAGAAGTTTTGTATGTCAATCGAAGCCAGTGTTCAGTAGTTTACCATCCTTTTTAATATTGATTGAGAAGTGTAAGAGTGAAAAGTCAATATATTTGGAAAACTTTACGGTGCCTCAAACAACTGCTCAGATGGTGATTTATTTGAAATTATTACATTGTGTTAATTTTTCATAAAACTTCAGTTCGCTAAATAAGAAAAAAAATATGAATAAAAATTTTAAACTTTGTTGAAAATTTCTATCAAATTTCATAAAACTGTTGAAAAATTTTTAATCAGAATTTTTTCTGGATATACAGTTTTATAGTGCATTTAATTTTAATATAATATTGGGCATGTCTGAAGTCACCGAAAATTCGGGTTTATTTTTGAACATTTTTTGGAAACTTTTACGCACTTTTTCCATATAATGGTTGGATTTCAATATACATACATAAATTTTCATTGATTTCTAATATTATTTGTGCTGCCCGTCTTGCACATCTTCCGCTGTATAAACTGCTTGTGATAAATGAAAAAAGTTTCAAAAATAAAAATTTCGAAAAATTTATAAAAATCAATCTAGCTTCATGAGACTTACAGATAGATACCAAAATTGTATACTAAAGTTAAATGAGCTATAAAACTGCACACCTAAGAGGTTTCTAAAAGATCTTTTAAAAAGTTTGAAAACTTAATGAAAACTTGTTGAATTTTGAGGAAATTTGGTTTTATAAAAATTTAACAAAATCATTGTATCAGTCATTCGAATCATCTTGTATACAGAAAATGCTCAAAGACAAGCAATATTATATTCAGCTGACAATCTAATTTATTTTTTATTCGACTAAAGAAAAATTAAGCAACAAAATTAATAAAACTTTTTGCGATTTCTAGAGATGTGAGCTCGCATGAATTTTCTGAGACCAAATATGCTTAAAATTTATTTTTTCCATAAACCTAGTTGCAAAATTTTTACTATAAGCGAAAATAGTTGAACAAAATTGGTGTAATATAAAAATACGATTCACTTGAAGCGGCGAACAGATCTCTGATGTAGCACTACCTAGATATCGCCCTATTCGAAACTTTGAAGCGCCTCCAATGCAACAAGAAACGCTCCCATCACGTTTTCGCAATTTAACCACCCCTTGAGCTAATTCCATGGTATTTTCCTTGTTTTTTTTTTTTTTTTTTTTGTATAAGATCTGGATTTTTTGGTGGGTGTTCTCCGGCAAGACTTCCAAAATCGGGGCATCAATCCGTGTATTCAAAAAAAAAATCCCACAGATAGAAATTTAGTGGAGTTAAATTTGTAGATCTTGGTGTCCTGGGAATACTTGCAAAACGCGAATATCAAACGACCTGATAGAATGCAGTGTTCCGTAGATATTTCACACAAAATCGAATAATATTTAACTTGCAAATATCATAAATCAACTGACATTTGAGCTGGCACCTGCAACGAAATATGGCATCACGGCTTTTGCTATGGCTGTATTTAATTTGGTTACTTTTTTCTAGTTTGTTTAATAAGAAAAATGCAAAAATTTCTTAGATTACCAACACTGCCTTAAATATAACGGTCGTCTATTAGTATGTATGTATTTTATAAATTCGAAAACTACTCAACCGATTAAGTTCAACTTCATAGGATGTATGTATATGCAAAAGTATTATTTTTTTTGGTGCATAGGACAAAAACTCTGATAGATGGCGCGGGTGGCGAAATATTATTAAAAAGCTTATTTATAGTCTGATTTCATTCAAATTCAAAATCCATATTAGCCAACTAAGTACATATATCTAATTTGAAAATTTGACCGATAGGTGGCACTGGAGCCGGGATATATCTAAAACCCGTAGTTACATTCCGATTTAATTAAAATTTAGAGCATGCATTAGACACATAAATCGTATATATAAAAATCGCGTGTAACGGTGTTTGTGGGCGAACTCCTCCAAACGACCGATCCTCATGAAATTTTGTATGTAAAAATATATGTATTTGGTAGGTATGAGAATATATCGCAATGTATGTATCTTTTTAGCTCAGGAGAGGGTTGCGATCTGTTTTAAAAGTCAAATTTAATTTAATTAAACATAAGTTATATGAAATATTAAAATATATGTAGGTGTCAATGGGTTCGTCTCGGCTAGCAGAAGATCCATACATATATTTTTTAGAAGGATGCCACCTGTTTGAAAAGTCAAATTTTATGAAATTATACACAAGTTATATGAAATAGTAAAATAAGGATGCCAAATCATTTGCTTAGCTAGGAAAAAGTTTATGGGTATATTTTGAAGAGAGTTGCCACCTTTTTTAGTAGACAAATTTAATTTAATTATACACAAGGATATAAAATACTAAAATATGAGTATCACACTGTTCGCCTCGGTGAGAACAATATGCATACCTATATTTTTGAGAGGGTTGTGACCTGTTATATGAGAGATGAAACGAAATGCTAACTTAAATATAGACAGGACAACGTCTGGCGGGTTTTCTATTATAATTAGACTATTCAAAAATTTATTCGATAGGTGGCGCAGTTGCCGAGATATCTCAAAAACCCGTATTCACAGTACAATTTCCTCCAAATTCAGAAAATGTATTTTTCTAGGGTATAGCGAAGCGCGCCGGGACTGAATATATTTTTTTTTCGGAAATATAACTCTGTTAGACACTACAAAGAGTTAGTAGGGTAAAAAAGCAAACACAGAAATTAAAAACCTTACCAATATGATATATAAATACATACCTATACATACATACATATGTATGTACTACATATTTATGTATGTCTGTCTCGCAAAGTCCAAAGCAAACACTTTTAACAATTGACTTAATTCTGTTCACGCATGTAGATTAATGGAGGCCACAAAACGGTGTACTTTTCCATACATTTATAAACATACAGACACTTATACATACATATATTTACATCGCGATCATAACTTTACATTTCCATGTATGTGTGTGAGATTACAACTATTGTATAACGCGATATTTATTAGTTGTTTTTAATATTTACCTTTACTTATTGTAAATATTCTGTATCTTTAGTTTTTTTCTTACTTATTACCTGCTTCGTTTCCCTATACATTACGTACACCCATCCATCCCACCCTAATGCACTTTAGCTTATTTGTCAGTTTTATTATTCTCTTTGTCACGTAAAAGACATTAAGCGATAACTAATAATCACTAGCAGCCACCCGCAATAAAAGTGACAATAACTTTTGTAGCTATTTTCAGGTGATACCTACATACTATTGACAAACAAAACGAAAAAGCAAAAACAAAATTTCAAAAAAAAAAAAATACCAAAAATGGTGGTGCTATGTGGGTGTCAAATGAACGTGTTTTTAGAATACAAGTTTGTTTATATAGAATTCTTACCATAACCTATGGCAATTAAATCGAGAATTCCAAAGATTAATGATGTCTTCTGTACGACAGTTGATTGTCTGTCGTAAAACTTTTCGAATGACACAGTTGTTATAATAAGAATGTGGAAAAATTATGGCTCACTCAATTCAATTGCAATACAAAAATGTGTAATTGTGTAGGTATAGATATACACACATACATACACACACACACACACGCATAGGTGTTGACCATGAAAGCGTGTTTATCAAAAATTTTTGATACCATATTAACTTAATATATGTATGTATGTGTATTGTATGTACTTGCACTTGTACGAAAATATACATTAAAGTCACACGTCTACTATTTGGTTGACGTCAAATATTGCATTTACATACATACATACGAGTATATGGGAAAATACAAGTTGTACGAAAAATGTGTTGGGCATTCAACTTAAGCGTTTAACCAAATAAAACAACAAGCTTTTATTTTTTGTTTTTTGATAAAAATATAATTATTTACTCATATGCAGGCTAGAAGCCATATTTCGCTTCGAAGACAACACTGGTCTGCAAAAACCAAATGTGCTTCACGCCCGCGCACTAAGGCTTAGTTCTCATTGGGCACCTTTCTATTTAATATCGTATAATAGTCATTAAGGTGGTTTCAACATAACATTTTTTTTAAATAACAGCAAAATATGCTTTTATATATATAGGTACTATTATTTTTCCAAATTCAAAAACTCTATAACTTTTAGGAACAACCAGAGGTTGTTTATAAAAAAGTGAGTCTATAAAATATTAGTTTTAAATACAATATATTAAACTTGAAAAATTGAAAATTAAACTTTTAAACATTCAAAATTAAATTTTGAAAAATTCAAAATTTTTAATTTTCGTTTTTGTTTTTAATATTTGCATATATTTTTGGTTTTTGTTTTTTGTAACCCCATGTAACCTCCATAAAATGAATCCAAGATGTGTTTTTTTAGCTATAATAGATTTTGTGATATTAAAAAATTAACTGAAAAAATAGTGAAATTTCGTATCTTGCATAATTGTTTTGGAAAGTTTTTTTTTTGTCCGTTATTAGAACTTGGTATTAGAGACAAAATAATTTTCTAACCAAATTTTGTCAAGCTTAAATATAATCGTTTCCCATCATTGGTCGCTTTGTCATGGAATTACCCATATATATATATGTACATACATATAACTGAATTATATTTGTGTTGCCAAAATACAAAACTATGCTCGTCTCAAGCGCAAAAATAATATTAAAATTATATTAAAACTAGCTAAGCTGTCGCGCTTCACTACATCCTTCAAATTGAAAGAATGAGAGAGAATTATATTTCGGCTTCAGTGCCACCTATCGGTTAAATTAAAAAAAAGAAGATATACATATATATTTGATTGTAGTTGATACGCATTTTGAATTTAAATGAAATGGAACTGAAATATCGCGACCACATTGGCACTTATTGCTCCAATTTTTAAATAAAGTAGTTAAGACAAGTGGTAACCCTCTCTGAAATATAGGTATGAACCCTGTTCTCGCCGGGATGAACAGTTTTACACCCATACTTTTTTATATTTTATATTCTTGTGTCTAATTTAATTAAATTTTACTTTCCAAATAGGTGGCAACCCTCACCCAAGCAAACAAACCCAAGTCTAAAACCTTTCCGGGGTTGAAGATTCAGTTTTAATTATGCAAACAAATTTAGTTTTCGTTGGAATTAAGCACTATTTTGTTATATTTTATTCAACTGATTGGTTTTTCTTAATGTAAGTTTAAATAGGTGGCAAACTTCTTTAAAAAAAAAAATTTTGAGAATTAAGCTCTCTTTTGATATTCATGTTGAAGTATTTGATTTCAGTGATACCTTTAATTGAATTTAAGCTTTTAAAATGGTCACTACTCTCTTTAAAAAAACTGCCTACATAGCAACTCAATACGTCGATGATACGAGTATGTGGCAAATCTTATCCAAATCTGCCCAGTCGCCACTTGGCAATTTGTGAGCTAGCCCAGAGAACGTATATTAAAAGAGTAGGCTAACTAATGACCGAATTTCAGTGTGAATTGTCAAAAGTCGAAAAATCTTCAATATACCAGAGAATGTATTTATAATACGAACACTGGTGTTACTGGTAAAATTTAATTCAACCGCGCTCACAATTTGTCGCCGGTTTAATGAATACAATCGTATCGTAGTTTAGTTCACGAACGAAAAAGTGCAAGCTGAAGAGACTTAAAAATCACGTTGGTTTTTAATATTTTTTTTTTTTTTTTGCAAACGGTGTTTTTCAATTTCTTCTGCAAAAAGAAGTAACAAAAATCAACGTGATCTTTTAACCTCTATACACTTATATTTTGTTATACTAAAATTGGTTGGGCTATAAAACTGCTAGCCGAGAAGTGTTCTAAAAGTTCTGATTTAAAAGTTTGAAATTTTGTTAACATTTTTATGCATTTTGTTAACTTAGATTAAAGCATAGATTTAAACAGGTTTTATTGTAGAATTTAATTTCCTTTTATAAAGAATTTACGAAAAATTATTTTAAAAAATTTAAGTAACGGAATTTATCAATAAGTCACTGTCATATAGTTATGATAAGCACTCTGGGATATCCTGGGAAATCTTTTTTTTTGTTTTTGTGCCCGAAGCGTTATAAATCGCCTAAACAGGTTATAAATCGACTCGCTTTTGACACGCCAAGATAACTGTTGGGGAATAGAAAGCAATAGGACAAAAGTGAAGTTCATATAATGCAAATCGATTCAAATCAATGTTTGAAAATATAGCGAAATCAATAATGGAAATTATGACAATATTAATGACCATAGAGAGAGTGGTTATGACAATAAATTACATTTTTTCATTGTTTCGATTAGAAAAGAACCAATCCACATCAAAACGTTTCGACTTACGTCGGCACCAAAATAAAAATCGCGTTAGTTGTCGGATGAATTTACCAAAAATTATATACTGATGAGTTATACTTGTAAAAACTAGAGTGATGAAAATGAATATACATATGTATGTAAATACTTGCACATTCATATTACCCTCTCTCCAATCTTCTACAAATTTATTATTTGCATTTTAATAATCGTAGCAACGAATTTAGTTCTCACTTGGCATATTCGTAATTCTAAAATTACTTTTATGATAGTCGTTACGTCGTAAATAAAGTAATAGAAAATCTACATGCATTTTACTTATTCTCACATTTTTAGTCTTCGGGCATGCAAATGAATAAAATACTGCAATATATATTTCTAAAAGCAAAAATAATTCTCAAAACCGTATTTATGTAAGCAGAGTGTTCCAGAACTGAGCACTTTTTGTTGGAGGTAGACAGAGAGTGAAATTGACCAATCACAACATTCCTCTGTTGATGCTAGCCTTTCGTTGGCCTTAAAATCGATAGGTATTTTTCGATCTTGTGCGTAGATTTCTACCCATATTAAGATTTTTTATATTTTGTACGAAAAAATTTAAAAGCCGTGAGTCATTTGTATTTTATTTATTACGAAACCTAATTTTACATTAATTCTAACCGCCTAGTTTATTGGATAGAACTCAGAGGTAATCGATTTAGTTCAAAAATAATTTCGCGACAAATTCACCTTTTTGATACTTCAGCTCGATTATAAAACCTTTCTTGGTGGGTATATTTTATTTTAATGTTAAATTTCGAGGAAAATTATATCCAAAGGTCAACGAACTGTTAGTTGTATTCCGGAAGTACAGTTGTTCTCAACTCCATAGTTTTCAAATAAAAATAATTAACTTCAAATTTCACAATTCTAATTTTTTGTACTTGAGCCGAACTCTGTTGGGGAGAACTGATTAAATTTGAGTAATTCGAAAACATTGATTGACTTTTGAAACACCAGGAAATTCACCCACCCTAAGCGGCATATACTATAACATTTTTTCTTGTAGAGTAGAAAGAGAGTAAACTTTTGGAGTCAAAAGTAATGACACATTGTTTGGTTTTATAGCCAATTGATTAGTACTAATTTCTACAATTGATATAATCAAAAACATAATTGTGATTAGTTGCTACTAAAAAAATCTAAAATTATCATAATATTATTTATTATTTTTACTCTTTTCAATTTGCTTGATTACCAAGTGATTTGAAATCAATATATAAAAAAACAATAGTCATTGAAAAATTATTATGATAATATGATGGACATTGTTTGATAGCGATATAAAATGATCAAACAAAACAATTAATTAAATAAGATTATTTTACAATAGTTGGTTTTATAGTATATTCTGAAAAGTGCAAAAGTAATGTTATTTAATTAATTTGTTTTCATTGTTAATTAATTGTTTTCCACTTTGACATATCTCTGGTATTCAAGCTGAATTTTTAGTTTGTCCTATTCGGCGACTTATAGTAGAATTTAGCGGCCAATGCTTTCGTGATACATTTAATATGTGGTATGACTATTTTATGGGTAATTTTTTGTTCGCTCCCATAAAATAGACAAAAAATCACCGATACAAGTTCATTTGTTTTTGGTATCTTCTTCTTCCAGAACCCGTTGTCGGAACCTGGTTAATTTTTGGTTGTATTGTACAGAACTTTCCAAATTGTTAAATAGACTGGACAAATAACTAAAATGGAAACCAAATAAGGCATATAAAATTTAAAAAATAAATAAAATAAAAAATATATTTTTTCCATGAAATAAACATAACCCTTGGCCATGGTTGCATTCACGTTTAACCATTTAATGCGTCTTAAATTCGTAGGAAGTAGATGTGTTGGTCGATGTACCCTTTGCGAACAGTTTGACAGTCATATTTTAGCAATTAATATATTTGTGTATGATTTAACTAAATTTAAATTAACAAACAGGTGGCAACGCTAATAATCTTAGCTATGAACCTTCTCTCCGATTCGAATCATTTGACACCCATATGTTAATATTTCGACTTTTCAAGCAGGTGGCAAGCCTCTTCAAAATATAGCTAGCTATAAATCTTCTTACGAGTATCAGCGGAACGAACCGCTTGATACTCATAATTTAATATTTTGTATACTTGTGTACAATTTCATCATATATGTATGTATGAACCTTCTCCTCACCGAGACAAACCGCATGATACGCATATTTTAAAATTTCATAGAAATTGTGTAAATTTTAATTAAGTTTAGCTTTTCAAACAAGTGGCAACCTCCACAAAAGACACCCATATTTTTATATTTCATATACTTGTGTATTAGTTTATTAAATTTGGCTTTTCAAACATGTGGCAACCATTTCACAAGCATAAAATATAATTTACGACCTATTCTCATACCTATAAAAAATGCATACAAAATTTCATAATAATCTACTTTGGCAGCTGATTTGATAACTGTCTCTCTAGGAAATTCTATATCTCTATATAATAACTGTAATATTCATTTTCTAAAATAGCGTGCCTATGAATTTATCAAATAGGATTTAAGCTATTATAATATTATTATCAATTACAAGGTGATTTCAAACGGGCACGGCTTTTCAATATTTTCTAAACACTTGTAAATAATGTTTAAGTCTAAAGCTTTTAAATTGTTCGAACCTACATAGAATGGGTGTTTTTTTTTAGACATGTGGTGTTCAAGGAAATATACAATGCATATCATTTAATTTTATGACCAAGAATTTAGCTTTATGTTTTATGAATAAATTCCACTCGAGAGTCCTAATTTTCGACCAACCACTTTTTGCATCAATTGGGGCCATATGACAGCAATAACGCGCCGAATACTCATATTCTCTTCCACCAATCGTCTCGGTCTTATCTGCTTAGACAAGCGACTTCACATAACCCCACAAAAAAATAGTCCAACGGAGTTAAATCGAACAATCTTGGAGGCCACGCCACAGGCCCACGACGCTAGATAATGCGCTCACCAATAGTTTCCTTCAATAAATTTATTCTCTCGTTGGTTGCATGGCATGTAGCGCCATCTTCTTGCAACCAAAAGCCGTCCACATTAATCATGGCTCTATACCCTTCTCCATTTACTGTAACACACCAAAGAGTGACTTTTTGAGGATCACAACAATGACTTGTGGATTATCAACACTACAAATGCGACAATTTTGTTTATTAAAGTACCCATTCAACCAAAAGTGAGCGAAATTTTCTTACGAAAATCGTGATCGGTGGCCATCTCGTTTTAGGCCCATTCACCGAACTCGCGACGCGCTTGATGGTCGTTCGACTTCAATTCTTGCAAATGGCAAACCAAACTGAGTAGAAATCAAGTAACAGTCGTCAAAAAGACGAACTTCGAAAAAAGTATTGCCTCATTGAAAGCCACAAGTCTAAAGAAAAACACCCTTTACTTAACATTTGAAGATTTGCAGCTGTAAAGCCTAAAAAAAATGCATTCCTTACAAAATTGCAAACATTTCATAACCACATTTTGATTAGCTTCCATTTCTTTTTCAACTATTTTTTCATATTTTATTATAAATTAAAAAAATATTTACTATTTACGGCCAATTAAGACATATCCACGTTTAAAGTAATATTTTAGCCTATCAAAAAGCAGTGAAACTCTAATTTTGCTCTCTATTGGTCCAAAGCTCTTTTGCTGTATTTTACGATTAATAAAATTTTAAAAACAACCAAAATTTAGTCTTTTTTCGCATTTTCTCAAAAACAATTTTTTTGTTACTAATTCCGTGCGCAAAATTTTGTCCAGTTCCTAATTCCCTGCAAGAGTGAGTCACGAAACAGTCGTAATTTAACTAAAAGTGAGGCACGGAAATAGACTGTGAGAATATATGTGAAATTTATTATTTGTTTGCATTTGTATTTTGCATTTTTTAAATTAGATTTTGATTAAAATAATGATGCTCAGAGGTTTCGATTCATAACTTCTTTATTAAAACAAAGACTGGTAACAGTTTCTTATTTTTTTATTTTAAATATTGTTGGTCGAAATAGCACCGATAGTTGGTGCTAGGATGGAAAAAGGGGCACTTTATTTATTAATATTTTACTTAGCGTAATCCATTTTTGGGAAAATTCTACGAAAATTATGAAAAAATGCTGGAAGGAGAGAAGCTGAAATTGAAGATGTGAAATATGTAACTTCTTATGGGGAGCAAAATTTTCTTAGACTTCAGAGCTTTTTTGTACTGAGGCTGCCAAGTTCCATTGTGACCCGCTAAACTTTTAAGCGCAAATGAAAAAGAAGCGGTCGTTGATAGATTTCCTTAACAAAAATGATTTGTGCGTGGTCCGCTTTCAGAAAAATATCATGGTTACTATGTTGCAAGATTTCTGTTGTACAGTGTAGTTTAACTCTTTCGTAACAGAAAAAAAGACAAATTTTAAAAATTGGGACTCTGATAATTACCAATAACTTTGTCAAATGAAAAAAAATAAAAAATTATTAGTTATGCTTAAAAAATTACTAAGCGTTATCAATATTTACTTCATTTGTAAATTTACACTTTAAAAAAAAAAACTCCAATCTCCAATCACTCACTCACTTATTATAGCGTGTCTTTCTCAGAATTTCGGCTACTTAAAGTTTTACAAAATCAATATGCTTGAAAATGATTTATGACTTCTAAAACTGTCTCTTGCGATCATTCGTTAAGAATTACTTTTTATCTCATGCGATGGTGGGCCAAGCGAAAACATCGAGTAGACTAATTTTTTAAGAATGTACTCGTATGTGTGGATGTGTGTGTGCATATAGAATAGAATATGTAGATATATGTATGTATATGAGAATGTATTGAAATTATATGTACACATGTAGATGTGTTGATAACGGGGCTTATCACTGTCAATCATTGGTAAGTGCTGTCGAGCATGAAATCAAACAAAAATAGAAAATTTATCGAAAATTCAACAAATCAAAATTTTGAGAGCCGCTGAGTAGCGCAGAGAGCGAAAATGTTACTTATAATTGCAATTGTAATACGAAATTACTGAATTCACTGTTTTCGCAACGTGCCAAGAGGCAATAGGAACAAAAACAATAAAGAAAATCGCACCTTGCAATATATAGGTATATATATATATATATATATATAGTACATACATATGAGTATCTTTGTTGGTAGATTTGTGTAAATGCCTGACATTAATAAAACACATTCATCTTAAAGCTACTACACCAATACACTACTGTAAAATTCGTAAGCTATAATACCGACAATACATACAAACAACACATACATATGTATCTACATACCATACACCTACAACAGCAAGTCGCTTACTTAAATCAATTGGCATAACAATTAGAGCGGCGGCAACGGCGCCGATCCGTAAAAAAAACGCTGAGAATAACTTACCGCAAGTCTATGCGGTATAGAAGAATTGAAATTTCAGTTAAGAAGTGCTGGTCGTGGTGAAAGCAGAGATGGTTAAGTGAACAGAGCAACGAATTAATATACATATTTTTATATATTTATAATAAAAATGGAAAATGTAGATAAAATAAAAAATTTGTGAAAATCAATAATTGTGCGTGTTAAAAATCATACAGTGTTTATTAAAAGGAAATTTATTTAAAAAAATTGCAAGTCAAATTTAAGAAAACCCCCCAAATGTAATATTACTGCATATGTCGCTATGTATGTGTGTGTGTGTGTGTGTATAAAAGACTAATACAAATAACGCGAATGTTAAGAAGTTAAAAATAATTGATGAAGAATTGTTTACTTTTAAATGAGTTCACCGTCAACGTCGTCGAGCACTGCAATGGGCTTAACTGAAATGAAAAAAATAACAAAAAAAATAGCACTATTTATTTTTTTTATTTTTGAAATTTCGCACGCGCTCTACGGCTACGCAAGTGAAAGTATTTTCGCGCAGACAATGATACGCAATGTGATAAGCGTGAAAAAAGGGACACAGTCTTTTTCGCGACAAATGCAGGCTGCAAATCAACATTTCTCCGTTTTTTTTTCTCATTTTGTTTTCTTTGCTTATTGATCTTAAACTTTTTCTCATTTTTTTTTTTACTGTTTATGTTTATTTGAATTTTTTCTTTTCCTTCTAATTTTATCTTTTCACCACCAACGCTTACACGAAAATTAATAGTATATGAAATAACAAAATTTAAATCCGGCCAGCAATCACCAACCGAACGCGAAAGCCGACGCTGTGTACACAAAGGATTAAAGTTATTATACCATTTATTGTTTGTTGTTTTTGTTTTTTTTTTTTCTTTTCATTTTTACTCCACTGTGCTAATTCGCGAACCATAAAATTTGATGACGTGAAACATTATTGAAACAGTAAATAGCATGCGTATTATAAATTATCTTCATGCTTTTTTTTTTTTGCAGGAGTGAATAGAGTCGTTCGTTAGCTTTGTTCGGCTTTTGCGGTTACATACATATTTACACGTTTGTTGAGTTTCGTGAAAAAAAAAAATTAGATTAAATAAATTAGTTCAGGAAAAACTACTTACTTCTCAGAATATTTCTATATTTTCAATTACTAACAAATTCTTTGTTACGCACCGTTTGCTGATTTTGTTAATTTTAACAATAATAACTCATAATCTCATTATTTTTGGAGGTTTTCTGTTTTTTTCATTCAAATTTAAAATAGTTAAGGCTACCACAATGAATACAGAATAAAAATATTTCATCCTGCAGTTACGTAAAATTTGATTTTGGGATGATTGCTGATTTTTTATGAAATTTCCCAATTTAGGTTGTTGAAAAATAACTGTACGCCATAGCATTCGCATCACCATGTCTAGTTGTTTCATAGCAGTACTTTCAAAGAATTTGGTTCTTATCGGTTATCGGTACACGGTGTACTGAATACAGAAGGTGACGCCTTCAGAGGTACGGCTACTTTGGTTTTGCCGATTTTGAAAATTCTCAATTCCAATTAGACAAAGCTTTTTTCACCAATGGGAGCAAAGAGCCACTTTTTTTTGTTAATCTTTTCAGTTTCTCACTGAAATAATGGAAGTTATTCGCTGCATTCTTGTTTATTAATGGCGAGATCTGTCACCTCGTCACGGGATGGCGCAATCTTGTATTCTATCATTCTTGGTATTCGGTGTGTCGTAATCCTGATTATTACTTCCTTCTTTCGCATATACTGCTTTCTTTTAGTTATTGCTATTGATTTTCAAGAGCAGCTACTCAGGGGAACCCTAATTTGCTTTTTGTATGTGGCAGTGTTGTTTTTTTCTCTCCATAATACTACAGAACCACGATGCTAATCAAGAATGATAGAATACACGATTGCGCTGATTGATCAAAAATCTGGGAGAGTAACTTCGCTATGACGTCACACTAGACTTACTGGTGGAGAGAATTGAGAGGAAATAGGTTTTTATGGATGTTAGAAAGAATACACACTACTTTTGTTAAATACGTTGGAAAGAATACACACGATGCGAGCTTACACGCATACACGGTTTTTGTAAAGATCATCTGTTGTTACGTAGAAATACTTACTGTCAACATTTTTAAGAGAGCGTTAGTGGTACCAAAATCAGCGTCACCTTACGTATTTTTTTCACCATGAGTGCTAGTGTCATTTGAAAGGATAGTTTTAAATTAATATAAAACAAAGTGCAATAAAATAAATAGTTTACAATCAAACCCTCATATCTGAATAATCAGTAAGACAAGGGATATTTTTATAAAGCTCATATCTCCTTGATATTTTAGTAGACTTTTACGATTGATTTGCGCACAAAATTGCATAGTTTTAGCTGTATAAATGGCAGATTTTTAAAACAAAACCTCATCTATGAACAATTGTGTTGTGTGAGAGCACAGGTAAGGCTAAAAAAAAAACAAAAAAATGCATGAAACCGCTATTTTGATTTTTCAATATAAGCCAGGTTTCTTCGTAGCCGACTTGCAAAGGATCGCTCCAACTCGGATAAAATTTCAGTTAGTTGCAAAAGCAACCCTGTTCGCATCTTTCACGCAAATCAAAACGAAATAGATATTAAACTGAAATTTCTCAAGTATTTTCTTCGAGCTCATTCACAATAGCTCAGTTTTTTCCTCAAGTCTGATATCATTTTACCAATTTGTTCTCATTCCAATAATGTTTTTTTTTTGTTAAATCAGTGCTAATTTTTTCTAACAAATCAAATTTTAATTTAGAAAATAAATGGGACTATGCAACAAGCAAAACCTGCCCGAAGTTTTTTTTAGCTCCGCCAAAGTTGGTTTCAAAAAAGTGGAAAAATAGTTAAATAGTTAAATTATGTAAGCAAAATAAAAGGTTAAGACTAGAGAACGCCCGAACCTCGCTACGGCTTAAGTCATATTCGGAAAGTAAAGTTAGGTTCGGCTTCGCCTACAAAAATCCGAACTTTTACTGAACGTTTGTAAATTTTTAATAATATACAAATTTTATAAAAAAAATTATTTTTAAAATGTTTTTCCTTCAGAAAAAAGTCAAATGAATCTTTCGGATTTATTTTTTGCTGCCAAAAAATTGTTAAATTTTTGAATCATTTGTAAAGCCCATATTTGTCATTTGTTGAAAAAAATTTGCGTTGAAATTTGTATTAACATTTTTTGTTGTCAATCAAAAATCTAAGATTTTTTAAAACTCATTGCTTATACATTTTTTTGAAAATTTTAAAATCTTCGGTTCGGCACGCTCTAAAAATCGATGTTCGGTCGTTTTCTAGTTAAGACATATAAAAAAAAAAATACTAACAAAATATTTTCGTAGAATATTTTAACCCCTTTGCTCCCACCGAAAAGTATTGTTTTTCCTCTTATTTCAAGCAGCTCCTCAAAATACAAATTTGGAAATTCGTTAGAGGATTAAAATGTGCCGGAAAATTATTGTTTGGTAAATTTGTACTAGAACTCTCCTCATACAAAATCTTTATAAAAGTGAAAGCCCACAGGAAATAAAAAATGCAAATAAATCACCTTGGCAACATTTATTTAAACTCTCCTAGAACATTTTGGCCCTCTTACGGCATTCCAAGTTCCTTTTTTGCGTGGTTTCTGGAAGTAACGACCAATGCGTCACTTTTAGGTGGGATTTTATAGGTTAAAATTATCTACGAAAATATTGTCCGAGAAATTGTAATGTGTATGTCTTAACTTTTAATTTTGCTCAGGCATATATTTTAACCATTTCTCCCACCTGTTGGAAGCTAACTTTTGCTTTTATTTAAACCCATCCCGCCTGTTTGGTTGTTACACAGTGTAGTTAATTTCTCAAAAATTGCATAAGATACCTTCCAAAAATTGCTCAACAAAAAATAAATGTTGCGTCGATATAAGCCTTTTTGTTTAAAGTTCCTATTCCTATTAAAAGATTCTACTCCTATTTACTAGAAGCAAATTTTCACTTCACGTTTACTTTGTTTGTTTTTGCTTCGCTACGAAGCATAGGTTCAAAATTAACTTTAAAATTCAAAGCAAACACTTTCGTGATATTATCAATCAAGTTGATTAAATGTCTCTCTCTCTTAATGAGAGAAAATTGCCTGTTGGACATTTTATATGTGCATATATAAATAAATGTATAGTATATATAGAAATGTAAATATGTGTGCCTTTGCTAATCTAAGAAATAAAAAATTTTTGAATGCCCTTGTGGTTTATAAAAAAACACACTTTTGGCTATTTCGCGACAGATTTGCAAGCTTTACGTACTTACGTCATATTTTTTCTTAGTTAGCATTAAATTATTTCTCAAGTAGCTGAGTGAAAGTGATATGTGATAACGGTAATTTTATAGCGAAGTTGGTGAGCAATATGAAGAGATAAGAGCAACTGTTGAGCATTAGGTAATCGAATTATGTTGATCTAATGATTACTTGAAGTTTATACGTAAAAGGCAATTTACAATGATCTTCAAAATAAAATACTAGAGAAAATGTGTCTATATCGTAGATAATAAAAATTTGGGGCATTCCATTGTGACTGGTAGAACATTAAACTACTGAATTTTGCCAACTGTGAACTATAACTATGTCATTGGAACTTTAAAAAAAAATAACCTAAACTAAAAATCACAAGCAATTTCTAAATTCTTTATAACTATTATTCTCCTGAAGGTAACTGGTGGGCAATGCAAAATCTCTCAATTTTATCTATTTGTATTCAAAGGTGAATTTTAGCAAAGCCACAGTTTTTAATTAAATTTTTCTGTTAGATTTTCTGTGCTGTGAAATGTGTACTATACGTTTTCCGTTTTATTAAAAATGAGCTGATATAACCTAATAGAAGTAAAAAAAAAATATATCAAAAATTAACAAGAATTTTTAGTTCACTGAAACTGAATCGGTATTTCGAAACTTTTTCAAAAGTTCCGATTAAAAAGTGAGAAATTTTTATATACCTTTTTTTAATTTTGGCGATTTGTTATAAATTGCATAGAATGACTAAAACTTCGACTTACCTAAATTTTGTTATACAGGCTTTTTCAATAGAAACGCTACAAAAGTTTTTTTTTAAATAAAACAAAAACGGTTTGGGATATGAATTAAATTCTTTATTCCTGTGAAAGTACATTCGATGCCATTATGTATGGAACTCGATTTCTTTTGCATGGGCACCAGGGGCACGCATGCAGATGTCCAGACGCTGAACCCAATTTTCGACGGTTTTCAAGCATAAATCGGCCGATACTGCTGCAATTTCACGTTCGATATTCTTACGAAGTTCATCAATCGTCGCTGGCTTGTTGGCATAGACCAGAGACTTGACGTAGCCCCACAGGAAATAGTCTAACGGCGTCAAATCGCACGACCGAGGCGGCCAATTGGTTGGGCCATTTCGTGAGATAACACGTTCACCAAACTTGGTTTTCAATAAATCGATTGTGATATTCGCTGTGTTGCTTGCGGCGCCGTCCTGTTGGAACCACATATTGTCCAAGTCCACATCATCCCATTCGGGCCAAAAATATTCGGTTATCATTGAGCGGTAGCGATTCCCATTCACAGTAACGTGCCGGTCTTGATCATCACGGAAGAAGTACGGTCCATAAACCGCACCAAACCGTAATATTTTCGGGATGCAATGTTGACTCATGGAATACGTGTGGATTGCGGCCTGTCCAATAACGCATATTTTGCTTATTGACGAAGCCATTCAGCCAGAAATGACGACGACTATAAATTGGACGTAGCGCTCTTAAAGTTGAGGCCATTGACTCCGAATTTCGGTAGTAAATTTTAATAATTTCAACTCGTTGTTGGATCGTATATCTTTCCATGATGAAATGGCAAACCTTACTGAAGAGAAATGTCAAAAGAGCGGGAAAAAATATGGCGTCGTTTGCTGTCACTATCGGTCTACTTTTGTAGCGTCTCTATTGAAAAAGCCGTTAGAATAAATTATGTTTTTGAGAAAACCAAATTGAAATTAAATAAACAAAGACATAACTGTCAAAAGATTTGGCTGTGAATATATGAAATGAATGTTTTCATAAACAAAAATTACCAGTTTTTTTAGTTTTTTTTTTATAAATTTTTTTTAATAATTTTTTTTCATAATTGTAAACAAATTAATAAAATGTAGTTATTTAGCTGTAGGTTGTTACTCAATAGAGAAAATATATGGGTTTTCAAAATTTAAATAGTTTTCCATTTTAACATGGCATGCCCCAGTTGTCTGTTATCGATTTGAACGAAATTTGAATATTTCTCGGTTGCATTTGATATCGCGAGATCATTAGTAATCTATGCCGTTATCGTCGCAGTTATCGCCATTATTGAAATTATCATTATCGCTATCATGACGACTATGAATATATTTACCGTTATAGATATCGTCATTACCGCTGTTATTATCGGCATTGTAAATATATATTTACATATTTGCGCCCAAAATAAAAATAAATCAAATGCCACTCAGCCACTCACAAAAACTATTTGGCTTATATCATTGTTATATTTTTTTGCCTCTCATAAAGACGAAAAGGTATTATAACTTTGCGCCGATGTTTGTAGGAAAAAGAAGAGGGTGGAAGATCTATAGAGATCCAAATGAGCAGGGCATTGTGCTGGATCGCTTTGTCTTGCCCGGCTGTCTGCCCGCCTGCCCATCTGTGTGTATTTTTGAACGCAATCCTGGTATCTCAATTTTGAAGATATCTGACTCGGTTTACAGAGCAGTTGTATTTCTAAAACGTATTAAACATTGCTTTGAACCAAATAATATAATAAAAAAATAACTGGTTCACATTAAATTGAATGTTCTTTCTTCTATTATTTACTATCAATTCATTGCCCTTTTTGAGATACATTACTGAGAGCATGATTTATTACTTAGTTAGTGATTTTTAGGTTAGTAACTGTGAGAAATAGTAAATAATTTGTATTATAGAATAGAAGCACTGCACTTGGCATTATTCACATATCTACCTGGATACCGTTGCATTTAAAACAAAAAATAAATTTAAAAATCAGCTAGAAACGTAAAATTGAAAAAAAAACAAATCAACTGCAAATTAAACCGAAGCAGATATAACACAATAAGTAAATCGCAATTTGTGATACTTTATTACTTGGTTTTTTCGGTCTCTGGTTTGAATCGACAAAAGCGGACCACCACAACATATACTCCCCCCTATGTAGGAAAATTTTCAGATATTAGGTCTTGCGGTATAACTCCTCCATTAAAACGTTAAGAGAAAGCAATTCTACACTCCATTCACTTGAAACTTTTCCTCAATGTTTTTTAATAGCAGCATACAATGGACATAGCAAGGAAGTTTATTCCTGTTGTGCTATGATCCTTCAAATCTACAAGCAAAATTCCTTTAGCTTTTAGAAAAAGATTGTTCTACACTTCGGCTTGGTTTGAAACATAAATTTGATGCAATTTCGACTCGTTTTGATGGTGGTGTTTTTGAAACCTTTCTTAAAGAGGATCATCGAAAATATTTGTAGTTTCAGCGCCAGCAACGTTCTAGGCGAGGTTCATCATCAATTGATTATCTTCCCTAACTTTTGAAGCGATTAGTGATCTTTTACATCGCGTAACGAAAGTCGCGTCAGAATATCGTATAACGAAAGTAGGGTCAGAATCGCCTTACTAATTTCTACCACTATATTTACTAATTTCAACCACTATTGTTACTACTAATTTTTACCACTATTTTACTACTTTCTACCACAATTATTCTCATTTCTTCCACTATTTTTATTAGTTTTTACGACTATTTTTACTAATGGTACTTCTAATTTCTACCACTATTTTACTACTTTCTACCACTTTTTAATTAATTTTACTACTAATATCTACCACTATCGTTACTAATTTCTGCTACTATTTTCACTTTTTCATTAATGCTACTACTTATATCTACCAATATTTTTAAAAATTTCTTCCACTATTTTTAATAATTTATTCTACTATTTTTACTAACGGTACTACTAATTTGTGGCACTATTTTTACCAATTTCTAACACTATTTTAGCTGCTTTTCACTGCTATTTTTACCAATTTCTACCACCATTTTTATTATTTTCTTCCACTATTTTTACTTTCTTCCACTTTTTTATTAATGCTAATATCTACAACTATTTTTACAACTTTCTATCACTATTTTTACTAAAGCTCCTACTAATTATTACAACTATTTTTACTAATAGTACTTATTAGTTCTACCACTATTTTTATTACTTTCTAGTACTTTTTTATCAATGCTACTACTAATTTCTACCCCTACTTTCGCTAATTTCTACCACTATTTTTACTAATTTTCCGCTATTTTTACTAATGCTACTACTTATTTTTACCACTGTTTTTATTAGTGGTACTAATAACTTCTACCACTATTTTTACTAGTGCTACTACTAATTTTTACGACTACTTTTATTAATTTCTACTACTACAAAGAAGTTTTATTTCTGGCCCGCGCACTTAGGAGCATTTTTTTTTATAATGTTGAGGTGCAAAGCAGTACAATTTCATCATCCAAACATTATTTGGTTTCATTCTGTCATCAAAAATCTAATCACAACTCGATGCGCGCTATTTTATGCATTCCGAATTTTTAAACGGCGTCTGATAATATTACACTATACATAGCTGCGTAGCAAAGTGAATAGTAATTTAATAGTTGTTGTTGTGGGTGCGTAACGAATAATTCAATAATTTTACGTCATTAAAAAAAAGTTCGAGTACGAGTACACAGCTGATAGCTTTATGTTGAACGTTTTTTGTTGTTGGCCGTATTTACAATCTACTTAAAATTTTAAATCACCATTTTCAATTCAATTCTATATATATATATATATATAGACGTATGTGTGCATGTTTAAAATTGAATTTAAAAATTCGTCGAATTATTTCTAGTAGTTGTTAGTACCTGCATAACATCGCGACGAACGTAACATGCGATAGAAGCGTGGAAGCAAGCGAGAAGATATCTCTTTGGTTATATATGTAACTACAAAAAGTGAAAAAGCGGAAGTATATGTGTTACTTAAAACAAATGAATAATTTTTATGCAGAATCATACAATCGTTTAATAAATTAACGAATTTATTGTGTCTTCAAGCTAGCGATAGCTAACGATTTTTATAAAGTGTAGAAAAAAAGTCACACGGAAAGAAAGTGAACAAAATGCAATGAAAAAAATATTTATGGACGCTCACATAAGAAATACAATCAAATGAGCATGGAAAGTTTCAGTAAATTGATTATTTTTTTGTTTTTTCCATAGCTAGTCAAATTTTTAAGTGCTAATGTGGTCAATCCAATATGAATGTGTTATGAAAATAAACAGCGCATAGTGTTAAAAATCAAAAATATATTTATGCATATTATAAACGCAATCAACTCATAACTTCTGCAATAAGTTCCTACACACCAAATAAATTTTGCTATAAAAATGCGCAAGTGTTTCATAAAAATCACAAATATATTTCGACAAAAATCAACATACGCGCCACCTGAAGTTGAACACGTCAACGAAGTCTCGGCAACGGGGAAACATGTACGTCATAGCAGTACGCATGCAGACGATGACGATGAAGAACAGGGACGTAAAGAAGTCACCATTTCTAACACCGCTAGCAACGACAAAACCAGCACAAGAATGGTGAACGTCAAAGACAAACGGCGTCCCCATAGTGTGGCGGCCGATAAGCTGGAGGAGTGCAAAGATAAGCCGTATGATGATAATGACGATAAGGAAGTTTCAGAATCACAGCGCGTGAATAGTAATGTCAATAATGTGCTGAATGAGAGATTAGTAGTGAAAGGTAAGAATAAATCCAAACATTCTATGCACAGCACAACAACACCAAGTCTAGTAGGACGTGATGTGGTGCTGAGGAGCACCAGCAATATGAGTGATGTATTGGAGGATGAGGATGGTGGGGGAGGGGTTGATAAAAGAAACAATGTACGCAGTAGCACGCGAAGCAGCGGTATATTTCGAATGTTTTTGGGTAACGGAAATAAGAAGAAAAAGGAGAAGGAGAATGGAAGTGAAGTTGAAAGGGAAATGGAAAAGGAAAAGAAAAAAACGAAGAAAAAAGCAAAAAAGAATAGAGCGCCGCTAGCAGTGATGGAGCCACAGCAGTTGGGTAATGAAGAAGATGAGCTAAACGTACGCCTGACTATCGACGAGTGTGCGAAAAATGCGCCAAAGGCATTCAGAGAAGTGCGTGAAGGCGTTGATGTTGACAAAACAAAAAGCATCATCTCAAATGAACATAAAAAATCACAGTCGTTCGACAGAGCTGATGTTAAAATAGCGTTGTTTAATAAAAACATCACTCGCCACCCCAAGGCAGCAACCAACGGCAGTAATGATGTGAACAGAAGTGCGGACGGTGCACGCGAATTTACGCTGGACGACAAGTGTTCGCTAACGAATTCAAGACCAAAATCCGCTGAAGTGTACGCGGAACGTAGCTACATTTTTGGATATAAATCTTTTGTTGAAGATGAAAAGCCAAATTTAATTGGTACGCCATTCCCCGAAACGGAAGCTTTCAATTTCGAACAAGCGCTCAATCGCAAAACAAGCGAACGTCATTTAAGCGATCCAGGTAGTAAACGAAAGCTAGATGTGAAAATCGAATCGTCGGCGCACTCGAATGTCGACAATATCACACCAAAAACGCCCGAGGAGATCGAATATGACGCCCATATTGCGGCGGAGAGCGCTGATATTATGACGCCACTACCGCACACGCTTACCTTTCATTCGGGCCGCAAGTCGCTCAGCGCTGGTCGTACGCTCGCTTCAGATATTGCCGATATGATAAGAAATTTAGATTCGCAAACTTTGTGGTTAAACAACATGACTGTTGAGGAAAAAATGGAACTTATGAAGCGCTTCGAACAGCAACCCCAAGTGCAGGAAGAAAATCAGACGTCGTCACAAACTCATCATCCTCATCATCAAAACCATCACGCGCACACGTCACATCAACATAGTCCGGTTCGGTGGTCATCGTCTGGTTCACGTAAGAATCGCATCTCGCTTAATTCGAATTCGATGACACAACAATTACAGGGTAGTGGTGGTGGTGCTGACGAGTCGACGTGTGACGCAGATGACGACAATGTGGAGGTAGTCTTACGTCGCAAATTTATTGACTACCCCGGTGGCGAGACGGTGACTCTATCCACGTGCTTATATGAACGTCGTCTACCGAAATGTCCGAAACTGAAGTTGTTGGTGCGATCAAATCAAAACGACGATCGAGAGGAAGGAAGCGGTGAGGTAGGCAATTGTATCATCCATATTGTATGTCCATATACTCTGATTAATGAAGCCCCATTATATTAGAGCTCATAAGGCTATTGCCCGGGATCTCACCCCATATTAGGTGATACTCTAAGGCCTGGGGAAGGAGTTTCAATGCCAGTTGAATTCTTGTGGGCCAATCAACTGACTTAGTTTCTCAGCGTGAAAACCGCTTTTAATTTAATGAACATCTAGCAAGCAATTTTTGTGGATAATAAATATTTTCACTAAACTGTAGACATTCACACTAGTCGGATAAAATTTTTTGACAAACAGAACACTCGAGAACAGTAATACATTGGACTCTCCCTCCAAAGCTGCTTACTTACTTACTTAATTGGCGCTATAACCTATAAAGAGATTTTGGCCGAGCTCAACAAATTGCGCCAATCACTCCTTCTTCCTGTTAACTGGCGCCAATTGGCCAATTCCTCTACTACCCCCAGCTGGTATCGCATTGAATACTTTCAGGGCTTGAGCATTTTCGTCCATTCGCACGACATGTCCCAGCCAACGTAGCCGCTGTATTTTAATTCGCTGGACTATGTCTTGGTCGCAGTAAAGCTCAAACAGCTCATCGTTCCATGGTATGCGGTATTCGCCATCGCAAAGACGTAGAGGTCTATAAATCTTTCTCTCAAACACTGCCAGGTTCGTCTCATCCGATGCTGACAGTGCCCATGCTTCATTGCCATACAATAGCACGGACATGATGAGAGACTTGTAGAGTGTGGTTTTGGTTCGTCGAGAGAGGGCTTTACTGCTCATTTGCCTACTCAGCCCGAAGTATCACTTGTTGGCAAGAGCCATTCTACGTTGGATTTCCAGGCTGACATTATTGTAGCTGTTAATGCTGGTTCCCAGATAAACAAAGTCCTCCTTTTTTCGCAAATGTAATTGTCAATAGTGATGCAGAGCGGAGACGCGAGTGCGCTGACTGTTTATTTGATGACAGGAGATACTGTCACTTCCAGACTCATACGTTCCACTTCTTTATCCAGTTTGGAAAAGGCAAAAGTAACGGCGCGGTTGTTGAGGTCGATGCAGCTCGAATTATCTTTTCTAAAATAAGGCTAGTAATTAGTAGATTAATCTCCTTAACATCAGATTAAAGTTAATTTCAAGTTGGGTAAGAAATCCTTCTCACTTATCTGATTACATATCTAAGTGATTTGTAACTAGATACATACGTTTGCTGTACCATAGACAGCTTATCTGTATAGAGCTTGCAGGAAGCAAATAAGGGCCACTTATTGCGACCTAATAATTATCATCTCGAGCAAAACGAATATTGTGCTTTCTACAGAATGTTAGTCAACCAAAATTGCAGCCCATTCGCCTAAAACCTCGTAAGCACAATCAAGGGGCGGATAGATTTTTACTCTTCCAAGTATTTTTCTATTACCAAACCACCACGGCAACTTCCACGCTAAGATTTAAGCAATCACAACTTTTTGATTTTCTCCACTGCTGAGTGGAACTAAAACTGTTTTGATCCCTACTTCAAACAATAATATTGAAACGTCGATAGAAGGTTAAAATGTTCTAACGAACTATTCGCCGGGGAATTTCACTAGCAGTCTTCTCAGATCAAATCTGTATGCGTTAGTTTGAAGATGGAATTCTACATAAAATAAAATGGCTTCATTTTAATCCTCTAAAAACTTTCCAAATTTGTTTTTACGAGTGATTTTCGTGAATTAAGGAACAAAACGACCTTTATAGGTGAGGGTTCATGAATTAAGTGTTCTACAAAAATATTTTATTGTATACCGATGACTTTCGTTCAGATAATTGTTTTAACAATTTTTAGTAGGCCATAAAAAAAACTATCAAGCTAAAGTCCTTCGAGTATTTTATTTTATGATAGGTCTACTTTCAGGTATAGTAGCAAAGTCGAAAATCATAAAGTTGTTCTCGCTCTGGTGTATCTTATAATAAAATTGAGATCTTGGTTAGCCCACTCATCTTTGTGGCACTTGCACTACTTGCCTTGAGGGACAGCGACGCCAACTCCCTGCTTTGGCACTTGGTTTCAAAATATTTCAGCTATAAATTATTTCATTATATTTTACGTATTCCCCATGTGATGATTCCATTATCACCAATTTCATACACTTTCACTTATGAATGCCATTTAATGACCACAGGATATTAAATTTGTTTATATAAATATTTGTAATATCGAAGTGTTCTACTTTTCATATCGCCAGACAAATATACATACATACATAGTTGTCGCTGTTAATCGCCCCCGCTTGCTTTAAATTTGTAAATATTTTTATTACACAGTTTTTAGTGATGTTACGAATATGTATATGTATTAGGGTGGTCAGAAATAAAAATAAAATCAGAATTTTACCACAACTTTACCCCTATTTTTAAAAAAATATTCGGAGGTTGCTCAATGTTTGCAATTTCATTTTTCTTAGAATTTGTATAGAATCAGTGAAAAGTAATATTTTACAAAAAACAAACTTAGTTTATTTTCAAGATACTTCAAAAAATAATACCCAAATATTTGTTTTAGCATTTTTTAATATTAACTCTCCTTATGGGTCTATTTGGCTTCTATTTTTGTGCCTCTGGAAGGAAGATCCGTAATAAATAGTTAATTTTAAACAAATTGTTGAGTAAACAATACAGTACTATCTTTTAAAGTCTTCTGGAAAGTATTGATATATAAAAATTAATCGACCCTTAAATATATTTTTATCTAAATAAACAAAAATTATGGTCCTACTTTAATTCTACAACTTACATTTTTGGACCACCCTTATGTATATGCATTGCTCTATTTACGCCTCAGCTCACCTTCATTCATATCCTCCAAGAAGCAGAAAGCCCCTCCACATTCAAATATTGTAGGAAATTTGCACAGTAACATAACTTTTCCAACTCTTACAAAAATTCTCATTCAAAAAAAAAAAATTTATTTCGCTAAACAAAATAAAAGACCTCTTTAAGTGCGCAAATAAAAATAGTTTCTATGCAAAATGTGAAATATTGTGAAGTACACGGGGTATTTATTAAACAAGTATAAACAAATATTAGAAATTACGTAAACAAATGTTAATGTTATGGCCGCCAAGCTTTGCTGGGCTCATTCGCTGTTGTAGCATTCGAGTAGGGTGTGGACGTGCAAAGGCGTATGATGATCTATAGACATATAGTCTATATGCGTGTATGTATGTATGAGAGTTGTGAATTGTTTAGATTACAAATTACAATATGTATGCTGAATTTTTTGGCTTTTATTAAAACCTGCTGTGAACTAATTTCAATATTTTAAATCATTTGTACTTAACGTATTTTATTTATAGCTATCGATTGGCGATCACCACAGCCGAAATATTTTCAAATTTCTTCTTAAAATATATATGTACATATGTAGCGCCATTTTGATAATTTTTGAAAATGTGTTAGGTTAGGTTACTGTGGTAGTTCCCAAAGGGAACTCACTTAGACATAGTAGGAGTCCGTTGTGATACAATGTGTACAATGTGTGACAAATGTGTATTTTGCTTGATTATTGTTTATGCCTTTTTTTTATAGAAGTATAGCTAATTTTATAACAAGAACTCTATAGACTCAAATCTCACACTGTGTGCAAATATTCGAAAAATTCGGCAAAGTTTTATCTAAGAATTCTGAATTTCTACAACTTTTCCAGAAAAACTCAAATGTATTTCAGAAATGGGCAAATGTATTTCAGAAAAGGTCAAATAAATTTCAGAAAAATACAAATAAATTTCAGAAAACAACAATTATATTTGAAAAATGTCACATACATTTCAGAAAAGCACAAATGTATTACAGAAAAATGTTTTTAGCAAATTTTTGACAAGTAAACTTTTGTATATGTCCATTTTGTTATAATAGAATATAATTTTTTATTTAAAAACTACATGGACTTTTATAGTTATATAGTTATATATATATAGTTATGGTGTGATCCTTTTCCACCATCTCCTGACAATTTATTTTCATTACACCATAGTTATGTTCGTCGAAGGGGGAAATGGGGTAAGGGCAGAGGCTTAATTTTTAAATGGATTTAGTAACCGTTATGTTTTATCATCATATCTCTGGAATACATTTGCACTTTTCTGAAATACATTTGTGATTTTCTGAAATGCTGTGGGAGATGGAGTAGATACAAGTTATGTTCGAAAAATTAACAAATAAAATTATCAAAAATCACTGGTTTTTTCGGCAACTTGAAACTTGCACTTTTTTATACTGAAATATAATGGCAAATAAAATTGCTTACCAGAATTGTTTCTACAAATTATAGGTCGTGGCACCACCCATTTTTACAAAATGGTACACAGTCTCTTCTATAGGACATATGTTTGTATATTAATGTGTGTAACAAGTATTTTTCACTAATTAAAATTAATAAAATATATTCAATAAATAATAAATAGATCGACTTTTTAGTATTTTTTTAAATAACTGAAAAAAAAAAATTTCTCGAACTCGAAACTCATTTTAGAGGTATGATTCCTAGGGCAAAACAATTTGGAACGATCCAAAGTACTAGAATCGCGATAATGCTTTGAACTTTTCCAGCACCATACATCTGCACCGTTGTGGATATAAGACGAAGTAAAATTTTTTCTGGGTATTTAAAATTCGGTTGCACCCGGTTTTGACTATTTCCTACTCGTTTGACATAAATATACATTGGCTGAGCAGATATGAAAATATCACGAAAAAATCCTTATTATAATAATGTTAACGCATACAAATGCAAATTAAAATACTATAGCTGTCAAAAATCAATAAATAACTACATTTATTTTATTGAAGTAATTCAAATTCTACTGCAAGACTCCGTAAATGTGCAAACATCATCTTTACCCTTAAATTTTGGAGATATTGAGCTTGAACTTTCAATCTAATTCAGTCTAATTTAATCAGAAGCTCGCAGTGCCAATGCCAACGTAATACTCGAATTCGTCATAATCTTACACAAAATCGTGTGGCACGTCTGTTTTCTTATTACGTGAATCGGATGTGAGTCAACCTTCACCCTTACTGCTGCACTCTTCGTTTTTGTATTATTTGGTTTTTGTAAATCTCTTGTAACACTACTCACCTTCTAGGTATACAAATGAAGATAAGTATGTCGTTACTCCATTTCTTCTCCTCCCTACGAAATTCTTGAATTGTGCCGAAAATACACGAATGAAATGTAAACAATACAATCCTTTCATAAATCCGTTTCCTTGAAATTCGACGCGTTGCTACCTTGTAATACAGGTGGGGTGGAAGATAAAGGAATATTCAAAAAGTGATACGTTGTACGCGAAGCCTATGAAATGTAAATAATACAAAAGGTGACATTTTGTTGTTTAAAACATGAACATTTATTTGAATGTAGGTACACACATACATACTACATACATACTTATATTCCTATACACCAATACAATCAAAGACGTATGAAATAAGAAGAGCCTGTGAAAGTTGATGGGTCGAAAGGGGGCTCGAAAATTTGCACATAACTCATTGTATACTTAATAGGCATATTAACTCTATTTTATACCTTGAATTTATGTTGGTATGAGCTTACATTAAGCTAGGTCGATAATTCTAACAGTCTGCAATGCAACATTGTATAAAACTACGGCAAACTTCATTTTTAAAGTATTAAAAAATTTATTTTAATAAAACTACACGGAAATAGGACTGATTTGTTTATGCAGCGATTGCGATGCCAACAATTACGAAATAAGATTAACAATATCGCAAAAACTTCAATAAAAATTCTAATAGTGATAGAGAATAAAACAAACTTTGTTTTATTGCAAAAACCTTACTCCATAAGAATAACTTCCCAATGCTTATTTCATAAGTTGTCTCATAAAAATCATGCTCATGAAAGTGAAGAGGAAGATAAGGTTAGGTTAGGTTGGAGTGGCAGCCGCCTGCAGCGGCTCACTTAGGCCAGTATTAGGCCCATTGTGTTACCACAAAGAAAAAATTTGTACCATCCAAAAAGAAATTACCCCTCACCAAACCATTTTGCCTCGCTGATGAACCTCAACAGACAATTTACCTCGGTGCTTGAAACCTCACTAAGGTCATCCAAAAACGGTGATCCCAGATATCGCATTCTGCTTTTAGACAGTGCAGGACACTTACACAGTAAATGCAAGATCGTTTCCTCCTCCTCGTCGTTCTTGCAGCTCCTACAGCATCTTCGGAAGGGTACTCCGATGACGTTGGAAATGTTTTCCCTTCTAAGAGAGAGAACGCTGCGCGACCGTTTCCGATCCCATTTAGGCCACGTCTGCCTTGAGGTTCGACAGGTCGTATTTTGCCTCCATCTATTGTCAGCTTGTTTATATGTACAATCTCTGAGTGGTAGTTTGCAAGTGGTAAACGGCATACCAATGAGTTCTTTATCTTGAAGAATCTGCTTGGTCGTACCTTGTCTTGCAAGTTCATCTGCCAGGCAGTTTCCCTCTATATCCCGGTGACGAGGGGCCCACATGAGGTACAGTCTGTTCAGCGCGATGTTCGAGTTAAACGTGAAAGAGCTCAGAGCTCTGATTGTAGCCTGGCTGTCACTAAAAATGAAGATATCTCTTCCTATAATTCCGGTCCCAATCTTCTCTACCGCCTCCATGATAGCTGAGACCTCAGCCTGGAAGACGCTGCAGGGATCTGGTAACCTAAATTAAATGTGCAGGAGAGGGTTTCGTGAGAAAACGCCTCCTACTACCTTATTATCGAGCTTTGAGCCATCTGTATAAATGTCAATGCTAGCAGGTGGAGTATGAAACTCAAGTTTCCGCTCCTCCCTGCTTGGAATTCGTGTAATAAAGTTACTTTCAGAAACCGATATCAAAGCACACCGGTCCGTGCTGCTCGGAATAGAGCAGAACTTGTTCAAAATACAAGAGTGCCCTTGGCTTTCAGGGTGCCACTTAGTCGCAAAGCAGTCATCGCTGCCACCTGTTGTCCGACCAAATCTAAAGGAAGGAGGTCTAAAATGGCGATCAAAGTCTCATTTGGCGTGGTTCTGAGCGCCCCACTTATGCAGATCATACTACATCTTTGCACCTTGGTGAGTAGCCTGAGGTTAATAGATAGATAGAAGACAAAGATAAAGACAAAATAAACATGCAAAGAAGCCAAAATAAATACGTAACTCAAAAATAACTATTATTTTGAGATTTACTATTTTTTACAACAATTTTTTAAATTAACAATAATTATTTATATTATAAAAGTTTCTTCATAATAATTATCAGCGAAATAAATTTTGTTTCGTCTTTCAATGACTTCTATTTTGAGGCTTATATTATAAATGTCTTTGCATAATAATTGTAAGAAAATAAACTTTTTTCAATCCATTTTGGGACTCGTTCTAATTAATTTTCCGGGCTTTTATTTTGGAACTTATATTATAAAAGTCGTTTCATAATAATTACGAGTGAGAAATATTTTTTTAAATCTTCAAACACGAGATCTTTTTAGAACTGTTTCGTGATTAGTTTGGGATTGATTCCAAACTAGTTGGATATCATTTCGGTACCAGTTCGGAATAACTTCTGGACTAGTTCAGGATCTGCTCGAACTTAGCTTTCATATTGTTTTTTGACGCCAAAGCGTTGCTAGTTCAGAAGTGATCCCAAACTGCTACTGAAATGATTTCCAACTAAAATATTTTGATTTTACGTAAACTACCGTTGTATGATAGGTGGGCGTTGTTTTATGTAGGATTTCTGTCTATAAATCCTTAGCGTGTACGCAATTTGGTAGAATTTGACAAAAAAAGTTTCGGAGTGCCGACCTAATGTTCATCCATACATATAAACTTCAATTTGGTTGTGTATTTGCATTTTCATAAATGTTACTTGATTTACCCTATCCCTTTGGGCAAAGTCGTAAAAGTATGCGGCTTAATTGAAAATGCTCACTAAACCAATCAAAAATGAAACTCAAAAAGTTCAACATACAATTTTCCTTTTGCCGCTGAATTTGACAATGTCAACTTTTGTCCGAATTTTCGGGGGTTAGTCGCTCATGTTCGATGTTGGATGTTGATATTAAAGTAATGGAATGGGGTAATAAAATTTTATGACGTTGAAGTTTGAAGTTTGCATACAGTAGCAGGTTATTTAAAATAATGCTATCAAAATAAATACACAGAGGTTATTACACAGGCTGTCCGCCA
Organism: Anomoia purmunda; assembly: GCA_951828415.1. Classification (NCBI taxonomy): domain Eukaryota; kingdom Metazoa; phylum Arthropoda; class Insecta; order Diptera; family Tephritidae; genus Anomoia; species Anomoia purmunda. The sequence goes on from OX639997.1 coordinate 51,744,748, forward strand.
AACAGAACAAGGTCAATTATGGGTGACTGATTTTGAAAATAGCCTTCATTAATTTTTTTGCAATTATCCTCTAATGCGATTTATTGCGCAATTCGCAAACTTTTCAATTGAAAAACTTGAATAACCTTTAGTTGCGTTCTCAGGTTATTATTTTTATTTACCGCAAAGACAATGAATATTAAAATGAGCACAAATAAGAAGAATTTCTGTGGTATACATTTTCATATTTTCAATGCAATATCTTTAAAGTCGATAATATTCAGTTTAGCTAAATAAAATGCAATCTGTAACAAAAAGTCTCTACTTTATTTTGTCTTGATATTCGAATTTAAAAAAAATTATTTCGGCGAAAAGTTTACTTGAATTAAAAATAGGGTCTCTATAAAAAAAAAAGTCACAGCAGATGACGTTCCTAAAAATATGGTGAGATTGTCGGCCGATTAATTTGTATCATTCAAAGCGGCTGGTGGAGATGGCATTGATCCAGGACTGTTTCGAGGGAGTTTCAGTCTGATCATAGAGCATTGGACTTGTCTTTCTAGAGCTAATTACTATTATGAATAAATACCGTGGGCATGGCGGAAGGTCCCCGAAGTTTTTTATTTCTAAATCTAGCAATATCCCCTTTGACTTACCTGAATCATATAGGCCGATTAATTTCACTTCCCCATCACTATGGCGGCCGCCGTCTGAGTGTGCAGGGTGTGCGCACTTCATTCAGTGGGCCCCGGGTTCGAATACTGTGCGGAATAAGTAACATCAAACACTATAGAAAAGATTTTTCTAATAGCGGTCGTTCCTCGGCAGGCAACGGGAAACCTCCGAGTGGATGTCTGCCATGAAATGCCTTCAGTAGGAAAAGTTCGGTCAAACATCAAGCAATGGTATATGTGGCAAATTATTATTATTATCATCATTTTAAGACTATGAAAAGATTACTGGGTATCCCTATCAAGAGCACATTGAACTCTTCTTTCTCTTGTACTACATTCAGTTCCCTTGCCATAAAGGGGAGTAATGTTATTCGACTTTAATATACAGGCGAGGTCAATCATCAGGGTGTAACTTACCGAAACTTAATTGGAGTTTCCACATTGCCTTGAGGTGAATAAATCACAGAGGCTAGCTTGCCTCTCGATCACTTGATCTCTGAGAACTTGTCCACCTGCACTTTGAGGATAAATTCCTCAAATTAATATAATTTCGGACGAGCTGCTGACGTTTTTAAAAATATTAGTACACTGCTTTCTATTGAAAATATTCAAATTTATTTTAAGACTATGCCCGTAATACATTCCATTTTCCAGTTATTGTGTACAAGTAGTTCCTTATATATATCTATGTAATATCTATCCTGGCCTCATAAAAATGTCGATGACAATTGCTAAAAAGACAAACATCCACACTTTAATAAAAATTAAATAAGATGAAGAAATTACCGATAATTTGTATTTATCATTCCATAACACTAAATTTTTTGCTTTTTTTTTTGTTTTTTGCAAAATAAAATTTATGTGATACTTTTTTCTTTTCTATCGCACAAGTTTATTTAAAATAGTAATAATCGTAACATAACTAATCTCCTTACTCTCTCATTGAATAAAGCTGCAAATTAGTGAGAAGTACGAGGATTTTCCAAACATGTACAAAATTTTGAAAAAATAGGAAATGCCAATTACCATCCGCGCTCATTATTTATAAAAAAAATGAATGTACGCACAAGACTTTCCTGCCGGTTTATTATAATAGAGATACGAGTATATACTGAGCAGAATTGATATTGAAAACGGATTGGAAAGTATTTCTAACCCGTAGGTCAAATGTTAAACACCATTACTTAGCATTGCATACCCGAGAAACTGCTAGAAAAGCAAAACGCAGAGGAAATTTATTATTGAACTTAGTAGATTTAAATCCATCCACGCACACGCATGCATATAATCCATGTAATGCGTTGTAAAAAAACAAGTACGAAAATATACTCAGCTATTCAAATTTTTCCATTATTAAAACATACAATTTGTGTAAACGTGGCTACCTAAACTAAAAAGCAAACAGAACTCAGTCTGTAAATAAATTACGCATACCACCTGCCTCACATCTTCTAATTTTCGTTACTCATACGCCCCGAGCACCAGTTGTTTTTAAAATTGCATATAGTATGACGTCGCTCAACGCAACTAATAGAAATTCGGGAAATTGCAATAACTGAACTAAAGTCCAAAAAAGAAAACATCAAACCGATATTATGGTTAATTTAGTTTGAAATCAATGCGGTTTTTTTTTTATGTTCCATTAAGTTATGCACTGCAGTGTCTCGAAGATTTTGAAGTAATAAAATATTAAATGCATATGCTGAATATACCAAGTTCAGCTTCAGCCGTAATTTTTGACATTGCCGGTGTATTAACAATGACATCGTTTGCGCTTTCAATTTCTTCCATTTGATTTACGCTTTAAACTTGATAACTAGATACATTATATGCATTTTCAAAAATCCAATCATTGATATCATTTATTCAACAAAATATGAAACCAATGCTAATTCATTTAGATCATCTTCCTCGGTTCACTGATATTTCGAGCCTCAGTTTTTACTACGTCATTTTTACGATGGCAGGGTTCATTATCCAAAATTAATAGTGCGCTCTTTGGTATGTAGAGCTCTGGATCAAGAGAATAAACTGAATAATCTAACAGATGCATTGATGCGGCAAGGAGGACTTGATCCACTAGTGTTTTTTTTTTGCATAATTTTACAGTAATAAGCCCATCTGATCGGAGCTATAAAACTGATCTGATAATAAATCAAATTTTTTAACATTGCCTCGAAACTTCACTACAATTGAATAGACAATTGTTGGTTTATTCGAATGGTTCTCTCTATAAATTTTTAACATGCGAATGCTATTATTATCAGCCGTTGCTCGCATTAAAATCACCAACTTCGTCCTTTGCCTGCAACTGGAGCGCTTTTGATTTAATGATATCGATAGATACAGACGCATTTTCTTTACTTTGCTAAAAAAAAATGAACTATGCAGAGCCTTTTCGATTTTAGTATATTCGCAATCTCTTATGATTACACGGTATCCTGCTCCAAATCCTCTATTCTCCTATTCTTCTCATATCGGTCTGCCTGCTTATTCGATTTTCTCAAAATTCTGACGTGCTACAGCAAAACGCCGAGACACGTATTTCTTTATTTTAAGCCTATTTTCATATTCTGTTAACATTTAACATGTGTACCAATCATTGTCGTACTGTGTAATACAAGAACAATTAAAATATGTATAACAGTTGGTGTAGCAAATTTATGCGTTGTATTGCACGTCCCATTCCTTCAACTTTAATACAAATTTAGATAGGACCTTTTTTGCACAACCGGCATTTTAAATACAAATGCACAAATACCACGAAAGAAAAAAGAGAGCAACTTTATCAAGTAAAGATATTTTGTTTTTGAAAACAATTATTATTTTATTCATTGAAAACATAGATGAAGAATATGTAAAAATCCAAAGAACAATTTTCATAATATTAAACTAAAAACCATATTAAATGGATTATTCACTTTAAAAGCAAAATTTTAATTAGAAAGGGCTCTTTTAAAAATTAAAAATTTTCAATATTGATAAATTCAATAAGATTTAGTAAAAATGAGAGGATCTCCTTATTAATTTTATTTACATGATTTTTAGCTAAAACCCCAGGAGATTTCTTTGCATACAGTTGCATATTTTTGGACGAAATTCCATAAAAATTAATAAACAAGAAGTTATCTCCTTTTTCAGCCGTTTTACTTTTCTTTTCAATAGATTTTAAATGAAATTTAAATAAAATTAAGAAGATAGTCTTTTTCAGCGTCCGAGCTTTTTTAGACGTTGATCTTTTTAATTAAAGGTGCACTTTTTAAATCTGTGTTTTTATTTCTTCAAAACAATTTAGAACAACGGCAAAGTACCTTTTTAAACAACAGAAATAATGAAAAATATATCTTGTGATTTTTCTTAAGTACCGGATACTTAGCTTTAGTAAGTTATGCTTAACGTCCAAATATATCTAATTGCGTTTGGATTTCCTTGAAAATTAAGAAGATTTACCTTTCCATATATTTTTATCATGTCTTAACTTTGCACAATCCCGATGTCTACTGATTACTGTAAAAAGGCAATCCACGTTTTTCTATTTTTATCATTGTTTAATTCAAAGACTTTGTACCCTCAATAAGTAGCATCATTGTTCGTTATATCTATGGAAGTTTTGCATACTTAGCTGTAGTTTTTCGAATTTAACTTTACGAAATTCGTTCATAGTACATTGCTATTCATATGGTGAGCTTCTCATTGTCCAATTCTTATATTATTAAGAAACCAGTTTTGTTTGTTTCCATACCAATGAGTAAGCAAATCCATTAGCTTTGAAAATTTATTCTAATTGCTGTTTGGTAATCTTTGACCATTTTGGGATATTGTTCTTATCTCCCTGCGTTTTTCTGATGGTTGTAAGTTGTGCAAAATGCAAGGTAAACAAACTTAGCGAGCAACTTCTACGTTCTGAATTGGAGTTTACAAAATATCGATTACATGCTTTGTTATTTATTTTTTTTTTTTTTGTTTTACCTTCTGCTTTTTGCGCATTCACTAAGTACGAGGGCTCAGTATCCTTGATAGCAAAGTTTTCACTTTCGCATGCGTTCTTTTTTTTTGTGATTTTCCTTTAGTGTTGATCTTTGTCTTTCACTTTAAACACTTACTTGGCATGTGGAGGTTAAGTAATGTAAAGTAAATTAATATAAATTACATTTTCCAGTCAAGTCATTAGCTCCAAATGTTCGCACATTTTTAAATTTCTTTGAGATTCCTTTATTTAAATTTATTTTTAATACCTAGGGTATTGGTGTGCATAGAATATACAACAAAGTTATTCAATAAATTACTTCGATTTTGTGAAAATTCAAGAAAAATGGATTATTCGAGCGACCTAGTTTAAAGTAGCAAAAAGAAACCTGCGAGTTTTTTCTCTCATAGCAGCTAGCATAGAATTAAAACCACGCCAATGCCTTGACGAGTGAAGCAAATAAAACAAGTTCTTCAATGTGCGTAGGTTTGATCAATAATCCGCAAAAAATGGGCAACATTTTTGAATTAAAATTTTTTTTAGCGGCCGTGATTTTTTACATCGCGGTACGAAAGTCACGTCAGAATCGCTGAACTAGTTTCTACCACTATTTCTACTAATGCTACTACTAATTTCCACCACTATTTTTACGAATGTTACTACTAATTACTACCACTATTTCTATTCGTTTCCACCACTATTTTTATTAATGCTACTACTATTTATACCACTATTTTTTTACTAATGTCTTCCACTATTTTCCGCCACTTATTTTACTAGTTTCTACCACTACTAATTTGTTCCACTGCTTTTACTAATTTCTACCACTATTTTCACTACTTTCTACCACTATTTTTAGTAGTTTCCTCCACTATTTATACTAATTTCTACCATTTTTTACACTACTTTCTACCACTATTTTTAGTAGTTTCTTCCACTATTTATACTAATTTCTACCACTATTTTTACTAATTTCTACCACTATTTTTACCAATGCCACTACTAATTACTACGACTACTTTTATGAATTTCTGCTACCACAAATAGGGTTTACTTCTGGCTTGCTCACTAAGGCGCACGCGTGTTTTTAAAATTAAAAAAAAAAGATATGCAAACATAACTTCCATGTATATATTATTTGTATATTTGTTTGAAAAAGCAAACATTCCTATGATATAATGGCGATAAAAAAAAAAGCTTGTTTTTTCAAAGTAATTTTTCTCCTTAGAGCAATGAAATTAAATTTTATGAATTCCAATAATAGTGGGCAAACAATTTATTTATGAACTAAATTATAGGTAGGTGTAATTGCTAATCTAACGCTTCTACTTTGTTGTGTATGCGATGCTCATTAAGTTGCATCTTGCCTTTACAGTTGCACAAACATTTTCTTGCATTCAATAAAGTTGAAGAACAATTTCTCTCAATAAAAGTTATTTACGCAAATACTTACTTTCAGAATTAGGCTGCGGTTACATTGATTGTGATACAATCTCATACAAATAGGCAAAATGTAGCCGTACGTGATTTTACGACTGAAAACACTCAAATCAAAAATTGCTGATGATTTTTTTTAATATCAGTTAGTTATATTACGTGCAATGAAAAAGCAGCTAAATGAATTATAATATTTTCATTTGAAGCGAGCTTTCGTTCCAATTAGAATTATTAAAATTAAAGACACATCTAATAGGTAGTGGCAAGAGAGCAGATAATCCACTTTTTTCACATCAAAGACCCGTTACAACCGCAAAATTGGAGAAGAGAATTGTAAAGAAAAAAAAGGAATAAATGTCTAATAATTGCTCTCTTACCACTCACACAATCCACTGAATGTAAAATTGCTTAGCTGTCCGGAATCGTCGGTTGCTATTTTTTGTTATTAGGTAAATTATTAACGGATTTTACTTTTCAAGAAGACCAACATTCTTAAGTTTAATTCTAACCTCCTGATGGAAAACCACATTAATTATACTTTCCATACGCCTTGAAATCACTTCATACAGTAAATAGGCCGTACGCTTTGGAAATAACATGTCAAAAAACTGTCCAAAATTTTACAAAATTTTCTCTAAAATTATCCCTGTTTATTTTTTACAGCGAACTCAATAATATGTAAGCGGGAATAACTTATAATACCTGTTTATATTTTCAATACAATTTCTATTGTTTCGTTCTAAATAGTTGAATTAAATTTGTTTTTAATGAATCTTAACATTTGCTGTCATATGGTATAAATAAAATGTTATTGAAAATATCTACGAATTTATATGATTTTTACGATTAAATAAAATTTAATTAAAAGTAAATAAAAAACTAGAGATTGCAAATGATTTCTTGGCCTCCTGATAAGTAGATAATATGTTTTACCGCCCTATGTTGATGACATGACAAAACTTACCACCCTGACAGTTGTCAGGTTCAAACCGCCTATAACTATGTCATAGAATATAACTGCAACGACTATTGTCATCATTATAAAGCTAAACCCCACTTTTACCGCCTAGTTTTAGGCGAAGCAAACCTGACAAATGTCGATATGTGTCGCGTATGGGCACCCCACCTAAATTTTAGTGCTGAACATTTTGAGATATTTTGAATTATGAGAAGGTCAAAGAGTAGTCGATTTGTGTAATTATATCTTAAATTTTCCGCACAAAAGGTGAAAAGCAGCAATAATATTAAAAAAACATCCCCTAAAAATTAATGTGAAAAAAATACTTCCAGACCCAAATATTTCGCGGACTCAAAATTCATTTTAGAGGTATGATTCCTTGGGCAAAAATACTTGCCACGACCTGTAGTACCAGAATTGCGATAATGCTTTGTACTTTTTATCAGCGCCATACAATTTGACCCACCCTAGTATTCATCTAAAGTGCGCAAATGCGTCGCAATACGTAAACTTCGTAAGCAAACCGGGTCTTCATAGAAAGTTTAAGTAAGTTTACGAGGTTTACGCATTTGCGCGTTTAGAGATTAAAAAGTTCCTATTTAATTTTAATCAAACCCCACACCGATTGGTATTATCTTCCTTTTAAGGCTTATACCCCTTAAAAAAATGTTGCTTTGGTTTAATAGATATTCAGTTCCTAGTCGATTAGGTGTATTACGTACATGTAATAATTAAAGTAGAAGACCTGAATACCTATAAAAAAATTTACTTATTTTCCCTCCAACGCCACTGTGCGTCGTAATTATTGTTTTTGTTTTTTTGTTTTGAGCTTAAATTTTGAATAATCTCCTTAATAATTTATCATTTTCCTCTTAAACGACATAAACGTCCTGCTCCTGTTATCTATCCGCAGTCAATATATTAGATGCAAATATATGTACATATATTATTTTATATCACGATATACTAAAAAAACAAAATATGTGCATGAGTAAAATTTGAATATTCTTTAAAATTCCAAGACATTTTCAAATATTTAGTCAATGTTCACTACTCCAAGAGCAATGGGCTGCGGGAACGAAATAATTTATCTTCGTATTAAATGTCAGCGCGACAACAAATACTCGTACAATAATTTATGCGCTGGCTGGCGTTGTATGTGCATATATATCCTTTTTGTACACAAACACATATGAAGCTATATATGTATGTGTATGTATGTAGATTGATAAAACACAACTCTCTCACCACTCATACAGCTAAAAGCATTTTTAATGCGTAACTTAAGCTACGAACATTGGAGTACTAAATGGATTTGCCATGATACCAAATTCAATTTGTATGACAGCAAAATGCCAAGCGAAAAACCAAAGTACGCACACTTTAGAGCGATGCATATGTGTTTGTGTGCTTATATATAAGTATATAGTATATCTGTTTGTGTATCCTTTTGCTTGCCACATACGTGTCATTTGGCAGATAAGGTCATAAACAAAAGCTCATAAAAAATATGTTTCTATTTTTTTTGTTTTTAAGTTTCAATTATCAGCACGCATGCGAGCTCCTTTTTTCAAAAAATAATACTTTTGTTTTCTCTTCGTTTTTCTTTCTTTTTTTGTCTTTGCAGCGATCTCTCATGGACATAAAATTTCCAACCGTCTTACCACCGAATCCCCAACTTAAGGTGAGTGGGTGCAAATAAATTTCAATCTAAGTACGCTTCTAAAATTTACCCCTTAGTTTTTTTGCTATTTTTTTAAAACTACTGGCCACAATTTAAAAATTAAATTAAATTAAATCACTTTTTTATATATTTTCCACTTTCCCCCCCCCCACACACACACACAGGCTTTATTGGTTTTCCACAAGTCGGATAATATCTGCGAAGTGGTAACGGAGGCATGTCATCGACAACAGCTGGATGTGACGGTGGCGCGAACAAAAGATGGCGCACTCGAAACCTTGTCCAGCACAAGCGAGGAGTTTTATCATTTGATTATCATCGATGCGCGCTCCACAAAACATTTGGATGCTGAGTATATTGCCAGGTATGTAGGTGGGTGGGTCGGTGTTTGAGATGAATGACTGATATAAATAAATGCATGTGAATAACGAAAGAAAGAATATACCGACATATTGGTATAAGTGAGCTTAAGTTTGGAATGTTTTTCGCTCCAGCTAGCCTGGCCCACAGCTACTCATAAATCATTGAAAGGAGCTTTAAAATTGAAGCTGAACTGATGTGACCTGAAGTGCAGCAATCGAAGGCACAATTGAATAATGAATGTCATTGATGGTTTCTTTACCGATTTTTGCTCGTTGTTTTTGTTTTTTTTTTTTGCAATTGATTAATATTCACTTTTCTATGTTTTTTTTTTATTTATTTCTTTAGATCCATACGTCATACAAAAGGCCATCATTTTACGACAATAATTGCTGTGGTTAAAAAGAGGTAAGTTTGAACAAAGCTTTAATGCTTACACTTGGTTAATTTGAAATTGTTCAATTTTCAAGCCACACTTTAACACAATCACTTAAATTTTACACAAACGCCGTTAAATTTTTGTATGCTCTTAGTTGGACAAAATTCTGGTACGAAAAATTTTAGGTATGGGTTCAAATTCGCGATTTATGGAAAGCTAAAGTGGAAGATATGATTCTTATTCTCTAATCTTTTATTGAAGTTATTTTGAATTATGGACAAAATGCTGGTACGAAAGTTTTTAGATATATGATCCAATTCGCATTTTATGGACAGCTAAAGTGAAAATATATAATTGTTTATCTCTGATCTTTTACTCCCCATGTTTACATTTCGAACGCATTTGAACCAGTACTCATCCAAATTTTTCAACTATCCAGATTAATCGAATATTCAAATAATACCCGTATACTTACTAAATTTCACTAGTCACTCCCTCTTCCTGCTAACTGGCGCCAATTGGAAATACCAAGTGACGGCAAGTCCGCTTCCACTTGGTCCTTCCAAAGCAGAGGAGGCCGTCCTCTTCTTCTAGCACCACCAGCTGGTACCGCATTGAAAACTTTCAGAGCTGGAGTATTTTCATTCATCCGCACATCGTTCCATCGTCTGCGGTATTCACCGTCGCAAAGGCGTAGAGGTCCATAAATCTTTCTCTCGAACACTCCAAGGGCCATCTCATCCGATGCTGATAGTGCCCATGCTTCATAGCCGTACAATAGCGCGGTCATGATGAGAGACTTATTGAGTGTGGTTTTGGTTCGTCGAGAGAGGGCTTTACTGCGCAATTGCCGTGTGTAGAAGTCCACGCATGTGGGGAAAGTCTCTAATCGCCATTCACCTCGGAGCGGCCAGAAGGATTCTTCTGCGCAATTCAAGCAGTTCACAACTTCCGGGCGATTTCACACACGTGTCCTCCGGGTAGCTCCCGAAAATCCGTTTGGGAGTGAGCTAAAGTGAGAAGGCGAACCTGATGGGGTCCCTCCGACGTTTTCGTTTTATGGGCTCACAACAAAAAGTCTCGGATGAAAGGCAAACGGGTTTCGGTATTAATTGCAGGTCAGGAAAATAAACCTTCTTTCATTTCTTGGGAAGATTGTATCTTTGTTAGAATAGGTCAAAGCAATAATGCGGCATGAAAATATTAAAGTACCAATAATTCTACAAGTAGCTAACCCAAACATCATTCATGAGTTACCTAATTCCATTCGTTCACTAGCGATATGTGCGCCCTTATTGATAATCGTGGGATAGCGTATACTGTAGAGATCGAAAGTTGGTGGAAAAATTATTCACAAAAAGTGTTCATTGCTTATTATTAGGTGTATTCGATTCGCCACTGCTCTGATCGCGATGCCTGAGCTCTGCTCGCGTTCGAACAAATTTGTGTGTATAAGCAAAAACAACGATAGCTAGCTATAATCGCGAGATCGCGAGTACGATGAAACTGGCCGAACTCGTTACATTCAATGATACAGATATTAGACCAGCTTTAAGCTGCGCATAAACGACTATCATGTAGGCGGACGTGCTTGCACTTTAGGTGCATATTCGCCGTTTGTGATGTGCGAACATTACATTGGAAACAAAAATAAAAAACAATTGTATGGTAATTTATACCAGATGCTTCATCGATTCTCCACTCGCTAACGGAAGGCGAAACGAATGTGGCTTATATTTATTTGCAAGGCATTGTCTGAAAGCTTGAAATTACGAGTATATAGTAGTATTTCTTTAAATAATTTTGCGCAATCACATTTGAATTTAAAATAATTGTATACAAAAAATTTACATACATAACTGAAGCGGCATTGACATTGGCTCTAATTTTCTTAGAACATGCTGAAAGGAAGGAATGTCTGTATTCATTTCACCTGTGTAAATATGTACACATTGGTACAACCATATATAAATAAATAAATTCACTTTGGATTTCCCATATTTTTCTTTTGTGTAAAATTAAACCCAGACGTCAATAAAAACAAATTATTCAAATGCGAAATTTTCTAGCGCAAAAAAATTGTATGTGACGCTGAATAAATGTGAAATATTAAAAATTGCACATGAACACAATACTATTTCTGATAGGCTAGCATTCTAAAGTGAAAAATAGATAGCAGAGAGGTGTTAAAGAATGTAGCTATCGTGATTTTAATTCTTTGCAGTCACATTCAGCAGCCAATAATAAGTCATGTTTCTGAAAAAAAAATACTGCAAAATTAGCCATTTATGTTATTCATGACTAATTAGACATTTTGGCAGACTTAGGCCCATCCCTAAATTGGCGTGTCAAGCGTCAATGAACTGTCAAAATTTCTCATGCCCATAAAATTTGTACGGACGAGCATCCCACAATAATGCGGCACAAATTGAGTTTTCAATTTTGACAGAGCGTTACGCCCTACAGTTGGGTGCGGAAGACAGTACCTAGTGAAAAAGAGAGAAGATAAAAAAGGAGAACGAGGAAAAGGCACACAGAATAAAACATCCAACAACGAATTGCGAGCTAATGAGAAAATGTAAAATATTTTACACGAGTTATTTTGGGTATAGCGCGAGTTGCCACTCGTTGGCGTTATTAGAAAACGCTACGTTTGGCGCGCCAATTTAGGTACCACAGTTAGATTTATAATGAAATTCTATAGCGTAGATGTCATATTACGGAGGGCGAATGCAATTCAAACTCCCTACGCCTTCACGAAATTTGTAAGTTTATAGATTTCGATACAAAATTTTCTTTCATAACGAAAAGTTTAAAGCATTTTTTCGAGTTTGCTTAGTTATTTATAAGAAATTGTTCTTTTAATAAAATAAAATAATCAAGCACATAGATTTAAAAAAAATTATTTACCCTTAGAAAGGAGTAACATTAATTATTGGAATGACTTCAATCAAATGAATAATTTAGTTAAGAACCACTGCATTTCTTAATACCTCAGATAAATAGATAGAAATCAATGTAATATTTCGAGGCATTTTATTAATAATTCTATATGACGCCCTGAATATATCCCCGGTTCGTTTTTTAGGTTAGTTCGAACATGATATTCTGAAACAGTAAGTTCACAAATAATTTTTGAAATATAAATAAATAATATAAAATTTATATTTAAAAATTTTTCTGGGAACACAAGTTTTTGTTTTCAAAAAAAATTAACTTGCAACTATCTCGCTTATTCGAGCTAATCTAATGGCGGAAATTTTTTTATAGCACATTATTTTCAAGTATGCAAACTAATCTTCATAATATTCACGGAAAAATTTGACAGTTCAGAACAAATTTTTGACAGTTGAATTCAAAATTTTTCCACCTATATGAATTTATAACACTAATAAGTTAATTAAGGTAAACAAAGATTGACATTTTAATTGCACCGTAAACAATTTTTATTAAACGCTAACAAATGATTTGAATTATTATCTATTAATATTGTGTTAAAAATTTATATCATTGTTGAGTGTAACAAAATTTGAAGAAAATTCTACACGATTTATAAAATATTCTAGTATTTTCCATTGAAATTCTTAAAATAACCATAACTTTCGATGCTTGGCTTCTGCAATCAAACATAAGAAGTAAGTTGAAAAAGTAAAATTAAAATCCATAGAATTACACACATACGAGTACGTATGTTTGTATGTATGCAGCAGTTACTTCTATTACTTCTACCCTACGCCTGTGGCGACGAATAACTGTTACCTTTTTCATAGCCCTATTGGGGCAATCGCAGTGTCATATAGTATTAAAATTTTTGTTTTTTTTATTTTTTATGGCATTACTGTGAACCACACACCGACTAATTAAAATAATAATTCAGTGTAAGCAAATTTACGATGATAAATGCCAAAGTAGAACTTGTGATAAAACTTCATTAGAAGGGTGCAAATGCAAGTAAAACTATTAAGTCCTTGAAATCCCTTAAAGCTAACAAAATATTTGTGCATCGTACTGTTGCGCGATTCAAGAAAACTGTGATCTTAAAAATTGCAAAAAAGAAAATGACCGACAACCTACCGCTCGAACTCCAGATGTGGTAAAGGAAATTGATCTATTTCGGCAAGAAAGATCGCTGGAGACATTGGTGTGGCAGAAAACTTTACATAACGTCATTAGAAAAATTGAAGATGAGTGCTTTAAAAAAAAATAGCAAATTAATGGCTTTACTACAGAGCGTCAAACGAAAATGAGAGCAAAACGAAGTGATCAGGTACTTCGTCGGTACGTAAGCTGTAAAGTGCTTTTTTCGACAAAACTATTACAGGACAGTTACAACGCGTAAAATGATCGCGTTTGTGAAGTAACTATGCCAGTTTAGCGGTACGAAAACGTATCATCCGTTATGACATAGAGTTATAGAGAGATTTCAGACAGAAGCAAGCTTGCTCTCCTTTTCCTTTTTTCCTTTTCCAGCAAGATTTCGATCCAGCTCACGAAGCTAGAATTATTCAGAACTGATACAGACGCGATCTTATGTATTTCGTCAAATTAATGACCGTCCTCTTTCCCGTATCTGAATCCAATGGATTATTCCATATGGACTGCCCATGTTAGACAAAATGAAGAACATAAAACCCTTGAAGACAGGAGGAATTGAAATGACGCTAACAAAGGATATAAGGTAAAATATCGGGCGAAGCCTGAGCTGATTTTCCGAAACGTTCGAAGCAGACAAAAAATAATAATATAAAATAAAAATATATTAGGTCTAGTAAAAATAAATCAATTATTTTTGCATTAAAGTCAAGGTTTAATTTAGCATAGTTGGAATAATCCGATTTAAGTCAAATATGCACCCTATTATTTCCTAACAAAAACTGGCCTCGAGCTCAATAAAATATTTATTTTTGAATATTTTTTAGTTTTTTTCGATAACTTGTTGCCATTTTGAAGCTAATTTAATAATGCCACTCTCATGTAAACCCTCGTCCATATTGGCAAAAAACTAAGATAGTCGATTTTCACGAAATTTTCATCAGCAAAATCATTCGCCAAAGACAAGCACAGGTAGTAAGTAATCCCATCGTGTTAGGTCCGAACTATAAGAAGTAAGCATAAGAACCTCCCAACCAAGCTTCTGGAACTTCTGGCCAATTTCAATGTGCGTGGCCTAGCGCTGTCCTAATGGAACCCAATGCCACTCCTATTGATCGAAACTGATTTCTTGTGCAATGTTTAGCTCCTGGGCGATCAAAACAGCTTATGGGACGGCCGGGCTCGACGATCCCCATTATTTTATGAATATTTGCGACAATTGGACTCCAGAGCGTGGCACATCTTTGATATCAATATTACCGGAACGGAATGGAAGAAACCAAAATTGCTTGCTCTCAAAAATTGAGTGATTGGCTGTTACAGTATCAGGACGATAAACGCTATTCACATTTTTAGCCGTCTGGCTTGCGTTTTCGACTTTATCGAAGAAAAACTGTAAAATATGGTTTATTTTCCATTTGCTGGTGGACACCACGATGCGTGCTCAAATAATACTGAGTCAAGCAATCACAAAACTGTCGAAGAAGTTTTTTTTTAGTACAAAATCTTATATTTCTAACGCATTACTAAAGCCATCTGTAGGAAAAAAATAATGGATTTCTTTTTACCAGACCTAGTATACTTTCTTTTCAAAATCTGCATCTGTCTTTTCTTTTCCACCAAAAAAGTTTTTGTAACAATTATTCGTCGCCCCCCTGTACACATATGTATTATGTATTTCGAAGACAAACAGAATAACGAAATGCAAGATACAAACTGACTTAGCAAATGGAAAGTTTTTGATTTGCTTGGGATCTGGTGAATTTTAACAGGGTGAATTCATGTGTGATCTACCACAGCACGTGCTCATAACTGCTTGTATGTATGTATGTATTTTTATCAACATGCAATACGAAGTACGATTCTATCTTGAAAACACAATTAACAGTTAGAAGAAGGCATACCACTTTAATGCGTTTTCATTAAAACTTTTAATTAACTCAATGTAAGATGAGCAGCAAGCAAATCGCACACAGCTCACAATGGCCAACAGGTGAGGGACGACGACATCAACCAAACGCATAAAATTGCGCAAATAATAATAAGAAAAAAAACACACACACTAAATTGAAACTATATGAAGAGATGGCGACAGGGGGAGATAGTGCGAGCGAGAGAGATAGAGGAAGGTTGCTTTCTTAAGTGCTGGCTTAATGAATAAATTAATCCAATAAGCGATTCCCTATCGCGTACACTTTCCGTTTATCTTACCAAGGAGGGCTTCCACGGTGCTACGAGTACAGTGCTAAGTAGATAACTGAAGGTGGGTGGGTGTGCTTTACATTCAATAAAATCAAATAAAAATTAAAACTAAGCAAAATATTACTCAGCGAGGTAATTGAAGTTGAGGTAATAAATTGCAGTTTACAGATGAAGACAAATTAAAAATTAATCAGTGTTAGTAGATTATTCGATTAGTCGATTAATAAAAGCTCTATGGACCAGTAATAAAATAGTCGATAGATTCGCAACAGTTAGCGCGATAGTTTTCGAGTCCCAGTCTAAGTTGTTTCCTAAAATGTAGAAAAAATGGTTTAAATATATCCCTGAGTGAAAAGAAGGGTTAAGACCTAAACGGTAAAATTTCGTGGGAAATCGAGAAATTTATTCGCATTACATTTTAAACATTTAGCTTCCACTTCTTCTTACTTCAAGGAATCCCCAAAAAAAACTAAACTGTAAAGTCGTTAGAAGACTAAAATGTTCTAGAAAAGTAATCTTCCGAAAATTTCACTGATATCTAATTTTCATATGAAGCTACTTGATATTTTATGTTCATTAGAATTCGGCTTTAGTAGAACATATGTAGATTTTATCTGAGAGAACCCCAGGTGAAATTTTTCAGGGGATAATTATCTAGAATATTTTAGCCCAAATTCATTTTATTCAGACTTTCACAAAAAACGGAGTCAATATAACGTTTTCGTGAGAGAGCTAAGGGTTAAAATTAAATTTATATATTTCGCTCAGTTAGGAATTTTAAATTTTTAGCTTCCATATAAAAGTGTCGTCTTGGCGCTTACTTCAAGAAATTCCAAAAAAAAAACAAGTAAACTGAAAAGTCGTAAGAAGGTTTATGTGTGCTAGAAAATTATTCTTGGAGAATTTTACTGAAATCTTTTTTTTGTTAGTTGTTTCCTAAAATTACTTGACATATTATCTAGAACATTTTAATCCTCTAGCGATCCATAAAATTCATTTTATTCAGACTTTCACAAAAAACCACAGTCAATATAGCGTTTCGTGCTAGAGCAAAAGGTTAAAATTATGTACAATATTATTTTTTGGTAAATTTATATATTTCGCTCAATTATGATTTGTAACCCTTTCACCGTCTATTTCAAAAATAAAAACCATCAGGTAATAAATTTCAAACTTAATACGACCTTAAAAAATTTTACGTGTGAATGCGAAAATATTTGGGGGTTTTACTTTATGGCTGTAACTAAGCCTTTCATTCTGAGTTTGAATTATTTCGGCCTCTTACAATGAACCTGAAAAGCTTCCATGAATTTCCTCCAAAACTCCCAAAGTTTTAAAACCATACTAAAATTACGAATTGTGAAATTTAAGTCATTGTAGATTTGGGGTGCAATTATTTAAAGTTGTGTTAAACAAATTATTTCACATAACGCCTTTTTTTAATTTTCCTAAATGTTTCATGCAAACCTCATAACTATTGAATACACTAAATTTAATTAATTGGTTTTATATTCGATTATTTGATCTTTTGGAAGATTCTTTGAGAGTTGGAAGCTTCCACAAATTTTTTAATCGCGCCAATTTAATCTCTTTGAAATACATTCGAAATTTCTTTGAGCAATTTACTATCTACATTTTTCTTTCTGTAACTGTAATATTTGCTAGGCAAAAAAAATCAGTAAGCTCATTTTATTTTGTATAGAAATGTTGTCTTTTCCAAGCATAAATTTAATAATTTGACTATTTGACTTGTCAGGTTTTTAAATTAACTATTAACGTTTTGCCCACTCTCTAAGATCGATCGCCTTTCGTGTTTTACTGCCTTTCAATCTTCTCTGTAACAAAACAAAGTGTTAGTCTATATTTATTGTTTGCCCCTTTGAATTTAATTTTAGTTGTCTTTCAAACAACACCTTTAATTAAATGCTGACAATTCAGCTCAACGCTGATATGCCAATTTTGAAATTTAACTATGTAGGTAATTGTTTTCCTACTTGGACATTGACTTCCGTTTCTCTTGCCCACACTGACCTTGTATTCCCCACCCATTTTCTCAGTCTTAAGCTTTTGGTACCTACGTACAGTTAAATTGTGCATCGAGCCATCGAATTTAATTTCATTCAAAACTTGCAGCAAAAGGGGAACTAAGTACATGTGTTGGCGCAAACGGAGATTCACTTCGATTGTTGGCAAAATGGTATAGTTGACAATTCACTATTGGCAGGAAGTTGAACAAAGGGCATTTTATGTATTTCTGGGTTTTTACTTGTTCGCATTTGGTATTTTAGTTGTTGTAATTTGGATTTATTTTATTGGGTATTTACTACAAAATAGTTTGAGAGCAGATTTTGTTCGGTTTAATATGACGTTAAATTGTGTAAGCTTTCTAGCTCTCATATAGCAAATCTTTTAAACTGATCCATTTTAACAAAATTTCTCTCTATTATTATTACATTTTTTACTAGAGATATCGTGTCATTGCGTGAAAACTGCTAATATTTTTCATTATCAATTTGACGGCAAAACATTTCGTGTCTTATTTTATCTTCAAAGTTTCGACCGAAGGCTTTAGTTACATAATTCGACACACACGCTTCGAACCGAACTACGAATCGAATCGTTTTTATTTTGAAATTTCAGAACCGAAACGAGACACGCTCCAAAAATGTGGTTCGGTTCGATTCAAACTGAGCATCCACTAACGCATTTTCCAACTTTGCCTAAGAATACAACCGTCAAAACTGGTCAAAATGTCGCTCTCCTATTATTTTGTCCATAGATATACCAGTTTTGAACTAGTACGCGATCGACCCTATCGAGCTAGTGGTTTCTAGCCTAATCCAAGATTTTGACTGATAACTAAAAATTCTGAATATGCAGTTTTTGTCTACTCTAACTGGCGACTAGTGATGGCATAATTAATCGAAAAACCAGTAGTAATTGGTTATTTTATTTCGTTTAACGGTTAAAAACACCGATTATTTCTTTTCGATTAATCGAAAGATTAACCGAAAATTTTTCAAAATGATCGAAAATATCCCACCCAAAATGTTTCACCTTACGTACTTAACAATTGCCACCCTAACCACCCAAAAATATTTAAAAGTACCAACTATCATCTCTTGCATTCGGTATGTGAAAGAAAACGAGCAAGACCGTCAGCAACTTTTTTTTCAAAAATCAATGAACATTTTTAGCAACTTGAAACTTACACTTACTATATTAGAATTTAATGGGCTATAAAATTGGGTAATTATAAATGTTCTGTAAACTCTTATAAAAAAAGAGCAAATATAAAACAAACAAAAAAGAGAATGGCCAAAACTGGTCAAAATTTCGCTACGGAAAAACGAAATAGAGTTAAAACGAAACACTTGCCAAACCTGCTGTTCTTAAATTCTGTTGATAACAATTGATTTTCGCAGATCTAATAAAATGGAAGAATAAAGATAAAAATATAATATATGTTTTAAAAATTTGGGTTCAAATTGGTTTAAAAACTTATGCCACTGAATACAAAGCGTAAGTTTCCATAATATAACAAGGAACAAATAAAGCAGTCAGTTTTTTAACTTTTTAACTGGTTTTTCATTTTTTCCGATTTTAATCGAAACGACACGTTAATCAATTGATTTCTTACGAGTAATCGCAATTAAGAAGCGAATGCTTTCGATTAATTTTTAACCGATTACTCGGTTATTAAATTAGTTTAGCCATGATTACCTACGACTCGTCCAAACCTTATAAAAGTATATTCAAATTATATTAATGCTGCTGAAAAAAAAAATTAGATAATAGTTTTTATGATATATTGCAAGCCACTTACAGTAGAAGAAAACACATGCGTGGACCTGAGTGCGCGAGCGAGAAATAAAACTTCTGTGCCGATTCTAAATATAGATATAGAGTTAAATATGGGAGAGAGCTTTATAAGACTTCCTTTGTAGTTTTTAAGTTTTAGCATGAATGAAAACAGTAGTAGAAATTAGTAAAAATAGTAGTAGTTAGTAGTAGCATTAGTAAAATTTGTAGCAGAAATTTGTCAAAATAAAAGTAGCAATTGGTATCAGCATTAGTAAAAATAGTAGCAGAGATTATTAGAAATAGTATTACAAATTAGTAAAAAAGAATATTAGTAATTAGTAGCAACATTATTCAAAAATAGTAGTAGGAATTATTAAAAATAGTAGGAGTGATAAGGAGTCGCATTACTAGAAATAGTAGAGGAAATTTGTAAAAATAGTAGCAGTCATTAATTAAAATAGTAGTATTTGTTAAATTACTAGTAGCATTAATAAAAATAGTAGTAGAAATTAGTAAAAATAGTATTGGTGATTTCGTGGAAACAATTCTGGTATGCAGTTTTATAGCCCATCAAATTTTAGGATAATAAAGTGCCACTTTTATTTAGCTGAAAATTTTCCTTAACTTTCGATAATTTTTTTATATTTTTTTTTATATTATCATTTTATCCCTTACAAAAAAAAAAAATTGTCAAACGTACTTTGTATGGAAGAAAATGCGTGACACAGTCAGCATAAAAAATTATCAAAAATAAATGAAAATTTTCACCTAATTGAAAGTTGTGCGTTATTATATAAAAATTTAATAGGCTATAAACCTGCATACCAGAATTGTTTCTACAAGTTCTGATTGAAAAGTTTGAAACTTAGGCAAAACTTTGCAGAATTTTATCACTTATTTTGCACAAAGTTTGAAATGTGGATCTATATAGTTTCTATTAAGAAATTAGCTATATTTTTATAAAAAATTAAAAAACATTAAATATATAAGAGAAAAATTTGTCAAAACCTGTCAAAATATTTTAACCCTATTAAATTGTCCGACACTATATATACACGTCGATATGTCGCTACCTCAGTATGTAAGTTTCTTTTTTTTTATACAAGCGTTATGTCGTGACTTCGCGGCGCGATTCTGACGCAACTTCCGTGACGCGATATGAAAAATCACTGACGCTAAAAAAGTTTTACTTCAAAAAATGATTGCCTTGAATAAGAAAAGCTATCCAAAGAAAGAAATTGGAAATTAAATAGGCGCTAAAGGAATATTTACTACTTTTGAAGAAACCAGGTTTTATTTTATGTCGGTTTTTATTAACTTTGAAGAAATCTTTACTCATGCGGGAAAACGCATCGGAATTTGAAAACAAAATCACATCAATATAATAATTTTGGTAGTAGTAAAGCAAAGTTATAATAAATGTTATATATATTTGAATTTATTTTTGTGATATTTGTATCACTTATTATATAAAAAATTCCAATTTTAACCGAACCGAACCGTGTTTCAGAGATACTCATGAATCAGTTCCTGTGCCGGTACAATTGGTATTTTTCTAATGACATTTTTATCTTAATCTTTTCCCAGAAATAAACGTTAATCAAAAATAAGTATAATTCAAAATTTCTATTGAAATACACAATTTAAATTTTCTCTAAGTATTATCATTAAGACAAAATGAGCGCAATTTCAAAAAAAAAATTAAGCAATAAATAGGCTTTCTTGAAGAGAAAAGTCGTAAAGTCTTAACTGCCCAGATGGCACACAATAAATACTTTCTCAAATGAAATTCAAAGCATTCGAATAGCAGCCGCAGCGCAGTTCTGTCGTTAAACGAAATGAGTTGCTTGAAGTTGATGCTGACCTTTACTACATTTTGTGAGTTTACTTTATGCTGGCCGCACCAACGCTGCTAATTTTATTTTTGTGAATGGGGAAAGGTTGTAATTTTTCGTTTCCTGCTACGCTACCCTTTTAAATTTCTTTAAGCTTGAAGTCGGAACATAACATGGCTCTTTTAAGGACTTTGACAGTTAGTCTGTTTTCAATCGCTTTAAAGGGAGATAGATTATCATTTTGATACTTTACAAAAAAATGTTTAACTCTTATGTTGCGTTTTTCGGCCATTTAACTGCCAACGCTGCCAACGATTAATCATCGTCAAAGTGAAATAGCTTGAAATTCGAATAGCAAAGTGGAAAATTAACTTTTGACTACAAATTTCCCTCTATACGTCGCTAAAAATAAATTGGGTAGTTTTTGTATTTTGTGCGTGCCGGTGTATGTTGTGCATTTATGGGCATGCACGATGAGAAAGGTTCCCAAGCGAAGCATCAAATTTGGAAAACATAAGCTAGGAACGCCAAAATATATTTGTATTTACAAAGCAGGGATGTTGGTGTGTTGCAAATATTAACATTATTTTTGTATCTATTTAGAAAACATTCCTTTATTAGTAGAAAGTGAAAACTTGCAAGATGTGTATAAAATTTAAAAAAAAAAAATAACATTTTTTTGGTGTACTTTTAGTCAGATTTCAAAGGAGCTGGATAACGTAGCCTCGCCTTGACTTTGTAACGAAAATTTTGTATTTTTACATCAGCAAAAGGTTGCGGTTCTTTACCAAAACAAAACTAACATTTTTTCCGTTGAAACTATAAAATTCACTATGTTTTAAGACTTACATTAAAATATTTCGAGAAATATTAAGATTTACGTTAACTGAAAATTGAAAATACCGTTAAAAAGGATGTCATTATCATTTCGTTAAAAGTTTTTTTTTAAATATTTTGATGCGACCCTTCTAAACTTAAACTGTTTTATACTCCGAGGTGATTCTTTTGAAAAAAAATTAAAAAAAAAAAAAACAATTTCTATTTATACATATATGACTCTCTTTTCGAAAACGCGTTTAATCCAGCTCACGCAATTCTTAATATTCTTCCAAGATATTTTGGTGAATTATATTTATCTGATACTATCGAAAACGTCGAATGGGCTGTCTATCGATAGTTTTGCACCTTTTTTGTCTGCAGCTACACGATAGAACCAAATGATTCTGATGATCCCGATAAAACCCCATATTTTTCATAATTTTTAAAATTATGCCATAAATCGGGCACGATTTGGCTTTTATATTTTCAATTGTTGTCAAATCTTTTTTATGTTATAGTATCAATTAAGAAAGGCCTCAATAATTTTTGAAATTTTCGCATTGGTTTTTGAAAAAAAACGAATGTTGTTTTAAATTCCCATAATAAAATGGGCCGATTTTTGATTTTCAAAACACTTTTGGAATACATATTTAATTTAATATTGTTATATAAAATTTTGAACTCAAAAAAATACGCACTGAACGATTGTCTTGCAGATTTTTTTCATTATTGCATTTTGTGTTATTGCCAAATTTCTATAAACAAATTTATTTTAGAACGGTTTTACTTAGAGTACATTTTGATTGATTTATTCTAGTGTTCATTAATGAATTAAGTAAAATACTTCAATATGGATATTTATTAAATTATATTTACTGCAATATATGTATATAATATTGGAAAAATTCAGCAGATGTTGAACGGCCCATATGTATTTACTAATTGAGCATTGTACTTATATGTATATGTAGCCAAAAATCTTATTTCGGTTTCGGTCACATGTAACGTGGCAACCCTCTCAAAAATATAGCTATCAATTTACTCCTAGAGAAACAAATGATTTGACAGGAACTACTATACAACCACAATCAGAAATACGATCACACAGTATTACCCAAACATCATTTTAATATGGGTGCCAGGTCATAGCAATATAGTTGGCAACAATCTCGCCGACCAAGCCGCTAAACAAGCGCACCAAAGTCCACTAACTAGCACAGACAACTTTAACTTACTCGATATCAAAAATAATATTAAACAATACTTCTACAACAAACAACACCTCGAATGGAATCTAACCAACGACTGGTACAAAAATATAAACTACACAAAGGTCCATATAACAGACTTCCTACAAAAGTCCAAAAAAAACACCTACACGACTAGACATTATAAAATTTGAACGTCTTCGGTTAGGACACACAAAAATAACACACGGTCATCTTATGAATAACACAACCCCAACACACTGCATCTGCAACCCAGATACCATAGCCACAATTCCCCATCTTCTGATGAGCTGCCCACTGCATGCCACATGCAGACAACTAATATTTACCAACACAAACCCAATCTCACACCTCTCAGTTCCTTCTGCTGAATCAATATCCCTAATAACTAAATTCCTTAAAAGAACCAACCTCTATCATAGAATCTAAAATAAAATGAATCTATGTATGTATTTATACATAAGAGTAGAAATTGTTATGTACATATTGAGCTTAAGGCTTAACTGCTATAGCTCCTAACACAATTAGCTTATAAGATTTATGTTATAAGCCAATTTTATATAAATAAAATAAATAAATAAATGATTTGATACCTATGCTTTACTTTACTTTCATATAACTTTTGTATAATTTTATTAAATTCGATTTGTCATGCAGGTGGCAACCCTCTTAATGCTATTAGCCTTCTCCTCATCGATTCGAATAGTTTGGCAGGTATATTCTCATATTTCGTATAACTTGTGTATAAATTAATTAAATTTGGATTTTCAAACATTTTAATACATAATATTTTAATATTTCGTATAACTTGTGTATAATATAATTAAATTCGACTTTAACGCAGATGACAACCCTATATCAGCTATATTACCTTTAAACCTTCTTCTCAGCGAAGCGCTCTATGATACCCGTATTTTTAAATTTTATATACTGGTGTATAATTTAATAGAATTTGACGTTTCAAACAAAAATATGTACACGTGCAAAATTTCATAAAAATCGGTCTAGCCGTTTCGGAGGATTTTGAACACAAACACCGTGACTCGAAAATTTTTTATAAAAGATATTTGTATATTTATTATTATATTATATAAATATATATTATATTATATTATTATTATATTATATATTCATTTTAAAACACAGGTATTTAGTAAATATTTAATTTACCATAAGTGATTTTAGTCGTGATTTTGAAAACTGTCATACATATAAAATATTTGTAGTGTCATTAATTTACAGTATACAAAAAACAACCCTATTATTCTGAGACAATAAAATCACTGAATTTGACATTCCCGCTTTTTCCCCTCCACACTATTTGCAGTTTCTTTGAAAAGGATGATGTCCTAATCGCACTATTAGACGCTGGCGTTAATAGGGTAAGTCAGAAAGTCAACGAGTAATCTGTTGTGGTCGTAAATTGGCTTTGCATGCAATCGAACGAGCTAGCAGTAGTCAATAGCTGTTGAGTATACACATACATACATACATACATACATACATATGTATGTGTGTGTGTGTGTGTATATCTCTCTGTATGCATTTCGGTTTAATAAAAACTGTCAATTAATTGTTTTCTCTCTTACATTCTCGCTTTCCCTTCATGCATCTTTGTTTCCTTTGAAAATGTCCTCAACTTTCATTGTAACCACGACATTCAATTTACACGAATACCCACACACACCCATACACACACACGCATATGGAAAATACAAATATATGCAAACATAATCACGTTGGTTGGCTGCGGTTGCGGTTGTGAACAAACAGTGCATTCCCGAGACCACAAATCTTTCAATGTGTAGCATAGAACTGAAGCAAATTCTACATTCAATCGTGCGGCCACACAATGTCATGTCAACCCAGCAAGTAAGTTGGAATAAAGCTTATCTGAATTTCTAATAAATATAAGCAGACCAAAATATGTTATGAAAGAGTTGATGCAACAAAAAAAAAAATATTACAATAACATTTCTTCCTTCCCAACAGGCCCTCTACACTGCGCTGCACCGGCTCAAGGAAGTCATCCTTATCTCAGACAACCACCTGCGCATACAATATGCCAATCGGGCAGCCGAACGTTTGCTCAATATGCGTCTGGTAAGTAAACATCAAAAAACAAAATATTTATTTCTAATGACACTCTACGGTAATTTTATGACAACTTAAACTAGCCTCGGCTGTGTTAATATTTTCTGAAAGTAATAAGACACTCGGCGGATTTAGCTCTAAGTGTTTGTTTACGGCCTACTAAAATTTCAGTGTCCCAGTCTAATGCTTGGTTCTCATTAGGTCAAATTTATGACTGCAAACTATGGCACGAAGTGCTAATATGTTTACATACGAAAAAAATGCTAACATGTTGGCATTTTATAATTTTACATTGGCGGCAAATTTATAGACGTCAAAATGTTCGCTACTTTCATTCAACTGACAACATTTGACGTCAAATTTGATCTAATGAAAACCAAGCATTAGTTTTTATTTTGTTTTTTAAATGGAAAGGATGGTTAAAATATATGCCTAACCGAAAAGAAAAGTTAAGACATATACATACAATAAAATAAAGCGGAAAATATTTTCGTGGAACATTTTATCTGTTAGTTCCCATCTAAAAGTATCGATCAGAGCCTTACTTCCTGAAAGCCCTCGAAAAAAACCAATTTGCAAAGTCGCTAGAATGTTAAAGTATTCTAGAGAAAATTTTACTCGGGTTATGTTCATGCAAAATCTATGCGCGATTAAAGCTGAATTCTACATTATATAAAATAAATACGAGTAGTTTCATATAAAATTTAGATAACAGCTCTGTTAACTTGCAATGTTGACACATGGTGATTTTTTACAATATTTACAATGTTATTTTTTTTAGGAAATCTTAGTTCAATCTGCAGCAAGCGACAAATTCAACAAATTTCCATTAAATTTTCAAACTCGTTTACCAGAATTTATAGAAACTGGTTTTTTTATATAAAGCATTTGTTTTATATTAACTTCTGCTTGATTTTTATTTTTTATTTTCTGTGCTGGCGGTTTTGCAGATATTCTGTCATTAAACTGAATGCGTTGACTGAAAAAAAATTCCAATAACAAAATTTAAAAAAAAAAAACTTTTTTATCAACCGGAATTTTCTGCCATTTCAGACTTGCATATTAAATGGACTACAAAACTGCAAACCCAGAAGTTTTTTCTCAAAAAGTCTGTTTAAAAGTCTGAAATTTTGGTGCAAGTTTGTTGAATTTTTATAAGCTTTGAAATTTTTATTTATATCATTGTTGTAACAGAACGATCTATATTTATCAAAAAATAAAAATAAAAAAAGTTCCTAAAAAGTTACCATGCGGTGAATTGTTTGAGTCACTGTAAATAAAAATTGGATATTTCAAAGGAACGTAATTGCTATTTTTATTTTTTGTAGACTTTTACGGTCTTTGTGTTAATATTTCGTTTGAGAAGACCCTAAAAAAAATTCCAGTACATTGCAAGCCTTTAACGACTTTCCATACTTTCCAAAGCAAATTTTGGGCCATTTTTTTGAAGTAAGGGTCAAAACGACACTTTTAGGTGGGAGCTAATAGATTAAAATGTTCTAGGCGAATATTTCCCGTAACATTTTCTGCCATTTCACTCCACCATATATGTATTTTAACGATTATGGCACTTTTTTGAAAGCAACTTATGTCGGGGCATAAAAACGTCGAGCTTGCTTTTGCAAATCCATCGAGTGTTTTATTATTGGACGAGTATACCCTCAGAAAGTATTAACAAGAGTCGAACTTTTTTCGGCTGTTGCACAGTGTAATTGCAAAAACGATGCAAAATTTGCAAGCATGGAAAAATTATTGCAAGGTATTTTTTGGAAGCTTAATGAAATTTTCTCGCTCCTTTAGCCAACTATGTAAGTCCAACTCTTTTTTTGTTTCCACGCAAATATATCGTTCATTATTACATCGAGCTCTATTTTTAGTTATTATCTTGTGGTAGTGTAAATTTCTATTTGATAAAATTAAATTTTTTTCTCTTAACCTAGGATGAAATAATTAGCAAGCCACTGACGGATATTTTCATTACTGATGTCTCAACATTTCTGATGCAAAGCCGCAAGAACAAAGAATTTGATGAGATATTGACTGTGCGGCGCAAAGGGCAGGAGGATGTTTCAATGCATATACGTGTCATGCAAGTGGCGTGTATAGGCAGGTGAGTGACACGCCAATAACAACAAAAAAAATTCTAGTACTGTATTTTTTTTTATTGCTGTAATTTTTTATTACATCTCTATTGTATCTATGTCTTAAGGAAATTATATGTAATAAAATATCAATAAATTTCGGCAATTTGTGAAAGCTACTAAAAATCTTACGACTTCCTCTAAATTTCTGCAGAACACCCACACACTTTGTCTTTAATCTCGATGTACCTGGATCACATGGTGATTTTGTCGCTACGCTGCCACAAGCCAGAGAAGCACCACGTGGCTCCCAACACTCCATACGACGTGGCAGTGTCGATGTGCGTTCTGTGGCATCGGATGGCCTGCGGCGTACCAGTCTCGCCAAATTGACGTCACTACCGTTGGAAGCGCCCATTACAAAAGTAGGATTTATTATTAACAACAACAATAAGTATAGAAATGCAATAACAAAAACAAAATATAAACGCTACAGCAACGCAAAAAATGATAGCACTCGCTATATACCGATCCAATTAGTACTTATAGATTTGTTGTGCGCTGTAGTTTTGAAATCACACTCGCTCGCTCATTCAACATTGCACCAAAGTAATTGTGTGTATGTATGTGTCTGTTTGCGTGTGAAAAAATAGCAATGCTTTGTTCGTATGGCGAATATTTTATGGAATTTGCACTTACTAAATGATGTTTGTGACATTAATGAAGTTGACATTGACAATTGACTAAAACTTGCTTAGTGGCATTAAATTACTCTTACAAAAAAACACGGATACATACACACGCACTGATAGACAAAAGATATTTGATCGAAAAATTTAGTGAAAGAGAACTTCACATTTGCATAGAGATAGAGTAATGTAATTCACAATTATCACTTTGGGAATATTAGCTTTAACAGAACTTAAATTTAGGCAGTAATCTGAACATATTTCCAGAGTAGTTTCACTTCTGCTTAAATAAAAATAAAAATAATTCATTAGCGTAATTTAAGGTAGCTGCTTAGAGAGAGAATTGTGATGGCAATTGCAGTAAGAAAGAGGAAAGTTACGATGAAAAACATAAGAGCAAAATACCGGCATACGTAGAAAAAAAGTAAAACTTTATTCAAAAGAAAATGATTCTAGGAAAAATTATTTTATTCCCATTGAATACCCCAATGAAATATACCCTATGTTTGTCCGAGAATAGTGTCTAGTGACCCAAATTTGGGACTTTTCTTCAGAATCTGCGCTAATGGATATATTTATTTAGTTTTACTTGCAAATAACCCACTCTCTGGTAGGAATGCAAGTAACGGAGGACCTCAGTAAAGCTTTTTTGCTTTCGTTTTAGAATAATAAGAGTTTTTACAGAGATATGGAGCTCTACATTCAAGTAAAATACTGAGATCGCATAATTTCAAATTGAAAGTGTACTTCACTAGAAAGATAATTTTTAGGACACTAGGGTTTAAATGTGATTTTGGGCGTAACGGATTATTAATCCTTCCAAGCGATACGTTAAGGTCTTCAATCAAAGTAGACCTTATATGATTGATAAATAAATAGCTAACACGAAAACACAGCGTTAACTCTCTAAATAAAGTAGATTTAAAGTAAAACATCATATCTGATCAATCAGTGCTATAGCTCCTATGTATATAAGATTCGAACCGGTCGGTTCCGACAAATAATTAATATATTGGGCCCGTTTTATTGCAGCCAAGTTGCAAAAGAACGCTCCAGTTCGGATAAAATTTCCTTTACTTGCAAAAGCAACCCTGTTAGCTGCTTTCGTGCAAGATGCGATTGGCTTAGTACCTACCATAAGAACGGAAAATAGTTGTGCTGTCAATTTTAGGTTGATGTAATTGTATATTTAAAAATACTATACAACTATAAGCGGCTTAGGTGTTAAATTGAAATTTTCCCATGTATTTTCTTCCGGCTCATTGACAATAGCACAGTTTTTTCACTTCACAACACTACATCTCAGGTCGGAAATCATTTGACCGAGTTGGCTTAACTCGCATATTTTTACGAGTTAGTGTTGTTGCTCTGCATGCATTTTTTTATCCTACATATTGATATTATGCAACTACAATAGTTTACAAAGAAGCGGGCCTATTATAGAAATACATCTGTGTTCCAAGTTTAAGTCACTAAAACTGAGAAACTATGAAATAAATTTTTGCACCAAAGCTGTTCCAAAAAAAGAGATTCAAATGCAGTTTCTATCATTTTTTAATTCAATAGGTTCTTCTTGGGTTTCTTCTGAAACTTCTCTAGTTTTAGTGTCAAAAGGAACTGTTATGGGACAACTTTAATTTTAGTATTGTTCTGGGAAATAACGACGGAGTTCATCAGCCAACATCTGCAGATGTCATATTGTGTGTGTCATAATTTTTATCGTCAAGTAGTGACGTTGCGAACGCACTCTATTTTTCCCCGCGGTGTTCCGCGTAGCAGTGATTGGGATACATTGGTCTAAGCCAGTAAATAAATGTAGAACAGAGAAAACAATCTAGAGTTCTTGCCTTTATCCGAATTTATTTAGTTACGATTTTGAGATTGCTACGATTAGGCATATAAATTATAAAGAGACAGCTAAGGGCAAGCGAATAATAGGTACATCACAAAGCCTAGAAAAAAAAATAATATATACACAAAATACTTAATTACTAAAAAATATTTAATATTTAATATTTTATTTTCTGTTATTATAGTCTTTCTTAAAAGAAAACGATCATATTCGAAGAGTTATAATTTAGGGATCATTCTTTTTGTTCTACTGTTTCTCCAATAGAGTGAAAACTTGATGTACGATTGGAACGATTCTGCGACACGCCTTTTCAGGCTAATTTTTGGTTATTTTCAGTTAACATCTACTGGTCCATGTTTATAGAAGAAATGTTTAGATCGAAATTTTAAAACTTTATCGAAGATTAATTCACAGCATAGACGCGTTTATTATAAAAGTATATGTATTTTTAAAACGTTTCCACCAAAGCGAACACGACAGTTTGGGTCTTTTTCTTTAGACACATTTTATATACAACTTTTAATGTCTATTTGCGATGGTTTCTTAATCACCATGATGATTTCTGGCGTAACAAAGTTTGTCGATGACAGATGAGATTTCCACACAGAGCCAGTTCTAAAATTGATCCCACCAAAAGCTTATACTCCGGCCCAATAACTGAGATCTTGTCGAAAATGGCGAAGTTTTAAATCTAGACAGCTAACATTCATCGATTCGACGAGTACGCGACAGAAAATTGGCTGCCTCGTTAGAACTAGTCTTACAACATGAATATGAACTGTATGAAAATTAAAGATTCTAAAATGTTAGTCGTGTCGACGAATGATTGGCGACCCAATTTTAGTTGGCTAGGGTTAAAATACCAAAATGTTAAGTAAATTTATTTGAAATTAGAATAACTTCCCGAAAGGTTTAAAAGGTTATAGCATTATTTGTGATAATTTTCCTTCTTGTTACTTTTATTTTATTGCTTAAGTTGTCTTGGGTTGAATTCAGAATCAGGACCAGAGTCTGAAATCGAGTGCGTATAAAATTAGGAATGAAATAAAGCAGCGACATCAAAAGGAAAGTTTACGTTTGAAAAAAAAAATTGCTGATATTTCTTTGAAAATAGTATATGCAGATCAATAAAATATTTATTATACATTTTCGAGTCTTTTTATACAAAAAATATCTAGCTTCTTCGAGCTAAGCTAATAAAAGCTAATTTGGAAGATGTGCTCATCAGGGGGGTCATATAGAATTATTATTAGCTAGAATTTCCCGGTAAGAAAATTTTTGTTGCACAGTGTTATTTAAGGGTTATTTCCCAAACATTTTTGTAGTGATAGGTGAGCTTAAATTTGTTGTTGTAAGTGTTAGCACTCTTGAAACACACACACCAGCTTAACCGCACGCTTACGCACTGAGAGAAATTCGCTTTTCTAAATTACTTATACATTTTTTTGAATGACTAACAAAATATGGCAATATACATAAATGTTTAAAATTTTTCTCAGTGCAAACATATGTAACTAACACCATAATAATACATTTCGAAAAAAAAACAAAAAAATATGTTTGCCAAATGTTAATTTCTACAGCACTATAAAACATTGTTTTTCTCTTTTTTCTCTCTTTTTTATATATTACATTTTTTACGTTCTGTGTGTTTTTCTTGGTTTTGTGCTGAAAAAAAAAAAAATACAACAATTATTCATACCTATGTATGAACCCAAAATACAACCAAAAAAAAAACAAATCTATTTCGCTCTCGCTGCTCGCTCGCTCGCTCGTTCGTTCCTTCGTTCGTTCGTTCGTTTTGTTTTCGTTTTATCGTTAAATGCTCTCACAACCAATGAAACAATGAACCAAACAATATATCAATCAATCAATCAACCAAACAACCAACCAACCAATACCATCAAACAACTACGCTCGCTATTTAGATAATCAATTTACTCTCCCAAGTACAGGAGAATTGTTCGCCAGACGAGGCAAGGCTAATTGATAAGGTGATGGAGTTTTTGAAGCGTGAAGGACTTTATAGTCCACAAATGAAGGAAATACGTACAGATGATCCCATAGCTACGGATTTAATTGGAGCGCTGCTAACGGTGAGTTGTACCCAAAAAAAAAATGTTGGAGTGTACATTTTTCGAAGTTACTAATATTTTTTTCTCATCTAGGGTCCCAGCCTCTATTCATCGCGACGCAGCTCAAATGACTCTATCATACGTGTGGGTGCGCGTCAATCGACTATAATGCCAGCCAAAATGAAGGTACATAAATTTAGAAATGAAAATTTTTTATTGTACATATCATCATTCCTAAATGCATTCACTCTACTCAAAATTTCTTAACAGGCCACACCGCACATAATGGAACTACTTGAAGAATCTCTTAGTTGGGAATTTGATATTTTCAAACTTGAAGAAATCACCGAAAAGCGTCCGCTCCTCTATTTGGGTATGGAAATGTTCCGGCGCTTCAATGTGTTCGCTGCCTTCAATATCGATGAGAATGTCTGCAAAAGTTGGCTAGCTGTTATTGAGGCCAATTATCATACGAATAATTCATATCACAATAGCACCCATGCGGCCGATGTTATGCAGGTGAATATCAGGATTTGTAACGGACATATTCACTCAATTGCAGCATTCAAAACCAGCCCGGGCTTTGTAAATATTTTCTATGCAGTGATAAAACACTCGATGGATATGCAAAAGTTAGCTCGAACTTTTTTTCCTTATGTCGTACTAAAGTTTTTCATATTCCAGATTTGCTTTCAAAAAAGTGGAAAAAAATATTTAAAATATATGTTTGAGTAAAATAGAAGGTTAACATATGTTTCACAAAATTTCACGGGAAAGATTTTGGTAGCACATTTTAACCTATTATATAGCTCCCACCTGAAAGTGCCATTTCGAACTTTAAAAGGATTAAAATGCTCTAGAAAATTATTTTTCGGAAAATTTTATGAGGGACCTTCGACCTTCTCAGGCAAAATCGTTCTACAATGGACGTAAAAATCCACAGAAAATAAAAAACAAATATGTGCCCGTGAAATATCCAACATTAATTTGTGCTCGTCTTCATTAACATAGCATTGCAATTTAACAGAGCTGTTATCTAAATTTTGTATG
Organism: Anomoia purmunda; assembly: GCA_951828415.1. NCBI lineage: Eukaryota > Metazoa > Arthropoda > Insecta > Diptera > Tephritidae > Anomoia > Anomoia purmunda. Next base: position 51,778,008 of record OX639997.1, read on the forward strand.
AAACTATTATTTGTTAGTTTATCATCTAAGAAGACTCCTACTGAAATTTTCGGGCAAATAATTTTCTAACCCTCTAAGACCTTCCCAAATCTGTTCTTTAAGGAGATTCGTGAAGTAAGAGTCAAATCGACACTTTTAGGTGGCAGCTAATGGGTTAAAAAATTCTTAGAAAATATTTCCGCTAAAATTTCAATGTAGGTATATGTCTTAATCTTTCATTTCAATCGGACATATATTTTAACCATCTTATCCATTTGTTTAAACAACTTAGACCGAGGCACTAAAACTGTAGTAGAACATGTCGAGCTAACTTTTGAAAATCCACAAAACATTTTATTACTCAGAAAATAATAGCAAAGTCACGGCTGGCTTGGCATAGTGTTAAAAATATTTGCTAACACTTTGCTCGCCCTTTACTCAACTCAACGTTAATTTTCTTCGCTTTTAGGCCACCGGCTGTTTTCTCACTCAGCTGGCGGCCAAGGATATGGGTATGGATCACACTGATGAGGCCATCGCGTTGATTGCTGCAGCGGCCCACGATGTCGACCATCCGGGCCGCTCTTCGGCGTTTCTTTGCAACTCACGCAATGCGCTGGCGCTACTCTATAATGATCTGTGCGTTTTGGAATCCCATCATGCTTCAATTACCTTTAGGCTTACATTAAGTGAGTATAAAAAAATAAAATAAACTCCTTTGCTATCAACTTACTTTCGCTCTCAAATAGGCGATGACAAAGTCAACATCTTTAAGAATTTAGACAGTGAGAGTTACAAATCGGTGCGCAGCGTTGTGATCGATATGATTTTAGCTACGGAAATGACGCGGCATTTCGAGCATCTGGCTAAGTTTGTTAGCATTTTTGGCTCAGATGAGGAACCGAAGGATGTTAGTTGGAAATTTGCATTTACTTTTATCAATTTTCTACTATATGTTTTTAATTCGTATAATTTAATGTTCCAGATCGTTCAATCGGAGGATGAAAGTTCCATTCTCATACGCCGCATGATGATCAAGGTAGCCGATGTGAGTAATCCATCGCGTCAGCCATCCTATTGCGTTGAATGGGCGCGACGCATAGCTGAAGAATACTTCACACAGACGGATGAGGAAAAGGCGAAAGCTTTGCCTATTGTTATGCCAATGTTCGATAGAAATACGTGCAGCATACCTAAGAGTCAGATTGGTTTCATCGAGTACATTATACAGGATATGATGCATGCTTGGGATAGTAAGTATCATCTGCTCCAAAGTAGTAAAGTAATTGAAATTTTCATTTTATGGATATAAACTCAAAAAAGCAAAATCCAATCTCCAGATAAAAGAACAATGTTCTTTATTTTAACCTTTTTAAAATGTCAGTTTTCCTTCAAATCGCGATATTTTTTAAGTTAGGCTAGGTATGGTTGATGTGGTAGTCCCCTCAGCGGACGCCCTTAGATATATATGAGGAGTCCATTGTGATATTACTTAAGTTAACAGTAAAACTGCTATGTACCCAAAATAAAGTTCTTCTGATTTTCACCTCTGAGAGCTCTTGTGGGGTGTTAATGAGGTGAGTCAGCCTCCAAGCAGCTCCGACAAAGAGGAAGAGCTCCTTGCAAAATATATGAATTTTAAATACCTCCTACTTTAAGCACCAAGGAAAATGTTTTTCAAAACTTTTCGATAATGCAAATTAATTTCAACTTACTTTAGGCGAGGCTCATTGTACAGGTCGATATTTGACCGAATTTCAACCACAATTTGAAGGTTTTCTTAATTTTTTTTATGAATTTGGGTGTTAGCGTTCATTTTATAATTCAGGCTAGAAACTTTCGGATCTTGCTAAGTATTTGTATATTATTTATTTGTCGCCAGATTTGTGAGATGCATTACTGAGTTGAGTAGAGGAATTCATTCTATCATAATTTTTATATCCACTGAGACTTAGTAAATTTCAGCCATTACCCAATCACTTACGGAGGTTAATACAGGCAACGTCATAAAAGTTAACTCAGCCATAAACAAAAAAAGTTAGTCCTGTTTACAAACATAGGCGGAAAGGCAACCTCCCTATCATCTAAGGGGGAATATCTTGAAATTATTATGTAGACTAAACTGTACGGAAAACTTAACATAGAGAGACGCTTACTAAACTTTTAAAAAGATCGTCCATAGAAACTAGTGATGTCGATGTAGCTTAGAAAGAGCGGTTGGAGCACTGAATGTTGTCCACAATTTGATATCCATTGATTTATTCCTAAAGCAAATCGCGACATACTCAGCCGTAATACTCACTGAGTCGAGGATGTGGAAAACGAGGACCTTCAGACGTAGCTCAATCCTAAGCCTTAGTCCAATTGCAAATAAGATCACGGACTACATGGTAGCAAACCTGGATGTTGGCTTGAATGTACTTGTGCGGATTTTATCCAGAAAAAACTAGAGATGGGTTCAAGCTGTCGTAAAGTAAGCCATTTGTATATACATGGATGGGTCCCAGATGGACTGCGGTGTCTGGGTAGGAGCGTATTTCGAGAAGCTTGATACTAATCGGTTTCTGGTCCTGAAGAATCATACCAGCATATTTAAGGCTGAAGTTCTGGGCTTATGTGAAGCCTGTGCAATACTGAATAATAGTGCTACGAGGAAAGAAAGAACGCTGATTTACTTAGATAGTCATGCGGCTCTCCTGGCTATAGGTTAGGTTAGGTTAGAGACACATTTAGGCTCATGACCCATTGTGATACCGTATTGGGGGCTGTAGAGTGACCACTTTTCCCCTAAAACCACTTCGTATTTCTAAGGAACAGGCTTCTAATTTCGACTGACTTAAGATCATCGAGTTCATTTAGGAAATACCTACCCATAGCTTCAACTCTCCTTCTAGATGGTGTCGGACAGCGACAAAGTAGGCAATGTTATGGTCTCCTCCACGTTACGAAAGCTCCTACAGTAGTCCCGCTAGGGTCCCTCGTCTTGCTGCATGTGCGCCATCTCCTAGCTATAGCAACTACTGAAATAGTGCAAGATGAAGCTACGCTCAGTCTCTCTTGTCTGGGTTCAAATCATTGATCAAGCTCCCGCTGTTTGGATGAATCTGGATTTGGGGTACTAGGATACTAACTCAGGCTATACAAATGGAAATCCACTTGCAATTTCTGAAACTGGAAAGGAAGAGTGCGTCAGAGATACTGACGAATAAGACAACTCGTGAACTTTGGCGTGAGAGCTGATTAGTAGGCCAAGGGTAGAATGGGCGACTATCACCGGTCATTTGCCACTAGGAAAGCATGTGCGGATATAAAGCAAGACTTAGGAATAGATGGTGGTGAGGAAACAGTAGTTTCTTTCCGGTAATTGAGTCCCGTGTGTCGAGCACTACAACCAGCCAGCCAACAAACCTTAAGTGCTATGAGAGATAGTGATTCATTTAATTATAAAAAAAGTATCAAATTAACCTAATTGTCTATCTACCCAATAAGTTGGTATAGCAACTAAAATATCTTTTTCTTTACTTTCAGGTTTCATCGACATGCCTCAATTGGTTACCTACATGCAGATAAACTATTCGCAATGGAAGAAATTTGAGGAACAAGGTGTACAAACAATTGCTGACGTTAAAAGCAAACAGCATAGTATGAGTGTGAAGAAGAGTGTCAAATAGCATTTGGCATTTAAGAGGTTGTTCTCAGGACTATTGAAACCACAGCCGATCCAGCCTCCATGTGCGATGACAATTGGTGAAAATGAAATGGAATATTGCTTGCAGAAATAAAGTGAGACAAAGAAAGAGTTGGATGTGAAAGCAATGCAAGAAAAACTGAAGACGAGAGATGAAAGATGAAAAAGTGTGAACGCAAAACAAAGCTCAAATAAAAAATGTAATAAAGAAAAAATCATAAAATGCAGCAACGACAACAGCATTCAATAGATGATGTCGGAAATTACATAAATATTTATGCATTGTAGATGGCATGATGTACGAGATAATCGGTAATATTATGATAAGTGCCATAAATCTAAAAATTGTAGCTAAGACATTGCTAAACATGGAGAGACGGCAAAACCGAAGAAATCTCTTAAATAATTGTAAGCGGCGCTAAATGCCAAGCTATAGCTAATAGAAACCTCCGGATGCAGGCAAATACAGCTGCAAGGCTAAACAATAATGGAGGTATTCACTTTGTGTGGTAAATGCTTGAAATAAAAAAAAATCGTAATTGTATTTTGCTTTGCAAAGCCGAGCTGGAAAGTTATTATTATTATATTGCGCAGCTAAGTGAATACCACTACCCACAGTTGCAACGGAGAGGCAAGAAATCAATAAATTTCAAAAAGAAAAAAAGAAATATGCATAGAAAGTAAGCCGATTCGAGCGTGCCGGAACCGGCTGTACAGCACACCTACATACTACATACATACATAGAAATAATAAATGTTCATTTTTCTTGGGCTGGACTCAAAATTAATAACTTCTCAAAACAAGCAAACAAAAAAATCACAAAACGACCAAAAGAAAGAAGAAAAACAAACAAACAAAAACATAAAAACATACATATTCAATCAAAGAGATGTTTTCTACACTTTTAAAAAGCAAATAAATATAAATTAAGATGAGACCTTGAAATTTATAAAAGTTATTGTTCAAAAAAAAAAAAACAAAAACAAAAAAAAAATATTTATATGATAATAAATGTTGTTGGACGTTATCAATTGTATAGTTTCGAAGAAAATATGCAGATTTCTTAGCAAATTTTTACTGGACAATCTCTGTGAGGCCACCACTGTTACAAAACCTACATACAATAACAAAAAAAAAAAAAAAAATCTATGAAATAAATTAAAAAAACAAAAATCTACAAACACTATAATAAGGCTCTACAAAAGAACTTTTATCAAATTTTACAATAGTAATTCAAACCATCTCCAACAACTAACTACAACCACTAAAGTAGTTTAGGCTACTAATAAATTTCTATACAAATGTTTTTCTTTTTTTAACCCAAATGACTGATATAACTACAAAACAAAAAAAATCAAAAACTGCGAAAATGTAACTTTTACCGAATTTTTCTTATGAAAAATATTTATGTATGTATAAAAAGTATCTAATTGAAAAAAAAGAAAAAAACAAAAATACGGATTAGCTAAATTAATAGCCTACTAATATTAGGTATATACAAAGCTCTACAAAAACAGCTACATACTTACAAAACATTTAACAATTAGTAGTTTTAAAAGTTAAAAACAAACATACAAAAATCACAAATTAGTTAAAAAGGAAATTAAATCAAATATTAATATTTAAGCTACAGAAACTTTCTTATTGATGTTAAACTGACTAAAACTAAAACTAATTATACAAAACAAAATGCAAAAATGCTTGTCTTATTTGCATTAGAGATGTATTTAATAACGTGCCGTATTTAGGTACAAAAAAAATTGATTTCAATCAAAAACAAAATAGATTGTATGTATATTTAAAATTTATATGGACTTAGACAATTGTTTGTTTGTGCCAAAAATAAAATCAAATTACTATGTTATCACAATTTATGTATAAAATTCCGTGACTGTAGTTTCCGAACAGCATTGAGTTCAACTTTATTCTCCCCCTCATTCGCCAGAGCTCATAGAACTCGCTAAAAACTTTGAATTTGTTGTTAGCACTAAATATTCGTAGAATAACATTTTCAAAAGGTCTTCTCCAAAACTAAATCTTCTTCAAATTAATTAAATACATCAACAAAAACTAAATTGTTAACTAAAAAAAAAATTATTTCTTAAGTTTGATTGTACTAAAACCATTTAACAAACGAGTAATGAAAACCACACTGAAACAAAACAAAGAAAAATAAAACAACAAAACAAAAAATAACAAACAAAATATTTGTTTGCTCCTTGCAGGTTAAGGATAAAAAAGAAAATGTACATTAAGCTTTAGTGAATTTTATGTTAAGAAATAAAACAAAGAAACACACAAAAAGATGCATCTATTTCGTATTTTTCTTTTTTGAGTTAATTCTGTTGATTTTGATAGTCAATTTTAATTTATTTTATTTCAGTTGCGTACGCAGAAAACTATGTACGATGAATTTCGCATATCAAAGCGGTCAATGGTGGGGATCGAATGTTTTTGATTTGAATTAAATTTGGTTAGCAATTTTTAAGCTTTTCAAGTTTATTTTTTTTAATATCTGAAGAAATTAATTATTGAAAAAATAATAATTTTTATTAAAAAAATTCAAAATTATAAAATTTTATAAAATTTAATAAATCAAAACCTAATATTTTTTGGGCAACGTTCTTTTATAAAATATTCTTAACATGTGCTTAAATATATGAGGGCACTGAAAATCCTAATTATTGAAAAAATAATAATTTTTATTAAAAAAATTCAAAATTATAAAATTTTATAAAATTCAATAAATCAAAACCTAATATTTTTTTGGGCAACGTTCTCTTATGAAAATAAAAAGAAGATGTTTCTTGTAAGATAAAAATTTTTGAGTTTTGAAAACAAAAATTTCTCTCCGCAATCATTTTTTTAAAAACTTTGTTTTTTATAGTTTAAGCATCGGTTTTTTCAGGTTATGAAGTGAAAAAACAGTTTCACAATAGCTTAACGAAATGATATGAAATTTACATTCAATTTTACAATTTTGAACAGGAACAGATCTTTTCGAGATATTGAAAAAATTAACTTGAAGCGGCCGAGAAATAGTGGGATTTAAATTCAAATTTTATCAGAATGGGGTGGGAGGCACAGCCGATTTTTACCACATTTCACATTTTTGCTTTAGTAAGTAAGAGACGATCCCTAGCGCTTTTTGCAAAATCGCTAGACATTTATTTTAAAATATGTGAATGCGTCTGAGGAAAGAGTATTTTTTATCGCTCTGTAGTGCTTTGAGTGACCTCTAAATATTTTTTTGATTAAAAGAAATTTGGGCGTTGTGTTTTTCGATATAGAACTCTCCTAGTGGGTGAGAGCATGCAAATTTGCCCAAAGCCCACATCAACAACATTGAACCCTGTGAAAAAAACTATATGGCAGATCGCGCACAAACTCAGTCGAATTACAAATCTGCAATCGAATATTTAAATTATAAATTATCGGTATTTTTTCGTCAGAGTATATGTACAATGATTTCAACAGATAAGCAGCTATGAAGCGCTTGGCCAGCTACTCGTACACCTCAAGTTAGTTTTGCACAATGCTGATCAGCCTCAGAAGGGGTGTCACTCCATTTCTCGAATTGTTAAAAAGTTTGAAAGTCTTAAAGGCTGGCATCGTAAGTAACTGTTATTATTTTTTTTAAAAGAGTCAATAAATAATTATTACTTTTCCGCCGATATGTGCTTAGTCAAAAATATAAGTTAATATTTTTCAGTCAAATATAAAAGTGGAAATTTGTAAAAAGGTGAATAACTTAAAGCTTAAATTAAAAAAGTTAAATGCTTATCTAGAAAATATATTTACTCAGGATGGAAAACTACAATTAAAAGGAGGTGAATTTTTTATATTGATATTTTTTCCATTAAAATATATTGTTTTGTTGACTAATGTTGACTAATATTTTTGACCAAAGAAACCTTTATTTCTTTTAACTTTTATTTTCAACCGTGAACGGGTGAAAAATTACCTGCGGCATTATCGCAAACTATTTAGATTGTTCAGAATTTCACATAAAATCAATTTTCATTCAGAGTCAACATGACTATGGATTTAAGTAAAGCTTTCCATGTGTAATCAAAAGGTACTTTTTGAACTTTTTTTCGACGATGATGAAAAAGTCATAGAATATGTTTACTCAAATTGCTTTAGTAGAGCTATATCAGAGCAAAGCGATAACTATTATTAAATTAGCATTTCGAAACCCCTGCATTAGTAATTCATTTTAGATTCGTAACAAGTGTGCAGACCATGTAGCTATAGAAGTTTTTGTATTTTCTTTTTTACAAATACAAGGTGAACCAAAATAAGAGACCTAATATTCTTGAGCTACATGTTCTGAATGAATGTACAGAAAATGGAGCGTCTTTTTTAATATTTACTTTTATTTTAGAATTTATTTCTTTTGAATAAAATATTATTTTTTTTTTCAACGGTATCAATTTACGGCCGTTTTAATTTTTGTTGTTGGTTATTTTTTAAAGCATAGCGGCGCATGCTGGGTTTAACTGGGTGTACATAAAAATGTTTTTGAGTAAAAAATTATTTATTTTATATAATTTTCTAAAAATTTCAAATTCTACTAAGTTTTATTTTTCTGAAATTTCAAATAATAAGAATTAATAAGAATACTAAAATATCTTAAGAATTTTATTTTTTTTTAAATTTATTATATAAATAACTATTAGTAACAACACCGTTATGTCTCACTACGATTTCGGTAATTTTTTTTTTAATTATTAGAATATTTACATATGTATGTAAAAATTATATGGTATATAATGTATTTAACTAAAAATTAGATATTTAAAGAAATATATATATATATATATACATATATAATGAGTACATATCTCTTTTGTATCAGTGTATTGTTATGTATTATTGTACAATATAAATACCATAATTATTTAACTACTGACTATGCTGGTCATGGCACTCGAAAATACTTTACTGTATAAAAAAAAACACAAAAACAAAATAACTTACAAATTTTGGCATTTTGCTGTAAACCATAAAAGATATGTAAAAATGTGGCATTTCCATATATTGTATATACATACATACATAATCTTATAAAATCTTATAAAATAATTATAGACCTATGCCAAATTTCCTACAGTGCATAAAAAAAGAGCAACACTGTCTGCTGATTGTTACATTGAATGTAAAATGAAAATTATACTTACATCTACTAAATGTTACTAAAAATATACAAATCTACGCAATAAAAAATGTTTAAAGAAAACTCTGTAATGAAATAAGTGTTTTGTTTACAATTTTGAAAAATCTCGTTTTTTTTTTATGCTATCAGATTATCTGCCGTCAGTTACGCCAAAAGTCAGGGGCGGATCAACCGGACCCGAGGAACCTAGCGGAAGTAATAATGAAATCTCCAACCTACTAAATATACAGTTGAAATAACTGAGGTCATTAAACTAATTAATTTTTTGTTTTTTAAATAATAAAGAACCCTATTTTCTTAAATTATAATAGTTAATACACGTCAATGGTTTACATAATTGATTTCAAACAAAATAATGCCTACCTCTTTTCTAAAGAAAAACCTAACCCAAATGAAAAATAATCTCCTCGCCCACAATAGGGCCATGGAATGGTATGGAATCTATCGAAGTCAAATATTAAAATTTTTTTTTATACACTGCGTCTTAACCGTGAAAAAACCGTTAACGACATTTTTTCACGATAAGGACTGGATATAAAAAACAGATTTTACCTGCAGCTTCGATCGCTCCATTTGGATTAGCATCCCACTTTCCAATATAACAGAGTTTTGAAATACCTTAAATGATTTGCTTTTAATTAGGTGGCAGCCCTATTCAGAAATATTTTTTGAAATGCAGCTTCCTTAACTTATTTCGTTTCTCACTAGTATAGTAGCATTTCAGTAAACTTAACAAATTTGATTATCTCTTTTAATTAGGTGGCAACTCTCTTCAATAAAAATGTTCCTATATTCTTACTCATTTCATTTCAGAATTTGAAATTGAAGTAAACTTATTAATGTAATTGAATTCATGATTTAAAAGTAGTTTTGTGTTCATTCCCAAGCTTTGATACCTCATTTCACTTATTAGTTCCATATAATTTAAGCAGGTAGGAAAGGTGGCATCATTTAAAAAAAATATATTTTTCAAACCAAGATTTATTATTCCTTTTTCGTTCGATACCCATATTTAAGTATTTGCTATAACTCATTAATTAAGAATACTAGGTGGCAAGACTCCCAAAAAATATCTTTCAAATCAAGCTATCGTAAATCTTTTAATTTGATACCAATTTTACAAAAATTCATTTAACATGCTAAGTTAATTTAATTTACCTTTAAACATGTGGCAACCTTCTTTAAAAACATTCGAAATAAGGCTTGCGTCTAGCGCTCATATTTTGATATGCATTTCAATAATCTAATTGTCTTAATTCAAGTAGAATTTCATTTTTCAAAATGGTGGCAACCCAACTACATATACCCTGTTTAGAAATCAAGTATTTTAAAAACCATTTTGATTAACAACCAAACTGTAGCAATTCATTTAACCTATTCATTAATTTCATATTAATTTCATTTATAAACAGGTGGCAGCTTTATTTGAACGCCTCAAAAATATTATAAATATTCAAACTAAAGATTTGTTAACATTTGTCCCGTTGGCACCCAGATTGTAATGTTTCCTAGAGCTTGTGTATAATTTGACTTATCAAACAGATGGCAACCCGTTTAAAAAATATTTTCAAACTGCAAACTTCTCTAACTTTCGCTGTGTGATAACCATATTGTGATGCATATTTTAATTATCTGATTCGCTTAATTCAAATTTAATTTGACTTTTCAATCAAGTGGCAACACTCATTCATGTACATACATACATAGCTTAGAATTAAAGTATTTTCAAACCTATTTCTATTAATGCTCATATGGCAGATATTAATTTAACTTAATTGGATTGAATTTTTTGACAGGTGGCAACTCTTTTCATGGTCTAGTCTAAACATAAAACTATACCTCGCCGATACGAGCACTTAAGTCAAAACTTTAAAAAACGTTATTTCATACACATGTATACATACATATGTACATATGTATATAGAATGCAATGCTTGCCGAATTATCTAAGTAACTGTAAACCGCTTATCTCTCGTCATGCCACATCATGCACTAATTGCGAAAGTCATTATTTACTTGTTCAATTGTTTATTGAAGGTTACTCTTCCTTCAACGTAATGAAATAAACAATTCCAATAAATGTCACAGTCGTTGACTTCGACGAATAAATAAAAAAGAAACCCTTCAGAAAAATCAGTTTTATTTTTTTTTTCATTACCCTAGAAATGTTATCAAAAAGTGAGGAATACTAAATAAATTATGTACTATTTAAATTTTGGTTTTAGTACGTCGATAGGATGCTTTGCTACTCAATTATTTAGTCGGTCCACAGTCGCATTTACTGACAAGAGAGATTGTGGATCTCAAAAAACTCCCATTATCATGGTAACTGATAACTCTTAGGTAAATAACTTAGCTAAAATTTACAAAAGTTAATGAGCTGAGTGTGCGGCTTGTACTCTTTCGCCTCACTCGATCCATCGGGGCGGATATTTTTTATCGATTTTAGAGAATATACCTAATATGAATATCGGCGACAAGCGACTCGGAGCGGTCTTGCGAGACGGTTTAATAAAAAACGCTTACAATAAAAAAAATATAACAACTTTTTATGTTAAAAAAGTACCTACTTGTTAAATACCAAATATCAAGCGCAATGTGTGTATTGAACTAGGACAGTCTTTGAACCAGAAAGAGCTAGGCCATTTCATTGAATTACTTAATTAGTTCTTTCAATAAGCTAACTAAATTTCTCTTAAGCAACACTTCAATAGAAATAAAAATACAATAGGTGAGGAGAAATTTCTAAAAGTTTTGAGGAACCATTCATAATACTAGTAGCAAGAAATTGTAATTTTACCATGTTGTTCATTTTGGTGCAAGAGTAATTTTTATATTGGAAAATAGCTTTGGTTTTACTTTGTACAACCCATTGAGTTTTACTTTCTACAACTATCTACCAGAGGAGATTAACGCTATCTACGGAACGCCAACTGTACATTCTCATTTTGTTTATATTGGTAACAGAATTTTAGGACTTTATATAGGTTTGTAAAAAGGGCTTTAAGTACTTCACTTATCCCAAACATCAAGTTAACAGCAAAAACTTTGCCTAATATTTTCATTCCATATATCGAGCTCTAACCGCGAAAGAAACGTAGGCGACATTTTTTTTCAAAATTTACCCTTTTTAGGAGGAATGCAGCTAGATGCTCAGAAGTTTTTTTTCCAGTTGGGGCTCGATATGGACTACTCCTTGAAATCCAACTGGTCTCTCGAATTATCTACTACCATCTTGATGTTAATGAAAACGATCCAAAACATTCTTATTTCTCAGACTAGCTGCTGTAGAGTTAATCTACTTTGTGAATAATCTACTTTATATTGTTTTTAGTTTAATATTATGAATATTGTTCTTTGGATTTTTGTATTTTTTAAACGAAAATCAAAGCGAATTCATATAAGGTGATAGCATCACTTGAGCTAAGTGCTTGTTCTTCTTTCCCAATTCGCTGGATTATTTTGTTTAAACAAATAAAACAAGGCGAATCCATACAAGGTGATAGCACCCTATGAGCTGAATGCTTGTCCTTCTCTCTGAATTCGCTAGGTTGTTTTGTTTACACAAACAAAATACATAAGCAAACTGGGCGAATTCAGTTTTTGACATTTCACTCGCAAAATACACTAACAAAATACATGAGCAATAGTAGGCGTATTCAGATTTTGACATTTCACACGCAAAATTACACAAACAAAATACACAGCGGATTCGCCTTGTTTATCTTGCTATCACCTTCTATGGATACACCTTGAAATAAAATACATTGGGAATACTGGGCGAATTCAGATTTTGACATTTCACTCGAAAAATTACAGAAACAAAATACATGAGAAATACTGGGCGAATTCAGATTTTGAAATCTCACTCGCAAAATTACACTTTTTATGGATACACCTTGAGGAAAATTTTTGATTTACTTTCTCATTTTCAAGATATGTATTAAGTTGTTATCATTTTAAAACAAATAAATTTCATTAATGGGATTTTTTGAAATTATATATCCTTATTACAATAGGTACTTCCTAGTAATACCTGCCTTAGCACGAGCTTGACTTAGATATCAAAATACATAGTGTATCGATAAAAGTACTAAAAACTCTTCTTAACATAAGCTTTGGAGTGAAGTGGAATATATTTTTAAAAAACTTTTTGCTTACTATCTATGTAAGTGGCAATGAGATAACAGGCGATAATCTTATTAGTGACAACATTATTTACATACATAAATATATTTTTGATAGTATTATGTCATGATAACGAAAGCGATGAACTGGTTTAGCGATGTAAAGTTTGCAGTGAACTCCAAGAGGCAAGCAATAACCGTAGTTTCTTCGGTATGTTAGACAAAACAAAAATTATTGGTGTGACCGTTGATCGAATGCAAGCAGACTTTGTCCCGCACCCATCTCTACACTATGGTATGACGGACGAGAAAGAAAGTATTTAATGACACTCTTCACAAGCGTAAACACTACGGGCAGTTACAACCACTCTTACAAATGCTTGGTAATTTTTCTGCATTATCAACGCAGAAACAGATAACAAAGAAATATACGTAAAAACTGGAAAATTAACAACAACAAAAAAAATCAAGCGTATTTTGTTAATGCACCACCAACCGAGAGAGAGAGAAACTTTCCTTTTCATTGATCTCAACATATTGAGATACAATAAAAAATAACAAAAAATGCAGAAATTAAATATCACGAAAGCAAAGAAATTGAGTTTTTTTTGTATGAACACGGATGCATGTACCTACGTGCGTATCGATGTGTGAAAGGGTGGTCCAAAAATGGTTTATTTTTGAAACTTGCGTTGTATTATTGCTTTATTTGAAAGAGCAAGCATTCTCAGCTTCCCAAGGCATTGGTATATGTAGCTATCGAGTATTTCTTTTCAAAAGCGTTTTAATGATATCGAATTTCCTGTTTTTATTAACCGAACCATTAATCGATTATGTACAATATCACCTTTGAATTATACAAATATATAATATTTGAAAATTGCAGCTCCTCACCACATTTGCTTCATATCAAAACCGTAGTAAATGTCATTTAAAAAATCGGAATTCTGCTTGTGATTTCTTAAAGTCCCACCACTGATTGCAATGCAAAGTCGCATCAGCAGTTGTGCAATATTCACAAATTTAATTAGAATAAATGGAGAAGTGAAATCTGAAAGTCTATTTCTAAAATTGGAAATATCGGCTTTATTAAAGCAGATTAAGTTGAACTTTGAAACAATTGAGCAATTTTAGAGATAGGAAAGTGCCGTTGAAGCTGAAAATTAAAGTCGAAGCGAAACATCAAAGGAATATTTAGAAAATGATTTTTGATCAAGAAAATCATTAATTCATAACAAAAGACGAAGGAGGAATGAATGCGATTGATACAACACTTTACTTGTTTTCACATTTTTTATTGGTACATCAGTACCGGAACAACAAGCAACAAGTTTTCAAAACTACTTTTCTTACAAACTCATTTAAGGTAATTCTTTAATATAAACCCAAAAATTCATTCATTCATTTGAAAATTTTTTGAAAATAACTATTAATCGATTAATATCTTGTTATTAATTGATATAATTTTTTTTTGTCTTACAATTAATCTTTGGTACATTAATCAAGCATAAATTGTAATTGCCATCTCTAGCTTGGTACCGGTTTCTAGCTCTATATCACTATTAGTTTACTCGATACTCACCTTAAGAGCAGTCCCTTTCAATCGTTAATGGATTATCGGTCCCTAACCGCATCCCAGAAAAAAGTCTAATGGCATCAAATATCAATTGGTATCACCGATATGGCTGATAACAACAATTGAGCGTCTAGTGGAAAAATTTGAATCCACAGGCACAGTACAAAATTTTCCCGTGCCAGTGAGACAAAGAAGTGCCCATGGTGTGGAGAATATTGCTGCCGCTAGCGCATCGATTGAGGAAGACCCTCATCAGTCTCTCAGACGTCGTTCTCAAGCGTTGGGCATCTCTGTGAAGTCGTTGTGGCGAATTTTGCGAAAAGATCTTGACCTACAACCTTACAAGATCAAATTGACGCAAGAACTGAATCCGCTTGACCACCAGAATCGTCGTATGTTCGTGAATTGGGCTGAGCAACAACTTGAAAAGGATCCGGATTTTCATCAGGGGATTTCATCTTCAGCGCTGAGGCTATTTCTGGCTGAATGGCTTCGTCAAAAAGCAAAATATGTGTTATCGGACAGGCAGCAATCCACACGCACTCCATGAGTCAACATTGCATCCCGAAAAAATGACGGTTTGGTGCGGTCTATGGGTCGACGGCGTCATTGGGCCGTACTTATTCCGTGATGATCAAGACCGGCACGTTACTGTGAATGGGAATCTCTACCGCTCAATGATAACCGAATATTTTTGGCCCGAATTGGATGATATGGACTTGGACAATATGTGGTTCCAACAGGATGGCGCCACAAGCCACTCAGCGAATGTCACAATAGATTTGACGCCGTTAGACTCTTTACTGTGGCGCTACGTCAAGTCTCTGGTCTATGCCAACAAGCCAGCGACGATTGATGAACTTCGTACGAATATCGAACGTGAAATTGCAGCAGTATCGGCCGATTTATGCTTGAAAACCGCCGAAAATTGGGTTCAGCGTATGGACTTCTGCAAGCGTGCTCGTGGTGTCAATGCAAAATAAATCGAGTTCCATACATAATGGCATCGAATGTACTTTCTCAGGAATAAAGAATTTAATTCATATCCCAAACCGTTTTTGTTTTATTTAAAAAAAAACTTTTGTGCGTTCCTATTGAAAAACCCTGTACAACACTAATACAATGTTATTTAAAAAATTGCTTAGTTGTTTGAAAAACTATACTTAATTAATATAAATTAGATATATTCTCTTAAAAATCCAAACAGTCACAATAAATATTCATCACTTTCAAATAAACACCAGCTCTAAATTAAACCTTTCCTTTCACAATGAAGGCACATAGCTAACCCAACTAGCTAATGTACTTGGAAAATTTGTAAGCTTTTCTTTCCGAGCTTGCTGAGTGCTTTGAGCTTTTTTTTGTTACCTTGGGTCTTTCAGGCCAATGAAATTTCTGTGACATTTTTTGGAGGATAGGTTAAAAAAAAAACTGGAATAAACCACGCCAACCCTTCGCCGATTAAGACTAAAACTATATCATTGGAAAGGTATTATAATTCGGTTAATTTTTTTTTTTACACAGATTTATTATTTATCATCTCAAGTAATTTTCTTTTTAATATCTAATAAAATGTATTTTTATTTATAAAAGAAAATTAATTTTTGTAGATATTTTCAAATCGATTCAGCTTACGTAAATCTTAATATTTTTTAATAATATCGTTATATTAAATTGTATAATTCTGGTGGAATTTTTTGGTGAGTCACCCCAATGTAAATACATATGTACATACATATATGTTTTTAAGATTTATTTAAGTAAATTGTTTGTATGCCGCTTGTTTGCATATAAACTAAACGCGGTTAGCTCATCAAATGACCATTCAAAGTGTCTCATATTGCTTTAATTAAAAATATTGTAAGATTTAGACAAAACTTCACTATTGTTGCTAGTGTGGCACGTATCATCCATCCATTCGCTGTGGTCTCGCGGTTTTAGTTACATTCATCGTTTTTATTCAAATCACTTTTGGGCTCTTTATTGCCATTTTATTGCATATGTAATTTATTTATATCTTGTGTTGTTGTTAATTTATTTATTTATTTTTTAACTACAACTCGGTTTGCCTGTGGTCTTGTTGCTTTTGAGCGAAACTTCGGATTCAGTTTGTATTTTCATTCGACGCGTACGGTTCGATCGCCACAGAGCGCAGCGGTGAAACTGTGACCAACACCAAAATATAGTTACTGACTTTTTTTTTGTATTCTTTTCACTTCATTTTTGGGGCCATAGTGAGTAAATAAGAATTTGTGTGAATATAGTATTAGGTTTTACATATTATTTGGTGAGGGGATAGCGGAAAAAGTTGTCTACATTTTTGATAGTGATTTGTGTAAATAGTTGCACTTAACTGAACGAGATAGATAAGTTATTTGTTGTTTAATGCAAAAGTGGGTCATTGCATGAATCTACAAATAAAGTGAATTGAAAATGGAAAAAATATGAGGAGGAGTTATTTATTTACATATATTAAGCTGGTAACTCTATTTAAATTTTGACAAAAATAAAAAACCCGTATACTTTTAAGTAAATTATAAAAATAATGGAATATTTATTTATATCTTAAATAAATTGAATCAGAAAACAAAATTTCAAATATCATAAGTAGAGCGGTCACAGTAGCCAACTGTTATCATTCGGAGTACTTTGGTTCAAATCTCAGCCGGCATCAAATAAAATATCGAGATGTTATTTTTTTTTTAATTGCAGTTGACTCTTAGCCCGCTTTCATTCCATATTCATTTAGAAAGAGGTGAGAATATTGCCAACTGGAATATACAATGCAATATATGTTGTTTTGAGACTGAGATTATACGACTTATAAAACTTATATTGTTTATATTTTATTTTATACTAAAAGCGGTTTCATGTTGATTTTCCCACTATGCCTCACTGAGAGCGAAAAAGAGTAGGTATAAATCTCAGTATCTAGAACAAAATAAAAGTACACATCAAAACTACTTATTCGAAAAGAAATTACTGATGGCTTATGAAAATACTTTTATACTTTCTGTCTCAAAACAAAAGTCTTTCGAGACTAGAAAACTTAGCTCGCTCATAATTTGTATGAAAAGATAGGAATACTCCAGACCTAAGCAAATCTATCTCGCAAACAATTATTATGAAAATTCTTAATAATTTTAACAGATATTTTGATGTCTTTTTTAAAACTCAAACATCAAATAATTATTATTTTGTATCTCTCGAAAATAACTTAAATTTGTTCACTCATTTATGCACTTGGGGTAAAAATTTCAATTATAAGTTTCTACCCTCTATTTAGTACTTCGAATATTTTGATCAAAATACAGTTCATTCTACAACTAACCCTGTATAAATTCTATCTTCAATCCGTTTTCTAATTTCAATAAAATTCCACAAGCTCGCTTTAAAATGTCAAACTTTTCTATCAAGCTTCAATTTGCTAAAATTTGCAATTGCTTTTTGCCATTTTTTGTCTTTTTTTTTATAAAAGATATGATCAGTTCTATTTGTATAAAAACTTAACTAAAAATTACCAAGTAATAAATTAAGTGTCGAAACTTGCCCCTTTGGTATAATTATGATAAGCACTATCTAAATATATTTGAATAGTTTTGAGATCATTTCGAAATCTATACGAAATTCAAATAGCGCTTAAGGTGCTTGTACGCTTGCTATTTGCTGAGGCCTATCAAAAATTAAGAAAAATATACTGAAATATATGAATGTTGCTGAAAATGGTTTGGCTCAGCGACCGCGAACTTAATTGACTCAAGATCCGGTAGAGTCTATGTAGTAACAAATCTGATGCGGATGCGGATTCGGATATGCTGAAATATAATTTCTATTATTTCTACCCAGCGACCGTAACAGTTACAATTTTTTACAATTATATAAATTTAAATTTACTATAAAAATCACTAACGATTAGTTTGTAACTTTATTATTGATTTTTATTTTAAAAGTCATGAACAACAGTTATTTATTATTTTTCTTCCATAAATCAAAAATAACAGTTATTTAAAACTTTTCACTGACTTTTAATTTTTAAGTCATACAATTTTTGGTAGAAAATAATATGAATAATGAATAGTTTTTTGGTTCCCCAACAAGTTATTTTCTGCGAAAAATTAAAATACCTTTTATAATTACGACTTAAAACATAAACGCCAGTGAATGCTTTACATTGATGACTTTTATAAATAAAAGTCTTCCATAATAGTTATTTTTGATTTATAAAATAAAAATAAGAAATAACTCGGTGAAATAAAAAATCGATCGGTATATTACACTGAGTTGTAGAGCATTTATTTCTTTGCCAATTTTTCAATGACATTTTTCAGAAATAACTGTTATTTTCCATCCCTGTTTCTATCGCTTTGGCTGTTTTTGCCTTTTTCCTATACTTTCTAAAAATAAAGAACAGGCCTTGGGCTCAAAAATTATTGTTGCTATAAATAAATTATTTAAACCAACGTGGCTTAAAAAAAAACATCTAATTACTAAGTACCTAAAAGATTTTATTTAAAGGGTAACGTGCTACAACTTATTTTCTCGGATTAAGCTAATCACGAAAACCCAAGGGGGGTTAGATATTTGATTATATGTGAGCTAGCAAATTTTTATGTACATACTAAGGTTGTCTCTAAAAATCCAGGACTACACAGTTTGAATCCTGGTATTGGTGAGTAAAATTTTGCTACATAAAGTGCAACTAGTAAAGTTTGTAAATCAGTTGTTCTTTTAAAGAAATTAATATTTTTTCAAACGGTTATGATAGAGGCATTATCTATCCCTAATCCAGCCGACAACTTTTAAAGATCGGTGCTTCCCGTCTGCTGGCTTCGGAATCAAAAGGTTTAAGTTTAGGTCTAAGGCCACAATTTAATCAATACAAACTGTATCAAAATTTTGTAGCGTATTTTTATTTTAACACAAATAAAAACTTCGCTTCTATTCGGGCAACGAACATTGATTCGAGTAGCAGACGCTTGATTAAATCAGTTTTTTTTTTTAAATAAATTTCATTCAATTGTTTTGATTCAACATTTTATGGACAAATATTGTATAACCTTTAAATTGAAGTTAGTTTATATCGAACAGTGATCAAAACTAATTAATAAACAAAACCAGCAGCAACTGAAAAATAATAATTTTGTACTAGCGTTGCAAAAATTTTATTGCAATATATTGAAGACTTAAGTTTATAAAATTTTCTTTGTTGTTTTTTTTGTTTTTTGTCAATAGAAAAACTGTATTTATTGTAAATATCTGAAATACTAAAAATAATATTTCTTTATTTTAATGTTCCGCTTTAAAATACCATAACCGATTTACTCAGCTTGTTCCACTTGTTGCATTTCTCAATCCCAAGTATCCCCGGGATTACATAGTATAATCCCGAAAATCGCGCGATCAGTAAAATCACCAAAAGTGACAGCCCTAGTACATAGATTAGATATGTACATTAGTAATTGTGTCTACCTGCCACCACAGAAAGCTTTTCAATTAAAAATACCAATCATACCAGCCTTGACGACGTGAGGCTAAGCTCCATGTCCACCGCAATTGGTTTATGTTTATCTTTGACATTTATTCTTGCGCCCAAAACAAGATTTTGAAAACCAGTTTAATTGGCTTTTTTGGAAATGTAATAATGTAGTTTTACAGTAAAACATCCAAGGGTAAACCAAAGCTTTAGATTGGCCAAATAGTTGGAGTATTTGCGGTAGCCATTCAATGTCAGATGAATTAAAACTTAGCAATTATTTTACCAGTCATGTTTTATTACGCTAACTAGAAAAAATGGTGAATTTATTGATGACTCCATTTCAGCTAACACAAAAAATACATTTCAGCGAAACTATCTAAATCAAGGCGAATTCATATAAGATGAAGTTATTAAAGCAGCTGATATCTTGTTCTTCCGCTATACGAGGGTTGCCTTTTATATTTTGCGCCTAATAATGAAGACAGAGTCAAATATTAAGGAAAATAGTTTTATTGTTTTTCAAAATATTCTCCATCCAAGTCAATACACTTCTGCATTCGCTTGAACCAATTTTCAAAGCACTTTTGCCACTCAGAAGAGGATACCTCTAAAACGAACTATTTGAAGGCTTCTACAGCTCCTTCAAGCATTGAAAAACGTTGACCTCGCTTTTTTTTTGATGTTCGGGAATAAAAAGAAATCATTAGGTGCCAAATCAGGGCTGTAAGACGGAGGCCCCATTAATTCGACCGTTTGAGTCCTCAAAAACTCTCTTGTATGAATCGATACGTGAGAGCTCGCATTGTCTTGGTGAAGAATGATTTGTCTTCGGCGGTTGGTTTTCCTTAATTCTCCAAAAGCTTTTGGCAAACAATTGATTGTATACCACTCAGAATTGATCGTTTTAAGTTTATCTAGCGGAACAGTTGCGACATGTCCAGATTTTCCGAAAAAACAGGCGACCATTTGCTTTGAAGTGCTTTTTGCGCGAACAACTTTTGTTGGATTAGGCTCGTCTTGGAACACCCATACAGTTGATTGCTGCTTTTTTCCGGCTCATATGCATAGACCCAAGATTCGTCACCTGTTGCGATGTCATAGACGTGCTTTGATCTACCACGGACGGAAATTTCTTCAACATTTCTTTACACCAATCGACATGAGTCCTTTTTTGGGCAATTGTCAAATTATGCGGTATCCAACGAGAACAAATCTTCTTTACGACCAAATGTTCATGCAATATTGAATGTATGCTGGTCCCACTAATGGCCAAGGATGCCTCTATCTCGCGATATGTCACATGACGATTTTGTATTATCAGCTAATCACATGTAGTTATAAAAGTCAAACCTCGTATTTGTATTTTTCCTTTACCCATATCATCCTAAAACGAAAAATCGAAAACTAATGGCGTCCATTCTTCTATTCTCTTTTATCGGACATACTAAAATTGAAAAAAATGCGTGTGTGTGCGTTATGCCATCACTTTATATGAATTCGCCTTGGTCTAAGTCTAAATATTGTATCTTAATTTTACGTAATATTAGTTGCTATTGAAAATAAATTTAAAAAAATTAAAAACATTTACTTTTCCACACCCTCTATTTAGATGCCAAATGCTACGTTCTATGCGGAAAGTGTTCCATACGAACAAATTGAAAAACTTTCTATTAGCGGTGGCTATTCCTCATTCTATGCTATTTCGAAACCCAGCGTTGATGTGGTGGGAGATTGGCAGACTCGCTATTGCTCGCTAGCCGATACCTTTCAGCCAGTTTTGGATCGTGTATATAATTTCGAGGTACGTGAAGAGGATGTGTGGATTGTGACAAGCACGAAATGTGGCACCACTTGGGCGCAGGAGATGACTTGGCTGATATTGAACGGGTTCGACTTTGAAAAGGCCAAAACGGAGGATCTTACTTTACGTTCGCCATTTTTGGAGTAAGTAAAAGGAAGAGACTTTTTTGTTTAACATTTCTCAATAATATTTCACACTCGGTTTCACCCGCCGCAGATTCAATGGAGTTGTGCCGAATGTACCGCATGATACAATTGATGCTGCCGATAAATTAACCTCCCCACGTCTAATAAAATCTCATTTACCCGCCTGGCTCCTACCGAAACAAGTGTGGACCAAGAAGGCAAAGGTAATAATTAAATATGTTTTCTAAAAAAAAACTAATAGCATTTGATTTAATTTGCTTGTCAGATCATTTACGTTTTCCGTAATCCCAAAGATGCAGCCATTTCGTATTTTCATCACTGGCGTGGCATGGTCGGCTACGAAGGTACAAAGCAGGATTTTATGCATTCCTACATCGATGGCTATGTGAATTTTAATCCTTTCTGGCCGCATGTGCTGGACTTTTGGCAGCTACGCGACCAACCGGAAATCTTTTTCACCAGCTATGAGCGCATGAAGCGTGATTTGGCCGGTGTTATTAAAGATGTGTGCCATTTTTTGGAGCGTAGAGTAAGCGATGAGCAGCTAACGCAACTGGTGGAACATTTATCCTTTGATAAAATGAAGGATAATCCTGCTTGTAATCATGTTAAGGAATTTGAAAGTATGAAAGCGGCGGCTGGTAGAGAGGTGGATGAATTTAGGTAGGATAATAGAGAATCATGTTTTTGTTTTTTCAAATAATGCCTGAAGACTATATTGGATTAGTAGTTACTGATACAACTTTAATTTTTCATTATTTTTTTCGTATAATTTTTAAATTCTTAAAGTAGATTCGTACGCCGTGGTGTTGTTGGAAGTCATAAGGATGAAATGCCACAGTCGGTTATACAAGAATTTGATGATTGGGCGGAGGACAATTTAAAGGATTACCGCTTAACTATTAATGATTTTATAAATTATTCAAAATATTAAGTTTACTTTTTTTTACTATTTAGTACTATACTTAAGATTATGTTAAAAATATGATTTGTAAAAACACGTTTTATAAAGTAAAAAAATCACTACCGCAAAGAAAGTTTTACTTCAAAAATGTTTTTTTAATGCATATATAATTTTTTTCATTATGCAATATTAAATGACAACTTTATAAAATTTGAAAATGAAAAATTAAAATTTTGTCAAGAGAACAAATCACAAATACGCCATGAAAACTGCACGTAAGATAATTGAAAATAAATGTTGTTGTATTTGTCCTCAGTTTGCCATAGTGCAATCAAGCCTTAACATAATTTGAGTGTCCTGAATAAATTTGATATATATGTACATAGGTGTTTATTAAGTGAAAATTCGCGTAAGCCGTCACTTAAAGTCATACAACTGAAAACAAAAATTTCTAAATATCTCGATAGTGTACAGCGCATTTCATAACTATAGTCTTGCTCGTACAAGTTTTGACTATTTTTTTTTTCTTAACTTAATTTTAATTATATGTTTATAAAAAAATTTGTATGTAGCTGATTTCATAGCGAACTCCTTTAAAACTTTATCGGAAATGTAAAAAAAATCCGCAAAGGGAGAGACGTGTGTCAGCAAAAACAATTCTCGAAAATCAGCGGTAACTTGTCGTAGCTTCCAACTTGTATTCCGTTCAGAATTGAATTGGTTATAAAACTGCATACCCAAATTTTTTCTAAAAAATCTGAAACATATATTGAAATTTTCTGTAAATTTTATTGATTTTTTTTTAATTTTGCACATAGTTTGAAAATTGGATTTCAAATTGAATTTTTTAATTTTGTTAGAATTTTAGTATATTCGTTAATTTTTTTTAAATTTCAAACAAAGTTTGAAATTTGGACCCAAAAAAGGTTTAGAAAATGAGATTAACATAATTTAAGTATCCCGAACTTATGAAAATTCTCATCTGTATGTTTCTACAATAAGTTAGGTTAGATTGAATGAACTCTTCTTAAGAGAACAACTCGGATCCCTTTTTAGTGTCCAGTAAATTCAATCTGGCTTAAGGTCGCTGGCACACAATACTTAACCTGCTGAATTTGAGCGGTATGTGAGTTATTAATGAGCAGTTTTTCTGAGTGATTAATCGGTAAAATCTCTTGGTTTAGTTTTTTGCAAATAATTGGTAAAATAAAGGAAAACAATTTCTCCAGAACAGATACTTATTTTTAAGTTTACTTCTCTATACATTTTCCTTTGCCTTAAATTCTTTTAGTATTAAATACTAAATTTGATTTTTTTTTGCGAGAGTTTGAATCCCAAACCACAGCCCTTGGGTGCGCCAATGACTAGTCTTGTTTTGAAAATTTGTATTCCCCAGAGGAGTCGTATGCTACCTTTTAGTCTCCAGATGTTTCCACTTAATTTTAGTATCCACTCTCTTTATCGTCAACTTGTGAGTAAAGGACGTGCAGAAGGCACAAATGTATGCACTCCATTTTACATGCTTTGTCTAACATCGCTGACTAAGAGCAGAGTGCAGATTGACAAGGGCGAATTTTAGAGAAGGTAGCTTCATAACATCATAAAGAAGTTTTTATAATACTAAGATTGACGTAAACTTCCTAACAGTATCTGTCTGCATGAATTCATGGTTCATTTAATTTTAGAAAATTGGCTGTCAACAGATTTGGTATGTAAGTTGGCTGCCAAGGTTTAGGTTAAGGCCAGCACCATTGTTCTGCGTCACATTCTTTTTCTAGTAAAAATCATAGCGGGAACGAAAATATTAAAGTGCGCATACTAGAAATTTAACCGCTTAGTAGACTGCAAGAGAGAAGGGACAAATAGAGTTTTCATTTGCGCATGCCAAAAGTATTCAGCTGTTTGAACTACTCTTATGAGAAATTAATTATTTGGCCAGTCGAAGCAGCGATCTAGCTGGACCTTCTTAGATGTAAAGTATCATGGGTTAGCTCAACTACAGCCCCTCGACGTCCATTCATAGCAGTGGGATATTTTTTCCACTTCCAAGTTGATGAAACTTGTCTCTGTTATCTTCCACACAGAATACAAAACCAGATTCACTTTGTCATCAGTAAAATAGCTTATACTAAATATTCTATTAGTATCCTCTCAACAAAGTTAACCGTGGTATAAAGTTAAGAGATGACAGATTTTTCAGTGCATTTGAAGCAATGCCAGACTTTCTACAGAAAGATTACGACAGACCTCTCACCGCCAATTAAATGATCCGAATTACGTCCATATGTATCAATAAGTCGACAATTTGAGAGAATGCAAGGTTACCGAAAAATCATGCGCTAATCGAACGACAGCAAGTTTGATAACTGTCTGTCACCTCTGGCACAACAGAAAGACACATTTTCAAAGTGGAAGTTTAAAATTGATAAAAGTTGTGAGCTTCAAGAGCAGACCTAAAGACCTTACAAGAATTCAAGACGTGTAAATGGGAAAGGTTCTTGTACGCCCATTTCGCGGCCTATGCTGTCCTTTGATCTTATCCAGTTATGATAAGAATAGTGGTAGATGAACCACGAAAGCCATCAGTGCCAATAGTGCTCGAAGCAGAAGACAACAGTGTGCTGTTAAAAAGCTAAACAATTAACAGAGCGCAAAATAAAATAAGCTTACATAGCAAAAGCAAAATCGGTATATGTGACAACCCGAACACATTCTGTTCAACATCTTGTGTGTATATAAGTGATATGTAAACTCTGCAAATCCTACTTTGCTATAGGCAATTTTTATTTATCTCAGTAACTAAGGCATATTCTTTTGGGGTTACGTATCTTGTCCATTTTCAAAATTTAACATTCATTCGTTCTGTTCAAATAACACAAATTACGAGGAAGCTTGTTTTCTTTTTGAACTCAAAATAGCATAAAAAATGATGAAATGATAAAAAAAATATATATATATAGAACAATAATTATATTAATTTTTGAGTAAAATAAAAAAAATGAAATTTTATGCCTGATAATATGAGTTTGAAAATTTTTTATATTGTTAGCAAACTTCAAAAATATTTAGACAATGTAGATAATATTCTTTTTTCGATTACGATTTTTTCGCTTTGAGGATTTTCATTTTTCGATCATTTTTTCCTCACAAATAATAATTTTTGTTTTAGTTATATTTTTGTGAACGAAAATAAACTATCCTTTGAATTTTATTTTTTCTGGCAGAACAAAACAATCAAAACGCTGCACCGTTATTAAACAAATTTGCAGGGCCCACCCACACAGTATGAACGTTTTAAATCGGTTCAAATATTTTAAAAAATACTGATATAAGGAAAAAAATTTCATCGGCTATAGTGCGAGAACAATTAGCATGCTTCTTAAAATAAATTTACTCGAAATTTTTGCAAAATTTTCAACGCTTTACCTAGAATCGCAATGTCGATCGTTGCATTCAAATTTTTGGCGCGGAAAGATATTTTAAAATGGCCGAGCAGTTGCTTGCTTATTTGGTGTTCCGAAAGCATGCTATTGTCTCTTTCTGTCGTATATACAGAACGAGAAAAATATACTTCAAATGTGCTTGAAAAATTGCTATTACATAATAAGATGCGTTTCAGAACACTCGCTGAATTCGTAATTAATTTTCACAGCGTTCCTGAGTGTTGACAATAAATTGTTTTTATTACATTGTGTGAAAAACAGTGCCTTTTATTTATATGTAAGAAGAAAGAATTCAGTTTTTGATACACTCTCACTGCAAGTCCAATGTTATTTACGGTAAGTACATATAAAAAAAAATCCCAAACAAAGCACACGGATCAAATTATATAATATATTATTATTATTATTTGTTGGGGATATATACAATATAACACTAACATAAAAGTATATAATATAATATTCATGTAATATATATAAATTTGTCGCTGACCAAAATTCATATAAGAACACATTTATCTACAATTACTTTCTCAACTCGAATCAGTCAAAATCTACTGATTCACAGTCAGGTAGAGGTTACTATAATTGTGATCAGTAATCTCTTTCTGACTTAATTAGTAAAATTTTACTCTTCATCAGTTATTTCGACTGATTCATTTAAGAATATATCCTTTAATTCGCAGCATTATACTTTTCATAATAATTTTTGAATCTGCAGTTTCCAGAGAAGCATAATGTTCGGTTGAAACGAAGACAGACACAAATATTCTCGGAATTATCAGAGCGGAGCATCAAAAAGAAAAGCTGCTGCAGAGAAAGCTCAAAAACTAGATGAGCAGCTTGCGAAAACTCCCAAATTAAGCAGCTTTTTTCAAGTTATCGAGCAACCTAAAACTCAAAATCATGATCTGCCGTCAACTTCTAATCCTGTTTCGGCTCCTGTTTTGGAATCGGAAAAACAAGACGAACCAGCGCAAGACTGTCAGGTCATCGAAGGACCAAAAGAATTTTCTGACAATCTGAATGTGGAAATTGATATCGGAGTTTGGACAGCGCCGTTCACAGACAAAATGATTGATTACTGAATCAAACAAGGCCCATCCGAGTTACAACACTGTGACGAAAATCTCTTTTCGAAGATATCAGTAACTCAACCCCGCTACGACGTTGATGAGGGTTCTAGAAAATGTACGAAAAATCTATTTTATCGCACACATCATAACAAAGCTGTGTTTCATCGCACTTGGTTGTGTTTTTCTGCAACTACTGGAAAAATATATTGCTTCTTGTGTAAGCTCATGACGAATTCACCCAGTATTTTTTTCGCTGGGGAAAGCTTTTGCGATTGGAAGCATGCCTCCGAACGCCTAGCTCAATCAAATTTCTAGCTGAGTTGTCTTTTCGTGGTACTGATGAGTCAATTGGTTCACCTAGTAACGGAAATTTCCTTGGTATCATCGAACTTCTTGCGCAGTATGATCCTTTCCTCGCTGGTCACTTGAAAGAACACGTTAATAAGGGTAGTGGTCATATTAATTATTTGTCGTCCATAATAGTTGAAGAGTTAATTGATCTTATGGCAGAAAAATTACTGGTTGAGATAACGAATCGCATTAAAAAAGCGAAATATTTTTCTGTTTTGGTGGATTCCACACCCGATGTGAGTCATGGTGATCAATTAACTTTGATTTTGGGGTATATGGAAAGTTTCAATCCAGTTGAACGTTTTTCGACTTTCATCCCTCATTGTGGTCACATAGGCATAGACATGGCGGAAGCTCTTCTTGGTTTTCTTGAACAACAAGGAATTGATATACTAAACTGTCGTAATGATAATGCAGCAAATATGAGTGGAAAGTATAAAGGCATGCAGGCCATAATATCGGAAAAAACAGTTCTGCAATATTCATCCCTTGTTCTGGTCACTCATTAAATTTGGTAAGACAATCAGCTGCTGGTGCATGTTCTTCTGCAATTCTTTTTTTCGATTTTGTACAAGAACTTTTTGTTTTTTTCACTGCCTCAACACTTCGATATGAAATATTAATAAGGCACCTTTCGTCTGAGAATACTAAGAAGGATTTTTATACACTATACTCGTTGGTCTTGTCGCGCAGATGCAGTTAAAGCTCTTGTTCATGGCTACAAATCTATTGTTAATGCATTGAATGAGATCCGGAATGACTCCGAACAAAAGGACACCGCAAAATGTCAAGCTCGCAGTCTTTTTAAAACTATGTCGCGATTAGAAACTGCAATTTATACCCAATTTTTGTATGAAATACTCGAAAGATTTAATTCTATTATCCATTATTTATAAAGTTCAACCATGATTCTAAGTACAGCTTTGAATTTGCTGAAATCCTTGAGTTCGTTTGTTGAATCTAAAAGGGGCGCATTTGATTCATATGAAACTGCAGGGTAAGAGTTGTCTGATGCACAAGAATATGAAAATGAACGCGTTCGAGTTTGTAATGTACGATTGAGTCCCGTCGATTATGGTAAAGCGTCTGCGGTACAATTATCACCAAAAGAAAAATTTCGTACCGAATGTTTTCTCCCTGTCATCGATCAACTTATTGTTTCGTTGAAAGAACGAATTTCTGCATACGAAATCGCTAATGAGCGATTCGGTTTTTTATCTGAGATTAGCACGACGGAACCTTCTCAGTTGGAATTGGCAGCCAAGAAACTTGTTGGATTCTATCCTCTAGATTTAGAAGATAATTTAGCTAGTGAATTAGTGCATCTCGCAACTTTTTCGAAACAATATGAAAAACCAGACAAAGAACCGATAGAAGCATTTTTATATCGTATAATTATTCAGAAGACGTATGTACTTGTCCATGATGGTCATCACCAGTGGAGAAAGATCTTTTTCGAAACTGAGAATCATCAAAAACAGATTGCGAACTAGCATGACACAAGATCGTTTGACAAATCTCATGATTCTCAGTGTCGAAAGTGATGTTCTCCGTTATTTGAGTTTTGATGATGTCGTCGATACGTTTGCTAATAAAAAATCTCGTAGAGTACTTCTAGCTTAAGATAACAATTTATAGAAGAGCATTCAATAAAAAACATATGAAATTACAATGAGTTTCAATTTTCCGAGTTTAAAAAAAATTTAAAAATTATGAAGACCCCCACCAAACGTAGGCCCCAGGGCCTCAAAACTCTAAATCTGGTCCTGCAAATTTGTTTTGCCCAAATGTAAAATATGTACCAGATTTCGGTGAAGTTGACTAGTTCACTTAGAAAACCCAATAAATAAGCATGTCGAAAGTCTTCTTACTAGCACACCTGTGATACCTCTCTAATCTAAAGAAATCGGTTATGGATGACAGTATAATATTTTACGCTAGTGCAGTACAGTATTAAATAAAACCCCAAAAAAAATTATCTCGGTTAGAGAAATATACCTATAAAAAGAAAGAAAAACGGGAATGAATTGGCGCTTAAACTCCACTACTTTTGAAAAAAAATATATAATTTTAACTAGGTATTGTTTCATTTTCAAGAAATATTTACTCTTTTGGGAAGAAAATATCGAAATTTTAAGAAAAACTTACGACACCAAAATAAGGAACATTTTTTTTGGTTATTTTTTCCGTGCAACGAAATTAACCGTAGTAAAATACTTTCATGACGTATCCGACATAATTAACATGAGTACAATTAAAAAATTTATAAGTAAGACATTAAAATAAATGTTGGTGAGTCAAATCAACTACATATATTAATCCACTTTTTTAACATTTCATTTTTGGTCCATCTTAGTACAAGTATTCTATATGAATTATCATTAAAAGATTTATAAATTTCGTATTTACATTATTTGTTCATTTGATATTATTGTCCTTCACGGCACGGAATGCTTCTCTGAAATTGACGACAATTTAACTATCCATGAATCTCAAATCTTCTCAATTTCCAGTTAATCAATCAAAATTTGTTTTTTAAAGTTGTATTGTTTTTAATTCGTTAAAGTGGATATGTTTAAAATGGAAAACATAACAAAATAATATGTTAGCAATAGTTTAAGATTTCAATCAATAATTGAGTTTTATTTTTTCGTTTAGAAATAAAATTTTGTATCGAGTTATCCATTTTTGAATTAAGGGGTTACGCCACATTGGAAGCCCGAAATCGATGACCAAATTAAATTTGTTTTTGCAAAGAAAGCATACACCGTCAGGGAAATCTTTTAACAACGTTTCAATGTGCATACATTGAAGTTGCTTAGAAAATTTTTTCAGGTCTTTACATCGATAACACTACTCGACAAAAAAAATCTCCAAGAATAAAATAGTCCTTTCCTAAAGTGAAATTTTCTCCTGATTCCGAATATGACTTCCATTTTCTTGTGGCAGATCTAGTTTCCGAGATGCAGAACACTACTTCATATAGGTACGGCAAAAATTTGTATTTTTCATTTTTTCGTTTTAAACTGTTGAATTATGCATTATACTAATTCCCATAAAAATGTCTTGCCTTCACCTCCCTCAAGTATCTTCAGTAGTTTGGCCACTATGCCAAAAAACGTTCAAAAAATGTTGAAAAAAAAACGAAATTTTTTACACAATTTCAGATTTAACCACTTTAAAATCGGAAAAATTCTATTGACGAAAAAAGTTAGCCCTCCTATGTTGTAGGTAATTTAACTACGAAAATTTTAAGCATACCAGCACAACAATCGGACGTGCCATTGAAGCTATAGCCCCGTTAACTTGCAAGCGTCTATCCTACAATTTTAGTATTACTCTGATAAAATTGGCGAGACATTTCATTTGGTCACTCTACCTTAGGGTCTAATAAATTTAAAAAGACATCAAGTATTTAATTGTCACTACTGTTTGTTGTAAATTTTGTTTTGCAAATTGTAGTGCAAATTTATATACTATATCGGTAGATGTGTTTACGAAATGGCTTGTTGCAAAAGAGATTTTAAATGTAAAAATAATCCGGATGATTTTTGCTTTATTTGCGGACATTATATTTTCGGAAACTCAGCTCGGAAAATAACTAATTCTGTCAGAGATGCATACTTTCATTATTTCGGTTTCCGTGTAAAAAATCTCGATAAATCTTGGACACCTAATTTTATTTGCGCCTCCTGTAGATTAACTTTAATGAGATGGGTATCGGGTAAAGGTCATAACATGAAGTTTGGTGTTCCAATGATGTGGACTGAACCCTTTAACCACGACCAGTGCTATTTTTGCGTGATAGACCTTAAAGGTAAAACGAGAAAAAAGAGGAAATTAATAAGTTATCCAAATGTGGCATCAGCTAAAAAACCAAAACTACATGACCATACCTTACCCATACCTAGACCGCCTATAAGTTTTGAAGCCTCAAGCGAAAGTGACTCCGAAGCAGATAATTCAGAAAGTGGACAAGAAGGAGAGATCCCACATCGAGTCTCACAAGCCGAACTTAATGACTTGGTCAGAGATTTGAAATTATCGAAATTTGATAGCGAAGTTCTAGGATCTCGTTTGCAGCAATGGGGCAGCCTGGGCCCTTCGACAAGTACTTCCAAATTTCGAAATAGACACAAGACTTTCTCTTCTTTTTTTACTAAAAGTGAAAATATTTGCTACTGCAATGATGTTCAAGGTTTATTTGAAGCACTAAAATTAGAAAATAAAGTGGATGATTGGCGCTTGTTTATAGACAGTTCAAAGCATAGTTTAAAAGCAGCATTACTCCATAAAGGAAATTCGTTACCGTCAATACCAGTGGCACATTCTGAGAATACTAAAGAAACTTATTTAAGCATATCAAATTTACTTGAGCTCATTCAGTATAAACAATTTAATTGGAAAATTTGTGCGGACTTAAAGGTAAGCAGTTTCGGTGGTACAGTTTAAAATAAATAGTATATGAAATACATCCTAGGTTGTAGCTATAGTTCTCGGACTTCAAGGAGGTTTCACTAAATATTGCTGTTTTCTCTGTCTTTGGGACAGCCGTGCTAGAGAAACCCATTATATTCAGGAAAACTGGCCACCAAGAGCTGAGTACGAACCAGGTGCCTTCAAACCCGCCTTTAGTAAATCCCGAACGAGTTATTTTGCCAGCACTTCACATCAAATTAGGATTAATGAAAAATTTTGTAAAGGCTTTAAATAAGGACGCGCCATCCTTCCAGTACCTAACGAAATTTTTCCTTAAAATAACTCAAGCCAAATTAAAAGAAGGTATATTTGTTGGTCCGCAAATTAGAAAGTTGCTGAAAGACGAAAATTTTGCGAATCATTTATCATCAGTAGAAGCAGCGGCTTGGGACAGCTTTAAGCAAGTCGTTAGTGGGTTTCTTGGCAACAACAAAGATCCCAACTATAGAGAGAAGCCTTGTTGAAAAACTACAGTGCTATGAAATGCAACATGTCCCTCAAAATGCATTTTTTGCATTCACATTTGGATAATTTTCCCGCAAACCTAGGTGCTGAAAGTGATGAACAGGGTGAAAGGTTTCACCAAGACCTCATGATTTTTGAAAAGCGTTACCAAGGTTTTTGGAATGAAGAAATGATGGGAGATTATTGCTGGACAATAATACGGGAGACAAACCCAGAAAATTATAAACGGGTAGTTAGAAGTACCCACGTCCCTCACTATTGACCACCACGGTAAAATCGCTCAATTTGACTTTTTTAGATGTAGATATGTATGTATTTAATGTTGTTGTCGTTGTTGTTTTTTACTGAATTGCTGATTTATACTCATATTACTCAATTGAATACAGTTTAACGTGCAAACATATGTCTATAATAAAACGTTATAAAAAAATAAAAACCTAGTTTGAATAAAAATTTTCTCTATAAAAAAATTGTAGGATAGACGATTGCAAGTTAACGGGGCTATAGTTTCAATGGCACGTCCGATTGTTGTGCTGGTATGCTTAAAATTTTCGTAGTTAAATTACCTACAACATAGGAGGGCTAACTTTTTTTCGTCAATAGAATTTTTCCGATTTTAAAGTGGTTAAATCTGAAATTGTGTAAAAAATTTCGTTTTTTTTTTTAACATTTTTTGAACGTTTTTTGGCATAGTGGCCAAACTACTGAAGATACTTGAGGGAGGTGAAGGCAAGACATTTTTATGGGAATTAGTATAATGCATAATTCAACAGTTAAAAACGAAAAAATGAAAAATGCAAATTTTTGCCGTACCTATATGAAGTAGTGTTCTGCAAAAATGGGAATTTTCATATCGATATCTCGGAAACTAGATCTGCCACAAGAAAATGGAAGTCATATTCGGAATCAGGAGAAAATTTCACTTTAGGAAAGGACTATTTTATTCTTGGAGACTAAAGTTGATCAAAATTTGTCGAGTAGTGTAATTATAGTTGAGATGGTATTGCGAATATTGCCTCTCTCGCAGGGCGAGTATACCTCGTACACCGTGTAGCTGCCAAAATATCCATCCGACTGCAACAATCAAGTTTTCGTCTTCATTAGAAATATACGGGCTATGATCTATCGTAGGGATTTGCTATTATATGGACATGTTACGAAATTACAATTATATGAAGGAAAAATTGCTATTTTACCCATGTTTTTCATTATATTAATTGTTAAAAAAAAAAAACAGAAAAATATGTTTTGCAAAAATCCTACGATAGATCCAAGAAGATTGTA
Organism: Anomoia purmunda; assembly: GCA_951828415.1. Classification (NCBI taxonomy): domain Eukaryota; kingdom Metazoa; phylum Arthropoda; class Insecta; order Diptera; family Tephritidae; genus Anomoia; species Anomoia purmunda. Next base: position 51,811,980 of record OX639997.1, read on the forward strand.
TTGTGAGTATTTGCATAAAAAAATCTTTGGAAGCACTTGAAATTTGTAGGAGATGTGCGGTGTACCGTTTTTAAAAACCGTGTTCCGAGAAAAACGCGTTTAAAGTTTCTATAAAGTTTCTATATATGGTTCCAATGTCACTCAAACGCGCATGGCTTAAAACAACGAAAAAAAACAACTTTGACCATCAAAAATATGTATGATTTTATATTCTCCGTAATCTCGGGACTATCAGGAAGCATTTTAGCTAATAAACAAAAATCGATTTTTAAAAAATTCCAAGGTGGCGTAACCCCTTAAAATAAAACTCGTTTTTTGAGTGTATTTTGCAAATTGTTATTTTTAGATTAAAAATAATTAATTTTTAGATTAAAAATAATAATTTTTCATGATTTTCCCTTATCAAAAATTATCATAATTTTTTTAGTTTTGTCTTTTTCATCGAAAGTGATGTTCGTTTTTTAAGTTTTTTTTATTTTTTTATTATTAGTTTTTGAGTTTTTTTTTATTTTTGTTTTGCAGGAGGAATGACGCCACCGTGCCATTTTTATAACTGTTTGGTGATAAGTTTTTGTTTTTTTTTTTTTTTGGTATGCCAAGGAGTCTTCGATATACAGAAGTCCACTAAAGGGGAATCGGATTGCATTTGCTAAGTTCCAAGAAATTCTATTTGGACTCTTTTATAAAATAAAAATTTATATTTCAAAGCGTAAATGAATATGGTATCGTAAAAAATTTGGATTTAGTAACAAAAAATATCAAGAATATTTTTTATCAGCTCAAAGCCATTTATTTATTTGGAAATTATTGAGCACTTCAAAATTATTAATGATATAAGTAAATAGCCGGAAAACCTTAATATACTTATGGCAAAAAATATGTTTAAATATTAAGTTTTTCTTTTATGTAAGAGGGTAAAAAAAGTGTTTAATATTGGCTCGCTCGTTGATTTTTTTTTTTTAATTTCGTTTTTAAAGAAAAGTTATTCATTTAAAATCCGCATTTTTATCTCCAAAAATAATAATTACTTTCAACTATTACGAAATCGGTTAGCAGAAAGAAAATAAAATAAAATCGAATTATGTAATCACACTTTAGCTACATTATCTTTTAATAAAAGTAGTTCATTTAAGCTCAGTTTATAATGATCAAGATTTCGCTGTATCCAGGCATCTATTTCGGCAATAACCTCTGCAGACACTTCGTCTTTATAACCACCAGCAATTCCGCGCCGCACAAATCTGTGAGAAAAAACTGAATTAAATATCAAGTTTTATTTGTACATACATATGTAAAAAAAAAAATTGTTTTCTCTAATACTTATGATTCTCAAATTTTGTCTGGGATCTCCTACGTAACTGTTCAAACTCCCAACGATGATTCAATTTGGGATTATCTGCAATTGATGTGAAAATATATAAAAAAAAAAAAATATATATATAAGTTTTATAATGAACACGAATTTCACCGAGAATATAATAATTTTGTAATTTTATTTGTTGAAATCATGAAAACTAATAATCCTCTCAAAATCAACTCACTTTGCATTTCCTCGAACGAGAGATGATGCAGCATTTGTTCCATTTGCCTTTCGCTTATATTTTTACTTAAAAACTTACATACATCTCTTATAACTTTCCGCAAATCCTGTTTCATACATTCAAAACTAGTGTAAAATATCCAAGGCTCATTGCGTAATGCATAGAACTCTGTAACATGTTCAAAATCCGTACAAGGCACATATTTATTTCCTTCCCACGTATAATCTAAGGCAAATTGCTCCAATGTTGTGTCCATATTTGCACCGAGGCTACGCAGATGGTAAAAACTGGAAACGATATAGTCTTTGGGATTGCGATAAATGTAAATAAGCTGCAAAAAGGAAAATCCTTCAATCATTCAAATGAAAGAATGAACTGACAGAAACAAATTAGCAGGAGTATCTACCTTTGGTTTCTTGGTCCACAGCTGTTGCGGAAGCAGTGGCAGTGGAAGATGTGATTTTATGAGGCGTGGCGGCTTAAGTGCTTCCACTGGGGCGAGAGCACAATCCAGGTCTTTATGCATTATATAATCAAATCTGATTAAAAGAGTGTGTGTATTCACTAGATATATCAAAAAATATTGGATCTATAACTTAATTCGTGCGGTTTTCTAAGAGATGGCGTAACTTGTATGTATTCCATCGTTCCAATATATTCCGAACATACGTCGGGAAGCTACTGTCATTGTAGATACGTCTTTTCAGTATATGTCATTCATTTGAAGCGTAAACAACAATAATTTTTTTTCACTCAAATATGTCGAACTTTGTGCCTGAAAAAGTGTTTTTGCGGGGAGTTCTTCTTCATTACTTTAATATGAAGAAAACTGCTGCCGAAAGTCATCGTATTTTGTTGGAAGTTTATGGTGAACATGCCCTAGCTGAGCGAACGTGCCAAAAGTGGTTTGCACGATTTAAAAGTGGTGATTTTGGCTTGGAAGACGATGAACGTCCTGGGCAGCCAAAAAAGTTTGAAGATGAAGAACTGGAAGCATTACTAGATGAAGATTGTTGCCAAATGCAGCAAGAGCTCGCAGAATCTTTGGGTGTCGCTCAAGCAACAATTGCAAAACGTTTAATAGCAGCTGGATATATTCAAAAGCAAGCAAATTGGGTTCCACATGAACTCAAACCGAGAGATGTCGAAAGGCGGTTTTGCTTGTCCGAAATGCTGCTGGAATGCCACAAAAGGATGTCATTTTTGCATCGGATTGTTACTGGTGATGAAAAATTTAACCATTACGACAACCCCATGCGCAAAAGATCATTTGTGAAATTCGGCCAACCAGCCAAATCAACGGCTAAGCCGAATATCCATGGCGCGAAGGTAATGCTCTGTATTTGGTGGGATCAGAAGAGTGTGCTGTATTATGAGCTGCTAAAACCGCGTGAAACCATCAATGAAGAGAGCAGTAGCCGAAAAACTCCCGGAATATGCGACCAGACACGAGGCAATAATTTCCCACCATGACAACGTTCGGCCCCACGTTGCTATTCCGGTTAAGAACTATTTGGAAAGCAGTGTATGGGAAGTTTTACCCCACCCGCCTTATAGCCCAGACCTTGCCCCCTCTGACTACCATTTGTTCCGATCGATGCAGAACGCCCTCACTGGAATACGGTTCACATCAGAGCAGGATAACAAAAATTGGCTTGATTCATTCTTGGCTGCAAAGCCGGCGCAGTTCTTCTGGCATGGGATCCACAAATTGCCAGAAAGATGGGGAAAAGCCATAGCTTCAGATGGGCAATACTTTGAATAAAACTATTGTACATGTTTTTCTTAAATAAACGTTCAAATTTTGGAAAACCCCGCACGAATGAAGTTATAGACCCAATACTCGTATATACACGGATGATTAGTATAAGTTAGACTAAGATAAGTTATATATGTAGGCGGTCAATTTTTAGGTAATGGGCAACTGACGCTGACGTTTAACTTGTCTAGTAAACACTTTGAGGAAGGAAGATTCTGCGAAACTATAATGTTTATAGTCTTAAAAGATTTGTAGAAAATATAACGGACAAATATTTTTTCCATTTTGGGAGATTCTTTTGTAATTAGATTTTCTCATGCGACAAAAAAACAAAAAAAAAGTTTGAATAGTGAAAGATAATTCATAGATCAAGGCGAATCCATACAAGGTGGTGTAGTATAACTACAAAACTCCCATGTATTTTGTTTTTGCTTTTCCGTAAGAACGCATACGTTTTGTTTTTGGTTTTACGGTTTTTGAAAGCTCATAAGCAAAAGCAAAAACAAAATACATGTAGGTGAATAAAAAAACTAAAATCGGATGCTATAGTAACTTAACCTTATAATAAATTCAAATAAATAAATAAATAGAAATCAAATTAACATATTCTCATTGTGAGGTAATATAAATAGCTGTAGTGGAAGCTTTCATAAACAGGGGAGTATGTAAAATGGATGTAATATTCGAAATCATGAAATCTTTCAACATAAGCATTAAAGGAAATCACTCAGATTATAAAGAAAAAATAACTCCACATTCAAAATCGACCTGAAAATTAGTTGCGACTTAATTGGATAGATAGTCGGTTCAAAATTATGAACTTAGTTGCAGCTTTTTGAAATTTGATTACGAGTTTTTATATTCAATTAGAGCAATAAATATTTAATAAACTAGTATTTTATTGAAATGCCCGAAACAATAAGATCCGAGTTAAATTTTAAACACCCCATCGAGAAATTGCTTTAAATACAAATGGTCGTTGGCATAGCCTAATTTGGATACCGGGCCATAGAGGCATTGCAGGGAACTGCATGGCTGATGAGCTCGCTTGGCGGGGGACCCTGGAAGTTATTACTCCATGCAGGGAGAGGTTGGGGGCTCCTTTGGCTACCTATGGACTTCTCTTGGATAGATGGGCTCTCTGTCGACTCAGCGAGCGCTGGCAAACTGTCACGGCATGCAGAATTGCAAGGACCCTCTGGCCGAGAGTGTACCGTGTGTGCTCAAAGGAACTGAGGTCGCTTACTAAGCGGCAACTCTCGACCTTTTAGATGTTTTGACTGGTCATTGTCCGATGGGTATCCATGTGGTCATGCTGAATATCGTCTCTGACCCTTTCTGCTCCAGCTATATGGATGATGATGAGGTGGATTCATCTTTTCATTTTCTGCTCAGCTGCTCTGCCTTTGCGAGACTGAGGTTCAAGTACCTAGGCTCGTACTTCTTTAGCACTCCAGAAGACCTTTCTGGCGTGGAAATTGGTAATTTGCGTGACTTCATTCGGAGTACGCAACGTTTCTCCGTTTAATCTTTCTTGATTCCGATTTACGTTACCGTTCATATAGCAGGTGGTATTACAATGGACTCCTCTACTATGTCTAAGTGAGTTCCTACTGCGGAGACTACCACATTAACCTTACCTAACCTATACAGGAATTAGCAACTGATGCGAATTCACCTCTATAAACATTAGCCCCGAAGGCTAACAAGCAATCCGATAACCAATTTTAATTTGCAAGAAATATGGAAAGAAACGACGAACTTTTACGATAAATATTTGTGTAGAATACATTATATAAATTAGTCTACGAGTTCTTAAGTAAAAAGATGTGCATTATATTATAATTTTTTGTGTTGTTATGTTAATTTTTCTTAATTTCACTCCTGAAGGGTTCAACCTCACACAAGACTTTCTCCTCAGGTCGTCTACTGATTATGCTGTGGTTAATTGGGTGCCAGAAATGCATGATAAAAATTATAATTATTTTAATCGATGAAACTTATTTTCAACGCTCTCAAACAAACTTTTCATAATTGCAACTCGTAAAATTGAAGAGGAATAGTCGAACAACCATTTCAAAAACAACGAGTGACAGTTTGTACAAACTTAACATTTCACCTTATTAGCAAAATTTCGAAAATTATAGAATTCGAGGGCAATCTATAATTGTAATGAACAAAAAAATAAAAGTTTTCGATATTTTTCTTCCTCTAACGTGTTACGAAGAATTCCGTTAGAGAAAAAATTCGTCAAAATCGCATAAAAACTAATTTTTTTTTAATTAAATAAATAAAAGTAGTTAAATTTACAAAATGAGTGTAATATTAAGTGGTTTTACTGCATAGACAAAATTCGTTTAAGTTTTCAAAATCAAGTGTGTGTTATATTGCCAGTTTCATTGCATACTATAAATACTATTTTTTTTTTTAAATAAAATCATGTGCCGAATATTTAATGTTCTATTCAACCTGACCTTAGACTCGTTTTAATTGTTTCTAGTTTAATTTAAATCGTTTTAATCTAGAACAGGTTTTTTCATTCAAAAGTTATTTTATACATTTTAGAATTTCATTAAAATTAATGCTTCATAAAATGCATGTGTACTCTTCATAAGAGCCACATATCTTCCCCAAACTAAAACCAGATCATTAAAGCGGATTTTATGTAAACAATAAAGTTTTTAAATTTCAACCAAATCGGTCAATAAATGAGATTTTAATGAACTTGCGGATTCCCGCGCCACCTATCGGTTACATTTTTTGTACAATCATTCTCCTTCATATAACTAATATAAATATGTTTCAAATTTGAACGAAATCGTACTAGGAAAATGTCGACTCTTGCACCATCTAGTAACTAAATTTTGATCCTACACTGCATTGTCAGCAAGGTCTGGTCTATGCTCTAACTCAACGGCCGTTAGCAAGACTTTTACCATACAGCCAACGCGACGAAAGCAAGTTAAATTAAACGTTGTAAAATGTGGCTAAATTAAAGCTTCCCCAACCATTATTCATTTGATAAGGTAAGTTAATATTTTATTGTATTTTTTTTTATAAATATGTTAGCTCATCAAAAAGCAATGGATCTCTAATACTGCTCTCTATTGGTCCAGAGACATGTTGTTGAATTTTAGGATCAATAAAATTTTTAAAAAATATTCAAAATTTAACCTCTTTTCGAATATATCCAAAAGCTATATTTTGTTCCTAATTCCGTGCGGAAATTTTGTCCGGTTCCTAATTCCTATTACCATTGTAAATTATACAAAGGGTGTTTTTTTAATGTATACATTTTACGCAAAACAAAACAAGATAGTTGAATACTAAGTATTTACAGATTTATTTAAAACATAAAAAAATTAATTTATAGCAAACACAATCAAAAAACCAATTCGTCTCCGGTATTTACGAAAATATGCTATGAGAATATATATTAAATTTATTTTAATTTTTAATTCTTTATAAGTTATATTTCCGTATACCCAGAAAACAAAAACAACCAAACAGAACGGTCCTAATATTTCCAATTACATGCTTAGTACGCAAATACGTGCACTTTAGAAGAAATATTGTACCTATTAACGTGCTATTTTCAATTTGATTTGACTGATTTTAATACATAAAAAAATATATATATTTATTAATTAGAAGATTAGACCCTCACGAATTTTTTACCACTCTCTTAGCGATTTGCATTTCGTAGTTAGCTGATACCTGAATGCAAATTTTGATTGTAATAATGATGCTTGGAGGCTGCGATGTACAAAATTTTGGCCTTGGAAAATTCCTATCAATTTCATAACTTCTTTATTTATAAAAAAAAATAATCATATTCTCGTTTTTCTATTTTTAAAAGTGGCCAAAATAGCACGGTATAACAGTTTTAAAGAACGATTTAAAAAAAAAACAGCAAATTACATTTATGTCTCCGCCAATCCACTTAAAACAAACTTAAAAATTCTCTACTTAATCAGAAAGTGCAATACAAACAGTCCCACCACACACACGTATCGATACAATCTATTCGCTCTTACTCCAAAAATGGCGTTCTCACTTCCAAGTGTTCGTTGCGTGCTGTCTCAAAGTCGAAATCGTTCATGACCAACCACAGCAATTCTTGCATCCAAGTTGTACCGCATTTTGGCAGCGTCACTAGCCAAACATCATCTTCTTTCACCTCCATATCGTGCACCTTATCAACAAACTCCTGTCCATTATTTTCCAAAAGTATTCGCCTTGTCCAATCTTTGTTTAACAAATTTGTGGGATATGTTTTGGGTTGCACTGAAATTTCTTCCATATTGAGTACCTACAAATTCAAATGACACACAGTTTAATTTCAACACTGAGCGCCAATTAAATGTCTGTTCTCTACTGAGTAGTAGTTGTATTACAACTATTTTGATTTCGTAATTTGATTGTAAGCTATATAAGACTCTCAAATGGCTTTGCTAGTACTTACATAATACAAATTACTATTGTTATCAATTATCGTGAATGTATGCGTAAAATGAGAACAAATTACATCGAAGCATTAAGGTTGGAAATGTAATGTAGGTTTTCGAGATTTTCAATAGTAATATTATTGTATACGAAAATATAGCAATGAAAAAATTGTATTATAAATCAAATTTAAAAATATGTTAAAATCTGAACTCGGTGCAGTTTTCTAGATAGCAATAATAACATTCCATAAATTTTAGGTTTTTAATTTTATTTCCTAACTGAAATTGTATTCTCATTCTCTATTGGAATATAACTAGATAACTTTAAAAATTACTGAAAGTATTTTATATTTCTATATTTGCAATAAAACTATTTCGTGGTTTGTCTGATTGGTATAAGATTAAATTATGTGTCTACCCTAATGCACATCTATACATATTTACATACATATGTATGTATATATATGTGTTGGTTTATTTTTGTAAAAACCAACAACCTACTTTTGCATTGTTTATTAACCACTGGCTATGATAATATTTTATTTACTTACTTTTTTTTTAAATATATAAATCTCAACTATACCGCTAGGGTTGGCAAATGTGTTAAAACTAAAAATTAAATAGGCATCTATGTTCATATTGGACATTAAGTTGATTCGTTAAAACGAATATTTTCTTGTTTTTAGTAATATACTTAAAATTCAATGATTTCAATATAACAACAACAACGAAGTCAGGTTTTCGCACGAAATATAAATTTCCATTAGTTGGGCTTCGATTTAAATGATGATATATGTAAATTATGAATTGTGAAATGTGCATCAGATCTTTAAAATTTTGAATTAGAATTTTGAGAAAAATTTTCAGAATGAATTTTTATAGCCCATTATAATCCAATTTTAGTGCAATGAAGTGTAAGTTTCAAGTGAATAAAAATTCGCGTTAATTTTTTTTACTGATTTTTTGTAATTTTTTTAATAATGCAATATAACGAATGCTCTATATGGAGGAAAATTCTCAAAAATTATCAAAAATCAACGTGAATTTTTAATAGGTTGAAACTTGCATCTTATTTTTTTAAGTCTGACGCAAAACTGCATTCCCAAAATTTTTTTCAAAATTCTAATAAAAATTTTACAAATGTGATATACATTTTTTTTTTAATGTTAAATTATGAATTGTGAAATGTACATGAAAACTTTTATATTTGATCTAGAATTTTCAGAAAAATTTTGAGAATGTAATCAGAATATAAAATCAACGCGAATTTTTAGTATGTTGAAACTTACACCTTATTATATTTAAACCGAATTGGCCACAAAACTGTATTCCTAAAATTTTTCTAAAAATTCTAATAAAAAAATTCCCAAATTTGATATACATTTTTTGAATTTTTTTTTTTAATTTTTGTGAAATTTGTACAAAGTTTAAAACCTTTATTTATATGGTTTATGTCCTAGACTGCACTATAGTTTTATAAAAAACTAGAAAGGTCGACAGACTTCGTCCTGCTTATATTTATTTATTAAATGCTCTTTACATATATATGCAACCCGAAAACGCCAAGACGAACAGTTTGACACTCATACTTTAATACTTTGTATTGACACACACATTTTAATATTTTGCATCCTTGTGTATAATTTTATTAAATTTGACTTTTAGAAAGAAAGGCAACTCTCTTCAAAATACATATACATATAAACTTTATCCTACCAGAACAAATGGGTTGGCACCCATATTTGACTCTTCCATATAGCATGTGCATATTTTATTAAATTGCACTTTTCCAACAGGTGGCAATCCTTATAAAGATAGCTATGAACCTTATACCAAGAAGAACCGTTTGTCACTCATATTTTGATAATTCATATAACTTATGTTTTTTTTTCTTAGTTCGACTTTTCAAATAGGTGGCAACCCTCTTTATACAATAGCTAGCTATAAACCTTCTCCTAGGCGAAAAAAATATTTTAATATTTTATATACCTTTATATGGTTTAATAAAATTTTATCTTTCAAATAGGTGGCATCCCTCTCCAAAATGTATGTATGTAAGCACTTTCTTCTCGCTGTGGCGAACCGTTTGACACCCATATTTTGATATTTCATATAACTTGTGTATAATTGCAAACAGGTGGCAACCCTCATCAAGGTTAGTTATGAAAGTTCTTACCGAGACGAAACGCTTGACACCCATATTTTTATAACTCACATGACTTGCGTATACTTTGGCTACATTTGAATTTCCAAATAGGTGGCAACCCTACCCTAAGCACAAAATATACTTTATGACCTATTCCCATACCTTCCAAATATACTTACAAAATTTCATAAAAATCGAATCGTTTCGGAAGAGTTTGACCACAAACACCGTGATACGAGATTATAAATATATGGGATTTTAAAATTAAGAAAAGTGAAGACGTGGCTTCGATCAACGATGGCGGACAAACATTTAAATGGTAAATAATTAAACTTAAAATATAATTTAATTGAGTGTTCATAGAAAAATCACATGCGAAAATGAAGAAGAAATTACGAAAAAAAAGTTTAGAAAGATTTTCTAAAGATGCTCGTAATCTTATTTTGAGTTAAATTCATTTCACTTGTATGTTGTTATCAACTTAAAATAGTGGCAAATGTATAACTCTTCTATCTTGGTGTCTAATCGAGTTTGGCCGTCCTCTTCGCCTGATCGAAGTTCTGCGTGCGCCTTCGATTTTTGGTAAGGCTAATTATGGTTTTGTTTAGAGAGTTGAACTGTAAGGTGTGTTCCAAATTTTGCTGGTATTTGACAAAGTTTTTGCGAAAATATACCTGTTTGCTCTAAAGTTGGTGGGGCCTTTCCATTTCGCAAAATTTTTGATTGCTTGCATTTCCTTCGCTACCCCTATCCTGTATGTCATATTTCAACAAATTAAATTTCATAAAATCTAAACAAAAATAAGGCAGCTTTTTTTTAGTAACAGGTCTAGTTATAAGACGATGTCTGATTGTAATTGAGACGTCGAATAATAAAATACATCTAAAATTGTTACCAATAAAAATTAAAAATAAACAAAAATGAGGTCATAAATATCTAGCATTTGCACCATCATATATTAGATCAGACTAGCCTACACAGAGCCAGAAAGTTTACCAGTAGTTAAAGAGATCGACGTCTAAAAAAGCTTGAGGGCCAAGAAGTGCAAAGGGGGCAAAATCGAAGAAAATCTTCTCAATATTGGTTTGAGTTTCTTTTCAAATTTATTGAAAAGGAAAATGGCTGGAAATATATAGATAACATCTTGTTTATTAATTTTTATGGAGTTTTGTTCAAAAATATGCAAGTGTAAGAAGGAATCTTCTTGATTTTATGTTCAAAATCATATAAAGGAAATTAATAAGGATATCCCCTCATTTTTACAAGAATGTTATTGAATTTATTAATAAGGAAAACTTTATATTTTTAAAAGAGTCCTTTTTGGATTCAAATTTTGCTTTTAACGTCTTACCATACTTTCCATACAGTGGTGGTCTTATAATTAGAAACGATATGGTAGGAAAAAACTAAGTCACTGTACACGTTTATTCAAACGCACACTGTAATTTATGATCACCGTTATTCATAGAGTAGGCAATGAACGTTGTTGTTAAATAAACACGTGGCGATTCGCTGATTGGTTGTAAAAAAATTGGAATTATTTCCCGGTTTGTATTTCTTGGCTGGCCACGCAATTAGAAACGCGGAGTTTTTTCCTAATTTTCTCGAACAATATTGGAGTTAGCGATAAAGTGAGTATACTCCGAAAAGCCATAGTTAGCTGGCAATAATTGTAATATATTTTAGTTGTTGGAATGGGCAAAAAAAGTCATGCACTCCAAAACTGATGGAGTTAATTATGAAGTGCTATCAAAAGGAAAAACTGTCAATGTCGGCTATCACATAAAGGTTTGCTTGCTCCAAAACAATGGTGTTTGGAGCTATTCATTTATACAAAAAAAAACAAAGAAGTTTGAAGCCTCTATCAGGAAGCCCAGGCCTCGAAAAACTAATGCAGCAGAAGATAGGATAATTTGTAGGACCAGCAAGAACAACCCGTTCATGTCTTCGCGTGAAATAAAGGCTACAGTTGGACATCAAATAAATGCAGAAATCTCAGCTCGGACGATAAGAAGGCGCTTACTAGAGTCGGGACTTCGTGGGTGCATTGCACAAAAAAACCCCACGTATCAAAAAAAAATATTAACACGCGGTTGCGATTTGCAAAGAAAATCCTTACAAAAAATCCACAATACTGGAATAGAGTTTTCTGGAGTGTCGAATCCAAGTTTAACTTATTCCAATCCGATGGAAAATCGTATGTGAGGCGTCCCCCAAACATGGCCCATATGTATGTACTTTGTGAACAATCTACTTTATATTGTTTTTAGTTAAAATGAGTTAAATGATATCCGACCTGAGATGTAGTGTTGAGAAGGGCTATTGTGAATTAGCCCTAAGAAAATATATGGGAAATTTAGATTTGAGACCTGATTCGTTTTTATTTGCATAGTATTTGTAAATATATAACTACATAAACCTAAAAATTGCCGGCACAACTTTCATGAAAGAGGCTAACAGGGTTGCTTTTGCAAATAAAAGAAATTTTGTCCGAGTTGGTGCGTTTTTTTGCAGTTAGGTTACATTAAAACGGGCCCACTATGAATATTGATCTTTGGATTTTTGTATTATCGAAAAGAAAACTTTTGATTTACTTATTTATTACTTCAGAAGTTTTCATTGAATAGAGTTTCAAAAATTTCAAAAAATAAAATATGATTCCGGAAATAAAATACGATCTATGAATAACTGTTTTCAAAAATAAATATCTATATCTGTCTAAACTTGTATTAATATTTAAGAAATTGCACTTGCAATATTACTTATTCGCATAATTTGGAAACACTAGTTATTATAAATACTTATTTTAATTGTTATTATATCTTATATGTAAATAAATATGTAAAAACATTTACTATAATACATAAGTACTTACTTAACATTATTACACAGTATGACAAAATCAAAATTCTGACGTGCTACAGCAAAACGCCGAGACACGTATTTCTTTATTTTAAGCCTATTTTCATATCTTGTTAACATTTCTCATGTGTACCAACCACTGTCGTACTGTGTTATATATACTTTAAAATTTAAATTTAGGTGTCAATAATTTTAAATTGTTAAGATCTTCGGCTTATTAAAATTAAAAAAAAATTCTAATAAAAACCAAGAATCCCTTCTTAATTTTATTGCAAAAGTTTTCACCTTAATTTTACACTACTACTAGATTTTATTGAAAGGACATGCACAGTCGTAATAAGAAGGGTTTTTTATTGGAAACAAATCATAGAGCAATCCACTAAATTTTTGTTTTGATTTGTAGGGTATTTTGGTCCTTTCGCTCTGTGTACAAGTTCGCCAAAAACAAAATTTTACGATCTGATGACAACAAATCACAAAGTTCTTTTTAGTTAAAGATCTTGTTTCAATTTCATTAAAAAATAAATTTGTATTTTTTATTTTCTTGTACTATTCGGTTTTTATGGGCTTAGATCGTGACTTGACCTGATCGCTTTTGTAGCAGTAGGAATCCATATGAGAAAGTTGGATGCAAAAAACTGAGCAAAAGATCGGCTTATGTATATTACGAACATACTTTTTGAAAAAGGTACATGTAACTCAATTTCGTGATTCGTGTTTGAAACATTTTTCCAACGAGAATTTATTTACGGGATCGCGAAAAGAAACTTTTTGTAATTTTCCATTCAAAGCATGGTGACATGGAGCAGTCAAAGGATTTTTAGCAATTCTCGTGTTGGGTACACTTTCTACATTTCGGAATTCTAATAAAATAATTAAAAACCCCAATGATCTTTGTATTTGTTTCTTATTTTTTCGATTTTCTTTAGTATAAAAAATAATTACAAAAAATAACGGTTACTATGTACATATTATGCATAACTGATAAAGATGAGAAATAAAAATGATTTGTTTTTCTGCAAACGATGAAAAACAGACTGATTCAAAATCTTTATAGCAATTTAAGCGGTGGTGGTCTCAACTTTTTTGGCATTATCCTCCTTCGAAGATGGACCAGTCTGTGCGATAGGCACTACACGTTCGGTGGCAGGTGGTGGCAGTTTCTTCATAGGAGCAGTAATGGTCAATAGACCATCAGACGAGAGAGATGACGACACATTGTCGGGATTGACGTCAGCTAGAGGTTGAGAAAAGTAATTTTTAATAATCGATATTGCATTCTTTTTTTTTTTGGTTTTCAAAGGCAAAAAAAAAATGTATTTCATTACCTGGCAACAGATAACGTCTGGAGAACTGTCTAGAAACGAAACCGTGTTCATCCTGTTTCTCTTCATGTTTACCCTCGACAAGCACAAATTTATCAGTCACCTTGACGGTGATCTCGCTGGGTGTGAATTGTTGTACATCCAAAATCACTTCAAATTTCTCTTTGTCAATATTGAGTGTGGAACCAGATTCTTGTTTTTGCAGGGTATTCGAGGAGCGTTGCCATGGGCGTAGATAACCAGAACGCATCACTGTAGGGCGCGAACTCCAAACGGATGAGAGTAGGTCATCACGTCTGATGAAAGAAATAAATAAATTTTATTTTTTTTTAAATATCTACATCCTCATGTTTGCGCTTTTGCTTGACTTACTTCAGTCCAGTGCCAAAGTGTTGATCCCAGAGGCGCGAAGTGCGCGTTGGAAATTCAACATCATCCCACCAATCACGGAACATTAGGGGCACTACTGACATCTACCGTGTAAGAGAAAATTCCAAAATATTTGTATAGTTGTAGTTGCACAAGTCGCAAGGTTTCAGGGATTCGTGTGCGCAAATCGTTTGTATTGCGAATTGATTTGGAAGGTGAGAAGAACACTAATGGTAATTAGTAAAATCACCACCAAATATAGATCATTTATTAATAGCCGAAATAAGCACTAAGTAAATTTATTAAATTTTGTAAATGAAATTTTAATTTTTCTGATTTAAAATTTGCTCTATAGTAATTTTTCACACTGGTTCACCTTTGATTTGAACTTGTTAATTGGTATTTCACACTGTTTTCTGTGCTTCCGCGTTTTCTTGCGATTTTCTGTTCGTTTGCGTGTTCACTGCTACGCGTTTGCTATGATTTTGAACTGAAAATCTTGAGCGTTCGCTGATTTTATATTCGTGCAGAAAATTGTGTTTTCAATCATTTCGCCTTTCCGCTTTTCTAGATGATTTTCGTTTAAAAATATGAAATGAAAAATTTTGTATCTATTTTTAGGGAAGCGTCATTGCATGTTGTTAGCATTTTCACACCAGTTCAATTGGTTTGTATCTATATACTATAGGTATGTAGATATTTTTATTATAATCGAAAACGTGTATTGGGAAAGGTGTGTTATTTTGGAGAAATGGGACCAACTATAAAAATATTTTCAAGATAAACGTAATAAAGATTTTAGGGGACATATAGTACAAGTAGTCAATGAGTCAAATGATAGTTTTAGAAATTGTTTTTGGATTTTATTAATTAGGAATAAATTGTATCAAGACAACTGCAATGCATTTTAAATCGATGCAAATTTAAATTGGTTACTTTTTAATACCAAGTCCACACGAGAACGAAAAACAGTTGTTTATGACTCAGTTGTTGTGTTGTTGTTGTTGCAGCGGTTATCACGTCCCGTAAAGAGCGGATTCACCCATGGTCGTTGCCGTCGTACTCATCTAGGGGGAGGCCCAGGAAACTTGCAGTTTCGACAGGGTTGGACCAGAGGGAGAGGGGGGTTAGATGAGTGGGTTTGAAAGGGCATGTGAATAGGTGATTGGTATCGCGCGGAGAATCTCCACATGCCGGACATGTATTGTGTATGTCAGGGTTGATTCTGGATAGGTAGGAGTTGAACCTACTACAGTATCCAGATCGTAATTTTTATGACTCAGTCGTGATATTCTGTAAAAACAAGATAAAAGTGCATGTTTTCGCCCTGCAAAAACTGTCTAACTGTGTTTTCATACATAAGCAACTTTATGTTGGATAACTTTTTGCCAAAAAAAAATCGATGATTTGCCGTCGTTAGTTTAGAAAACGGAATGAGAAAAAATCGGAGTGGGAATAAACTGAAAAGTTTATTATAAAAAGCGGCAATGATTCATTTGCACAGAGCGAAGCTTTTATTTTGAAGTCCTGGGGGCATTTCGGATACCGGATTGGCTTAGAATGAAAGAGATAAATAAATAGTTGAATGTCATCGAAAGTCAGTTAGTAAAAAGGAATGCTGTCAGGACGGGCATGTTAAATATTGAAAATATCTTCTGCAAACAACTTGTTTTCATTGCCGTGTGAATATAATACGAGTATAACGGGATGAAATTATTTGTATCAGATCCACCATAATCGTAACAAGCGACCCCCAAATCCGTCGGGTTGCGAGTTTTAAGCTATATCAGCGTGAAATTTACTGAGCAATACAACTTGCTAACTTTAAGAACGTTTTTCTCGAAAGCTTGTTTTCGGATATAAGGTCGCCTTTTCCATATTTCGGATAGATTGAGAGTCGGACAGTCTAGTTGTGCTATGAAATATAGAGTCAGAGTTGGTAGGTAATTTCTGTAGTAGTAGCTTATGTCGAATATGTCTAATTTTGTTTTTTAACTGTTTTTACTTCAGCGCTTTTTCAAAACTAAAATTTTCAAATTACTGAACCTTAACTTAACTTAAGCAATTATATTAAAATGAAGACTGTGAATTTGGCAGCGTAAGTTGTTTTATTCAAATAAATATTTCTTTAACGTGGACATTTAGCGCTCGATATGTTGTTTAGTTGAATTATGATTATGAGATTCGACATGTGCACATAAGCTATTTTATCGAATGCAATATTTTTGAAAATACTTAAGCTAAAAAGTAAACCCTTATAACTTCACTGCCAAATATAGTTTTTACAAATTTATGGGCCTTAGTCTAAAGAACGTCGTCTCATTTCTCGGTTAAGTCGACTTAACCAGTAAGAGCTAATGTATGAAAAATATGATTTTATCGATTTTTTTATTATTTTGCACTGTAGTCTCCTTTCACATCTTGACTGTAATCCTTGTATGCTGCTGAAAAAAATATAAATTTTTTTAATTTCTCTACAAAACGGTGTTCTTTGTCTGCCTCCAGCCGTAACTTATTTTTTAAATTGAATAAAAAGAGACTGGCTCGGACTACCAGGTAAATTGTCGTAACTCCCTTAACTTTTAAGGCGTCCATCGCAGCCTAGGCGGTTTGTGCGCTCTGCTCCAATTTGCCACGCATCTTCTGTGCTACTCCATTTTAAGACAATCGCTCTATTCGGGTCAGATTTTTTGATAAATCTCAAATATGTTGCTTCTTGGTCAAAATGATAGGACTCGTATTTTTTGTTTTGACCGAAAACATTGTTTTTCGATACTTTTCGACGAGTTTAAGTTTCCTGTGAAAATCGTATTTTTGCGCGAACTTGTTCATTCAGGTGCAAAAATTTTTTTGCGGAAAAGTTAAAAAAAAGTCACTTTTTCTAAATTTAATTTTTCGAAAAGTGTGTTTTTTTATTTTTTATTTTTTCACAGCAGAATAAAGATATTCCAAAATGTATTTGGGCCAAGCGGCTGTTAGCCAGAAACCTTTTGTTTAAAAGGTATATTTTGCATTTTAGTATTCAATTATCAAAATCGGTAAGTTTTTAAAGATGTTACATATGTGCATTTAAAAAAAATAACAAAAATATTACCCACGGAAAAATATGATTTTTACAGTGAAACTAAAATTGCCGAAAATTATCGGAAACAATTTTTTTCGGTCAAAAGAAAAAATACGTACAAATTTAGATATTTTTTCGATTCGGATATCATTTTAGTTGCATTTACCCTAAAAGTAGCCGCGCTAAGTAAAATATTAGTAACAACTTTATGATGACTTCGGAAAAAATATGAACAAAGTGCGGATATGAAATTTTTAACTAAAAGTGTGTTCAACAGAAATCTTCTCTACAATGACCCCTTTCATAATTGCTGTTACGAGTATATGTACAATGTGATTACTCGAGCTATTTCTGAGTTGACTTGAGTTTATTTTTCAATCATAAATTTCAAACTCTTACTAATCCAGTTCAAATATCTTTTCGTCTCCAGACAGTCATACATTTGTACATATGTATATGTATCTATATATGTATGGGTGTATGTATGTAGCTCACCTGCAATTCATCCAAAGAATAAATGTAAAAATGTGAAAATGTCTATACACAATTTCTGTGTGAAAAACTTCTAGAATATTTTTTTTTTCGATCATTTTGCACAAATTTACGTCAAAATGACTAATAACAAAACAATTAACTTTTCTGTCCAATCGAATAACTACAAAATATGAGCAATTAAAATACGTAGGCGAAAACAAAACAAGAATTTCTAAAAATATGTTAAATAATAAGTCTAAGCAGACCAAATGACATATATGTATGTACATATATTTATATTAGGGTGCATCACTTCCCACACAAAAAAAAAACATGGGCGCCGTTTTCAATTCGTAATTGTAAATTTAATTTTATTTTAAGACTTTCACCAAAAAATTAGTTTTATGTCCGAAAAAAATCACCTCTGATCATAGAAGCGCTTAAACTTACAAGAGTTGCCTAAAAATATTCAAAAATTGTTTCAACGCAATCATAATAATGATATTTTTGAAGCAGATTTTTTAGGGTTTTTGGAAGTTTGGTTTAAGAAAAACTTGTGCGATTTGGATTTTTCAGACATCAATAGAAAGTTAAACGTATTTCTATGTTAATAAACCCATTCACGTCCCAATTTTATTCGCAAATCTCATGAATTTCATTCCGTGGATCAAATATTTAAATATTTTTATGCAGCTTTTTAATCTTATACTGAGTTTTTATTTATAAAAAACCATATTCGGAGGTATTTTATAACGAACCAACTCACAATAAACTTAATATTGTCTCGAAAGTCTTAAAACATTATAAATTGTACATTTCCGGCGGAAAACCAGCAACTTTTTTTATTGGCGACTCGCCCTAATGCATGTACATACGTACCTAAATGTAGAAGCAAATGTGATAAATATCAAACAGTTTTGTAAAAACACAAAGGCTGAATCAGGCTCAAATTTACATAGTTAGGTA
Organism: Anomoia purmunda; assembly: GCA_951828415.1. NCBI lineage: Eukaryota > Metazoa > Arthropoda > Insecta > Diptera > Tephritidae > Anomoia > Anomoia purmunda. The sequence goes on from OX639997.1 coordinate 51,830,934, forward strand.
AAGTAGGGTGGGTAAAATTCCACAAATGAAAATTTTGCGACAAATAGTAAGATATTTTCGGATTCAATAGATAATCGTTAGAGAAAGTGTAGAAATTGCGGAAATGAGTTTCAAACCTACGCATTTTTTAAGAGAAACTTATATACAATTTTTATATGAAAAAAAAAATTGCAGCAACGTCCGCAAAAAATTATCACAATGGTCACCAATTTTAGCCATTCGAAACTTGAATTTTACTATACTAAAATTTCATTAGCTACAAAACTACATTCCCAAAAAGTTGCCAAACATTTTGATTCAAATGTTAGAAAATATTATAAAAAGTAAAATTTTTCTTAGGTTCGAAACTGATTTCCGAGCTTTGGTTTTTCTACACCTACCCTTAGAATCATATGTAGAGCCCGAAAATATCATAGATATGATTTAACCAAAAATAAAACAAACAAGAACCCCACCCTAATGCGCATATATGTGGGTACTTACATATATTTTAATATGTCTCAGTAAAAGTTTTTATTTTACTAAGGAAATTCAGAATTTAGTTCATTTGAAGAGTTCCGACAAAATAATTGGACTCAATATTGAATTATTTTAAACTTGGTCGTGAGAAAAATCGAAAATTGCATGCAAAAAAATTAGATTGCTAATTCTCGTGCATGATAGAAAAGCATAAACTAAAGATATCGGCATATATACAATGATACTGGGTGAAATTCATTTCCCATATCGTCCACCTCCAGAATAACCCAATTTCGAACAAAAATATTTGTATAGGTTACATTTTTCAAGAATATACCGAATATTATAACTCGAGGGAGAAGATAGAAGTCACTAAAGTATCAGCCTTCTATATGGAAGTCATCAGATCTTTTGCCTACAGATAGTCACCTTTTCATCAAACATTTGTGTATTTAATGGAAGTCAGCGGCAATTCTATTTTCTTTCAGAATTTTGCTCGAGCTGCTGTAATTGTGGCTATAGTCGATAGGGAAAGTAAAGGGTGGTTAAATTTTAAGGGCCGATGTTGATTTTGAATAAAACACAAATTATTTTGGAAATCATTGTAATTTCTTTTCATTATGATAACATGGTGTGGTTCAATTATGTATGGAACAAAATCTCGGCCAAATGTCCGCCGCGACCTCGGCGGCACACCTCCATCCGATGATCCAAATTTTCGATGACGCTGAGGCATAATAGAGGTTCTATGCCGTTAATGTGCCGAATTATCTCATCCTTTAGCTCTTGAATTGTTGCTGGCTTATCGACGTACACCTTTTCTTTCAAATAACCCCAAAGAAAGTAGTCCAACGGTGTCAAATCACATGATCTTGGTGGCCAATTGACATCGCCACCACGTGCGATAACACGGCCATTGAATTTGTCGCGCAAAAGAGCCATTGTTTCGTTGGCTGTGTGGCAAGTGGCATCATCCTGTTGGAACCACATATCGTCCACATCCATATGTTCCAATTCGGGCCATAAAAAGTTCGTTATCATCTCACGATAGCGAACACCATTAACAGTAACTGCCTGACCGGCCTCATTTTGGATGCCGCCAGCCCATAACCCGCACCAAACAGTCACTCTTTGTGGGTGCATTGGTTTTTCGACAATCACTCTTGGATTATCATTCGCCCAAATGTGGCAATTCTGCTTATTGACGAATCCACTGAGGTGAAAATGTCCATGAAGATGATTTTCTTCGAAAATGCACGATATGCATTTTGATTTGTACGCCCATTTTCATAATAAGCCTGAATAACTTTAACACGTTGTTCGATTGTGTATCTTTCCATGTTCAAATTGAGTTAGTCTGAAATTGAGAAATGTTAAATGAAATGCAGAAAAAAACTTGGCGTTTAGGTGTGGTTCACATTCAACATCTGCCCTTAACCACCCTTTATTAGTGTGCGATTTACGAAGTCACCCCTTTTTCAAAATAAATTTACTTTTTCCAAAAATATATATGTAAATATAAATAAGTACATATATATTTCATAATAAACATTTTGCAGAAATTCGAGTTTTACCCGCACATTAATATAATTTATTCACCAATTTTATTAAAACCATGCCGTATACATATGTATATGTATGCACTAATCGAACCAACAACTAACGGTATTAAAAGCGATTGTTGTGTTCAGCTTACATTTACAGAAGACAGATGTCGCATCCTGCCACATGTGGTTTGACACTATGATGATAGTCATGACATTGTCATATGTATATGAATCACCAATGGTATTATTACCGATGGTCGCTTTCCGTACTGGGTGCATATTTTTGTGTTTGTAATAAAAAAGATTAAAAGAAATTTTCCGCTGCCACCGCATTAATGTTGACTAATTCTGAGAGCATGACGTTTTGATGATAAAAATAGCGCAATACTTTTGATTTTAATCTTTTTTATTTTTAATTCATGAGATACATCTGTCGATATTATGTATGCACAATGTGTGCCTTGTTTTGCTTTCTTTTATGACTATTTCTATAAATTTTAGTTGCTTTCATTTATACTGCTTATAAATATCTAGATATGTACATATGTACATATATTGATTCAATTTATAGATATACAATACATAAATCTGTTTACAAAAAAATTCTCTTTTGTTTGTCTTTTATGTATAAAACATGTACATATGTATGTTAACATATCAAGCGTTGCAGAACAAAAGAAAATTTGCAAACATTGTGTTTATGCGAAATAAAATTCGCAAAACAGTTTTCCTGGAAAGTAAACATCGAATGAAAGTTTCATTTTCACTTTAGCATTCCATATATGTATGTACATACATACATATGTACATACATATATCTTTATATACTCGTACTTTCGTTTATGTAGTAAATCGTTGTTCTAGAAAGTTATATGAGTGCATTCCAAAGCCCGAAAGAAAGATAAACATATGCGTTTAACGTGGCATTTTGAAAAAATAAAAATATTTTGCTTCTTTTAGAACTAAGGATATACATAGGTACATATTATGTGTTATGTTCCAGCTGGACTTCCAGTGGCGGAAAAGAAAATTGTCAATTTATATAGAATTTTACGAGTATATAAAAAATTCTTGGAACTAAAGTAAGTGCTCGGATTTTGAAATTTTCCAAGATTTTGATATGAAATATTATCCTCAGTTAATTTTCAGATTTATTAAAACTGTGAAGTTGTCTATTTAAACACAATATATATAAATAACTAATAGCCGCTTCGCCGCGCCGAATGAATATGATTCGAGAGTCGGCTCCTCATATACCTTTTTACAAACAAAAATAAATATATGGCATTTATTTTTTCCGACAACGGATGACGGATAATCATTCCAATATACCCCATATGATATTTCCCTCTGGCTATGTGCATATATCTTGAAAGATTTAGAGCCTTTAGAACATAGGTGGACAGACTCACACAATTACACTTTGTCGTGGTAATAGTGCGCCATGCTCAATTTTGGGTTGCCCCTTTGTCGCAATTGTATTAAGGAGTAATCCCATGTAAACGGTTAAAAAAATCGATTTTTTCACATAAATAAACCCAATATAATTTAAATTCAGGAATATCCCTGTAAAATATTAACACGATATTGCAACAATTTATAGAGATACGAATATTTTTGTTCCGTGCCAAGGGGCTCTTTTCAATTCTTTTCAACTGTCAACGAGTTTTTCCAAAATTCGTATTTTTAAAACAGTGTGCAATGTTAAAGTTGCAAGAAAAAATTATCTAGTCCTTGGCGGATTTGTTTTATGCTAAAAAAAATGTATGAGCATTAAAAATCGAAATTTCTTTTTTTGATATTTCAAAAACAAAAAAGACAAATTTTTTTTGCGAAAACCAATCCATCAACTACTAGTAGAGGCAAAAAGTTAACATTTTTATTAGAACTTTTTTGTTACAGGAACACTCCCTGAGGCTCTATTATGCATACAGTTTGCCTCTGCACTTTGTGGACGAACAACTTTGACCGCTAATACTCGTATTATTTAATTGGTTTCAAATTTTACAACGTACTACTTTCTTCTGTTTCATTGTATCAATAAACAACTTCATACGAGTCCAGTTGCTGTTTGATCATTCTATTATCAATAAATTTTTTCTATCCAAATAAAAGTACGATCTTAACCGTTTACATCAGATTCTCCCCTAAACCAGGGTCGAAAAGTGGATTACGGAATGAAAATATTTTTAATTTTTTCTTTTGGTTTTTATGATCATTGTCTTTTGTTCACATTTCACATTGTATTAAAACTAATATAACCTTATATTAAAAACATGATTATTTGCAATCATCTGACCACAGACTAGACGTTGTTCGCATTCAGGATCATGTATTTTTTGTTCGAATTATAGCAAACGCAAATCTAAGAGAAGAGTAAATAGGAATATGTCACTATTTGTATTCGTTTGTAAATTTTTTACACAAAAAGTGGTAAAGCTATTATAATATTCTAAGAAACACAAATCAACAGCCGAGCCTGATGTTGATATCGTCGAATCGGAATGCAGACTGAATCAGAATTCGCTCCGTTACTTCTGTATACGTATGTGATTTGCCGATGCCGACGTACGTTCCTCTCAAACAAGTTTTGCCCATCTATGCTTTAGAACCAAGAATGAAAGAATACAGGATTGCGTCTTCAGCAGACCGCTAGTCCTCTCTTTGTCGATTTGACGACATCCACCAATTCGCTGACGATATACTCGTAGAAGCAATTTCGTTTTATTTCACACAAACAATGATAAAAAAAAATTTCGAACATTCTCTCGTCCGCCGGTTCTTCTGCGCTTCTTGCTCCTCTTTTTTAGATTTTTTTCTTTGTTGTCTCATTCTCTAGCTATTATTACGTCACTATCAGTTGCTCTAAGTGCGAAAGACGCTATCTTGTTTTCTATCAATCTTGCTATACCCTCATTTTCTGAAACTGGATTGTCCCCATACCAAATTTGACAAAGGATGACGGGAACTCGTTCTGAAATATTTCTTTAAATATCCAATCAGAAGAAACAACAACGAGAAACCGTGATAAATTATTTGTTTTGAAAGCGAACCTTAAAGGGCGTATTCAAAAACGGTGGGTATGAAGTCAACAGCTTTTCATTTCTGAAAGATGTGGAATTTATTGGCTAGCAGGGGTGTAAAACAGCAAGTTACTTGAGAAACTCTTGCGATACTAGAGGTCACAAGCAGATATTAATTTCAGTTTTTAGAAAATTGTATGGGAATATGACTCGCGACCCATACTCATTAGGCGCCCCAAACCAATTGGATATTATAACATGTTTCCACTAGATGCAATTTGCTCTATCATTCGTCAATTTCCCTCGAAATACGTATCTAATGACCTGAATTTCCATACAAGATTCTGAGAGCGAATCACCTAGACTGATGGAGATTCGCTCTGTATTATCCCACTAATTTCCCATAAATTTCTGCCTTTATTCATTTTTATAGGAAGTTTATCGGAAGCGGATAGGCGAATCAAAACAAAAATTTAACAAATAAGAAATAATAATTGAAATGGGAGCGAAAATGAAAAGTAAATTAATATAACTTAAACAGTAAATTAATATAGTCTTTTTTATATAAAGTAAAATCTTTGACTCGAACTAACATTTTTCCAACATCATCGATATTCACAGCAAAGAATAATAATAAAAAGCAAAGGATAAGAACAATAAATAAAGCTCCCAAAGTGAATTACGAAATGTGCCGTCTTAACAGAGTAGTTTGGATTTAGTCAGTTATTTATAATTGGAAAACTGATTTTGTTTTTAATTTTTACATCTTCAAAAAGAGTTTAACAGCAGGAGGTAAAATAAAGATACAATTTTTTCAAGTCAGTACCTATTATTTAAATTAACTAATTCCGAAAAGCAAAAATATAGACGTCTGCGGAACGATGTGCTGTACATCTCTAAAGTTTAATATCCAAAAGAAAGACTAGTTTGTTTTACCGATTTCGGCAAAAATTACCAATAGCCGGGCAACCATAGCCGAGTGCATCGGGTTCAAATCTCGGCCGGGTTTCGTAACAACATAGAACACCTGTTTTTTTTAATAAAGGTCGCCCCTCGGCTGGCATCGGCAAACCTCCAACTGTATTACTGCCGTGAAAAAACCTCTCACAAAAGTCACCCGCCGCACACCATAAATTATAGGAGAACTTCAGCCAAGAATTAAGCTATATGATCTTATTGTTATTGCTGTGTTTTAGTTTTCAAGTTACAGTCAAGGTTGAATAAAACAACTGATTGGTTATCGTTATTTTTTTTCGTCGATATTTCGATTTCAATTTGAAGTAAACCAGGCAGAGAAGAGGGTTTCTTTAGATGACTAGAAGCTAAATAATCATTTTCTTCTATATTATTATTATTAAAAATCGCCAATGCAAGATTTATGAGTAAATGTTACCAAAGTTGTGTATACGACATGGATGTTCGTGACTAATATAAAATTTGTATTTAAAATGCCATTTTATATGATTCCATAAATGCTTTTCGTTTTCTAATTTTGATTTACAGCATCTTCCTTTTTGCACGCAACAACAGAGCCGTTTTTTGTTTTTTTGTTTTTTTTTTTTGTTTGTTTTGTAAACATCAACTTTCTTTTCAGTTTGACTCAATATTCTCTTTTAACTACTGAATGCAGGTGCACGTGCTCAAAAGAGCAAAACGCATTTGACAACTCTCAGGGCTATGCAAAGTGCCAGTATGAAAGTATGCTGTGAGAATGACTGCAGGCCTTCACGACTGCTCCAATCACTCAGCAGCCGACGTGAATACGACAGGACAACAGCAACCCATAGCACTTGACGTTTCGACATTGCAGGAGGAGCATCACAAATGAAAGCAGTGCCGTGTTTGATTATGATGAAAAGCCACAAGAGTAAATAGCAACGAAACGGACAAACAAAAGGCACATTTTCTGAACCTAGGCCACAAAATACAACAGAAAAACGTTGATGCCTTAACACAAAAGCCTACGAAATACAAAAGCTCAACTGAAATGGCCAGGACTTAAATAAATAGTGCTATTAAATAGTGAATATGTAAATAGTTGTGTATATAGTAAAAGTTGAATGTGAACGAATTAATAGAGCTGAGTAGAAAATTCAAAATTAATATAAATACCAGTATATTGAGTAGAGAAAAATTTGCGAAACCAATTGAATTGAATAACAATAATGTGCCTGGTACAGACTTTCGTCTTTGGGATAAGTAAAAGTAATCAATAAAAAGAACAACAAAAGCGAAATAAATAGACACAATAGGAGAAAGCAAATAAACAGAGAAATCGAGTTGAACGAGTTTGAAGCGTAATTGAAATTGAAGTTCGTCTACAGGCGGCGGCGAGTTTGAAGTGTAGGCGCTCGAAGATTCACGGAAGCTGCAATAAGGCGACCGGAAAACAGTTGAAGGAAGTGCGAGACGATTTAGGGCATAATGAAAAAGGTAAATCAAGCAAAAAAAAAAATAGCAGTGACATAAGATATGAAAATTTGTCTAAATTTTCACCTTACAGCTACCAGTGTCAATTTTGGCCATCACTATGCTGTTATGGCAAACAGCAGCGCTAGCAGGACACATAGTGAAACGTAGTTATTCCGATCAAAGTGTACATGGCTATCAGACAGAGGTGAGTATGCGGGCGAATAAATAATCGTATTAATTTGTTTATGTAATAAAAATACTTGCAGCGCACTTGCTGGTGGAATGAGGTGTGCAAGGAGGAATTTCAAAATCTTTTTCGCTGCAAGTGTCCACAATTTTCTTACTGCCGGTGAGTGTTCGTACCTCGAAAGATAGTATGTTAAATAATAATTTTTGGTGCAAGAAACTAGCCCGGAATTTATTAATATTAAGTATAAACTCTATCTATCATCTAATAAATCATTGCATGGGTTTGTAAACGTTAGTTCGAATTTTTTTATTTATTATCATGTCCCGGCCTGATTTTTTTTGCAAAAAACTGAAACAAAAATAAATATTTTGTATAACATTTTAACCAACTAGCTCCGGCCTAAATGTGTCGTTTTGATCCTAACTTCAAGAAGCAAAAAAAAAATGGCTTAAAGTGGTTAGATGATTTAATTGTTCCGCATATTGAAGAAATTTTTGCTAGAACATCTTCTTAATTTTATTTTGACCTTCTTTTAAATTCTATTGAAAAGTAAAACAGCTGAAAACAAGGAGATTACTTCTTGTTTAATAATTTTTATGAAACTTTTTTCCAAAAAATGCAATTGTAGGAAGAAATTTCCTTTTTTTTGTGTTAAAAATCATATAAAGCAAATTAATACGAAGTTTCTCTCATTTTTACTTGAATCTTATTGCATTTATTAATAAGAACAATTTTTATTTTTAATATAGTCCGTTTTGGATTCCAATTTTGCTTTTAACGTCTTGGCATACTTTACATATGTACTATGTGAATAATCAACTCCATACAGGGTGGTGTTATAAACACAACCACAAAATTCCTATGTATTTGGTTTTTGTTTCTGCGTAAGAGTTGTCACAATTTAAATACATTTTATTTTTGCTTTTACGGCTTTTGAAAGCTCATACGCAAAATCAAAAACAAAATACATGTAGGTGAATAAAAAAAAATCAAATCAGCTGCTCTTATGTCATCACCTTCTATAAATTCGCCTTGATTATGAATATTGATCTTTGGATTTTTGTATTTTCAAAATGAATACTTTAGATTCACTTATTTGATGTTCCAAAAGTTTTAAATGAATAGAGTTTCAAAAATTTCAAAAATAAAATATGGTTTCTGAATAACTGGTTTCAAAAATAAATATATTTGCACGATATTGACGATTATCTTAATTATAAGAAATTTATTGCAATTAAAAGAAGATTCTATTTAAAGCCAAGATTCCCTTCTTGATTTTTTCCGGTAATTTTTGTCCTGATTTATATAGTAGCATTTTAGGTGGTGTTTTCGCTCTGTTTAGAAAGTTATTATTCGTCAAATTTTACTACGGGTATTCTCAGACAAAAAAAAAACTCCGCTATTGTGAATTAGCCCTAAGAAAATACATGGGAAATTTAGATTTAAGACCTAATTCGTTTTTATTTGCGTAGTACTTTTAAATATATAACTACATAAACCTTAAAATTGCCGGCATAACTACTTTCTGTTCATATTTAGGACTAACTAAACAAATCGCAACTTTCATGAAAGAGGCTAACAGGGTTGCTTTTACAAATAGAGTTAGGTTACATTAAAACGGGACCAATAAATAAATATGAACCTTAAAATATCTAACATTTATTTATGCTCTCCTACATTAACATTAAAATTGCAAGTTAACAGAACTGTTAACTTAATTTTAAAAGACGCTATCTGTTATTTTACTTTGTGCAGAATTCGGCTTTAATCCTCCACATATTTTGTCTGATGAACTTTTTTGGCAAATAATTCTCTAAAACATCTTCGCCCTCTATCGGCTTTCCAAATTTTTTTTTTTAGGAAGATAATCCACATGCTATTTTTTAGCGCAAAAATAAAGGTTCTGAAATTTTTAAAAACTTATTGCTAATATTTCAACAATTTTAAACATTTTCAATGTAAAACTCTTTACTTGTGAGTATCCTGTATTTAAAATTTTTTTTGGAATTATACTTATAATGTGTAATTTGAAAAAAATATGACCCAACAACGGAGATACTGAATCGTAATGCAAATTTTTGTTGAAATCTGTGATCCTTTCGCCTTTTTAGATTTTAAAATTTCTGATTGTGCCTAATACAATTTTAATAATATTTTTTTAAAAACAAGACATTGTAAGCAAGAATAATTCTATCATTTCTCTATAGCAACATAAAATAATATTTTGTAATCGTCTCTATCAGTTTTTAGTCATCAATAGAAGTCCAGCAGGCCTAAAAGGGATGAAAAGCTATTTATCACATTTTACTCTTCAGGAAAAAACATATTTACTATTTTTTACTATATTTCCTTACTATATCAGAACTCATTTTTTAGTCAACAAAAGTAGTCAAAAATGACTCAGTCCAAATGACAATACAAAATTTAATCATCCAAATACTGGCTGGGAATACGTCGTTCGTATTTCATATAAGTTTTTTGAGTAAAGATTGAAAATTGTAAATATAAATAAAATAAAACCAAAATGCAATAAATAGAAAAAGTTATTTTTTATATAGAAACGGAAAAAATGTTACCTAAAAAAAGTAAAAAAACGACACTTTTGGGTGGTAGCTAATGGGTTAAAATTAGCTACAAAAGTTTATGATATTTTAATCATTTTTCAACTTTTTCGAAAACAACTTAGGTCGGGACAAGACAATTTTAGTGGGTCACACAAAAAAAACAACGTGGGCTATATTTTGCAAACCCATCCAGTGTTTTATTACTGAATAGGTGTACCTTAAGAAATTATTGAAAATTTCCGTGCTGATTTGAGTTGCCATAAAATTGTCGCACAGTGTTATAATTTCCCCTTTTTGTCCTTGCAGCTCACCAGGACGCTATTACAATGCGTATTGTTCAATGACCGACACTGGTTACATTTGGACACAGCCAACATGGGACTGGGTACCATAAATCTCTCACCGGTCGACTGCCTATACACACACACATACACACATACAAAAATATTTCAGTGCTAAGCACACACATATGTAGTATAATACATACATAGATATGCCTAACGGATATGAAATAATCGAAAAGAAAAAGAGCAATGAAAAATGTTAAACTATTATATATACATATATACATATTTACATACACACATTAAAAGTGCTTTAAGTGCAAGTTAACTGTCGTATAGATATATCACTTACATATGTATGTAGATATGGAAATGCTTACCGATAAATGGTGCTTTAATTAACCCTATAACGGACACATCCAAAATTTGCACAGCAACATATAAAGAACATTAGAACAATAAGAACATTGCCTCTAGGAAAGAGAAATATTCCTCCCCCTCCGTGCATGCCGTACAATTTCGAATAAGGTATGGTAAGGTAAGGTATTTAGCATATATGCGGAAACTTTCTGCCTCACTGTACATGGAAAGCATAGGTGAAAAAGTTCAGTAAGCTTTCCTTATTTTCCTTGAGAGTTCTCTTCGCATTATAACAATCCAATAAACTAGAGCTCTTGCGAATAGACTAGTTGCCTAACTGGTTAATTATCAAAAGTTGGTTCAAAAAATATTCGTCTTCACATAATCGACTAACCGTTCATTTTCGATTTTTCGAATAGTTGTTTTTTTTTAATAAATATTTGTTTATATACATATATGTTTGAATATTTGTGCTTATTGGCAAAACTCATTTTCCACTATAATGAAGTTTTTATGCATTTTTTGTGAGCAACTGTCAGCACTCGAGTAATTTCGGTTAGTCGATTTTTCAGACGATTAGTAGAAAGTGAACGATTAGCCGAATACTCGCTACTCGATTATCAAATATCAAAAAAGTTGCTAATCGACTAGTCGAATAGCTGGATAGTCGATCTGAAACAAGAGGCTGACAAATGAATTTCTCGAATATATCTGTTTTTACTCGTTTTCGAATTCGAAACAAGCTCGAGTAAAGCAGTTATCTCGCAATATTTTTTTTCTATTATTAAATTTGCTTGTCGTATAGCAAAACACCCAAATTCATGAAAAGTAAGGAAGACTTTGGTAGCTTGATAAATCGAAAATTTTTATAAAAATGACAATTTTTAATATTTTTATGAACGATGCCAAACGAGAATGAATTAACCCTGCTGTTAGGTTAAGACCATTTGGTCCAATTTTTTTTTTGTTTTCTTTGTAACTTTGGAACGGTGATATATACTGTCTAAATTTTTCAGCTCAGGTGGTCTTTTTATAAAACAATATTATGTGCGAAAATTTAATTCTCTGACTTAAAACTGGACTAAGATAAATTGAAAATTACGAATCTTAGGTTAAGGGACCATTTGGTCCATAGTATATTTTCTTTGATTTTCTTTACATTAATTTTCCAAAAATAAGTATTTATTAGTTTGTTCGATATTTTTTGGCACTACATGATGAGCAAAAAAATGTTTTTCGGTTGGTTTTGCAAATAAACGCACTGCAAATGGAGCATTTTACATCAGACTTAGACTTGCAGCAACTACAAATTCCTCGCTTTCGAGCTCCTGAACTAGAAGCATTTTTAGAGCAGGCCACTGGTGCTGGGTTTTACCAGAGTTGAGTAAATAATAAAATAATAATATTTAGCAAGTATTGAACCAAACTAAATATAAAGACTAAGATTAAATTGTTATTTTGTATGAAAACTGCAGTATGGACCAAATGGTCCTCTAACCTAAGATTCGTAAGTTTTTTTTAACCTAACAGCAGGGTTAAATAAAGACAGCTCTGTCATTCGGCAGTCTGTTATGCAATTTTTTTTTCTTTTCAAATTGTTAGCCCATAAATGATTGATTCTGAAGTTTCAAACTCGTGGTTCGATGTTGTTAAGTTAAGCCCCAAAAATATAAAATTAAAAACTTTTTGTAAATTAAAAAACAAAAATATCAGCAAATTGAACAACAAAGCTCAAGGCGAATTCATTAGGATGTCACAATAAAAGAGAATTTTTAAGAATGGACACCGTTATTTTTCATTTTTGGGATGTCATGGGTAAAGGAAAAATACAAATATAGTGGAAGAAGAAGACATCAGTTGTTTTAATAACTTCACCTTATATGAATTCGCCTTGACTAAACTGGGATGCAGTTCCCATAAAAGAGCGGGTCAAAAGTTTGAACCATAATCATCACAGGCTCTACAAAAATTTGTTCACTTATTTTGAAGATTTTGTTTATGGAAAATTAAGAAGACTACAACACCCACCGCAAACAAATTCTATTTTAATTATATCGATGAAGTAGATTCACATCAAATAGATGGATTCATGGTAAAAAATTTAAAAGACGAAATTTCGAATGAAGTTACTTGGCCTTGAGTCAATCAAAAACCAAACTCATAATTTATCTTCGAAAAGTTAATATTTAGAAAATGCCTTTAATTTAGTTCTTGGTGAAGCTATACAAAATATTCCAAATTTAATTCAATATTACTTAGCGAAAAGCGAGGAAATGAAAAGATTGTTAAAATTTGGATGAAATATAGACTGTAAACAAAAAAAAACATCGAAAACTTAAAAGTGTATATCAAAATTGCGTTTGCAGACCGAATAAAGAAAATATCCAGTCGCAAGAAATATTGTGCCGAATAAATGTAATATATAAAAAGTAATATTTGTTTTTAATTACGAAAATTAATTATTTATGTTTAGAACATGATAAGTTGATTAATAATTCATAATTTTTGCACGTCTTTTACCATTAATTTATTTATAGTCATGAAATGAAATTCATTGCAGATTGCCAGCGGAAATATCGAGAGGTTAGCAATTCGAACAATTATAAATACTCGATTCGTGACATCCCTAACAATTCGAATTTGGCGATATATCGTCTCGACAGTACATACATATGTAGCTACGTCCTATAAACTTACAGAATTAAATACGTACAGATGTTCACATTGGCTATTGGGACCGCAAATAGTGATAATGTTTGCAATATCAACTAACAAAACAATATCGCTATCACTGTAAGAAACTAGACACGTTTTAATTGTAACAAAAAAAACTAAATTAATTAAAAAATATTTGTAATATTTTACTAAACTTGGGGTAAATATAAAAGAACACAATTTCTTCTGGTTGCCACAACGTCAAATTACAAAAAATGTATAAAAAATAAAAACTAGTAGGTTGTAGGTTAGTCACTGGTCTTAATTAATTTGAAATTAAAGAAAAGGTAAGCGCCACTACGTGTTCAAAAAAAAGTAAAAAAAACACTTACATTAATATTGGGTTTGCTCTAAATTCGGTACATTTTACAACAATGAAATTTTGTGAGATGATGCGAAAAAAAGTCCTTGATTAAAAATTGAGACTAGTTTTGGGTATAATACGAAGTGAGTTTCATTTATTTTCCAAAAACGCGTTGTCGATATATAGGCAGAAATCCTGTTTTCGAGGTCCTTTTGCAGTTCAAAAAAAAAAAACTCCAGATATACAAATATACTTAGTCTTTGATGGATATCGTTTTAAATGTACATTCAATCTTTTTATGATATATTTTTTGTGTAAAATAGAATAGCATTTTTTGAGTTTTTAGTGAATAAACTGAATTAAAAACATCTGGTTGAAAGAGAATATCATTACGAAAATGTGAAATATAAAAGCGCCTAAATTGAGCAGCAAATGTAAAAATTATTACGAATTAAATAAAAGCGGTCAATGTCAATTTTTGCTACATTCCATTTTTCAGTTGAAAATCTGCCAATTCTTATCATTTTCACGGTGCAACAGCCAGAATGTTAATTTTATGTAATATCACACTTTATATGTATGTATTTGCGTCCGCTGATTCTAAAAATGGCAACTTAATTTATACATCACGTCTAGATGTTGAAATAAATGGTGTTGAAGTTTTTGCATAGGTTTGCCCCAACATTGGTTACCATTTTCTTAATGCTTTTTAACACTGTTTTACAAATCGCAATTCTAAACACTGATCTCAATTTAGTCTTACTTAGTTAATTGGCGCTATAACCGCTTAAGTGATTTTGGCCGAACTTCTCCTACAATTTGTGGTGAGCGTCTTGATGTTGTAACACGAATTGAGGGCCCTACAGTTTTAGGCCGACTCCGAACGGCGAATGTTTTTGTGAGAAGTTTTTTCATGGCAGAAATTCACTCGGAGGTTTGCCATTGCCTGCCGAGTTGCGACCGCTATTAGAAAAAACTTTTTCTATAATTTTTGATATTACTTGCCGCGAACAGGATTCGAACCCGAGACCCACGGAATGAAGCGCGCACACTCTACTCACTCGGCTACGACGGCCGCCAACTCAATTTAGTCAATTTAGCATAAAATTATGCAAATTTTGATATCCAAAACGTTTACATCTCCTTTGGATTCATTCAATTCATTTTCGTATTCAATGACCCAAAATTAGTCTAAGGTACCACTCATTTATCAAATATTTGTAAACTAGTGTAATCGATTTTCATAAAAATCAAAAACGAAAATCGAAAATCATGGCGCTTACGTCTTTTTTGCGCTCAGGTCTTGATATAAACCATACATATCGTTAGCTTCATAAGAAAAGGTCGTAAGTCATTTTTTTTTAATTTTACAGGAGAGACATAAAACTCAATAACTTTTAAAACAATATTTTTTTTCTATAACTTTTAATGCATGTTTTTGAAATGAGTGATTGTAAAATGAAGTTGATTTAAAAAAATAAAAAATAAAATGTGTATACCTTTGATTCAGCTATTATATGACTTAGAACATTTACTAATGAAAAAAATAAAAACAAAATTGTACTTAGGACATTTTCTAATGAAAAAAAATAAAAACAAAATTGTACTTAGAAAAATCAAAAAATCTTTACGCATTAAACGGAAATAGGAACTTCTTTGTTTATTTTATTATAATTAAAATATACATCTCTTAAGTATATATCACTTTTTGAGATAAAAAATTAATTAACATTGAAAAATTGATTAAAATTAATCACAAATTAAAATTTCACAGTCTCATTCTTTGCTGCTTATTAATAAAAATAAAAATAGTATAATAAAAAAAAATTAATCATAAGGTAAGTCATCATAAAATTGATGATAGTCTTTTGGCAATGTTAGTTTAAGGCACTGCAAGTCTTCATATTTTTTACGCGTAATTGGTCTTCTAGTTTGGTAAAGTTGCTCAAAATCGCACCACTTCATTGCAACTACATTTTTATTAATTCTTTGTGGTAAAGCTTTCCAAGGATCATTAAATCTTAATTTAAAATAAATATCTCCATTTGTGTTGTATTGGATTGCGCGTATGTCTGTCACTTTTGCATCGCCTTTCCCACGTCCTGGACGAATACTTTTACAAAATTCAATTTTATTGAATTTTTTAAAAAAAATCGTGTGTTAGGTAATGTACTTCGTATGGATATGGCTTTTTGCGTGCTGACTTGCATATTTCTATGTATTCAGCCGGAACATGAACAGTTCTCTTTTTGATCACACGCTGGATAGTTGAGTGCACGCTGTCGGCCTCCATTTGCGAATGACCAGTTTCCAATATTTTTTGTTCTATAACAACATTATTTTGTATGGCTGTATTAAGAAGTGCATTACTAAGTAAAGAGTTGCGGTTTTGATAGCCACACCCATCGCTATAAAAAATTATTTTGTTAGGCTCTTCATTGTCAAGGCTAGGAAGTATCTTGTTTTCAATAAACCACATCCAAATGCTTGCAAACTCCTCAGCATTAACTCCGCCTTCAGCTTCATTCCACAGGAAGCAATACCCTTTTTTGTTTATGATATTATAAAACACTAGATTATGTATCTGCAACTTTGTTTTATAATATAAGCTACTAACGTTAGATTTTGTACTGCTTGCAGATCCACTGTGAAAACGGTTTTTTCTGAAGCTTTATCACTTTGTTTCTCTTTTCTTGCTTCTTCTTTCTTTTCTAAATGAATCGAGTAGTGTTCATGTGAAATACTATCAACATTGTAACGGGCACATATTTCGCATTCATCCTTCTTTGGTGCAAACAAACTCAGATTTCTGCTCTCAAATTCTGTATGAAATAGGGTAAGTGAAAGAGGCCGCACGTTTTTTGCTCTACACCACTCTTTTGCATAAAAGTCATAAATCATTTTTTTCGAGCTCCATTCAGGCAAAATATATTTTTTTTTGGATACGGAACGACAATAATGTGATTCCATTGCTGGGAGGGTATCAAAAAATAAATTCAAATTTTGTCTTTCTTCAGGTTTGGTTTTTAGAGTTTTTTTTGACACATTGTTGTGTGCATTCAAAGGCTTCTTAACCCAACTCTGTACAATCCGCTCACCAATACTTAATGTGTTTAAAAAAAAAGTTTTGCATACCCGAAAATTTTCATTATTCACATTCAAATGGTATTTCAAAGACCTAAATCTTCTGGAGACATTAGGATCAGCACGATTGCGTGGATGAGTAGGTTTTACTGAGTGCACCAACATAATAGCATAAATTTGTTTCTGCTTCCAGTTCATCTCCCAGAAATTTTTGAATATTTGTTGCCTTTGAGCATCAGTCACACATGCGCATTTCATTATCTTTTTTTGCTTACACTGACATCTTGGCTTTATTGCTTTGGGTTTTTTGTATATTTTGTAATTCCAGGCCCCATCTTCCTTTCGTTTTCCATGATAGCTTTTGCCAGTCATTCGTCGTTTTTTATTTGTTGCATTAATCCATGCTTCGTTTTCCACTTGCTTTCTCTTTTTGCGTGTTTTAGAGGATGTTGGCATTACAAAGGAGTCTTCTGAGTCACTATTGAATCCGTACGGCACCAGTCCAACAACTCCATCGTCAGATTCAATCCCATAATTATCATCGGTGCACTGAAGGCAGCTAGATAAACTATTGTTGTTAAAATCGTCCAAATTCATGAGATTCTTCTAATAATTAATGTTATTTAGTTAAAAGTTATTTATTGTATTCAATAATAATAATTTCTTACCTTTTACACAAATAAGTATTAAAATTAACAATTTAGTGCAATGAGTGCGCAAAACAGCAGCCTAAATTTGAATAACTTACAGCGCTTTCATTGACAAACAGCTGACTTACAACTTTTGCGCTTTTTTTTTGACAAATATCTGACTTACAACTTTTGCACATCATTGCCAAACAAGTGGAAAAAACAATAAATTTATTATTTTCTTCGTTTCATACGATATATTTTTAATTTATTTATCGAACTGCATTAAAAAACAAATTTTCATAAAAAATGGACTTACGACCTTTTCTTATGAAGCTAACGATATGTTTTTTTTTTGGAAAATAGTTTAGTTTTTTCATACAGTACTATCATTTTAATATTTTCAAATGTAAAGTTTTATTTAAAAACGATTAGTTGGAGAACTTTAGATATATTTGCGGATAGTCCTCATTAGGGACGTTATCCAGAAGAGTTGAACAAAATTGTTTGCCTCCCAATTTCCCTCTCACTCTAAGCTCGCCAATAAATTGGAAAGTGTTGGGCCACCTTGTATAAGAGAAGTCAATTAATCCTATTGTGTATGCCATATATTCTTGTACCAATATCCATTTGCTAACATGTATGTACATATGTATACATATATATATATGTATGTATGTGTGTATGTATGTGTCTATACCCATTAACAGTCATTTAGTTATTGTGGTATTATTGTATCTACATACACAGTACATAGTATATATGTATTATTTCTGCATTACCTACTAAATAAAGTTGATAACGTTTTATCAAATGATATAGTTAGTAATAAATCTGGCATTTAACAAAAATCATACACACATAAAAACTAGCAATTTATTCTCGTCAAATGTGACAAGCGGCGTGGGCGAGAGTTCAATCTACATATGTATGTAGATACATAGATTTGTGAACTCACAATAATGAAATGGTACATCATTTTCTATATTAATTAATGATAAGTGGCAGCAGATTCTATTGTAACATGGATTAAATAGTTATTTCTAAGTGGTTTTATGGCTATTTTCAGTTTACATACTACCCACTTACAAAAACATTCATTCAGAAAACAAAAACACCTAAAAATATTTGTATGTATTCACATCATCGACCATCGACGTCAGCAATATTTTGGAAAATCAATACTTTCGAAATTTTCTGATAATGCACAGTGGGTCGGTAAGTAGCAAAGACTATGTACGTATGTAT
The DNA here is from genome assembly GCA_951828415.1 of Anomoia purmunda. Taxonomy (NCBI): domain Eukaryota; kingdom Metazoa; phylum Arthropoda; class Insecta; order Diptera; family Tephritidae; genus Anomoia; species Anomoia purmunda. The sequence continues at coordinate 51,849,753 of OX639997.1, forward strand.
ATATTGATTGGATGAAGTGGCGAGCATCCTATTAACTCAAAAAGCCGTACTTTTAATACCAGAAACACGAAAATAGCAGTTGGAGAAAAATTCATTTATTAAATTTAACTTAAAAGTAAAACTCAATATGTTTCTCTAAAATAAAATGCTAAGCTACCCCTACGACAGGGTTTGTGTGCAAATTCCAATCCAAAAGTCTCTCTCATTCAAATTTATAATGATTAAAAATAAATTATAAGAAATCCTGGCAGATCTACATAATTTAAATTTAAACCAATCTAAATTAGTCTTGTTGGCTCAGTGTTGAGAGATTCATACCTTGTTTAAAAAAAACACACAGAGATTCAAAATCCGTAAAGCCTAACACTCGTACACTTCCTTCTGGGGGATAGCAAATTTCTGAGAATTTCAGGAGCTACAATACACAATGCCCAGATATCTGCTTAGCTCCGATTTCGGCAGAACATATATCAATGCAATCAATGTAATAATTTTAATCACGGGTATTACGTTTTTGGAGCGATTATTTTAGAAAGCGATTTTTTATGCTTAAAATTTTTATATTTAATTAAAGATAGATGTAATGCCGTTATAGAGATCATTCAACGTCGAACTATCCACAAAAACCAGTGCATAAAATAACACTTCCTATACAGAAAACTGAAGTAGCATTTACATAAAGCAAATTTCTAAGCGATATCATTAGGACACATTTTCGACGAAGAAATTTAACGCGACAATATTTTTGCAGTTTTCATTATAATGGAACGATTTGGCACGAAAAATGCCCTAATGAAAACCAGGCATTAGAAAATCTAAGCGTTGTTGTTTAATGTTGTTCATCGCTATGGTCAGGGTTAGGTTAGGCTGTTCTGGCCGTCCCAACGAGAGGCCTCACATTGACCAAGTATGTATTTTCAGTTACGATGTAAAACCTCGTTGTTGTTGTTGTTGTAGCAGCATAAAATATTCCCCATAAAATTTAGGGGAATGCAGCTGAAGTGACAGTCCTTGGCCGGATATAAATCCCGGCCGTTCCGGTATCGTAGAACCGACTGTCGTGGGAACGAAATGAAAAACCTCGTATTATTAGCCGGTGGCGATGTCGAAAAACATCGCCGTCCTCTTGGCGAACTGAAGTAAGCTCTTTGGTCTTTTGCCGGCAGCCGACAGCAGATCATCCAGCCGTGCTTCACACAGTTTATTGAATCGTCGCCTGTCCAATGTTGGATATTTGCATATAATGTGTTCCACCGCTTCCTGCATCTTTTACCCGTTACCAGACCCATTCAGAGGCATGCCCCCGCCAAGTAGCCCCACTACGCATCTGGAGCCCTCTCTTTTTCGAGAAGGTAAAAGCCCGTAAGATTTTTGCAATCCTACAGCCCTGTATTTGCTTCCACGCGCTGTATACAGTTCGTGCGATCGTTTAATGCAGCGATCCTCACCGATTAACTTTTCTATTTTCACTTATATAACTTATCTGTAAACCTGAGCTAGATTGAGATAATTGCCTTAACCAAATTGTGAAGGTACTATTACTCCACCTGAGCCATCGTGATTGCACTGATTTACTTCTGGTGAGAGGTGTGATTGCAAAAAACACTATCAGATGGGCAACCGGCCCTAATATGATCCCAGTTATAATTCTGATCACTGACCTAATGGAGGAACGCTCAATATATTTTTATTCTTTCAATGTATATTTATTCTTCGTACGAATAAAACGATCTACAAAGTCCATCGTAAACGTTAAATGTAAATACGAGGTATCATTTCATTTGCTCATCTCTGGAGCTCTCGTGAAAAATTTGTAATCAAAAAATGCAGTATTGTAATTTACCATTAGTAGCAGACCAGTACACAGAATTTGTGAGTGACCGAATCCGTGGTCTGTACGACTGAGCGGTACGTAAAAATTTCATATTCGGCGCTATCACGGAATCTATGGTAGTCTGAAATTTCGTGAAATATACGAGGAAATTATCAGCGAATCGTATGCTTTCGTAGCTATTCCGACTCAACGGTACTATTTTCGTAAAATCTCAGCGGTAGAACCTTAGAGAGAAAATTCTCTCACTCCCTTAATTCGCAATCTTTTAGCTGGTTATTTTTAAATCATTTATTCAAAAATTTCTTTTGAAAATGAAAATATAGTGCAGCGAAGTCCTACGCTCAGGACTCTGTGCAAAAAGACTCTCTTGTGCTAAAACAACACCTCTTAACTTTTTATTAACCTTGAGGTATCTGCAAAGCTATTTGAACGGTAGATGAAGACCTACGCTGGTTCTGTTATTTTTTCCGAATTTCAAATTCCATTTATAATGACGAATTTTCCAATTCAGTCCCACTATTAACCAGCTTTCACGCGCATGCGCTTTTTAGCAGCCAACCGCTATTACCTTTATCTACGACAACAAATCGCTGCCTACAAGGAATAACAACCAAAGTCGAGTTAGGGTAAATAAAATATTAAACACGGAAAAGTCGAATTTTGGTAACGTAAAAAATATATATGCAGTTAATCTACTTCTAAGTTTTTCAGATTGCATCCACTAATATTGATATTATCTTTAATTATTCTTTTAAGTCAAGGAATTTTCATTTGAAAGTATACTTTGGAAATTAATCAAAAACGAGTTTAGCTATTATTTCCTTATTGCCACAAAACAAAAAATACTCTGTTTTAGTTATACAAATATAAAGGAAGAAGAAAAGAGCATTGCGATACTAAGTGTGAAGTCATAATTTGTTTGCAACGCAGATTTACATGCCAACGACTATGGTTGGTTAAGGAATTTTCGCAAAGCTCATTTAACCAGCTGTTGTAAGTGGGATTTAACTGAAAAAAAATTTATCAACTACATATATGTACACTTGAACCTTTCACAAATTAATTGCATTCATCGCACAGCAACACGATAAGCAACAACAACAGGACGAGAAATATGGAAAAATTATACGGTGTGATTTTTATTTTGGTCGCAGTGGTAATCGATTGGAGTGCGAGCAGCCATTTGCCAAATCATCGGCTCGATTATCCAGAGGATGCATTGACGCTAAATGAACGCTTCTTCAACGATGTGCGTGCGCTGATAAAGCGACGTCTGAAGGAAAATGCAGCGGTGAGTGGGAGAAGGTTTCTAATTGCTGATGTTTAAAAATAATATATATATTTTTTTTATTTTAATTTCCCCACCGCAGTTGCATGAACTCCATATGGATACTGAAAATTTAGTGGGCATTGGTGGCGGTGGTGGTAGCGGGGGCAGCAGCATTGGCAGTAGCAGCAATGAGTTACCAACGAATTTGGAGCACAATAGTGCTGGAGGCGCTAGGGGCGTTAGTGGCGGTAGTGGAATGAATGTTATAACGCCCCCACCCACAGTTCCCACACCAGTGCTGGTAGAGAATTGGCCCACCGAAAGCCATTCATTCGGGCAGGTCGCCGCCGTATCTATAGATCCACACGGTAATCCAGTCATCTTTCATCGCGCCGATAGATATTGGGATGCGAAGTAGGTCAACAGCTGTTATAAACCAGCTGTGTGTTTGGATGTGTGTGTGTGTGTGTGTGGTCGTGTAGGTGTAAGGATACATCTTTAATGTTGCGATTGCCTTTTTTTGTTATTGTTCTAGCACCTTTAATGACAGCAACATCTTCTATTTGATTGAATACGGGCCGATTAAGGAGAAAACAATTTACATTTTGGATCCCAAAACGGGTGCCATTAAGTCTGGTTGGGGCGAAGAAATATTCTACATGCCACATGGCCTGACAATCGATGTGCACGGGAATTATTGGATTACGGATGTAGCAATGCATCAGGCATTTAAGGTAAGTTAGAGTTGTATGTGAAACTAGATGAATGGAAAATTCTTGAAAAAAAATATGAACTTAAAAAAAATAAACTTTAATAAATTAAATTAAATTTAATGTATAAAAAAAAAAATAATTTAATAAGAGTATGAAGCAAATAAAATCAAGAGAGTCTAATAAAATTAAATTATATGTTACTTATATATTAAAAAAATAAAAATAAAATAAATTTAAAAAAAATTAAATTAAATTAAAGTAAATGAAAAATAAAACCAAAATAAAGAAAATCGTATTTAAAAAGTTAACTAAAAGGGTAGTGTAAAATGAATTAAAGTTGAGTTATACAAATGAAGCAAAAAAATACATATCAAAAAATGTAATGCGATAAAAGTAAACAAACAACATATAACGAAATAAAATAAAATAAAATAAAGCAAAATTAAATTAAATTATAGTAACATATATAAAAAGTTAAATAAAAAATGTGATGCGATAAAAGTAAATAAACAAAATATAACGAATCAAAATAAAGTAAAGCAAAATTAAATTATTATTACTTAAATTAAATGACATATAAAAAATTTAAAAAAATTAATAAATAAAAATGTAAAGGAAATAAGATGAAAAATAAATAAAATATAATATAAATTTAAATAAATTATTATAAATTAAAGTAAATAAAAACGAAAAAGAAATTAAAAATTTTAGCTACAAAAATAGTATATATGGAATTAAATTTTAATTATGCAAATGTAGTAAGAAAATATTGGAAATTAAATTATAGTAATTTAAATTAAATGACATAAAGTATTGTAAAATAAAATCAAACAAACTAAGAGAAAATTATATAAAGCAGAATAAAATAAAGAAACGTACAATAGAAAATAAAATTAAATAATAATAGGAAATAAAACAAAATAAAAGACTAACTAAAAAATAGAGTATAATAAAATAAAACCAAACAAAACAGAATGAAATAAAAACAGAATTTCATTGAATGCAGTATAATAAAAAATAGAAATAAAATAAACTCAAAAAATTTAAAAAAGTAAAAAAAAAATTAAGTCAAATTCAATAATATAAAATTAAATTAAATAAAACCGAAATAAAGATAATGATTTGAAAAATAATATTAACTGAGAAGATGATATAGAATACAATAAAATGACAAGGTAGCAAAATTAAATTAAAACTAAAAAAAGTTGAATTAATATAAATGAAATGAAAGTAGAATAAATACATAAATTAAATTAAATTGCATAACAGAATAAATAAAAATTAATCAATAGAGCATAAAGTAACGTAAAAATTAAATTAAATTCAACAAACTGAAATAAAATAAGCCCAAATTAAAGTAGAGCTATATAAAATAAAATGAAATGAAAATGATATAATGTAAAATAACTTAATAGGGGAATTCATCGAAACGTATAATATTTCAATTCGAATAAAATTTTACTTTCTAAGCAGATTTTGGTATAATTTTGTAATTTAAAAACAAACAAAAATTGGCCTAAACATATCGATAAAGATATTTAATAAAATATATTACATAAACTAAATAAATATAAAATTTATATTTTGTATTATTTAAATCCTTACAAGAGTTTAATTTTTTTAAACCACATTGTATTTAAATTCCTTACAGTTCAAACCATTCGAGTCTCAACCGCTGCTAACTATCGGAAAACGCTTCAAGCCTGGCTCAACTATTAACCATCTTTGCAAGCCAACTTCCATTGCAGTGGCCACTACAGGCGAGGTATGTTTTACAATAAACTTAATATAAATTTAAAATAAAATGTATACTTTGAAGGCTGTGATGTGAAACAGATTTTTTAAGTAACTTGGAAATCATACCAAATCTTATTCCTTTTCTGTTTCTCTAGTACAGAGATACTTCGTCGTATTCGTATTTGTTACAGTTATCGATTTTTTGTTGCTAAATTTACGCCTTGATTTTGCTATAGCTAACGGTTATCGATAACGGTTATCATAGTCGATATTCTTATTATCGACATATTACGGTATCGTTATCGTCATCGCTGTGTATCAAATTCTTATTTTTATTTGTATATTCGTACACGTTTTCGTATTATTTTAAAGAGCGATGAACCATGGAGTGATTTAAGTAAATTTGATTTTTTAATCACCGTGATTTTTAGTCCCATTGCGATTTTTTTTCTCAAGTCACTAATTAGAAATATCTGCATGAAAAGAGATCTTATGAACGCTTTAGATATTAGCAAACGTGCTGTTTGTTTTTAGATATTTTATTTCATATAATTAAAGAAAATGAATTTTTCAAAGGACATTTTCAATAAAAATTTATTCTACACACATGAAGAAAATATAATTTTTTCAACACTCCTGGAAAAAATTAAATAAAATTTATCTATACGAAGATATAGTGACTCAAACCATTAACCACATGTTGATTTTTTTAATCCTTTTTTTGTTAATTTATAATAAAACTTTAGTTCGTAATATTACGAAAAGCATATAAATCAGAATTCCAAACTTTGTATAAAATTTATAAAAATTATCAAAATTTTCATTAAAATTTCAAACTTTGTATAATTCGAATTTTTCGAAAACTTTTGGAGGCTACGCTGTTTTACAGTTTTGACAACCCTAAGTGGCTAGAAATTCAAGTTGATTTTCTTAATCTTTTTTTTTTAATTATGTTCTTAGAAACTTTTTCCATTTAAATTAACGAAACAAATTATCATGAAAAACATTGCAAATATTATTTTAAAAAAGTCAATATTTGGGCAATGGTTTGACAACAAAAAAAAAACGAACAAAAAAATGTTATCATTTTCGTCATCTGAGGGCATTGTTCGCTCGCTTAAAATCAGACCAACTTTAGAATCGCAATCCAAAGAAGCAAAATAATGGCCATAAAAATCAAAGCATTTGCATTTCAAAAAAAATCAACAACAAAATTCACAGAAGCAAAAATCACCCATTACTGTTTCTGTTGCCTAGCAGTAGCGGTGATTTTTGATTCACAGGGAAACCGATAGTGAAATATCACTGACACTTTTAACCATTACCATAGAAAACAAAGGGTGTGGCAATCAAGAACGTCGCGTTGCCTTCGCAGTGCCCCATACTGTAAATTTACAGCAGCTAAAGGGTATCCTCCTGATAGCACCACAGCAAAATTGTATCCAAGTTGTTTCACATCAAAACCGCTCGCAATTGTTTATGTACAAAATTTGTTTTTAAATATTACTCATACGCCAAACTTGCCTCCACAATTTCAGTTCTTCGTTGCCGACGGTTACTGCAATAGCCGCATCTTAAAATTTAACGCTGCTGGACGTATTTTGCGTACCATACCGCAACCACCAGGTACAGCAAATAAATCAAAAGCTAAAACCACTCATAATTATTATTATTTTTTTTTTTGTTGTATAAATTACAGAATTCCTCTCACTTCAAGTGCCACATGGCATCACTTTGCTAGAACATCTGGATCTTCTGTGCATTGCTGATCGTGAAAATATGCGTGTGGTTTGTCCAAAGTGAGTTGATGAAAGAAAGTTTTATGAATGAAACATTTGGTTTTTGATTTTTATTTTTTTGATAAATTAAATATTTTCTTCGCATTCGAACGCAGGGCCGGTTTAAAGTCATCACAGGGTGAGGGCCAGCCTGCCGCTACAATACAGGAGCCCGATTTGGGGCGTGTCTTTGGTGTGGCAGCCTACGGTGACATAGTTTACGCAGTGAATGGACCTACATCAATGTTACCCGTACGCGGTTTCACCATTGATCCACGCTCGGAAACGATCATCGGACATTGGGGTGAATTCAAAAATCCACATTCGATTGCCGTATGCGTAAATGGTTCTGCGTTATATGTAACCGAAATCGGTACAAATCATCAGACCAATAAAGTATGGAAATATGTACTAGTTTAAATGCAAAATGTGGGTAATTTGAAGTGTGGTGAATTAAAGTGAAGTGAAGTGAGGTGGAATTGTAGAAAAGTGGAATGAATATTTAAAGATATAAAATATTCACTTAAAAAATTAAAGCAAATAATATAAAAACATCATTCAAGGCAACAATAATCCAGTGTGCACGTAGTTCGATACAACAAAAACAATATAGCACTGTTGTAATACAATAACTTTCACATAAATGTTACCAAATTCAAATGTAGAGCTTTACTTATATCGAACAACAACACTCAGTTTGCAATTGCAAATCAAAATGATAATAATATAATATTAATGCAAAAAATCACCACACGTTTTTACCTCGAAAAAGGCACGCACCAAAATTATGTGTGTATTAGATTGCAACTAACCAAAAACAACTCAAGTCATATCTCATTATCAAAAGGCAAAAATAAAATGGGTAAATAATAAAAATGAACTTCTTTGTATAGCAATTCCCAAAAAAGAACTTCCATTATCTGTATTTGAAAGCTATACTTTCTACAAAACGTACATATACATATTAACCTATCAATATCAGCCATAACCACAAAAACAAAAAATGGTACCACTATAACTAGAACAATATTAACAAATTTCTTGAATATATCAAAAATAAATCTAACGTAAATTAAAATACATACATAGTACATATTAAAGTATTTTAGAAGAAAGCACAAAATCATTATATGAAAAAGTATTAAATAAATCATATTTGAAAACAAGTATGATAGTAAATTAAAGTATGTAAATATTTGCATACAAACATGAACATAGTGAACGTGAATAATTTATTGTAAGACACAAAAATAGTTACCTATGTATGTATGTATATCTATAAATATTTGGCCAGCCCAGTAGTACCTACTTAAAGTAAAAGAAAATCGTGGAAAATGTTGTATGTGGTTTTTGCTCCGTCGTGGTAACGAACTAGCCCCAGTTGTGTTCTTCCCAGTTCTGTCGAAATTTTTAGTTGGTAATTTGTTAAATTTTTAAACTAATTATACATACATACATACATAGTACATACACAAAAAACAATGTATATTGATTTGTAACTGAACCCTGTACCTAGTGTAAACTACAAATCAAGATATATCAATATAAAATAATTCATTAAATTGTCGTCTACCCCACTGAACAGAATTGAGTATTGAATTTTATTTTACTTTTGAAATGGATATTAATAGCTTTTAGAATTTGCATAATGTTGCGGATTACACAAATGTTTTGATTTTCAAATTGATTGATTTAGATTTTAAATGCCGCAGCTGGTTTCATCCTTAAAAAAAACAAGTTTGAGGTTATGAAAAATTGACATCATTCCAATGGCGCCATCGAAGGTCCGCGTATTATTGTGCAAATCTGCTCAAAGACACCGTAAATAAATTACAGCTATGTTCGAGCGTAAGTATCATATAGTGTACAAACTTGGTAAATGAAAATTTCAAAACTTTCAAAAAAGTATACTCCTTACCTATAGAATTTTTAGGTTATGCATAGTTGGGCCCATAGAAGTTAGAACAGAATTCTTGGAGCTCAGTATATCTTAACTATATTCGGATGTGTTGTGAGAACAAGTAAAGCTCACAGAGTTTTTAATGAAACAAAAAAAAACAAAAGGGTTCGATAGAACTTTGAGCACATGGTCGTAATCTCGCTAAAACTATTTGACGGAATTAAGTCTAAAATTTTCAGGCGTCATATTCATATGTAACCGAAAATGGTGCCTGGGTTATTTATGGAACTAAAAACGTTAACGTCGTTGTAGTTTCTCTCATCACTCGGAACATGAGAACGCGGCGCATCACTGACCAAAATTTTTATTTTTTATCAGCACTTTCACAAAATATCCGAGACATTTTTTTAAATCCCATTAATTAAAGTATAAGTAACACTTTTCTTGGAGTCAAATTTCAGATTTTAAATATGACAGAGCATTTCCGAGGTCAGTGAAAACAATTCTGACGAACGTTTCATCCAGAAAAATCCAAAACATACAAGTTTTGAATAGCCATCATATGGGATCCTCCATATTGGAGCGGATCCATATTGACTCGGAAATTTTGGATTTCAAAATTCTGTCATCAGAATCGTAATCATGGGCCATCTTGAAAACATGGTTGCCGTCTTCAATAATTGAAAGTGCTCTCCAAGAAAAATATTACTTATAATTTGATAATTTAAAAACAAACCGACTTTTCACCAAATGCTAATAAAATCATTTCTTTTTTTTATTCGGACTTACGTGGATATTTTCATAAATCTCTTCCGATGATTTAAAAAAAAAATATTCAATTTGGTAAGAAATTTACTTCCATTTTTGAACAAAATTAAAAACTTTTGACCAATTGTAATTTAATCTATGAAAATGTTGTTGTGAGTTTTAAACTTTGCCCTTTGATATCCGCTTAGTTTTTCACTTCCGCCAAAAAAATTGTTGTGTGATTACGTCCATCGAAAGATGTAATCCGCCAATTCGTCTGCACACATCCATCCACATACAAAATTTATAAAATATATACTATATTTATATGGTACATAAAATATTCACATAAACAAAGCTACGAAATTTGCATAAAATTCCCTTAAACCACAAACACACATTAATTTAGCTGGATTAATTACAAAAAAGGCCTAACTATCAAATATAAGGCAAGTAGCATTATGTAAAAAATAGTGTAAGGCAAAATATTCGTTTCGAAAAAACAAAAAAAAACAAATGGCATTAGCATGCATCACTCCGCTCAGCACTCAACCACTTATCCACAAACATAAGCACTGCATTTAACTGCCCCAGCCACATCTCCAGCTCCTCTTGGGTATCTGCTGCAAAAAACACCGCAGCTGTGTCCACCTCCTCGCCACCCTTTTTTAGCGTACACTGCAAACAGAAAGCGCGTGCCCGTGCACAAAGTTCACGCGGTGCCACTTGCAGTGGTGTTGACTGCACATTCGAACGCATATCCAAAGTTAGTAGCAATTTTCCGTCCACTTGATTCTCATCTGGCCACACACGTACGTTTATACCATCCAATGTACACCACCGACGATTCCAACTGTGCTGAGTATGCGGATCCTGGACATTGAGAAATCCGCTGTACGAGTGTTTAGGCAAACGCATTTCAGCACGACCACTTAGTTGTATTTCGGTGCAGAGATTTGTGGATTTTGTGTGCATTGTTAGCGGTAGTAGGCAACTTTTGGCGCCAGCCCGCATACAGATTTTATTTGTGTTATCCGATTCGCATTCCACATATTCGTAAGGTACAAAGTTGCGTGCATTCAGCGAGAAACTAGCATGAAGACGAAAACGTGAGACAATTTCATCGCTAGAGGAGGATGTGGATGAGGAAGCGCCAGGTGTGCGTATACCAGAGAGTTTCTAAAAAGAATATAAAAGCGAGTCTTCATTATAGCAGTAAATTTATGATTTTAGCAAAAAATCCACTCACTACTATAGGCCGCTTTGGTTCCAGTGATAGCGTCGAAACTTTGCGCAAACGCAGCATAAATATCTTGCAGTGCATCTCGGCATAGTCGAGCGCCAAATCACCTGCGAATTCAATGCCACATTCACTAAATATTGCCTGCCCGTTGTGACACTCCGCCGATTGTGTGGATTTAATTACCCCACCGCACTCAAAAGTCACTATATAGAAATAGTTGAAAAAGAAATCATGATTGACATCCACTTTTATGGGCAACAGCAGACTATCCACAAAGAAACGATGCGTGTGTTGTGCGACCGTCCGTGTCGTTGCCACCAGCGCCAATGTCGGCAGCCTTTCAGGCCACACATCGCGACGTAGATGCGAGAATAGCAATAATCGTTCAGCTTCTACCATTTCAGGTGAAATTTCCACTTCCGGCAGCTGTCGACAGATAGTTACTGCTTGCGCTAATTGCTGTGTCACTGGCGCGTGATCATCCAATGTGAATAGTGCATCTAGGTCGTAAGTGGACGAGGCGGTATGCAGATTTGGGTCGGTTTGATTGTGTCCACTTGATCTCTTCGACAAGGCAATATGTGACGAAGGGAAACTAAAGGAGCTGGATAGGCGACGAGTTTCATTTTTAACGAATTTTGTACTGCGTTTAAAGGATTTGCGCAAAACATCTTTTAAACGCTGATAAGGTGCTGCATTTGAATTGCTAGCAGGAGTTTGAATGCAACTGTTTGCGATGGGCGGTTGTTGCTCTGTTGGACTGTTCGAACTGAGATTTGACATTGTGCGCAGCTGCTGCTGTGGTTGGGCGTATTGCTGGTGATCAGCGAAGGCTTGTGGCATATCTTTTAGACTAGAGGTGTGAGGTAGCTCATCTAGGAAGCCTAATTGCACTTTTCGCGGCGTAGCAGGGCAACTGCTGCTCGGTTGATGGCAAGATGAAGGCGATGTAAAATTATCGGTAGAAAGGTTGCGGTTAGACGAACGTTGAGTGCTTAAATTTGACTGAAATTCATAGAACGGAAATGAGGTTATTTTGAATATTAACGGTTATTATAATTTAACCCTTAAGGTGAGCATATGTTCGTTTGTGATCGTGAAAACCCCGATTACCATCAAAAATAAATTTTAAAAATATAAGAGTAAATTAAAAATTTTATAATACGTATTATTGAGAATGAAAGAGGAGACAAATTTGAAAATTATGATTGCGTGTATAGGATCTTACTTGCAATGCATCTGACACCAAACAAATAAAAAGAGTATTCGAAGTGCATTAAACTTGTTTTTTTTTTTAGATCTATTTTGTGAGTATTTTGTAGTTGTATTAATTGGCAATGATATGAGAGTTAACAATGTGCGTTATACGCAAGATGTGTGAATAGAAACGTGTTAGTGACAGTTTAAAGTTATTTGATTACAATTTAGCCTATTGTTTAAGCGTGTCTAAAATGCGAGGTCTTTGACGCTAATAGGAGTCAAAGAAAATCTCTACCTTAGTTGTAAACTTGGGAGCATTCTGCTTTTTCGGTGTATTTAGTGCACCCGAAGTCATCGAAGCGTTACACAAATTTAAATCTACTTCACTAACGGCTGCCTGAGAAAGATTATCAAAATCTGCGTCATTTGGTGTATCATAGGATATGGAATCATTTGGAGTAGGCGTAGATGTGGAGAAGTGCCGATAGGTATTTACTTGACCGATCGAATCGGTACGCATTGAGCAGGAGGATTTATCAAAATCATTCTAAGGAAAATAAATAAATATAAATAAATAAACATTATTAGAGCAAAAACTAAACAAAAGAAAGAATGAGTTATTAAAATAATGAAAGAGGAAAAAGGTATACTTACATTGTTTAACTTATCCAAACGATCCGGCTCATCATTTTCCAGAATCAGCTCACTTCGACAGAGATTGTCCAAAAAGATCTCACTGCGATGCAGTGACATATCCGATTTACTCAAGTTACGATCTCGCTTTGGTGGCGAATGCTGCTCCTGCACCCGCACATTATTCAGCGAGTGGCAATGGGAAAGTGTTGTGGAAATGTCCGATGTATTTGCATGCGGCTGCGGTGGCGACATGTACGATGTGTCACTGCCAGATTGCTCCTGCAATGTGGGAAGTTGTGTTACGTACGGCGTTGGTTCTAAATTACGCAGCGAATCATGTAACAGTTTTCCTAATGCCATCGGCCCCGCTTGGATAACATGCGATTTAGGCTTTTTATTAGCCTTATTGACTTTGGCATACAACACTTCCACATCCGGTTTAGTGGTCAGCATTTCCGTAGCGCTAGTTGTGTTGTCATATTGCGGTGTCCCTGTAATATGTATGCTATCCTCTTCAATTTCCGAGTAAATCGGTTCCTCCCGTTGGTGCAGATTCCGCTGCTGTGAACGGTGCCGTGCCAAATCCATCTGAGAGCGCGTTTCCGGCCGTACAATTTGCCCGTCGGTACAGTCAAAACCAACAGCCCGTTGTTCACGTCGCTCAATTTCCTGGTAGACAAAATTTTAAAATTATACATACATATGTACATCTATGAAAATTAAAAATTTAAATTAATAATTATTATATCTATGCTTTATAAGTTATTATGGAGGGGGTAATTAGCGTTTACGAAGCTTTTGATTTTCAACGCCAACATACATATAACACCCCTGCACAGTGACGAATGTGCGTTGAAAACAAAAGCAAGCAAAATATTTTGTCATTTACCTTTCCCCACCATCTTCTGGATTCTTTAAACAGCTGATTTTGGCATTCATCTGGACTAAAGTAGGACACCAAAGTTTTAGAAATTTTTGTTTGATATAAACCAAAATAAATTTCAAAACGGCCACCTGCTCGAAAACCTATGCTTTTGCATTTGAATTCGACTCGTGAAATGTTTAAAACTCGTTTTAGCTGCTTCAACACAAATAATCTGCTGAATGTGGTAAAAACGGTCGGAGTGAACAGCGAACAGCAAATGCTGCAATTGCGGATGTACTCGAAAAACAAGAGGCAATCTACAAAGAAAATGAGACGCACATGGAAGCAGGTAGCGGGAACTGAAACTGCGGCGCCATCAACGGGTGACACTAAAATCTTTACACTCTTGTCGTATAATATTCTTGCACAAGACTTGTTAGCGGAACATCTGTACCTGTACATCGACATTGAGCCAGCTATGTTGCGTTGGGATCATAGAATTTTGCGACTAACAGAGGAGATTCAGTACATCAAACCAGATATACTCTGCTTACAGGAGATGCAATTCAACCATTTAAAAGGGTTGGTCAAGCATATAAGCTTCAAAAGGGAATTGGAATATGTGTACAAAAAGAAGACTGGTCATCGAACCGATGGTTGTGCGATTATTTACGATAAGAGTAAATTTAACCTATTGGCTGAATGTCCCGTAGAGTATTATATTCATGGCCATGCGGTATTGAATCGTGATAATGTCGCGCTATTGGCAAAATTTTCAACTAAAAACCAACCACAAAAAAAATTCGTTATAGCTACAACACATTTACTTTACAATCCAAGAAGGCAAGACGTACGTATAGCACAAGTAGAAGTGCTGCTGGCGGCCATCCATAAATTCGCTGTCGACGACAAGGAAGGTAAAAATGTGCCCCTTCCTGTGATATTAACAGGCGATTTTAATTTTGAATCCAATACGAGACCATATCAATTGTTATCTGAACCATGTGGCCCTGATCCCCCAATACTAGAAAAAATAAAGGAAAGCGATAGGGAACCAGGCAATAGGCAAGAACTTAATATGGAATCTTACTTAAGGATGCCTGCGAAAAAAGAAAATGGTGATATTCTCCAATTGGAACCAGTAGATTTCGGTCAAAATACTGCCTCAACAATGCAACAGAAATGGACTACAGTGGATTACATTCTGCATTCTATTGATCAGAAACGCAAAAATATTCAAATACAATCTGCTTATGGGCTACCAGAAATCGATGATTGCTTACGTACTGGAAAAATACCTAATAAGTTTTTAGGCTCAGATCATTTCTCGTTGGGTGTAAAATTCTCAGTGCTTTAGTATTCGATAGGACTTTTTGTGAAAACTAATAAATTTCAAAATCAAATGTGTATCGATAAAAAGCTTGTTACTTTTTAGTTATCTAGTGAGGATGACAGTGATGCTTGTACTTAAATGGCTATCAAGTAAACTTTAGTCAAATTACACTCACCTGAAAAGTTCTAACTGCATGATCATCACTAGCCTCTAATTTAGCGCGTATATTCCCAAGTATATAGCCTAGCTTCGACAAAGTCACATCCTGATCCAAATCGCCATGGTATGAACGATAGGTTTTCGTTTTCATGGATGTATTCAGAGTGCCATGTTCACAAGAAATG
The DNA here is from genome assembly GCA_951828415.1 of Anomoia purmunda. Lineage (NCBI taxonomy): Eukaryota > Metazoa > Arthropoda > Insecta > Diptera > Tephritidae > Anomoia > Anomoia purmunda. The sequence continues at coordinate 51,865,353 of OX639997.1, forward strand.
CAACTACCATCCAATGGACAGGCGCTAAGTGGAAAGTTTAATTTTCGTTGACTGGCAGCGCGTGGCGCCTTTTTAGGCGGCGGATGCACCGTACGCGAAAAATCAAAATTTTGCGTCTCCGTGCCATTTGTATTTTGCGAACAAGTGGGTGTGGTGGTGGTCTGTGTTGAGGATTGTACAGCAGAATGATAGCTGCCAGGTGGTGATAGCGGCGTCATGCTGGGCTCGTAAGGCTGCAATTCCTCCCGAGACGTCTGAATGCCTATGCTATGAGATGAATAGTTTCTACGACGCGGTATATTATCTCGCCTGGGTGTGACTAGACGCAGAATTTTCTTCTTCGAACTACTCAAGAGTGTGCGCGATGAAGATTTCAAATTACTTTTCAAAGCACGATCTCCACTTTTCACCTGCTTATTACACCATGGTGAGAGATTACGCCATTGTTCTTTCCAAATAAACTTTTGTGATTCACGCGCTTTCTTTGGCGTTGAAATGGGTGGTGCTTTAATGGGTGTGTGTTTTGTTGCAATATTTGCAGCTAAATTGGAGCATACACCATCGACTGTGTCAAGATCAACTTTTGGCGGCACTTGCCAACCAATGGATTGTTGCGGTTCTGCTTGTACTGCTTGCGATTTAAATTGTCGTGGCCTAGTGGCAATGTCACAGTTAAGCATTTCCGTTATTTTTCGTTCTTTCCAACCGAAACTATGTTCTTTAATAGGCTTTTCGACAATCTGGCGTATATTTTTCTCATAATTGCTATATTCTTTATTCGAATCCAAAGCGGATCGTTCAAGATCGCTGAGGGAGGGGCAGGAGGGTAATATATGCTGTCGCCGGGACTTTTCTGCTACGGTCAAGCCTAATTAAGGGCACAACAGAATTTTACAAATTAGCCGAAAGCAAAATATAGATTTGAATTGCAATACTAAAAAGCAACTAATTATAAAGATGAACTACATAAATACAATGTATAGATTTTGTTTCAATGTTTAGTACAAATGTTAAAAAGCTGTTACGTTATTTAAAACACAAGCTACCAAGCAGAAACACTACATAAAAAAGCAAATCAAACATAAGTAAACTTTTAAAAGCATAAAGTGCATTCAAGAAATAAAACTACAGAAGGTATTTGAAATAAAACAAAGAAATTTATTTCATGTATTCTATATATTCCCCAAACAGTAAAAAAAAATCTAATCAATCTAACACCAAAAACCACTGCTACCATATTGCACTACTTAATTCATTGATGTTAACGACTTTAATAAAACTTACTCGACGGACAAGATTTGCGCTGTTCGCGTCTCCTCTCAGCTGCATACAACCCATTCGCCGTCATGTCCACCTGTGCTGCTTTATCCACTTTTCCAACGCTCTTATCTGCCTTTTCTTCAGCTTCTCTCACCATTGCACCTTTTCTAATCAGGAATTCGTCTAGTATACGTTCTGCTTCACGCAACGAAGGCGTAGTTGATGTCCAAGAGGATACGGTAGATTTTTCTTCAAGACATAGAAAAGTGCGTGGTGGTTTGGGCGGTGCTTGTAGTGACCTCCTAGGCTTAGAATGCACTGATGAAAGACTTAAACGTTTTTGCAGCAAACGTCCACCAGCTTTGTGTCTACGCCTCCCACTGTCGGTGTGCTTTGAGCTGTTGGTAAGTGGTGTGGAGTATGCAAAAGCATCGGAGAGGGAATCCAATTCACTGATTTTTTCTAAAGCCGATGCATGATGTGTTTCTCTTTTGTTTTGCGCTTGTTTGCTCGTCATAGTCTCATTTTCTATGAGTGGCGCAGTAGGCTCGCGCATATTGTAAGTCATGTGTGGTTGTGGAATCTGTGGTGGCGATAATTTGATTGCTTGTTGGCCATTTCGTTCACGATTAGTTTGCAGTTTGTGTTTGTTCACACGCACTTCAGATATTACACAATTGTTGTGTAACTCCTGAATGATATGTATCAAAGGGGCATCTGCTGCACTTGTCTCTAAACGACTTATGGCTGTAAGCTCATTTCCATTAGTCGTAGCCTCTGCGATAGCGTTGCGTGTATTTTTTTCTTTTTTCTGTTTGTGTGGCGATGTTTGCGCCGCTTTTTCTGCTGGAATTTTAAAGCTAGCCGGTATGCTTTCACGTTCCGCATTTTTGTGGTCAGTGGGCTTAACGTAAGATTGCAGCGCAACTGTACTGAGCTTTAAACGAAAATATTCACATATACTTACATACTTACACTCGACGCTGCAATTAAAAAAATAATAGTTACTACTTACCTCTGGACAATCAGACCGCCTGTGGCGTCTCAAATGACGCCCCTGTCCGGCACGTGCGTTCGCTGCTGCACACGCGCCGCCACCGTCCCCACTGTCGCTGGTGAAACAATAACAAAAACCATCGCGACACGGTTTGCATTTGCGTTCCTGTTCTTTATTAGAACGATTCTGATTGATTAAATCGGCGTCAGCTGGATCAGGCAGCGCACACTTTTCTGCAGCGAAGCCAGCTCCTACTTCTTCTGTTTGCCTTACTTCACGGCTTTGTGTCGACAGGCGGCGTATACGACGCGCACGAAACTCATTGATGCACTCTTGTAAGCTGAATGATGAGCAGGAACTCGCTTCATCTTCTTCCTCGTCCACATACTCAGAATTGGAAGTAGGCTCAAAAGAGTAATCTAAACAAGTATACAAGTTCATACATACATATGTACATTCATATATTAATACAAAAATCATGCTAAATTGCTGGCACAGCATTTTTCAAGTTTACCGTCCAAATTTAGTTCCACGCCACCACCGGAATCGTTAAGCACATTCAGCAAATCAGTATCTTCTTCATTTTGCTGATGTTGCAGATTTACAACAGCAGTTGATTTTTGATTAGATTTTCTTATTTTCGGATTGGTCATACTGCAATATGTGATTGCAATTGGGGTCGCCACTCAAAATGAAATGCATCAATTGAATTTCACTCCCCGACTCTTTTGTTGCACAAAACGTTTGCCTAATACGAAAGCAATTGTATAAAATTTTCTCTCCAAAATCGGCTTATCTGTTAAGTGCAATATGAGGATGATAAGTTGCACGTTGCACTTGCACTAAACCAGTTTAACAAGACTTTTCAAATGGATTTCAAATGCAGCTCCATTTATTAACGTCACTTGGCGTTATCACCAAAATTTCAGTTTCATTTTGCTTTAGGTCAATATTCGTTGCGCCGATTTATATGCAGGGTTGCAATTAGTACGAAAGATATTTCTTAGCTTTTCGTACTATAAAAGGCTTTCGGCGAGCAGTATGAAAGTTCCTTGAAATGGAAATTTTTGACAGAAATAACAAAGTGCGCAATTATTACTTGACAAAACCAGGCTTTCCTTATCACAGTTTTCCACAAAAACTTTAGAAAAAAGTGGATAGTAGCGAAAGGATTTTTTTGTTAGGGTAACGGTTTAGTGAGGGTCGTTAGAATAGAGGGGTAAATATATAAAAAGCAATATTTTTAATCTTAAACGCTTCTGATAGAATTTATTTGGTTTCTTGACCAATTCTGTAATGTGTTCGTATTGCAGGTATCTAATATCAAATATATGCTATTTTTTCTACATCATTGTTCAATTGCTGTCAACTGTCAAATAGAAATTAGGAAAGGTGCAAAACAAAAGAGTAAAAAAGCAACAAAAAAATATTGCTGACGGAATTTCTGGAGGCTAATGCCATTGTTTTTACACAGTTTTCCTTTGTTAGTTAATTTTTTCGGTGTCTATTTTTTGTTGAATTACATTTTTACGATTGCAGCGCACACGTGCATAATATCGCGCTACTTAAAATAAACGACCTTTATTTCGTTCTCATACTGCTGGCGTTGCACAAAAATTGTGATGCTTTGGCGAACGGAAATAATCCTAAATATTTGCTCCCGCGACGCCGCCTCCCTGTACCAATACATTCCCTTACAACGAAAGTCAGTCAACTGCGATGTCTCTACGTGCAATTAAGAAACGAGAGAATCAGATTAACTCGACAACAGGCGTGCGTAAACCACTCTTTAAGAAAGTCCATACATCGCCACATCAATGCAAACCACTGTCTCCATCAAGCGGATTGAACAGCGATAACTTAGCGAAATTTAATAATACTGCCATTTCTAAAGCACCAAGCAGTTTACATACCCTACGAAATTTGCAGCAGCAAAACACGCTACTTGATCGCGCTGTTTATTCCAGCCCCGAACTACGTCACCCACAAAGTGCCGACGCCGACACGGTTGAAAGCTTAGCGCATGTGGTGCGCACCAAATCCGATGGCGATTTGCGTGCACTGTTAAAAAGTTGTACAGGCAACGCTGCAGATACAGCTGGGCGCGGTTTGATTGGTGCTAAATCTGAGGTGTGCTTGCAGTCCATTTCCTCGCACAGCTATCAAGAAGGAAGTCAAACTACACAAACGTCTTCGTCAAGTTGCACACCTGAAGGTGCTTCAATTGCTCTACTTTCAACAAACTCGGAACCTATACACTCGACGCAGCATAAACATAAAACTAACACCGGGAGCATGATGTCCGGTGCGCGTTCACATCGTGACCTCACACAATCCACGTACGGCGGTAACAGTGGTGCTTATGAAGTTACACTTTCGCCCACACGTCGGCGTTTGAGCGAATGTAGTTTAAATTCGAGTACCGGCTATTCTCAACGTACTAGCGCGCTATCCAGCAGCGTACTGACCCTATCTTCAAACAATCCAGCTGCAAATGAGCCCAATTCTGTGATGCGCGTGCCTATAATCGGGTATGAGGTGATGGAGGAGCGTGCGCGTTTTACTGTGTACAAATTACGCGTTGAAAATCCATTGACAAATGATTGCTGGCTGGTGCTGCGCCGTTACACAGATTTCGTGCGCTTAAATACAAAACTTAAACAGCTTTTCCCAAGCCTTGTACTTTTACTGCCGCGCAAGAAAATTTTCGGTGATAACTTCAATGCGGTCTTCCTCGATAACCGCGTGCAGGGATTACAGATATTTGTTAACTCCATTATGGCCAAGGAAGAGTTAAGGAAATGTAAACTAGTGCGAGAATTTTTTTGCTTAGACGAACCGCCTTCATATTCGGAATCAATGGAGGAGTGTAGGGTAGGACAAATAAAACTATAGCAGTTTCTTTGATATATGTATTAAAATGTATTTTCTTTTTTAGGCAATTTTTGAAGCACAAGAAGAAACGATAGCTCATTTAAAGGTGCAAGTAAATAGCAAAAACGAATTGATATTAAATTTACAACAAAAATTACGCGATGAAATCGCGGAAAAAGAGCAGCTCAAACAGGCACTAAAGTAAGTGAATATGAAACAACAAAATGTACAAGTACATCATACTCCGTAAATAGCGGCTATTCCCATGAGAAAAAAAAAATAGGTACGATAATCTGAGGTTAAATCCGTTTAGTTTGTAGGTGGCTCTAACTACGACTTTTGTCCACGATGAAGAGAAAAGAAGTCGAGGACAAAAGAACTTCCGTTGCTTCGTATTTGCCTCGTTTGAAGGATTGATGCCATTAATGACTTAAATATTTGATTTTTTTCCGAGTTCTGAGTTATTTTGACAAAAAATTTAACACATACATACATACAACATAATAAATGTGAAGTGCCGACCTTTGTATTGTAGCAGTTGCAGCAAAAATAAAACGCCCAAATGCAGTACGCTGTAGGCGTTGTCGTAATCTGGTCTTCTATAAATCATTCTTGACTGTTGTCGATATGATAAACTGCATGAGCCACTGTGCTAACCAACGCTTCTTAGACCTGCGCGAAAAAGAGTCGAAGAGATCTCAATGGAATGCATTTTTCGTATTGCCGAAAATTTCAAGTGGAAAATTGACGGAAATAACGAGGCTGTTCTTATGGACTTTGTAGAATATATCGAACACTTCTATGTCTCTTTAGTAAAACAAAAAGAGTTTCTAAACGAGAAAAATACCGAATGCATTAAAATTGCCTTCAATATAGCCAGTTAAGAAAGTTAAAAACAAAACTCCAGACTGAGGGGAACAGTTTGGATTCAAAGCTAAACATTCATGTGAAATTGGGCTAATTTTGGTGTTTTCTCAATGGTAAGAAGATTTTAAGCTAAAAGATCATTTGAAACAATTGATAGGGTTCGAATGTTGGAAAAGCTAGAAAACATTGGTATAAAAGACACTGAGCTTGATTGGCTTAGAAACTATATCTTGGACCGAATACAACAACAATAGTTAAGTCAAAGGTCTCTTTAGTCCATTATTTAATAAAGTATTAACTCGCTGCATCAATGGTTGTTTTCAAATAAACTCAAACTAAATGTGGAAAACATAAATTTTATGATACTGTCTAGTGTTGACTCTCTCACCCATTGGTGAATCCTTCCAAAATCTTAAAACTGTAGTACTATCTTCAAATTAATTTTCATTTTTTTTAAGTTAAATTAAAACTTGAGCTCATAAAAATTATTATTGATATAAATTAAATTAGCGAAAAAAATATTTATGGTATCAGAAATGTGAGATGCTCATATTAATTTGTCATTTTTTTGTTTTCAGAAACGCTTCTAACAATTGTCCCCGGTGTACTGCTGAAAATCCAAGCGTAATCTAGACAACGAAAATGGACACAGGATATTAAATAACGTTCACAATAATGCCGCTAGTAGTTGCATGCGTTATGCGGGGCATAGTGCATGGCAATTACGAAAACACAATCACAGAGAAGATATTCTGCTGCAAAAATTGCAAAATAGAACTTCAGGCATAATTAGAGTTGATTTTTTTTTGTTTTTTTGCTAAGCTCAAATATAGAAATTGTTTAAGTACACAAAAATGTAAAGAGCTAAAATAATATTAAATTAATTTTCCAGTACAGAAAAACTGTTACCGTTCTCGAAATGTATGGTACTCATTTATTAATTTTATAAGTAGCCTTCATTGTATTACGAAAACTTTAAAGCGCTTTAGTTTTACATCTGATAAAAAAAAAAAGAAAACTGCACACATTTAATCCTTAAATTAAACCAATGTTAAATGACAGCTAAGACAAATTTATATTTTTGCATAATTTAAAATGTGTATTTCAATATTTTTCATAGGTATTTGTATCTATGTGTTTATGTATATTATAGATTATAGTTTAATAGCGTAATTTTGCTATTGATTTAGGTAAATATTAAAAGCAATAATAATGCATTGATTTAACAAGTACACTTACAAAATATACATGGAAAAATAAAATAAAGTTTAAAAAAATGTTCTTTAATTTAAGGCACTTATTGTTGGCAAGTCGTTTTGAGTGTACTCCCCCTTGGAAGACTCTATGTTTTTGTTGAAAAACATTCGACGCTTAAAGGCTGGTCATAGCGGGCGGACGTGCATACGCCTTTGGGATGAAACCATATTTGCGTGTTTTCGGCGCATATGCCCACAACCAACCGTCGACAGTTTGATTATTCAAATCTGCATAAATCCAGTCACCGCGACGCACATTCAAGTCATCGGGCGCTTGAGCCTACAAGCCGTTAAAATATTAAATTATACAATTTAATTGTTAATTTAATTTTTCAAACCCTCACCTTATAATCGTACAGCATAACTAGCTCAGTGCCATGGTAGCGCAAATCATCTGCACCAATACTACCAATTTGCTGCTGCTGATGTTGGGCTGCGTTTTGCTGTTGCTGCTGCTGCAAGCTACTCATACATGTCCCGTCCAATTGCGTTGCTGTCGTCGCAAGCGTTTGACCCAACGAATTCAAATTACCATTAAGATTGGCCGCGGTAAGCTCTAAATTCAATTGCGGTTGCGATTTGTGTACACCACTATTGACGTTCCCCGCCGCAACTCCAGCATCCTGCGCTGTGCCGCATGCATTCAACATTTTTTGTTGCGTCTGCAGCACACTTTCAGCTGGGAAAACAAATGCCGCTGGAATGAAACCCTCTTGGCCATCGCTGCGTACAATCCAAAACCAATCAGCATCCTCTCGATTTAGTACCGTGACAAATTCACCTCGCTCGACCGATAAATCATTTTCATCTCGCGCTATGAATGTATAAAGCACAATATAGCGACCACTTGGCTCTTTGTGGAAGGGTGTGCACTCGGTTTCGAGTAACAGAGTCGCTTCTGAATTTTTCAATGCAGCACCAATGGGAGTGGTGTTAGTGCCAGTGCCACCGCCACCGCCACCGCCACTACCGCCACCACCACCACCGACACCAACACCTCCGCCATTGACATTACCAGTTGCAACGACATCGTCAATTAAGTCTATTTTACTCTCTGCACTTAAAAGTGGCATATTCTCCTGGTTATGATCTTGCACGTTGACATTTTGGTCGCGTGGCAACTTTTTCTTTATAGCCATATCTGCCAATTGTGTGTTGTACGGTGCACAGTACGAATAGGGTATAAAACCTTCCTGGCGCGTATCCTGACCAATTACATAGACCCAATCGTTTTCTCGATACAATATGTTGACAATTTGTCCGCGCTTTACTTCGAGCTCATCGTCCACACAGGGCGTGAAGTCATGCAAAACGACCATTTTTGAATCGGGGCTTAGGCCATGCTCCTTTTCGATGCCAACGCGAACGAGTGTCTCTATACTGGAGGAGCCGGTAATGCGACCAAGACCAACACCAGGTATGGGCAAATCTCGTTCAATATTGGCATTAGTGGCTTGAAGGTAATTGAAAAGTAAAATAAAAGAGAAATAAAAACAATAAATCGAGTATGTGTCTTCAGTCTTTCGTTTTTTCACCAATATTTTTTTATAGACGAAATACAGTGTTTTGCCACGACCTCTAAGTGCAAATTAATTTACTACATTGTATTTGTGTATGAACGTAAATAATATAAACAAAAAACGTTGCAAAATAACAAAAATCTCTGGCAACAGCACCGCAAAAAAGAATTGGCCATTCCATAGCACACTACCTTTCTTTTTATCGCGCCGCATGCGTACTGGACACAAAAAAGCCATTTTTTAATTCCAAGCTGTGAGTTGTTTAAATATATTGAAAACTTTTCACATTTTATGAGAAATTAATTTAATTGCAGTAAATTTTAAAACGCTTATTAGTTGCGTCTACAATGTTTGTGGTACGAAAATAAATCTTACTCCGAACTTAGTGGTCAGAGCGGCATCTGTAGGATGGAATTTCCAATTATCAATGCCAGCATTGTACAATTCTATAACTTTGTCCATATATGTACGTAAAATTGTTGTTCACGGCACTAAAATTTTATTTGTATACAAATTGTAACAGTTGAATCGGAAAACGAAATCGATATCGCGCAAAAGTTCGATTTTCATTTATCATTTTATTTAACCACCTGCAACCACCATCCAACACGAATAACACTTTTTCCAAGCAATCCTGATGCAACCCTGTTTTTACCTATGTACTTTTTCTTCTCTTCTTTTTTGTTTACTTCTGCACATTGGTCCAATTGAAAGTTCGTGCTAGTAAACTGATGTTTATTTTGCTTACCTTACTAAACTTATCCATAATGATTACAATCATTTAAAATAGCATTTTTAAGCTTGAAATCTTACTAAATATTTGTATTCTTCAACTACCAATTTTCATACAGCGCTCAATTCAATTTCGTACGAGAAAATTCTTGCCTGCAAATATCCAATCAGATTTCTCTCTCCTTATAAGCAACCGTTCTCTCATTTAGCCAAATGTCATATCGAAGCGCACTTGCCGATTTATGCTCTTCACTTTTCTCACGCAATCAAATGCATTTTGATTTAATTTCATTATGCAGATTTCGTCCATGCCCATGGTGCAATTGTTAGTACTGTATGTGTATAATTTGTGCAGAAATTAAATAAATCAGTTGTTCAAAGTTTCCAAGTGTTTCAATAAATTTGTGTATCTAGTTGTGCAAAAAAAAAAAATGTATGGCACAACGCCTCTAATTCCACTGACCTTGAAATCTTAAAAATCAAAGCTTAAAAAAGCAAACTTGTGTTTAATTAAAGTTTGTGAATGGTTCGAAGCGGAAGCAGCTTAATAAAACTAAGCATTTTAGACAAAAAGTGTTTGATGATTTGCCAATATTTGCATCTATTCGCTACAAGCAGCTCGCGAGCCTAGTTCCAAGGTATGTAAGTGGAAAAAGGATGCTACAAAATTGGAAGGATCCAAACAGATAGCCATATAAAAATTCAGCAATCGTATTTGTATTTTTTTCATATGCAGTTATAGTGTTTTTATTATGTATGGAGATATATTATATGCAAATATTCTCGTCAATATGACTGCAAAGTGCAGTATATTATCTAAATTTTTATTTGCCTGACTTATGAGCAATGTTTCTCAAGTGCATTCCATGTCCCGTGCCTAGTGATGTTCCGATACCAGTACTTAGAAGCACATATGTATATACTCGAGTACTTCTATCAAGTACCGAATATTTTCTGTACTTCGATACGCGTCCACAAGTACTCGGTGGTTATCGAGCACTGCAAGTATTCACTCGGCCGCAAAATAAATAAAATCCATACAATTTTGATAAAAGTTAATAGCTCTTACTTTAGAAATATTTCGAATTGCTAAAAATCGTCAAACTTATATTTTCTTATCGTTATGAAAAAATCGCAAAAATAACCTTAACCTTTGAAACATTCATTCGTTTTATTTAAGTAGTTATAGCATATAGTTGAGTAATTTTTATTGTGAACGATCATTTAACTAAAATTTTGATCTAAGTGTTTTTTGAGTACAAGTAGAATCGAGTACTCCACAACGATACTCTGAGTAGCATTGTTGTTGTTGTAACAGCATAAAACATTCCCCATAAAATTTTGGGGAATGCTGCTGATGTGGCAGTCCTTGGCCGGATATAGATCCGGGACGTTCCGGTACCGTAAAACCGACTGCCATGGGAACGAACCTGAGTAGCATAGAGTATTTTTTTTTTTTGATAACTTTTATGAGTACAGGCAAGTACTCAATTACAAAGTGTTATCGGAACATCACTATCCGTACAGATGACACACACATTCGTACTTGCGTATGTATGCAAATATGTATGTACAAACATATCTACATATGTATGTAAATATGAGTGCAATCCTTTTGCATATAGTGAAATGGGGTTGTTTGCTATACATATGTACATATTTTGCATCGTCAAGCTTCTCAAGGTTTTTGCTCCTACATATATGTACATATGTACATCCATATGTATGTAATTTATCACCCTATATACATATGTAGCAATAATGCCACAAGGTCATTTATGCTATAAACAATAGTAAAAAAATCTGTCCAAAAGAAATTCGACGCTTTTTATATACATACATACATAGCTACTAGAGCTGAATTACGAAATCGCAGGTTTCTGTTATAGTATTCATAAATAAATATTTTCTCATATAAATCATTTTATAATACCAACTACGAATGCAAATTAAAATGGAAGTGGTTTTGAGATTATTGACAACTTTGCTTAGTTTAGTAAATTCATTATTTTTGTATACAAGTTAAACGGAAAACAACACTGCAAAATAATAAAGCTTTCTTTTTTTTAAATGGAAATTCTAAATATCCCAAGTCACTCTTTTTTTTACGGACTTTACGTAACGGATGATAAAAATACTTCCCCCCAGTATACATAAATTATAAGTGCAAAAAAATGTATTAAGTTTTACTTCATAATAAAGCAAGCACATTTTTGTAGATAGCAACAATATTTTTCTTTTATTTCTGGTGGACCATTTTCTAGATTTACCCATATCTCAATATTTTCGTTGGAAAAACCTTCCACTATAAGCGATTAAAAGAAAATAGGCAAATGGGCACCTCTGCATTTTTGCAGCCGGTTCCATTTGATATCAATATTGTTATTTTATAATTGTTCACTCCGTTCACCAAATGACAACCCTAACTTTCCGATTTCGTCAAAAATCTCTGCTAAATACTTCGGCCCCTCCGAAGTTTAAGAAAGCCGTTACTTTCCCCTATTCTTTGGCGATCCGCACAGCAGGTTGACGCGGTAAGTTAAATTGCGTAATATTTTTTAAATAATTCATATATTCAAACAATTGTTTGTTATTTTCCTTCTCCAATCTAGGAAAAAACCGGCATAGCGCTTAACCCTCAGCACATCAATAATTGAAACGTTCAGTTTTGAAAAAAAAAACACTTAAACAAAAAAAGCTTCTGCAAAAATATTTTTACTGAAACTAGCTTTCATAAAAATTTAACAATTCAGCCTATATCTCCAAACTATCATATTCGACATAAGCTAATTTTCCATATGGATACAGATGTACATATGTACATAAATAAACATTTTCCATATGCATTCGGTCTATATTTCCATTTTTTTCTTCTCCTGTAATTCTAAAATTTTTCAAAAGTCTGCCAAAAACAAAATTTTCAATATTTTCAAAAAAAAACTATTGATTCTCAAATCTGCCTCAAATGTAATATAGTTTAAGCTTTATTTATAAAATTCATTTCAAATTCAGATATTAACCAATATAGTTTTTATATCAACTTTTATTCAAAACATAATAATAATTAATAATAATGTGGAGCATAATATATGTATGTATATGTATAACTCGGTGGTTTGACTGAACTTCTCGTACAATTTGTGGTGCGTGTTTTTCGATGTGGTACCATAAACTGAGTGACGTGCAGTGTTACGCCGACTCCGAACGGCAAATGATTTTTATGAGAAGCTTTTTTCATGACAGAAATAAGCTCGGCTATTTGCCACTGCTTGTCGAGGGCGACCGCTATTAGAAAAACTTTTCTATAACTTTGGATATTACTTGCCCTTGTCAGGATTCGAACCCTGTACGCACCTAATAAACCGCGCAAATGCTAAACATTCGGCTAGGTTGACCGAAAAAGAGCAGAGTAAAATTCTTCAATTGAAACTAAAAATCCAATATGAAAATTCTGCGAGGCTTTAAAACTAAAAAAGTAGAACATTTAAATTTTTGTTTTCAGTTGTAATTTTTCTTTTTGGAAAACGCATTGAAAGTTCGTTCAAATTCTCCGTCTAGCCTATGCGAAATCTGAAAAGAAAATATATTTTCAAAAATTTTAATTGAATAAAATTTGATTTTTCAAACAGGTGGCATCCCAATCAAAAATGTATGTAGTTATCAATCTTCTCCTCGCTGAGGCGAACCGTTTGACACCCATATTTTAATATTTTGTATAACCTGGCTATTTTCTAATTGACTTTTGACTTTTCAAACAGGTGGCAACCTTCTTCAAAATAGAAATGCAACTTGGCACCCATATTTTAATTTTTCATATAACTAGATTATAATTTAATCAAATTACACTTTGCAAACAGTTGGCAACCCTCTCCAAACAAACCATGTCTACAACATTTTCGCGGTAGAAACTAATAACTATGCAAACAACAAACATTTATAGGGGTACAAACAAACAGATTTTCTCATTTATTCCTATAGATAGAATCACAAAAGAAGAAGAAGCAAAAGCTTCATCGAATTAATAGTGTAAATCATTGGCCTCCCGCAATATTTCGTAATTTCATATATACAAAGCTAAACAGTTCCACGATAATTATAAGGGTAAAAAAATTTTGGGGAAAATACGCTTTAGAAATATAAGAAATATAAAAATAAGAACTATAAGTAAAACTTATATAATTAAATAAAAAAAAAACAGTTTAAGAAATCAGAGTGATATTCGTTTTCAGAAAATAGTGTACTTAAAAAAATCAGCTGGCAATAATTTTAAATTGGTAAGATCATCGGCTTAATGAGATTCTAATGAAAACCAAAATTTACTTCTTAATTATATTGAAGAAGTTTTCATCTTAGTTTTAGACGTTATCTACTTGATTTTATTTTAAAAGTTTTTGTTTTCGATCGTCTTCTTAACTGCATTGAAAAGTTTTCATCTTAGATTTTCGGATTATATCCTCGAGTTTATTTAAAAGACATATCCAGTCATAATAAAAAGGGATTCTTATTGGAAAATAATCCTACAAAAAATTGCTAAATTTTGCAAGTTTATTTCGCTCCATTCAACATGCCGTCTTTGTTCAGACTAATATCACTTGATTAAATATATACACTGAATAAATAAAGATATACATGTGTACATATGTATCTATGTACGAATATATTAAAATGCAACCTTCGCACCTTTATTTTTATACCACAATAACATTAATGGTTATTAGCAGCAGAGCTGATTGTTTCGAGAGTCACATGAACGCTAACCACATTTTGTTGTCCTTCAAAATATTATTTTTTAACACTTGTTGAGGAAGTTTGAACCGTGTCAGAGTGTGGCCACACCACACACTTCATTTTTGTACTTATCCAGTACTTCAAAGCTAAATGTTGTTAAATGTTTTTTTTTCTTTTGATAACCGGCTGCAAGCGGTTGCCAAACAAAAATACAACCAAAATGTGGAAAATAAACAACTAAATTAGAAAAAAACAGTGAACACAGTTTTTTTTTTGAAATATCTATGTACATATGTACATATGTATGTACATATCTATTTCAAAATATCATTAATCACGTCTGTAACTGTACAAATTTTGGCATTCTCTTACAGCATGAAGAATAGCAGGTAAATTTTTATAATCATTATTTGTCCGTTTCGAGTTTTCAAACTACATACCAATGCAAGTAAATGCAGTTACGGTTGTTTGCATCAATAAACATAATTTTTGTATTTTAGTATTTCTACAGAAATAAGTAGAATGGAAGAAGTCAGTTGACTATCAACGATTGCCAATTTTTTTTTACAGAAATTCATCAAGTACACATTAATCGAGTACAGTAACAGAAACGAAACCAAACCAAACCAAATTTTACATTTATTTTATATTTATTCCATTAAAAGTCACAGTTTTTTTTTTGAAAACCTAAAAAATGAATATCGTAGAGATACAGTTTTTAAAGTTCCACGAGAGTCCCTATTTATATAGAGTCCCTATTTATAATGGAAAAATTATCCATGGTTGTATCTCAAAACACTCTCCATCATGATCAATACACACTTTGCGTTCGTTTAAAACAATTTTCAAAGCACTTTGTTTAGTCCTCTTTTCGGGCGTTTCTTAAAGCCCATATATTAGGGTGGGTCGTAACAAGTATTTTTGCCCAAGAAACCATACCCCTAAAATGAATTTCGAGTGCGCGGAATTTTTTTGAAAGTTATTTTCAAAAATACCAAAAAGTCGATAAATTTTGTGCATTTAAATTGCACAAAATATTAATAATATTAAATAAAAGAAATAATAATGAAAAATAACTAAAAAATAATATATACCTACCGCATATGTACACCCGTGATCACGAAAATAGTAGCAAAATGCTTTGACAACTTTTGTCAATTTTGTCTTATATTATTTAATTTTATTATTTTTCAATAAAAATAAGTTTAATTCTATAACTAAAGCCACGTAGACAATTCGTCAAATTAAAAAGTAATGCTATTAATATACATAAATTTTTAATCCGAACATGTTGAAAATTTGCAGTTTTGTAGCCCATTGAATTTTACTATAACAAAGCATAAGTTTCAAGTTGGGAAAAGTTCTGTTTAATTTTTGATAATTATTTTGGCTGATGCTCTTAAGTAAATTTTAGAAAGTTAGGAACTTTGACTTATGTACATATACCAAGTTTCTATAAAACAACATTAAAAATAAGAAAAGACAAAATTGTTAAAACATTTTGGTACTATTTTCGTGAACATAACTGTATGTACGTATGTGTTCTTTTCTTTATTTATTGATATTAATACCATTAGACAGGAAACTGTAGGCTCGAGGCTTTCGATAGTATAATTTAATTTACTTGTCTCTACTTTTTTCATACCTTTTCCGAATAGAAATATCTTCTTTAATTAACCTCTCGCTAAACAGTAAAATAAGTTGCAGTTTTCCGATCACAAACTCGATGTTTGGCCGAACTTCTCCTACCATTTGTGCAGTGTGTCCTTGATGTTGTACCACAAATAGAGGAACCTACAGTCTTACGCCGATTCCGAACATCAGCCTGTTTTTATGAGTGAAATGCTCTCTGGAGCTCTCCAATGCCTGCCTTTGGGCGACCGCTAAAATAAAACTTTCCATAATTCATATGCGTTGCATGTTCCATACAACACCTGCACCACGGCACTCTGCACGATAGCACGCACACGCTACACATTTCCAACTGGGCTACGACGATCGCATAAGTGAATGGATGTGCATAAAATTAGCTTGAAAAATTTTTGAGAAAAATCGCCGATCACATGACTGCAAAATTTCTAATATCGTCAGCTTGGCAAACTACTACAAGCAAATCGTTTTTGTATTGTTGTTGGCCGGAGCTAATTAATGACCAAACAGCAAGCTGTGAATGTGCCACTTTGTCTAGTTGCTTCATTAGCCAACTAGCCGCAGTTAGTGTTCAAACGACAAAAAATGTCGCCGTGCCAGTTGCTACAATGCTCGAGCTGCCAACATTTCTACAAACATAAAAAACAATAGCACATAATTGTAGTAAATAAATAAAAAAATTTATTTTTTTATTTGTTTTATAAAAAATGTATTTCCATTTTTTATTTGTCATTTGCCTGCACTTACAGATCATGTGACAACGCCAGCCAACAAATTTGCCGCGAGCTTGCCTTGGCATTTTGTCTAAGGCGATTCTGGTGCATTGACCTGCCTCAATTTGTGGCCAACGTTATTGGCAGCGTGGCAAGTTGCACGCGAATATTTACATGACTTGCACTCCGCATTTGCTGGCGGCGGATATGTCGATTAGTTGTGTTTATTATATATTGTTTTGTTTTTTTTTGTTATTATTATTCGGACGCCCACTACTCGCGGCTAAATTGCGATAACAAAGGCACAGCGGGTCAGAGCGAACGAAGACGAGGTAAGCAGTAAATCCAAAACAGCTGAGGTGTTAAGCTGATGTGGCCGCAACTATGGGTTGCACAGAATGTTGCTCGGTTTTTTTTTTGCAGCACAGCTGATTGGGCATGCATGTGAAACCAGTTTGACGCCGTTTATTTACTTTGTACATACATAAGTACATATTTACCTTTTCGTTAGATTTGTATATTTACGCATACGTGCGTAAAATTGGGCCCACAAAATTAAGTCACTGTATAAAAAAAAGTTGAGACTTCGATTTGTATCTATAGTTTATGTTACAGAATGAAATATGTATATTTTCATAAAACACTAACGAAAAAATTTAATATGAAAAACTATGCGGATTTTTAAAGTGAAAAAATTTAAAAAGAAATTGACAAAATAATGTGCTTATAGCTCTCTATTTCTATAAAAGTGTTACGACTATGTATCGGGTGTTTTTTTTAGGGGTATAGAACTTCGAATTGAAATAAAACACAAGAAAATCGTTTTAAGGTCCATCAATTTGGCTTTATTGGAAGGATAATTTTATGCCATTAATGTTTAAATATGATTTCGGGCATGTGGCCGCCGCGGCTGGCTCGAATAAAGCCAAATCTACAGGTCCAATTTTCAACCACTTTTTCGAGCATATGGGGCCGTATGTCGGCAATAACGCCACGAATGTTGGCTTCCAATTCCCCTAACGTTTCTGGTTTGTTGGCGTAGACGAGCGACTTCACATATCCCCAAAGAAAATAATCCAATGGTGTCAAATCACACGATCTTGGTGGCCAATTTACAGGTCCATTCCGCGAAATTATGCGCTCATCGAATGTTTCCTTCAATAAATCGATTGTGACGTGCGCTGTGTGGCATGTAGCGCCGTCTTGTTGGAACCACAACTCATCCACATTCATGCCATCCAATTCGGGAACAAAATAGTCGGTTATCATGGCTCTACATATACCGGTCTCCATTAACGGTAACTGCCTCTCCAGCATTATTGCGGAAGAAGTATGGCCCAATGACTCCACCAGCCCATAGAGCACACCAAACAGTCAGTTTTTGTGGATGTAATGGCGTTTCAAGGGTCTCATGTGGATTCTCTTCACTCCAAATGCGGCAATTTTGCTTGTTGACGTAGCCATTCAACCAAAAATGAGCCTCATCACTGAACAAAATTTTGCGATGAAAATCAGCATCGAGATCAATCTCATTTTCGGCCCATACACCAAAATCACGACGCATTGCATGGTCTCGCGGCTTTAATTCTTGCACAAGCTGGATCTTGTAAGGTCGCAAGCCAAGATCTTTGCGCAAAATCTTCCATAAAGTTGATGGACAAAGCTCCAATTGCTGTGCACGGTGGCGAATCGATTCATTCGGGTCCTCTTCAACACTTTGCTCTACAGCGGCAATTGTTTCTTCGGTGCGCACTGTTCGACGTCTCTGCGGATGCGTATTATCACATAGAGTAAACGTAGTGCGAAAACGATCCATGGTTAACCGAATTAATTGCTCTGATGGACGATTATGTCGACCATAAAATTGACGGAGCTCGCGGTAAACTTCGCGAACTGAACCATTATTTTCGAAATAAATTTGCACGATTTGCAAGCGTTGTTCTTTTGTCAACCTGTTCATGATGAAATGGCAAACCAAACTGAACATAAATGACATTAGAGTTGCCAGATTTGACCACAAAATGCCAGTTTTATCTCTATTCGAAAAACAAACCTGTAAAAAAAACACCCGATATAATAAATATTTTGGGATGTTTTGACTATTTATTAATTTAATTTTAAATAATCTAAAAAAAATTATTGCTAGTTCTGCAAACAGACATTAAATAAAATAAATTTAAAAAAAAGTTTCAAAAGTAGAAAAAATACGCGCAAGTTTGTAGCGATCGGAAAATTGTGCTGATTTTTTTATAAT
Organism: Anomoia purmunda; assembly: GCA_951828415.1. NCBI lineage: Eukaryota > Metazoa > Arthropoda > Insecta > Diptera > Tephritidae > Anomoia > Anomoia purmunda. The sequence continues at coordinate 51,884,204 of OX639997.1, forward strand.
TATTTTTTGGCTGATGGTCTTGCTCATTTCCTGCTACATATATAAAAATTGTCATAATAAAAAGTTAACTCAAATGGTTGAAATTTCATTAACTATAAAAATGTTACTTTTTTCACTTTTAGAAATTGCGAAAGTAATTGCAGGATCTTTTAATAATTTTTCAATATTTGAACTGCCAATATATGTACATATGTACATATGTAGCTGTGAGTGACATTTGAAATTTGTAAAAAATTAGGTAGTTTTTAGATATAGACTGATATACGCCTACACATTTACACATTTGCTGATTGGGTGTTGGAAGTGCATGAACCAAATCATAATTTTTGTTTGCTCCAAAAATCCAAGTGGACAGCTTCTTAGATGTGCGATTTGAGTGAACAAAGTCAAAATCAGCTGTTTTTTCTCGTAATAGAGCCGCAATTAAACGAAAACGTTTGTATATTTTTTACCATTAACCTCCAAGTTTGTACTTTGTAATGAAGTAAAAAATAATCACTTCAAAAAACATTCAAGCTTATGTTGACAGACTCTTTACTTCTTTACGCTACTCGCCTTCTAAAAATTGCATTTTATTACTTTACTACGACGTATACGAGCCCGTTAGACAGCGGGATGCAATAATTTTTTATTCACTTTATTGAATATTTAACACAAGGATATCAAAACTGTTAAAATTTTTGTTGCCTACTTTTAGGCTGAATGCAATATCATTAACAGCTTGTGCGATATTTGGTGAGGAGGAGGAGCTTTTTATTTTATATTTTAAGATATTTGAATGGATTAGGCTCTGAAATTTCATACCGGAAAACTATTTTCAAATTCTGATTAAAAATTTTGGAATTTTACGGAATTTTCCTGGTTTTTTTTCTTTAAGTTGGAAACCTTAAGTTGTTGTTATGATATAAACTACAATGCTGAAAAAATACAATACGCAAGATACTGCTACAGCGCAAACAATTATTTTTTACCTTACAGACTAGAACCAATTAGGTTGTTAAAATTATAGTAATTAAATAAAATCCATATTAAGCAATTAAATTTAACATTTTTATAAAGTTTAATCTAGATAAAGCGAAATTAAGCATATTCGAACTAGATAACGCATTAAATTCCCGAAGTGCACGAGCAATAGGTGCATTACTTGCAAAAATAGTCTTAAAGTTTTCCCCATAAAAAGGATACAAATTGCGAAGACTCCTTTGCGGCACATTAAATTAGGTGTGATCCATTTTCTATATTTAAAAGTGCATGTAATGCATCTCTGCGGGAAAATTTATGAATCAAATTTCAGATCCAGAATGTACAAAGTTTGTCCAACTGGGTACCTTTGCTACTTTACTTAGCCGACATCTGTTTCCGAAAAATAACGTAGTGTTAGAGGTGAAGTATTTGAATTAAAATTAAGACATTATTATTAATTTCATGCATGAAAACAAATCATATATCTTATCTGTTAACTTTCATACTATATCAAAGACCCGAAAAAAATAAAGAAGCAAAGAGCAAAAGTGACTTCTTGAGGCATTGCCGAGTTAAATTGTCTGTATAGAAAACGAACTAACGCAAACTACATACTCGTAGTCATGAACCGATTTTCACTGCATAGAAGCACAGCAGTCGTCACTAGTGGATTATACAAACATCCACTTGCCAAACCGCCAGCAAACTCTCTCCGCTGCCATTAACTAAGCTATATATGTTTTTAGTATAAATTTACTAAATAGATATACATACACACATACATATGTACCATATAGTTGCTGAGTCTGTTGCCAACCCGATTGTGTTCGCGTAATTTGATCGTTGTGCATATATGCAAAACAACAACAACAACAACAACAAATTTACTGAAAACTTGTATTGCCAGTGAAAAATCAGTGCAAGGACGTTTATTGCACTTCGAATGAGTGACTGCAAGTAAATGGAATACAGAAATAAACAATAACTTTGCATTCATTCAGGCTAATAACAACATTTGAAAAGCAAAAGCAAAAACAAAAATACCAATAACCATAGTGAACTAACAAAGGCCAAACATTGATGGTGCTAAAATTCTTTTTACTAGCCGCCAGGGTGGCTTCTACGTCTGGCAGTAGACAACGAATGATGCAAGCGTATGCAGAAAAAGCGCATATACTTACATGCATACAGACATATGTAAATACATACATATGTATATATATATACCCGTTAGGGTGGTTCAAATTTGTTTCGGGTAAATCGTTTGGATTTTTTCGATTCCACAGATAAGTCTGAGAGTAAGTGTAGAAGACACCACTATAGGTCGGAAATGAGCTTCAAACCTGCATTCGAATAAAAAAAAAAATATTCATAACTTAACAACATTTAAACAAATTTTTATTAAATTTTTAGAATGTTTGCAGTTTTGTGCATTGTAGTTGTACTTTTCGCTGAGTTTTTAAATTTTCTTTCTGACGGACGAACGTTTCCAAAAATTTATTTTTATGTAGAAGAAAAGTATGTCCGTCCGTCAGTAAAACACAAAAAAAAAATCGAAAAAAGCGAATTTGGATCGAGTTTAAACTTGCACTTTATTATAGCAACATTGCTAAGCTCTACAACTGCATATTCATAATTTTTCAGAAAAATTTTAAAAACATTTTAAATTTTATTACAATATTTTTTTTTTTTATCTGTTGAATTTTCGGGAGTTTTACACAAAGCTTGAAGCTTTCATTTATATGGTTTATGATATTTAATTGACTAAAGTTTCACAAAAAAATTTTATAATCCAAAAAACGGATAAACTTAAAAATATAAATACCAGAATACCGGCTACATTCCCATTGCATTGAAAGCTAAAATTTCGACCTCGAAATCTTAAGGACTTGTTTGAGTGTTCCCACTGCACTTTCTTTGGATTTCAATGAAATTTTCTAATTTAATTTAATTTTCTATTCTCCTTTTCTTAAAATACTCATAAATAAAATAACATTTCAAAACAAGCAGCAGTAGCATTTTTATAGTACCTAAAGGTTTTTTGGCTTAACAAAAATGGGAATTTCGTTGAAATCTGATTGAAATCAAAGAAATCGAAGCCATGAAAATAAATGGGAAAGCTTTTTGGTCTCGAAAGACTTCGTGGAATCTCTGCGAGAATGTAGGAAGTGTTGTGCTGAAATTTACTTCAAAACTGCATATCCGAAAAGTTTCTAAAAACATTGATTCAAAAATTTAAAAAACCAAAATTTATATTTTAAAACTGCGCAGTCTGGAAACTAATCTCACTACAGTTTCTTCTACACGTTCTCTTAGAATCATTTATAGAATTCAAAAAGACAGACCACACGATTTGTGGAACAATTTTCGTCCCAACCAATTGAACCACCCTAATGCTCGTATATGTAATTATGTAGATACGAGGGCAATTTGAAAAATACGGTGTATCCACCTAAAAACTTGGTGTTACCGTATTAGAGTATCAACCTTCAATCCATTAAATACGAAGATTCACGAAGATCTGTCAATTAGTTTCATGTTTTTGGTAGCCATTTGAGGCAAACGACTCTTTTTTTCACTCATTTTTGTGAAAAATGGGAAAAAATGAATTTTGTGTTATCATCAAATATTATATTTTACCCAAGAAAACACCTGCAGAAATAAAAGAGAAGCTTGATAAACTTTTCCCGGACTCTTCACCATCAATTAAAATGATTTACTAGTGGATCGCAGATCTTCGCTCTCACTGAAGAAACGATAGACAAAATCCACGATATCGTTTTGAACAATTGAAGAGTGAAAGTGAGCGAGATAGCTGACATGATGAAGACCTCAACCGAACAGGTGCATAACGCCTTGCATGAAAAATTGGATATGAAGAAGCTATGCGCAAGATGGGTGCCGCGTTTGCTCACAATGGACCAAAAACGTCGACCAATGATCACCTCGAAGGAATGGCAAAACTGAATGATTACGGCTACAAATTTCCTCCTCATTCTCTGTATTCTCCAGATTTGGCTTCCTGCGACTATTATCTGTTTCCAAACTTGAAGAAATGTGGCTGGGTGGTAAGAGATTTTTTATCAAATGAGGAAGTTGAATTGGAAACTGAGGCCTATTTTCGAAACTTTGACGCAGCATACTTTTTGGCAGGCATCAAACAGTTGGAACATTGTTGGACTAAGTGTATTGAGCTAAAAGAAGACTACGTTGAAAAATAAAATGAAATTTGCCCGAAAAAACTTTGTTTTAACTATTTTTCCACGGATTTTCCAGATTGCACTCATACTATATGTGTGTTCGTCTTCTTGTGCATTTGTCATGTAAATATATCACCCGCTCGATGTATATACATATAAATGTGTAAATATTATGTATGTGACTATCACGGGATTTATTCTTTCTTGGCTAATAAATTTTGTGCGGCAATAAAAAAATGTCGATTTAATTGCTATTTTTTATCACCCAGCTGCTTTTCTTGGGAGCATTAATTGCTGCTGTATATAAAAAAAATATAAAAAGCGCCTTTTTTTAAACAACAATCTAAAATCAAATACTTACAAAATACATTTGTATATATTTCTTTTAAAAATTCATCAACATATTAAGAACATACAAAAAAAATTTTCTGCTGACCACCATGTAAAATACAAAACTAACAAAGGCCCAAAAATGTCCCAATTTAAAATAAATTATTTAAGCAACTCGATACCAAAATATAAATAGCTTCGTTAATTTTGGCATATGAAAACTAGAGTCTCAAAATTTCAAACGCCTGCTTTCAGATGCCTTCGCGTTAACGATTAGTACTCACAGTGATAACCAATTAAACACTAAATATAATTAATAAAAAATATTAAATTATCATATTTAATAAAAAAAACGTGAGCAAAAAACAAAACGGTGTCTTTCAAATAGTTTACATTTTCATAGTTTTTCATTTTGCACAAAACGTATACTCATAAAATGCCAATTACTACATCCAATAATACGATTAATAAATTGCAAAATGGATTGTACTGTAAATAGTGGCGCTGAATCAGAAATTAGTTTCACTAGGTCAGTTCTTTACTACAAAGAATTGTATAAATAGAATTGTAGGACTCTATTCAGTATTTGCTTGCTTCGGGGCATTTTTAAATGCTGCTCACAAATTCTCAGCAAACCCAACTAGCTATAGTGAACGTAATCAGCAGCAGTCGTTGCGTGCGGCCTAGAGGTGGGGCTTGGGCCGGGCTTTGGGCAGAGGCCCAAAGTCTGTTGTTGCCACCAACCAAATATACGTTGTAATAGCGGCGGACTGCAGTACTTGAATTATGTAAGGATTTGGGGAAAAAGAGAAAATTCAACAGCATGCCGAAAAATAATAAAAAAAAAGCGAATATGAAATTACAAACTTGTTGTGAATTGAAAAATGCAAATCGGGCTGGTAGACTCGTAAAAAATTTGTGCTCTTCATTTTGAGGATGAAGATTTTATTTCTGGAAAATTAAGCTACTTGGACATCGGTCTTCCAATTGGCTGGGACTGGTTTTAAAAAATTAAAACCAGAATTTCTGATCAAAATATTATGTTTAGAAACAGGTATTAATTTAATTTAATAATAAGGAAACTATAAACAGTATTCAAATAGTAAGTAAATATTTCTTAGCGAAAATCGAGGAAATGACAATATTTTATGTATAATAAATGTTAAAAAAACGTAAATCTTAGAAAATACCAAAAAAAAAAATTATTAGGAAACTAAAAAATTTAAAATTATGACCTAAAAGTTAATGTAGATTTCTATTGTGCCTCAATCTTGCAGGACTTGTCACACATTGTAGCGCTAAATTTTTCCACAAGGCTATGCGAGCCGTTGCAAGTGTGGTCTGTCATGTGCCGTACCGGGCCGTAAAAATTAGACCCACGCCCATCTCTAGTCCAGTCACTAGCGCACTATTAGAATTTAAAGCTTTTCGACTGCGTCTGTCTGTAACTGCATTACGAGGACAATGTAAAAGACGTAACAGGGGGCGAACGGTCAATTGCAAATCCGATTGGGATTGGAATTTCTGATATTATATGTAGCTGTAAATTATGCAAACATTATTCCGGTCGGCTTTCATGACAGTGGGAATTGCAATTTGCATAATACAGTTGTAAATATAAATAGATACATACATACATAAATTGTATGTAGGTACATGCACTCTGTTGCAAATTATGTATAAAGTAATGGCATATTGATAATTTTCTCTAACTTATTTTTATTTCATTTCATTTCAGTTACTTTTCAATATTTCATTCCCAATAAAACCATATAATTCCAAGTTTCAAACTTTGTTTAAATCCATCAACAAAAAAAAATTAAATAAAATTTCAACAAAATTAAACTTAAAAAAAGTTCAAAATAATTTTTTGAGTATGCCGGTTTGTAGTCCGTTAAATTTCAATATAATAAAAAGCAAGTTTCAAGTACGTATTCAGGAATTACCGTTGATTTCTGAGAATTTTTCTAGCTGAAGGTTTTTCTTTTTTCTTTTAAATAAAAATAAATATTGTTTATTTGTTATTTGAAAAAAAAATGCGGTTAAAAATGTCAAAAATCAACGACAATTTGTTAAATTTTATTGTTTTGAAATTTCATGTGCTACAAAACTTCATTTGAAATTTTGATGAAATTTTTTTAAATTTTTATAAGTTTTATACAGGGCCGTAACGGTTATAATTTTTATATAAAAATCATGACTTAATCGTTTTTTGTGTTTTTTATTTTTTCGATCACATTAGGACGATATTTTGTAATTTTCACTTTTTCGATAAAAAATAATCGTTATTTTTGGATTCAAAATACTTCGATCATATAAATCGCAAAAACAATTGTCGGCGATGACAATAATAGCAATGACAACAATAATACGATTTAAGTTTTATGATCGAAAAAATAAAAATTAGAAAATAACGATTATGCAATTATAAAACAAGAAAAATCTTCTAAATAAAAATCAAATTTGCATAGCACATGGCTTCAGGATTAGATGGATATACTCGAGTTTTATTTTTATTTCTAACGAATTTTTTGCAATAATTTTTTAACCGAAAATATTAAAATAACGATTATTTTCGGTCACTGGTTTTGAATAAAGTTTAAAACTTAGGTTTATGTGATTTTTTAGCGTTTGAAAAAGTAACGAAAATTAAATTAAAAAAATGGTGGCCATATAATTTGGGCCGAAACAATTAGCTGAATCTTGGAAACCATAGATGCAAGTTTTAATGACCGCAAAACTGTCGATGGGGGAAATAAAATGCAAATTTTACGCCTGCAAGCCAAAATCTTGTTTCTTTAGAACGTATTCAACATTCTCATATCGGAGGAGCTGTTGGGGCACACTGTATTTTTCTATTTAGTATATGTACATTGCACTTTTTATATATAAACTAAAACTAAATTAAACTCGATTTTTCATTAGTTTTTTTTTTAAAGAAAATCGTGTTCATCATTAATGTTTTTTTATTTGTACTCCCAGATGATTTTAAATATTTATTTATTTAGTACATGTGTACTCGCAAATTCACGCTTGCAAATGTTCGTCAATTCGATTAGCTATTGTGGATCAATCCATACCAGTTACATTAATTCACTCGGTATGCAATTTGTATTTGGATATGCACATATATACATACATACATATATACATACTTATACAGTAAGACAATGTCTGCCGACAGCGTTTTAGAATCCACGACATTTGGCGTGATTTATTTATCGAATGTTTCGCGTGGCATTTCTGACACAATCCACGTTGCTGCCACGTTCGCCAGGTTTATTGACCTGGCGTATTGATAAAGAAACTAAATGGGAGAATGAATTTTTTGCTAATATGAAAAGTGAATGCGGATAAATAATTTACATATGTAAATATGTGTGGATATGTAAATTAATGTGCATATCGTTTGGTTCAAGATTGTTGGGTGAATGGAAATGTTTGCGCTCTATTGCGTTGTTTTTTTTGTGTTTTTTTCTTTTTTTTTGCTTATTGTTTTGATTTGAGGTTTATATGTACATGCAATTGTTGTTGTATTTAATTTTGTTTTTTAATTGATTGATTATCGAAAACGGTTTTGTTGTGCAAATGCATGCAAATTTGTATAATTTGAGACGACTTTATCGCCCTACAATTTGGTTTGTTTATTTTCTTGTGGTGTCTGAACTCTTTTTACTACATGCGCTGTTTTATGTGCAGGTCTTTGACGTTGCAAAATTTCCAATTACAATACTAATGTTTGCCGCAAATAATTAAAAATGCAATCACGCATATAGTATTGCTTATTATAAACATACAGACCTACATACGTGTGGAGTGCACACCAAAATGTATATCTGTATGCAAATACAGTAGCGGGCAAAACAAATCGGGACACTTAGCATAGGGAATTAAAATCGGAGTCGTAGTAATAAAACAAATTGTTTGATAAATTTTAAACTTACCGCCGTATTAAATGAATTATCAGTCGGGAACGGTTCATAATAGCGGAGGTTATTAAGAGGAAAGTTAAAGAACAAAAATGTGTAGAAATCAGTAAGCGAACTGCACGACGGCTCCTTCAAGAATCCGAACGGACCGTGGGCCTGCAAAAAACCCACTCTTGACTGTAAGAAAGCGACAAAAACGGCTCAGTAGACTAAGGTGCACAAAACCTAAAACAGGAAGGATGGATTGGAGAAGAGTTATTTTTCGGACACATCTAAAATTAATATTTTTGGTTCGGACGAAATGGCATGCGTTCGCAGAAGAGTCAGCGAACGCTTCAATAATGAGTGTGTCAGACGTACCGTTAGGCAGGGAGGGAGTCGAATGATGTGGGGATGTTTTTCCTGCCATGGTGTTGGGAAGTTGGCCTTGGTATATGGAGATATAAATGCCATAAAATACCGATAGCTTTTGCTGGAAAATCTGATACCTTCAATTGAAGAGGACCTTCCCACAAGGACGACGTCATCTCAATTTTTTGTTTAACAAAAAACTATTTAACAGGCTTGGGTCCTGATCTAAACCGCTTAGAAAATCTCAGACATATTCGGAAAGTGCGAATTAGAAAGAAGAGATCCAGAACTTTATCACATCTTGAATAGTATGGAAATATAACTAATATTTTGTCTTGGCTTCTAATGAAAAAAAAAATCAGAAATAACCCATTTATTAAAATGTTTATTTATACTAGGAATACTTATGTATAAGAGAAAATAAACGCTATAACTGTGACAAATGCCACAAACGACGACACCTCAAGGTCAGACTTAGATATGAGCGCGGGACTAAATATTCGGACCCAATCCCGCCCATTCCAGCATTAAAACTTGAAGTCTCGAAGCCGTTCATGCCAACGTTTTTCAAATTTGCTTCGCGGGGCCGATATCTATCACTGAATAAAACTCACCTTGTGAGGGATTCAAAAATTTAAAACAAAATTTCGACGCATTGCAAACACAATTTAAATCAGGGGCAGTACCGGATCGAAAAATAACGATTAATATCAGGATTACATCGATGCATTCGAGCTTTGTTTCGAACGAATTCCTGTCAATGATTTTATGTACCGAAAAAATCAAAATAATAGATATAATTTATTTAACAAACTCTGTATATTTAACTATCAATATAGTACACTAAATTTTCCCGGTGACGACCTACGAAAAAGTATGATAAAGGATACGTGCTCAGTCGGGTGAAACATCCAGCCACATTGATGGCATGGGGATATTCATATAACGTCTGAAGGGCCATGTTCTTTATACTGCCGTGATGGAACTTTGTGGCAGGATCAGTACCACAAGCTGCTGAAGGATGTTTTGTTTTTGCGTTTTCTGGATAGTTTGCATCCTTCCTTTCACATTTATGCCAGTTGGTCCATGCCATACCGCTAGAAGAATCAATTATTTCCTTAGCTAAGAGAAAATTTTAGTTCTATCGTGGCCTAGTAATTCTAAGTATGTGATCCTCATAGAAAATTGTTGTAATGAGCTAAAAATCATTGGTATACTCCAATAGAATAGAAAACATCCACAATGTACCAACAAGGAAAGGAAGGAATTAATAATTGGCAATATGAAGACTATATCCAGTAGAATAGCTACATTATTGAAGGCAAATGATGGCATCACAAAATGTTATGTTTGAGAATAATTTTTGAAAAATGTTACATAATAAACATATGTAGCTACAAATCAGTATACTTTCTTAAAATATATGTAAAGTTAATTTTAACAAAAAATAACATTGAAGGCGAAAAATGTGAAAAATGCTATTGTTTATTTTTCAATGAACACCTTTTGTAATTTTAATTATTATTTTTTTTTTTTAATATAGACAATTCTATGCAAATTGTAAAATTCTGCAAATTTTAAAACAATGCCATCCAAATTTATAATTTTCTAATCTGAATTTTTAGACAATTTTCTGGTATGCAGTTTTGTAGCCCATAAAATATATTAACGTTACTCATTTAAACGCGCAAGTTTCATATTTAGGCAAGTGGCCCTGAAGCCATTCCAATTTGTTACAAATAGCCGTAGGGGTTTTCATATAAATTTGTATCATTCATATTTTTCGAAAATATGGTTTATTTTACATAAATAATCCATATAAATAAAAGTTTCGCATTTTATAATTTTACATATTTGAAAATTTTCTCATCAAATTTTCAAACTTTTGCATTGGAATTTTAAATTTAAATTAAATTGTGTTCATCATTATACGGAATGAAAGGAACTGTCACTATTCGAATAACTTCGGTTAGTTTATTCGGAAACAACTCGATGGTGAGCGGTTGTTCGAAAGTGAACGGTTAATTTGAACGTTTGAATTTTTGCTATTTTAAGTTTTTCCTTTCTTTTCTAAACAGAAATTACCGCTTTGAACAAAGTTTGCAGGCTCACCAATGTTTAAATATGTGGAAAAATGTTTAAAAAAATTCTTATTGCATTTGGATATGAATTATTCAATTAAAGTTGTCTGCTATTGACGACAACCGAGTAGTTAGGTATTTGACATCAACTTTTCCTACACATCCTAGTGAATACACAACCACCACCCACATTCAAAAATCATTTTATACGTACATAGACTGCTTCAACAGCTGACGCAAATTGCTAGCTTCTCATTGCTGACGACGAATGCCATTAGTAGCCGCAATATCGGAGACAAGCAAACGAATTGCTTTTTCAAGATTTACTCAAAGATGTGCTTTTGTATTGCGTTTACAATTTTTGTCATTTTGGTCATTTCTACTCGCATTGCCGTTGGGCGAGATGCACAATGGTGGACAGTCGTAAAGTGAAAAATTGTAAAAATAAAATAATAAAAAGTAGTTTTCCAACAAAAGATTTGATATAGCAGTTTGTGCTGGTTGCGTGGTTGGGGTTGTTCGTCAAGGTTAGGTCAAGGTTGTAATTATAATTTCTTAGCGCTAACATAGAGGTATTAATTTAATAATATAAGAAAAATACTTGCAGACCGAGACTTAACTATTCAGGTAAAAAAAACAGATTTGTTAAATGTTATGTATGTTTGGTCTAGCGTAGAGCGGATCTCAGACATAGCGAGCATAAAAGTCCACCTAATGCTTCCATAAATACCAGTCGGTTATATTAAAGGACGTTTTCTCAATATCTGGTTAAAATTACCCATGATTAGATGTTAAGCAAACCGAGTCCTACCGTAAGCTTAACCGGGAGAATTTCCGACACTAACCGACCTTGGTTCTTTCTTATTTTAGCTCTGATCCAGTGCTTTTCCTTTGCGCAACAACTGAAAAAGTTCAGGTAGCATCATGCAACTTCATTCTCTATGTACACAACAAAATCAAATTAAAAGAAGACAGCAAGATACAAAAGTTCCTTTAATAAATTAGACATCAAACAATTTTAGATTGCATGGAGATGCCCATAGTATTGAATCATGAAACACCTAGCTGTATAGCTTTAATGTTGTATGTATGTTAAAAAATTTGCAAACATCAGAGTTGCAATTTGCCACCAACACTTGCAACAGGCAATGCACTCCATTCATGCCAAGGCTATTGCTTTCGCTCGCAAATACTTGATGTGTGTGTACTCCATATATGGGCGTTTTTTTTTTTTGTTATATACATACATACATACAATGTCGGACAAATTAATAGGACCAGTGGTTTGACCAGTTGTGACTATTTTTCTTCTGTTTGTTTAATGTTTATAAATTTTGAATAAAAAGTATAGCTCATTTTCTAATGGAAGCTAATAAAGATTAAAAATTTGTAGAAACATTCAGTTTTATAGTCATTAAGTTTTAGTCAAATATAGCGCAATCACTGATTTTTGATTTCCTTCCATACAGCAAAAATGTTTCGAATATACTTTAAACCAACAGAAAAAAGTAGCTAACACTTTTAAAAATGTCGCGACCCTATTTATTTGTCCGACACTGTATATGTATATACCTACAGTGAAAAGCCAACTTAGTTAACAAACATACTAGTTCGTGAACTCACATGGAATGGCAGATGTCATGCCAGTTCGTCAGTAGCAGCGGCTTAGCGAGATCCATGAAATGTGCCGTTTTGATGGTGTTGGATCAGAGGGAAAGGGGTGTAAGATGCTCTACAATATCCAGAACGTACATAGTTGGACCAAAGTAATGTGGGTTTCACGAGACAACTCGAAGTCTTCGTCTGCAATTGGCAGTATTTGAACTCCGATGACGGTATTCATGGGGAGGGAAGTGATGGAGGTGATAAGGCCTATTGTTTATGGTATATCTGTAGTACCTCGAGCACAGCGATTGTTGTACGTATTGATACACCTGATCATTTATATCCATGATATCCAGCAGGGTTGATACCTCCGGTAGTAATGGGTCGGCAAGGATTTTTTAGGGGCGAGAAAGAGGTTTTCCGGAGTGAAGAAGCTGGTAAAGTACATGGTATAACCATTCACTCTAAAATAATAATTTATAATTCAAATAATTCCCTGGTTTCGGTAGTGCTACCAATTGCCACTCTAGCAGTCTTCTACATTTCTGGGATAATTAGAGTGGCAAGCGACCAAATAATGACCTTGGTAAGGGAGCCTACTTACGTCTTGCTCAGATGTGTTCTTTGAATAAAAATGCATAGTCCAATGGCTCTGGAAGATTTCACCTTCCTGTTGACCATCGGAACTTCGTCGGGGGCGAAAACAAGTGTGACACGTCGTAGACCACAGCTTTTTCATGATGGAACACTAGAGTTCATCGTAAGGGAGAGTTAGGTGTATGATAAAAAAGTATGACGGGGGAGTAAGTATATTTTAAAGGTGTAAAAAAAGAGTTTGACCTAAAAAAAACACTATTTTTGACTTTTTTTTTAGGCACAATATTGTGAAGACTGAGGATACAAGTCGCACCAGTACTTCGTAAGGCAGCGAGATGGCTGTGGGGGACGTGAGTTCGATCCTTGGGAAAAGTCTGATGTGATGTAGTGATCCTTGAAATAGCTAAAACTTCTACCATTGTTATTTTTTCTATAATGACCTACTTACTTACTTAATTTACGCTATAACCGCTTAAGCGGTTTTGGCCGAACTTCTCCTACAATTTGTGGCGATCGCTAGTAGAAAAAACTTTTTCTGTAATTTTTGATGTTACTTGCCCCAGCCAGGATTCGAACCCGGAACCCACGGAATGAAGCGCGCACACACTCGGCTACGGCGGAAAAATCTTTCTCCACTTCGAAGAATCGAAAGTAGGCCTGGTGCAGGTAAGAACAGAAAACGAAGTAGTTGAGACGCTATGCAAACTGGGTTGCTAATAAGTTTGACGGCAGAGGAGGCATACAACTGGGATACTGCAAACAAAATATGTTGAAAAAAATTTCTTACATCTTTACAAAGCTATCTGCAGTGGAAAATTGAAGATGCATACTCGCGACATTGCATGTGAGCGCATAAAATCCACTTGCCTCCACATTTTTTCTGCTGTTTGCTGTCAGTTCATGCTCTTCAGTACTGAAAAAAAAAAAATAATAAATGCATGGATGTTCCAAGGACACTAAAAATAACAAATTTTATTCGGCAAAGAGCAAAAAATTCACAAATGCAACAACTATCTGTGCAGAATTGATGCATTTCTTCCCAGCTGGCCATCAACTTAAAGTGGCCTACGCTGGCAGCACTGACACTATCAATACCAATACAACTTGGATTCGCTCTCTCTCCGCACCATCCCACATACCCATCATGTTCATGCCAAACATCACGTCCGCTGTTGCCGTTGTCACGAGGACACTGAATGTTTACAACTCCTCGTTTGCACCCTCCTCGCCATCTTACTTGCCGCGGCGTACAACCCATATTGGCCAAATACCTTCACGTCATTGAAATGCACTGCGTAGCCGTCGCCACCCACCCACCCACTCAACTACTTGCCGTAATTGCACCTTACCCTACCCCAAGAAAATTATTGCGCAGCATAGGAAAAATATATAAATGTTTGAAAATGCGTTTGAGAATCGATAAAATCGCGCATGCGCTGCAAGTGAGTCACAACACACACGCTTACCATAGGTCCGTCAACTTTTAGCGCGTACCATTCACGAATTAAAAACATGCAGAGAGCGTGGAAATTTGACTCTTGTGGTTTAAAATAGTCGTAATTTTTATTCGCTCTCTGCAGCTGTTATCCGTACAGCATCCTTGCTCATGGAGTTTTGAGGGAGAAATAAAATAGGTATAAATTTATACTAAATGTGTATACTACATATAAAACTGAATATTTTTAAATGCCTTTTTGTAGTTGTATATGACGTAAAATTATTACAGCAACGGTACTTTTGCGCGATTCACATCCACTAAATATCTTATTACTCTACGAATTTATTGCTTTGAAATTTCCCCAAAAAAACAAAATTTCCCTTTAGAAATAACAATGAACTGAATTTTCTGTTCTATTAACGGAATTTTGTTTTGAAATTTTGAGTAAAATTTGATGAATGAGAGAAACTCGGATTTAAATTTATTTTTATACATAAATAAATAACTTAAACTAAAGAAAACTAAAGAAAAAAATGCGAACAACTTGCCAATATATGGGCGCGTTATAATTATTAATTACAACTGAGACCAAAAAATGTTTGCTTAAAAATAAACGCTTAAAAAACGTTTTTTTTTTAATTTTCCTAGTAGTCCAATTTCCAACAAAAAACATTCATCCTGAAAGTATGCATAAAAAAATGATAACAGTTTTGATATCTTTGTATTGCTGATTTACGTGGACGAAAAATGTTTGGGTCCCGCCGTGCAGCGGAGTTTTACTGAAATTACAGTTTTCAATTTATTCTATAAAAAAATCGGTTACTAAAATTTACGTTATTTTATTTTTGATGCCCTCGTAAAGATTTCGATAGCATTCCATAGTTTTTTTTTTATACCAAGGTAGATTCATATTCAAAAATAAGAAGAGGAAGAAGCGAACAATTGGCAGAATCGTTGACAGTTTTGTTAGTATTGTTTGTGTAAAACAATTTTTATTTCGTCAGCGAGTGGCTGAATGCTGACAAATCGACAATGCGAGGATTTCGAAAATTATAAAAATTGCACTAAAACTGTTCCCACCCTCATATAACGCTGATTAACAAATACCACAAAAAATGCGATATTGTAGCAACTATTAAAAGTAATTTACTCAAATTTTGTTCACAGGATTGGGTTGGAGAAAATGATATGTAGTAGAATACAAAATAAAAAGAAAATAGGCGAGGCACCACCCAATTTATAAAATCACATAGTAAATTCGGTCGAACTTAAATTAAAGAGCGAAATGCGCGAAAATCAAAATTTTGGATAACGGGCGGGGTACGTTAAAAGCATAATATTTTTTTATATACATACTACATACATACATACTTAAATCACTAAAAGTCGTTTTAGTTTTCAAAATGAAGAGTATTATATTAACAGTTTTTATTGCATACAAGAAATACGATTTATTTGAAAAAAAAAAAAACTGCGCCGAGTTTTAAAGTTCGATTTCACCCGAAATAAGACTTAACTTCATCTGATTGTTTTATATTCTTTTTTAAGTGTTTGAAATTTTGAATACAATTATATGACTTGTCTTTAAATCTCGTTATTAAAACCAATTACACAATGGGAAATTTGGAAAAGTGATGGCAAATTTTGCTTCCTCTTAGTGGACGAATTTAAACAAAACAGTCAAGCTTTTCTAACATTTTGTATATTGAAAAGTAAAAGGACGCGGCTTTTGCAGGTACAAAACTGTAGAAAGCCTCTTGTTTCACCGCTTTATTGTCTTCTCCTCACAACATTTTTTTATGCCTACATAAAATTCAAAACAAAAAAAGAAAACAAAGTCAAAGCTTTGAACTTAGCAGGAACTACATACATGCATTCTCAAAATATATTTTAACAGACAATAAAATTACAGAACTTTTTGATAAATACTAATAATATTATCGTTTTTCCATAATAGTTAAAGAGAAAATACGCAACATCTATCACAATACTTCACTCACAAGTGCTGACTTTGATAGCCTGCCTACTAATGCCAAATTATTTTTTATGCATTTTTATATGCTCCTTATTAAATGATAAAAAATTATGACAACACATACGAAACGAGACCTTTAGCCAGAAAATTTGCCAAATTTACTATAGCGCAATGTTTGACGCTTGGATTTAAACTTGGCTTTCTTTTTTTGTTTAAACAAATTTTAAAAATTCAAAAAAGGAAAATAAACTTGTAAATATGTGGGTGCGTTATAATTCTGAAATAGGCTATGTAAATGCGTACTGTTTTGAGACAATCTAACTGTACTCAGTCGTTTTAAATTTCGAAAAGTACTAATGCTTGAGGACAAAATATGACGCGAAATGCTAACAAGTTGACATCTTATTATTTGGCATTGGCGTTAAAACAAAATATGTATGTCAAAATGTTGACTGCTTCCATTCAACTGACAACATTTGACGTAAAATTTGACTTAATGAAACTCTTTTTTAATATAATAATAAAACTATGCGGCAAAAAGGGGTTTCAGGCCTCTAATGATGCAACAGTCGTTGTAGTTGTTATGCCTTATTGAATATGTGACATCCACCACGTTATGTTCTGCGACATAGTTTTAGGCGCAGTAAATCTAACAACTGTCAGGTTGATAAATTTTGTTAGGTCATCATTATTACGAGTATGCCGAAAAAAATAACCTAAGAAAAATGTTTCTTATTTTGAAGCGGTAATTTGCGTTATTTTCTTCGGATTAAGTAAAAGTTTCATTAAAATGAATAAAACCCTACATGAAATCTGTTTTCTCGAAATCTAGTAAATATTTCTTAAGCGCTTTTTCATTCTCATCTTTCTTTCTTTCAATAGCTATATTTATTCAATACCGATATTTTTTTTTTTTTATATATATTACTATTTATTAGCTGACTCTTATTCCCCAAATAGTAGATAATTAGGTAAATAGCGTACAACGTCAAAAGCTAATAATAAATTTGATTCCAACTGAAATTTTTTCTTCTGACCTTGTCAAGGATAGGCGATGAATATATTTCAATACATATGTATGTATGTATGTAGATAAATTTGTAAATATATTCCAGTATTACATGGATATATTTGAGTACATATGCACTTACGTTTAGCGTGTCTAAGTGTTTTTTACTTTGGTCGTAATGAATGAAAGGTGTAAACAGTTTTTTCAACGCAATACCATCACCGTCAATGTGTAGGCGGAAGAAATTCAACCAAATCGTAAAAAGGTTGATTAAAGTAAAAGGGGGAATAAGGAAAGTAAACAAAAATATTTGCGTCGTAAATATTTTTTCGATGTAAACTTTATCTCCTACCTTTGTTTGCGCTCGTCGTCCTCTTGGTTTTATATATGTACATATGTACATAGGTATCGACTTAATACCCGCATTATTACACACACCTACTTATATACCCTGTATATGTGTATGTTCGTGTAGTAGTGTAAATACATGTGAGCAAACATTTGTGACTGTGCGTCGGCTGGATTTCAATACTTAGTTTGCCGAATGCTGGCTTTTAGTTCTTAAACAACTTTTTGACTTTGGGGAATTTAATTGTCAATTGGCTCATTCGATATGTTTGTTGGTTAGGAGACATATGTATGTATGTATGTATCTACGTTACGAGTGTGTATTATTTTCGATATTTTGTAAATTTTTGAAAATTTTTTTTAAGTAGTGCAATCAAATTTTATGCTCCCTTATTACATGTAGCCTTTTGTCATTTTTTGGCTAGCTTCATAATTCTGACTAGAGAACGACCGAACCCCGATTTTTGGGACCCCGATTTTTAGGACCGAACCGAACCGAACCGAACCAAACATTTTCGAGGTATAAAATAATGAATAATTAATGAACTTATAAAAATTCTAGACTTTTACTATTGGTATTAAACAAGGTTCATAAATTTACATCACATCCATTTCATTTCATCACACAAATATACCTACTTATTTTGGTAAAAATAATAATCAAAAATTTATATTTTTAATTCTCAAAATGTAATAATTTTTTATTGTAACTAGCTGATACCCGCGGCTTCGTCTGAATTGCTTAACACGTTTCCATATATGTACGCACTTGCAGAAGATTTTTGTAAGCTAAAAACGTCGTTTCGATAAATTTCAAAACAATGGTTCGTAGTCACAGTAAAGATGAAGTCGAGTCTTAAGATAGTAGCGGTTTTTTGACATCATTTTCAATAGAATATCTGCCAAAAGTAGCTGCAATTAACTTAAGGGTCAACTTTATTTCGACTTTAACTAAGGTGCATTGTTTTTAATGGCACAAAGATTTTTAGATTTCGACTAAGTCGAATCATAAATATGGAGTTTCTGAAAATCTCAACTTTTTGCAAATACAGTATACGTATGCCATATAACATAAAAAGCTTTGTGCAATTAAAAACAATGCCCTTTAGTCTTAGTCGAGATAATGTAGACCCTTAAGTTAATTACACTTTATGTTGTCATTGTCATCTAAGTTAAAGGCATTTTTAATCGCACCAGCAACCATCCAAAGGTATTTTTCGTCGCACCCACATTACGTTTCCAAATTTTTTCAACATTGGATAAAAAATATATTTTCTATATAACTCACATCTACCGCCACCTATCACGCATGTATTTCTTCATAAAAGTACTTATCACACTGTTCTAACATCATCAATGTCAGACTATAAATACGGACTGTCTGACTAAATCTATTCTAGCGCCACCTAGCGGAACCAATTTTCATAAAAATATTTCTCGGCGCACTCTCATTACACGTTTCTAATTTTATAAATACAGATTTTCTGAACTCATGCTAAGTGGCGCATTTTATTTTTCATAAAAGTTTATTTTATTGCACCAGCAGTAGTATACCTTTGTAATATCATCGACATCGGATTTCTGAATATTTCGGCTCATGCGGCACCTAGCGAATTTAAATATAGCCTATGTACGTGGCACGGATCTAAGGTATATACTATTCAAGTTTGGTTGAAATCTGTTTATCGGTTTTGGAGCCAAGTTGTAAAAAAAAACGGCTACATTTTTATACATACAGAATACGATTTTTTTTTTTTTAATAATTCTACATTTGCGCCACCTAGCGGATCCAGTTTTCGCAAAATCACTTCTCGGCTCAGCCGAAGCATACATTAAAAATACTGTTTTCCTGAACATCTCAACTTCTGCGCCACCTAGCGGAGAAAAGTATGCCCTATGTTCGTGCCACGGGCATATTCACAAATTTCAAAATTTCTTAGCAGCAGATCTTCATTGAGAAAAATGTCCCATTCGTTATGTAATAGATAATTTCATTCAATGTCATTACTATCTTCTTTGATTTTTTCCAAAGAGTAACATATTAAAAGTAAAATTTTATAACATTTTTTAATTAATAAAAATTGACAAATGTTCGGCCATAGTTCGGCTTTTGTTTACCGTACCGAACAG
Source organism: Anomoia purmunda (assembly GCA_951828415.1). Lineage (NCBI taxonomy): Eukaryota > Metazoa > Arthropoda > Insecta > Diptera > Tephritidae > Anomoia > Anomoia purmunda. The sequence continues at coordinate 51,904,160 of OX639997.1, forward strand.
AAACCGAGCATAACTTTGGAGGTCGAACATACCCGAAGCCGAAGTTCTGACTTTCTCTAGTTCTAACTGTGTAGAAATTCGGTGGAATATTAGCGACAATTTTCACTATGTGATTTTCGGAGGCTATATATTTACCGAATGTAATGATAGTCAGACGACGCTTGGTGTGGACTGTACAGTGGTTGGGTCACCGGCAAGTGTAGTAAATTTTTGGCAGACCATCAAAGATGTGTGTGACCTTAATTCTCATGATGGAGCGAAAATATTTCTTGTTGGGCAATCCAAACGTCGAACTTATTTCAGTGAGAAGATCCTCCAGTGTTGCAAGTATTCAACGCGGCTTCCTCATTCTCCGCGGGTGAAGAAAAAGGCCTCCTCTACGTTGAAGAGACCAGGTGGAGAAGGACTTGATTTCACATGGTGTATTCACTGACGTGCTATATTGGATTCGGCATAAAACGCCTAGGCGGTTATGCAAAGAGCTAATTAAGAAGAAGAACAGATCCCAGCATATTGGTCTAAAATTTGTAGTTGGGCATTTGGGTCACGAAAATTAATTGGATCTCTTTTCAAGGTTTCGAAATATTAGCACAAAATGTGATTTAATTGTTATGATTTTTTAGAGCCTTTTAATTAAACCAGAAGAAATAAATTTGAATTTACAATTTCACGCATAGTTACTCTATTTTTAGTTCCTCGTATTGCAGAAACAGTTGAATTTGATAGGTGACAAATAAGCTACCACTTGTGTTTAAAAGGCGTTCAAAACAACGATAAACAATTTAAGCACTTCAACCTAAACTGGCGTCAGATTACACTGTCAGGCATGACAGCAAGAGTATTTTCTAGTATATGTATGCACATTATGGTGCACCACTCCACATGCAAAAAAAAAATCGGTACAGTTTTTCCATTGGAATTCTAAAATTTATCATATTTAAGGACTTCTATGAAAATATTTTAGGAAAATTACGTGAGCTGCATGGACTTAAAATTACCTCCAAAAATAGATTAGTTTTTATAAATGAAAATAATTTTTAAAAATATTTTTTCAAAAAAATCCCCCTAGACGATAAAACAGTTTAAACTTAAAAAGTCTTTGTTCAACACAGCCATAATAATGACAGTTTTGGTGCTGCTTTTGGCCTGTTTGGATGTTTTTTTTTTGTTAAGAAAAACTTAAATAACTCAGCCAAAACTTGACCGAAATTATATTTATTATTATGAATTCGTTAAACAAATTTTTAAATAATTTCAAGCATACCTTTTTAGTTTGAACTGTTTTATCATTTCCGTTATCATTAAAAAAAAATTTCTTTATAAAATAACTCCATTTTTTGTAGGTGTTTTCAAAGCGGCCACTTCATTTTTATTCAAGATATTTTGATGGAATTCCATTTGAAAAATTGCAATTTTTTCTTGGCGACCCACCCAAATGCACATACACAAATACGTAACGTGTTGTGGAAGTGTTTCGTAAATATTAAAAAAAAGGTGCGCTTGTATATTTTAATTTGCCTTTTGTTCAAATTTATTTTAACCCTTCCCCTTTTCGCAAAATGAATTGAAAAAGTTTGCACTTTTGTGCGACGTGACATAACTTTCTGCCTGCCGTCCGATTAAGTTTTGAATTGATTGACATTTGACACAAATGGAGTAGAATAAGAAAGTATGTTGTATGTTATTTGAAAATTCTCAATTGACGCACGTGCGAACCGAATGGCTGTGTGTGTGAGGGATGGTGTGTATTGTTTGATATAACAGAAGTTATATTTACGAGAGTACTAGGGGAAAATATATTATACATACATATATACATATTAACTTTGAAAATGGGCCTGCAATTGTGTTTAAATATTATAGTAGTAGCTATTTCGACGCTGTTATATTAAACTAATTAGCAGACTTATATTTTTTATGGATTTTATGACTTTCAAGTGTAACGTGAAAATTAAAATCGGAAATTTGTTATAAAAATATTTTTGAAAATTGCATAAAATCCCACTGTTTTACACATGTCGGCAGATTTTTTAAAACTTTTTATTAAGTCATCACACAGGGTTACATTTTCTGTGCTTGTTAAATTTTTTATTGATTTTTCTACATCACGATTCTAACTCAATTAAACAAGTTAGACAGTTGCCAAACTTATCTTCTTTCGGTCATAGATTGAACAGATTTTTAAGACTCTTGATGTATGCGCCTCACAAGTTGCGGGATTTCCACTGGAATTACAAAACTTATTATGTTTGAGCTTATTATATTGATTTCGGAAAAATATTAAAATCTATTTGAAAGTATTTCCAAAAATTTAATTTTTTTAAATAAACTTATATCAAAAGTAATTTTTTTCATTTGGAAATCTTTGGAAAAAATAACAACGGTCAGAGCGGAGATCAGCACATCTCCTCATCAGATTTCTAAAACTCTGCCGATTTTGAACTCATAACCTCAGACTTGCCAGGCAAGTACTCGGCCAGTGATCCAAGCGGACATGTAAACTGTTGTTGCCTTTTTCTAATACTTTTCAAATAAAAAACTGACCTTGGGCTCAATAATTATTGTAGATATAAATGAATTTGGTTAAAAAATTAATTTACTTATAAAAATTAAAACATTTTCAAAGAATATAAATAAAAAAGGGAGAAAATATCTTTTAAATGGCACCTTATAACTAGCACCTCTAAGCTAGAATCCGTCGTACGTTCGATTGAGCTAACTACGAATCGTAGAATCGTTATGCTCAAATCCCACGTAGCTGTCAGTCGTCGGTTATTTTGTACTAAGAGCAATTGGCGCTGGAGCTGAACGAATTTTACAAAAATAAGAATAAAAAAATGTATATAACCGCTAGAATAACTAAAAAAAAAATATGTAACTTAAATTTATAAGTTTTTTTCACTTAGAACAAGCCTTTGATCCATATCACTTAAAACGCGTTTGAATCCGTCTTGAGAAGGCGAACATTTTACACAAATCTTAAATAGTTTAAACCACTAAAATATATACATAAGTGAAATTAATTAAATAACTAATATTTCATCAATGAATATGAAAGGATTAGAAGAATTACGTCATTATATTTGAATTATTAAAAAAAAAAACGTTCTTACAATTTTCCAATAAACATCATTCCTCATTTAAAATAATACTCGTTTATATATATCTGCCAAAAAACTTGGTTCATTGAACTTCGAATTGCCTGCTTTTCGTTGGCAACACGGTGGAGAGTTACGTACGGCTAACAGCACATTGTTTTTGTATTTTGCGGAGCGGAGCTACGAATTCGTAGCTACGAAAATTCGGATTCTAACATAGGGGTGCAAATCTAAATCGGTCAAGTTTTGATTGAGTTTTTCAAATTGTTTTCAAACAAATCATCAAAAAACAGCATCGAAAATCGCATCATTTTGATTTCGTTGAAACTTTTTAATTTTTTATTTTTATGCAAACCTTGAACTGTTTTACGATCTGAGTGATTTGTTTGAAAAATTGTTTTCAACAACTCCAGATTTGGAGGTACAGAACTTAAAATCGGCTCAGTAACGCATATTTGTCTTTTTTTTTTTGTTAGGGAAGTGATGAATCCTAATGCAATGTCCGTTGATTTAGCTAAGAAATTTTTAGCAATAGAAGCCTCTACATTGTAGTGCTTGTACTTTTAGTGAGAAAATAATAAGAATGCCGGCGAATATTTTTCATATCCCTAGAAAACTCAGTCTTTTAAAAATGGCACCCCATATGAAATTCAAGTTCGAAATTTTCTTATTTATTATTTTAATTTTTCTCAAACGTCCAGACACACTGTGTGTTTCTATATAATTTTTGAAAGTTTGCTGTAGATGCATGCCAACAAAATTTATGGAAATAATTTCATTTGAATATTATGACTGCAAATTAAATATCTCCTTCCCATCCGTAAATGGATGCAAAACAAATATTATTGAAATTCAAAAATTTCTTGTACAAACAAATACTACATTATAGTCGGCAATTTAGAATTTACATAACAATTTCATTACGGGCGCCGTATAAAAATAAACATATATTTTGGCTAAAAACAAATGAGACGTAAGATTTTCATTAAATTACATTAATTGGCAAATAGCCAAAGATCACTTTTGAAAAATGTAAATATTGCGAATAAGAAAATGGTCGGAAGGTAGCACAAGCTGTGTGTACGAGTAGTCATGTCATTTACGAGTAGACAGCCGAAATAACGATGATAAATTAGGAAATATTTTATATTTAAGTACTGCGTACATGTTAACCGAAGCAGAAGTAAGTAAAAATAACTTTGGATTAAAAAAAGTGATTCAAGTAAAAGGCTAGCAGGTACTGATAGATATGGGTGTAATAAAATGGATGCAGAAATAACGGGAATTTATTTACTGAAATAATCATTTAAATTCTGCATAAACACCTGTAGAATCAACATGAGATAGTGAAATAGAATTTGTGTATATAGAGCGTTTCAAGCTCAATATTAAGTTATGTGAAAAAATTCAGACACGACATTTTGACCAGTATAAATCCACATTCCAGACGGTGTAGAAAAAATAGGGAAATTAAACAAAATCCCATACAACGTTCAAACCTTTTAATTGAAAGTAGTTAAAAATTGTTAATTTTTTTTACTGGCGGTCTCACGCATTTTCTTCCATACAAAGTACGTTCAACACTTGTTTTTTTTTTGTATATTATTGTTATTGTACTAACAATACAATAACAAATACAATAAACATTTTGGCCGTCTTCGTTTGACGATTCTACTGAACGAATTTCAAAACCAAACACCTTTGGTTAAAAATACAGGGTTGTCGCCTATTCAAAATTTTAGTAGCTATGTGGCGTAAGGTTAGTGAATCATAGCGTTGCGGAGTTCAAACCATAGCTTTAATCGAACAGAGTTGCCACCTATTAATAAAGTTAAAATAATGGGTACCAAACGAAGGATTATTGCGAATTCTTTAGCGAAAACATATTCTTGAACAGGGTTGCCACCTTTAAAAAAAATTAAAATACATATATTTTGTGAAAAGTGAAACAGACCAATATGGATAGGTATTATTGTGAGTCTTTAGCCACTATATATGAGTACTTTCGAATAGAGTTTATTTCCTGTACGAACTGATTCAGTTCGATACATTTCTTTACGCTTAGGTTTTCCATATTCTAAATATAAATGCAATCGGGTTGTAAATATGACTTTCATAATTATTTGGACCGCGGGTCCATCTACGGAGTACATCATACACTTATCGAGTCCTAACCGCAAAAAAAACGTAAGCGACTCTGAGCCTGAGAAACCGTGAAATAGAAAACGGTGAAGTGTAAGGAAAAAGAAGGCTAAAATAAGTTTTTATGCGCAAAAGTAAGTATGAAATCCGTATAGAGTTCGCTGAAGTTCAAATATAAATTTTATACAAATATTACCGCAAAATTCTCTTAATTGATTCTTAAAGACACAAATCGTGAAAACGTATAGAAAAAACAATCATTTTTTCATTTTCACCGCCTTAGCCTAAGATAGAACAAGGAAGCACATGAAAGGAAGATACCAATACGAATTCGCTTTTGAATATTGAAGGTATTTTCCAAATATGCAGTAAATCTGGTAGCACACAAATCATTTGCTGTTCGAAGTCGACGTTAAACTGTAGATCTCTCAATATTTGTTACACGATTCCAGATGTAAGAGGAATTCGGCCAAACATCAAGCTATATGGGGTAAGTGCCAAATTAATAATATTATAATGTAAATTCAATGAGAAATACTTTTACGAAAATCGTGCCGCTAGATGGCGCTAAAATCCGATCATTCAGAAAATCCGTATGTATGGTGATACTGATGATATTAGCAAAGTATGCTGAAAGTGGATTAGAAAACCTGATTTAGATTAAATTGCAAATTGCAAAAAAAAATTAATATATAAATATATAAGAATCCATTTGATGGCTCTGTAGTCGAAATTTCCAGAAAACTCATATTTATAGTTCGACTTAGTTCAAATCGTATAGTGAGTTTTTGCACGTACAATGTTTTTTTTACATTTTCTAAAATTAGTTTTGTATAAAAATATACTGCAGAATATAAATACTATAAAAGTTCAAATTTTAAACTTTTTACAAAATGCACAAAAATTCCGTGTATTAAAAAAAAAATCCAGCAAAATTTAAAAATTTTTAATCAAAGTTTATGGAAAATTTTCGAGGCATTTTGGAGTTCATTAAGTGACTAAAAATTCCAGATGATTTTGGATAGTTTTTTTCGGCAGTATTAGAAAAACTTCTTCTATAATTTTTGCCCAGGCAAAGATTTGAACCCGATACCCGCACTCTATAAAATGCAACTAAACACAATTTAACTTCGCTCACCAATTACTGAATCTAAAATACCCAAATTACGCTAAAATGGCATTCACAACTAAGCAAATTGCATGCACCGCCTTCCACGCACTTCTGCCTTCCATCTAAGCATCAATCATCCTTTCGGGTCTCTTTAGTCTTACGCCATTCAATACACTTTAAAAACGTGAAAAAATTGTTGCAAAATAAAAGTTTCATCCGCCCTCCCACTCACCCACTCGACCGAGTACGACAAGTGACGCTTCGCTGTGCCTCAAAAATTTTTCTCCTCCACTGTCCTTCACACTCAATTGAATATCCCATAACCTACGATAACAGAAAAAGGCAGAAAGTAATTTCTGCGAAATTGAAGTAATTTTTCATCATTTCACATACTATATGCTAATTGTTTAGTCATAAATACTCGCATTACTAGAAAATGATATGCCAACTGTTGCGGGTTACGTCATCATACTCTGGATAGACGAGTGGGGAATGTTTTTTTTTGATTGACTGAAATCTTCTGCATTTGATCGCATTTTTATTTCTTTTTCAGCTTTTTTTTTACTATGCGCAATTTTTTTATTACCTACCTTTTCCGATATACTATTTACATACATACATAGGTACATACGTACGTCCATTGGCTGGCAAGCGATTGTGGTTTTATGTGAGCGATAATTGCGCGAAATGAAAATCGTTGGTGGGAGTTTTTATTTGCTTTTATCTTTCAGTTCCACACGCAGGAGACTGACATGCTTAGGAAAATGTTCGAGTAGCTGCAATTTGTGTTTACATGCGTTGGTGTGAGTTAATTGTGTGCGAGAAAATTGTATTTCTACGTGACAATGAATGATTTCACTTCTCTTCCAAATGAAAGCGTTTCGCATTTTCCTGTAGGGGGTTATCGAATTTCATAAGTCTTTTTTGTTAATTTTTTATACAACTTAAGTTTGTGATATACCAAAAAACATATAAAACAAAATTTCCACATTTTCACGCAGTTTATGAAAATTTAACAAAATACTGGTTTATGAAAATTTAACAAATTTTCATCAACATTTCTAATTTTTAGAAAAGTTTTAAGTACGCAATTTTATAGCTCATTTAGTTTTAGCACAATAATGTGGAAACCTAAAGTAGCTAAAAACTTCGGTTGATTTTTGACAATTTTTGAAATTTGGGGTTTAAATACCATATAACTAACGGTTCGGCCATGTTCGGCCTCCAAATTACGTTTAGGTTTCGATTCGGCTTCAGCCAAAAAAAAAATCCGAACTATGACCGAACATTTGCCAATTTTTATTAATTTCAAAATTGTACAAAGTTTTAGTTTTATTATGTTTCTATTTGGAGGAAACCTTTCGAATTTACTTAATAGCCATATGATTTGCAGTAATAGTACTAATAGAAATTATTCATTGAAAAATCAATTGACCATTTTTTTCAATGAAAATCTGCCGAAATTGTGAAATTTTAGAATACTGGTTTATCTAGTAGACAATCATTCAGCACTGCAGTCATTCCGATATTTAGATTCGGTTGTAAAAATCTCTTCGAAACAGCCCGCCCGATTTTAATGAAATTTGGTAGGTATGCGAATTAGAGGCTTACGCCGAGTGCTTTCGCTCCGGCGGCGGCGTAAAGCACTAATAGAACCGGCGGCGGCGGCGAGCCGGCTTTCCTTGCAACAAATTCAAGAAATTTTCCAAAATACAATAGTTAGAATTATGTACAAACAAAATAAATACTACATGAAATTGGAGAAAATTTTTTTATTGAAAAAAGATGTTTCAAACATAGTAATAAAAAAAGTCGCAGTACAATTGGCGTAAATGCCTATTTAATAAAGTAAAACAAAACAAAACTTCACAGTTCAATTCATAGTTATATATCGATGAGATCATGTTATTATAGTATTAATAGCCAAATATTCAAAAAAATTACGTTAAATCTTCATAATTTGCTTTTTATCATGGAAATAATTTTAGATTGTACCAAACGTTATGGTACGCCGAACCACGCCGCCGTCGCCGCCGCGCCATTTTCTTGTTAACTCGGCGGCGGCGCGTTTGAACTGGTAAAAATCGGCGGCGTAGCTCGGCGGCGTAAATGTCTAATGCGAATAGGTCGTAAAGTATATTTTATACTTGGGGCTGGGTTGCCATCTGTTTGAAAAGCAAAATTGCAGAAAAATAGATGGCAAATACATATATGGAATATTAAAATGTGGGTGCCAACGTATTTTGAAGAGGGATGCCACGGTTCGCTTCGCTAAGGACAAGGTTTATACCTAGCTATAATTTGCAAGGGGTTCCCACCTGCTTCAAAAGTCGAATTTAATTAAAGTACACACAAGTTATATGAAATATTAAAATATGAGTGTCAAACAGTCCGTATCGGTGAGAAGAAGGTTTATACTCATATTTTGGAAAGGGTTGCCACCTGTTTAAAAAGTCGAATTTCATGCAAAAGTTATATGAAATATGCAGAGGAGTAGGTTTATAGCGTAAAGAAGGTTGCCACCTACTCCAAAAGTCGAATTTAATTAAAGTACACACAAGTTATATGAAGTATTAAAATATTGGTGTCAAACTGTTCGTTTCGTTGAGGAGAAGGTTTATAGCTAGCTATATTTTAAAGAAGGTTGCCACCTTTTGTAAAAATGAAATTATTTAGTTATGCACAAGGATATATTATGAGAAAATATGACAGTTTGTCTAGGCGAGGACAAGGTGCATACTTATATTTTTGAGAGGGTTGCCACATGTTAAATATTTGACAGAAACCGAAATGTGTTTTATGTTTACATATGGCATTTTTTTTATAAAGGACAATTTATAAATAAATATAAGTAGAAAAATATCTGCCATGTTTTTCTAGTATTTCAATATAATACTATAAATTTCGAGCATACTCGTACCTATTTGTAAGAAAGATATTGTGTGATAACGTCCGCAAAAACCAAATTATAATAAAAAATCAACGGAAAGTTTCAGCTGCTTGGGTCTTGCACTTTGTTATACTAAAATTTGATGGGCTATAAAACTATTGATACATACTTAGAACTTTGTAACAATTCAAATTGAAAAGTTTGAAAATTTGATGCAAATTTTTTGAATTTTCCCATTGTTTCTACAAAGTTTTAAATGTGAAGTTATACGTTATTTGTTATTTAATTAAATAAGCTAGACTTTTATAAAAAATAGCAAACATAAAACAGACAAAAGAAGGATAGCCAAACTGCTCGAAACGTCGTGCCCAATATTTTTACACCTAACTCTTTGTGTTCATATTTACATACATAGAGAGGCACAAATTTTCTAATATTCACCGATTGAAGGCCGAATAACTATCTTGAATCTGTATATAGCCTCTTATTTGTTACGTTAAATTAAAATAACTTTTATTTTGTAAGCAAAATTAAAACTCGAAAAATAACTATTATTTTCTGAGTAATAAATAAGACTCAGAAAATAATTATTACTATTCATTTGGCCAATAAAAAATGAAAAATAAAAACTAATCCAACTGAGTTTGGTCTATTTAAAATAGATAACGTTGGTGTGCTGCTTATGCAGAGTATGATTTTTGGTTCAAATGTGAAAATTAGAAATATTTATGGTCCATGGTATTCTGACCTAAAGTGCTTGCCAATGTAATTCGAAGTATTTTCTCTAAAGCCCCGCCAATGTAATGCAAATATGCTTGTGTTCGATAGGCCATGTATATGTACTCAATTTACTTTTATTTTTCATTTCATATTTTCATGCTGCAATTTTTCTGCATTCACTCTGTTTTTCGTTGACCTGTACTTATATATTGCTATCCCTTGTGAACCGCGGCGTATGCGGCTGTACATTAATTATCTGTTACTCATACGTCCTGTGACCTTAGCTGTGTGAAGACATTTATGTTGCCATTAAATGCATATACGTTATATGTATATGTATGTACATATGTACATTTTTTAATGACAGTTCTGCTAAATTCGCTTTCTGGCGCTCAACGCTAACATTTCGCTCTCGCTCCCTCTCTCACTATATTCACATCACGGCTGCACTGTAGTCACAATTACGTCGCAATTTCGCTTGTAAAAATGGCACGCACGAAAGCCTTCTTCGCTTCCTGCTCCGCCGTACAACTGTAGTTGATTTTCCTTATTTTTTTGAGCCAATTTTTATAAATCGCATATCGTCCTTGCCCAACATTCAGTTTGTTCGTAGCATTTCGACAGTTAAGTACAACGGGATTTCAGTTGAATAGCCGTCAGCACGAAAAGCAGGACTAAAAAAATAAACAACAAAACGCAAAACTCATTCATACAAGCAAAGCTTGTAGCTGCTGAATAAGAAGTGTTGCTGTATGCAACCGCAGCAGTGACAACACTAACAACAACAACAGCTGGAGCTATTTAATAGCGAGCAGAGCATGAGCTAGACAAATTTGGCATTCTGTGCATTCGCATAATGCAATTAAATGAAATAGAAAAAAAATTCTCTGCCACCACTAAATTCATTGCGCAGTCCGCAAGTCAGCTGCCCTGCCCTCCCCCCTCAGCGCTAGCCACACACTTTCCTCTCTTTAAATATCTTCAAGAATCTTCATCCACCACTGGCTGCCGCTGCATTAACAGTACAAAATATTGACAGAGCGATAGCGGTGTGTGTTTCGCAATTTGGTCTTAGTTGATGTTGGTCGCTTGTATGGCGCAGTTAGTGAAATTCCTATTCTCCTTCACTCAGACACAACAGCAGTCGTCGTTGCGGATCGAACAGTGACAAGTGTAAAAAAAGTTCAAATCGGCCAAGCATATTGAAAGCAACGCCGCTCTAATTGTTGTTTCGTGCGTTTTTTACGTGCGTGAGTGCGTGTGTGTAAGTATCTCTTGAAAATGCAATTAAAATTGTATGAAATGCAAAGTGGGGAATTTTGAAGTAGTGCTAGAAGTGTAAATTTTGATATTTAATCTATTTATTTATGAGTGGCATGTTTGGATTATTTTTTTTATTACAATTTTTTTTACAAAAAAAAACTTGAGTACAAAAGCAAGCAAGAAAATATGTTTTAGAGAATGCAAATATTAAAAAATAGATATGCGTAAATTTAAAGTCGATAGATAGGCTGCACTTTAATTTCGATCAAGGTGTTTTCAAAAAACTGCAAATTTTCTCGTGAACTACCTTAGCTCTTACCTAACATAGTCTTTTTGATTCCTCAAAAACAAATTTGAAAAGCTGTTAGTGGATTAAAATGTTCTAGAAAATTATTTTTCGAAAAATTTTACTAGGGATATTCTCAGTCAAATAAAGCGGAGTTCGGCATGAAAAAAGTAATAATTTCATTCAAAAATTAGATAACTGCTCTGTTAACTTGCAATGTTAATGTTAATGAGGAGAGCATAAATAAATGTTTCATATTTCAGGGGGCATTTTTTTTGTGGTCTATGCACTAAGGTTTTGCCTGTACAAAACCCAAGTGAAGAATAAATTTCTTGAACATTTTACTTCTCTAACGCCTTTCCAAATTAATTGTTTGTGGGGTTTCTCGCAGTAAGGGCCAAAACGACTCATACATAGGCGGGAGTTAATGGGTTAAAATGCTCTACAAAGAGTTTTTTCGTGAAATTCTACTGCACATTTCTAAACTTTACACTACGCTCAGGCCTACATATATTGCAATAATTGTTTTCATTTTTTTTTTTTTGAAAATACCTTAAATCGATACATAAAAACTTTAGCAAGCCATCAACAGAAATGTTGAGCTAACTTTTACAAATCCATATGCAAATTTACTGTCGGAAAGGCGTACTTACATAAAATATTAATGAACACTGATAATGGAAAACTTCAATATTTATACAATTCTAATTTTAAAAGCAATTATAGATAGGCGCCAGTTTTTTTCTAATACAATCACTTTCCATGTCAGTTCATTTAAATCCTTATTTTTTTCTACTAAAAGTAAATTATTAGATATTTAAATTTATATAGTGCACGTAACAAGTACATAGTATTTGTGCCAAATTTCAGTGGCCTATGAATTTTTGTTTCTGCGATATAAGTTAGAAAATTTGAAAATTTGAAAAATTCATAACTTTTGAACGAAAAAAAGAAAATTTTTTTCCTTCTTATCCTTCAAGAATAATTGAACATTTTCTCTATATTTTATAGGAAGCAGATTTTTTTTAACAATATTCACAAAGTTTTCACTAAAAACGTTCTCAATTAATTTTTTATAAAAAAAAAATTCATTTATAACATAAATCATATAAATCGATGTTTCAAACTTTATATGAAGTTCACGAAAATTCAAAAAATCTTCATCAAATTTCCATACTGTTTTAACAGAATTTTCAGAAACTTTCCGGTTATGCAATTTTGTAACCCATTCAATTACCTAAAAAGTACCACACAGTACTTGAATATTTTTTTATCACTTGAAACTTTATTTTTACTTAAGTTATGGTGAAACTGCATACGCGAAAAATTTTCAAAAGTTCTGAAAATTTAATGAGTACTTTTTAAATTTTTGGGAATTTTTTCATAATTTTGTAAAAAGTGTGAAACTCTCATTTATATGATTTATGTCAAGGTGATTTTTAAAAGGTAGTGTTATTAGGAAAACGGTTAAAGCTCTCTGCCATATCAGACAGAATAACAATGGGTGATTGATTGTTGGACAAAAAAATTTAAATAAAAGTAAAAAAGGCGAGAAGCGAAAAAATGAAATAATAGAAGGTAGAAACTTATTGGTTCAAAATCACGCTGAAATCAAATTTTTTTGGTGGACTGCTCGCTACCTTCATGATGGCGTTTTCTTTTTTTTTACCACATATTAAGAGAAAATATAGGTCAACATATACGTTTTTTTTTTTTTTTTTTTTTTTGTTTGTTTGCTATAAACACGGCTTGCCTAGAAACCAAAAAATGTAGAAAAATTTAGAAAAACCATTTCTTTCGGGCGCACTTGTTATATCTTTTTTAATGAAGTGCATACCCTCTATCAGAAAACTATAATTTCTATCGGATATCGAGCGGCCCAAACAAAGAAAAAAATTAAAGAATGTAAGAGCTTCGTGCAAAATGTAAGAAAAACCTTTGAAAAAGTTCATTCGTGGCTCAAAAGTAGTTTTTCTTCTACGAAAATTTCGATTGTTATTTATTTAAATCGAAAGTTCTGAAATTTTGGAGATTTCTAGTTTTGCTACCACTATTTCAGAAACCAAAAGTTATAGCCCAATGAAATTATGCACAAATAGTATAAATAGAACTTCCAAATGCAGTTATCGAATAATTTTTGCTGGACAACAAAAAAATCAGCGTTGGTGGCTGAGTTGGCATGGGATGTTTCATATCTAACAGTGTCGCTCGATCGGCATTTACTCCAATATTTCGAAGTAATGATGAGAGGGGCAACATCTAACTTTCTGGCATGGTGAGAGTCGAGCTCATATTCAGGCCGGCTATATTGAGAAAAACAATACATAAATTATATATAATGTTAGTTGTTAGAGCCTACACATTTCCATTTAGGTTTGCATCCCTACATGTAAATAGTCGAATAGTGTTTTGAGCTATTGTCTTCTTAAGGGATCCATCCAATAATTTTCATTCGGTCCATTCAGTTTTTCAGACAATGAGAGATGATTCAACTGTAAAAAACATATTCACCTTTGCTCATGCTAATCCTTTTTAAATATGTGCTTCGCTCAAAAGTGTGTTCCAAATTCTGATTGGAGATTCTTTCAATCTCCATTTGATTGCACAAATGGAAATGTCTATATTTTTATACGACTTTTTTTTTCGCTTGCCTTAGGCTAAGAGTAGGATTTTTAAAATTAATATACTAACCGAGTCATTAGATCTTCGGTTTTTGAAGTAGGTGTAGTCAAATCTCTGCCAGGCTTTTCCATTGGTAATGCAATCAACCTCGAATTGATGGCTTCACTTCCTAACAAATAATATATATAATAACAATATATAATAACAAATAATAACAAAGTGACTTGACTTTTTATATACATAGCCGCCTCACTATTGTATTGTACATTTTCGGCCCTTTCGGTTAGCTCACGAAGAACACCAGCTGTAAAACACTTCTTGTAAATAACACTCAATTCTTTTAGGAGTAATCACCTCAAAACAAAATACAAAAATGAAAAACTCACTGCCAAGGCGAATTTATAGAAGGTGATGGCATAAGAGCAGCTGATTTGATTTTTTTTTTTATTCACCTACATGTATTTTGTTTTTGCTTTTGCGTATGAGCTTTCAAAAGCCGTAAAAGCAAAAACAAAATGTATTTAAATTTTGACAACTCTTACACAGAAACAAAAAACAAAATACATAGGAATTTTGTAGTTGTATTTATAACACCACCTTGTATGAATTCGCCTTGCTCACTGCACTGCGAAATTTGAATTCTACTGTACTATAAAATTGACTGCTTTGTTGGTTGTATTTTAATACTCTGCCTACTATGTTTGGCAAATCTGTTTTGTGAAACACACTGTATGTACATATATAATACTTGTCTGGGGGAAAAAATTAATCTCATTTATTGTAAATGATTTATTTGATTTAATGGTTTCCCATTGCCCTTTGACTACCAATAAATACATATGTACTGTAATCGGTAAGATTTTACTAGTTATGCATATTAAATTGTAATATCAGTAAAAATGTATTTTTATTGCAATTTTACTGCTAGTGCAAAGTGCCCATCAATAATCAAATTAACGTTCTACCATTCTACCAAGTAGCCGTATGCCATGTGGTATGAGCAACCTGCTGTGGATTAGTCATTGCATTTTAATTATTTTGCTTTTACTAAATTTGTATATCTATATCTGAATTGTATTTTTAGTACAATAGCAATTTTGTTTCATTTAACGATAGACTGACTTTGTCTGTCGCGACTGCAGTGACGACTGTGTGTCTGACACATCTTCCGAAATAAATGACAGCTAATTACTCTGTTTGCATAATTTTTTTTGCCTTCTGCTCAAACTGACTATATTTTTTTAGATATCAAGAAATGTGCTTATTTCTTACGGTCACCAAACAAATGGTAGACTAAATATTTCTTGCACAATAAATATCTTGGCCTGGAATTTTTTCAGAAATATAGAATCATGGAGTTGTATATTGCCTCTGAGCGACAAAAAGGGTTTATGTGAAACGAAGCAAAATTGCATTGAGTAAGTGTAAAAAGTAATAAGAAAATAAAATTGAAAGAAATCCCATTTAAATTAAATTCTGTCTTAGTAGAAATTAAGCCACTGTGCACTTAATTGCCTTCACGAAATGACGGATCTGGATGTTGTTTTTAAAACCAAGCTATCATTTTCAAAACGAAGAAATAGCTAACAAAATTAATGAAGGAAACTATAGTTCGATGTGCCGCCTGTTTATTTATTAAATAATTATATAAGTCTGCAAGAGATATCTGTCTGTAGATTGACGAAATAAATAAATATTTTAAATAAAGTGCAATTTCAAAAGCGAAATTGTTCCTTAGAAGTTTGTTTTTTACTCTTTTTTACCTTCCATATCAAAATGAGCAACACCATCAACAAAAACAAATTAACAAGAAAAAAAAAAATACGGCATTTTTTAGATTACTCAAATTTGCACTTTACTTTACGAAAATGACTGAGTAAATAATTTTAAATATTGATGGCAAATTGTTTAAAATATTCTAGATCTGAATAAAGTTGAAAAATTTGGTTTATATGGATTTTGCTAGATGATCAATTGTATGTTACTTGAAAAATACGAGAACTAAAATGCAAAAATAAAAAATAAAAAAATTGAAACAAATTATTGAAGTTTGTCAGTGTAGCGCGTATGCGCTTCATTCGGTGGGTCCCGGGCTCGAGTCCTGGTCGAGGCAAGGGATGTACAAAATTATAGCAAAATTTATTCTAATGGCAAAATTAGCTAAAATTTCTATGCTCTAAGCAATACTAATGAAAATTTAAAAATTATCTCTAAATATTATCTCATAAATAACCATTTTCATTTTTTGCTCTTGAATATTACTAGTTACTTTAAATAAAATGAAAGAACTTTAATTTATTGAGCTCAAGGCCAGGTTTTTATTAGTGAATAATATGAGAGGCCAAAAATAATATAATAATTAAAATGAAAAAATAATATTAATTTGTTTAAATAAAGTTAAAGTAACTACTAATATTCAAAAATTAAAATCGTCAAATAAATATTTATTTATTCGTTAAATTTTTTTCCTGAGTTAATTTTTCTAATCAGAAATAAATTTTATTTTGCTTTTTTTTCTTGCTCAGCTAGGTTTTCGCTCAAAAATAAAAATTTGTTTCATTAGTTTTATTCTGTCTCAAAACGTCTTTCAGATTTTTTTCGGTTAAAAAAGTAAAAAATAGGAAATACGTTTTATATTCTTTGACATACTTGTAGCTACTAAAATTTTTTGGACATAATTTGTGGATCATAAAAATATTTTTGATATAAGGAATTGGTATTCAAATTTAGTTATTTTCTTCTTTTGCGCATCTACGCCCAACGCCAAAAAAATTTTCCCATTATACTTATATGTACATATATTTTTGAACAAACCTGAATTCATTGAATGGCTTGGAATAATTTTAGAACCGAGTTGAGAAACCGAAGGATTTTTAGCTCTTTGCTCCAGCTTCGCGCCGGTTAGATCTGTCGCTCCTTAGCACCTGCTCTTTTGCTCCGTTCAAAAAACCTGCTCAAAACTACTATGTGGAATGAGCAATGGCAATGAAATTAACACGTAAATTAATAATTATTCCACAAATTTCAGAAAGATGTAGCCAAGAAAAGCAACAGCATACAAGTAATAACACAAAATAATAGACATTCGCGAAACTGGGTGACTAAAAACAAACAAAAGGAAAAATAAGCCACTAAACTCATACACACAACATACTGGGTTACGGCGGCCGTCCCAAAAAGCGAAATAATTGAACTTTAAATTAGCATCAATTTAATTTGAACTTCGACTGAGGAACCGGACATAAATGTTATGTAATATATTTATATGGATAGTTTTTATTTATTCATTTAATTGTAATCTAGATTTACAAACTACATAAACATCATATAATATTAATTTCAAATAAAACCTTGACATAGAAAAATCTAAGCCTAAAAAATTTGAAAAGACATTGAATTCTTAAAGAGCACGAAATACAGGTGTACGAGTATTAAAGGCAAAAAGTGGTGTGTTTATATACATATGTACCTAATGATTGACGTTGGTTTTACATATCAAAAAAAAAAGTCGAACAAAATTTTCTTTATTTTTGAACTGGTTAAAATGGCGTATAGTTTTTTTCTTCAAATCGCGATATTTTCCCCGAACTGGGTAAAGGCTCCTTTAATTTAATGAATAACAACCTCCATAAAATAAAATCTGTTTTATCCAATAAATATAGTAAATATTTCTTTATTTGTTTGATCTATGGACAGAAATAATAATACAAATATTTAAAATTAATGTTAAGAAAATTTACAAAAGCTGGTTTAGGTAATGTTAAGTCTATTGCAATATTTTAGAATATTATATTGTATTCACGCATTGCTCTAGATAGAGAACCATTGATTGCAAACTTGGTTTGAACATTGGCACAATAAAAGGGATCAGAGATGCGTAAAATTCGTTTTGGAACATTAAAACGAATCCTTTCTAAAAGATAAGGAGAATCAACTATTCCTTGAATGACATTATAGACAAAATTTAATGATAAAGTGGACCTGTGACTTTTTCGAGCTTTCAGGTTTATTAAAAAGAGACGGGATGTGTACGATGGAATAGGGTTATCAAAGTTCAGGGACAGCAGAGAAAATTTGAGAAATACTTTTTGTATTCCCTCTATTATTGCTATCGGTAGTTAGGTGTAGGGCCTCCAAGCAAAGACAGTAACAGACTCGTAAACAAAATTTTTAACGTATATGGATCAGAAAATTTCACCCCATTACGACGAACAACCCCAAAAATATAATGAAGTTAAGGTGACTATTAAAGCTGAGCTTACTGACAAAAACAACTTCTAAATCTTTGGTTTCGATAAGATTTTGCCGAACATTCTTAGAGATACAATACAATGAATTGTGAACATTTTTGATTCGCGCAAAAGACATTTTGAAACATTTGTGTATGTTCAAAGCAAGACGCGACTTCATACATCATAAATGAAAAGCATTAATGTCACGTTAAAGTTTTTAAAAAACGGACGAATCTTTGATGATTGAAAACAATTTCAGATCATCCGCATAAAGTAAAAAATTGGCATGGACTACTGTCATTAATGAAAAGGACGAATAGAAAATGACGAAAAACGAAATGCTCCCTTGAAGGACGCCTGAAGAAGCGATAAGAGTATGTGAAGTCGCATTATCCACTGTGAAAGATAGCACTAAATCCATTCCAAAAAACACGAATGAAATCCCAGACAGGAAAGTTTACTAATAAGTGAAACCGTGTCAAAAGCTTTACTAAAGTCGGTATAAATACAATCAACCTGGTAACCTGCCGAGAAGGCATCAATGCTCTTAACTCAGACAGATTTGAAACAGTGGGCCTATTGGAAACAAATTCTTGATGATTAAGACTAATTACATGATTTAACGATAAAATACTATTTGGCATTGTGAATAATTACAAGCGAAAAGTCTTCTCATTGTGAATGGTCACAGCTGATATGGGATGTCACATAAGGGCTGATAAGAACTGCCAGACATACATAGAAATTGCACGATAAATGATATGTGAATACAAGAATTCGAGTAATAAAAAGGCAGGAAAACCAGGGTGCCGAATACTGATTTTGATCACAGTTTCCCGAAAGGCAACCCCGTTTACACAAAAAAAAGCCAATACGGGTTCCCGTGTTGTAATTACATATTATTTCTGATTTCAAAATACAAAAACAAAAGTTTAATAAATTTTATGATAAATATTTCTGCAAACTGTTTGCATATTGTACTTTCCTGTCCCGCTTTTAATTTTATTGGAAGGCATTCATATATTTGAAGTAGACATCCACAATTGATATGACTTATTTGTATTAACAACATAGAAGTAAGATAAAACATGCTAAAATAGTTCCAACATATGTTATATTTACATCGGGAAATAGCTATGAAGAAATTAAGTTTAAATGAAATTGCTTGAAAATGCAAATGCAAAAGTGGTCAGCCAATTCAGGCATCTCTGACCATAATTTGTGGTGAAATTGATGCTTTGAAAATACTATCACCCGAATATGCCAGTTTCAGTCAGAAAATGCGTCATGCTCTTAAGAATCAGACAGAAACTTATAGTAATATCCAATTTTTGCTTATGTATTTTAACTCATCTTTTCTTTTTCAAATTCGTTTTTCTGTCTCTTGTTTTATTAAATTGGTGCAAGAAATAATATTTTATACATATCTTCATTGAGTTAAGTATGTTGGGATCAGCTATACTTCTCAATTTGTTACAAGTAAACATATTTCCACCAAGAATTTGCACCAATTGGTACAAACTATCATGAACAAAGTTTCTGCAAAGTTACCACTGTAATGCAACCCTGCATGAAGGAGGCCATTTCAATTCAAACCAAACGATTCAGCCGATTTTTTAATATCTATATTTTTTATATATTTCCAGCTATTCCCAAGCAATATCATGCTATTTACTTTTATATATGTACATACATATATAATTTTATTATTTAATAAATAAGTACGTATGTATGTATTTATTTTAACATTTTTACATATTTTGGAAAAAAATTTTCATTTTCATACAATGCACGTGCAATAAACATCTACGCAAATTAACAAAACTTTAAAAAAAGCTTAGAATTAAGAAATTGTTAAAAAGTCATGATTCTAATAGCTATTAAAACAGTTTAATTAATTACATATATTGCAGCGGTGAACCATAGTCGATTTCTTGTAAGAACTGCAAAAAAAATGAAATTAGCCTTAAATTTCTTCCGTGAAGAGCTTACCTGAACCGTAAATTTTTAAAATTCTCATTTATTTTCAGCCACGGCATAGTTTGTGCATGCTATAGCAAGCAATGCAACGTTTTCCAAAGTATGAGCACGCTATAAGCCAAGGGGCTGCAAATAATTTTTATTAGATACATTGTTATACAATAATTTAGCTTACACCTACCTTGGTGTCAGCGGGCCAAATATATCATGATTCGAGTCTTACTTTGTTGTGTATTCCACTAAGCCTTGATTCGTCATGGAGAAGAAAAGCTCCTGAGCCCCACTACTACCACCACCGTCACCGCCGCCGACACAGCCACACCTGGAAATTATTCCATTAAAATCGCCTAGGTTGAGTAGCTCTATTGTGGGGAGGGGGAAATATGGTAATTTATGGTTTCAATTTAAGCAAAATTAAAATTTATCTTACCTTGTCTTACTGAGCAGCAGAAATTTTTACACGAAAGAAATTGTGAAAGAGAAATATGAAAAAACAGCAATTTCACTGTTGTATTTTGAGGTAGTTTTGGGAAAATTTGTGAACACAATGTTGTATTGTGTGGTAGCTAAGAATATATTTGTAAAATGAATGAAAAATGTTATTCAACTCGAATTTTAACAACATTTATAATGTACACATGAAGTAAGGTTCAATGCCACGCACTTTTATATTGCAATTTTTTCAATACAATTGAACTTTTTTTCAGTTTCTACTGCACATTTTTTTGGACAGTGTGAAAACAACTCGGTGTAAAAATGGTGTCTAGCGCCCAAAAAATACATCCTTCCAAATCAAGTGATCTCAGCTGGGCCTAATTTTGACGTCTATGGCTAAGATTTTTCACTTGTAATTATTCACAATGCTATTTGGCATGAACAATACACTTGAACAGTTTGGAAATAGTTGAAAGTTTAGAGATGGGACTATAATTACGAACGTCGTTTAGGGGCTTTGTAACTAGTAAATAAAATTTTGGTGTCAATTAATTTCCACTATTTCTTTTGGTAGCTGTTTTGCTTCAATCCGGAGAACTTTTCTTTCATTGCATACATAGTAAAAGGTTAACTTACCATTCATATAAGTAATAATCCAGAATTAAATAAGCTTCTTGTTATTATTCTGATTACTAAAATTATTTAAAGTTACGTTTACAAACTGCTTATCACCATTACGACTGGCTAAAAAATCGTATTTATATATTGTAAGCATATGCATTTGCAGAACGATCTACACCCTACATCTACGAGTATTTAACACAACAAACAATACTCCTCACCCTTTCTGCATTCGCAGCTCTTTAGCCCAACTATTTTTGAACCTTTTAATATAGAAATTTGTTTTTTTTTGTATACCTTTTGTTGAATTTTTGATGAAATTCGCTTAAATAAAATTATGTCAGTGTCATGCCTTTTTGAGTTAAGTGAAAGCAAAAAAAAAATATCTTTCTCTGTATGTAGGTGGTACATATTATAAGCATCTTTGGCTTGCGACTTGAGTTTCTACGGATAAGGGCTCGGCCACGCACTGAGCGACGAAATTGAAACATATGAAATGCCATTGAAGTGGCCACGCAGTAAGCGACTGAGCGATTTCTCTGCGACTGAGCGACGTCGCTAAACAATTAAAACATGTTCTAATTTTCGGTTGACTGCTGAGCGACGAACAGAAAGAATGGACAAATTAAACATTGAAATTCTTATTTCTGAGATGCAAAGCCACACGGTTTTGTGGCAGGATAGCCAGAAAGACTTCAAAAACAAAAATATCACTGACAATATATGGAAAAAAGTGGGACAAATATGTGATTGTTCTGCTGAGTTTTTATTTTATTCATAAAAAAATTGATTGTTAACATTAAACAAATTATATTTTTGACATTTTTGGTTTTGCGTAATTGTAAGTGGAATTTAATGTCCAAACTCCTGTGTGCTGTGTGGCTGCTTCTGTTGAAGTTTTGCCGTTGTTCTCGATAAACGGTATTTGTTGTTTGTAAGTAATCAAGATCACTATCACCATCGCGCTCCCTCACAAAATTGTGCAGTACACAGGCACATTAAATTAAAATAATAGCGGTTCTTGGTGTTGTTCAATGGCTTTTTGCAAGAAATGCCATTTACTGGTTAATATTCCAAATGCGCATACAATGCATTTTCTTGCTATTGAAAGTCGATAATTAAAATTTTTTGTTTTCGCATTTCAATTCCTACCATTTCCACGGTCTTAACATATATGTTTTCAGTGGATAAGCCTCATCACCAATCAGAATCGCTCAAGAACAATCGCTCAGTAAAAAGCCATACGTCGCTCAAAATCGTCGCTAATTGTTACTTAAGTCAATGCGCCATTTTGTTATTGTTATGCGGCAAAAAAAAAAATATCCGAATAAAATTTAACTGAAATATTGCAATGAAAATGCAAATGTGCTTAGGGTGGTTATATAAAAGATAAATTTCGTTGATTGCTGTCATTTTTGGATTTTAGCAAGTGCTTACTGGCCAAGTGAAAATCGATACTTACGTTAAGTGGCAAGCCAATGGCGCAATCAAGTATTAGTTAATTGGCTCATGGTTAGGATACCCTGTTGTAGGATGCGAGTGGAGGATAAGTTTACTAATCATCTGTTGTATTTTATTGCGAAGTTCAAATTAACCCGTGATTTTAGTATCTTCCATGATATTTTGTGAACAATTTTCTAAAGGTTTGACAGTGATCGTGTTAAAAGAAGTATAAAACATTCTTGCCTTTTCTATTTTGACCCACAGGGTAGAATATGAGGTTTTCTTGTGAGATGAATTTCCGTTATCCCCTCTCAAATTTGGTTTAGGAACAAACCCTAGGGTGGTAAGCACAATTAGTAGATAGGATGATAGCTTATTTTTTATTTAAAATTTAATAATGCGAGTTTTATGAATGTCTCCATTCCTGCAAACCTAGCGACTCAAGTTTTGTTGAGGCATTGAGCGCTAATGACTGAAAATTTTTCTGAAGCAGACTTTTATACTTCAATCTGTCCGCTATTATATTTGCAATTTTTTGTATGTATTCAATTTGGGAAAAATTGTCAGCTTCTAGCAGTCAATGTTGACCATCGGTATGATGAGCTCTATAAAAATCATTGTTTTTTTTGCTCTTTAGGACATATTCTTTCCTACTTGGGCATTGCAGTTAAGAAATTCCAAGACACTGTCTAAATATGCGAATTTCTTCAACATTGGAATAATTGTAGTATTTAGTGCCTAGAATGGGATAATAAAATGATTTTTTTTCATCTATAATTTTTATGATTTTATTAAGTTTCCAAAAATTTTACATTTTTATTGCGGTTAAAAAATCTGCTAAAGTGTTAGGCTTAACAAAATATTTTATTAACAATTTTTTTTTAATTATCAATATTTTATTAAAAAAATTGTACAAAAACTGAATAAAAGTTAATTTAGTTGTTTAATAAAAAATGGTTTTAGCAAAATACAGGGAATGTAATAGATATAAATTTGATTTAAAAAATGGTTTTTTAACTGTAAATTTTTTGAGTTTAATTTTTTTGCTACAGTATTATTTCTAAAATAATATATTATCAGCAAAATTTTTTGAAAAATTATAAATTTTTTACTAAAGAAATTGTATACAAGTTTAATAAAAATTTATTTAGTTGTTTAATAAATAACGTTTTTTATTTTGTTTTAAAATTATTTCTTTATAATAACTATTTTTTAATATTTTTTTTAGTTATCTGTATTTGTTAGTTTATTTTTGACCTCAAGGTAATGGTTTTTTTTTTATAATTTTTTTTCATGTTTCAAATAAGAAATACCACTTATTTTATGGCGACAAGCGATATCGATAATTACATTCCGAATTCCATTGATATAAGTTCGGCTATAATTGCATAATACGAGGGGGGAAATATATGATATTTATATGGATTGGCATAAGTTTTGCACAAACGAGAAACTCTTACTTGCTAAATTAAATTAAAAACAACTTTTTTGTCAGCAAAAAATAAAACTCGAAAAATAACGTTTCCAAGCAAAAAACAAAATTCAAAAATTTTCCACAAAAATAAAAATAAAACTCAATATGTAACTTTTATTTTTTAAGCAAAAATTAAATTCAAAAGTAACTTAATTTCCAAACAAAATATGAAATTAAAAAAAAAAAATAGTTATTAATTTTTCATACATCAATTTTTAGGCCAATTTATTTGTAACAATAATAATAATTTGTATGAGCTCAAGACCAATCATTTGTTAGTAAATTATTGAAAAAACAACAATGGTAGGGTAGAAGTTATAGCTATTTCGGAGATCAGACGCTGAACCCAATTTTCGACGGTTGTCAAGCATAAATCGGCCGATACTGCTGCAATTTCACGTTAGATATTCGTACGAAGTTCATCAATCGTCGCTGGCTTGTTGGCATAGACCATAGACTTGACGTAGCCCCACAGGAAATAGTCTAACGGCGTCAAATCGCACGACCGAGGCGGCCAATTGGCTGGGCCGATTCGTGAGATAACACGTTCACCAAACTTGGTTTTCAATAAATCGATTGTGACATTCGCTGTGTGGCTTGTGGCGCCGTCCTGTTGGAACCACATATTGTCCAAATCCATATCATCCAATTCGGACCAAAAATATTCGGTTATCATTGAGCGGTAGCGATTCCCTTTCACAGTAACGAGCCGGTCTTGATCATCACAGAAGAAGTACGGCCCAATGACGCCGCCGGCCCATAAAACGCGCCAAACCGTAATTTTCTCGGGATGCAATGTTGACACATGGAGTACGTGTGGATAGCTAGCTGCCTGTCCAATAACGGATATTTTGCTTATTAACGAAGCCATTCGGCCAGAAATGGCGACGACCATAAATTGGATGTAGCGCTCTTAAAGTTGAGGCCATTGACTCCGAATTTCGGTAGTAAATTTTATTAATTTCGACTCGTTGTTGGATCGTATGTCTTTCCATAATGAAATGGCAAACCTTACTGAAGATAAATGTCAAAAGAGCGGAAAAAAATATGGCGACGTTTGCTGTCACTATCGGTCTACTTTTGTGCGTCCCTGTTGCAAGACCCTATATATAAATGGTCTTGAGCTCATAAAAATTATTATTGGTTATTCATTTTTGAATAATTCTCGTAAATAAGACTCAGAAATAAATGATTATAAGTGAGTTTCTTAAAATAACAAATCGAAATTTATGATATGTACTATGGTTAGTATGTGTAACAAGGATTTTGTTAGTGTACTCCTTATGCAGCGAATATTTCGCTTTTAGTAACATTTTTGATTTAGTTAAAGTTCGAAAAACAATCATTATTATCTGCGTGCCTGGTTAAAAAGTTTGAAATGACCCAACACTTTCATACAAGCTGAAGTTATTCGTCAGCTGATTTCTTCTTTTTTTTTCTTTTCGCTTTACCTGCATGTATTTTGCTTTTATTTATAGTAAATATTGTAAATTTCAATTATTCCAACATTGAAGAAAATCTCAAATTTCGACCTTGCCTATCGTTTGGTAGTTTTATTTTTGTATCAGCATCGAATCATTTACAATATCTGCATGAAATATTATGCAATAAGTGGAAAATTTCGTGAACTCCCAGTCACATTAATGACCATATCTTCATTAGAAGTTTATGATATTTATATGACACGACAATAAATATTTTCTATATACATATTTTTGTTTTTTTGCTAATAATTTTTTACTGCGTTGCATTTCGCAAAACTGCAAATAGTTATTGTGCTTTATATGCGCATACACGTTCACACCATTACCAGCCATTACCAGCCATTACCAGCCATTACAATTTCAATGTACTCGTAAATGTTTGTTTTTTTTCAATATAAATACAAATCAGTGCCATAATTTCATTTATACGCCATGTGTTGTCAATGAATTATCGAGTGAAAGCTGACTAAGCTAAAACATTTCACAATACATTCTAGAGAGTGGGGTGGCACTTGCAAAAATTCTATGTGCCAATGTATGTATGTCTATACATGGGGGTACAATGTACATACATGTACATACTATATAAATGTATATACGAGTTTTTGAAATGTGCCATTAGCATCCTTTGCCGCCATTGCCCTGCTGATCTAGAGAGGAAATCAAGCGTCAAATCATAACGACACTGATGCAGTTGATGCAGTGCCTAGAATTGAGTTAGTTGGCAGATACTTTGAGCAACTCATACCGGGGTATCTATCTATATATATATATATACAGGCATATATATATATATATATATATATATATATAGAAATATATATGTACTGGCTTATATGAATGTAAATGAGTGGTGCTGATTTGCACAAATTTCATTCTGCTCTATCAACGGCTACTTGGCAGCTGCAACAGTTGTTTTTGACATAGAAATTTTCCTTTGCTGACGCTATATATGTAAGTATTATTGCTGGCAATTGTAAGCAATATTCGACTTAGTTTTGATATACGATAGGTATGCTTGTCATATCGATGCATGTGATCCCAGGCAGCAAAAAAAAAAAAAAGAAACAAAAACATTTGTTGTTCTCGGAGCCGAAATATGACCCCACACACCGATCTGTGGTTAGGCCGGTCTTCGAAGTATGGAAATTTCAAAGTTGGAGGCAAAATACAAATGTGATCGAAACGGGAAAATAACGAAATAAAACTCGAAATTTTTTCGGCAATTTGCCAGTTTATAATTGCTAATTACAGTTGGTCAAATACCACCATAGTTTGAATTGTTAAATAAGAAAAAATGCATGGCTATAAAAATCATTGAAGCTTGAGATAGCTTAAAAGGTTATTTAATGGAACAAGCATATAACATATACATAAGTACTGGTGAAACCGAACTTTAAGACACTGCGCATGTTTTTTTGTTTATCAAACTAGCTTATACCCGGCAACCGTAGTTCGGCCTATATTGATTTAATAATCGCTTCCCTCACATAATCGGGTTGCCTCACATGTGTACATATAAGTTATGTATAAATTAATTAAACTTGATTTTTCAAAAAGGCGGCAACCCTTTTTAAAATAAAGGATGCTTTTTTAAGCGATATCTAAAGTGTTGAAGTGGTTATAGAATTGTCAGAAAAAGAAGACGTCGATAGCTAGTGTTCTTTAAATATGACATTTTGAACAACAAATTGCATTTACATAGAAAGACACAAAAACGTCTGTAGAAAAGTAACAAAAAGTAAAAACAAACAAGCAAACAAAATTTTAAAACACTAAACACCAAAAAAAAAATATTAAAAAACGAATTAACAAAAACTTCCCATCAATAACTGGCGAAAACACATGTGTTGGTTTTAGTTTTATAAAACTTATCGAAACTAAGAAAATGTTGGCACGATTTAAAGTATGATATATATGTATATGTATATCTTCAAACCACATTTTTAAATATATTCTTTTACAGTATTTTTGAAAGCTTGTTCATAAAAATATAGCTCATTCTATAACTCAAACCATATAAACAAAAGCTTAAAACCTTTAACGGGAGTGCGAGATTTAAGTGACTGAAAATTCGCTTTTTTTGCTGTCGGTGTTTGTGGGCCATTGCCCTCCATATAACGAATGAAGAATGAAGAAAAAAAAAATTATAAAAAATCAAAGCGAGTTTTAGCTACTTAAAACTTACACTTTATTATAATGAAATTCAATAGGCTGTGCAGCTGCGTACCTGAAAAGTTTCTCAAAATTACGATTAAAAAGCTTGAAATGTTGAATTTAGGAGCACTTCATTATGCTGCATTACAAAATTGTACATACCAAAATGTTGAAAAAAAATTAAAAAAAAAAAACAATACCTGGTCGAACAAAATTCTGTACTTTTTTAACTCTGCGTTTTTAATTTTTTTTTTTTTTAATTCTGCATTTTGAAATTCTGTTCCACGAAATTCCACTTTTCAAAATTTCGGCTTTCGAACTTCTGCTTTTAGGGTAGAAAATCTAATAAAATTGACGATACTCGGCTGGCTGAATTCTACGTTTTGGAAGTATGTAGGTTCGAGGGAACTTAAAAAATGTTGTACTAAGCGAAAAGTATACAAATTTCTACAGCGTGTTTTTTATAATTAATAAAATAAACTTTTATTTTCAATATATGAAATATATATGTACAGAAAGTAAATGAAACTTTTAAGAACCATTTTAGTAGGAAATGGTGAAATTATAATTTGAAAATGAGCGCTAATGTACAAAAAACATTTCGTCCATTTTTTTGAGTTTTTTTGTTTCTGTTTTGGCATCATGTTATGTTTTCATATCAGAGTGACCGTGTTACTCACATTAAATGCCAGCTGCAGTTCCAGTTTCAAATTAATCTAATGACGGTATTCTGTTAGCATTCTCTAGTCACTAATTGTTGTCCATTTTAGGCGTTTGATGGCCCATTGTGCACCACCGCAGACCCTCACTGCCCTGACCTATCGGCTTTTGCGGATTAGAAAATTTGTCGCGTAGAAAACCTACCTGAAAGAGATAAATATATGTATGCAGTTTTCTGTTTATCTACAGACACTTTTTGTCGCAGCAAACTTTAGGGGGAAAAATTATCTGGTAATGGTTAAAAAGTGGAATGTGTAAACGGAGGCGAAGCCCTTGCATATTTTTCCCTATTTTCTGACACTTACGACAATTTTGCTGGTTGGGATACGAGTTGATGTAAAATAGTACTTGTTTTATGTAGTATATGACGCGCGCTTGTCCATCAATAGTAAACATCATTTCCACAAATACAAGTGGAAAGTTAAACGTTCCTCGGTTTTGTGCCAATTCCTGGCCACACACACACACACACACACACAGCAATACTATTTACCTCTAGAGGCCCTTTTTTCATCCGCACACAAACACACACAGACGCATACACTAACACAAATGCAGCCATTTGCACTTCCAATCGATCCGCTACACCCGTAGTATATGTACATATGTATGTATGCACATAGCGTTCGACAACTGCGTGTAATTGATGCCAATTGGCATTAATTATAAGGAACTGACTTTGCTGAGTTATTGAACGAACGGTAGGTACTCGTAGGTTTGTCCGTTGTGCAATCGAAGCGCTCGACAGCTGGGCTGGGCTTGACCATTTTGCCCATCGAGTGTTTAAATACTGTATGAACTTTGTATTGAGTTGTTACGTTTAATACGCACACACACAATTATACATTCACATATATACATGCATACAAATTTATGGAAATGTTTGTATGTTTTTAGCTCAATGATTGTATTTCATTTCGAGCACCTCTATCAATGCCGGCATTTTGCTTTATGCCATTCAATTATTTATTTATTTAGCTTTGATTTTTCCTCGGTTTATATGTATGTACATACATATAATACTCGTCAGTTTGTTTCTATATTCCTATATTCCGCTGTTTGTTTTCGTAAGATATCAAATTTCTTCGACGCTACAGAACAAAAAAACTTTATTCACGTGTTTACAATTATGGAATATTTTGTGCTCCTGAGTAGAAGTGATTACATATACAATGTATGTATTTGGGCTCAATTAATGAGGCTATACTTAGGTTTTGTTGAAATTCCAGTCGCCATACTTTTTTTATTTTATTTAAAGAAATTTTATTTTTAACAGCTGCTTTGTCCGATAACCGATGGCTAATAACAGTTTTAATTAGTTTCTTTAGAATAAGTTCACACATTGAAAAAATATGTATATAAGAAATTTGTGCGAAAAAAATTGGGGTGGCGGGCATGTAAAACGTTATAAAATAATTACTTCAATTCAATGAAAGTCACATATATATATATATATATATATACTAGCGGCCCGGTACGTGCTTCGCTACGTATAAAGTGAAATAATAAAAAAAAATTTATTTTAACATCAAATTAATTTATTCAAACAAAAAATATTTTATTAATTGCTAGCTATTTTAAAACTTAATCCAAAACATTTGGATAAACAACATTTTTTGTTTTTCCATTTTGAGCATGAATTAACAAACGGTTGGGGTTACCGACTCTGGAACAGGCAACATAAAGTTGGCCATGTGAAAAACATGATTCCTCCAAAATTCACACCACAAACGTTTAGTGTTTGCCCTTGGCCCTTGTTGATGGACATCGCAAATGATAAACGCACTGGATATTGTAATTGTTTGAATTGAAATTGCATATCAGTTGGAATCATAGGGATACGCGGTATCAAACAAACTTTTCCCTTTTGATTTAGCAGTTAAGATCGTAGCTTCAATCAAATTTGGCAATAACTTTTTCACTGCCAATCTCGTGCCATTACACAGTTTTGGCAGACTAATATTTCGTAATAATATAATCAAAGAACCAACTTTCAGATTCAAGTAATGCGGGGGCATACCAGCCGGTTCCAATGAATTTAAAAATTCAATTGGATAATTCATTGCCTCATCTTGATTCATAACACTGTCCACTGATTTATATGTCGTGACTACACCGGGCAGTTTCGCTTGAATTTGAAAATTAATGGCATTGTTATTAATGTTCTTCGGTGCTAATGATTTCTATAATTCTGAAGAATATTCGGAAAAACACATTCAATCAATTCATCTATCGATTGCGCAATTGTACAAAAATTGTTCGGTATAGTGATCAATCCGTTGGTACTGTCGATTTGTATTTTACCATCACCAATTTCTAACAATTGTTTTGAAAACTCATGGGCAGCAGGATCATTTTATAGGTGAATACGCATATTAATGTTCAGTGTCAATTTTTGTACATATCTCCAAAGAACTGATGACTTCAAACAGGCATTTATTTCATCAGCAGGAGTTGATCGAGGAATGACAGGCAATGTTTGACGAAAATCCTCAGGCAAAGAGTGATTATCAAAGTTTGCCCTTCTAGATCCGGTAATTTCGGGGAAAAGAATAGTTATGCAGTCTCAGCTGGCGCAGGTAAAGAGTATTTTTTCTTCGAAATGCTTACAGGGAATTTTGAGATACCTCGGCTGGTGCAGGCAAAGAGTGATTACCACGATTTGTCCTTCCAGCTACTGTGCTTTTGAAAAGGAAGAACTTGACACAAAAATCATTGTTACAAAAAATGTGATAAATGAAGAACCGCTCGACCGATTTTGTGCAAACTTCGCACAAACCATCTACTAAATAGTCCGAACAAAGCCTAAACATTTGTTTTAAATATGTGAGCCCGTTCCTAAGTTATAAAATTACAACGAAAAGTGGCATTAATTTTTATATATGTACATATATAGATATATACTTAATAACATCTCCTCTTAGTTTTATTACGATAGCAAATAATTTAATTCTTATTTTTCATTATATCCAAATTATTGTAATTTAGCTAAGTGCCCTTTACCAGGTTTTACACAGCATACTTAATGGCGCCATGGGAATTATTTCGTCATACAGTGCACGACATAACTATAGCACAACCGCACATATCACAAGTTTTGACTATTCATTTTTCATTGCTTACTTTTTTTAATAAAAATATACTTCATTCTACAAAAACACCAGTTAAGTCCAAGTTTCAAACTTCGTTCAATGAGGGAAAAAATTCAGCAAACTTTCACAAAACTTTATTATTAAAAATTTCAAAAAATTTAGAAAAAAATTTCGGTATGCAGTTTTATAGCCCATACAATTTTCAATTAATATAATAAACTGCAAGTTTGAGGTGGCTATAAATTACCGTTGGTTTATTGACACTTCCGCAAATTCGTACATATATTTTTTGTTTTATATGAAAAAAAAAACGCGTAACATTATTAGTAAAAAAAAATTTCAAAAATGTAGCCTAATTTGTAGCTACTTCTAACTTGCCTATATTATATTAAAATTTAATAGCCCAAACTTTTTCCAAAAATTGTAATTACTATTTTTAAAATCTTATGTAATGTTCGTTGAATTTCCCCCTCTTTTGAACAAAATTTGTAACTTGGATTTGATCGGTGTGTGTTGTAGAAGGAACCATAATTTTATTAAACAAATTATTAGAATTAAGTAAAGAAAATTAAATAGCCAAACCTTGTGAATATGTGGTTGTGTTATCGCTATGTCGTGCACTGTATATTATTAAACTGTTATATAGACTCGGATTGAATTACTGTATAAGGCATGATGGCTCAAATTCCCCGGAGGGTATTGGGGTCGATGTCTTTGGCCCCAGAGCACGCATGCCTGTGCCAATGGGAAGGATGCCAGGCGGAGTAATACGCCAATGTCCTGTGTGCAGAGATTAACCTAAGGAGGAACTATAAAAACGAGCATATACCCACTTCAAGTGATAGCCAAGCCGCACCCAAGGCCTTACCATCATATGAGGTTATTTAAATCCTCATTGGTGCTTTGAGAGACGCAAACTCTTTAGCAACGTGGAACCATATTTAGTTCCACAAAGGCATCGTAGGAAACGAGTAGATTGATAGATTAGCCAGGGACGCGCCCACAAGGACAGCTTATGAAACACTCAAAGAAAAACTTGAGAATTATAACAGGCCATCTTACAGTTTACTGAAGACTGCAGAGCCATCTGCACAAGTTCGGAATATGATCGACTGAGTTGTGGCACTACCGTGACTCGGCCCGAGAGATCCCGATACCCTTGTCACGACTGTGACACCATATCGAGCAGATGAGAGTGATACCTAGACGCACCCAGCTCTGCGATTGAGCCAGTCATCATCTTAGACTTTCTAAGGGTGCTGGGGTTAGACGTGGTACCGTTAGGAATTGGGGGCACAATGGATCTTTCAGCTCAAAGTGCAATCATCTATATTTCATCTATCTAAGATTGGGGCACAAAATAAAAATTACATCCATTTGGAATTTAATATGTAATTAAATTAAATAAATAAGGAACTTAACGAATGAAAAGTATAGTTTTAAAATTTTTATTTCACAATGTATCCCGCCTCAAGTGAAACATATTTCATATCGTCAATCTAATGCCGATATATCACTGAAAAAATATTCCAGATGTCTTTCAAATGGCCTCCATAAATCCTTTAAAAAATACTAAGTATATAAATAATTATCACCGTTGTTTGGGTGTCAATTTCCGTGTGAGTGCCGTAGCTTCAAATACATCTCTCGATCATTCGCGTTATCTTGAAGCAACAGCATTCAGCGCGTTAATTATTATGCCTTTTTTGTACAACTGTTTTTTTGGAATAAACAAAAAAAAAAGTTGAAATGAATTGCTTTTGCTCGACAATGATGCGGAAGCCATCGAATACATTGGCTTTAATTCCTTAACTGAGCTTTGGCAAAGTGAAACAATCACTTCCACCATTTAAATACCAAGCATATCAACCTGCCAAAATTATTTTGATTTTAAATTGCCAAAAATTCATAAAAGTCAAATAAAAAGTAAAAAAAAGAGATGCACATATCTGGATTACTGGACAATATCTGGGTTATGAAATTAAAAATGTAACTCTGAGTTTCTTATGTCTTTATTTATAAATTTAGCCCTTTCTCTTCCGCAAGTGGGAATTATAATGCGGATAATACTGACGATTCTAGGTTTCATCAACGATCACAATGCGGTTGCAAATTGTTCCCAAATTACTCTGAAACAACTCCCAAAAACCTGTACAATTTTCCAATCGTCGCTGTATGTCGAACGTTGAGACCATTCGCATATGCAATAGTACTACTTCTTCTTCGGTTACTACCGTCACTAGGCTACCTGAACGGTGGTCGTCTTCATTGATTCCATTTTTTTAAATTTATATTATTCAGAAATACAGATGACATGTCTTCAGAAGTTTGTTTCAGCGTATTTGGTGCAAAGAACTGTGAGTCCTTTAAATTTCATTAGTAGTGGTGTTTTTTCCTTTTCCTTTTGATCCAAAGGAAAAGGTCTCTTTTGTTGTGACCATCATTCTGATTTCATCAGTTTTTTCAGTTTAGGATCGTATCACGATGTATGTAGTTAAAAAAAAAGTTGAAAACGTGCCACTCGTTTTTGAACATTTGAGGCTAGTGAGGCTTTCAAATATGGGAAAACAATTTTTTCTCGGCGCCATGTAAAATAGCTAAAGAAA
Organism: Anomoia purmunda; assembly: GCA_951828415.1. Taxonomy (NCBI): domain Eukaryota; kingdom Metazoa; phylum Arthropoda; class Insecta; order Diptera; family Tephritidae; genus Anomoia; species Anomoia purmunda. The sequence goes on from OX639997.1 coordinate 51,938,536, forward strand.
GAAAAATTTCTGTTAATTTCTCAATGTGACCTTCGTTCTTTGTGGCTCGGGCTCAACCTCGGCCAGGGTGCCTAACATAGAAAAAAGCCATAGAAACGTTTTTTTCTAGTAGTGGCCGCCTCTCCGAAGGCAATGGCCATCCGCCGAGTGTATTGCTGACATGGAAAAATTTGTCGCAAACATCGTATGCCTTTCGAAGTCCATGTAAAAGTGTAGGTCCAAAATCAATAGGCATACCGCAAATTGTAGCAGAAGTTCGGCCAAAGATTGAGATAATTATTATTATCAAAAAACTGGCGTTAACTTTATATAACTTGTAAACAAAGAATAAATTAATAGATCGAAATAACAATTTTTGTAGTTCAAATGAAGTATGAGATATTTTTGAATTATGTAGTTATAAATTTGGATTACACTACTGCTTGACAGGAGTCGCATTCAATATTTTTTAACCAATCTTGCTTAGATTTTTCTTCTGTTCGGCATTGCTAATAATAATGTATTATTCTTTTTTCAAATTTAACCCAGTACAGCGAAAGCAAAATATTTTTTAGATGCCTTTGACACTATTTTCAAACTAACTATGTATGTACCTGTGTGTTTTTGTGTGACTAAAATACAATTCTGTGACATTGGCTTTAGTGATATAAGTTTAAATTCAATGGATTTGTGAGTAATAAATTAAATGTTTACGACAAATACAAGTATATTTACTTTTTTTTTATTAAATGAGTAGTTAGTTGAATATCATTAAATTTAATAAAATTATCGATGATATTTATTTGCATGCAATATTTTTTATGTAATTTCAGCTACATAGGCACGCGTGTATAAAAGAAAGGCGATCAACAGCGACTTAAAAAAAAAACAAACGAATAATTGTGATATAATAAAATTATGCGAACAAAAAGCAAGCACTAAGCAAATTTTTAGTGAAATCAAATAATAAGGTAAAAGCAAAACCTACGAAAAAACAAAATCTACAATTGCAAAAGTGCTTCGAAACGAAGTAGAGAGCGCAATTACAACGAGAGCACTTTATTTATTGCAATTTCAATGCGTCAATAAGCCGGCAATTCGTAGAATTCTCTATTCTCTATACACGCAATTGAAGTACCAGCGCAAGTTGTGCCGTGCAACACACCCATCAAATTGGCCAATCAGCATAGACCATGAATGCAATGTAACGGAATAAAAGTAGCATAACCAAAGAGAGCGAGAGAGGAATTGTATGTTTGAGAGCCATAAGAATCAATAAATAAAATAAGTAAGTTCCCCGATAAGTAGATATGCAACTGAATTATGCTACGATAGAATATTCTAGATTCACACATTCAATCATAGAAACATAGAAGGAAACATATACGTAGATATGTATATGTATATTACATACAAATACAAAAGCAACAAACGGCCTTGCAACATAACGGTGCCGAGCATAAAAGCTGATAGTATACTACCATGCAGCATAGAGAGCGAAGCAAAAGTGAGAGTAGAGAGTCAGTGTGATAATTTTAGTTGACTGACGTTTGCTGAGTATGAGATGTACATATGTAAATTTTTTGAGGGGAGTAAATAAGTAGAACGTGCGTTCGTATTGCTCTTACTCCAAAAACATAAATATGTATATGTACATATGTATATGTATCAAGTGTGTTGTTTTTTTTTGTTCTCCATACTTCACATGGGGCATTCCTAACTCCGCGAGTGGAGTGGCGAAGTTACTACAACAACTCATTCACAGCATACATCTGTTGGTCTGTATGCCTATAGCGATAAACTCGTTTCAGTATACATACATATTACGTATGTATGTATGTATGTATGTATGTATGTACTATGTAGCTGTTTTGGAAATTTTCCATTGCTAGGTGTATACCTTTGAAGTGTGATTACTCATCGATTTACGCGCACTAAAACAAAAACAAACAAAAAAATAGCAGCATAATGCACATTTGGAACTACAGCCAGTGTTGCCGCGTGTGCAACTCTTTTAAAGGTAAATTTTTATCCCGATTCCGAAAATAATCAGGTTTGTTTTGACGTGTTCAGTTTAAGAGATAGGGGAAAAATATTAAAAAATGCTAAGATGTGGGAGGGTACTTACACCTACAGCCTGTAAAGGTTGGTTACTTATTTTTAAAAACTGAAAAAATTGAACAAAAATAAATTTTTTTCAGTATAAGTATGTATGTATTATCGGTTCATTCGAAAGAGCAAACATTCTCATTACACTGCGCGATAATTTTATGACAAATCAAACTAGACCGGACTTTGTTACTATATTCCGAAGGTATAGAATTTTTTACGGCCCACTAAAATTTTAGTTCTCGGTCTATGTAAATTGTTTTAAGAATAAGCTGAAAAGATGGTTACAATATAAGCCATTCATTTAGTACAGTAAAATTTCACTTAATATATTTTCGTAGATCATTTTAACCATTAGTTCCCACCTAAAAGTGTCGTTTTGTCTTTTTTTAAACCACTGCAAACTTATTTGGAAAGTCGCTAGAACTTTAAAATATTCTAGAGAATTATTGACCAGAAAATTTTACAAGAAATTTTTTAATATCAACTCTTTGTACGATTAAAACCGAAATTTTCTTCTGCTAACTTGCATTGCCCCACACTGCTGAAACCAAAGATCGCTCAAGTTCATGCCTTCAGTCGCTTATGTCGCGCTTCGTCAAAAAAAGATTATTTTCTTATTTTCAATAATCGCGATGTTTTCCTTACATTTGCATGGATTACGGATTATGTTTGCATTATTTCGCAAGTTTGTTCTAGCTTAAAGCTCTTGATTTCATTCCATGGAGATATGATGCTGATATCCTGCCAATATTACCAGAGGAAAAGAGCTACCACCTGTATGAAGAAATGTTTTTTGATGTCGAATCGTAGGTCTCAAGAAAAATTGTATAGCGGATTTTCTCCAAAAGTTTCTTCGCTCTATACTACCGTACTTCATATCTACTAATTAAGTTCTAGTAGTAGTTACATATGTCGATTTTATATACCCCATTTTAATCTAAACGCAACACTAGTATTCAAATGTTTCGACCAAGCTTTAAGATTTTGAGCTTCGATGAAATTTTCTCAAAACTCCAAATTGGTACGAACTACAATATAATTTTTATACGACCATGACTTACGGTTGCTTGCAGCCGCACAAAAGTACACTGAAGAAAGATGCTAAGAAAGTGTTCCCTTATTTTGGTGTCAATGGAGTAAAGGTTTCTTCGGAATAAATAAAAACCTGCATAAAATTAAATATGTTTTCTCTGTTTTGTAGTAAATATGTTTAAGCGCTATTTCATTCCCTTTTTTCTCTCTTTTGATAGCTTTTTTCTTCAATCCTCATAATATTTTTTTGATTGTGGTGACCTAGACACTCCCTGGTGAGTGGAGTGCAGAGTTTTTCGCCCACTTTCGTGGGTTTCTGCCTTCCTCTTTCTCTGCTACGACCACTTCCACAAGCAGACTTGCATTCTTGTCATAATAATCTACACCACTTAACAAAAAAGTTCCCATAGATAAGTCATCAAGTCTCCGTTTTTATTTATACAGGAATGTGTGTTGTTGTCCAACAACTTTATGCCTTCGCACTTATTTATCGCACTCACTTGTTTCGACCTCTCTATCGTGGGAACGTTCCGTGGTTATCGTTCGGCTCATTAAGCAAAATTTTTTTTGGGTACCGCAAATTTAAGACACTAACCCTATGTTAATTACCTTATGCCTAAGTTTGATAGGAAGTTTTTCGAACGTGAGACAGCTAAGTGGCTGGGTGGCTACTGTAATTTCTTTCTAGAACCTAGTATTTCCTGCTCTATCAGCGGATACCTCGTTGTGGAGACTAGATTTTGGGGTTGTGGGAACAAAAACCTCTTACTTGCCTACACTGGAACTGAAATCAATTTTTGTATGTGGGTTCTAAGGGTTTATTGGAGCGGTTAATTGCATCGTCCTATTTTTCCCACAGATTATGGTCGCAGTTCAATGGTATATTAAAGAATCTCGCACTCATGTGTATTGTGTAGCAACACTCGTCCACCGGGCTGAAATCGTCAGCGAGTTTATGCTGATCTACGTGACAATCTTTAAAAACACCAACCAACCCGTAATCGGCACGTCCTTCTCGTCAAAGCTTTTGGTACACTACGTTGTCAGCAAAAAATAGGACTCGTTCGAAGCATGTTATACGTTTTCGGATATATCTTACTTATTTACTTAATTGGCGCTTTAAATGCCTCAGCGATTTTGACCGAGCTCAACATATTGCGCCAGTCGTTCCCTTTTCCTGCTAACTGGGGCCAATTGGAAGTATCAAGTGATGACATGTCCCTTTCCATTTGGTTTTTTCAATGCAGAGGAGGCCATCCTCTTCCTCTACCACCACAAGCTGGTACCGTGTTGAATACTTTCAGGGCTGGTGCATTTTCGTCCATTCGCACGTCATGTCCCAGCCAACGTAGCCGCTGTATTTTAATTCGCTGGACTATGTCTGTGTCGCGGTAAAGTTGCGTTACATCGACTCGCCAAGGCGTGGAGATCCAAAGATATTTTGGAGAATCTTTCTTTCAAACACTCTAAGCGCCATCTCATTCGATGCTGACAGTGTCCCTGTTTCAGTGTCATACAATAGCACGGCCATGATCGGAAACTTATAGAGTGTGGTTATGGGTCGTCGACTGATACATCGTTATACTGAAATTTTGTCCTAATATTAGCACCATATTCTGGCCAAACTATTCATAGTTTTAGGATATGGGAAAAATGAGAAAAAACGGGGAAACAGTATTTTTATCCAATTTGAACTATCCCGGCAACAGTGTATACTCAATCGATGCGCTTACGAGCACATGTCGGCAAAAAATCGTGAGCGACCAACCGTAGACCAACGAACGAAAGCAAGCAATAGAGCACGCCACGTCAACGTGATGAACGTGAGAGAAACGTGAATAAACATTCACCAAAACAAAAACCATCACCACCACCACCACTACCACTACTAATACCACTACCACTACTAATACAGTTCAGTTGAGTAAGTTTGCATATAAACTGAAGCCGGTAGCTAGGGCAAGAGACCCCAAAGGGGCCATAGTACAAATATGCCGTAGTCATCGCTAACGAAGCGTAGGCTGCTTGTACTACAAAGATTTGTAAATTTTGTTCATCGTGAACTTCCAGGTTCGCTCGCGCTCACGCTGTCGATGTATCGCAACCACTGTCGCTGTTACCGCTCTTTTTGACTTTGGCCCACAGCAGATAGAAATTGCGTCTTTCGATTGACACAACGTGTAACGGACGACGAATAATTTGTGTACGGTAGCTCTATAGTGAAAATAAAATATTTTGTGATTGTATTGTTTCTTTTGTGGGTTTCCTAATTGAATCAGAAAGCAGCCGCGCATACCAATACACACACACACACACGCGAATGTGTGCTGTAGCTGTACAACTTGTGCTTGTGGTAAGCGTATCCAAAATAAAACAAAAAAAGTAAAACAAAAAATGAAGAAAATGTGCGGCATCTATCTAACCAATGCAGCTAGCTGGGGCAAGCGTGGGAGGGCGGCTAAACAAATTTTTGTGTAAAATTTTTATATTTAGCCATTAATTTTTCTAAATAAAAGTAATCGCAAAAAATGGCTACAATGAGAAAATTGCAATGAAAATGGAAAACATACCGCACAGAGTTTGCGACAAGTATCGTGAGCGCGAAAAATGCTCGTTGGATACAGTTTATTGATTTTATTAAGCGAGAAAATGTGGGCAAAAAAACGTTTGTAAAATTTTGAAAATTACACAAATTATGTATCTATTATATGAATGTGTTGGGACTGTTTTAATTATCAGTTTTTTGTTGTTTTTATACTAAAAAAAATATATTTACTTTGTAATAAAATGATAAAATTTTCAATCTAAATTTGAAGTCATAGCCAGCAAGAGTTTATTATTATGGCCTCGATTTAATTTTTCTGGCTCTAAAGCCAAATAAAAAAAAAAACATTTTTACTCCACATCATAAAAAAAAATGCTGCAGAAATGTGGCGTTTCCCGGCGCTGAGTGTGTGGCATGTGCCGCTTTATTCGCTGTGTGCCAAATTATTATTATTATGTTGTAAAAGTACAAGTATGTATATAAATTTACTGGGTCATACATTTAGAGGAACTGTTTTAAATTTAAAACAAAAAAATAAAATATTGGGTAACGCAAAATAATTAATACTTTCATTTATTTATTTATTTTTTTAATTATTTACTTCAAGAGCTGGCTGTAATGGAGGCTAAAATGTTTTATTCTGAATTTCTATTTTGAGAATGCCAAGTGAACTTTGGCTAATGACGTAATTGATGTTGATTTCCAATTCCTTAATCGTTGCCAGTTTATTCATTTAGACTTTGCATTTTACGTATGCCCAAAGAAAAAAGTCCAGAGATGTTTTATCACAAGATCTAGAGGGCCAATTTATAATATAGCATTAAAGCCAAATAAAAAAAAAAACATTTTTACTCCACATCATAAAAAAAAATGCTGCAGAAATGTGGCGTTTCCCAGCGCTGAGTGTGTGGCATGTGCCGCTTTATTCGCTGTGTGCCAAATTATTATTATTATGTTGTAAAAGTACAAGTATGTATATAAATTTACTGGGTCATACATTTAGAGGAACTGTTTTAAATTTAAAACAAAAAAATAAAATATTGGGTAACGCAAAATAATTAATACTTTCATTTATTTATTTATTTTTTTAATTATTTACTTCAAGAGCTGGCTGTAATGGAGGCTAAAATGTTTTATTCTGAATTTCTATTTTGAGAATGCCAAGTGAACTTTGGCTAATGACGTAATTGATGTTGATTTCCAATTCCTTAATCGTTGCCAGTTTATTCATTTAGACTTTGCATTTTACGTATGCCCAAAGAAAAAAGTCCAGAGATGTTTTATCACAGGATCTAGAGGGCCAATTTATAATATAGCTTTTCAAAAGTGTTAATTGCAGCCACTCCGGCCCAAGATGCAGCGCTATCCTCGCACACACCCAGATTCTGCCTCTTCCTTTTTTTTTGTTTACAAAAAAAATTTATAAAATTGTTGCACGTTTATTGTTCGCCTTTTTAACGAAAATATTTAACATTTTTAAGAATTTTATTCTATTTGTAACTAACTAAGTACTTTCTATTAGTTTTTTTTCGTACTGGCAAATTGTTACCAGTAAAAAATTAATTTATATTTAACTATTATAAACTATTACGTAAAAAACACACAACTAATGCCAGCTCCTGAAGTTCTACGGGTTGTTTCTCAGCCCATATATGCCAATTTCGTTTAGTGACAGAAAAATGAGATTCATCGCTGAACAAAATTTTCAAGTGCCAAAAGATGGGAACGACGATGTGCTAAGTCTTGTCATGGTGAAATGTCAAATGATACTGAAGAAAAATGCCATAATAGTTTGACAGACGCATCACAACTGAAAATTTTATGATTTATGGAAAGCTACAGCCCGTTATTGGTGTCTGAAATTTTTCTTACTTTTATGCTACATAATTAAAAAAAAGTACGGCAGCAATTGCGAAACCTTTTCAGAGCTGCATAAAAACAACCATTTCCTGTAGAAAAATTAATTAAATTTTATATAACAATTGTTTCCAACATTTTTGGGTAAAATGGTAGGTGTAATATTTAAAAAGGAAGAAAATATACTCTTATCACTTTAGCGAGGGAGTTCAAAAGATGTATAGTGTAAGATATAAGTAAACAAAATTAGAAAATACAGAACACCTTGCGGAATTTCAAAATATATTAATTCGTTTTTTTTTTATACTCACGTTCGTCAAAACCAAAAGCTGAAGACAAAACTCTACATTTTAGTTTTGAAAGCGTCCTTCAGAGACGAAAGTTTACCTTCAACTTTTATGGACGATGCCCTACCGTTAAATTATACACGTTCGAAACTTAATTCAAAAATTGCACAATAATAAATTATCTTGCTGAAACATACTGCATTGAGACCTGTTGCCTAAAGAACGTAGATTACAAAGAAGTGGCATGGCGTTCCGTTTCCTCTGCCAATAATTCTCGTCCAATTCACCACACACAGAAACCAATTGGATCTAATCAGATTCTAATATCAATCATCAGCAAAAGAAAAATAAGCTCTGGTATGGTGAATTGGACGAGATTTTCTGTTAGAGGAACGGTGGGATGGGAAGCTAATTCTTTGCTGTTGCCAAAGGCCAAAGAGCCAAGCTGTGATTGGCGAACTTTAAACTGGAATGATAACTCGACGGGTGTACGAGTAAAGTTGAGAACGGGCTATCGACTACAAATTTCACTCTCATTTCAGTCTCAGAAATAATATCAGTTAATACTTGGGGAAAATATTTAACTATACGAGTGTATTGGTAGACAATTGGAACTGGGACCGTAAAATATATTATATACCTATAATTTTTGTAAAATGATATGAAGAAAATTTTAATGAAAAGCAAAATACCGAGAATTTACGTATAATTTTTTAATTTATAAAAAAAAATACTGCCAACTCTTATCGTAGCGAGCCTGGTCGATATTATTAGCTACTGAAAGTAAAGTAAACTTTCAACTAAATACTTAGTGGTAGTAGAGGTAAACAATTTCCACAAATTTTTTTAGTAACTACCAACATTGCTTCCAGTAAATATTCGTAACAATGAAAGCTACATAACTTTTTTGTAGTTCTAATTTAAAGTCAACATTTCATTAAGTTGCCATGATTTCACCACCCTCCAATAGTGCTAGTGAGATAAACCCAAATGCGTCATTCCGTCAAAATAACTAAATCATTGCTAGTGCAAAAGTTGAAGAGATTAACAAAGAAAGTCACATTGTACAAAGAAAATGCTTAACATTGAAAGGAAAACAAATTATCAAAAATCAACAAGAATTTTCATCTTCTCGTACTTGCACTTTATCATAATAAAATTAATTTGGCCACATAACTGCATACTCGGAAATTTTCTAACAATTCGAATTAAAGGAAGTTTCTATGGTATTTTTTTTGTTGAAATTTGTTGAATTTTTATAAATTTTCTAGAAAGATTGAAGCTTTCACGTACATTGTGTTTGTTATAAGATTAACTATATTTTAATATAAAACAGTTAAAATTAAATAAGGAAATATTAAATTGTACATTAGTTCTTCCTTATTTTGGCGTAAAATACGTCTTACCTTACGGTATGGGCACCAATGTCAGGTTTTTATTGTTGTAATCTCTATTTCTTTAATTATAAGGAAACGGCTCGATTAATTTTTTTTTTTTTTTTTGTAGTCAAATGAAGATGTTAGCTTTCGTTTGACATACATTTCATGTTGGTTGATATCTTCCTAATATTTAAATTTCTCAAATGAAAATTGTATAAACACATGCACACAAATATGTGTGTGGTGTTTGGTTGAGTGTTTGCTGTTGGGCGATTTAAATGTACTCGTGCAGCCCTTTCTTTGTATTGCATAATTTTAGGCGGGCAAGTTAAAGTAGAGTAAAAGAAAAGAAAATGCTGCCAAGCACTGCAAAAAAAATAATAAAATGGATTCGCGTATGTTATTTATCATTTATCTTTACTATTGATAACAGCCATTGACTTCGTTTTTGCGAGAAATTTAATTGATAATTTAAAAACATTTTTATCCTATTTTTCCTATCATAAGCTTATGTATATCATCCAAAGTAACTATCAAATAAAGAAATTCATTTGCTTGTATTATTTATCATTTATTGTTACATATGTTTTCTGTCTTATCGGATGGCGTATTCTACGTTAAACTTAATGGCCGTGTCTCTGACACAGCCTGCTTCTTTTATTGAGTTTACGGATGAACGAGCCAAAAATAATTCAAACGTCAAAATAATATCAGATTTGTTTTTCATTCCTCCGAAAAGTAAAAGGGCTAAATGGAAACCCTGATAATATTTAACTCTCAAAGTGATAACTTTCAAAATTTATATATAGGCTATAAATATTTGAACATTAGAGCGAGTTAACTTTTTATAGGACCACAATGTGAGTCAGTTTTAAAAATTATAGCTCCATTATATAGGGGGAAAAGTTGTTCTTAAATTTTTGCTGAAATGCACCAGCCGGCCGAGATTTGAACCCGGGTTGCCCGCTCAAGCTACAAATTCGGCTACGATGGCGGCCGACAGGCTGACCGCAAGCAAGTGCTCGAGTATTTTTGCGGGGTATTCTCCAAGAGATTAACACTGAGTGGCTGGACACAGAGCTGATTAAGTACTGGGGATTTGTTTGGGGTCTGAGGTAAATCAGGCTTTTCGGTTCTACCTTCAGTATAAGGGACATTTCGCATCACTTGGCAGTTCTATTATCAGATTACTAATCCGTTACAATCTCCTGCGCTTTGACATGCACCGGTTGGTTGGGTCTGTCTACTGACGCAGAATGCCAACTATGCCTTGAGGATGATGAGACATCGTACATGTCCGGCTTTGGTCAGAAAAAGAATCGGTACTTCAACTCGAGCATGGTCGATCCGCAAAGTATTGGGAATTTGTTTAACAAGTGCCTTCAAGCGTTTCTTATTGAATCATAGTATTAATCTCCCTATTTATCTATTTGTAGATCAACTGTGAATTTCTAAACTGCATTTATTATTCGATTTATAACCAACGTTCCTTAAAAGATTCGGTGTAGATTGGTTTCCTGAAATTTTATTAAAAAAATCTTCCGCAACTCCAAACAACTTATCAATCAGATTGCATATAAGTTAATGTTTTTTTGCGTGCTATTTTGAAAAAATGCCTTCATACCGGCATATTACACAATTACTTTTGTGAGGTTGTTGTAAAACCACTTTATTCAAAAACAAAAAAATTGACTTAGTTGTGTTAATTGAACTATAAATTGGCACGAACAGATCATTTTGAATAATTGTTTATAATTTTTTAAGCATTTAAAGTGTTTGGGTGTTTTAAGTTGTGCGCGGTAAAGATTTAGCTCAGCTGAAAAGGCAAAAGTTAGAAGCAGGAGCAAAAAAATTGTTAAAAGCTAAACTAATTTGTGTAGACATAATTAGTTTTTTTGTTTGTGAAATAAATGGAACTACTACAAAAAAATTTATGGGCGGTAGACATCGTTTAAAAAAAAATTAATTATAAAAATGTTTCCTTTGCAAAGTATGTATGCATGCAATGCCTCTGAGTCATAAAATCTACAAAATTTGTATGTGTGTTTTTGTTAACATAAAAGATACGTAAAACTTGTAGCTTCATAGCTCATTACAGTTTAGATAGAAATGTGCAAGTCCGAAGTGGCTAAAAACGCTGGTTGATTTTTGAATTCTTTTTTTTTTTTTTTTAAATTTTCCAAATTTTCTTAGGCACACTTTTCAATAGAACGATGCGTTTTATATAAATAACCGTTGATTTTTAATATTTTTTTTTGTACTGGCGTTTTTTTAAATTTTACCCAAAAAACTGCTTTTTGAAAAATGTTTTAAGACCAAAATTAAAAAAAAAAAAAAATATTAAGAAAAATCAACTGGCATCTTGAGTCTCTTGAGACTTGAATTCTAGGATACTAAAATTGAATTGGTTACAAAACGGCATACTCTAAAATTTTCTAAAAATTCTGATAAAAGGTTGAAAATTTGTTGAAGTTTTTTAAATTTTGTACCAAGTTTGAAATTTTTATTTAAATGTTCTATGATATGAAACAAATTACATTTTTCTCAAAAACCAACGGAAACAATTTATCAGCGATATTTAAAAAAAAATTGCAATTTGTTCTAATGTTTATCATACGCAATTTTGTATTTTACCAATTTCCTTTTATTTGTGTTAATTTTTTTTTATGGTGTTGTGTATTAGCTTCCAAAATTTATTGCAAGATCGTCATAAAAAGGTAAAATTTTTGCTAATTCAAAATTGCGATTTCGTGGGTTTAAATTTTTAAAAAATTCTGGTTAAAATTTCGATCAAAACTTGTTGCCTGGCAAATGACCACGTATGGAAAAAGTGAAATTTCGTATATATGTATCATGTGTCATACCTATATTTCAAAAATGGCAATCACCACATGCATTTTTCTATTTCTGATTGCATCAACAATACCTTTGGTTTTTTAGTAAAAATAGTGGAAGAAATTATTGGTACCATCAGTAAAAATAGTGGTAGAAAGTAGTAAAAATAGTGGCGAAAATAGTAAAAAGGTAAAATAGTGTTAGAAATTAGTAGTAGCAATAATAAAATAGTGATAGACATTTGTAGTAGCTTAAAAAAATTGTGGTAGAAATTAGTAGAAATAGTGGTAGTAATTAGTGAAAATAGTGGTAGAAATTAGAAATAGAAACAGTGGAAATTAGTAGTTGCATTAGTAACAATACTGTGGTAGGCCTATAACAGATAACTGTTATTTCTTGTTATTTTAATCCCTCAACAAAGTTTCGAAAACTTATATGTACATATTTTTCTTTTTTGCTTACAGAAAACTTCCGTTTTACCGAGAAAAGTGCAAGTAGAATCTACCAGCGCATTCTCCACACCTAAAATTGATACAAAAACTTTTAAACTTCGTCATAACTATAACCAATCGGCAAGTACAATTAAAAAAGCTGTCAAAATAAATCTTTACAAGTGCAATAATTGCACAACTACAAACAAAAAAAAAAACTCTCCACAATTGGGACATACCCCAACAATATTTAGTCATTCAACGATTCTCTACAGCCGTCAAGTTGTGTGTGTAAAACTCAAAATTTAAACATTTAGTATGTGTGTAAAAAACTGTTGTAAAAAAGCGTAAATACACGCTAAAAAAACAGGAGACACCCACACAAACACACCCCACACCGCACACAACAAACCCCCCATGCTAAGATATCGGCTGGTGTCGACACATTTCCTCAAACAGCCGTAGATTGTGTACCGCCGCCAAGCCAACCAAGCAGAGACGAGTCCAGCCGAGTTGCGTCCACCACGACGAACGCAAAACGAGTGCAACACAAAACGAACAACACCACCAACAAATACATAACGACAAGCATACCTACAAATACAAACGAAAACAAAGAAACATCATATTTTTACACTCACACATTGACACAAAACTTCGTAGGCTAGTACGACAATTGCCAAAAGTGCATGTGTGTGTGACTAGCGCTGTGATAGCGGGAGATAAAACAGAAGTGAGAGGAGCGAACAAGTGAAAGCAGGAAGGCCAAGTTTGTATTAGAGGAGCGCAATTGCGCAGCGCAACAAAGAGAGCGACGAGAGAGGAAGAGCGAAAGCGAAGAAAAGTTAGAACAGCAAGCTGATAAATAGGCGCAACGCCTGAGGGCCTAAAAGTTGACTTCATAAAAAACATAAAAGCAACGTAGAAATAGAAACGCACTATAGCGGGCAGCATAGTTTTGCAATTTTTCTACGGAAATACGCCAGCTGCGTTTTGCGATCACAGGTACTCGTACATAGCTGCTGGATAGAAGAGGCTTCGTATTGCATTTTGTTGAATTGCATTACCTGACAAAATCGTTCGTCAGATAGACGGCCTATTTGATTTCACCACCGCCCACTACATACAGCAAAGACAACAAGCAACGTCTACGTCAACACCACCGACTCAGTTGTAACAAAGCCGTTTAATCAATAAAACGCTACATCGTTAGCCACAAACTAGACATTTTGGCTTACAGTATTTAGCCGGCAACAACCTCAAAGCGGATAGTAGCGGATATTCTATTGGAAACGCCCAAAAATCTAGTTTCGTGCCAAGTGATAAGTTCAAACGTTTGCTTAGTTAAACGATTACGTTCAATAATAAATTGCGAGTAGCTTTTCCGTTGCGGTTTTTGAAACGTATTGACAGCGTAAATTTCCGGCGATTTGTCGTTCAATTACCAGCAAGCGTGCTTGTATTTTGCACTTCGATTTTTTTAGAGGTTACACGCAGAGTCGTGTTGACTTCTTCTCAACTGGCTCTGTAACTTTTGTCACAACGTATTCGTTAAGAGTTTTCCGTTTATTCGGTACGAACGACAACAATTTGAACACCGAAAATGTGCAGAGATCGCGATATGATTTTGCCATAGATCAACGGAATCGCCAATATAAAATAAAGAAAAAAATCAAGCTGAAGTAAATAGTGCTAGAAAGTGCACAAAGTACGTGAGAAAGACGCTAAGCGTTTAACAAAAACCTAATCTAAAAAAAAGTGCCACAAATTGTAATTACTACCAAAAAATTTAAATATACGAAATTCTCCAACATTAGCTGCGCGGAGCAGTTAGAATCGAATTAAAGCTTTTAGTTGCTACCAGCTACTACCATCATCGATATCGATAACAAGCACTCATCATTTACGTTGCATAACATACGTATCGGGTACGCGCAATCTATGCACGTACAATTTTTCACAGTGTAACTGCCAATACGGAGTTTAACGTACGCGCTTCAGAAATAAATTTTAGCAATGTGACTGTTTGGCGTCGGTTTTTTGTGTAACTGAGAAACTACAATTGTTGCGTGTAATCGATTTATCGTTCGATCGGTGTGTGTTTTGCCATTACTATCTACAGGCGTGTGATTCTAGTTTGTGGAATAACAGTTTAATTGTGTTGAATATTGCGTGTGGCGAAAACAAAAAATTATAACAGAAATATCAAAGAAAATATTGTGAAACAAGTCAAATACACACTGAGCTATTCAGTTTGTGCATCGTCAGTTAAACAGAGAGAGAGAGAGAGAGAGAGAGAGAGCGAGAGCGAAAGTGAGACAACAAAAATCATATAAATAATAAATTTTGCATAACAATTTCGTTTGCTACTGTCAAACGGATAACTGTAACAGGGCAAGGATTAAAGGAAAAAGCGGCAAGATTGAAGAATTTGCGAGGAACTTTTGGAAGTCTATTAAGGCTTGCGTTGTAAGTATATACACATTTCTCTTTTGTAGTAAACTTTTATAAAAATAATAACTTTAAAATACTCGCATGCAAAATGAAATGGAAATATTAAAATTAACAAGAAACCGGATTACTTTATATTTTGGTAAAAAGTAATTGAGATCTACTATGTAAATATTCGTAGATAAAAAATACTTCATTTTTTTGATTAACTTAAGGTGACTTAAAAAGTCACGTGCAAAGACCTCTAAAAATAACGGAGCATCAAAAATAAAATTTTGAAAAAATGTCACTTACTTTTTTCGCAATTGGGGCTTGTTATGATAAAATTTGTTTTTTTGTAGACTGCTATTTAAATATCTGAAGACAAAAAAAACATCATTTTTTTATTGATTTAAAGTGACTTAGAAAATTATTTGCAAATATGTCTAAAAATGAAGAACCATCATAACAAAATTTTGAAAAAATTTCATTAATTTTTTTTTGAGGTTAGGTCTTGTTTTGATAAAATGTGTTTTTCGTAGACTGAAGTCCTATACGAAAGTGTTTTAAATTACTAAAGCTTTTCTTATTACCTTTTTATATACTGCAATTAAAATCTAACATCCCCCCTTCAGAACCTCGTTTGTAATCGGTCACGTATGCAGATTGACTCCCTTTATTTGAAGTAGTATTATTCTTGACACTAATTAGACTACGGCGCCACCTACCGTGTCAAAACATTTTTTTTTTTTTTTTGACAACAAATTTGTCTATGTTGTGAATTTGAGTCATTGAGTCAATTTGCGAAAACTCGATTACTGTGCCAGTTATCGTGTCTAAATATTTTTGATTTTCTTTGCTGGGATCAAAACTAGTGTTTTTGTGAATATGGCGCCACCTATCTGGATTTTACTATACTATACTATTTATACTACTAGCCTACGTCTCACAAAAATAGTCACAGCCGTTCTCTAGTTTGCGAAGAGCAAACACGGCTTTCAAAGTTAAAATATACTATATAATTTTTGTATAGATACAAATTTTAATTTACACAAAATTAATAAACTAGTACTCCATAAAAACAAAACGTGTTCTGACGCTGGGTAGCAGTAGCTATTTAAAAACAATGCACGACAATACTGTGGTCGTTATATTTCTATTTTCTAATTTGACGGCAAAATAATGCAAAGGATTTTGTTCTAATTAGAAGAGAAAATATTTTCTATTTCAAAATTAGCGCAAGTGAATGCTTCAGAAAAGTATGGCAATAAAAAAAGGGTTTTGTAATTATTTTCGTGCAAAATACTCAAATACTAAAGGCATTGTCGTGCCGCATGCCACAAGCCCTTCTAGAGTTTTTCGACAAATTATTATATTTAGATAGGACTGATTGTTGGAACTATTAAAACGCGTTTTTTCCAGAAATTTCATTTGTGGTTTACAAAAGATAATTATTTTAGCTACCTGGATTTATTTGCTTAGAGATCGAGTTTTGAGACTAGAAGCTGAAGTGGTCTTCGAATCAGCCTGAAACCGGCTGATGCTTTCGATTATTTTATATATAATGAAAACTTTTCTATTGTTAACATTCTTAATAAATTGGCAATAATTTTTGAGCTTACAGTCAGTATGTTATTCGAAAAGTTTTTTAAAAACAACAACATCCTAAACTTGCTAGGGCTAGTAAGACTGTCAGATGCGGATAGTTCGGAGGTAAGATCTATCTTTACTTTTGATTGTATTCCAGTGTTTGAATGTTGCTATGTTTTGACCATAATAAAATTCAACTATAACTCTTATTTTGCTCCCTAATTAATTATAGCCTGTTTTTGTGACGATAAATCAACACGGGTGTTTTCCAATAAGATATAAATACAATGTAGGGGTTTGTCTTACAAATATAAATATTCTATACATCTGGTATCTGAACTGTGTATAGTGATTATTTTTTATAAAATTCTTCATTTTTTCTATATTATATCTTTTGTTAAAAAAACTATATCGCATTCTTCACTAACAAACCATATAAATCGAAGTTTTAAATTTTCCACAAAATTTATAAATATTAAGAGAACAAAAAATTACACTGAAGATAGCACAACGCAGAAACTGGTTTGCCTCCAAACCAAACTTGACAAGGGATGACGGAAAATCGTTCCAATATACATACATTATTTTTTCACCCCGGAAAAACAGAAGATAAATAAATCCTAATTCCCTCCTCATACCCGCAATATATGAACTGTTATTTTTTTATTTATTTATGTGCTCTCTTCTATATTACATTTCGTCCAATTTAATTGTGCTTTATAACTTTAAATGGAATTTTTATACAAAGTGTGGTAGTAGCTTCGGAGTTAACACGACTCTTTTCATAGAATTTTAGCGAAAGAGTTTTTGTAGTTATTAAAATATTACGTAGCTACGAAGGTACAAACAAAAGTTGCATGAAAGAAGAATTCAAAAATTATTTAAAATTTTTTATTTCTTTATCCAATATTTTTGATCTTTCGCACTTAATCTACCATAACCGCATTAATTATCTCTGTGTAGCTACCAAAGACTTTCCTTTTAAATTTGTCTTTGGCCTTCGCGGGGTTAAAAAGTACGATAAAACTATTTGTCTTATCATCAAAAGTGTGAGCTGGCACATTCTCATATCGATTTTTTTTTCTATTTTCCAAGAAATTTTCGAACAGATTTATTCCTGCATTGTAGATAAATAATTTCGCAATTTCTATGACATTCAAGCCCCATTCACTAGCAATTTTTTAGCTGTTTTATAAGTGTGGATCTTCGTCAATTTTTACCCTCACTAGGACCACATTTGTGTCGTCGGCCAAGGCACGTCCTCTACGGAAAAATGCCCAGACAGCATACAGCTTTGATGTTGCCTGCAACTGGTTTAAGACAATGGAGTTTTCGTTTCATATGTGGTTTGAAATTTATTGAATACTTCCGCGGGCATAAGTTGACGTCGAAAATACAAAATATCATCAATTTACCGAATTTTTGTTTAACACTTTTTTACAAGCCAAATTTTCTCCATTTTCAATAGCAACTTGCCTTGAACTAAGGGCAATACATGTACGGAGTTTCAGCGAAATATCGCACTGAAGAAAGAGCAGATGAGTTGGCAATTAAATACTGCTATAAATATCTCTATGACTACATATTTTGTTAAGCTATTAGCAGTAATTGTTGTCTCATAAACTGATTGATTTTGAGTTCAAAGTGTCCACCATCGATGGACGATGTTTGAATAGCATCGATGGTTTGGGTCCCATCTTCGATTTTTTCGCTTCGCTGTATTCCTGCCATTCGATATTTTCAATTTGCATGAAAAAATTCCCACACCTAATGACAGTATTCGATTTATCCATAGCGACAGCGCGCTGACAAAAAAAAAATTCCAAAAATAAGTGAATTCCAAAAGTTTAAAAATTATTGATAAAAAAGAGTGAATTGATTAAATACGCCGTGTTCAATGGCATCATCGGAATCAAATACTGTAAATAAGTATAAGATTTAAAAGAAGTGACCTAAAAATATTGCGAATTCAAGGAAGCTCAAATTCCAAGCACACCAAGGATTGTATATTTGTTAGAATAAATTGTTGATTTTGGAATTTACTTTTATTTTATGAGCATGCGCCGAAAAGATTCGGCAGAAAACTTTAAAATTGTTTGTACGAAATGTCCCCAACATGCGCGATACTTTCAAAAGTTGCCAATAAATATTTGCCCACAGCGACCACCTTGGTGTGTTTGGGGAGGCTGTTTTCTAAGCCTGAACAAATAGTTTTTAATAACAGAAATTGCTAAGATGGCAAAGTTGTGCCTAAACTAGTATTTTTTTTTAATTCCTTAATCAACCCTTTGGGTGACTGGTACTGATTAATGACCACAACTTAAAAAGTTACATGCAATGCTATCTCAATTTAATTTACAAAATTTAATAAATTATTTCACAATTTTAATTCATAAACATCTTTTTTTTTTGTAATGAGAACTTATTTTTGATATTTTTATGAAAGTGAAGAACGATGATTTTACAGCGATGTTTTTATACCATCGATGATATCTTCTGATGTTTTTTTTCGATAGCAGACATCGATGCGCAGCCCTAGTCCATACTTACTCTCCACTATACTTAAATTTCTTGATATTTTTTTGGCCGTAAAGTAGTGAAATGAATGTTCCATACGGAGTTTTATGTTAGAAGTTCTAGTATATAATTAGTATAGTAAAAAATTTATTTCTTTCAGCTAGTTGCAAATAGAAAAAAAGGTGATCTGTTTCCGTCCAAAAGTTTGGAACAAAACGGATGCGTATATTTATAACTTTGCCGTGCCACTTAACGATCTCTCAAGAATCTAAAACACTTTCATTTTAAATAATCAATAAACTTAATACATAACTAGTTTCAAATTTTGTACTCTTTAATCAAACTTGTGGTATGTAGTTTGATTCTATTTTAAGAGACTTTATCAATTCGGTTATTTGTTATCTATTTCAAAAAGTTTTAAGTTAGCACAGAAATATCTGCGATGTTGGAGGTTTATGCCTAACGAGTACTAAATAACAAATATTGAGTAATAATAGGTTTACTTTATCTTATCAGGTGTCATGAAAAAAATAATTACTCAAACGCTTTTCTTAACACGAAACCCACAAAATGTTGGGTGATATTTGAAAACAACAGTTGCTAATAAGTTAAGTAGCCGAATAGCGTAACATTTCATCTATTACAATAAGGTGTTAAACTACCGGCAAAATAATATCGTAATGTACACAATTTGCGCAACGATATTTCCATGAGAATTTTGCTACCATCTCTCTCCTTTATCAAATAGTTGTATTTGTTCCATTTCTTCTTCTTATCGCTAACAACTTTACTACGCTAAATATTATTTTAGGTGGCAAATATTTTTATTTATACGTTTGTTGTGTTTTTTTTTATTTTATTTGTTCAATAAACAATTAGTAAAACAAGCATTGTGACACAGATGCTTGTCGTAGACAATTTTTTATGGGCCGTGCCTTTATTTACTTTTGACAAACAAGCTTGCAAATAAACTGAAGTGCTTTTAACTCAATTACGTGTGTATCTTAAATGCTAGACAAGTGTTGTAGCAAATCAAAAATCTAATTTGCTTGACTTAATTGCGGCAATAGTAAAAAATTTTTCAAACGTATTGCGTGGGTAGGTATGAAACTTTCACTTGGAAGTAGTATCGAAATAAAGTACCAAATCAGCTAAAAAAACATCGGATCTAAAGTTTCGATACCAAATCCGTACGGGTAATTCGTATGAAATAAATTAAATTTAATTTTTTTAAGTCATAGTTAACCGTCCCCTGTGGATCCTAAACTCTGAATAATAAAAGTTAGTAAGGTAGGAACTGAAATTTTATATTTAACGATGAATAGAATTTTATCACGGATAATATAATGGGACAGATTCCAAAAAAGTTCACCGCGCTTAAGAAACCAATTACTCATAAAATATTTTAGCGAAAAAACTGTTTTTTTTATACTTCCCAAAAATACAAGTTTTTCCAAATGTTTACCCATATCATATTAAGTGCTTTAAACTGGAATAATTTCTCTAGTTGTACACCTACTTTTCTTTAGACTAACT
Organism: Anomoia purmunda; assembly: GCA_951828415.1. NCBI lineage: Eukaryota > Metazoa > Arthropoda > Insecta > Diptera > Tephritidae > Anomoia > Anomoia purmunda. The sequence goes on from OX639997.1 coordinate 51,959,066, forward strand.
GCGAAGAAGACGTTAATATTTTCTGTTCTGTGCTACTTTAAATATTTTAGCGTTTTCTAAGAATTTTAAGTTTTTTCAGAGATCCAAAATAATAATCATTTGACCGTTGAGTTTTAAAAATGTCATCTTAATTTTGATAAGAATTATATAAGTTCTTTGATAATAATTATGAGTCAGATAAATTTTTCAAGTCTCTCTAATTATTATTTTGAAATTTATATTATAAAGGGCTTTTCATAAAAATTTCGAGGAAGAACAGTTTTTTAAATCAACAGTAACTGCTATTTTGAGACTAATATTATAAAAGCTTTTCCGTAATAAATATCAGCGAGATACATTTCTTTGCCTCGTTCAAAGACTTTTATTTTGAGATCTACATACATATATTATAAAAGTCATTGCATAATAATTATGACTAAGACAACTTTTTTAAAATTTTAAAGACGGACATTTTTTAAGAACCCAAATAGTACCGAAACAGTCCAGAAGTAATTCCGAACTATTGTAGGTTCGACCTAAATCCGAAATTCCTAAGAAAGCCCCGTCCTTCATGACTTGAAAAAGTTAATCTCGCTGATAATTATTATGAGAAGACTTTTATAATATAAGTGTTTCAATAATAATTATAGATTACTCGAAAAATGTGTATCTTTCTATAACTCTTTTCTCTTATAATAAAGGGGGTTTCAATAGGGACGCTACAAAAGTTTTTTTTTAAATAAAACAAAAACGGTATATGAATTAAATTCTTTATTCCTGTGAAAGTACATTCGATGCCATTATGTATGGAACTCGATTTCTTTTGCATGGGCACCACCGGCACGCTTGCAGAAGTCCAGACGCTGAACCCAATTATCGACGAGTTTCAAGCATTAATCGGCCGATACTGCGCTGCAGCTGAAGTTCATCAATCGTCGCTGGCTTGTTGGCATAGGCCATAGACTTGACGTAGCCCCACAGGAAATAGTCTAACGGCGTCAAATCGCACGACCGTGGCGGCCAATTGGTTGGGCCATTTCGTGAGATAACACGTTCACCAAACTTGGTTTTCAATAAATCGATTGTGACATTCGCTGTGTGGCTTGTGGCGCCGTCCTGTTGGAACCACATATTGCCCATGTCCATATCATCCAATTCGGGCCAAAAATATTCGGTTATTATTGAGCGGTAGCGATTCCCATTCACAGTAACGTATCGGTCTTGATCATCACGGATGAAGTACGGCCCAATGACGCCGCCGGCCCATAAAACGCACCAAACCGTAATTTTTTCGGTACGCAATGTTGACTCATGGAGTACGTGTGGATAGCTAGCTGCCTGTCCAATAACGGATATTTTGCTTATTGACGAAGCCATTCAGCCACAAATGACGACGACCATAAATTGGACGTAGCGCTCCTAAAGTTGAGGCCATTGGCTCCGAATTACGGTAGTAAATTTTAATAATTTCGACTCGTTGTTAGATCGCATATCTTTCCATAATGAAATGGCAAACCTTACTGAAGAGAAATGTCAAAAGAGCGGGAAAAAATATGGCGTCGTTTGCTGTCACTATCGGTCTACTTTTGTAGCGTCTCTATTGAAAAACCCGTTAGTTATGTCTCTGGTTTTTGTTTTGTCTTGTAATCAATTCTATTCCTTCCCTTATTTGTTCATTTGCTTCAAAACTAAAGTTAATCTCCTCTTAGTAATGTCAACTAATAATTTTAGCGCGAAGATTAATACAGTTACTCAGTGACTTTTATATCGGGTCTGCATTATATAGACTTCGCCGCCTCTCCGCGCTTTTCGCTGGCAATTAAAAAGCCACAAAGCAGCGTCCTATTCATATTAAAAATAACGGTGGAGGAAAAATTTCCGAAACAAAATTTACCTTAGTATCGGTTTTCGATATGAGTATTTTGTTTATTTTTTGATACCTACTCAATACTCAAAAGTTTCGATAACAAAACTACTTGGTATCGGACAAAAAGTATCGAGTTTGTGCTGTATGTCCACGTATTTTTTCATCCCTGGGCGTAGGTCAATGTAGAGAAGGAGTGTCTTATCAAATAGAAAAATAAATAATGTATGAATTGCCTTCAATAAAAAGATCTTTTGATAGTGCCATAATAAATAAATAAAGAAGTAAACCGCAAAGAAATCACGTTATCGAAAAAAAAAAAATTTCTTTTGTGGTTATTACTTTATGAATACTTTTAAGTGTTTGTTTAGTGATTAGAAATGAAGTCTTATGTAATTATTTTGCTTTCACAATGCCATTTAGCTGGCGTTATTATTTGCCATTTCTCGCTGACTACGTCATATTTTCTTGAGGGTTCAAGAATTCAGCCTAATTTCTTCTTTTTTTTTTGTAAGCCGAAAAATTTTCGTAGGAAATACCTTTTAATTAAATCAGATATACTACTTCTGCTAGGACCGGAGAACTTTCGGCTTTAACACCGCATTGTGTTACTTTTATTTAAAGTTTTAATTGCGCACTTAGGAAACATATTCTATGACCGAACTGATGTAAAATATTCAAAATAGGTATACCAATTTTTGCAATTTCTCAGTTCTAGAAGCAGCAAGTGCCCATATAGTTTCGTTAAAATCGTTTCAGCCGTTTCGAAAATCATCTAGACTAGACACAGACAGACAGAGAAATTAATTAAATTAATAATATATTTTCTGAATTTGAATTTAAATCCGACCATAATTTGAGGAGGTTTTCTGATAATATTGACTGCGGCGGCATCTAACGGATATATTTATTGCATGAGTCTTTCTTAGCACGTTATTAACAATTTTTCCAAATATCCCGAATACAGCGCCAACCGCGTATTTATAAAAAATGCGACAGGTATCATATTTAATCTAGGATTCGCTTCATATTCGAAATATGTATGTATGTACATATAAATAAGGGCAAAGGGAATATGTTGGCCCACTCTTGACTTAGATTTATTATTATTTCGTTTTACTTACGATTTTTCAAAGTTTCTTCATTGTTTTTTACTTAATAGGATTTTCTTCTAAATGTAAACCCAAATGTATCAGGGACCGAAAATAACAGTTATTTCTGAAAATTGTCAATCAAATATTTAGTATGAAGGAAATGTTCAAAAACCAAGTATAATATACCAGTCGAATTCTTATTTCGCCGAAAATCAAATTCTAGAATAATTTTTTTTTACAATTTCTATGCTAAATGTAAATAAAATAACAATCATTTTTGATAACTGTTATTTGGGTTGTTAGAGAACCACAAAATTATATATTATTGATAATATTTTCTTCAAAAAACTAAAATGACTTTTATATTTTTTTTGCAATTTTTATGCTAAATTTAAAAAAAATAACAGTGATTTTTGATTTTTATTTTATAAATCCGAAATATCAAATATTTCTAATTTTTATTTTACAAATCGAAAATAGCAGTTATTTATAATTTTTATTTTATAAATCATACATATAACAGTTATTTAGGTTGTTAGAGAACCACAAAATTATATATTATTGATAGTATTTTCGGCAAACAAATAAAAGGACTTTTATTAGTACGACTTAAAAAATAAAAGTCGGTGACTGATTTATATTGATGACTTTTATAAATAAAAATCGTAAATAACTGTTATTTTTGATTTATAAAATAAAGATCATAAATAACAGTTACTTTTGATTCGTAAAATAAAAATCGAAAATAATTGTTATTTTTGATTTGTAAAATAAAAATCGAAAATAACTGTTATTTATGATTTTTACAATAAAAATTAAAATATAATTGTTATTTTGGATTTATAAAATAAAAGTCGAAAAAAAAACTTTTGCTTAATGAGTAATTAAATAAAAGTTACAAGTAATCGTTAAAGAGTGATTTTTATAATATAAATTGTATTTGTACGGTCCGCGACTTGTATTTGATTTTGTAGGGAAAAAACATTAAAATGAGTAATTGTCTATGGATTGAAATTTCCTCTGCGGTACAACGGAGCGGACCGTGGCAAAGCTACAAAGTATTACTTATCTAATTTGTATTTAATTTAAAAATATTTTTCATATCAGCTCAAAATTGTTTATAACAAAACTGATGCAGAAATTGCAAAGCTCTGCGTTATCAAAAATTCCGATAGTTTGGCAAAAACCACAAACAATTAATATTCCACAAATTCAAGAAGCTAAAGTGATTTAAGCTTTATAGAAATTTACAAAAATGTATTCACTGCAATTTACATAGACTTATGAAAATACATTAGATAGGTTCGTTACATTTTTTTTTCAATAGAATTTGGATAGGGCAAAGTGATAGTATCAGAAAAATTTGTTTTTTACTATGCTTCATTTTTTTTGCAAATTGTTTTAAAATTTTCAAAGTTCCTTATCCAAATTCGTTTTAATTTGGACAAAATGTATTTAGTACACACTGTAAAGATATCAGATAGTTATAAAAGAGAAAAAAATTATCGACCAAGCATAATGCAAAAATCTGTGGCCATAAGCGAAATGAAACAACACTTGTCGCATTCTTCGAATGACATTTAAACTTAGTCACAGTTACTGGAAGTTATTGTTTTGCTTGTTGTTTAATATCGTGACACTACCTTGACCATATTGCAGAAATTTACAACAAAATGCATACCTACTTACAACACGTACATGAAAGAAGCGCAAATTGTAGCAACAAAACGTACATGGAAATTTTTGTGGCAGCTCACAAAAACACCTGCAAAAATAAATGCACTCATATATTACATACAGAGTTATGTATGTATATCGAAACATACGATTACTACGTACATACATACCTATGTACATGGATATGTAAAGATTTGTGTTTTTTATATATTGCACTCGTATTACTATGTACAGTGGCTCGAAGCGAAATTCGTACAGTGATTATTTTTTTATATTCACAAGTTTTAAGTTTTTTTGGATAGAAATATAGTTCATTATGTAACATAAACCAATATAAATCATAATTTTAAACTTTATACAAAATTTAAAAATTAAAAAAAAAATGCCAACGAAATTTAAAAAAATTCAATCAGAATGGTTGGACATTTCGGAAGATGCAGCTTTGTAGCCACTTTAGTTTTACGAGCATACTAATAAAATATAATTTTTAATTGGCTAAAAATTACCGTTGATTTTTGGCAATTTATTTCCGAAGGGTGGATGGTGTGGCAGAGTTTCTTCCGCGTAACTCATGAATGATATTAATTTTTATATAGCAGCATATATGTAACACTACTAACAAAAAAAAAAAATTGCCTAAAACCAACGGTATTTTAAGAAAATGAAAGAAACTGTGCAACACCACCAGTAAAAAAAAATCCCAAAAATTCACGATAATTTTTAGCTACATGCAACTTGCACCTTATTATACTAAAATTGTCCACAAAACTGCGTACTCGAAAAGTTTCTCAAAATTCTTATTGAAATTATTGGAAAATTGATGACATATTTTTGTTTTGAAATTTGTTGAATTTTTGTGCATTTCGCGTCAAATAGTAAAAACTATATTTCTATAAACAATCAATAAAAAAAATTGCATGAAAAACAGTGTAAATATTAAAGAACAAAAAATTACTGTACACATTTCGCCTTGACCCACTGTATGTAATTGTATACGAATTCAAGTGTGAACTCAGCGAATTTTCAGCGCAGTTATGGATACAAAGTGCTAAAAAAAATTGTATACAAAATGTGCTTGTTACAAAATTCTTTAATAATGAAATTACGATATTTTGAATTTGCATTATTTTGACTCTAATAGAGCTCTTGCTTAAAATCGACTATCCGACTATTCGATTACTGGATTAGTAGCTTCTTTGTGCTTGTTTGTTTTTGCAAATCTATAAGCTTTTTGTTCGGCATGTACATAGTTTTGCTTTTTAGGTTTGCTCATCCCTTATTATAATTATTTTTATTTTTGGCCTTATTTTTTATGAATCGTCTGTATAATTTATAGAGCTTGTGGCCAGGTCTGTATTAGGAATAAAAAATTAAAAAAAAGTCAAATCAATTTAAAGTGCTTTTGAATGCGATGAACTTGCCTCCGATCATAGCTAAAGGCTTTTCACAAAGAGCAGTAGCCGACCTAAGTTCTCTCAGCGCTTACCACGAATATTTACACAACCTTCAGCCTCATTACATATTACTTGAAAAAAGAGTGATTTCATCCATTTTAAATTATATTATAAATAATACAAAAAACTCAAGTAAACTATTTCATTTGACAAATTTGGCGACAAAGTAAAACTCCTACTTTGTGGGGCAAGCAGCTTATCTAAGGTATCAATGATCCAATAAAATTGTTCGATCTTTCCGTACCGATGTCGATGCGGAGTGAATGATTTGACCCGTTTTAAATAGAATGCATTTTTTTCAAAGGCAAGACTAAATCAAACCTCAGTTTCTGATACATTTCCTTTTCTTTTACTTGACTGTCCAGTCATTCTTTGTAAATGAACATTGAGGAAAGGAAAAAATACATTTGAAAAGATTTATATTATTTCTTCGAAACTGAATTAGGGTAAAAAGTGATAGTTCTTAATAATTAAAAAAGATGTCAACGAATCTCAATTCGTTGTTCGATGCGTTGGGCCACAGAACATTCGTAAATTTCTTCTTTGCAAAACGCTGGTACCAAAGACTGCATTTCAAATGCGGGAAACCTTGGGGCTGCTTTCATCAGCAGTGGTTCAAGCGCTAACACTTTTCTCAATTAATTCCGATGCGGCATTCCTTGATAGACTCTTTTATGAGTTTTTGATATTCATTTTTATTAGCTGGTCCTTTTTCAGTTTTTGTTTTACTATGATGGCATTTCGTCTTCTCAAATCGTTTGATAGCTAATTGGGCTGTAGACGCCGTACATCAAACTAATTTGGCAATCTTAATCTGATAACAAAGCTCTCTTTTTTAGTCACTTCAGTTGAAAGTTTTATTTATATTAATTTTTTAATTTCACACAGAAAATTTTCCAGACATTGTTTTATAAATTAGTTCTATCAAAATATAAACTCTTAGTACTTTTTGAAAAATTATAAGTCTCTGATTTTTGGGCAAAAAAGTGCTTTGGGTTTTATAGCATGGAATTTATTGCCGTAATAAAAGTTTCAATATATTTACAATTTGCTAAAAGCAATGATCACTTCGTTAGCGGCATTTTATATTACTTATATTTAGCGGAGTGTTTAATACTTTTTCCAAGGCTGTATGCATCTGATATTTTATACATATTGAACAATTCTTTCCCTACTTCCCAATTTAGACTGCAGTGAATAACAAAATCGTTGCGAACTTAAGGAATGGGGAAATAATTGTTCTCTGTGCTTTGAGGAGGCGACAATATCGAACACATTTCAGAGCAAAATTGTATCAAGCGTTTATTCTGAGCAACTAGGATTCAATAAATTTTTCCATCTAAGAGACCCTTGTAGTGTCTTCCAAACCCAGGTAGTGGCAATAAAAGAGGCTATTGAAAGAAACTAAAATAATACATGTAACAATATCTCAATCTACTCAGTAAGTCAAGCAGCTCTGGAATCGCTCAACTTTGTCAAAGGCACATCCAAAACAATGGCTGACTGCCATAGATCCCTCAACCAGACCTGGTATGAGTGTTTGGGCACAGTAAAAGTTCTTTCTTTATTCTTTTGCCATACTGGAAAGGTTTGGTTAGACGGTAGTGCAAATAGAGCATATGAATAGCACATTATAACTGAAGAAAGTCAACGACCACCATAAACGATAAAATGTTTGATATGAAAAAAATTATTTTTGCTCACTCCTTAGTTTGATTGTTTGACAAACAATTTTGCCACTATGACCGCACACGAACTACTTGGAGGCCACAGCAAATATTGAGCGGCTCAAAAGATTATCATACATCAACCTAAAGCTGTCAAATTCAATCATCGTTAAAGTCGACTAAGTGTGTGTGTGTGTGTGTGTGTGTGTGTTGAGAACAGCAGTAAAGCTACGCAAGTTGTCAACAGTTGGTTACGCATACGCAGCGGTGTCACAAAAACAGTGGACACGTGTCGGAATCAATAATTCATTACTCCGTACACTTACCTCACTCATATCGTTCGCAGATGGATAAAATGGCAAATAGTAGATGCGTACATTTATGTACATCTATCTACTGTCTGACCTTTTAAGTTCTTTCTTTTCTCCACTTGCTTAATTTATAAGCCACTTATGTTTATATAGAGTATATATGAATGTATTTTGAATATCTGCCTATGTACTTCCAAGTAAAATGCGCCTAAAAACACGCAACAGTTATTGCTAGATAGAAATTGCGCGGCCATCATAGTGAATGTCTTGCCATTACACCTGCTATGCCGCCATATAAAACGTATGCATGCATGTATGTAGTACATTAGGGTGCCTCACCAAAATAAGTTTCGGGTGCAGCGCCGCAATTATAAAACTTATTATGATTTAATACCTTCACCAAAATATTTCGGAAAGATATTAAGACTTAAGTGAGCCAGATTGCTTTGAAAATACCCTAAAGAATGAGTTTTTTTTTATTATTAACTAGTTTTTTGGAATATATATATTTTTAAATCCTTTCAGACGATAAACAGTTGAATTTTAAAAGGTCTACACATGAATATTAATTTTTTTTTAATTAGAAAGATTCGAAAAGTACTGCGCCTTCAAATGTCGCACCTGCCACTGCACAAGGTTCCAGCAGGTAACAGATTGAAAAGTTTGTTTAGCGGATGTCACATCTGCTTCAGTCATTTTTATCGTTAAATGTTAAATCAAGTTTTTATAATTAATGAAATATGTGAAAATCTATACAACTTCGCAATGCTATTCCCATGCAAGGGGCTCGCAAGACCTGGCGAGTCCCCTGTTATAATATTGATATTTTTAATACTGTTTTACGGCTTTGGTTTAAGACAAACTTCAAAACTTCACCTAAAACTTGACATTGTATGCCGATCGTTCATCTTAAGTATTTTTATGTTAACCTTTCTAACTACAACTGTTCTATCATCTTAGGCTGTTTTTTTTTAAATCATATTTGTAAAAATTATGTTGATTTATAAAGAATACTCGCTTTTTGAAGGTATTTTCATGTCTTTTCAGCATCACGTGAGAACGGCTGAACCAATTTGGTTCATTTTTTAATAATATTAATAATAATAATATTTACTGTGGCCCGGTAGGTGTCGCTGTCGTCGATATATAATTAGTATATATAGTTAGTAGTATAGTAAAAGTTGTATTTATTGGTCGATTTGGTTTGCACTTTCAATGTGGATTGACTATGAAAAGCGAAAAGTACTTGCATAGACCCGCTAGGTGACGCTGGAGTAGAGATATTTCGCAAAATTGTAAAGGGTGTTTCAATAGGGACGCTACAAAAGTAGACCGATAGTGACTGCAAACGATGCCATATTTTTTCCCGCTCTTTTGACATTTCTCTTCAGTAAGGTTTGCCATTTCATCATGGAAAGATATTCGATCTAACAACGAGTCGAAATTATTAAAATTTAATACCGAAATTCGGAGTCAATGGCCTCAACTTTAAGAGCGCTACGTCCAATTTATGGTCGTCGTCATTTCTGGCTGAATGGCTTCGTTAATAAGCAAAATATGCGTTATTGGACAGGCAGCTAGCTATCCTCACGTACTCCATGAGTCAACATTGCATCCCGAAAAAATTACGGTTTGGCGCGGTTTATGGGCCGGCGGCGTCATTGGGCCGCACTTCTTCCGTGATGATCAAGACCGGCACGTTACTGTGAATGGGAATCGCTACCGCTCAATGATAACCGAATATTTTTGGCCCGAATTGGATGATATGGACATGGACAATATGTGGCTCCAACAGGACGGCGCCACAAGCCACACAGCGAATGTCACAATCGATTTATTGAAAACCAAGTTTGGTGAACGTGTTATCTCACGAATCGGCCCAGCCAATTGGCCGTCTCGGTCGTGGGATTTGACGCCGTTAGACTATTTCTTGTGGGGCTACGTCAAGTCTATGGTCTATGCCAACAAGCCAGCGACGATTGATGAACTTCGTACGAATATCGAACGTGAAATTGCAGCAGTATCGGCCGATTTATGCTTGACAACCGTCGAAAATTGGGCTCAGCGTCTGGACTTCTGCAAGCGTGCCCGTTGTGCCCATGCAAAAAAAAATCCAGTTCCATACATAATGGCATCGAATGTACTTTCACAGGAATAAAGAATTTAATTCATATCCCAAACCGTTTTTGTTTTATTTAAAAAAAAAACTTTTGTGCGTTCCTATTGCAAGACCCGATATTTATGGGCATATTTGGTTCCTATTCGTATTTTTGGGGAAAGTAGAATCGGTAGTTGATGGATATGAATTATTTTCATTATTAATTAACTCGAGAGATGGCTCTAGAGTCGAGATAATGCCTAAATTAATTTTTTGGTTGGGCTACTTGGTGCGTAAAATTATCAGTTTTCTTTGTTTCTTTTTTCCAAGCATTGCCGAAGCAAAAACTTGTAGATTTGATCGAAAAACTGATATAGTTTATAACAACAAATTTTTAATTTTAAGTACCTCGGCAGGAGCAGGCAAAGAGTGCTTATCACTTAATAGACGTGTAAGAAGACAAATACTGCATCAAATATTCATCTCGCTGTCTTCCGTTAAAACGCTACAACCGATAACAGTACACACAAATCTGTTGTTATTGGATCCACGAGCATTGTGTGCTCGCATTATAAAGCAATGCAATTCAAGAATGAAGCTCCTCTGTGTTGTGCAAGTGGAAAAGTTAAATTTTTATCCTTGGTACCTTGGACACCAGAGCCATTGAGTTCAATAGTCTCCAAGTACTTCTTGGAACAAATAAATAAATACAACGATTGCTTTGAAATGACGTACTTTGATGCAGCCAATATAATTCAATATAACTTCATGCCTACTTTTAAGGTAATTAGAACAAAATTATTGCTCACATCTTCGACACTTCCAGAACGTATTCATCATCGCCATTATTATTACATGCTACAGACCTTGGGTATACCACCGTGCAGGTTCACTACAGCCACTGCCGAAAACATACCATAAATTTTTACAGATTTATTTCATGGGCGATTCCCAACAAGAAGTAGAACACCAGTGAGCTCACCTTTTTTATCAACATAACAAATTTATTTCATTGTTTAAAACCGCAGTAAACCAGATGCCATCCGATAGCCACAAAATTATAATCAGAGCTGTGGGTGAACACGCAAGATGTTTCGATGCACCAACAATTAACGGTGTCGCCATTATTGTAGTTGGGGAACATTTCTAATTCCGTGATATATTTTTTTCTCATATTTATATTTTCCATAAGATTACAAAAGTTTACTCTAACTTGCAAAAGAACACAGAAAAAATTTATAAAACTTGGTGCAGAGCAACGTCTGTGCGATCACAAAATTCTTAATATTTTGACGAAATATTTTGGTAAAGTCTTCTGATAAAATAAATTGATAAACAGAACCAGCTGTCAAGTGACAGCTATCCCTATCGAAAGTTTCATCAGTCTAAAAAAAACACCCGTTACATATACATATGTACCTACTATGTACTTGCATAGCTTCACTATTAACACTTCTGCGACAAAGCCTTCTAGTTCAAAAATATTAAATAAAATTCTCAAAAGCTCACAAGTATCGCAAAATTAAAAAAAAAAACGATAAATATTTTATCAGCACACTCAACAAATTCCATGCCCTACCTTAATACCTTTCTCACATTTCATTTCGTTGTCTATTTACTTTCACGCACTGAGTTTACTGCACTAAAACGGTTTTATAATTTACCGATTATGTAATTTGAAAGGCAAATACTACACTTTCTACCCACTATTTATTTAGTAGGTGGTAAATAATTCAAATGTGTTTGTATTTTTGTAACTCAAGCCAATTACTTTTGTTGCGTGCTTCTAAGCTTCGTCGTTTGTACATTGCGCCTTCACTACCTCTACTTTCGTACAAAATGTAAATTAAATGCAGACAAAAAACAAACACGTGAGTTTTGTAATTACATACATTTGAAGCATTTGTTTTTTGAAATAATGTCATTTCCCAATAATTTACTTGTAGCTCAACGCTTGTATGAATTTCGTTGAGTGTTTGTGCATACAGTTATGCGCAAAATAATAGGAACATGACATTTCTACCAGTTTTGGATATTCTTCAATTTCGTGTCACGTGTTTTGGTCGAACTCTTCCGAAACGGTTCGACCGATTTTTATAAAATTCTTTACATATATTTGGTAGGTATGAGAATATGCCGTATATGCAATGTTGCCACCTGTTTGCAAAGTTAAATTTAATAAATATACAGAAGTTATATGAAACATTCAAATATGGGCCCCGAAGGGTTCGTCTTGGAGAAGAGAAGTATCATCCATATATCTTGGAGAGAGATGCCACCTGTTTGAAAATGTCAAACTTTATAAAATTATACGCAAGTACATAAATTATTAACTTAATAAAATTATACATAAGTTATAGGAAGTAGTAAAATATGCGTGCAAGCGATTTGTTTCGCTTAGAAGAAGGTTTATAGTTAGCTATGTATATTTTTGAAGAGGGTTGCCACCTGCTTGAAAAGTTGAATTTTATTAAATTATACACAAGTACATAAAATATTAAATTATTCAAATATGGGTGTCAAACGATTCGTCTAGATACATAGCAATATTTTGGAGAGGGCTGCCACCTGTTTGAAAAGGCGAATTTAATCAAATTATACGCAAGTTATATGAAATATTAAAATATGAGTATCAAACGGTTTGCGTCGCTGAGAAGAAGGTTTATAGCTAGCTATATATTGAAGAGGGTTGCCACCTGATTGAAAAGTCGAATTTGATTAAATTATACACAAGATTCATGAAATATTAAAATATATGTAGGTGTCAAGCAGGTAATTTCGACGAGGAGAAAGTTTCTACCTACATTTAGGAGAGGGTTGCCACCTATTTGAAAAGTCGAATTTAATTAAATCATACGCAAGTTATATGAAAATTTGGTCGCCAAACGGTTTATGGGTGCCAAATTGCTCGATTCGCTGAGGAGAAGGCTTATAGCATATAGAGGATTGCCACCTGCTTGAAAAGTTAAATTAGTAATTAGTTGTAGAAAAGTTGTATGGATGTGGTGTTTGGGTTTTTTATAAAAGTCTAGTTCATAACTTAAAAAAGTTTCATCAAATTTTCGTTTGGTCGTACCCCTATTATTTTGCACATAACTGTTTGTGTTGGTTTAAGTGGCTAAATCGATTTATTGTCTGTCGTAGTGAACTGCCTTCGATAGCGGTTGTTTCGCTTTTGATTTTCGTTCACCCTTAGGTGCCACTTTTAAGTATAACTAATTAAATTATAAATGAGACATTAGTTGGTTAGCGCGTGTCTAGATATATGATTAGTTAAGATAGTAGAAAACTCAGCGTAATACATACAGTTATGTGAAAAATAATAGGAGCAGAATATTTTGACCAGTTTTTTGTTCTTTTTTTCATTCATTTTTTTTTATAAAAGTCAAGCTTATTGTGTAACAGACTCCGTATAGGTTTCGAAATTTGTAGAAAAAATAGGAAAACCTAACAAAATGTCATCATCATCTCAATTTTTTAAATGAAAATTTTTATAAAAATTCTAAGTACGAAATTTTACTGTTAGTGTAATAAAGTGCAAAATCCAATTCGATGAAAATTTCCGTGTAGAGTTTGAATTTATTTTAGTTAGCTAGTGCATTGAACTTTGTTTCTGTGTTGTCCCAGATCTTACTACGCTTTGCACTTTATGAAAAAAGAATAAATAAATCAGTAGATGTAGGGTAACTGAGCCATAAATTATGATAGTGGGTCCGGGCTTTAAAGTATACACTTGCTATGGAGTTCCAGCTTAAAGTATTTAAATATCTGATAAATTGAGATATGTAGAAGTTTAAATGCAATAGAGAGTTCGCAAAAGTTTTTCTTTACTAATTAATAATTTTATGCGTACATAACGTAATCCGACAGTCCAATTCCTAACAATATTTTCAAGCAATTTGCGATGTATTTCGGCAATAATTCGTACCATGCTTTCTTCTAGGATACCCACTGTTTACATAAACCAATAACTGCTCCAATAGCCCGAGAAAAAAGATCAACAGGCGTTGAATGTTTCCATCAAAAAGCCGATTGTTTAACGCTCTATACGACATGTGACGTAGATGAAAAAGTCTTTAGTCAACATTCCATTAATCTGAGGCACAAAGCAATTGGCAATCAGGGTTCCATAGCGATAATTCAAAGGAAAATATGTTATCTAGGATGCTATAAAAAAATCAACTATATATTATTACACTACTAATTCGACTTAAGCTAACCTTCCATAAAACCACAGCTAAGTACTCTTTTATGATTTTATATCAGAGCGTGATACCACTTCACACGCCATAGCCAAAAATAGATATGTATCTTAAATTAGCACTTGACGCACTTCAGTTATTGATTTGGTTACGCTACACATTGGTGTGAGTTGTGTGAAATAATTACTGGAAAGTCTAAAATTAAAAAAAAATTTAATATTTAATAAATAAATGAAAAAATAAATATTAAAAAATAAAATAAAAATGTAATACCAAATTCCGCGCTGTTATTTATTTACTTATTTAGTCAATGAACATATGAACATACCATTTCCAAAGTAAGGTAAGTAATAGCTAAGATTATAAGTATATTGCGTTCAAAGTACTAGAAGCATTTTTTGAATATGAAAAGTCTAGTTGGATAGATCTAGGGTTTAAATTTATGGTGATTTCGTTTCTAAGAAAAAAATATCATTCACTGCCCTCTTTTCTTTCGTGGTGTTCGATTCTAGAAATTTCACATTCAAATACGGCAAAAAATGCGCATTTTCTGCCCTGTGACGCTGTGTCAGGCTATATGGTTGCCCTGAAAATCAGCTGATATCTTAAATCGAATGTATTATATTTTCTGCCCTGTGACGCTGTGTCAGGGTATATGGTTGCCCTGAAAATCAGCTAATATCTTAAATCGAATTTATTATGAAATGCGTGTGCTAGACAAGGATAGATACTTAGTACTAATGTTTATGTGTTAATTTGAGATTTTATTTTGACGAAAAGAAAAATGCAAAAGGATGCATTTTGAGAGGCTTGGATTAAACAAGTCTTCCCTCTTCCAATGGCTGTAACAGGTATATGTAGCGATTAAAAAAGTAAATCTGAAAACGTATACAAAATTTACTTTTTTCGTTTCATGCACCACTGTGCGCTCCTGAAAATCAAATTGTTTATTGAGTGGCAAAATCTGTCATTTTAATATAGCTTATCTTGTTGTTTCAGTTACTGCTATTTGTTTTAATCAGTAGGCAATTTTTTCATTCAAGTTGCAGGAAATTGACAAAAATAAATAGGTTATCTAAAACTGAAGTGCTTAATGTTTTGTATGTACTTGTAAATGTATAGTTAAAATATACTTAATATACAGATTTTATCTGTAAAATGTCATTACGATTTCCAAAATGAATAGGCTGTCAGTCGAATGTCAGAGTAACACTTCTGCACGTCTAAAATTTCCTGTTCAGTGTAAAAAACAACTCTTTTAGCATCTTTTAAAAAAACATAATACATTTAACGAAATTTATGAATGAAAAACTAAAACAAATCGTTTTCAAAAATAATTGTTTTTTGATCTTTATTTATTGAAAAACTAGCTTTTACCTCGTTCGGATGACGTTTGACTTAAGGTTATGGATTTGAATGTAATGGAAAATGAAATAATACTTTTAATTCATTTTTTGTTCAGGTTTTTTTTTGCATTATAAAAAAAAAATCTACCTCTACTTCATAATTTCCGATTATGGTTAGTTGCTGTAACTTTTTTCTCATTGCCAACTGGGTAGTATGCCATGCCATTGGGGTTTAGTGAAACCTAATTTTTTGTTAGAAATGCCCAATGTAATCAAAAGATGTTTAGAAATCTCATTTTCACGATTTGCTTTTCTTAAGCCAACTTCCTTTGAATTCCATGCTGTCCTTTAACTTATCCAGATAATTTTATTTACTTTTTGAAGTAGGTGGCAGCCTTCTGCAAGGTATTTTCAAAATAAAGATTTCGTAAAACTCCTTCGTATAATACACATATTTCAATATTTGATTTAACTTACTATAATTTTTGTTGATTTTTGAAACTATCTCCAAAAAAGATTTTTGAAATTTAGTTTCACATATTTTTGTAAGTGTCAAACTACATTGTAAAATATCAGTTAATTTAACTGAATTGTGACTTAAGCAGATGGCAATCCTCTTTCAAAAAAATTCAATTGAACTTATTATAAATTTAAGTAATTTTGTAAACGGGTGGCAACCCTCTCCACAATTATTTTTTTTAATTACACATTTTTTTAATTTTTAGCTTCGCGATCATATTGTAAAATGTCGTTTATATTTGGATTTAGCTTAATTTGCATATAAACAGGTGGCAACCTTCTTTAAACATTTTTGGGAAATTAAGCTTGAAATTGGATTCAACTTAGTACAATTTTGATTAATTGTTTAAACGGGTGGCAGCCCTCTTCAAAATTATATACATATGTATATTATAAAATTTCATTTATTTTTTTAAATTAATTTATTTGCATTTAAAAAGGTGGCAACCTTCTTACAAAATATTTGGGAAATCTAGTTTTACTGAGCGTCTTTCCTTTGTCGTTTGATACCCGTAATGCAATATTTTATTTTATTCATTCCTTTAAAACAGGTGGCAACTCCCTATAAAAATCGCAGTGTGCCAAATCATATCCAGATCTATTCAGTCGTTATATAACAATATGTGATTAACTTATTTATTTCGTCGAATACAACTTCTTTAGCAGGTGGCAACTCTCCAAATAGTATAGCCAATGTTATAGCATAGGGATTAGGCTATTTGTGTACAATTTCATCCAGCCGTTTTGCCCTGTAAAGGTAATAAAATACTCACACACACACTCACCCACAAACACATAAACTTTCAAATTTTTTAACATTCATCGAATGTTAGCGCAAAATCGACGATGACTTTGTGAAAAAAATCCTCCGTTAGAACCTTCTGCTGGAATGCACGAATAACTGTACGAATTTTCACGTCTTTCCGTGCTGTGGTTCGGACGTTCTGCACGGACATAACGAAATAGCTTTTCATTTTTATATATAAGATAAGATAACATAAGATGTTATTTAGTTTTCAACTGACATTTGTCAAGTATTTTTTTTTAAATATCACTTTGACTAGGGCGTATCAAGTACTTACCGTTATACCGCGTTGGCTCAACTCACGTATATTTTTCCAAATTTCTGTTGTTACCATGCATGTAACTTTCGAAATGCGAAATGAGCATTTAAAAATCTATAAATAAAACCAAATCGATATTATTTAAGTATGTACGAGTATATCACTTCATCTCAATATTTAAAAATAAAATCCACCGAACCGCACTGCAAATTACCTATACAAATAATTGCCAATTATACGCCCGTGCTTGATTTGTATGGCAGTGCATCTTAGAAAAATTCCATAATCATCTACCGCCTGTACTAAGCTGTAATTTGGTCACATATTTAATGACACATGTAGAAATTGCTAAATAAATACTTTGGGTATCTCCTTTCCTTTCTATCTCTTCCAATTTTTATTATTTCTTAATATGTCATTTGCTGCTTCGTGAATTTTCGAATTGATTTACTAGGCGATAATTAATTTCGCAGTGTGCAAAGAAATTGTTTGTTAAGTTAGATGACAGTCATTTTGTTAATTTTTTCAGTTAATAAAAGTATTTGTGTTAAATTGACGGAATAATGCGGCATAGCAGAATGAAGAAGAATGCTAATTTTATTGAAATATTTGAAATTTTTCTGATAAATAGATAAATGTTATTATATTTAAATATCAAGCGGGGCATTAGATCGTCAAATCATAAAAAAAAAGTAGAATATGTGTTATCAAAATGTAAGGATTCAAAACTAAAATTGAATCGACCTAAAAACTGCATACGCCACAAATTTCTAAAAATGTTGATTGAAAAGTTTGAAATTTAGGAGAGAATTTTGTTGAATTTTTGTAAATTTTGTATACACTTTTATGGTTTTTGTTATAAAATTAACTATTTATATTTTCATAAAAAATCAACGAACAATTTTTGCTTGAAAAACTTTTTAATGGCGTCAAAAAATGCAAAGCAAAATACTTTTGTGTGCTACTTTATGAATATAAACGCAAAACCGATAAGTGATCTAATTAATATTGGGTCTTGTGCACAAAAGCGCTCGGGTATAGAAATGTGAAATTAAAAAAGTACGGACAGCGTCAGTTCTGCCGCAAAGTATTTTACATAACCTCATTTCACCCATAGCTTAAAAAAATCCCAACATACAGATATCTGTGGTCATATATCATACTCGTAACAGCTTAAGGCCCGGACACACTACAACGTTAATTGCTTATTTTCATCCAAATTACTTCGTATAAAGAAATGCGTCCACACTTGTAATTCCTAATTTATCTGGACAGCTCTGTAGCCACAGGGTTGCTAAGTGTTTTGAATTAAAGAAAAGAAAAACAGATACTTTTTTTTTTAATTTACGATCATGAAAGAAAGCTTCTCGAAATAGTTAATGTCGAGGAACAGTTGAGTGAAATGCTAATATTTTAAAATGTATCGTTCCACTATCATAAAAAGGTAGAAAATGCGTTCTCGGGTTGTAAGAATTCAAAAAAAGAAAAATGTGCTTGGTACCCTGTAAAAATAACTATATTGATTTTTTTTTTGTAGAATTTCTTCATTTGGTCTCAGATTTTTATAAATGATGTATATTTGTCACGATATCAACCGAAGGCACATTTCGGCCATATAAACCGTTAGGCTATCTTGTCAAACTCAGTTTTAATTCAAGCTTTTTCCAAAAGCAACACTCCGTATTTAATACACTTTATTACAAAAATTCACTTCATAAAAAATGATAGTATATATATATCATTCATAACAGTCGAGGGCACAAGGTAGTTGTTTACCTCGGACATATTTATTTGCACTTTTTTTTTAAGGTCATACAACGTAATCCGGCCCAATAGGTATGCTAATCGTTTTAGGTAAAACTGCTAATATTCTTTCCGTTATTTTTATCAACATTTTTGTCTTTGGGCTAGGTATAAAGCCGATTATTTCTTTTCATTTCATTCCCACAAATTCATATAGGCTTCTGAGAAAGTATTAAAGCTGGCTTGAAACTAGACTTTGGTGCAATTAAGAATATGATAAAAATTATTGAACGACGCCATCGAAAAAAATATCATTTGTAGCGAAACTAAAATATATATTTACTTAACTACATCAGTGTAAAAATCACAAAAAAAATATTTAAAAAAAAATACACAGATAACTAAACTTAAATATTATATAACTAATAGACTAGCAATTTTAAATATTAGTTTTTTTGTTGATGTTTTTTTCCGACCTTGCACCAAAGTAGATAATGGAAGACAAAAATTCGTTCCCAAATACATCGAAATTTTATATTTTAAGTAAATGCATTTCCAGTAAAAGCCTTCCTTTCCGTAGGTATCACAGAACAGCCCCTAAACAGCAGATGGTAAGGCCCTCCACTTTCTAGAGATGAGCTTCTGTAATTCCCTTTAACTCCTCCTATTTCCACTGGGTATTTATATACAGCCACATATATTCCAAGTTAGGTAGTGGGGCCAAACACCGAGCATTGCAGTTATTTATACTTTCACCAGTCACCGTGTATGGCAATACTTCGATATTTTCTGCTTTGATGATTTATGTGCATTTATCATTTTCATACATTTATCAAATTCTGCGGTTAAAATGTCGCTTGCGGCGTCTACGCTCCGCTCAATTTAACTCATATTATTTTCAAATAATTTGTTTATTTTCCACATTCATTATACTTACGCTGTATTAAAAATTCAGTCATCTTCGTGTATTATTTCGTGCTCAAAATGGATTCCATGCCCCTCTCTTTTTATCCTAATCTTTCTGCATAATATGTAGTAGCAGTGAGTTACCGATTTCTTGCGTCATAATTGTATATATATGTACATACATATGTATGTATATATGTAAGTATTTAATATGTTTGACAAGTCTTTAGAAGCTACTTTTTTAAGTTTTAAATATCAATTACTGCGTTTAGTTAAGCTAAGTTGGCTCGTGTTATTTAAGCTGGCTTCTTGTTTGTTTTTGTTTTTAAAAAATTTTTTTTTCAACTAGTTTTATTGGTCGGTACATCCATAGCCCAATGAAAACGGGTAAAATAAATAGACATTTTCATTATAGTTATTGTAATCATAATCAATATCATTATCATTACTCATAATCATAATCAATATCATTATCATTACCATTATCATTATCATTGTCATTATCATTATCGTTATCATTATCATTATCATTATCATTACCATTATCATTATCATTGTCATTATCATTATCGTTATCATTATCATTATCATTATCATTACCATTATCATTATCATTATCATTATCGTTATCGTTATCATTATCATTATCATAATCATTATCGTTATCGTTATCATTATCATTATCAATAACATTATCATTATCATTATCTTTATCATTATCATTATCATTATCATTAGCATTATCATTATAATTATCATTATCATTATCATTATCATTATCATTATCATTATCATTATCATTATCATTATCATTATCATTATCATTATCATTATCATTATCATTATCATTATCATTATCATTATCATTATCATTATCATTATCATTATCATTATCATTATCATTATCATTATCATTATCATTATCACTATCATTATCATTATCATTATCATTATCATTATTACATATTATCATTATCATTATAATTATTATTATCATTATCATTATCATTATTATTATCATTATCATTATCATTATCATTATCATTATCATTATCATTATCACTATCATTATCATTATCATTATCATTAACATTATCATTATCATTATCATTATCTTTATCATTATCATTATCATTATCATTATCAGTATCATTATCATTATCATTATCATTATCATTATCACTATCATTATCATTATCATTATCATTATCATTATCATTATCATTATCATTATCATTATAATTATCATAAACATTATCATTATCATTATCATCATTATCACTATCATAAATATTATTATCATATTTTTATCGTTATTATTACCATAATTAATAATGAAATGATGCAGAAAAAAGAGATACATTTCTCTTTTGATTTAAGTTCGGTCTTTCATCTTATATATGTATATATGTATCTAAGATAGATATGGCGTGATGTTTTATTTCCGCTCCACCTTCGGTATCACATTGCAGTACACACTTAATATTACCAAATTTGTTATGCCGCATTATGCCTGTCAAGAAGTCGAATAGTTATATCCAAAAGTGTCTGGTGTAAACTATAAAACACAGGGTAAATATTCAATATAATCTCCCTTTATTTACACATTCTTTTCATTTATATATAGTCTGATTTTTTTCTTTTGTCAACTCAAAATAGCTGACTTCCTTTCATCATCATTAAATTGTTTTCCTGGGCGTGAAGCCAAATTATTACACGCGACAGCTTTTCTTTCTCGTCATTTAGGCTTTAGCAACCAAATATAGTAATTGCACGTTAATGCCGATATTCCTTTTTAGTCAGAAGATTGGCTCCAACATTCTTTTTTGTCGGTCTTCCCAGTGAAATAAAAACTGAGTGTTATATTTCACGCATTCTCATTTCTTGTTAACTTTACGTTTAACTTATTTATTTATAACCAAGTGTTCCTTTAGGATTTCAAGCACAGTTGGTTCTTGCTAATTTTGTAGTCTTTTGCCATCTATACACTGAAAAAGCAAACGAACCCTAGACAATATTTTCTTATTTTGATACAATTGATTCTCCTCCCTAACGAAATACTTCAGCCTATTCCTGTGCAATGGAAGACGAAGAGAATTCAAATGAATTCCAACTTCATTTAATTTTTAATCCATACTCGTGAATTTATTACACTATACTAATTTTTTTAACACGAAAAGTTTATTAATTTAATTTGTACCTGCGACAAGTGTTTTCTTAATTAGGTCAGACACTTTTGAACCTTACTATATACTTATATATACTTAAAAAATTAAATGCTTATCGACATACCTACGTTTGACCGAAAGTAAGCTTACTTCATTTGTTTATGGGTAAAACAATCACATTTGCTTCTCACAAATAAAACCATTAATAAATAAAACAAATAAAACCAGGGATATTTACTATCATAACACTTCCGCTTTGTGTTGTTTTTTTTTTCTTTTTGCCCAACCGAATACGTATTAGACTAAAACTGAGACTGCGAATTTGTATGCTTTGTATGAAGAGAAAATTTAAACTCAACTCAAATAATAAGTATTGATATTGATTTTGTATTCGTTTTTCTACTCTTGTTTGCATACAAAACACAAGCGCGCTTAAGGTTCAAGCCATGTGTGTTAACCTGCTAAATGCTAAGCGTAATTTTGCCCTACTGAAAATAAAAATATATGTATATGTATTTCGTGTTAAATATATTTCTCAAGCAGCTTTATCCTTCACACCCTACTTTGAATCCGTCTTATTAATGACTGCCTTCGGTTAGCTGCCACATATAACCCTGGCCAAACAAATTTAATTAAATTTCCTAACTAGAAACCGAACTACATATATTTTCTGGAAGGTTTTGAAAATTCAACAGATAATTTCTTAGAGACAAATAAAGATTTTTTGAAAAATATTTAAATTGAATTTAGAGGTATATACGACGATTATCTATATGATATAAATTCTGCTTTGATGCGGCATTACCTCACAGCTAGAGCGCACAATCTAGCGTTTGGATACTAGATGTATTCATTTAGGAAGTACATTAATTGTTTTACACTTTCTGTACTTGCTTTGCCGTATTGATTTTATAAACCTCGTACTTATTTCCACTGAATTTTAAATCTTTATTTATTATTAACGAAAAACCAATGAAATCGTTCCTGCAAAATTTTTCTATTTGCCTAAGTTATCTTGTTTTGCTTCATATATGCATTCGTTATAATCAGGCCCGTGCGCACGGGGGGGGGGGGAGAAGGGCTTTTGGAGGTTCAAACTGGCCCCCCCAAAGGGATTTTACCAACTGAATTTTCTATAAAAACTGGTTTTCGGGTTTTAATATTGTGCATACTCGTCTTAAAGTGCGCAAAAAAAATTGTTTTGCCAGTCGATTTACAAATATCAAAAGAAAAACTTGACTTTCTCAGTAAAAGTAAATTACACCTGGTGAGAGTAATTGAAACGATTATTTTTTGGGACAGACAAGGTCTCGCTCTCCGTGGTTCACAAGATAAAGGTAGAATTTTTGAAGAGGATTCTGCTGTTACGGACGGAAATTTTCGGGCCCTATTGAGGTTGCAAGCAAATATCGAT
Source organism: Anomoia purmunda (assembly GCA_951828415.1). Lineage (NCBI taxonomy): Eukaryota > Metazoa > Arthropoda > Insecta > Diptera > Tephritidae > Anomoia > Anomoia purmunda. Next base: position 51,982,572 of record OX639997.1, read on the forward strand.
GAACTTCTGCGAGAGCGTTGGAAAAATTTCCCAAAAAATGCCATGTATATATGTAAGCAATCGCATCCAAAATGAGCTGATATCTATTTGCCAAAGTATTATCTACAATGAAAAAATTGATCTGATAAATCGATCACAGGTCTTTTCTTTACTAGGAGATGAAACGCCTGACATTGGAGGAATTAAACAAGCTTCAATTTGCATCAGATATTCAGACAGACAAGATGAAAAGTATATTATACGGGAAGATTTCATTTGTTTTCTTCCGATCAAAGATTGCACTGGAAAAGGTATTGCGACTGTTTTTCTAGATTTTTTGAAATAATCAGGACTTGATTGTGCATTTTTTTTTTGGGCAAGGTTATGATGGAGCAAAATTTGTTAGTGGAGAATTTCACGGAGCACAAGCGTATATCAGTACTGTATATGAACTTGCTATTTACTCAAATTGTGCTGCACATGCCTACAATTTAGCTGTCTGCGCTGCTTGCAATATAATTGTGATCGAAAATTGTCTGGGAACTCTCAAAAGTATTCATACGTTCTTGGTTTATCCAAAACGCAAAAACACTCTACAGGATTCTATCGATGATGACGAAAAGCTAAAATAAAATAGAATAAAGAAATTGAAAAGGTTCGTGAAACGAGATGGGTCGAACAACACGAATCTGCCCAAAATTATTTACACCTGCAACCAGCAGTAATCCGTGCCCTTGAATTGATTTCAACAACCTGAAAAGATTCTACAACTGCATCTGGAGCCTTTCAACTACTGTCGGCCATTAAAAATCCAAATTTTCAGGTGAATTTTGAAAAAATTAAGATCCATGTTTTAACGTACCAGGTGAAAAAATACGATCTACATGAAAAATTTTCAAGATCTATTTAGATCTAAACGAGATCTCTTCAGATTTACATAAAATTACTCGTGATTCATATAGATTAATACAAGATCTACGTCGATCTGCAGGTAATTTGTAGTTCCTGAAAGATTATTATTACTGAATCTACATAGGTATTCTACGAATCTTCGCAGATATACGTGATCTACACAGTTCTACTAGAGTTCTACGAAGACCTGCACGAAATTCATGTAGATTTGCAGTGATCTAATGCAGATCTCTGTAGATCTACAATGGTATATGAATAATATTGGTTTCCTTTGGGCCAAATGTTGACTTGTTTAGCTTAAAGCTGTGAGCGTGACAGTTATATGTAGATCTACTTTTTTCACCTGGGTTGCTGTTCTGTAACAATTATCAAAATTGACACCTTGAGAATCATATTAAAACGTAGAGATCAATTTTCAGATATGCATGACAGTCCTTAGCTCAGTAAATTCCTTAACGTTGTTCTCAGTCGAGTTATACAAACAAAAAATCAAGACCTTGCAGAGGCCATTAAATTAGCCGATGCTGCGAAAAAGGAATTGATCAAAAGAAGAGAATGTGCTGTAGAGAGATTCAGAGAAATCTTTGAAAATGTGAGAAAAACTAGCGAAGAACATGACTTTGAGCTACGGAAGCCAAGACTTGCTTCGAAACAATCTCAGCGCTCCAACGCACCAGCTGATTCAGTCGAAGATTACTATCGAATCACCATTTACATACCTTACCTCGATACTTTTATCACACATTTACAAGTTCGATTTTTGAATCATCGGAATATTTTATCGAATTTCGGCTGCCTATTCCCAAACAAGATGAAAATTTTTGATGAAAACTCATGTGTTGAATTATTCAAATCATACTCTGCGATTCTACACGACAATTCCAGTGAAATATGGATCGCTGAAGTTCAACTTTGCCGATGACGCATTGCTAGGGAGGAAATCAACCATTCCCTTGAAGCACTTGACATTTGCAACGCAGAGGCTTTTCCAAATGTTCATCAAATTCTTCGATTAATGGCAGTTTGCCCGTAACTACGGCGACGAATGAACGCTCCTGTTCAACGTTACGTCGTCTGAAGACGTATCTTCGATCAAATATGACTGAAGATCGACTAAACGGTTTAGCTTCCCTGAATTTACATCGGGGATGTCAAGATTGATGTTTGATTGGGTTTTGGATGAATTTTTTCGGCACCTCGAAGAGTCCGTTTGTTGACTGAAAGCCAATAAATATTTTTCTTTTGACTCAACGGTTAATAAATATGCAATTTTTCACTATTGAAAGTCTTTCATTATTTGTTTTCCGTTACTATTATAATTTTAATTGACAAATATCACAAATTGTATTCACAAAGCAAGACTTTTCGATAACGAATGCTTTATACAATCAATGTTCATCTTCAGTTCCAATTTTGCATACACCATGTCAAAAGAATTGGTTATCAAAAATCATAATATTCTCTGAGCATCCAAAAGTTCGGTTTCATATTCTCAACATTTTTAACATTTTTGTTTTAAAGAGGTCATAAATTTTAGCAAGCCGTCTACAAAGTGTCTTTAAAAATGAATAAAGCTATCCCTAATCCTATCTCATACAGTGTTTCGAAAATCATAAACCCACTAATTCCGTTTTTATGTTTCCATTTCAAATATTCAATTTTAGTGAAATTGCGTAACTCAGCATTTAAGAAAGCTCTCTCTTTTCATAAAGCTCTTCAAAGCTTACAAAATCGAGATAAATATTTATAAATTAACATACAAAAATTATCAAACTGACGTGCTGGATAGCCTTATGTACCTTAAACCAGTAGAATGTCTTAAAAAAAAATTAAAGCCGAAGGCCCTAGACGCTAGTGCTCCTCTTATAATGTAAGCGAATGATTTATCACTCGTCTTTCAAATAATAATAATAATAATAAAAAAATTAAAAAATCCCTTTGAAGAAATTTTCTAAAAGCGTCACTTCTTTTACCGCTAGTCGTTTCTCCATTTATTTCAATCCACAGTAGTTACGATGATAACCCGCTATGTAAGGATTTTTGAAAAAAATTTCGCCAGTTTTTTACTTGTACTAAATTTCTTTGCATTTAAACAAACAAATAAGTGTAATAAAAAATATTTACCACCCCATTTTAAGTATTCAGTTGAAATCCTTGCATAAGCTATGCCACATTTATTCCACTAAAGCTCATTTTTGGCTTTCCCCACATTGGCTACTTTCGACAATTGCCAAGTGTCATGCAATTTCTGTACACTTCACAGGCTTCACGTAACGGCACGACCTGTTACAAGCCATTAGCAATAGAAAAATAAATAAAAAAAACAAAAACTTTTTTACCAAAAGTTGCAACTCAACTTAGTTGTATAGAAAATGTATTTGTTTTATCGATGGCCGCCAAATTTCGGTATCAGGTTTTTGTTTTTTTTTGTAAAATCGAACATTTTCCCAATTCTTAAATGGATGCGAACACAGACACACACACAAACAAATAAATGCACTTGGCATTCATCTTATCTACAATATTTTGTAATACTTTATTTATTACAGTATCAACAATTAAGAGTAGATGACAAATCGATAATGTAATTTCTCAACGTGAAATTTTCCATTTATCGAATACTGTATATGTCCACAAAATAGTATCAGTAAAACAACCACAAGCTTACATGTACATATTTATGTATGAATGTATGGAGTATATGTGTGCATTTATTTTATGTGTGCTTACGTAATGTGTATTTATACATATATATATATATATATATATACATATATATATATATATATATATATATATATATATATATATATAAGTAACAACTTATATATACTTATTCGCTCCTGTTATACAAATCTTAATCCTACTTCTCCTACTCATAGTTTCAAGTTCTTCCTTGACCTACAAACACCAATTTCCAAAATATCGAACTCCTCACGCAACAATTTGACGAAAGCAAGAATTAAATCAAACAATAATTACGTTTATGAAATAGAATTATTTTCAAGATATAGTGAAACGCACATCCATTTGTCACATTGAGTTCTATTTTTACTTTCCGTTAAGCCGGCTTGCAATGCGTCACAAAAACAAAACAAAAGAATCAAATCAACTTGCTCGTACCAATGAAATAAAGATACACAGCCGGAAAAATAGAACTCTAAACAAGCAAATAAGACTTTTGTCTGTTGATTATTGGTGGTTATAGTTAATTTGGCGCCACCATGTAATTATCCTGACAATACAGCCTTGCAAGTATTCTACTTAGCTTCGTCCATTTTGCGTCTACTTTACAGCTCACATTTCAGTAGGCAACGAGCAAATGTCACGTAAACAAGTGCAAGTGTATGAATATCCGTAAAGCAACAAAAGAAATATTTTATTTTTTGTAATTTTATGTGATTTTGGTGAATTGTGTACATTTTATATTGCATGTATTTGCCGTACTTATTCTTCTGGAGAGTGGTGAGTCAAGTGGAAGTGTCTGCAGTTAGCATGAAATAGATGCCGTACTATTTACTTTCAAAATTCAAAAAGGTTTCAACAAATTTGACTTACTGATATTTTGTGTAACGGTTTCGCAGACTGAAATATTTGCGGGATATGAGAGATTGCAGCTGGAATACAGTGAAGATCTCGTTAAAAATCTTTAAATATTGCCACTTGTTTTGTATTTACTTTTGTTTATATTTAAAATAATTAAATAATGAAACATATTCAAGCATTAGCTAATATATTCGCTATTTAGTTTTCGTATGATATATTTTTAGTACATCTAATCGTCGAAATAAAATAGAAGTGTATGTTGATCTCTCTATCCAAGCCAATCTCTGCAACAATTGGTTAGATTTTGATATGGCTTCTATTGATTTTTTGAGAATATTACATGCTATTTCTTATTACAAAAAAGGAAGAAATCCACTTGTTTTGCATTAATTATCCAAATATGTTCAGATTTGGAGAGCAAACAAGTTAAAATACGATTATTACTTTTTATAAATTTAATTTGCACTGACGCAGCAACAAATAATAAATATATTGGTTCGATTGGAATAAATAGTAAATACCTACACACAACTTGTACCTCTCCATTTAATGCCAGAAGTGTTTAAATCGATTTTGTTCAGATTGTCACTGCTAACTAGAGCCAGTTTAAGCTTAACTTTGGTCTGCAAATGTTACCCGAAATGGTTATAATTATAATTATAATTATCATTATCATTTTCATTATCATTATCATTATCACTATCACTATCATTATCATTATCATTATCATTATCATTATCATTATCATTATCATTATCATTATCATTATCATTATCATTATCATTATCATTATCATTATCATTATCATTATCATTATCATTATCATTATCATTATCATTATCATTATCATTATCATTATCATTATCATTATCATTATCATTATCATTATCATTAACATTATCATTATCATTATCATTATCATTATCATTATCATTATCATTATCATCATTATCATTATCATTATCGTTCTCATTATCTATACAATATTTATAAAAATTATTTATAGAGATTTACCTTTACCCATTTAAAATGTACTTTAAATGGTTATTACTAATGGCAAATTAAAAATACATCAACGGTCTAATGGAAATACGCGCATTGCACTTAAACGGGTTTAATTGCAAAATAATTTAGCTGAACTACAAATTTCTCCACACACAAATTCGTTTTGGCTATTTGCCGCTTTTCTAGTTTCAAATGACACGCAAAAAAGAAAAGATTGAATTTTTTCACCAGTAAAAAATATCACAAATTAATTTCATATAATTACCCGATTTTGATATATGTAGGCAATGCCTATTACTTGATGTCGTTCACGTCATTGCGTCTATTGCACTTGGGCTAATCGATTGCAGTTGTTTTGTGAATTGTATTTTGGTAAGCGCAAAAACATTGAATTTTAATGACGCGCTCAAAGCTTGTCTTCTTTATTCAACATTTAAAAAAATATTACGCTTGTTCCAAAACTTATTTTAAGTGATTTTTTTTTCAATTCATATGCACACTATGATTCATACATACAAATTATTAGCAAAACATTTCAATGATATAAGCACGCATGCGCAAAATACGAAATACCGGTATACAGATAATGGGTATTACTATATATGTATCTATGTAAAAATGTACATATATAAAATATATTTGCAATTTTTTTGCTATTTTCTGCCATTCCTATTTTTCGCACATATTTTCTAGCTCAAGGGCTTGTTGCTCTTGTTATAAAATAACTACAGTAGTATACAGTAGTAGGTCAGTTCATTATTGTTATAAATAAGTCACAGCTATTATCGGGTAGGGATTTTTTTACAGTCTTCACAATATGTTTTTGTTCAATCTCTTTTGCTAACTTTTTAGCAAACATCTTTAAGTAACAAAAGCCATACAAATCAATACAACAAAAGTTTTCAACATTGTACAAAAATTACGAAAAAAATCTTCTACATAACTAGAGCAGTTCATATCTATGTGTGCGTATTTGCCTCATCAAAAAATAGTTAAGCTTTTTCAGCGGCATTATAAAACTTGTTACATTTAAAGACTTTCGCTAAAATACTGAGTAAAACTATTGAGATTTTGTAAGCTGGGCCGATTTGAAAGTGATTATAAAAATTTTGTTTTTATTAATAAAAAATACATATATTAAGTTTTGGCCAATTTATTTATGTTGTTTATAACAATAACTTTTATGAGCTCAAGGTAATTTAGTTATTAGAAAGTTGTTGGAAAAAACGAAATGATAGAACTTTTAGCTGCTAATTATAGGAGATCTTTTGATCAGACTTCGTCCAGGGATGGAACCCACATCCTCCACGACAAACTCCTACTCGTACTCGTACTCCTTAGAGCAGCGCCTTTGCCACTTGTTTTAAGTAAGCCGTATACACTGCTGTTGCTTTTTTTCATCTTCCCATTTGTGCAAACCATTTTTGTTTTTCAAATAACTTTCTAATAAAATAATGGCTTTGGGCTCATACAAATTATTGTTGATATTAATAAAAATATGTTAAAATTAAAAAGAAAAAAAATAAAAATAAAACTAGCTGTGATGATAAAACAGTTTAAGCTTTAAAACAATCTGTAGACAAATATTTAAAAAATGAAATTAAAATAATGATATCTTCGAAAGAAAATAGAACGTAGATTGGGTTTTTGAAATAAATAAAAAGGGTGAGGAAATACCTTTTCAATAATTTCTTGCAAGTCTAAATCGCTCAAGTTTTGCCTGAGTTATTCAAGCTTTGCATAACCCAATCTTCTACGAAAGGCTAAAATAACATCAAAAATCTCATAATGATTCCGTTGAATTTTTGTTAAATATTAGTAGGCAAACCTTTTAAGCTTGAATTGTTATATCATCCGAGGTGCTTTCTTTTTTGTGAAAAATGTTTGAAAAATCTATTTAAATGTATACTCAATCCTTCACGTAAATCTTAATATTTTAGTTGTTTATTAAAAGATAATGGTGAGAAAATAGTACCATGTATTTTTTTTTGTATAGATAGTAATGTAAACATGTCATTTAATTGTAAGCCAATAAAAATCAATTTTCTTTGCCGGTTTGTTTTCAAACAGTCTTGGAAAGCCTTTCGGCAAGACAATACGAACCTTCTGCGAGCGTACACCATTCTGTCCGAACTAAAAAGGTTAGTTTTGCATGCGTCCGAAAATGAAATGTATGTAATAAATACTTACTTGTATCAAGTAATTTGTTTCATTAATACTACATTATTTTGAATCACTATAGGCTATATTCAGGTTATCAGTATTTATAATCTGATTTTAATGAAATTAGAAACTTTGAATGCGGGTATGACGGGAAATACTCTTAAAAAAAAGGATCCATTAGGTGGCGCTAAAGTTCCGTTATTGAAAAAACTCGTATTTATGGTTGCATTTTGATGATATTAGGAAGGTATACAATGGGGAGGCGACGTTAAATACTTTTACGTAAAATAGATCCTCTAGAGGCTATAAATATACGTAGATGCGATTAGAAATGTTTTTACAGTCCGATTTAGATGACATTGAAAACATACATACATACATATGTCTGCTGTATACCTATACTTTATTTTCCAAACAATTTTGTGCATACAAAAATTGTCGAACGTACATACTTTGTGTGGAAGAAAAAGAGTGACACCGACGGCAAAAAAAAAAAACAAAAATATCAAAAATAAACGAAAATTTTCAGCTAATTGAAGCTTGCACTTTATTGTACTAAAATTTATTGGGCAATAAAATTGCATACTTAGAATTTCTATGAAAATCCCAATTAAAAAGTTTGAAAATTTGATAAAATTTTGTGGAATTTTTTTTATTTTTTCTACAAATCTAAAATCAATGGAAATATCTATCTTCTCTCTTGAAACTTAAGCTTAGTATTAAGTTCATTTTTTATGAGAAATGGATGTCGAAATCCATACAAACTGGAATGCCGTGAAATATGCGTGAAATTCCACATCATTTCCACACCAAAGTATTTAGTACTCAGTTTACAGCGTGAAAAGACTTACAACATCTTGGCAACATGATGCCAGCAACATTGTTTCACTGATTTTAAAATGCATTTACCATTTAAAATTGCATGTAAAGTGACAGTTCGTCACTTCATTTAAGAAATTGTTGTTGTATTATTGTTACATTTGCATTTAGCCGGCCTTTTTTGAGCGCTTCAATAATTTTGGTTGCTAGCAACATTTCACGGCAATCCACACACATGTTGCTGGCGAAATTTCACAGCTGTGATGTTATGACTAACCTTTAGAGATTATTATGTTAAAATTAAATGAGCTACAAAACTGCAAACCCAAAAATTTCTAAAATTTCGAAATTAATTAAAAAATGTTCCTTTTTTTAATATATTTTTAAAAGTTTTCTACAAAGTTTGAAATTTTGTTGTATGTATGTACATACATATATGCGTTTTATTATAGAACGATGTGTAATTTTTTGTTAAATTAACAAAAAAAAAATTTGTCGTGAAAACATTGCGAATATTACAAAAAAAAAATCATCATATGTTCAATTATTTGAGTAACTGTGCCTATTGTATAACTTTATATGTAATTTTCACCGTCTGTTTATTACAATTAATACAATCTAAAAATATCAACAACAAAAAACAAAACGAAGAAATATTTAAGTAAACTCAAAGCTATCTAGCCGCTCGCCATCTGGTTATCTTTCGAACACTCTATAAATAGCCGTTGCACATGGCGTATGAGTGACGCATACTGTGTTGGGAGAATATAACCACTGCCAATGTGTAAATATTCCTCGCTAGTCGCCGGCAGAACGCAGAAATACTATTGATTGTATTGACTGTGCAGGGTGCCAGCGTAAACAGAAATCATTTGTAATTGTAATTTTCGCACAAAACGATAATGCGACCGGCGGCTTCTGCTACATTAATTGACAATATTTGGCTAGTCACGCGATAGCCTTGCCATGCAATTAAATACCTCCATAACAGTTGTGCAAATTCGGCATAGCTACAGCATGCCAGTAAACAATACCCAATCTTTTAAAAAATGTTACTCAAATGACGCAAATTAAAAATAGCACATAGGAACTGGCGTGTTGACCATCCGTTTCGTTTTAAAACATTTGCATTATCATGATTTTCGATTATCCATACTTCATTTGCAGTTAGTATAATTCAGTTGAAAGTGCGAAAATTACTTACTAGCGCATGTCTGAGTTTTTTTTTTTAAGTACTTTCAGCTTAGTCATTACATAAATGGTTAAGTTACGAGCAGTTAATGGCAGCTGCAACTGGATTTAACTGCTCACCATTTACATAGCACCAGTAGTCGATAAATTCACATGATTTTGATCTACTAAAATGCTCAATAAGCCTCTAATAAAATAAGTGCTAAAATGAATTTAAGTGCCTATACGTTTTATAGCAACTGAATGCGAATTTTTTGTCCTCGCTTTTTGAAATAATAAAACTTAGCTTTGAAATGCGGGTAAATATAAAACATTTTAACATATGAATTACAATTGTAAAGACGTAACTATTGTATATAGTTGGAGATTAGAAGAGATCGAAAAATAGAAAGTAGTTTTTGCTATCATCTAAATTTCTCAAGCTAATATTATTTTGCTATAAAATATTGGTGTAATCAGCGCTTTATTGATTGAATTTCACGCCAACGGTAAATACAATACGACTGATTGGAACTTATCATTTGGTAAAAGTGAGTGTTGCAGTTTGCGTTCACCTCTCTGGTAATGTTGCCAAATGTACCTGCTGTATATAAGGAACGTCCCTTCTTTACCGGTCAATTTTAAATACTCCATGGGAGCAAGATATACTCTATTGCTATTTATAAAAACATCACCAATTGACAAATTTTCTTTGATTTATTTTTCAAATACAGCTAATTCTTTAACAATAGCCGTATAAAGCCAAGTTTCACACATTATACAAAATTTATAATAATTTAGCAAATTTTCATCAAAATTACAAACTTTTTAAATTTTCTAGTATGCAGTTTCATAGTCCATTAAATTTTAGTATATCAAAGTGCAAGTTTCGGGTAACTAGGAATATGCATTGATTTTTGAGAAATTTTTTGTCGCATTAATTTCATTTAACAAAATTCATTTTCATACTAGTTGATACCCGCCTTCATCTGCATTGCTTACTTACTCGTATCTGCCAAATGTAGCTGCAACGAATGTAAAATTAGATACTTGTTTAACATAGCTTTATTTAGAGTGAATAGATTTTTTATTTTAAAAGGTGTAAACTTCATATCCCTGAAAGAAAAATACCTTGGAAATGTCAAGATCAGTGCGAGGCTTTGTAATATTAATGTATGACTTTAATTGTTTTTCACTTTTAAAACATTTTCATTTGCGAAACTTTTTATACAAACCTACTTGAGAATTTCAGCAGCTTTTGAGATCAGAGGTATATCATGAACAAATTTTGGCTATGTTTATTTAATTTCCAAAGTTTATTTCTTTTTAAATCCCCTTATACTACCATGAAAACGAAGTTAGAACTATTTTTTGTTGCGACAACACTACGAAATATTTGGTAGAACTTTGTTTGATGATATAAGAAAAGTTTTGACCGAAGTTCATCCAAATCAAAAGTGGTCGTTTCTAATCATTCATAATAATTTGTTGAATTAAACTAAATTTAATATAATTCTTATAACTATATCGAAATTTTTTTAATTGAAATGGTTTATAGTTGCACTTGTAAAGCAATCGATTTTTTTCATTAATATTTGGACATTTTTTTCATTTGGGTATTTTGGTTACATAAAATTTCTTACCATGTAGTTTCTGTGTGGAGATAGTTAAGCTTCTGTTGCTTTTTGAGCTCTGAGGTTACAAAGGACTTTCCATTAAAATTTCGTAAATTTTTCGATAAAAAAGATAACCAGCCTCAAATTTTGTTCTAGTAAAGAAACCCAATATCACTACTTTCTTTGCTGGTCTGGCTATCGTTCTTATTGTTTTTTTTTTTTTTTTTTTTGGAAAATATTGAGCAATCCTAACTCCAAACGCTACCAGTTTTAAAAATTCATCGAAACGATCGAGCAGTTACATCAGTCAGTGTATATTAAAATTTTGTATGTAGATTTCAAAGCTTTATATATGTATGTATATAAAAAAGAGTGTATACATTTTTAAACCCCCCTTTTAGCATACGTAGGTATATACTTTTGTAACTATCTATAATATTTTATTATTGTTTACGTTTGTTTGTGTTCATTATCAATTTGTGCCACACTTATATCAATAGCCGATTATAGCCGTTAATTTGTTTTTATCGCGGATCACGCACTTTATTTCGCAGTCTCTTGTTGCCATTAAACATTTTAATTTTATTGATCGTTCTGTTTGTTTAATTTTGGTTTTTATTTTTTTTTTTTTTTGGAATTTTTTTATAGCAATATATTAGCGCCTAAGTGTCAGACAAACAGGCTTTTCGTATTTGCGTGCATTTGTTTTTGTTTATGTTCTCTATATTTTACACTTATAGAAAGTGAATATTTATGTACCTTTGTGTCGGCTCGTGGCTCCAATTTCTTCCGGCAATACTATTTGCTGCTGTCAAATAGATTACAATATATTTACCAAAAAAAAACATAATCCTTTATAAACTTTAGTCCGGCTTTTTCCCCATGTTGTCCACTGGCCATTTACATACGTGCAGCCGAATACTTTTAATATCTTGTTTCCTGTCTTTATTTGATTTATTGCTGTTTAATATTTACTTTTGATAATTTTTAAATTTTTTTTCATTTAAAAAATACGCCGCTCGCTATTGACTGTCTAGTTTAGTTTTTGATAAATCGGTCTTTATTTTGCTTTCCAAATTCTCGAGTCTTTTCTTTTATTTAAATAAGGATTTCAATTTCTTTCTCTATGTAGCTATCTAAGATTGAAACTTAAATCTAAAGTATTTAGAGCCAAAAAATATCTGTAGTTTAATAAGCTACAAAGATTGATGAATTATTTGCTTTAAAAGTATAGGAATATTTTTCTCGGCCAGAATTGACAATCACTAGGGGCTATATCTAAATACACCCTTTCTGTTTTCTATTTAGGGGGTTCGGACATTCTCAGATGCGATATTTGATTCTGGGCTGTGTGTGAAGTGTAATATTAGTTTGGGTACTCAAATTTAGATCAATTCGCACACACAGTCTTAGTACCATTAACAAAATAACTGGACAATTAAGTATGGAAGTGTAAATGATAAATATTCAGCCCTATCGCCAATATCATTGGAACGAGTAATTCTCATAAATTTACAAGCTTAACAAAAACAAACTGGAGGAAATTGTTTCTATTCCGATTGTAAATTTGTGGGAGTATTTGTTCCCATGTAATTGTCGATAAGCCTGATAAACGAATTATAATACTCGTATCACCTCATATTTGTGTTTGTAAATTTTCCTTTTACTTTATCTTGAAATTGTACGCCCAATTCACGCCAAAGCACTTTGATTAGGGTTTTATTTTATTATAATTTATTATTATAAATTATTATTATATGTTATTTATTGTTATATTTTAAGTTTAAATAAAGGGCTAAACAAGTACAATTACATTTTCTCCTGCGTTTAAACAAATCCAAATATCATGCAGAAAGAGAAACCTTGCGTGTATAAGGAATAAAACAACATACTCCTTGTAGCTATGACTTCCTTCAACGACATTGATTTTTAATTTTTGAAATTTATTTTAAGAATCAAGTTTAATCGTTATTTTTGGAGTTTTATATTTTGCTCAGAAAATAATCTTTACTTCTTGAGTTTTTAGTAAAACTTAATTCATAGGGAGTTTTCAGACAATCTAAGTTTTATTTTCCAAGCAAAAAATAAAATTCCAGAAATAACGATTAAAAAGTATTTTCTTAATAAAAGTTATAAACTTTATGGTCCTTGATCATAATCAAAACCACCAAACTATTTTATGAACTTAGAGACTCAAATAGAGAAATGACGAGCTAAAATACCATTATTACAAAAAAAAAATTGTTACCAGATCTTGAAATTTTTTACATCGGGTAATTAGGATGGTATTGAGTATTGAATATAACGTAACCGTTTTATTTCAGGGACCGTAACGTTTATAAATCATAATTTAATCGTTGCCTTGTGATTTTTACTTTTTCTATAAAAAAAACAATCGTTAGTCTTGGATTTTGATTTTTTCGATTTTTTTTTTTAATATTTTCGATATAAATAAATAACAATATTATACAGACGTTACATAAATATCAGGCCAAAAATAACAATAATTTTCGATATATTTTGATAGTTATCTTATAAGTTTTTCTTTTTCGATCAAGTTTTATTTATTATCTTATGATCTTTATTATTTCGGTCAAAAATAATCGTTATCCATGACTTTTTATTTTTTTCATCAAGTTTGATCGTAATTTTTCAATTTTTTTTTCGATCAATTTTGATCGTTATTTTATGATGTGTTTTTTTTTTTGCTTTTTTTTTTATTTTTAAATTTTTAGTTTCTTGATAAGGTTGGATTGTTATTTTATGATTTTGTGCTTTTTCGACCAAAAATAATTGTTATCCCTTGGTTTTTATTTTTTCGATCAAGTTTAATCTATTTTGTGATATTTTTTCGATTGAAAAACATATTGTCACCGCTGAGAAATTTATTTTTGTGCATTATGTTCGAAAAACTGTAAATCCAAGAATGACGATTAGTTCGAACTACTTCGAGTTTTACAAAAATTAAAATAAAATAAAAACGTGGAAATTTGATCGAAAAAATTAAAATCAGAAAATAACGATTATGCAACGATTTAAAACAATTAATCTTGTAAATAAAAATAAGCGCCGATTTGTATGGCATAAGGATTATATTGATATATTCGAGCCTTGATTTAGGCGAATTCTTGCCTATGATTTTTTATCCGAAAAAATCATAATAGCGGTTTTTTTCGGTCTCTGTTTTGTTTAGATAATTTGAATAATATTTCTTATTATTATTGCTGTTATTTTAAAATTTATAATGAATTATAAACTTAAAATTATAACGTGTAGCTTCAGCTGCATAGGCTATCGGCTAGGTCGGATCAATGAAAGGATACCTGCTTGTGATTTAAATTCTTTCATTAATTGATGTTATGTATTCGTAGATTTTGGTGATGTTTTCGGCGGTTGGGTTCCTAAATAAAGTCATGGTGTTGTGAGTTCTGTAATGTTCTTCTACAAAATTTTGCTAGAGGTAATAATATTTATAAGTCAAAGAAATCCTAGAAATTAACCCCGAACAGCTAGGACACAATAATACCAATCTGGCATCACTACTGCCCGGTTTCTATGTTTATATTTATTTGCATTTATGTGCACTATTTATGCTTTTGTTTTGGTTATATTCGTTGTTACTTGTTTTATTTGTTGCCTTCTTTGCTCATTCAAATTTGGGCAGAGGAAGTGTCAGTGCGTACGTGACGTTTAGAGCGGCGGCCTTTTTAGTTTGTGTGTAGGTTTTTGTTTTGTTTATTGGTTGTAAAAATTTCAAAATCTTCTTGTATATATGTATATAAATAAGTTTATCAGCTTGTTGTTTTGTTAGTTCTTTGACTGTAATGGCCAAGGGAATGTAAATATATTAGCTATGTTCGGAAATGAACTGGTAAAACAGCGGCTGACAAAGAATAAATTTTGTTGTAAACAACTGTGTGAGTGTATGTGTGGAGCTGATTGATTGATTTTGGTTTCACTGGCTTTTTTTTAACATTTTTCAAATTCTGGGCTTATACAGAATTTTTATAAAAAAGGGGGGAATGAACCAAAATCTCTATGGTTTTTTTTTTAAATTTGAGCTAATAATTTTTCTTATGAAATAAATAATATAAGAAAATAGAAGAAATTCTTCTATAATAAAATGCTGAACCGAACTTCTCCTACAATTTGTGGTGTGCGTCTTTTTAATCGCCAAGTCTTTTTTAAACCGAATATTTAATGATCTTGTCATACAAAGTGTCGAAGAGACCAACTATTAGAGGCAAAAATGTGGTCACATTAGAGACATAACTGTAATAAGAGAAAATAATAATAATAATAATAAACAAATCTTCATAGTGTGCGTTAATTATTATTTTTTAGAATTTTTCGTACTCAAAAAACTCTTTTCAGATTAATTATTTGTAAGACAAATTTTTTTAAGTGATATTATTTAGGGGCTGGTTCCCAAATTATTACGGACTACTTATGAAATGATCCCGAACTTTTCCCGAATGACCCCCAAGTAGTTCGGTATTTCAAAGCTTCAATTCGAACAGCAGTATTAGTTTTTTAAGTTTTCTTCTCGTCAAAGACTTTGAAACTTTCAGAAAACTCTCAAGTTTTTTTTTTGGAATTTCTAACTTAAAGTGTTAGCTGCTTATTTCTGCTGCTTGGTATTTTGACGAACGCAAAGACGTGAGACATTCTGAAATGCCGAAAAACCCAACCAGATAAAAGTTAAAAGCCTCGATTGACGCAGCTTATTTCCATATACCCGAAATAGGGTTTGAAAAATTTGTGAAAACAATTATCACAGTGGTATTTGTGTTATTTTTCGAAAATGTTTGGAATCGATGTCTGTGAGAAAGTAATCGAGAAAAAATATATAAACTTTGGTATTCATCACATCTATTTTTGCAATCCCTATTTTGCAGTCAAACCAAAAATACTAAAATCAGTATTTATATAAAACAATCCAATGATATCAAATTGTTTAAAAGCCTGGCAATATCTTTGGGAAATTAGTTCGCACCCCTTTTAAGCTAAATCTGGCCTCCCTCAGGGTAGCATAGTTGGCCCATTTTCATTTGTGTTTTTTTTTTTATAATAGTTTACGAAAATTTCGAAGACTTTTTTAAAGCTCACCCATCAAATAATTATCATTCTGGGTCTCTGGTTTAAAGTGTTTTACCAAAAAATTCATATCCGAATTTTGTTGAATTTCTCGAAATACCCTTGCTCAAAAATAAGAAAAATTTATTTTGGCCACCAAAAACAAAAAAAAAAAATTAGACTCAGTTCGTTGGATATTTGGATTACCCAACGCCGTCGCAAATGAATTTCTTACCCCACTCTTTGACCTTCAATTTGTTGCACTATTTTACAAATGTTAACGAAATTTTACATATGTATATTAAAAAATTACTCTCTTAATTTTAGCTTATTATAATTTTCCTTAAATCGTAATTGATACGAACTCAACCCAAAACGAGACCATTATAGTTTTCTGAATCAGTAGAAGTAAAGTTTTCAGTTTGGTAATATATTTATTATTCATGGTGATTTCTAATCTTTTGTAATGTAGAGTTTTTTTTTATAAAAATTCCCGTCCACGTGTACCTTTGGCAAGCGCTTGCCAAATAGACTTAAATACTTTGCAAATTTTACCACTCTTATCACAATTTCCATAATAATAAAGTCTTAAGGAAAAGTGATCAGGTCACATGCATTGACTTTTACGTTCCCGTTATTGCAATGATTTCTCATTTCTATTTACATTAGCTAATTGCTGCGAATACATTTTGTAGGTACATTTTGTCATTTAATGATAACAATATTTATATAAGCGAAACGTGAGTCTTTCGGTAAGGCTTACACAATAATTCCTCAAATGCAACTATAAGTATTTGACATTGATAAATGTGAGTAGAGAGTACTCTACAAGCCGGTCTAATTAATCATCAACTAAAGTAGGCAGTGTCGTGCGACGTTGCTCTTCGATTTGCATGTACATATAAGTACATATGTATGTATGTATGTGCATAACGATGTATGTATGTATGTACATTGATAAGTGCGTAACTCTCCATCAACATCTTGTCCAATAATATTAATGCACACTAAATGAAGAAACCTGAATAAGGGCTCAAGGTTGGGATTCAACAGAGAACGCAAAAAAGTTTTTTTTAAATAAAACAAAAACGGTTTGGGATATGAATTAAATTCTTTATTCCTGTGAAAGTACATTCGATGCCATTATGTATGGAACTCGATTTCTTTTGCATGGGCACCACGGGCACGCTTGCAGAAGTCCAGACGCTGAACCCAATTTTCGACGAGTTTGAAGCATAAATCGGCCGATACTGCTGCAATTTCACGTTCGATATCTCTATCTCTATCTCTATCTCTATCTCTACCTCTATCTCTATCTCTATCTCTATCTCTATCTCTATCTCTATCTCTATCTCTATCTCTATCTCTATCTCTATCCCTATCTCTATCTCTATCTCTATCTCTATCTCTATCTCTATCTCTATCTCTATCTCTATCTCTATCTCTATCTCTATCTCTATCTCTATCTCTATCTCTATCTCTATCTCTATCTCTATCTCTATCTCTATCTCTATCTCTATCTCTATCTCTATCTCTATCTCTATCTCTATCTCTATCTCTATACCTATATCTATCTCTATCTCTATCTCCCTACCTCTATCTCTATCCCTATCTTTATCAATATCCTTATCTACAACATTTATGGTACAACGGTAAAAATAACTTTTGCTAAGAATCGTAAAAAGTAAATGCCGGCAAATAACTTTTAACGGCGGTATACAGAATATTTATCATCTGATAACAGTTATGGAACAACCAATTTATTAAATCTCAAAATGCGGGCAACGTTTTCAATTTGTAATTTCGAGGTTAGTTTTGGCCCCTCTTAGATTTAATTATATTATAATTTGAAGAAGATACCAGTTAATCAACCACTACCATTTAATCACCAATTGAGTGTGGTTTACAATTTTTTGCCACATTTCTAGCGATAACTTCGGTATTTGTATTTCTTTGGCCGCGACTGTATCATTGCGCAAACTACATATTTTTTGCCATTTCGTCACTTTTCAAAATGATGAATGAATTTCAAGATCGAGTTGATAATATTCTATTTACACTATAATAAAAATTGTGGTGCAAAATTGATGACGTATTTAATTGCCTGCACTTCTATGACTAAATCAGTGAATATTTCACAAATAAGCGCATTGAAATGAAGTGGTGCGAAATAGAGCACCGACTTCCGACTCTTGTTTCTCTGTATCTTTGCAATTCATGATTTGCTCTTGCAAAAATGCTGATTGTTATTTTGCTTATATTAGAGAGAAGTAATTTTTGTGATATGAGTCATTGGAGAGTGTTGCAAAAAAAAATAACTAATTAATTGCTATAATAATAGGTATACAGAAATTCAATTAATAGTCAGAGTTTATTCAGTACAAAAAGCCTATTCGATCAATTAATAGTTAAAATTACTTTTTTAGCATTTAATTCTATTTTAGAATTGGCATTTAATAGCTACCTTAATCTACCGCTTTCGGTGACTGCTATGAGTGTGCCTATTTTTTGCTATGTATGTGTGTGCTTGTTTTTATGTTTATGTACCTATAATATGATGCAATATTTTTAATTAATTGTTAATTATTTTTTTATTAAAACATAACAAAGAACTTCAATAAATTTTTATTGGATTCGTGTAATGCGCTCCGCTTGTATCGAACAGTAGCGCCCTTTTGTGCTGCAATTTTAAATTAATAAGAAAATCTCGGCCTGAACTTTTTTCTAATAAAACACAAATTAACAAAGTTGTAGCGATTGAATTGACCTATGAACCTCGTTTGATGAGAGAACAAAAGAATAGAACAAAATTTAAGTAGACGTACTGATTTAATATTCGTCGATATGTATAAATCGAGGTACGTTTGCATGTCCAGGTTGGTGCGCAATTTAGAATTTTTACTTTCATATTAAATATATATATATATATATGTATATTATTTTTATATTGACAGCTCTTAGCAGTTTGAAATATTGCCAGGACGATTCGTTCAACTAAAGTCAAAGTTCAAAGTTGAAAGATATAAACCATGTTGCTTTCTTTCCTAAAAGAAAAAAGAAAAGGAAAGTACAGAAATATCATTGTTATGCTTTGTTTATTAACACACACTTGCCACTTTTAATTTTGCAACATTTCGTTAATTCAATTAGCAATTTTTATAACACGCGTATGGGGTAATTGTGCTCGTTCCCGTACTTGCAGTTCTTTATTATGCCCCACCTAAGCTGTGATGGTTTGGGGAAAAAGGAAATAACTTAACACCTAAATGAAAAGTATACTCAAATAAAGTTCAAGTAGCATTGTTTACCGCTTTTTTATTTATAAATATTTATTTACTACCTAGGGATTCGACCTCGCATGCTAATACTCCATCAAATTCAATATATTCAGTACTATGTAAAAAATTTGACGCATACATATGTATGTATATATCGAAAATATCAACAATTAAATAATTAATTTATATTAATCACGTATATTGCTTGTCCTGTAGATTGCTACTTAAAAATCTTGAAGCTTTTGTAAATATAATAATTTGCTTTTGTGAATTTGATGAAAGTGCTATAAAGCATCATGATCTGCGATCACTTTGAAATAAGCTGTTTTTATCAGCGATAAATATAAAATCCATGGCCTCCGCAACCTCCGCAACTACTCAACGGATTTTCTTGGGGCTTTCATCTATATATTAAATAAAAAATAAAATTATTTAATAGAAATGTTTAAGAATCATTTTCGTTTGTGAATTATGCTTAACTGTCAATCATAATCACCTGATAAATATTTTTCATGGGCGACATCTGTGATTCAATATTCAATGCCTCTCCCATGGTTAATGTCTTAGCTGAGTTTATATTTGACAAGCGGCATCTGACATTCGATAATCGAAGTAAAATAATACAATTATTTACTGGCATATAACTTTGAGCCTCCTTTTGTCACTTTCTATTGGATATTCAAAAAAATTGTACATACATATCAACGAAAATCTTATTACGCGCGTTACTATGGAATGTATGTACAAAATGTATTTTCCAAAATGATGACGGATGATGACCGAAGTATGTCCATATATTTGAAGTCAATAAAGATATTAAAAGACATCAGCCAATACTTTCCATATACCAAGTGAAAGTAAATAACTTGGATTTTTATTAAAAAAGCATAAAGGCCTAAATTAGTTGAGCTGTTTTTGAGTTTTTTAAGAAATGAAAAAACAGAAAAAAACCAATCAGTTTTTCAGCAACTTTCTGCTTTAAAACCTTCGATTTTTGGCAAATTTCTATTCAACTTTTAGAGCACAAAAATAATTACAGTACTCTAGATGTTGAAATTATCACTTTCAAATATCGGTATCGGTAAATCCCAAAGTTTTGCTTCAAAATTCGTAGATAAATATAAGACGCATTCTACGTCAAAAGAATATTTGATGAGGTGTCTTCGGAACTCGTAAACTAATTTGCTCAGCCTTTTAAAAATAAAATAGAGATAATTCTATAGTTCTAGAATGTTTGTAAAAATTCAACAATAAAAAAAAATGTCATAAAAATTTATAGTTTTTTAGTTTTAGAAAATTTACGAGTAGGCTTGTCATACATTTTGATTCTTGTTTTTTGTTTTTGAAGGTGGCTTAGCAAGCTACAACTGTTATTGCAATTTTTTTTTTTAAATAATTCCTCGTGTTTGTTTTTTTAAATCTGTATTCTACCCACCCGCAATTGCATTCCAATCGAAGAAAATATAAAGCGACGAAGGTCAACCACTCTCACTCTAGGCTGATTGTTAAGTGTTATCTGCGTTGTGTTTGAAAAGTCAATAACAGAAAAGTTTCACAAGAGCATTCAGTCTCTGACAGAACATTTGGGCCCTTAAAACATAAAGTGGTGGTAACGGATTTCAAATAATTTGGATCGTGCCACTAAACCAGGTCAGATCACACAAATTAATTGAGGATGCTATAGTAATTGGTTTGATCGTAGGCAGAAGTGTGTTGATCATCATGATGAATAGTTACTTTTTTTTCCTTACTAGACACAAAATTTAGAAGCAAATTACAGAATGCTGTTCTTTTACCAAACGCGTGATGTTTCGCTCTGTATGTATGTACATCATCAATCTAATTACGCCCAATTTATACTAATAAATAATCGCCTGCATCTGTTGCATACTAAAGAGGTCATTGGCCGGCCGGCTTAGCGCATGGAAAATAAAACTGGTTATAGCAAGTGACAATCCAGCGACAATTACCATAGGTGGCCGCCAGTTCGCGACACTGACATTGAAACCCGCTATGAAGATTAAGTGGATGTATGTATGTACATAAATCTAAGTCAGTACATATGTATTTGCATATCTTAACAAATGCATGCATTTATTGTAGTGCCAATTGCAAATTGATTCTTTAGATTTAGTGTAACATCAGTTCGGAGATAACTGGTTATAGCGGTCATATTGTAACCGTTAAATACCGTTACTGAAATGATGAAATGCTGAAAGGTGATTGGTGACATTTGGGCAACTGACAAGGTATCTTATTTGGTGCTATCGTTGTATTTGTTATAGTTTAAGGTCTGGTTTATTAGGTTCGTTTTTGGCTCACATGCAAAGTAATTAAAATAAAACAGTTTTAAAAAAATAGCACATACAACAATAGCATCAAATAAGAAACCTTGTGAATTGCCCAATTATTTTACGAAATTGGTTTTATGAACTAAATGATTACCCCTAAATATGTCTTTTGTAACTAAAAGTGAAGGAATATTTTTTGTTAAAATTCTGCAAACGTTTTTGAAATCTCCTGTAAAAAATTTAAAAAAAATTAAGGCCATAACATTGAAGATAATGGTAGAGCTATTAAGAATGATATCGCCATTATAATTTTATTGAGCACCGTTATTCGATCATTTATTGTTTTCACAATACTAGATTTGCCATTTGTCCTGGCTTTAAGCTTTCAATATAATTAGTTTAACTTCATGATTTATTTCTATTTTAAAAATATGTTCTAAGCTCTTCCATAACACTAGCCAAATACGCCGATCACAAATTTGCAGATTTGCAGATTCTTTGGAAGATATCTATATAACAGGGTCAGGATTATGATGATCTTTGATCTAAGATTTTGTGCTGCTATTTAAATTAAGAAAGATAATTTCACCTAATTTAAGTTTTTGTGATTTTAGTGCTTCGTAAATTAGTTTATTTAATTCTTGTTGTTCATATTGTAAACGAAATGTCAGTTATTTATTTTTAATTGCATTTATTTAAGAATCTTGAGCAAGTTTATTAGCTACATTTTTAGTTTGTCGATCGGCAATTCTATCCTCCCCGGTGCTACATTAAAAAAATGTCTGTTGTAGCTTAGACTAAAATAAAATTAAAAAAATAAAAATTACAGAAACTAAATTTCTCTTAACACAAAAAAATAATTTTCACAAATGTGCAGAGAGTTTTTGTTTTTTTTTTTTGCTATTAGCCTATATGCCAATGTAAATTTCATTTAGTGTAGTAAAATTAAACAAAATAAATTAAAACAACTAATAAAAAAAAAAGAAAAAACTGCATTTTTGGAGTCCCTATCGCGCGGCAGAAGTGAAACTTCATCGAATAATTTCAAGAAAAAAATAGGGTTATAAATTATATTCCAATATATTATGCGATTATAATTTCTTTGTATTTAATTTTTCAAACAGCTGGCAACCACCTTCAAATATTCAATATTTTTGAAGCTAAGCTTTCCGAAATCTCTATTTTTTCATGCCAGTATTGCATAATTTCCTTTAACTTATTAATTAATTTCCGTTTAACATTTTAAACAGGTGGCAACTCTCACCAAAAATATTTTTTATGAATACAGCTTTCCTAAACCTTCTTCATTTGACATACATATTAAAATATTTCATTGATGTCAATAAGTTAATTGCATACAAGTGGCAACTCTTTTTAAACATATCAAAATTACCGGGGTTTAAACATCTTTTGTTTATTATATAAGTGCATAGTAGAATTTCAGCTAAATTGTTATTAAAATTAACACTTTCAAATAGGCGGCAACCCTCCTTCAAAACAATGTTCATATATACCTCTTTAAATGCATAGTAATGTATTATTATCTTTATTTCACTAATTTATTTTTATTTAATTTTTTAAACAGGTGGCAACCCTGCTCATGTCACAATATTTGATTTAGTTATTCATTTAATGCAATTTAAATTGTGCAATAGGTGGCAACTCTCTTCCAAAAATCTCTTGCTTTTTAGGCCAAGTTGTAGTCTATTTATGTGTAAATTTGTATCGAAATTTTACGTTTCTGCATGAAAAGAAAATAAGTCTTGGCGTTAAATATTTAGCGCAACGGTCTTCCAAGTCCCATAAGAAGTCACGGGTGCAATTAATGATGCCGTTTAATTTCTGACTAATAAGAAACCGTCAATGATTAAATATGCAAGTGTACAAATTACTTCAATAAAAACAATCTAAAAAAGAATCTAAATGAAATGTTTTAAGATTCTTTTTTTAAGGAAATCAAGCCGAAAAGAACAGGAATAAAAGTAAAGTGCTATGTTGCTTCTACAATGATCTCTAAAATCTAAAAGAAATACCCAGGCATTCTTTAAGTAACACGCAAAATATTCTGGTATGATAATTGGTTGAATAAAAGTAAATTAATGTTTAAAATATTGTAAAACGTCAGCAAATTCAAAGCGATGGAAAAGTTGTGTTTTTGCCGGAAAGTTTTTATTTTTGTAGAATTTATTTATTTAACAAAACTTTGTGAATTTATGCCTCATGAATTTTAAAAAACTATATTTATTTGGAATACTGAAGAGTTTAAATAAATACAACATAAATACGATTTTCCTTTAGAAATAGTTTAAAGTACTCCGCATATTTAAACATTTAAGGCGAGATTATTCAAAATACCTGCCAATTAAGGTATTAAAAACACCTCGCTTCTAGAAAAAAGTTAATGAAAAGTTTTTATTAGAGATATATATGCAATTTTCACCCCCAAAATGTCACATTTATATATTTGTTAAATAATACTTTCAATTCATATACTCGTAAAAAGGTGTTCATTAAGTATTTGTGAAGTTTTGTTGTGTTTTACTTTATTAAATAGGCATTTACGCCAATTGTACTGCGACTTTTTTTATTACTATGTTTGAAACATCTTTTTTCAATAAAAAAATTTTCTCCAATTTCATGTAGTATTTATTTTGTTTGTAATTCTAACTATTGTATTTAGGAAAATTTCTTAAATTTGTTGCAAAGAAAGCCGGCTCGCCGCCGCCGCCGGAGCGAAAGCACTCGGCGTAAGCCTCTAATACGAACAACCTCGGATACAAACAATTCTTGCCAAACTTGATGCCTGCTTTTCAATTCATAATATTTTGTAAATAAATATGCATGAATTTCGGTTTATTAAACTTCCATAGGCAGTTGTGCACATGAAAATAATACCGTTTTGTCTTTTCCTATTTAATTTAAATTATTTAAATTCATAAAAATTATACAAATTTACAAAAGAAAATTCGAAATATGGAAGAAAATTCGCAGCACCGTCAGCACCAAAAAATTATCAAATATCAACAAGAATTTCTAGTCTCTTGAAGCTGACACTGCATACTCGAAAGTTTCAAAAACTTAAATTAAAAATTGGACATTTTGATATTTTTTTTAAATTTAAAGATAAAATTTCTAGGAAGTTTCAGACTTCGACTTACTTCGTGGTGTTTTTTTTTATAGAATTATCTATATTTATATTAAAAAAAAATAATTCAAATTAAATAAGAATAGAAAAAATTGCTAAAACTTGACACCACTATTATTATTATTATTTTTACGAACTCGGGTATATGTAGGTACGTACATATATATTCATTCAGCGTGTCACATGATTTTGTTCCATTAAATTAAGTGGACAGTTAGCATGGCATGTCGCGTCACCATCATCACCACCATCGCCACCATCGCCAGTCCCATAACCATTCCCGCTAGCCAGGCAGCCAGCCAGCCAATCGGGTTGCTGCATAATTAACCAGATGATCAAAAACCAAGTTTTTTTTTGTTGTGTGTGCGCCAAGCGGTTTCAGTGCTCTGCAGCCACAAAGTCTCGTCGCGTATATATAAAAGTTAAATAATTTAAAGTACAAATTTTTTTTATTTTTTATTTATTTTTTTTTGATTTGCGGATGTTCGCTGTCAGTCACGGGAATTGCATAAATTTTGCAGATAAATTAGCAACGAAATGGGTCGGTCACGTGGCTGGTTGTGACCAGCGGTGGTGTACTACAACTTTTCAATTCTTACACAGAGCTTGTGCTAAGCTGAGACTGGTATAAATGAGATATCACCGAAATGAGATTTTGTATAATTAATTAAAATGCTTTTTATTTATATTCTATTTTCTCAATGCCAGCAGATATTGATTTCTAAGGTACACAAGTTGAAATATCATATATGGAATACCTGTTGAGTTTTAGTAGGGATGCCATGCTGAGATTGTTGTAGTTGTAATTTTAGACCCTCACATTTCATTTTCTGCCGCAAAAAATTTCGCGCACTATTGGCTTATTTTGGGATTAATTTTGAGGTGAAATTCGTGATGGCCACATTCTGCGCCATCGTCTGTATTATTTTCATTATGTTTCATATTAACCATTGCAAGAGCAGAGCCATTGATTAATGTGTACAGACTCATTTGTATGTACATACTCGTATAACCAATAGAATGTGATATAACGTGATATATGTTCGTTTTTTTTTTTAAAGGTCGAACATTAATTCCACCGGGCGTGTGTCATATGTCAGCAAATAATTGTATTATTTTGTTTCGATTATCGAATAACAGATGACGCTGTACAAATATAAATGCAGCGATAACACTAACCATGGGAATGGGCAGCACCATCTGCTGGTTAAATACGGAATCACAGATGACGCCCTCCACGGGAAGTATTTATCAACTTATGCAAGACTGCCAATTATTTTATGCCTATTTCTAATTTTTTTTGTATTTCTTATCATTTTTTATGTACATATGTAAGAGTATGTAAGTATTTCGGTTATTAGTTTGAATATGCGCTCTTTAATATAAATTTTGGTATACGTAGTTTATCGACTGTGGCTACGTCTTTTCGATCTTAATTTGGAGAAAATTTTAATTCAAAAGTTAATTAGAGGAATGATCTTCGGACTTCCTTTGTCAAATTCGGATTGCAGACGAATCGGTTTCGGTGCTATGCCAAATTTGGCAGGGGATGACGGAACATCATTTTGATTTACATACAAAAACTTTGCACGCTGTCGAAAAAGTAGGAAAAAAGCAAGCATTGATTACGAGTAGAGGGTTAATATCTGTGGATTTTTGAAAAATTAGTTTATCTTGAGTTCTCACTTCTTTTCTGTCAAGCCTAAAATAACTATGATCTGGTAAAATATTTCAACGTTTAGTTAAGCAAACCGGTAGTTTGGCAGGTCTTCTTCGCAAAAGTTAAATTATATTTTTCTGTGAAGAAGATCAGAAATTAATAAAATAATAAAAGAAGAATCTAAAGCACACAGTTTTTCTAAAGCAAATCGAAATTAAAAATACCCCTTCAGATGAAAATGAATGCGCAAAAATGCTTAGCCGTAGTTATAGACAAACTTACATACATATATTATATATCGTAGCTAAGTATACAAACATCGAAAATTTGCTGGAGTTTACGCTATCAGTGCTGGTATCTCTATCGCCAGTGTTTTTGTTATCGACATTGAACCTTTATGTGTCATATTGATATTGGTACTCGTTTTGTGTTCGTATTAGTTCATTTTATTAACTGTTACTATTTTTATTTTTGTATTGACATTCATATTCGCCTACAAAAAAGGAGCAAAAATATAAATATAAAGTATATCACAAAAAGCTCTGAAAATGCTGAAAATAAAAATTGAAGTTATAAAATTTTATCCCGATGCTTTCGAATATTGAGTGAAAAATATTTTTTAGTTTAAAGTTCATGAAAAAAGTTTAACACAGAATATCTTGTTAATCTTGCAAAAAATAAAGCTAGACCCTTTGCAGTGTTGAGCTATTATTGTGTACACAATAAAAGAATAAACACTTAGCACAAAAACATTTCTGCTTTTCTTCTTTTTTCTAAAATAAGTAATTAAGCATTAAATTCCAATCGCTCATCAGAAAATGCACAGACAATTTTTATAAACTGGATATAACCAGTCTGAATGTGGCAAGGGTTTTATAATTAATACATACGTATCATATGTAAATAATGACAAAAGCATTTTCGCACAATTTTTGTCGTTGCCCGTTACGTTTTCGAAAGTGGTGTGATTCCCGACTATTTTGTTGCAAAATTTTCCACACAAAAAATAGTGAAGATTAACTGCGAATTTCACTGTCTTAACAATCTTAACTAATTATCTAAAATAAACAGAAATAAATACATATATTTTCAAATTCAAATGTTTATTGACCGGACGTGACGCTGCTGTTCACCATTATAATTATTTTATTTACTTATTTGTATTTTTAACCAAACTCATTTATTAACAAACCGACGTAAGAGTGGGTGTTTCCAAATATGAATATGACATACAAAGGCTTGACAAGAAAAAGTTTGCCTATAAATTAATCAAACGATGATGCAGACGCCTAAAGAACAGTTGGATAAAATATATTTAAGACTTAAAATCCTGTTACATAGTGTATCCTATTTCACATACCGTTAGACAGTACAAAAACTGTACAATTGGGATTCCTTTATAAAAAAATGCACCGAAATTTAACACTTCAATTTAACAAGTTATTATTATAATTTTTCTTTACATAAAAAAATATTTTTTTATTTCAAATCTGTTCTGTTCAAGTCTATTCCGTTGGATTTCCTAAGGTTGTAAATTCAAACCCGGACACAATCTAGAAATAAATCTGATGAGTAGTTGTGGTGATCTCCATAATAGCAGCTATAATTTCTACTGCTCTGTCTGTTTTTGGCTTTTTTGTAATACTTTCCAAATAAAAACTGGCCATGGGCGCAAGAATTATTGTTGATATAAAAATATTAGGCGGAAAAATTAATATGTATATTTAATCACTGTCTTTATGAAATTATAGTTTATTGCACAAAAAAAAACTGTGTGCAAATTAAAAAAAAAATATTTAACAAACTTATCAAAAAATCAAATTTGGTCCGAATTTCAAAAAATTTTTGAGCACGCAGTTTTATAGCCTATTTAATTTTAGTATAATGAAGTGCGATTTTGAAGTGGCTACAAATTACTAGAGAACGACCGAACACCGATTTTTAGGGTCGAACCGAAACCTAAACGTTTAAAATTATGAATAATGAATGGATTTAAAAAATTGTAAATTTTTTTTATTGATATTAAAAACGTGCATATTCATATTTTTGTAATAATATTAAAAATAAAAACATACATTTTGAATGCTCCATATCTAATACTTTTGGCTTCAAATGTAATCAAAAATTTTCCAATTTCTTAACAGCAGATGTTCACTGAGACAAGTGTCCAATTCGGAAAGAACAGTTTCTTTCAGTATTATTACTGCAAACCATATCGCTATCATATATGTAAATCCTAAAGGCTTATTCGACCTTCACAGATAATTATAATAAAAATTGTCTAAAAAATTCTTATATTAATAAAAATTTACAAATGTTCGCCCAAGTCCAGCTTTTTTTTGACCGAAACCAAACCGAAACCGAACCGCACTTTATTGGCCGAATATTGCCGAAGATGAAGCCGAAGTTCTATCGTACCCTAATTAAATTTTGCTAACGGTCTTCCGTTATTTCTTCTGCGCCAAATACTCGTATTTTTTTTTTATGGAAAAAACACCGTCAGCAAAAAATGCCAAAAATCAACGGGAATTTGTAGCCACTTGAAACTTGCTCTTTGAATGAGCTATAAATTTTCTAAAAAATCGCATCAAAAAGTTCGAGACTTGGATTTACACCGGTTTTGCTGTCATTTACATAGTTCTAAATTAAAAAAAAAAAACTAATTAAATAGTCAAAAGGCGTGAATATATGGGGCCTATTACGTCAGCCTATGACAGGCACAATAGTTTTAAAAAAAAATTTCTTTTATTATCTGAGAGTTAATTGAATTTGGTATGACGTAAGGTGTACTATCCATTGACGTGCGCATTAGGTACGCGCGTCTCAACTACACTCCTATATCTTTTAAATGCTAATGATAACTGACGTTATCTCAATTGGTTTAACGTCTGATCTTATATATTTCATTTCAAATTACAAATTTTTACTATTTTTAGTAATATATTATAATTAGCGATTTTTATTAGAGCTATTATTAGTGTTTAGTCGTTGGCTGTCAATATCTCGATTTCCCTTTTACCTACTTATATATGTCAGAAATTTTAATTTGCTTCAAATTTTACTTCAGGTCTTAAATTTAAAAATAGTTGATTTTTATGCAACAAATTAACGTCGAACGAACTTTATTGCCCTCATAATTCGACGTTCTAATCAATTTTGTTACTCACAAATACCAGTACATGACAAAATAATATCAACAACATAAACTAAACATCGTATGAACTTAAAAATACATTCCAAGAAGACAGAAAATAATGCCAAAAGCATTTCTTGCAAATTGCCCATATTTGAAGACAGACGGTTTGACAAAAGACAACAACTAAAGCGTAACGTTGATAGATGGAGTGAGAAGAATAATTTTGAAAAAAAATGTACGGTGTATACTTTTTGATACATAAATTCTCATTCGTACTCAAACGAATCAACAATATTTTCAACTCACTCAGAATGCTCAATTAACTTGATCGATCATTAAATGGTGGATGTGATAGCTATGACATGCGCTAAATGTGTACGAGTATACATAGTGATCCTACAGTTTTACGCCGATTTTGAACCGCTTTTTTATAATTTTGGTATTTGCCCCTGCCGATATTTGAACCCTGAGCAATCCGAATAATAATAATATCTGCTCACACAAACATTTGAATTTCATACTGATGCTCATTTTTTATTATTATCTTTTCTTCATTTAGTTGTTGAATTATTGAATTTCTTGGAACGGTAAAGTAAATTTTTTCGATATATCGACCCGGGAAGTAAGTATCCATTCAAAAAATCTATTATCGGAAGGTGAAAAATTATCGATTATTTCTAGTAAGTACCACGACTTGATATCACTTACCGACGTATTATTGGTAGGTGAGGTTTTTGAAAGGGATATTTATAAAACTGGACCCCCTTTTCCCAGAACTGTAGGTAATAAAATAAGGCGAACTTTGGACATTGTAAAAAAAAAAATATTTAGAAGATTCCGATCTGGTATCCACTAAAACTGCACAAGGTATACTTAAAAATCTGATTTCCGAACCAGCGGCCGAAAATAATCGTTAATTAAATTTTTGAAAAATCATTGGGCAGATTTCGTTCAAAACAAAACTCAACTTTATCGTTTTGATCCCTTCGCCAGATTTTAAGCAAATTTAACCTAATTTTTAATTAGAAGATTTTTTGTCTTAAATTATGGCATACTCATTATTTAAGATTTTTATATGATCGATTTTTGAGATTTTTTTTTTTTTTATAAAGTGGGATCGATTTTTATTCAGTTGTATTTATTTGATCAAAAGTAATGGTTATTCTTTGATTTAAAATATTCGAATCCTATTTGATCAATATTTTTATATACTAATTTTTAACGCAGGAACAAAGTTGATTTTTATATTGAAGAAAATACGAAACCCAGTCAGTAATTTTTTTTTATATCAGAAACCATTGCTAATTTTTAACCGCCTGAAAATTGTACTTTTTTGCACTAAAATTCTTATTAAATATGTAGTTTAGAAATTGAACAACTTATTTGTGTTTTTTTTTTAGATTTTTTCAGTTTTGTCTAAAGTGTAAAACTCTAAATTATATTTTTTGTGATATAGAATGAACAGTATTTTTGTTACAAAAAAAATTGTGAAAAAATCAATGCATGCATATTGATGTGAGTAACTGTAGCTATCGCTAACGGTAATAATACAAATTTATGCAACCCTGCCGATAATTAGTCGATAACAACAATATTAACGGCAGTGATGTCATTTTCTTTCCCACTACAAATTTTACCCAAAAATTTCTTCTCCACAAACATGCTATCTGGCAATGCTGCCTCATTATTCTGCTCTCTTATACGATATTTTTTAACAAAACCTAATTCTCAATTCACTCAGACGCATTCTTACTGCTCATTCTACTTTTTGCCTACTGTTGCACTCTCTCTCTCTTTCTCATTCTGCGTGAACTTGCTACCGAATGACGTAGAATTCTCGGCCCCACTCTCAAGAATGACGACTCTCAAGAATGACGACTCTCCACTACTCAGCGTGCTTTATTTATTTAAACAATTAGATTTACCTACCCTGCTCCATTCACCTAATGATTTGGTATCTTATCGGTATTTGTCAATGAACTTAACCGCTCCCGTGACAAGCGGCCTCCCAATCTCTCTGACGGCATTTTTACTCAGCGCTTCTATGCGCTCTACAAAATACTAAAAGATATCAAAGATAAATATTGAGCGCAATTTGCCAGAGCGCACGATCGGCGGCAGTGTTGGAGGTAGAGCGTAACGATAAAATAAAATCATCCACCTTCTCGAAAGCGGCGATTTTTCGCATTTGTATATAATATGGCTTGCTGCGGCGGCAATGAATTTATTAGTGAAAGAGATTTGACAAATAGAACATCAATGCTAGGCAGCGCAACAATAAATAACTTGGTGAAAGAAAGCGCTAATTTTATGAAGTTGTGAAATATAATTTAAATAAAAAAATTAAAACCAGAAAAGCATCTGGATTTTTATAAACGTCTATGCACGTTAATCGAATGATTGGAGAAAAAATAGTGAATAATTTTCTGCGCCAAAATTACAATTGGAGTGCAGCTTGGGAACGCGCGCAAAGACATTTTGATAAACTCTGAAAACTCAAAGAAAAAATTAATTTCGAAGCACGCTGAAAAGGGGGTTTCAAACAAAAACCTTTAAAAAAAAGTGCTTGCCCATTTAAATCGTGCGCGATGAGAAACATACAATAGTTAAATTTAATTGAAGGCAATCAGTGATAAAGGCGAAGAACGAACTAGCCGAGCGCTGTGTTCACATTTCGTGCCAGCGATATAAAGCGATCCAACAAACCATAAGTGCAGTGTTTGAAAAAGCAAGTTAGGTATCGCTTAAGAAAATTTGTGATTAGCAATAAAGTGATATGTAATTTGAAAAACATTCAGTTTGTCAAAATCAAAAAAAAAATCGAAAAATTGCACATACACACAAAATCAGCGAGTTTCCTTATTGTTGTTGCCTATAATTTATCGCTTGTCGATTTATCTGGAGCAATAGCTCATATTTCACAAGCAGCTGAAAACAGCAGCAACAACGCCAGTTGAACAAATAAAAAACCAACGTTTACAGTATTTTGAAAGCAAATATAGTATACAAATATAATATACATACATAAATACAAAAATAAAATTTATTAAAATGACGCCGAGACTCATCACATACTTCCTGGTAATTCTTATTTGATACTTTGTAAATATAAGACATCTGTTTTTATCGATATTATTTATATATGTACATATTTATTGGGGCATTGTTTATTTTCTTTATCAGCGGAAAACACCTGCAGTGAGAATTAAAAAAGAGTTACGGTAGATAAGTTGTCTAGAACTTTTAATGAAAGTAAGTTAAATGTATTTTGAACGTCACATATTGTTTTTCAAACGCATTTTGTATCAACTAGTAAAGTTCAATTGATTTCACTTAATAAAATATTAAAAATTTTACTAATTTTAAATCTGTTCAGCAAGCAGCTATCAGAAACTGGTTAATTTTTATGTTAATTATTCCCGAACGCTTATTTAAAGTTATGTGGCTACCGGTATCAAAAGAACGAGAGGTTTGAGAAAGCAACATTGCGAATTTAATATGAAAAGATCCGGGAACATGCCAGTAGCGTTGACTGCAAAAGGTAGAAAATATATAATCAAATAACGATACATAATTTTTCCTAAGATTTAAAAATACGCCAAAAGTTTAAGTACAGTATTACGATATACATATTTGAATGAACTTTAACACATTTTTTTTAAGGATTCCCTAAAAATTGAAATTAGTAAAAAGAAGTAGTATCCAAATACTGAAATCTATAAGAAAAGTTAAGATTGTAAAATATTAGAATTTTTCTAATGGATGACCCCAATTTTTTGCAAAATTGAACAACTATCTAAGGCAAAGGCATACCAGAATAATCAATACCATAATAAATAAATAAATAAATAATATAAAGTTAATAAATCGAAAGAGTAGTATAAAACGAATTACAATCGAAGGAATTAAAATTAAAAAAATTACGTTAACTATAAAAAAAAATAAAAAAAAAAAATAATAAAATAGAAATTAAGTTAAACTGAAATTTATAATTTATAATATAAACTGTAAATAAAGTATTAAAAGAAAATAAATAATTATATAAACATTATATAAATTACATAAATTAAAATACAATGAAATAAATTTAAATAATGAAATAAAACAAAATATGATATGTTCAATAAAATATAAAAAAGAAAATAAATTAAAATTAATTGAAATAAAAATAAAATATTATAAAATAAAAGAAATAACCAAAATGAATTAAAATAAAACACAATTAATAAAATAAGATAGTATTAGTTAAAACAAAATTTAAATACAATTAGTAAACTAATATTAGATGAGTTCAAAGAAGTGAAATAATAAAAGTAAAAAAAAAAACAAAAAAGAAATTAAAAAGAATAAATAAAATAAAACAATTAAAATATAATGAAGTAAATGAAAATAAAATAAAATCAAATATGATGAAAGAAATAAAAATTAAATAAATTTATGATATGAAAATAAATTAATAAAAATAAAAACCAAATAAAATAAAATGAAGTGATGTTAAGAGAAATAAAATAATAACAAATAACAAATTTAAATAAAAGAAACTATAATCAAATAAAATAAATTGTAAAAGAAAATAACTAAATATAGTAAACAAAAAAATAAAATAAAACAATGTAAAATATTACATAATGAAACAAAATAGTATTGAAATTTCATTATTATATAAAAAAATAAATAATTTTATAGAAATAAATTTTATAAAGAATAAAAAGAAGTGAAATAAAAGAGTAAAGAAAAATGAAACGAAAAAAAAATAAATTGAATAAAATTAAACAAAAAAGTTGAAATGAATTAAAATATAATAAAATAAAGCAAAATAAAGAAACATGCGAGAAAATAAATAAACATTTAATAAAGTTGGGATATTAAAATAAATTAATAAAAATAAAAATCAAATAAAATAAAATGAAAAAAAAATTAGATACAATAAAATATATGTAGTCAAATAAAATAATAAAATAAATAAATAAAATAAAATGAAACAGTGTAAAATAATACACAATACAATAAAATGGTATTAAATTTCGTTATTATATAAAAAATATATTATTTTATAAAAGTAAATTTTATAAAGAATACAACGAAATAAAATTAAAGAGTAAAGAAAAAAATAAAAATATTAAATAGAATAAAATAAAACAAAATGCAATGAATTAAAATATAATAAAATAAAATTAAAAAAAAAAAATTAAAACCCAAAAAAATTAAATCAAATCAAATGGTAAAATGAATGAAAACGAAAAAAATATTAAATTAAATAATATATCACCAAATAAAATAAAATGTAAAAAAATAATTAAATAAATAAATTGAAGTAAATCAAAACTAAATGAAGTAAAATAAAACAATGTAAATAAAAAGAACGAAATAAATTTAAAAATTTAGTAAATTGAAATGAAGTGAAACAAAAAAATTAAATGGAATATAATTTTTAAATTAGAAAAAAGGGGAAAAGAAGAAAATAAAATAGATTTAAATTACATTAAATCCAACATTAAATAAAAGTAAAGGGGATGAAATGATGTGAAATAAAAAAAAATTGAATGAAAAAGAAATAATAAAAAAAAGAAATAAAAACTAAAAAAAAATAAAATAAAATTAAATTAAATAGAATAAGTTAAAAAAAGAATAAAAGAAAGGACAATAAAATATAGTAAAATAAAAAAATTAATTGAAATAAAATAAGTAAAATTAAACGAAATAGTACGTATAAGAAAATAAGATTAATTAACATAAACAGAACAGTAAAATAACTGAATACTATTACTTTAAAAAAGTTAACTGAAATGAAATGAAGTTAAATTAAAATTCACTAAATTAAATGGAACATGTTTGGCTAGTAAAAATTCGTAAGAACATTTAATAAAGCAAAATCAAATACGAAGATAAGGTAGGTATAGGGAAATAAATGAAAAAGCAAAAAGATTACTACACTTACAATTACATACAAGTATATTTCCACTTTATTGCTGAATTAGTTTCAGTGGCATTATGTAATGAACAAACGTTTTATAAGTACATAGTTGTCGTCATGTGCACGAATTCTAAAGAGTCGACAAACCCTATAAGTTCACCTACACGCTAAATTAATGGCTATATAAATAAACTTTCGTGCAGCAAAAAGAATTAAATCAATTCACTGAAGCTCACCTCACATTAGTACTTATAAAACCCTTTTGTAAATATTTTCTGTGAGTATGTATATAAATGGAACTAGGTGAATTTTTTTTGAAATGGGATGGACTAGAATACTTGCGACAGAGATTAAAAAAATGGCTACTACGAAAAACGAATACAAGGGAAATGTTGTTGTTCTAACAGCATAAACCATTCCCCATAAAATTTTGGGGAATGCTGCTCAAGTGACAGTCCTTGGCCGGAAATAAATCCGGGACGTTCCGGTATTGTAGAACCGACTGTCGTGGGAACGATACAAGGAATATTAAAACTGCCCGTTAGGGACTATAAGGAGCTGATAAATTTGTGATGGCATTTTTTTTTTTTTTTTTTTTTTTTTGATTCCACTTCATTCAGGCTAGCACATTCATGGCGCTAAATCCGAACGTCTAGCAATGGCGTATGGTTTTTTTTTCTCTTAATTTAAACAATTTTTGGTCAAATGGTGGGATATTGACAAAAAGATTTCAAACTTTTTCTCAAACGACATTGACATATTTCAACTATGTATTTATCTATGCACGTATGACATAGAGATAAAAGACAAAAACAAATTTGGCAATGTCGCAGAAACCATAAACAACAGTTATTGCTGATAAGAAATGAGTCATATTGAAGTTGAGTTAAAACTATGGTGAAATTAAGGTGGAGAAATGTTATTTATCCATAGAAATTGTAATACATTTTTTTTTATACATCATAGATCTATTCTGCATTCATAAATAAACAAGTAAATAGTTGAAATATTTATCTCTTTTAATTTCCAGTCAATTTCATTAATTATTCCCCCCTTATCAATTTATTTATTATTAAATGCAATTTAGCAACTTATTTATCATGCACAGAATTACAATTGCATACACTAATTACTATCTACCTATCTACTTGCTTAAATTCCAATATTGATCGCATAAATTACATATGTACATATGTATGTACATCTGAAAAACAAAAATATTACTCATACGCCATTGCCCACCATCGATTCTCTAGCGCGCAAAGTATAATTTTAAAACAAATTAGGAAAATGACAAATGTTAAGTAGTAGTTATTAATTATTACTAATTCAACACTTTTAACTCTTAGTGTTTATAGTATTTACTAAAATGTTTTGTTTTGCTGCACGCAAACTTGCATTTCCCAAGCGAATATCTGCATTGTGGTATATGAAAGACTCAAGGGGACCCCAGTGAGGGGAGCGCTTAGTTGAAATAGATTGTTACGTAAGTATTATTAATTTAAATTACGGCAAATTATTGTGTATTTAAATGAAAATTTGAAGCCGAAAGCGGTAAAAAGAGAAAGCTTAATCAGTTCATAATTTGTGTATTAAAGTTGAATTGAAAATGGAGTAATTTTCTGTACGATTGTATAATACAAAATTAGTATAGCGCATTGGCGCACGCAAGGAGGGCGTTTCGGGATTCTAACCCCTGCGAGAATCTTAAAATTGTAGTACCATATTGAAATTAGTTTCCGTTATTTTTAAATGAAATTTGCGTAAAACCCCCACCAAAATATTTTTTTTTTGTGCGCCACTGGTAAGCGAAAATTATTTGAATTGTAAAATTAAAAGTACTTAATATCAGGAAAATGGCTTGCTTAACTCTGTTTGCTAATTTAGTTTTATTTAACCTTACTAATCCTGCAATATTAAAGGCTCTTGGCTGCTGATCCTGGATAACACTTTTTTTTTTAATAATCTTTCAAATCGCCTATCTGAATCTGAAGTGCACGCTAAGCATATGTGTACATACACAATCACATAATCACAAGTTTTGGCTATGTATTTTTATTTATTTAATTTTGATTATATTTTTTTTTTTTTGTAATATAGCTCATACTACAACAAATACCGGCTAAATCCAAATTTCAAATTTTGTTTAAATGAACGAAAAAGTTCCACAAATTTCACGTACGATTTTAAATTTTTTTTGAAAAAATTCGGGTAGGCAGTTTTATAGCCCATTAAATTTTAAAGTGCACGTTTTAAGTAGTACAAATTATCGTTGGTTTTGGTTGATTTAAACGGGGAATAGTTTTTTGTTTCAAATAAAAAAAAAAATTTGACTTTGTGGACGAATTTACAAAAAGCAACGGTAATTTGTAGCTACTTAAAACTTGTACCTTATTATACAAAAATTAAAATTTTCTTTTACACAATGTAATTAAAAATTTTAGTGTGTTGTCTAAGGTTTGTTGAATTTTTTCCCCAATTTGAACGAAGCTTAAAACTTGGATTAAGACTAAATTGAGAAAAATAAATAGTCATAACTTCTGATGTTGCTATCGGCATGTCGTGCACTGTATATATTATTTTCTTATAGTACTACACAATTAATGTATACAAAAATTTTTTTTCATTTATTCTGTAAAATTCGAATAAATATATTATTTTTTAAGGCAATTTTGTTTTATTTTAATTAATATTTTTAATTTGTTAAAATATAGTTCATTCTACAACAAAAACTATTTACTTATATCCAAGTTAAAACTGGGGGCAAAAATCTACAAACTTCATTAAAAATTTCAAAAATAAAAAAAATTTGGGCATGCAAATTTATAGCCAATTAAATTGTAGTATGAAAAAGTTCGAGTAAGTTTCAAGCGGGTATAAATTACCGTTAATTCTCAATATTTTTTTCTCGTATGTACAGTGTCGTGCAAGCTAATAGGATCGCGACATTTTCGCAAGTTTTGAATATTTTTCTTCTGTTTGTTTAATGTTTTTTATAGCCTTTCTAAGTATGCAGTTTTATAGCCCATTCATGTTTAGTATTATAAAATGCAACTTCCAATTTTTGGTGACTTTTTTTTAGCAGACTGTGTCACTCATTTGCTCAGTCAAAACTTTTCAAAATATTGCGACTCTATTGATGTGTCTGGCACTGTATGGATACATGTAGTTATTCAAGTAATTAATTATTCGAAATTTCTGCTTATTTAATTAATAAATGTATGTAGCTTTTCATCAATCAATTGTTTCTGTATTAAAACAAACAAAAATTGGGGTAATTTTAAAATAGTTGAATAATATTTGCTCAACATCAATATACATATATTATAATATCCAAAATATGATAAAATTATTCGAAAATTTGCAAAAACTAATTTTTCATTACTCTCTTCTCTCTCTTCCCCTTTCTTGCAGTGCGGCATGCGCCATCCTACTACTGGGCTAAGCGAAGACGACCTCAGTCGTCTCACTGGTTCATCCTCATCGACAGCATCTTGCGATAGCACTTCATCATCCTCTTCTTCGTCATCATCATCATCGTCTTCTTCTTCGTCGGCGGCGAATACGCCCGCACACAAAGAGGGCGTTGACGAGTGCGTTCATCACTCGCTCGCCTCGCTCACTAGTCCCGATAAAGCGACTAATAATACATTAGCCCTGGTCGCCAGTTCACTCAAGCAACAAAACAACAATAATAATAATAATATCGTCAATATTGGCCACAGTAATAATAATAATAACAACAACAACAGCAACAATAATAATAATAATAATAACAGTGTAAACAATAACGGCACGCATACACACGCATCATCACGCTTTGGTTCTACATATCTCCCTGAACTAATCAATCCATTGGAATGGCAAAAATCACGTAAGCGCAAAGAACGCCTAGATAGTAGCTCATCGGTGACACAAGATCGCAAATTGCAGCGCTCCAACAGCGAAGAGCTACTAACGCAAGAACAGCAGGCACCATCTGTGGGCAGCGCAGATGCGATTAATACCGGTAGTAATGCGCTAAAGACAATTAAAAGTGCGGATGTCATTAGGCGCGTCTCATCGGAGGAGTTCAAGAAGACCGCGTCGTATGCCATTTATGAGCAAGAATTGCGCGAAGCCGCTGAATGTCGTGCGGCCGACTTAAAGCAGCGCCAATTGCAACAGTGCACTGCCGATGAGAATAACGGGGCGTTAGCAAATCGTCAGCGTAATCAGCAGCTGCAAAATCAGCAAACACAACAACAACAACATAACCATCAGCAGCCAAACGAAGAGTTAACTGCCGCACCTGTATATCGTGACTCTTGGATCTCTGGCCCTACCAAAGACATGACGCGTCGCTCGCGTTACGAAACTAGCCCGGCTCGATCGCAACGCTTCTCGCCAATACGTAATGGCAATGGTAGCGCTAACGGCAACGGCAGCAGCAACAAACATCGCGACAGCGACGATAGCGAATGCGAGCATGAACGTCGCCGTAGCAGTGAGCGCTCATGCAAATCCCGACAACCACCCGGCCGTAAGGTGGGTGTTGTAAAGAAGAGTAGCGCTAGCGGTAGCAGCAGTGCGGCGGCAAGTAGCGCCGCCAAATATCTTGCCTCATCGAAGCGCTCCGACGAAAATTCCACTTACAAATACGATTTGTCTACGCTGAAGTATGAACGCCGTGGTTTTATTAGTAAGAAAGGCACTAGCGCCAACAGCGCTGGCGCCAATGGTGGCGATCACAATGACAATAATCTAATCGACTTCCAGTCACAAAAACAGACCCAACCAGCAACAAAGTCACAGACGCTGACCTCAGCGGCGGCGCCGGCATCGTCGCAACTGCAAGTGAAAAGCGTCAATGGCATTGCAATGCCTGCGGTCAAAGAGGACAAATCGACGCCAACATCAACAGCCATTTCAGCAGCGCCAACACAAATAGTAAAACGTACGAGTGCCATTAGCAGTGGCTATCATAGCGTGCCTTTGACTGCCGCGCAGGAAGCCTTGCCTTGGGGACGCAGCGTACCCGAGGATGCCACACCGATGTTAAGTCGCCGTTATGCGCCCGTGCGTCATCATCCCGTTGATAATCTCGATACCGCAGCAAAACTTTCCAAAGTTATGCCCTACCCTCAACAATTTCACAAACAATCCGTAGCGCAGCGTTTCGATGACGATATGGATTGTATGGACTCGCTGAGCACTTTTCGTGCCTTCACGGCACGCGATGTCATGGAACAAGTCATACCCGCGATGATTTCCTTCCAATCACCCGAAGAGCGTCTGAAGCAGGTCAACAAACGTATGACAGCTTTGAAGAAGAAGCTAGTACAGCTGGAAGAGGCTTATGAAATGCGTATGGGCTATCGGCCGTCACAGGCAGAGCGTATGAATGACAAATATATGAAAAATATATTGGCAGAGTTGAATAAGTTACGCAAGGAGCGGCAAGAGTTGAAGTCCGACCCGATGGGCGCATTGGGTTTGAAAGTAAGCGGCGGCATGGATGCGCCCTTGAAGTTGGAGAAAATGAAAAACAGTTTGCTGGAAATTGAGCAGGTAAGATGATAAGATTTTATGTAACAAGTTTTGGGAAGAGATTGAATTCAGGGAAGGAGAAAGTGGGGACCCAGAAAATTACCATGCTATCTTCTGAACCGATTCCAGATTTCCCTCGTGCTAAATCTTTAGTTTTACTTTTATTACATTAGTTGGGGGCCTCGGGGAACATTTGGGATGGAAAACATTTACAAATTTGACTTTGCGAAGATGAGTACGAATAATAATAAGTCTAAGTCTAATATGATCACGAATATAATTTTGAAAAAAAAAAATAATATCAGTGAGTATGTAAGTGAATATGAGTATATGTATGTAGGTATCATAATGAATATGAATATGAATATGAATCTGAGTATGAATATGTGGTATGAGTAATAACGAATGAGTAGGTGTTATGAGTATATGGTATGAGTATGAATATGGGTATGAATTTAATAATAATATAAATATGATTATGGGTATGAATCAGAAAATAAATATGTTTATGTACTCGTATATTATTATGAATATGAGTATGAGTATGAATATCATTAGGAATATGTATATGAATATGAATTCGTATAACAAAAAGAATATGAGTGTGGAATGAAAAGTAGAATGACAATCAGTATGAATATGAGTATAACTATGTATGTAGTATGAATATGAATATGAATGAGTACGTGGTATGAGTATGAGTATGGTTATAAGTTTTATATTAATATAAATATGAATATGGGTATGAATATGAGTATGTATATTATTATGAATATAAGTATGAGTATGAATATGATTAGGAATATGAATTCGAATAAAAAAAAGAATATGAGTAGGAGTAGGCATATGAATATTAATGAGTATAAATATGGATATTGATTGATTATTAATTTAAATACGAATATGAGTTCGAGTATGAATAAGAAAATAGATATGGATTATTATGAATATGAATATGTCAAATTTTAATAATAATACACATAAATAAGAGTGTGAAAATAATATATAAGTAAATAGGTAAATATAATTACAAATAATGAACGGTGATAGTGATGGTGATTACAGTAACTGCATAGAAAAAAATGTCGATATGGTGGCAATGATTTAAATAAAGATAACTAAAGGCACAAGTACAGCGTTCAGAATATCGACAACGAGACTGATATCGGTAACGAAGACGGCGCAATATATCTTTAAAAATAGTTAACTATAAATGTACGGATTTTGGATTTGATTTCCTTTCAACTCCTTTAACTTTTTTTTTCGCGAACTGTTCGTAATTTAAAAAACACTTGAGAACGGAAAGTTTAATACCACTCCATTTTCGTTTCTTAACTTCCGATGCAAGTCAATTAATCTTTCAACTCTATACATATCTAACAAATCGGAAAAATTCAAATTTTCTACAGATTTGCGTCACAGCTGAATATTTGGTTTCCATTTTCCGGCACCAATTTTGTTTACCTGAATTTCTCAATACACATTGCCTTATTCCTCCTACAGTATGTTCGAAAACAAGTGCATAGTAGTGGCGATACAGACACAAACAAACGCGTATCAAAAATAGTAACAAAGAATTAAAATTAAAAACAATAAACTGGAAATTTTTTTAAAACGAAAGCGAAACGCAATGAAACTGGTAATTTAGCAAAAAAGAAAAAAAAAAACAGTAGTGAAGTGCAATGCACGCCCACATTTTTCCATACAAACAAAACATACATACATATGTGGATACGAACATACATACAATACATACAAATATTTATACATATAATTATTTATATTTTAAATACTTTGAGAATTTTCGCACCGAGACGGCAGCGAGTCACATCACGTGTATATGCCACGCAAAAAAACAAAAAACAAAAAGTGATTAAACGCAGCTAAATTAAGGCAAATGTACGATGATGACGAAAGTTACGAAATCAGCGATCATTAATGGTGTATTAGGAGAATTTAAAAATTATCTACATAAATACTTCTTCCAGAGAATAATGTGTGGCAGAAAATAATAAAATAAAAGTATCTAAACAAACAACATCTGCTAGCAGATTTTTCTCTTATAGCAGAAAGCATCACAAAATAAAAAGTCGTCAAAGTTTAGTCAGAGAAGAAATTTTTTTTGATTTTTTTTTTGATAGAATTCTTTTTGCAAAGCTTTGAAATATTTCATTTTGACGCGCTTTTTTGGGCATACAACGAGTGAATATTATGAAAAGATTGCGAGTTTGAGTAGCGAATTTGGCTGTCAATTTTCGAACTGTGTGCTTAATTTTAGAACACTTTTCGGAAAATGAAACAATTTAAAATATTTTGCAAATATATATTTTTTCACAGTGATGTGCCATAAGTGAATCACTGTGAAAGAAATATGTTTGAGCAAAGTGTGAAAACAGAAAAAGTTATAGATACAGATAAGTGTGTGCTTAATACTCATGTATGTAGGTTTGACGTGAAACATGATGATTATGAAATTTTTTAAATAATAGAGACACATTTTTCTAAATACTAGTCATTAGCTGACATAATGTGGCAGATGGCTATATACTAAAATAAAGTGCGCTAAATATTTATAGAACAATACCTTTGTGTTGCGGGATATTATTTGTAGTCAAAATAATTAGTTTTAATTTTTTTGAAATTTTTTCATAAACCATTTGTTTTAATTATACCCTTTTCTTAGTATATTCCACAAACGTTTGCTCTTATTGCCATTGTAAAATTCTTATTGCGTCTATCAAAAATATATTTTTAATCATCCGATTCTACTCAAATATTTACTTATCTTATTTTAAAGCAAACGCCTTCCTTACAAATCATTATACTTTTGCGATATTTTTCTGTTAGGGCTTAATATACCTTCAGCCATTTTCCGCATAAAATTGGCAATTGATAGATTCTTTGTGCTCATATTCATTATCTTTATCGTTATCGATATCAATTATGTCATCGATATGAATATTTTTATCGATATTATTGCCGTGGTTATAGTTGAAATTTGAAGAAGAATATTTTTGTAGAACATGTAAACCCTTTACCGCACTCTCAAAGAGGTCATACAGCGCTTTTTTTTATAAGTGATCGAATGAAAACGTATAAATTTTAACGTCGTTAGGAGTTTAACCCTCTAATGAATGGGAGGGTGTACTGCCGGAATTAATATGTTTGCCCATATCAGCTAAATTAATGCCCAGATTAAAAAAAAATGTCAAAAGATTTGATTTTATAGTGACATGAAGAAAATCTAAAAAGAATTTAAATCTACTCGTAAACCAAAAATTCATGCGTTTGTGGGCTAAGATGCTGTAGAAAATTATGCCCCGGTATATTTTCAATGATCACTGAATTTTATATAAAACACAATATCGAAAGATTTCCAAAAAATATTAGCGCAAAGCACGTATTTGATATTTTATAAAATTTTCCTTTAATCGTAAAAAGTTTTTCTGTGAAAAGATCCCTTGTAAAATTGTTCGTACAATCACACATTTGTGGGAGCGGCAAGGGGTTAAAATTTGCTAAAAAAAAATTTCGCCCAAAAAGTGTGAATTTTTTCGATCATTCGGTCCGCTTGTTCGAAAATCTTTCTTTCATGCAAATAATTTTCAACTTTTTTTTCCCATAAAAATATTGGCCTGCTGGTTGCAAGTTGTACTACATGGACCTAGTGCACCCCCCGATAATGACTTTGAAATTTCTTTAC
Organism: Anomoia purmunda; assembly: GCA_951828415.1. NCBI lineage: Eukaryota > Metazoa > Arthropoda > Insecta > Diptera > Tephritidae > Anomoia > Anomoia purmunda. The sequence goes on from OX639997.1 coordinate 52,027,514, forward strand.
TCTATTAAATATGGGTCAATTTATGCCCAGTCGACCAATGGTTAAAGTCGCAATTTTTTTTATGGGTGAAAAAACTTTGAAAATTTCAATCAAGTTTACTTGAACCAGTTTTGTCAAAAATTTAATATATGGCTTCGATTTTTTCAATTTTTGTTTTTTTAATTAAAAAAATTTGTATATTTTTAGTTTTGGAAGTATGCCTATATTTTTCATAACCCCAAATATCACCTTCAAAAGAAAATTCAAATTCATTTTTGTAAATACGTTTTGAAATATTTAAAAAATAATCTTGAAAGAATTGGGAAATGGTTGGAGGTTTTAATTTTGCATAATTATCAAAATAATAAATAAATAAATAAAAAATTAAAATTTTAATTTTTTTCGCTTATTAAAATTTAGTTATATGAAAAAATAAAAGATGTGACCTAAATTCATGCAAATGAAAAATTTTAAATTCCAAGCATTTGTTGTTCGTTGTTCCCTCACATGTACCTACATATACTTCGGTTCAAAATCAACCCTTCGGCCAGACGGATGTGTGAAGTTATTTTTAAATAATAACTAATAACTTAAGCTATCACAACACCTTAAATTACTTTTTAGTCTACTAACTTTGGAAAATTAAATTTTGTTAACGAGAACTTAACTTCTCTGAAAGTAATTTATTTAAACCACAAATAGCAACAAAAATCCATTATGACTTACGTAATTTTGTAAAGTTGGGTTTGGGCGTGACTTTGAATTTTGTATTAATTATCTTGAAACGCTTTAAGTTCGACACTTTATTATTATTTGTTATTATATTTACAATTAGTACATCCATACATTATACCACATATGCTTTGTTAGTGCTGTAGAGATACAAATTTTTGTATTCACGCAATTTGAGAAATTCTACTGGCGCTCATTGATTTAACCCTTTGACGATTAAAGAAAACTGGTGACACAAATAGTTGATGTGCCGACAAAAATATTTTTGTATTTTAATTTTTTTTTCATAGTCTCTCCGATATATCGCATTGTCATCTAGCTGTCATTTCACGACATTTGGCATACTTTGTATTTGGGAGAAAAGAATGCATCAATTAGAAGAATTTAAAAAGAGTAAAACTTATTTGTGGTAGTAGAAATTAATAAAAGGCATCGTAGTAGTTAGTACTAGCATTAGTAAAAATAGTGGTAGAAATGATTGGTATCATTAGTAGAAAATAATAGTAAAAATATTGAAAGAAATTATCAAAAATAGTTGTAGAAATTAGTGGTCGCATTAATAAATATAGTGGTTGAAATTAGCAAAAAATAGTGGTAGAAATAGTAAAAAAAAAGTGGTAGAAATTAGTAAAAATAATGAAAGAAATTAGCAAAAATAGTGGTAGAAATTCGTAAAATAGTGGAAGAAATCAGTAAAAAAAGTGGTAGAAATTAGTAAAAATAGTGGTAGAAATTAGTACAAAATAGTGAAAGAAATTAGCAAAATAGTGGTTGAAATTAGTAAAATACCGGAAGCAATTAGAAAAAAGATTGGTAGAAATTAGTAGTCGCATTAATAAAAATAGTAGTTGAAATTAGTAAAAAAAAAAAATGGAGTGGAAATAGTAAAAATAGTTATAGAAATTAGTATAAATGGTGGTAGTAATTGGTAAAGTAGTGGAAGAAATAAGTAAAAAAAAAAATGGTAGAAATTAGCAAAATTAGTGGCAGAAATTATTAGAAATAGTGATAGTAATTTGTAGCATTAGTAAAAATAGTGGTCGAAATGAGTAAGAATCGTGGTAAAAATTAGTAAAAGTGTTGGTAGAGATTAGTAAAGCGATTCTGACGCGACTTTCGTTACGCGATGTAAAAACTCACTGCCGCTAAAGAAGTTTTACTTCAAAAAACAAACCATAATCTACATGCATTTCAAATCTTAAAATTCTTTACTTTTACCTTTACGATCATGAATAGTTTAATGCAGTTGTTTTTGCTGTAATTTGTATCGTGTCCGAATCATTCTCACATCTCCTCTCTCTATCCAAAAATAGAACAAGAACCTTAGATATTTATTTGTATAACAATTATTGCTCCATTTTTGTCTGTTACAAATTTCCCCCCTGATGACATTCCTTGCTCGCAGTACACAGAATTCAATATTATTTCATATTTGCGTCGTAATTGTCTTTGGCAACAACGTTGAGCTTGTTAGTTTATATTTTTTTCTTTTATATTTTTATTTATTATAATTTTGGATTTTCTATTTCTACCTGTCTCATTTTATTTTGCACATTTTTGTTTGTTTGTTGATTTAAACATTCTTTCCTTAATTCTCTTTCTGCGCTAGTGATTTATTTAAAGTCATTTATGTACTGCATATATTTATGGCAAAGCTATGTGGCTGTTCGTGCATTTCGTTGTCTGATTAATGCTAACTGTAAGTGTCAACAAATTGCTAAAATGTCAGCTATGTAAATTGACGTGATTGTAGTGAATTTGGAATACAGATGTACGTTTAAGTTATGTATAATTTAAAATCCTAAAATCACTTGAAAGCATGAAGGGCAATTAGGTGAATCTGAAAATGAGAAATGTCGACGCTAGCCGCTCTGATGGAAAAATCTTTGATTAACACGAAAAATTGTCAACTTGCTAAACATTCACGACTTTTTTTGTGGTTAATTTTTTTTTTTTTTAAATATATATTATCATGTGTACAGGGGCGCACACAGAAAAATATATTGGTGGGGGGTTTTACGCACATTTAATTAAAAAAAAAGGAAATTAATTTCAAGATAGCAACGCTTTAAATCGATCACTTCTAAGCTTATCATAGCCGCTTTTTCCAGTCTACCTACTAAGACTTTGAAAACTTCTACTAAATGAGGGTAGGCTGATCTAAAGTGGGTCAGATCGTCATAACAATATTCCTAGGGATTTGAATTGATTCCGGTACGTAGAACCGGCTGTCTAGGGAATGACTAAATCTGCGACTAGATTGAATACAGTTAGTGTGCTTGGGAACGCATTTCCGTCATTTCTCCGTTTTATATTTTTCTTTTAAAGAACTAACGTCAAAATAATTAATTTGAATATAACTTAGATCACAGAGACCTTAAATCTTCTAATTGATGCCCGATTCGTTAGCTTTGAAGAGTCGTTTTCTACTAAACTCTTGAGACGAATACGTCGAAGACTTCAAGCCACACTGTCTATAGTTCTAATGACATATCACCGAAATTACATTCAGAGTATGGCTTGTAGACCATAGTAACGCAGCAATTAAGAATATAACTTCTTTGCTCCCCTAAGCTATTATATCACAAAGGTGGGAGATGGTTGTAGAGAAGCTCTGAACAGCCTGAGTTGGGGCTTTCCAACAAGTATTGTGTAGATCTCAGGGGTCATAGAGTCATTCCCAATAATTAACAGTTTACAGTTTATAATTTCCTTCAATGCAGTGGTGAGTTTCGGCTCCGATGCTCTTTAGATGATTTTTATCAATTTGGAAACTATCACCGATGGCTCGATAGTGGATTATGAGTTTCGTTTTGAATAATAGAAGTCAGTTGAGAATTGCTGATATTTTTTTGCAGAACAGCTGCTGAGTTTTGCTGCATTACAAAACCAAATAATTGTTTCTTTTTCATATAATTCACACTACAAAACCAAAAAAAAAAAAAACTTGGAAACCAGCCCGGACTTTGTTTATACTCCAATGCCGGTATTCTGTAACTCAGTCTCATCTCAATTTTTTTTGTGACTTGAGACGACTTCGGTATTCAGTAAGCCACAGTCACAAAAAATTCCACCAAAGACTGTGGTGAAAAGCAGTAGAGGTACACAATATGATTTTTCAGTTCTTTGTCAACAGCATTGAAACAATATGGTTATCGTAATATTAATATTGAAATTAACCATTCAAAATTCTTATTTACTGAATTTTATGCGACCCGATTATTTGAAATATGTGTAAAAATTAGAACTATCAACAATCGATAAATCCAGCTGCTCATTCACTTACTGAATACCTAAAACTCTCAACAGGTGACTAGAGACTGCTTAAAGAATATCGGCAGAAACGTATACCTCTCTATTGGCAATAGAGTGGATGGTTTTTCAAAAGTTGACTGCTACAGTTTTCAGGCCCATGCCTAAGTTGGTTTCAAAACACATGGAAAGCGATATCAAAGGTTAAGCTACAGAAAATTCACACGAGACAAATTTTCGTAGAACATTTTAATTAAACCCGAATTCTAAAAAAAATAAAAAAAATGTTTCATATATAGCTTTACCATTAAAAAGTTGCGTTGAAACTCCTTTGGTCGAAAACCTTCGGCACCAGGCCGTGGTAGCCAGCCATCCACAATCCAAATACTTTCCTCAATATTCCAATTGCCCATTTTTTTTAAATCTAAAAAGCGCGTTCCATCAGCCATCCTACATTTATTTCGAGAGAGGGAAATCAGTTTGATATCTAAATAGAAAACTTCAAACTCCCTTAAACTTGTCTCATAGTTAAACAATGAACTATCTAACGAATTCACTTACTAATCACATCCCTCTTCGCTCTTTCCAGAGTCTCTCCGACAAACGTGAGGATGCAAATCGCTCCGAGTCCCTCGAAGAACTCAATGCCGATCAGTTGGTGCAAGAGAAGAGCGCGGTACAACACGGCCTACTCTTCTTTGAGTCACTCTATGGGCGTCCATCCACCAAAGATGAACGCGATGCGGCACGCCCACTATACGATCGTTATCGACAACTCAAACGCATGGTGCTACGCAGTGTTATGCAATCAGGCAGCGCCGTCGCTGGCGCACCCGATTTGCCTACCATATTAGAAAACGAGGCGATGGTCTTCGAATTCACGCCACATCAACTCTCATCGGCCAATAGCACCGAGTCGAATTCACCCAGCGATTCGGCAACGGCGCCAAACGTATCATCCGATGATTCGACCACTACGACGACTGGTGTGGCAGCAGCAGATGCAGCAACTATAACAACAACAACACCAACAACATCTACTAACCAGATGGCGACCACAACGACATCAGCTAATGTCAGTGAAAATATTAGCGCGCTAAATATCGAACAGCTGTGGGAGCATTTGGAGAAGACACGCGAAGAGAAGAAGCTACTCAAGCGTACCATACGCGAGTATGAGACTATTTTTGAGGAGCAAAATGGCCGGAAGATGCTGAAGAACGACCGAAAAACTATCGAAGAAACATACGCGCAGTATAAGGAGAAGAAGGCAAAGACTCGCCTGTTGCAGGAGCTCATCAAGAAGCAAAAGCGTTCGTTCGCCTAAAACATCCAGCGAGTGATGGTGGGAGTTGTGACTAAAAGCGCTTTACTGAGGAAAAGCTTCGTGTATTTTTTTTCTTTATGGCGGCGACGATAAATTGTTTGTTAACACACTTTTGAGTGGCAGTGTATATTTTAAGAGTACACTTAGCAGAGAGACACACCCGCTGAAAGCTTTTATGAAATAATGAATTGTAAAGCACAAAAGCTTATTCATGGCACTTAGAGACGCCCCGACGAGTTATATGACTCAAGTTGATTTCAAGTATGAAATGCAGTGTAGTATTAGTGTGGGGAAAATGTGAAAGTTTGATTGCTATAATTTGTTTGAAAAAATTGTTTGAAGAAAATATACATATGCTATACTTTCAATGGCAACATTTAAACTATGTATTTGCAATGAAAAATTTTAAACATTTTTGTATACACTTTATTTAATTGATATCTTGTCATGACAGAACAAATTTGTTAAGTCGAAAGAATTGATTGTTATATTAATTTTATGCACTTTGTAATTAAACACTTTTATATTTATTTTGCATCTCATTTATTTAATAAACACATACATACATACATACTTACTTACATATATACCAAAAGCGATTATATAATGCGTCTTACTAAAGTAACGCAACGCATAGCCATCAAACAGTTATTTAGTTATTTAAGCTCTTGACAACTGTGTTAATTTTTATAAAATTCACAAAAACTATATAGAAATGTACGATTATATATCTTAACTCCTAAATATGTATGTGGGAGCGCAAATTGAAGCTAAACGATGCAGACTAATAAAAATAAAATAAAATATTGTAGAACGCATGAGACATTGAATATGATATGAAAGATACGATAGGAGAATAGCAAAAGTATATGAAAATTGAAAGCACGCATTATTTTTACAGCTACTTGATGTACAACAAATAAGTGTATAATAAATTGACAAAATCTGCATAGAAAAAGTTTGGTTCTTTTTATATTATAAAAGTAAAATTCATTTTTATTAAAAAACACTACATACGATAAGGAAAGTAAAACAAAGTTATTTGCCAATTAAGTATATTGTGTGAAAATAATAGTTCTGTAGAAAGTTCCACTCAAAAAAAAAAAAAACAAATCATTATTAGGTGCACGGAATGTATAAATTTTTGGCGAAAAAAGTTGTTACAATTTTTGTATATGTATGCACATTTTGAAAAATGCGTTAAACTATCTCTTCTAAAAAAAAAAATTATAAAATATTCAAAGGCATTAGGGAATACCACAATTTAGTGCATTCAATTTGATGCACTTTACTAAGTTTAATTTTATTTGAGCTATGTTTTTAAACTAAATTTTTTAAAATTTTAAATTTTTATCATATAAAAATTTTTTATCAACTCTTTTTTTGTTTATTTAATTTGAAACACTTAATTTTTTTTTATTTTTATTTCTTAATCTATTTCAGTTTTTTTAGGACTGGTTGTTAAGATATTAAACAAAAATTGGATCTATTTTGTTTTTACCGTTTTTGTTAGTTTTATAATTTTTTTAGTTCAATTTTATTTTAGCTATTTTTTTAAACAAAATTTTTTTTTTTAATTTTTATTATATAAAAGTATTTGAATCAAAACTTTTTTTGTTTTTAATTTTTATTTCACTCATTGAATGATTATAATTTAACTTGAAACACTTAACTTATGTTTGATTTTATTTTTTAATTGTTTTCAGTTTTTTTTAAGTGTGAAGGTTAAACAAAAATTGGACCCATTTTGTTTTTACGCTTTTTTGGGTTTTTTTAATTTATTATTTTTTAAAGTTTATTTTTATTTTTTAGCTCTTGTTTTTTAACTAAATTTTGTACATTTTTCATTTTTAACATTTTTTAATGGCAATTTTTTTATTAGATTTTTTATTTATATAATAACTCGAAACAGCAAACAATGAAAGCAAACAAACATTTTTTTAGTTTTATTTGCAATTACGTTGCAATTTTTATTAGATTGAACTTACAGAAATTTTTTTGATTTAAAATTATTGTTTTTTTTCCTTAATTAATGTTTATTTTGTATTCTTGTTGCTTACCGTGGCAGTTTTGTTTGCCAATTAAAGCAAATATTTTTTATGCATTCTTAAAAATGTATTTTGTGGATTTTGTTTTTTATTGAGTTGTTATTCTAGCAAGAATAATTTTGCAGGACTACAATTTTTGTATTATTTTTAATATTTCATAGCCAAGCCATTTACTAATTTGAGCATAATTGAAAATTTTTGCTTTAAAGAAAATTTGTGCGAAATACTGATAATAATATTTTTTATGGACGTACAATTTTTTCATATACCCACTACACATATATGTATACTTATTTTTTACGCGTTTTTTAATTTCTAATTTTTTTTAAATTATTATGCAATTTTTTATTATTGTGGTTAATTTTATAGTTTTGTATTTTAGTAATTTGCTTGAAAAAAGACAGTGCAAAGAAATTTTTTATAGAAGGAAATTTAATAATTATTTTTAATATTTATCTTGTGAATTGTAAATAAAAAATTTATGTATGCTGAAGAATTTTTTAAAAAACATTATTCCACTAACATGTAAAATATTTTAAATTGTATTAACTTTTACAAAATTTTTTATAGATAAAAATTTGTAGAGAAACCAAATTGCAGATATCTTTTTTACATTTTATGAAAAACAAAAACATAACAGGCAATCTTCAGACCCTATAAAGCTCTAAAGTTTGAATCCAAATTGTTAAAAATTCAAAAAAAAAAAAACGCAAACCTCAAAACACATAAAATCTGTAAGTTTTGATAAAACTAAATGCACATACATATACAAAATTTAATACATGCATAAGAAAATTAAAGGGAAATTTAAAAAATCAATTTTTTTATGATTCCTTATACATATAAAGTTTTGGAACAAATCACTTTTAAAAAATAATATGGGATTTTTGTCGTATTAATAACGAATCACCTCTTCAATATTTACTTTGCTTTGTTAAAAACAAAACCTTAAATTGGCGATTTTTTAATTTGCAAATGAAAAAAAAAATATATTATTTTTATCAAAGTTTTCAAAAGCATTATCTTTTAGTAACTAGTTTTAAAAAATAGTATAAAAATTAATTTTTGAAAAATAATTTGATTGTTTTGTATTAATAATGAAAGTCTGCGTTATAATTTACACAGCTTTAAAAAACATTTGTTTGCTTTCAAACAATTTGCCACAAACCTATTGAATTATATTATTATTAATTTAATATTATTTAAAAAAAAAACCACTGCAATTAGGTTAGTATTTTTTACAAAATTTTAGTTATTTTTTAATATTTTCAAAACACAATTTTATCGTTTTTTTTTTTTGTTGATATACTTTAAATATTTAAGAAAGAACCAACAAAATTGTATATTCCAAGTTCCTTACCAAATAATTTTAGTCCTAAACGGATGCATGTTCTCCATTTTGAATTATAATTTTTTCTATAAAACATGCGTCCAGCCACTTGTTGTGATAGTTTTAGTTGGATTTTTTCTTTTTTTATATGTATATATTTTATATAAGTAAAAAAGAAAAAGTATGCAACAATAAAATGCACCAAATATTTCTACACTTAATATGTCTACATATGTATGTATTTTTTATCTAAGCATTCATTATGTATTTAGACCTTGAACAAAATGTGCAAACAGAGAATATTGCAATTGTGCGAAATGGAAAAAAAATTTGTATTAAAATATTTTTATATTGTTCTAAGGGCAAATAAATGAAGCGAAAAATGCTATTGATTGCGGCATTTTTGACAAAATTTGTAACAATTTACTAATTAAAAATGCAAAAGCAAATGGATCGGGAATGTTAGCCATACAAATGGTTTTTTTTTTGATAATTTTTCAATTCAAAAAATACTTACGTACATGTGTACGATATTTATTGTATGCATTCAATATTTATGAACATGAATGCTAGATATTTTATTTGTGTTGCGCTATTTATAGTACAACAATTTGTTTCTACTTATATGTAGCATATGGTATTTATGTACAAATGTATGCGTTGAGTCTGTCTGCAATTAGGGTAAAAGCGAAGTAGACGTTTGTAAGAAATATTTTCTAAACGTACTTAGAACGTACAGAACGTAGGGGTTATTATGTTATTCTTGCATAGCAAAAATATTTGCATATACGATATGTTACATAAACACACACACACACACATACATACATATAAAGTATATATATAACTACATGCTCACACAAACACACACACAAACACACACACACACAAACCCACACTTATTATGCATTATTATTATTATTCAATATACAAATATTCATGTATTAATATAATATACAAAGAACTAATTGTTAAAAAAAAAAAGAAAAGAACAAAAAACCATATAGTGAAAAAAATGAATTGCAACAATTGCAAATATTTTATTGTAAACGCTGAGATAAAGATAAACTGCTGTTAAAAGCAATTGACATTTGCCTACGAGTATAAATAATTAAAACAAATCAAATTAATTCTTTTTAAAAGAACATAACTATTATGTTTGTTTTATTTAAATAAGTATACATAGTACGTTGATTTTCGCTTGGTTGGATTGATTTTTTCGCTCACGGCGCTTTCAAAGGTATTGTAAGTACATTCACATGCCTACATGCCTATGAGATTTGGTTTTTGCTTTAATTTATTTTTCCAACTAAAATTAAATTAAAATTCGTAATTTGATAAAAATATACACAAGAAGACTGCATTATCAAAAACAAAAGGTGCGATTCTTCCACCGTAAATATAAAATTTATTATGTTTCAAGACTTGCGCCAAAATATTTCTGAAAAAAAAATTAAATGAAAATTCAAGTGAGCTAAATCGATTTGGAAATATCTCCAAAGAGGTAGTTATGTATTTATAAATAAAAGTAATTACAAAAATTTCACCTGCGACGATCAAACAGTCGTAAGCTTAAAAGGTCTTCACAAAAATACTGAAAAATTTGTCCAGCGGATGGAAAAGCAGTACCGATCTGTTTATATGGGGAGTAATGCATTCTAATATACATATTTACTTTATACTTTACATATTTATATACTTGAATTGCTATTCCTGCTTTAATTATTTTCGTAACTTTTCAAGTCACTTTTACCAAAGAACGTTGATTACAAAGAAGTTGTATCACTTCCTCCGCCGTTCCTCTAACAGAAAGTCTCGTCCGATTTCACCATACCAGAACTAATTTGACTTTTGCTGTTTGATATTCAAATCTACTTAGAGCCAATTAATTTTTTATTATTTTTCTCTTCTAAAATATAATAAAAAAAAAATAAAAATATTCAAAGGCATTAGGGAAAGCTAGAATTTAGAGCTGTTGTTTTTATTTTTTAATTCATTTCACTTTTTTTGTGGTTTTGATTGTTAAGATAGATATTAGAAAAATGAAAATTGGATCTATTTAATTATTATTTTTTAATGCTTATTTTTATTTTAGCTATCTTTTTCCATTTTTGATTTGTATTTTATTCATTGTATGATTATAATTTAAATCGAAACAGAAGACAATGAAAGCAATAGATTCAATTGGTTTCTGTATGTGGTAAATCGGTAATCTACGTTCTTTGCTTATTACATGTCCCAACCAAAAGCTAATCATCTCAAATCAAAGCCAATCATTAGGAAACGGCGGGAAAGCCAAAAGAAAAAAGAGAAAGAAACAGAAAGTGAAAATGTAAACAAAATAAACCATTTTGACATTGTCACCGTGCAAGGCGAAGATAGAATAAGCATTCAGCTCATAAGGCGCTGTCGCCAAATCAGTTGGATTTTCAAGTTAATTACATGATTCAATTTCCATCTGGACATGATACTAGATTCCATCGTTGTCTAACTCTTCACTGTTTTTAAATCCTAAACAGGATTCCTCGACGTCGGGTCACTTTTGTGTTGTAAAGTTAAAGAATACAATTTTTTTATTGATTATATATGTATGTATATAGATATATTGTGGATATTATAGCAGTTTAAACATTGTTTTCAACTATAATTTACTGGGGAATTTTGTTAATTTCTTATTGGATCCTAACAAAGTGATAATAGAGAGAAAAAAATTAAAAAAAACTTACACTGAAGACGACACAGCACCGAAATCGGTTTGTTTCCAAACTAAATTTGACAAACATATCACAAAATAGATGTTTATTGCCTTTTTGAAACAAAATACACGCCTGTGTGGAGTTCAATAAAAGACTGTCATAATACAAATTATATCTTATTTATAATTTGTTTTGCATATATTTGTTTGTAAAAATGGCAACAATTGTCCTGTGAAATGTGGAAAATTTGGTAATTTTATTCGGCCAAGGCTTGATAGTGTTAACATTTTCCAAGATATTCTAGTTACTAGAAATACAAGCAATTTACGGTAATATAATTGGCGGGTAACAAAATTACCGCGTAACATGCAGAATATACCCGTTAAAGGTTTAAAATATTCTAAGAAAGATCCTCTATGCTACTAGAGGACTTCCAGTGGAATTACCCATAAGATAAAAAAAAAAAATTCAATAGTATTTTTTGATTAAACATAATGGGTTTAATTACCTCGCATAACGCTTGAAGTTGGTTGGATTCAGGACCTAAATATTGTTTGCAAAAACACAAACAAATTTTCGTGAATTTGTGGGGTTTTGTCCGCCTCTACTTCTTGTACAATTAGATTTGGTATTCATGTCCGTTTAATGTGATAACTACAGTGACGACCTACTGGAGATCTTCTGTAGGGAATATTTAGTGTTCTATGAATTGGGATTTTTTTGGTTTGGAAATGCATATGTGCTACTCGAAAATATAAACGAGGTTATCACGACCATTAAGATTCTTCAATTTAAACCATTGACATAGATAACACTGCATTTTTTTCCATGCTGGTAAATCACTGCTCTGGCTGTGAATCCAAACATTTGAGTAGCTTTAACTGGGCTTCACGACGTCGATATATAGATAACACTTGCTAAATTGATTACCCGTCGTTTTCAACTTGAAAACTTCTACAGAAAGATATCGTTTGTAAATAACTTACTGCAAGTAGTTCCGATCCGATGGTCGCTGATAATAAGATTAGATTTGTTATAAATCAGAGTAATCATTATAAAAATACAAATTAAATAATGTAAAATAGCGCCGAAAAGGGCACCGAAATGCAAACCAAGTAGACCGATATTTTTAATTTCGGATCTCTGACTATATCTTTTTTCGAATAAGACAGAATTTGCCTGCCCCAAAACGTATACCAACAAATGCGGCAGGATTTATAAACTCCTGAGAGAGTTGTTAAGATAAAGGAATCTCGATTATTTTATCGATAACATAGTTGTTCTAATCTTAAAGTAAGCTATATTTCGGAATACATTTCAAACCACATCACACAACTGATAATAAGTTTTGAATTATTTGGTTTATTCTAATAACGTAATTGGCATAAATATGTATGCCTTGACTATCATCTCTGCCTAGCAAATGTATTGAATGTAATGATATTGAAAAACTCAAACGATATATTTAATATACTTATGTATTTGAGCATTGGTGCATCTAAGGGGAGTTTCTTAAAACTGTAATACAAAGTTGGTATTAGTTTACTTTTTTAAAAACTAAATTAGCGTAAAACCTCCTCCAAAATATGTATGACAAGACTTCTGCTATCTTCCATCTCCAACTGTTAACTCGACTGTTATTCAAAGCCTTCAGCCTGAAATTATGCACATGATAATTAAAATTGGTTAAATTTGTAGGCATTTTTGTTTTTTTTTTTTGTCTTGGTAAAAGAATGTTGGATTCCGTCGCGCGATGGGGTTTTGTCTATAACTTTCGGAGACCGGGAATTGGAGTCAGAGGTTAATTTTTTTTTTGATTGAACTTGCTGAAATTTTATTTTTTGTTGAACGAAAATTTCTTTAATTACTTGAAGCAATTGAGTATTAGATAGATAGCTATTGGATAATAGAAGTGGTAAAAGAAAAGTTAAATTTCCATTTAGTATTGTAAGGTTTTTTATCAAAACATTTTCATTCAGCGTTTTGAATTTAATACCACATAATCTACATACTAAATATATATACATAGCATATATGTTACATTCATATTTGGTCATATTCAATTCTTTGTTTTTCGTGCATTTATTAAGTATATGTAATTTTTTTAGTGAAGTTTTTTAAAATAAATTTCACAAAATGAAAGTTAACCTAGTAGAAAAGCAAAAAGCAAGCATTATTGTATTGAACTTATTGATTCTATTGAGCAAATGTATGTATGTAGTGTTAGCGATGAGAAGCTCTTTATAAATGTTGTAATTGTAGAATTGAAAATGTATATTTATGAATACAATTTATAACTTATGCATATTAAATATTAATGCATGCAAAACAAAACAAACAAAAAAATAGTCTATTAATTTATTATAAACTTAACGTTCTTAAGAAAATGAAATAATATATCAAATATTACAGAATTTTATGGACTTGAAAAATTAGCAACAAATTTGTAGTAAGAAATTTAAAAAATTGAATTCGAACAGCCATCTATGTACACATTCATACACATACACACGTACTTACTTACAAAAATTTAATAAATTTGCCAAACACATACATAAATAATTAATTAATTCAACATGGTTATGGATTAATACAAAAAAAAATATACAGTATTTGGTTAATTAGCTCGAAAATTGGTTTAGACTTATGGTATTTAATTGTCATTCATTAAAAGCGTAAACAAATTTGTAATAAACAAAATGAAGAAAAATTAAATAATTAAAATTTCTTTCTTCGTAAATACATTTTGAGTACCGCGACAATTTCAACTAACTCAGGCATCTACTGAGAAGAAATAATTTAGAGCATTATTTGGGTATCATATTATTAGGAGGAGTAAAGAAATTTAAAATATCATAAATTCTTCAACAAAAATATCCAATTGCTTCTAATACGAATTTCGAAACGCGCATTTATAAGTATATATATTTATTTTTGCATACATATTGTACTTACTCGCAAAAAAATTAATAATTAATAAATACTCAAAAATATTACTCATTTGAATGCATTTATTTCAATATTTTATTAATGTCGCCAGCCAGTGCAAAGCAATTTAGTAATAAAATTTGCGCTCATAAAATAAGTCATTACAAAAAAAAAAACATATATACAATAAAATCAAATATATTTTTATTTCTATGTCTCATGTCACATACTGTAGTTATGCATATTTGCAAAACATATATAAATGCATATATACTAAAAAAATAACGAGGATAATAAATAAATATACGGAAATATCAATGTTAACAAATACACCAAATTGTTTTTTTTTTTATTTAAAAACTACACCTTATTACACCTTGTGGACGTAACTTTAATACACAAGCCCCTATTGTGAATGCCAACATTCAGGCTTCAGATAAACGGACATTATTTAGTCGATTTACGATTGTTGAGCAACTCATCGTCCTAAATATGTTTGATAGACCCAAATGATTGTCAATCAATCGGCAGAAATTCTTCTACTTCTACTTCTTCTTCCTCTTCTTCTTCTTCTTCTTCTTCTTCTTCTTAAGGAGCTATAACCGCCTATGCGATTTTGGCCGATGCTCCTCTGCTTTGCTAATTGGCGTCAGCTAGAGACACCAAGTGAAACCAAGTGTTTCTCCATCTGGTCCTTCCAACGCCTCTGCCTCTTACTCTGCTACCACTAGTGGGTACCGCTTGATCCATTCGTACGACATATCCCAGCCAACGTAGCCGCTGTATTTTAATTCGCTGGACTATGTCTATGTCGCGGTAAATCTCATTGAGCTCATCGTTCCATCGTCTGCGGTATTTGCTTTCGCAAAGGCGTAAAGGTCCAAAAATCATCAAAAACTCTCCAAGTCACGTATGCGCTGACGGTTTATTTGACGACAGGATGCACTTCTCTTTGCCCTCTTGGAAAAGGCAGAGCTAACGGCGCGCTTGTTGAGTCTAATTATGTCGATGTCATCGAAATACTCCAGAAGTTGCAGACTCTTATAAAAGGCGGAGTCTTAATTATATTTTCCAATGTTAAAGAAGTCAAACAGCCTGAAGCCTCATTTGGTTTCACACGAGTCGAAGATGTCCTACCCGATTCTGATGGAGTTGGAGGTGTTGCTCAACATGATTTCACATAGCCGTATTAGTTTTGTTGGGATACCAAATTCAGACATCGCGGAGTATAGTCGACAAATAGATGGCGTGCGTCGATCCTCTTCTCACGGGTCTTTTCCAATGTATGGCGTATCGTAAATATCTGGTCAATGGTAGATTTACCAGGTCTAACACCACACTGACAAGGTGCAATCAGTTCGTTAATGATAGCCTTAAGTCTTTCACACAATATGCTCGATATAACAATGTATGAAATATTAAGGAGGCCGATTCCGTGATAGCGAGCGCATATTGCAGGATCGCCCTAATTGTGAATTGGGCAGAGCACACTTAAATGATAGCTTGAGTGGCTCAGCTGGTTAACCATCAGCGTCAGCGGCTTTGTTGTTCAGTAGCCTCGTTATTGCTATTCGCACTTCATCGAAGTCGGGTGACGGGATCTACATTTTCTCCGGTAAGGCTTGCGCTGTCATCATTTAACAAAGTCCAGAAGTATTCGCCCCACAATTTGAGTGTGCTTTGGATGAAAGGAATGATCGTACAGATAATTTTTGCTGATCATAAGGAGGAAGACTGGCGGATTGAAGGGTAGATATGAAATTTTGTAGTTTTTATTAGGAACAAAATTTTTTTAGGCATCAAGGTTACACTCTGTAAGTCTTTCCACTTGCGGTAGAAATACCCATTGTGATCCCCTTAAATATATGTATATGAAAAAATTAACTGTATGATCTTCCTATTCAGATAAATACCATGGTTACTATGTTGCAAGAAAAAAACACGCGTGCACCTAAGTCCGCGAGCCAGAAGTAAAACTTCTTTGTGGTAGAAGAAATTAATAAAAGTAGTCTTAGTAATTGGTAGTAGCATTAGTAAAAATAATAAATTTGTTATATAGTGGTATTAAAAACAAAGCTTTTATCAAAATAAACGTAGAAAATAAAATACCTGCCGTAAATTTTCTTTAGGAATCTAATATAGAGAATACATTTTTTTTCACTATTCGAGTGTAGATTTTTATGAATTTTTGACAATTTGTGTTCTTTAAATTCTTTAAAATTCTTCAAAAAGTAGTTACGCCAGTTTTCCCCAACTTTATTATTTCTAAACAAGGTGGCGCAAAATGAATCGTCCTATTTCTTTTTTGAATAACTTTTTTATTAAATAAAACAAATGATTTTGAGTGATGATAAACTTTATTTGGACCTTTACATTTTTATCTGCCAAGTGGAAAAATGATATCCGTCAAGTGGCTGCCGCCAGTGTTGATACATATTTGTGTCCACTTCATCGCACTTCCCATGACATTCCGAAAGGATACCGGTGATAACTTTTCGCTTTCCTGCCGAAAACTCTTCTTAAGGACTACGATTATCTGAGGCTTCTTGGCATAGACCCACAACTTCAAGTAGCCTCAGACAAAGAAGTCTAGGATGGTTAAATCGAGCGATCTTTCTGACATGGCAAATCGCCAAAACGGGACATTACGCGATCAGGAAATGCTCCCTTCAATTACCATATACATATGTATGCATATATGAAAACTCGGAATCATATCGCGAACATGTGGATTTACATATATATTTTTATGCACTAGAAAAGCATCTAAGAAAACCGAGAGAAAGTTAACAAATTCAGTTTATTTTGTATTTATTATTAACAATTCACTTATAACATGTTAGTAATTTTGTGAGGAATTCACCATTTCAACTAAATAACACAAATCATGTATTATGAATAAAACAAAATATACCTATGTTTTTTTTTCAACTATCAATTTCAAGTTTTGTTTTTGCTGGCCAACTAAAAGATATTTGAAGGACTTCACTCTTTCATTTCAATTTCTACTTAGTAAATTTAATTTGAATTCACAAGCCGCCTTAGCGAAGCCAAAAAAGTGCCATTCGCATTAAATCACACAATGAATCAAAGGACTGGCAAAACAAAAGCAAATCAGAAGAAGGCAGGAGTTGGAAGAGAAAACATAAACTCATTATTTAATTTTTCTTTAAACCAAATTTTCTCTTTGGGATCTTAATTCAATTGGCGTTTGTGGGCTTTTGTTATATGCGCTGCTTAACTCACAACAAAAAAAATTTGCTTAAGTTAATTTTATAGAATTACTTAATTGCATTTAGAAGCCTACATTGCCCATCCATAATGAAGCCAGTGATTGGATTAGAACCACTGTACATTTCCAATGACGCTACTGTACTGTTACCCCTTCAAATTCTCTGACTCTACATAATCTCGGGCAGGACGTTAAAAAGTTTGCTACTTCAGTAAAAATAGGATGTTGTGAGGGTTGTTGTCAAGAGTTCTTTTATTTCTCGGGTATACGGGTACGCATTCATTTGGTTTGTGAAAGGGAAATCTTTAAAGTATAGCCACACGCCGATTTGTTTGTATACAACACAATACGCTAGGTATACACTTATACATTAGGGTGAATCACAAAAACAAAAAGTTCCGGGTTTTCCACCGAAAATATAAAATTTATTATGGATTTTTTTTTTATAAATAAAAGTAGTTTGATATGTATATTATTTTTCGGCCTATTTTTTATTAAACGATAATATTAATTTGTGAGCTCAAGGCCAGTATAAGGCAAAAGATATTGTAAAAAAGACAACAACAGTCGGGATTGGTAGAAATTAAAGCTATTTCGGAGATCACCACATATATCACAACTCCTCATCAGATTTCTTTCATGTCTCCACCGGCATTTGAACCCACAACCTACGACTTGCTGGGCAATTGCTCACTCAATGGACCACGGTCGGCTTCTAAGCTACTATTGCTTTTTACCACCTTTCCTTATGTCCTACCAACACAATTCAAGTACGACAAAAAAAGTACTACTTTTCCTTATACTGACCTTGAGCTCACAAATTAATATTATCGTTTCAAAGAAGTTTGTTTTAAAATATTTTTTTTTAATCTCGCAGCTGGTAGTTTAAGTAAAGCTCAAAAGGTCTCCATAATAATATTTAATCAAAGAAATCAAATGATTAAAATAGCAAAGAAATTGGGACGCGAATGGATGTATTTGTAAAATAATAAATACTATGAGCGAATACCTCACCAATGATATCTTACAAGTCGAGATCGGTCAAGGTTTTCGTCAATTACTCAACTCTTCAAAAAAAAAGGTCGGATACAGCATCAAAAATGTATCATTATGAATCCCTTATTTTTTAGTGTTTTATGCAGATCTTTAAAATTAAATCGGTCTATTATCTGGCGATTTTTTGAAAAATTATTTTCATGTATAAAGTACTCATAATTATAAGATAAGATAATTGGCCTGAGCATGTGGAACCAGAAAAAGCATTGCGGTTTCTGTCACATATAACAGGTGGCAACCCTCCCAAAAACACAGTTTGACACTTTTATTTTAATATCTTATAACTTTGTGTATAATATAATTGAATTTTACTTATGAAAAAGTGGCAACCCTATTCATAATACGGTTACAAACTTTCTCCTCGTGAAACAAATGGTGTATAATTTAATTTAATTCGACTTTTCAAGCAGTGACAACCTTCTTTGAAATATAGCTAATTACCTTCTCCTCAGCAAAAGGAACCTTTTGACACTAAATGTTTTGTCATATTACTTGTGTAAAATTTTAATAAATCCGACTCTTCTAACAGGTGGCAGCTCTTTATACGCTATAAGCCATATTCTCAGCGAATGGAACAGTGTGGCACCCATATTTCATATAGCTTGTGTATAATTCAATCAAATTCGATTTTGCAAACAATTGGCAAGCCTAATATAGTTAGCTATGAACCTTTTTTCTGAGGTGTACCACGTGGCACCCACATTTTAATATTTTTATAACTTGTGTATACCTTTATTAAATTTGCGTTTACAGACAGGTGGCAACCCTCATAACGGTTAGTTGTGAACCTCATTTCCAAGACGAGCCGAATGCCACCCATATTCTAATATTTAATATATGTAATTTGTGTATAACTTAATTAAATTCGAATTTTTAGACAGGTGGCAACCCTCACCAAAGCATACAATATACTTTACAACTTATTCTCATAGCTATTTGCCAAATATACATACATACACAATTTCATAAAAATCGGGCGAGCCGTTTTGTAGGAGTTCGACCACAAACTCCGTAACAGGGGGTTTATATATACATATTATACATATATATTTATAAGATTTTATTATTCCGATGGAAAAATAGCACACATTTTTTTTTTGCCTTAGAATGTTACACCCTAATAAATATGTACTCGTATGTAAGTAATTTTTTATATGCACACAAACTTGCGTGTATTTGTTTACACGCCGCTAGCTATTATTTCGCCAACCCGCGATGGACAGACGGAAAAGGTCTTAAACGTAGGAAAATTTGAATATTATTTCTTGTAAAGTTCACATTTTAATGTTTGCAAAGTTATATTAGAAATGTATGTACAAATGTCTATTGCAGATATGTAACAGGATATTTGCAGATTTGCTTTAGTGGTTGGAGTAAGAAAAGGTTGGCAGCTTATTTGGTTGGAAGTCACTTTGGTAAGCAAATATTTTTTTTTTTGTGCTGAGCAGGGGCTTGCTACTGATCCTTATTTGCCGGTTCCTATGTATATTAGCATAAAATAGTACATGTTATCAAATTTAATGTGTTACGAAAAGTTCAAAATATACATTTCATTTTATACTCAAGACTTCCATTAATGCCCTAGTCAAGTAGTAGGGAAGCTTATATTAAATGGTTTTACTTAACAATAGAGTAACATTACAATTTGTAAGACAAATTTAAAGTACATGCTACATAGGGGCTTCGTTCACAAAAGCAGGTATAATAGGTTGTTAAGCGTTTATGTAACTTTAACAATTATCTAATACAGGTTGCAAATTTAGAGTCGGCCTAATCAGATTTGTAGGTGACGGTATTTAGTTTTGGCAGGTGCTTGTCTTTTGCGAGGAGGAAAAGTGGATGCACGGCTTGATATAAATATTTTACTAGCGTACTGATTTTTTCAAACGGCTTCGACTGCATGGCCGAATGCAACAAGTTTTATTTCGAATTCAATTACATTTTTGCTTCTATTTGAGCGAAAAACATGGAATATCCAAATGCATACCTACAACTTTCATATGTTCTCGTTGATTTTTATTTATAGTGATCGCCAAGTCTATTTTTTCCAACGGGACTGCAAGCACTTGAAATAAAACTAGTAGTTTGTGTGAATAGAAGGAGCTCATAAAATTAATACTAATTCTCCCCAGACGGAACTCCCGATACACCTTAGGAATTTAGAAACCCTGTTTAAAATTTGTGTTTAATAAACTGGCAACCGTATTCAAAAATATTTTCGAAATTAGCCCCACTAACTTGATGACTTGGCAAAACTCATCAACTTGACAGTTGCCAGATTTACTGAGCCTTAAACTAAGCGGCAAAAACCGTGTGACATCGACGTCATATTCTGAGACATAGTTTTAGGTTACCACCATAAAATCCGAAAATCCCAGAACGCTTAAAGATAACCAAATTTTAAACTTTGCTCAAACGTTCCAGGCTTTAGTGGCAAACAATTGTTTCGAACACAAATCGAACTTAGTTCTGACGGACGTGAATACGCCAACGAAGCTCTTCCAACGATTTATGAAATGTTTGCATACAATTTAGAGAACAAAACGAACCGCGACTTTTGATTATATGTAGATGTGCTCTTGAAGTAGGTATACGATACAATAAACAAATTAAAAATGCTTGAAATAAGAAGATTTTTTCTCATCTAATTCATATATTTTTATTCGATAAATTATTTGCCGGAAAATTCTTCTCTATAGTTTTGTGTACACTTTTTGATCTGTTTAATGAATCCATGGAAAGTGTAGAGCAGTGCAGAATAACATCGAATAAAGCTCAAAGCTGTAAGTGCAAGACCGCTATCGAACCAAAAATGGTGCAATTTATCTGTATCTTTCAAAAATGAATAAAATCTGTCAATCGGTAAAGAGAATATTTTATATTTTTTAAACATGCTTTCCTTTGTTTAGTTTTTCTACTGTACTGTACTGTACTGCAAACATCATGGAGAAATTTCAAATGAAAGTTATCGTATAGAGCTGCCAAACTCTACCGCATGAAACGCCTGAAAACCTGAAAATCTTCGAAAACCACAATGCCTGAAAATACTGGTGGGAAGTCCTGGCTTTAAGCTTTTTTATAATGCCTCGCTCGTCGCTCATATGGTAGCCTCTCAGCTACATTTCCAATAAAATTGAATTAACCCTTTTAAGTAGGTGGCAATCCCCTTAAAAAATGTTTTCATATACAATTTTTGGTTTCGCACCAAAAATTTAAAAGCTCTCTTGAATTGATGTAATCCTTTTAAGGAGTTGGCAACTCTCTTTAAAAATCATTTCGCCTCCTTTAGGGCTTGACATTCGATTTTTATCCTTATTTCATTTGACTTATTGGTTCATTGAAACCTATTTCATTTAAAATACAATTCTTAACTTCCATTTTAAAACTATACCGTTTTAAAAAATGGTGGCAACCGTTTAGTAAAATATTTTTGAAACCAATCTTTTTTACCTCTTTCGTACGACAACCATATTGAAATACTTGATTTAATTTAGTAATTGATTTGCATATAATATTTTAAAGAGGTGGCAACACTTCCCAGGAATAGTTTTTGTATAAAGCCTTCTTAAACTTTTAGTATTTCGAAATTTCATTTAACCATTGAGTTAGTTTAATTTACTTTTAAACAGGTGGCAAACTTTTACAAAAACATTTACGAAAGTTAGTTGTGTTAAAGCTCTGACATCTGACGCCCATACTGCGATTCGCATTTCAACTATCTAAGTCTCGTAATTCAGAGTAAACTTGATAATTAACAACTACTAATTTAAGCAACACACATTGCTTTGGATCCAAGGAGCATTGATGTTGCAAATGGTCAAAATCGGATGATAAACACGCCCACATATCGGTGTTTTGTGAAAATCATAAGAATTTGAGCCCAAGAATCATACTTGACCAATCAGATCTACATATATAAACTTTGGTACACATACAGCACTTCAAGTCAGTAAGGAAAATTTTGAAAATTTGTAAAATCGAACGAAAACCACGCCCATCTATCATATAACGGCAATTTACAAAAAAAAAACTCGATATTTATAAGTGAGTATTGAAGACAATATGCTCAAATTGAATTCGAAGGATGGGGCCACACTAAAAAAAAAAACTCCGAGTTAAATACATATGGAAATGGGAGTGGTACTGCCCATCCTAAGCAAAGAGTTTATCTCCGAAACCATGCCACCAACTTCTACCAAAGTTGGTACACACATTACATTTGTAGTGAGCAAGAAAAATTCAAAAAATTTAGAATTCCGGACCAAACTACACCCACCATACAACGGCAAATTTCAAAAATCCAAAAAAAACGCGATATTTAAGTTACTATTAAAAAGAGTTTACTAAAATGTAATATGTAGAATGAGGTTACATAAGCAAACATCCGGAAAAATAATTTTGGTAGTAGGCGTGGGTGGCATCGTTCACTTTCGCGCAAATAGGTATCTCTCATAAACTATGCCAAATTTGGTGCACAAATTGCATTTTCCGTCAATAAGCAAAATTTCGAAAATTGACAAAATCGTACAGATACAATGTTTACGATAGTTTATAAAATTCAAAACAATGCGGTATTTTATAAAGTATTAAAGTCAATTTGCTTGGCACCGCCCACTATAGAGCAAATAGGTACATAAATCTCTGAAACTAAGGTACTCGTATCAAACCCAACAAAATTTACTATATTTATGTCTTGCGTTTTAACTCACGAAACACAATTTTGAAATTTTTTTAAGTCGTACAAAACCCGCTCTCACCTCTTGCAACGGTAAAGTAAAAAAGGTCATTTGCCCAAATTTGATAGACTATATTGGGGTTGTAATTAAATACATGAAATCATAAATGTTGGGAATGGCCATGGTATCGCCCACCTGAGAACAAATAAATAAATCTACGAAACTTCTTTCGTCATATGAATAACTGCCCGCGCATAACTAGTATACAAAGTTGTTCGCTTATCTGCTTCGGTTAGACTTTCAGTTGATTTATTTTTCCTTTTACGTCTCTAACTGACTTTTAATTTTAGTTTTTATTTTTAATGCAATGGTATCTAGTTAGATATGTAAATAACATAAATTAAGTTTTTCTATTCCAGAATACGAATTAGTAACTAACCTTTTCAACAAAAATATTTTCATAATCAAATTCGGTTGATATTTACTTTCGTAGCTTAGCTATTTCCCACAGTCATTGACCTTAAAAACTCTAACATTGATAATTAGTGATATATCACAAAAAGACAATAATAGACAATAACAAAACATTGACCTTTATGTGGGCCAGTTAATTTCGGTGTTTGCCGGCAACTTAGATATGTCGGGTGTGGCGTATGGGTAATGTGATTTGTGGGGCTCGTACATATCGAAGTTGTCAATATTAAGAGTTTAAGTCAAATGAAGCAATTAAAAATATTGCGTTGACACGTAGCGCTCTCTAAAAATAAATTAGGGAGCAAAATTTATGTTTTTCAAAAAATTCCAATGCCTAATGCTTTTTAGAAAATATACATATGTAGTTTATACAGACATTCTTATACTTAGTTATAAATATTTTTGTTTTCTGCTTGCATTTTATATTCGTACTGTCTTTTGATTTGTAGATGGTGTGCGTCTGTGCTACTGTTTATAAATAAATACGTTTGTACGTATGTGATAGTCAACTATTTTTCTATTTCATTTTAATAGCCTTGGCGTGCCTAGTTCTTCCCCCTAACTGATTTTAATTTAAAGTATCAGTGATATTGATGACAACTGACTTTATTTAATACGAACAAACCTTTAAAATGCATGAATAATAAAAAGATAAATGCAAAAACGTTTACAAAATTGTAAGCAGTGAAGCCAGAAGAAAAAAATCATCTTGAGGCTCAATATATAACGTTGGAATTTGTACTTCACCGCATCGAAGAAATTATTTTCACATAGGCATTATTATTATAGCCATTATTGTTGAGTTAATTAATATTAAAGAATCTTCAGATATCAAAAAAATCAATACACAAAAAACTTTTATTATCATCAATACTATTAAAAGAGTATAGAAAATAGCATGAATTGTCTTATCGCCGAAACCAAAAAAAAAACTTTATTCAACACTTGTACGATTAAATTAGTTGCGATATAAATAAATTATCGAATACAGTAGAAAATTTCCGGAGCTAAAAAAAGGCTAGATAATTCTAAAGAGAACTAAAAAGGGAATAGGAGCTAAAGCCAATTGCTTGGTGATAAATGAAAAAAAAGAACACCAAAATGGTAACACTGCTTGGTGGAGGTACAGAGGTGTAATTCGAAGCTCATATACATTTAGTACGAACTACTTTGCCTTCACTATATAACTAAGAAAAGGTGTGTATTGTAAAATGCAATGAACTACTTCTTCTGATTGAATTGGGCCGAAGTAGAGCAACGTCAAAGAAGTAAATCTTTCTTGCTGATTTATTAATGGGATATAGAGTTAAATAAAGTAGTAGTAGTTGTAGCTAGTCGCTAGTAGTAAGTAGGAGTAATAGAAGGCAGTAGTAATAGTTAGTAGTTAGCTCTACTTAAAAGTAGCATTAGTAAAAATAGTAGTAGTATTTTGTAAAAATAGTGGTAGAAATTATTAAAAATAGTGGTAGTAATATTTAGTACCACTAGTAAAAATTGGAGAAGAGATTAAGAAAAACAGTACTAGTTATTAGTAGTAGCATTAATAAAAAAGAAGCAGGCTGTGTCAGAGACACGGCCATTAAGTTTAACGTAGAATACGCCATCCGATAAGACAGAAAACATATGTAACAATAAATGATAAATAATACAAGCAAATGAATTTCTTTATTTGATAGTTACTTTGGATGATATACATAAGCTTATGATAGGAAAAATAGGATAAAAATGTTTTTAAATTATCAATTAAATTTCTCGCAAAAACGAAGTCAATGGCTGTTATCAATAGTAAAGATAAATGATAAATAACATACGCGAATCCATTTTATTATTTTTTTTGCAGTGCTTGGCAGCATTTTCTCTTCTTTTACTCTACTTTAACTTGCCCGCCTAAAATTATGCAATAAAAAGAAAGGGCTGCACGAGTACATTTAAATCGCCCAACAGCAAACACTCAACCAAACACCACACACATATTTGTGTGCATGTGTCTATACAATTTTCATTTGAGAAATTTAAATATTAGGAAGATATCAACCAACATGAAATGTATGTCAAACGAAAGCTAACATCTTCATTTGACTACAAAAAAAAAAAAAAAAAAATTAGTCGAGCCGTTTCCTTATAATTCAAGAAATAGAGATTACAACAATAAAAACCTGACATTGGTGCCCATACCGTAAGGTAAGACGTATTCTACGCCAAAATATTAGTAGACATATTTAAAAATACTAGTAATAATTAGTAGGAGCATTACTAAATGAGTAAAACTGGTAGTAGTAATTAAAAGTACCATTAGTAAAAATAGTTATTATTATTATTATTATTATTATTATTATTATTATTCGTTATTCGTTTACAATAAGACTTAAAATACTAAAATGCAACCCGCGAAGCAACAATGCTTATCTGCAGGTTTATAATTATTTGACATTAACATTTATTTTTATATATCTACTAGCTGACCCGGCGAACATTGCTCCGCCTTAGAAGCAATAAATGAGCAGATTATTGATTTTATGAGTTTACATTTTTTATTACGATAATAAATATAAGTAAGTACCAAAAATCAATTATTGTAATGATTCTTATTGGCCATGTATTTTAGTGCATAGGCTGCACTCTTCAGTGAAGCACCTTGTGATAGACGATATTTTTAGTTTTATTACTATGTGCAAGAACAAATAACGCAGCTGATCTTCCGACCCTTGAACATGCCGCATATAATTGACCATGGGAAAAACATGGATTTTCTAGATTTCGACCACAAACTTTCAAGGATTGGCCTTGTGATTTTTTAATGGCCATGGCGAATGCAAGACGGATCGGAAATTGACGTCGTTTAAACTCAAACGGCATGTCGGTTGGGATCATCGGGATCCTCGGAATGAGAACTTCCTCACCTTCAAATTTTCCTTTGAGTATCGTCGCGTAAATCACATTGTTCATCAATTTACTTACTACCAAACGCGTTCCGTTGCACAGTTTTGGTGGGTTTATGTTTCGAAGCATGATTATTACGGAACCAACCTTTAGTCGTAAATTATGCGGTGGTAAGCCAGGCACATCCAAGGAGCTTAAAAATTCAATTGGATAGTTGGTGGCATCATCTGCATTTGTTGCACAGTCAATAGATTTGAACGAATGCCGTGTACTAATGACCTCATTCTGAATTATGTAGTAGCAATGAGTGCAATGGCTCAGGTGGGGGAGTCAATAATGGCAATTTCACTTTCCCATTAAGGCAGCACAATCTTGGCGTTTCTCCGGAAAACTCCAATACTCGCAAACCACATCCATTGGCCCAATGCGAACGCTAGTATGCAAGCAGTAATCAGTGCTGCAATCATATCGATTCAAATCAGTACTTGATAAATTTCTCCTTGTGCGTCGAAAATTATCAAGATGTTGATCTCTTAGGTTTGCTCGATGATTTCTCATAGCCAACCGAGCCTTTGCACGAACTGCCTCGCTTTGCTCTTCACGTGCAATTTCTTGTACTTCTTCAGTCCTTTCATTCGCAACGTTTTGCATCCTAGTTGCATTACGGCTTTTTCGGGGAAGATTTGATCGTCTTGGACGCGGCATTTTAATGATACTAATATCGGCACAATATTTATAGACACTCGAAACAAACACAAAAACCGGTAAACTTCAAAATTTCTAACTGTCAATTTTTCACCCAACAAAATTCGTAGAAGTAAACAAAATACATGTTAATATTGGCAATTCACACCAATTACATGGATATTGCCCTTCTCCGCTAGATGTCACTACAATTTACATTGATATTACCTTTCGCCGCCAGAGTACATGCAAATTTTAGTTTTCATACAAAAAAGCAAAAGCAAAATACATATATGAAGGGCGATGAAAAAAATTCAAATTTACCGTTTTTTGTCGTCCCACGGTAACGGGATAAAAAGTATCCTATAACCTGCCCCTGGTTCTAAGCTACCTCCCCACCAATTTTCAGCCAAATCGGTTCAGCCGTTCTTGAGTTATAAGTGGTGTAACTAACACGACTTTCTTTTATATATATAGATGTGAAGATTAGTACAATTTTTCTGGCTTATTTTCAATTTAAATTAATCTTGAATTCTAAATAATTTTAAATAATTTCATACATATTACATAATTTTAAACATTCAATTATATAATTGTTTAGAAATTTATTACAATAAGCTTTTGATATGATTTTTAATTAAAGATTTTGTGTTTGGTAGATTCGTTAAATTTATTGGCAGTTCATTAAAAAGTCTTGGGAGCAATACTGAAAGTGAATTTTTGGTATAGTTGTTTAAAAACTTTGGCACTACTAGCCTATTCTCTAGACATCTTCGTGTTTCATGTTTATGAGCAATCGGTATCTTGAAAGTATTTTCATCGTAAAACTCATTTAGAACCGTTATTTTAAAAATTGACTTAACGTCAAGCACCTTCAATGCCCTATTTAGCTGAAGATTCGGAGTGTATATATTTTTTTTCTTTGCTAGTATTTTTAAAATATAATTTTGGCTTTGTTGTAGTTTCCTACAGTGTATCGAAGAACCCCATCCCGTGATCCCATGTCTTAGATACGACTCTGTTAGTGCTTAATAGGCTTGATACAATACATCATAATTGCTACAATAACTCAGGTGTTTTAAAAAGTAAGATGTAGATCGAAGTTTATTTTGAAGATGGGATATGTTGTGCGCATTCCACTTAAAGTTTTCGTCAAGTATAATACCGAGATATTTGTACGCATTAACGATGTCTATTTCCTTGGTACAGTCACAGGGTGTCAGGTTTTTATGAAGGCAATCGTAATTATGAAATATTAGTTTTATTTTATAGCGGCGCAAAATAATTATGAAAAATAGTAGTATAAATATTTAGTATTATTAGAAAAAACTGTAGAGAAATTAGGAAAAACAGTAGTAGTTAAAAATGGTAGTACTAATTAGTAGTAGCTGTAGTAAAAATAGTACTAGAAATTATTAAAAATAGTAGTAGTAATATTTAGTAGCATTAGTAAGTATAGTACAAGAAATTAGGGAAAACAGTAGTAGTTATTAGTCGTAGCATTAATAAAAATAATAATAGAAATTTGTAAAAATAGTAGTAGTTATTAATAGTTGAATTGGTAATAATAGTAGTAGTAATTAGTATTTAGTAGGTTTAAGTAGTTGAAGTTGTTGGTAGTAGTAGAAGTAGTACTAGTAGTAATTAGTAGTATTAGTAGAAGTTGCAAGAGCAGTAGTAGTACTAGTAATTAGTAGTAGTTGTAGTAGTAGTAGAAGTAGTAGCGGTAGTAGTAGGTGGGTTGGTGAACCAATCGATAACTACTGACAGATCCTGAAATGGTACCGAAATATCTAGTCCGGAAATTCTGACTGACAAAATTGTTCAAAATTTTAACAAAAATGTTGAAACGTTGTAAAAGAGCTATACTTTTACAACAAGTGTCTAATACCACATTAGCTGACATCAAAATTATATGCCCGACACCGTATAATTAAATAGTTCGGTATGCACATATGTTCCTTCCAGTAAATGCTTAATGCGCCCGCCGTAGTAGTGTACTCGTACGCGTGCAATCATTCCAGATCGAAATATGTCAAATATCAAATTATAGAAAAGTTTTCCGAATAGCAGTCGCGTTTCTTCAGACAATCTCAAAACTTTTCATACATTTCTGCCTTGAAAGGCTTAACAACTTACTGCAGTGGTCTAAGAAATAACAGTAATCCGAAAATGTAATAAATATAAGACCTGAAATCTTGAGCAAAACTTTGGCATGTAAGAGATTTTTACGGGTAATATTTTCAAGATATAAACGAATTTCCAAAACCATCCAGCTAGAAATCAATATGCGGGTAATTTAAGATGATTTTGGGCATTTTTCTATCATGATTGGCAGATTTTATTTTCCTTAGCAGTCTATTTCAATTTCTATTTCAACTTACTCTAAATATCATAAAATGATTACATAAAATTCAAAGATATTCACTCCCATTCGTGTGCATTCTTAATAGAAAATATTTGACAAATTTGATGCCACTTCATTTGTTGCAAAAGTGAATTCCGCCTTGTTCACCTACATTTCACATCAATACTCGTACTTTCTTACTTCATGTACATCAAATTTTACAGCAATTTACATTGTGTATGTCCCTATGGTATTATCAGAAGGTGAGCTACTGACTGAAAGCAATTT
The DNA here is from genome assembly GCA_951828415.1 of Anomoia purmunda. Classification (NCBI taxonomy): domain Eukaryota; kingdom Metazoa; phylum Arthropoda; class Insecta; order Diptera; family Tephritidae; genus Anomoia; species Anomoia purmunda. Next base: position 52,057,443 of record OX639997.1, read on the forward strand.
TAATTTCCGACAGCTATGAATAGTAACATATGTGTAGCACTTGACAGGCCTCAATGCAAATACTTATTCATTCATGATGGAGACACAAATTTTTGTGAATAGCCAGGGCGCGTACAAAAGCCAACCAACAATTTGAGTGACAGTAAGTAATCTGACTGAATTCATTTCATCTACCACAGACCATTTTGTAGCGTAGTCATTTTCATTCAGAAAGGTTTCACTACGGTTTATGCGAAAGTGAGTTGTCTGCTTATTTAGTGATACGTCTGCAATACACGGGCCTATTTACATACATACTTACATAGATATAGTAAATGTATAGGCATATGCAGAGCATATATTCATATAGGAGTTGCTTATGTTGGATGTCTGCCTTTTTGTGCACGAAGAACTGTTTGCTGTTCATTGATGTTTTGAGGTTCCATTGTGTCACTAAAATATACTTCATCATTTTGCCGTGCTCATGTTCAGCGCAAAATAGCCTTGTATCAAAGCAGTGCTGTCTACATACTCGTCTAAATATGTACACATACTTATGACTAGCCTTGCTTTAACGTCTGACTGACTTCATTACACTTACCTTACAAATATAGTACATACTCATGCGTATACTTTTTCTATGATAATTCACTCCATCTGGCCCTTTGCAAAGTTCACTCTATTCGTTTGTCACTTTCAGGTGCTACATGGCATGCGTGTGACCTTCGGGGCATTTTAGGCTAGGCATTTCTTTTCATTTATCTTAGCATACACTCGAACTTGTATGTACGTACATAGATTTGTAGAAGTATGCTCCTTTGTTTGACACCTCCCACCTTAGAAACTTAAACTAGGAATAAACTACAACGTAAATTACTTATTTTCGCCCAAATAACTTCGCATAAGCCAAGTGCATATTTGCTATTTCTAATTTATCTTGACAGCTCTGCAGGCACAGGTTTGCTTAATTCATTGATCAAAGGAAAAAATATGAAATATTCTGTACATTTTTAATATATTTAAATATTAATGTGATAATATCTTTATATACATTTATGATAATGAAAGAAGCTTCAAGAGACAGTAAAAATCCAGAGAGGGTTGAGCGAAATGCTAATATTTAAAAATACATCGTCCAGTATGGTTATCGGAGAAAACATTTTTCAATTATTATCGATACAATTTAGAGCCGACTGTGATTCGTTCGTGATGTGGTTCATCTCATCTTAATTAATTGACAGAATTTACAAGGGAAAATTGGCAAAATTGCTTCATTTCATCGTAATTTGCGAATAAGTTCCGAATGAGCAATATAGTCGTATAGGTAGTGTGTGTCGGTCTTTAGGTATTCACTTTCTATTCTTTGTAATTCCATATGAAATAAAATTTAACCTACCCACTTAGGCGATTCTGTAGTTTCCTTAAACTAAACATTTTACTTCAAAATCTTCCTTTAATAAAATAAGAACAAGATTGATTTAAATTTACAAGTTACAATAATATCAAATAACAGCATTTGCTAGTGTACCGTGGAATTTTTGTATCTCTTTCTCACTTACATAACCCATTCTTTTCACTTACCAATGCCGTCTGGGGGCGCATTACCGAAAATTTGCTCTCACAACGGACTCCAAATGCAAGAAGTGTAACTTGCAAGAAGAAACTATTGAACTCTTATTCTGCTCATGCCCATCGCAACGCTACTCTAAAAGTGCGAAGAAGTTTGTCATAGTTTGTCAATTCAATTCTGACACATAAAAATAGTATTGTTTGGCCAAGCAAGCTCTGGCAACCCTACAGAACAACTGGTCTACGGCTAGCCAGTTCAATTTAATCTTAATAATTAATTTAAAATACATACATATATCTCGCATATATTTCGCTTTAAATCGTAACGCTCACGATAGCCTTCCTTGACATTTCCACTTTCGTATTTGTTTTTGCCACGAAAGATATAGTTTCTCTATGCCTATTTTTGTATAGGTCTATATTTACTGCTTAAGTGTTGTGATAGCCAAATAAAAAATAAACTTTTCCACTCCGATGGAGGTACCTCCAAAATATGTAATTTGAACGCATCAATCGTTTCCGCAGGCGTCGAAAAACATTGATCTTGCAATTTATTTTTGACCTGCGGGAATAAAACGAAAATATCGGGTGCCAAATCAGGACTGAACGTCAGGTGATCCATAAATTCAACTTTTGATAGATTATTTGATTATATTATAATTCCTAGTTCGCATATATCTAAGATTCGTTGGGTCTCTCTCTTTGCACCAATTGACATGAGCTGTCACTTTATGTCACATAACGATTGTGGAATATCAGGTTTCTTACAGTATCTTTCATTCTTGCATGACGTTCACGAAATTTTTTCTGTGGCAAAGTGCGTCAACGATTGTATTCGCAAAACTAACGAAATGCCATGGCTCCATTTTGTGACCAGTTGTGAAGGTTTTAATTATCTGGAAAGAAAACTAAGAGCAATCGAAATATAAAATGTTCTGAGTATGTTTACTATTAAAAATTTTACTATAAAAATTTCAGATGTTGCATATTCACATTAGTGTTGCCATATCTCAGCACTTAGTTAGCATTGCAATCTATTTAGGGAATTTTAATACCTACATGTTGTACAGTTGGGATAATTAAAGTAAAATATAAAATTTTTGAGTTCTTTTGTATCAATGTTTTCAATAAGTAGCAAAGCTTTTAAAGTTTAATTTTTAAACGCAATTTTTCTTATTGTAATGTAATATTTCATTGATATTATTAATTTAATTAGATTTGGTTTGTAAAACAGTGATTAATGCTCTCCAAAAAATTTAATAGAAGTAAGGTTTAATAAAGCTGCATTAACAAAAAATTTTAAAAGAAGGTTGCCACCTGTTTAGAGGCAAATTTCAAAAATGTTTTTGGAGGGGTTGCCGCCATAAATTAATTGAAATTACAATAAATTATATCAAGAAGCTTTTATTTTGCAAAATACTTTTGGAGAGGGATGCCACCTACTTAAAAAAGGAATTTAATTTAAATTATTAGTTTAAAGACAATAGAAGTACGCATAGGAAGAGTAGCCTTAAGTAATTGAATCATGAAAATTGGATTAAAGAGTGTTGCCATCTAATCAAAATATAAATTTAATTCAATTTCCAAGCATATCAAAATATAACAGTATTGGTATGAAGCTTGATTTAATTTAATTGATAAGGTAACTAAAATTCTACTAAATATTCTGCTGCCGTAAAAAAAATGGTTTAGAGAAGCTTTATTCGAAAACTTTATTTAGCTTGCCAACTGTTTCAAAAATTTAAATTCAACTACAATAGGCGAAAAAATTGTGAGAAGTCGCCAACTGTTTGAAAATTAAATACAAATTTTTCATTAACATTAGCGAAATTCAAAAGTTTGTTGACAGCAGTTTATAAAAAAAGAGTTACCACTTTTCCTTTTTGGTTAAGTTAATTAAATAATAACAAAATTAAATTATTACGAAAAACAGTGTTTGTATAGAATCGCCATCCATAAATAATTTAAAAAAATCTTTATAGGAATGTATGAAATGAAAAGTACGAAAGGCAAATTCTTCTTCATACTGGTACATAGATTGTCAATATTCTGAAATATAATTTTTGGGACTTTGAGACGTCAACACTGAAGACAGGCTTGATTTAATTAATATATTCGAATAAGATCCTTTGGTGCAAACTTTTGCTTTCCATGTCTTCTACATTCGAGTTCCTTACGTTAAAATACATGCCGGGTGAGCGAAGCCGCAGGTATACAAAAAAGGACATATTTATCAAACCGACAAAATGTTGTAATTAATTTAAACTAATCTGTATCGCTTTAAAAATGTATTTTGCAATAACTTTCTAGATTTGTTGGAATGTAAATAAAAATTTTTATCAGCCGAGGTCTACTAGCATTACGTTTTATAAAAATTCATTGCCTATTAAACAACAACTCAAATAATGCAGATGAAATTAATATAAATAAAATATAAGTGGATATACGTAAGTATATACCTGAATGTGTTTATACCACCATAATACCGACAGCAATCGGTGCACGTATTTGTAATTTTTTAGTACCCTCGTCACAGAAATTAACTTGTGCCATCAAGAGTGCGAGACCTAATGTGAATTTCTTTATTCTGCGTTGGTATTCAAATGCATTCAGGCCCATGTATGTATGTATGCAAATATGTATGTATATCGAAGTTCCTTTTACCTACGACCAACAATAACACTACAGCTGAACAACAGCGACTCTATTTGTATGAAAATTTATTTGTTGACCGTGTTCTTTGTGATGTTAGTGAGTGGTAAGGTAAAAGGCAGGAAAGCATTTCTCTCTGGTATGCGCACCTATTTGCATGACATTAGAAAGCATTGTTGTGCTTTTACACATATAATATACTTATCAGCGTTCTATTTACATTCCAATCATAATAGCAGAAATTACGAGTATATTGTTACGCGACAACTTGAATAGAACTAATGTGGGCAACATTCTACTTTCCATTTGTGGTGAATATTTTCCGTGCGAATAGAGAAATTGACTTTGCCAATTTTCTAAATCATATCATATTTACACGAAGTTCCAGTAGTAATGGTGTGTCGATTATCGAATCCATTAAATATAATGTAAATATTTGTTTGCGCTTTGTATCAAAATTTTTGTTGTCGAATCCGGATGCTTGCGATGATATGCGACGTACTTATCATTACTAGGAATCACCATTGACTGCCACTTGCACAGATTTGCATAAATAACTGTGAATGACTTTCGGATGGCCTATTATATCCACAATGTTGCTACAAATTGGAGATGATTATGGCTGTAAGAATAGCACCTCAAAAAAACCAACCAAAAATCTAGTGGGCTTTAGTTATGAGTTATCACTATGCTTAGATATACAGTAGACAATATCATAAAAAAAGGACGGCATGTGTCCCTCTAGGGTAGGTTAGTTTTTACGTAGGCACATTGCAAGAATGATAGAATACAAGATTGCGCCTTCTCGCGGTGAAATGACAGATCTCGCCTTTAGTAAACAAGAATACGGGAGAGAGAAAATTGAACAACTTCCAATATTTCATTGAAAAACGTGTTCTAATTGTTCTAAAGTGTAAAATATGAATTTATAGGCAGACATTTAATAAATAAATTCGTAAAATACTAAAAAAAGTGTCTCTTTTTCTTAATTTGTGAAAAAAGCTTTGTCTAGTTGAAGTTGAGAATTGTCAAACCCGGCAAAACCAAAGTAGCGGTACTTCTAAAGGCGTCACCTTCAGTATTCAGTACACCGTGGGCACATTGCAGATATTTTTAAATTTTTCATGGTTTGAAATTCTGTTAAAAATCGCGCCTTGATAAATGCATATAACAAAACTATTTTTCATAGGAGTTTAGTTTTATTATTATCTATTTAACTTAAATTAAAATTTTTTTAATATTGGAAAAGTGAACTGCTCTAAAAAATTTGTATGTAAATAAATGCATAGATTACTGAAACATACATATACTATTCTGATTTTATGTACGTTTTTAATGCATTTGTATTTAATTTTCAAAGGGGTGACAACCCCTCGAAAACATTTCAAGACTAAGTTTTAAGAGCAAGTTTTGTAAAACTCCGTTTATCTTATAAATTTTGAGAAATATAAATTTTTCAACCCTGGGTAAATACGTTTCTGGAATGAATTTACCTTAAACTATTTTCGTTAGACACCAGTATGATAAAATTTCAGGTTTCAGTGGCAACCCTCTGCGGAAATATTTTTGCATAAGCAATGCTGTTATCTTCCAGAAAGCTTAGAAATTGAATTAATTTTATATTTTTAAATAGGTGGCAACACTCTTTAAATATATTTTTGTAACAAAGTATAAAGTTTTCCCAATCATTCTTTGAATTCGTGTGGTAATTTGCTTAAAGTTAGTACTTCACCTTAATTCACTTTTACAAATTGGTGGCAACGCTTTCGAAAGGTATTTTCACAATACAACTTTCTTAACTATATTTTGTTTTAGACTGTTATTTCAATACTTGATTTAACTTGTTGCAATTTTATTAATTTTTGTATACAGGCAGTAACCCTCTACAAAATTATTTACATAATGAAGCTTTTCTAAAACTTTCAGTTCGACGCATACATTAATTTTAAAATTTCATTTAAATTCCTATTTTATCTTATTTTACCTTTAAACGGGAAATTATGCTCTTTCGTTTGATACCCATATTGCAATATTTGATTTCACTCATTGTTTAACCTGTTAAACAGGTGGCAACTCCCGTTATAAATACGTGATTAACCCAACACTTGGGTTTATTTCAAATAAGCAATGCTTATTTTAGCGAATTCGCTGCATGTTTTAGTAAAATATGAAGATTTTTTTTTGGAAATTAGCGTTATATGAGAAGCGAACGTAAATTTGAACTGATTTCTATAATTTTCGAAATCATAATCACTGGGCTATAATGCAGATTGTGTAACAAATTTAATAGGTTTTGATAAGGTAGTTTTCATAATTTTAGATTATTGTGTATTTCTATCTCAAATTGAATTCATCGTATCTAATATAACCGAAATTACTAGATTATTTTTTAAAATATCTGAAATTTTGGTATTTTGAAAGTTACCGTGGTATTTTGCCCCATATCTATAGCTTTCGGAATTGTGTCTATTAAATTATTAAAATTTAAAGTATGTACAATATGAGCAAATCATTTTTTACAGCTATTGAAATCTCTAGTGCTTTTTATTTTGGCAAAGTATCGTTATGTAAGCTCGCTTTCAATACTAATCTATTATGCGCAACACGTGCACTAAGTTTAATTGAGATACCTCAATATTTACTCCAGTTATCTGATGCACGACTTAATTAATTTCATTTCTCTTTCTGAAAATGTGAAATGATGTGCAGTTTTGCGAATAGTTTAAGAACTAGGAAATACAAAATTTTAAATAAATTGATTAGGATTTAGAGGTGGCTTAAAATGACTGAAATTGTGCAATTGATAATTTTATTTTATTTTTTCAATTTGTTCGACGACAAATTATCAATATATGTAAATAAAATAATGGGATTAATGTGCACTATCAAATAACATAGAAATGTAAGAATGGACAATGATGAGGTTTATCAACATTCATGCAGCCATTTACGCATTTGGTCGAAAAAGTAGGCGCTAACCTGTTGTTCAACGAAAAAATCAAATGTAATGAGTTGATCATTCGTACATTTCGATCTTCTTTCGCTTTATCCAATATTTTATTAAACGTCCACAGGTTACTATACGCCCTGGCAAACGACTGCCTGTCTATTGCTTGTACTAAAAGAAAATAAAAATCGATAATTTGAATTCCAGAATGAACCACTGTTAAGACCAACATTTGCAAGATATTAAACTTAAAAAAATAAATGGACACAACATCTGTGTAATAATAATAATAATTTTAGGCCTACGTCATATAGCACTTTGTTTTGCCGAACATATTCCACAATTAGTGATGCGTGGCTTGATGTTCTACTACAACTCAATTTTACGGTGACTCCTACCATACGTATGTAGATGATAGTTGTGGGCAATTTTCCATGGTAAAAATATATTCAGTCCGACTGAGGTTGAAAACACTTAAAATAAGTTGAGTTTTATTACCAAGGTATTCTTACAAACTCAATAAACCAAAAAAAATTAAAATGGAATGCCCTTGAGAAAATATCGCATAAGGCACTGTATACTAGGGGTATATCTTTTTTTCAACATCATATTTACATGGCATTACATGATGAGAAAAAGTGAAAAAATAAGAACTGCGTTTTTTATTTTTTGTTTTTCTTCAAAAAGTTCCCGCACCGACTCAGTTGAAAAAATTATCATGAATTTCAAATTTCATTCAATTAATTTCAAAATCAATATGTTTTATTCATTTAATTTTTGTTTACAAAGATTTCTTATTTCAAATTTGATGATAAAAATTTGAGATATAAACTGCGCTCACTTTTACATCGAGGATAAATGTCTTGAACGATTTTGATTGCACGTTCTGCGCATATGTTGGAGCGCTGTTGATTTGGAATGCGGGAATCTTCCTTTACCCAGTTGTTTAGCAAGCATTTATGAGCTGTTTTGAAAGAAATTAATGATGTTTCTAATTTTTCAAAATCATTTATTTGAAAATGGTGGTCGGAAGTTTTTCTCTATGTTTGGTGATAAGTATAAATGTCAAAAGGCAGATTATACCAAGAATGATAGAATACAAGATTGCGCCTTCCCGCGGTGAAATAACAGATCTCGCCTTTAGTAAACAAGAATACGGGAGAGAGAAAATTGAACAACTTCCAATATTTCATTGAAAAACGTGTTCTAATTGTTCTAAAGTGTAAAATATGAATTTATAGGCAGACATTTAATAAATAAATTCGCAAAATACTAAAAAAGTGTCTCTTTTTCTTAATTTGTGGATAAAGCTTTGTCTAGTTGAAGTTGAGAATTGTCAAACCCGGCAAAACCAAAGTAGCGGTACTTCTAAAGGCGTCACCTTCAGTATTCAGTACACCGTGGATTATATTAGCTTTTGAATTCCAAAGAGCGTTACTAAGCGATGACAGAGTTTTAAATTTTATAAAAGGAAATGTGATATTTTTCTCATTTATGCCATCAAAATTATTGATTGTTTATATTTATTTATTTCAATTCATCAATTAAAGTACAACTTAAATAGATTACTAAATGCTAAGACTTAAATATAATAAGTTAATAAATTGTATGCAATTTAAAGAGGTACATTATTCACAATTCAGAAAGTGTATCACCAGATTTAGTTTTGACTTAAAAGTCTCTCGTGAGTTAGAGAATATGTCTAAACTTTTACAAAATTTGTTAGTCTGCCTTAGGCAACGTGTAAGCGGTTCATTTAGACTAAAATTGGTTTTGTGATATGGCAAATAGAACAAATTACTGAGTCTAGTGTTACGAATAGGACAATTCAAGAGTACTAGTTCTAGTAAGAATTGGCATTTGATATGATTCATGTCTTAAAATCAGATCTAAAATATGGTGCTGACAACCCACATATTGCGGTGAAGTAAATCCTTTTGTTGAAAAATGTTTCTGAAGTGAGACCACAATGCCACTTTTATTTCCTGTATTTACGCTGGTTGTATCATATACAATAATTTTAATAGCTCCCCATAGTTGAAATTTGTTGAGAACTTCCTTGATACCTTGAAATATTGTTGCACTTTTTCCATTGTTTTTTTCCATCAAAATGGAGACACCAAATATCATCCGTGAGTGAAGTCTTATAATTTTCTTCGAAGCACTCTGCTGCCTTTTTTGCTGCTTTTAGAATACCTGGTTGAGTTGGTGTTGCAATATTCACCACTGATTTCGCCAATTATTTGCATATTTTAGCCGCATTTTTGGTGCTCAGGCGTAATATCATTTGTAACGGCAGTATTTTCTTTGATTTTAACAGCTTTTGATGGATGAACTTTTACGAACTTTTAGCAGTAGTGTAACCAACTTCTCCGTGCGTACTGATTTGGAGTTCGTACAACTTTTTATCTTCTGTACCAATCCAAACACCGTTTTTATTCGTTATATCAAATAATTTGTTGAATGCCAATAGCATATTTTCTCCATAACTTTTTTTTTTTAATTTTGTGTGACTTTTTATAAGTTTCTGTATTTTACGTTCAACGGATATCTTTGCTATGGTCGGAAATTTAAGTTTTAACCATAATAATTTTGCACCTTTTTAGGGTGGCTTTTTCATTTTTGGCCAACGCGTTGTATCTTCCAATTATAACGGCCTGCTTTGGAATTTTGCATAATGCGGTTAAAGATTTTTCAAATTTTACTATTTCACGCCTTTTGGTTTTACGTTTTTGAAAAGATACTAAATTATTTGTCCATAGCTTAGCATTTCTATGAACATCTTTTTCACTTTTTTTGAAATAATATATGTTCTTATTTTTTCACTATTTAACGTCATGTAATGCCATGTACTACTGAATTTACTTCTGACCGGCCTGCATACCAAACAGGTCGCAATTGGCGCGGCCATTCGAACACAAATTATGGTCACGCATAATACTTACGAAGCTCTTGGAGCTGCCTAGGATGCCGACAGCATTTACGACCCTCCTACTTTCAATGGAAGAATGGGAACGGGATGCTGTAGGAAAGTGTGAATCCACCCATAGATGGCTCAAAGCTCCAGGGGAAGGTTGCTGGAGGCGTACACTCTAAACACCTGGGAGTCTCCATTAGATGCCGCCTCGTAGACTACAGTAGCGTTTTCAGGCGGAACTGACGGCAATTGACGGGAGCACAAAACAGGTCAAGTGTAATAAGATATCCAAAGTTGATACCTATATTTTCACTACTAACCAGGCGGAAATAAAATCACTCAAGAAAACAATCGACAACCTTCCATGAAATGCCCCACATAAAATTAAATACAAAATAGGTATACCCTTACAAAATTGCAAGCTACTTGCTTCCTACAGGCTTCTTAAACTGAATAATGACAGATTATAGAAGAAGATCACTTGCAGAAATGCCAAGCAATTGTGACCGGTACTTAATGTTAAATTCAGTGGCTTATTATTGGAGCTAAACCAGTATAACGTCAACATGATTGTATCTGTCATAACAGAAAGTTGTTTGAAAAGTAAACATGCTTATCGATTAAACCTACTTGATTTCTGTAGCATTTGTCAAGACGAAGAAGAGGAGGAAATGATTCCCATTTTAAATAGACAATTCTTCCATGGCTTGGAAGACTTTAGATGTGTAGAAATCAGGGGTCTGCTAAAATTCCTGCACAGTTCAAAATGGCTTTAGGAGGAATTGAGAATTGCTAATCCCCGTGCGGTATCACAAAAAGCATTGAATCTAACTGTGTCACTGAAGACAGCCGCTTGAATCCAACCGAACCTTAAATTGCAATAATAATAATAGCTAAGCAACTTGTTCTCGTACCGAAAAACTTAAGGCTTCAGGATTTAAAATACCCAAAAATTCGTTTAGTCAGATCAATATGCTTGTACCGTTTGAAATAATTTCGTATGCTTTGGTTCAGTGGGTATATTGTCTCTAATGCTATGCGGAATAAAATACATACATACATACACACACATTTATAAACAGGTGAGCGTTAGTTGTTAGTTTCAATTGGAATTTGTCGCTTATTAAGTTGCTTTACGTCATTAGCGGTAAATGGTGGTTGCTCTGAAGGATCTATGTGTGCCCTTCTACGGGTATGTACAATGCATACTTATATTTTTATGTGTGCGCGAAAATGTTGGTTTTTGTTGTAACAGTTTAAAACATGTTCAAATTTAGTTATTTAGAGGATTTATAAATGCATTTGCGAGTTCACTTAAAAAGCTTTTAGCTTAGGGCTGAAAATTCAGTTTAAAGCCACATTTCCTACGTTTTGGAAATAGCAAAAACCCAGAGGTTTCGCACGACCTATAGACTAATAAACCGTGAATTTGATGTCACATGCAAATAAAGTTGTTTATTCATGAAACGCTTTTTCCCTTTGCGCTGTAAAGGTTTTTAAAATTATTTTCGTAATTTTTGTCACAACCCACACCTTAGCAGTTTAAATTGAATTAAAGTCTACGCATTTGCCTTTTGCATAGACTTACTGTAAATTATTTTTAATCGAGCTATACCATAGTTTGCTATTTTAACCCATTAACGCCCAAATCAAATCTGCTGGTAGGAAATTGGTTTCATTGTCATTTATTAATTCATTCATGGACAAATGAGAAGTTAAAAAGAAAAAACTTAAATTTTTTTGTTTAATTTTTGAGGAAAATGGGTGTGCTCACATGGGGACAATGGGCAGTTCAAGTATGAAATTGAGCAAAGCACTTGCGTTCAACGCAAAGTGTTTTTGTGCATAATACACATCGCCAGCGGCACTTAGAGTGGTAAACCACGCATCGCAATTGGTTTGTTAAGCGTTCAGGATTGAGACCGTTGTTTGTCGATAAAGCACCAGCTACTGCGAATGAGGGACGAGGTTGTCTGGACGATGTAGGTTTTGATACGTTCGCACAATGTGCCGTCTGAATAGCAATTGATCCATTGGGGTGTATTGTCAGCTTTGCATAGTAAAGCGTGAAGCCTCCAAGCATTACTAACTGCTAAATCCAAACAGTATGTGAAAATTGGCCGCCACCACTTTTTTCCTCTAATTGACACCCTATATAAGCTAATAGATTGACTTGTTGCTGCCCAATTCCGATATCCAAATCTAACCGGTTTCCCCATTAAAAACTGTTTTGCTGGATGTCGGCCAAAGTATTTAATCTTGGACTCATGCACTGAAAGTATTTCATGAAGGACTCCCCATTGGCTAGAATTTCTCTGAATGAGATTATATAGAGGTCTTACCTTAAACATTTTGTCAGTTGAACAAGTGGCAAGACTGTTATCAACAAAATGCAAGTTTCTTTTGATTTCTAAGAACCTATTTCGACTTATTGCATTTACAACCATTGGAACACGAAGATCGTCATCTACACTCCAATAAGCCCGCTCCGTAGGAAGTTGGTGATATCCACTAAAAAACAAAACTCACAAAAATACTTTCACTTCTTCGGTACTTAGGATAAAATTATGTCTGCTATTTTGATTGATGTACATAACGCTATTATCAGCAATCATTGTAAGAACATCGATGTCAATAATTTTCTCGAACAAATCCGTAGGGGTCCGACCGCTAACAAAGCTATCTACTCGTTTTTGAACCAAATCAGTGGAGTGATATTTCATGCTATAATTAGGAGAAACCCATCTCCAAACTGGTTCGCCAAAATTACCTTGATCGACTCTTTTACGCTTAGCAAAGCATGCAAGTGTATCTTCATCACTTTCATTCCAATCGGAATCGTCTTGACGACGTGGAACTACCTCAGTTCTTCCAGTCACATCATTCGGCATGGTAGAGCATACCAAATCATCTTCATTTACCTCATCTTCATCGCTTACAATGGCAGGGTCAGGAGGGATGACTACTATATCATATTCAGAATCATCGTCTTCTCTCTCCATTATCCAATCAACGGCCTCCTGTAGTTTTAAAAAATCATTCTGACCTCTAAACACCTTCCGATATGCTATAATTATGCTTATGAAAACCACCTATAAAATGTTAGTAAAAGTTAATGGTTATGCCCATTGTCCCCATTTCGGGGCATCACTATGAAACTATACCTTTTTAATCTAATTCTGTTTTTTTTTTCAACACGATACCACTTCTAAAAGCTTGTGCTCTCTTCATTTAATATTTTAGTAAAAATCGCTTAGTTTAGTTTCACTATATATTCGAAAATATATATATAAATACTCCGCAAGAATTAGCACGACGGAATGTCAAACTTTGAAGCGCTAGAAATTACTCTTTATTGACACAATCAACATATGCTTTTGCTTAGATATACTACTTGTGCCATCTGTATGTCATATCTGTAGTAACATTATTAGTTTTCGGTGTTTGAGATACAGATTCCGCTATTGGAAGAGGTGTCCTCGTATGGGGACAGTGGGCGGTAATGGGTTAAAAGTTCCACTGAATACCTGTAGATATCTTGGTACCTCGGCCCCATACCGAGACTTTTTTTTTGGTAGAAAGTATACCGTAAGCTTTTCTTAAAGGAAACAATTGATAGTTCCTGCACTCTCTGGGGAGGCTCCGAGAAATCTTTTTAAACTCACGGCTCCAAGACAGAAAATAGGACTGAAGCTGGTTGGCACTTGGACGGCGATTTAAGATGTTTTTTTACCTTAAATATAATGACAATTGTTTTCCAATCGGAGATATTTGCTAAACTTAAGGTAGCGGACTGGATAATTAGCGAGAGTCGGCGTGGAGACCAAATCAGAGTCTACAGTGAGAGCCAAGCTGCACTAAAGGCCCTGGAAACTGTTCGCGCCTCTTCAAAAATTGTCAAAGAAACTAAGTTGAGGCTAAACTCTGTTCGAAAATGGAATAGGTGTTTAGAGTAAGAAACTGGATGACGAATGGGCGAACAGCTCCGTTGACGAACTGCGAGTCATTGGTAGACTCCATTGGGCCTCATTACAATAGGGGCAATTGTTGCAGGCGCGGTTGAGTGCATTAAGGATGTCATGAATGCATGAGAATCGTTGGTGTACTACCGATATCTGTAAAACAGCCAAGTGCTTCCTGGTGGCGAAGTTTCGTCTTATCCAGAGAATGAAGGATTTACGTGCCTTGGTGGGGTTGATTACAGGATACAATCCATGGGGGAAATACACGATCACCATAGGCATCACCGATGACCCGATGTGGACATCTTGCCTGGAGAATAGCATAGAGCATTTCATCTGTACCCGTCCTGCTTTTGCTAGGCTGAGATGGCGTATATTTGGATGAGATGTATTGAGAATGGAAACGTCTATTCTCTATCCCGCGGCAAGCTTCTCAGATTCATAAAAACAAAAAGAATATTTGTCCAGAGAAATCACGTCACATTCTCATTTTTTCCGTATCCTTTTCCTCTATGCCTTATTCCTTTCATCCTTCCCAGGCCTTAAGTGCAATGGGCAGCTATGTCTGAGTGCTTAGAAACCTGATTCCGGATTTCCGGCCTATCTCAATTCCATTCCATTCCGTCGTGTTTTTAATACTCTTGGCTAGAAAATGAAATCCTTAGGTTTAAATTGATACTGAAAGAAATTAAATAATATTGTTTTTTTTATTGCAACATTTCAATTCATTCAACCAAGGTTGGAATGCTCAACACTTACTTTACGATACGTCTCGATCCATCGCGCTGCAAAATTGTCGCTAACAGCCACCACACAAACAAAAAAAAAACAGAAAACGTGTGCGTTCTTTAAATATCCAGCAGGCGTGTTGTTTGTATGTACGAGTTGTAGCTGTCCTCTGCGGCTGTGTGCATTTTGTGGCGCAAGCCCGACAGCGAGACCACATGGCAGCAGTTTTCGCACCTAATCTCTGGTTCCGCCGTATTGCATCACCTACAGCGCCTGACAGACAGTGTGGAGAGCATCAGTTGCAGCAGAGGTGAAGGTCGCCCTGTTGCGACACTGAGTGCAGGTGTCAACGCAACAGCATTTTAGACACCTGAGCTGAGGATAATTTATAAATAAAATTAATTTGTATGCACAGATTGTGCAGCATAGTTTGAATACATATTTTATAATTAATTTATTTAGTTAGTCAGAAGTCAAGGTTGGGCAAAGGAGTAAGACAAAAGGTGGAGGTTACTTGCAAATAAGAAATTCTTGAAATCCCTAGATTTATACATTTACTTATGTATGTGTATACTCTGAAAACATGCAAAAAATAATCATTTAATAGAGGATTGCAACAAAGATTTTCCGACAGAATTATTCGTTTGGCATTTTCCTTCAGTGTTGGAATTTCAAAACGCTATTTAAATTTTTAACTTAACATTTCTGCAATGAAACTTCTTGGATGGCGTCAGTAAAAAAAAACGAAACGGGAATTCTAACGGCTGTGCTGCAACGGGAAAACAAATTCGTCACGGAACTTGTAACGCTTATGGTGTAACGGAAGTGTTTTTCTCTCCTTTTCTCTCATCAGTCGTCGTTATCTGTGGGTGGTAAATTTCAAGAGTGCGTCACGCAACGGTGACACTCAAGATTTCGCTCTCGCTCCTCCTCTCTTTCATCATACGACGGAGTGGATTTTCAGAGCGCGCCACGCAAGAGGAACGTCGCTCCACTCCCATTACGAATTGTCAGGTATTAAATTATTTGCTTTAGAGTTTTTTGAAAAAGTATATCAAAAACTACGATGGAATCATAGAACGTGATAGCAAAATAAACAAGGCGAATCCGTCAGTGTATTTTGGGTGTGAAATGCCACAATCTGAATTCGCCCAGTATTGCTCATGTATTTTGTTAGTGTAAACAAAACGAACCAGCGATGATATGGAATGTTATCACCTTGTATGAATTCGCCTTGATGAAAACGATTAATTTTTAAAATCGGTTCAGCATATGGAGAGCCAAATCCAACTCGTATTCAGTAAGATGGTAGCACAACCAACAGCGAATTCATTCACAAATTTTACACGCATATTGTTTTTGGTTTTTCGTGCGGCAATTGTCAAACTCAGTCTACGGCGAATTAGTTGGGCGAATTGAGAAAAAAGACAACAAACAAACATACAGTGGCGAGCAAAACATTTTTACAATATTAGCAAGGTTTTACAATATGATATTTTCGTTACCTTTATATACAAATATAGTTCACACTATAACAAAACCCTTGTATAAGTAAATTTATGTTTTAAGCTTAATCAAAAATTTATGAAAACTCAGAAAAATATTTCGTTAAAGTTGTAAAAATTTTTGGAAGAGTTTTTAAAAAATTTTCGAGTATGCAACTTTATAGTTTAATTAATTTTAGTAAAAAAGTTTCCAAAGCCAAAATTAAACAGAAAATATAAATAAACAAGTTCAAAGTAGTACTTTTTTTATATATAAAATTAAATAGGCTATAAAACTGCATACAAAGAAAGTGTCTAAACATCCGTCTAAAAAATAAAAAAAATTATGAAATTTGATTGCATTTATATAAATTATGTTTTTTTTTTAATTAATTAATTTACATGGTTTTTGTTAAAGTATAAAGTGTAGTTTTATATAAAACTAGCTTTTACCTGCGGCTTCGCTTGCATTGCATCCGGCTTAACGTTATGGATTCGAATGTAACGTAAAGGAAATAAATATGTTGACCTTTTAATTAACTTTTAATTAGATTTTTTATTTTCTTACTACCTAAAACAAAATCTTCCCCTACTTCATAACTTTCGATTACGCTTAGTTGCTGAAACTTTTTTCTCATTGGCTGTGCAGTTTGCCATGCCATTCGGTTGTAGTGCAACTTAATTTATTGTTAGAAATGCGTAACATAATAAAACGGCGGTGATATTAATTTAGAAGTCTCATTTTCATGATTAAGTTTTTTAAGCCTACTTCCATTGAATTCCATACTGTATATTTTCTTTAACTTAGTAATCTAATTGTATTTACTTTTTGAGGTAGGTGGCAACACTGTCCAAGGTATTTTTAAAGTAAATTTTCCTAAAAACTCCTTTGTATTATACCCATTTTTCAATATATGATTTAACTTATTATAATTTTAATTGATTTTTTTAAGCCCTCTCCAAAAAGATTTTTGAAATTTAGTTTCACATATTTTGTTTTTAGTTTGACAATCATATTGTAAAATATCAGTTAGTTCTAAATTGAGCCTTGAGCAGATGACAATGCTCTTTCAAAAAAATTTTTATTTCATTTATTATAATTTTAAGTAATTTTTTAAACAGGTGGCAACCCTCTCCACAATTATTTTTTTAAATTACGTATTTTTTAAATATGTGGTTTGGCAGTCACATTGTAAAATGTTGTTAATTTTTTGATTTAACTTAATTTGCATATAAACAGATGGCAACCTTCTTTCAAAATATTTAGGAAACGAAACTTATGAGCCTTGCATATAATATGTAATGGATTTGATTTAACTTATTATCATTTTGACTAATTTTTTAAATAGGTGGCAGCTCTCTCCAATATTATTTTTGAAGTTAAGTTTACTTAAAATTTATTAGGCACTCATATTGCAAAATTTCATTTATTTTCTTAAAATTAATTTAATTTGCATTTAAAAGGGTGGCAACCTTCTTTCAAAACATTTGGGAAATGAAGCTTTACTAAGCCTCCTTCGTTGGATACCCATATTGCAATATTTTTCTTCAATCATTGCTTTAATTGAATGTGACCTTTTAAACAGGTGGCAACTCCCTATACAAAATCGATTATTTGATAAGCTATATAACGGTCTATGTGCCAAATTTTATTCAGATCTATCAATACTATACATTTTTTAATAGGTGGCAACTCTCCATATAATATAGCCTATGTTATGGCGTAAGGGTTAAGCTATTTGTGTGCTAAATTTTATACAATTCCGTCTAGCCGTTTGGGCCTGAAAAGGTAACAACATACTCACACACATAATAATACAAGTAGGATTAACGAAAAAAATGTATCATGAAAAAACCTTACTAATATCGTAAAAAGGTCACCAAGGTCACAATTTCTTGCTTACAAAATCGAAAGTTTTATTTTGAACAAATATTAACTTTGATAATCTCTACCCAAAGACAAGGCGAATTTAAATGAAAAAATTAAATCAGCTGTTTTTTGACTAGCAAATATTTTTCAAATAATCAATATTATATAAGAAATATGGATTTTGACTCGTATGACCGATATAACAAATCTTGCGGGCCAGTTCAAATAAGTTATTCAATCCATTTAATTATTTATTACCTCCATCACTTAGTTGCATAATCTCTATGTAGAGTTTCAGACTTGTAATAAATCAAAGGGCGAACTACTAACTTAGGAGATTAATTTAAAGCAGCTTATTACTGAAAACTGCACAGGAAAAAACAACAGCAAAAGCAGCACCAACTAGAATGCAATAAACGTCAAACAGCAGCTGCTAAAATACGAAGGTAGAAGCGGAGACGTAGTAGTAGTAAAATAGACAAACAACATATTTGTTAACTAGCATTAGTGTACACGATACAAAATGCCAACGGCAGCAGCGGCTGCAACGGCAGCAAAAACAGCAGGATATGATGCACGATGCTGGAATATTTATCAGCATTCTGCGACTACGACGGCGTAGGTGTAGGTAGATTGAAAGTTGCTTTTCGTACACAGAGAGCTAAAAAGTTTACCTACAATCAAAGAGATCGATCTCTACAAAAGCTTGGAGGCTAAGGGAGAGCGAGAGGGTGCAATATTGACGAAATTTTTGCTAGAAAATCATTCTAGTTTTATTTTGAATTTCTTTTAAAATCTACAGAAAGAAAAAAAGGCTGAAAACAAGGAGATAATTTCTTGTTTATTAATTTTCATTGAAATTTGTGCAAAAATATGCAAGTGTATTAAAAAATCGTCTTGTTTTTATGCTAAAAACCATATAATGTAAATTGATAAGAAGATTCTCCCATATTTACTTGAATCTTTTTGAATTTATTAATAAGGAATTTTTTTTATTTCTAAAGGAGTTTCTTTTCGTTGAAATTTTACTTTATATTCTTTTTATTATAATATTATGAATATTGTTCTTTGAATTTTCGTATTTTCAAAATGAAAATTTTTGATTTATATATTTAATTATTGTTCCAGAAGTTTTCAATGCATACAGTTCTAATTGTTTTTAAAAATGAAGGTCGATAGTGACGCTTCTTCTGCAGTAATAAAATGCCAGTTGTTCAATAAAGATTCTGTTCAACCTTATATTAAAGTTGAAGAAATGCTACATGCCATACTATGCATAATTGGCAACATATTATAATTATTATACTAATGTTATACTTATTTCAATTGCTCTTATATTAAAAGCAAATATTTAAAACCTATATAATAAAATATAAATACTTAAACTTATTAAGTCAAACTTGTATCATTAAATAGAAAACTGTTTAAAAAAGGGTAATGTTTATTTTCAGAACATAATGTAGTTAAAAAAATTTAGGTGGGAAATTGATGCTCAAAAATTGTGACAAAGCTGGTTTTTATAGTGTAGTTTCCTATAAGTATACTGAGTTCAGATCCACTGGCATTTGACTAAGTTGGCTCTAGTTTAGGAGAAATCCGCCTTTGAATTTTGCGCGAGTTTGTCGCTTAAGTCTTCAAATATTTATATTCTTTGGTGCTAAATTTTAAGGAATTTCATAATCTCAAAAAAACTTTTTCACATTTCAAAAAAAAAATTAAACGCACAATCTTGTTTTCAATACAAATTTTAATTTAATTTCTTGTTTATTCCGCATCTTCATTTGGTTCTTGTTGCAAGTTCCAGCAAATTTCTCCAAGGAGAGCATCAAGTTTCTTGCCACTGTACCAGTGTTCGAGTCTTGCCGTCACCTGATGGAAACGTTCTCCATGCTCATACGATTCGGTTGGTGATTGTTCGGCGAATTTGTCCATATGGCAATGTAAAAAATGAATTTTCAATGACATTCTTATATTGATACTGTGGAAAGCATCAAGCATGTTTTCAAAGTGTGTCCGAAAATTTTCGGAACGATGTATTCCAAGTGCATTTTGAATAACTACTTTGATACAATTCCAAGCCACTAGCTCCAAATCAGACATACTGGCTTTAAATCGTTGATCCTTCATCGAACGTCGAATGTCAGGTCCATTGAGAATACCTGTAATTGAAACATATTTCACAAAAAAGCCGAAAACCAAAAAAAAAACGCCTGAATGGAACTTTCTCTAAAATTTTTAGGCGCTTTTTCGCGGAGCCAAATATAAGATTTTATACAAACCTTCTTTTATTTTCATTCCGCTCAATCTTGGAAAAATTCGGTTCAATTCATTAAATTTATTTTCCTTCAGGATTCAGTGCCTCTATATAAAGTTTTTAACGATTCCAAGTTTGATATGGAGCGGTGGCAGCAAAATATTTTCCATTGGCACAAGAGGAACCTCAATGACGTTTTCATGACGCAATTTGAATCCTTCTCTCAGAGGCCAGTACTTTTTGGTGTACCTATTGATCGCCAGAAAATCGAGTATTCCACAAACACAAATAACATTTTTATGTATCCCGTCTGCATCCCTCTAAGAATAGATATTACTTTCAAATCAGCACTTTCCATCGATGGTCTTGTTATTTCAACATATCGATGATTTTTTTCAACGATGCGTAACTTTCTTTTGTGTTTGTGCTGAGAGCAATCGGGCCACTATTTATTGCGTTTGTGATGTGAAGTAAAACAGCCTTGAGACTGCTCTTAGGTGAATCAATGAACAATCGCCAATCTCTTGGATTATATTCGTTGTGCATCGTTATAAGTAAGCCCTTGATATCAGTGCAATATGTTAATGAATTATCTTCGATGCTTTTGAAAAAAAACAGTGAAACGGCGATGACGACCGAGTGCACTAAATACATTCACCTCCGGTGCTAAGATATTCAATTTTTTCAAATCTTGAGCCAAGATAATGGACTGTCGTTGTGATAATTTGAGCCGACGAACCATTGCATCCAGACGACTCTAAGAAAATTCGATATGATTACACGTGTAGTTACATTGGTTGGTACATAAACTGATGCAGACGATTCTCCAACAGTATCGACAGATGGTGCAATGTATTCTTCTATTGGATCTAATCTAATTGGGATTGGAATGGAACTCGAATGTGGTAACGGCAACTGAGCAAACACTGTTCCTCTACATTCCAATTTACGTTTTTTGGTTCGGGTTATCCCTGTCACACTATTAACACAATTATAACACTCCAGTGGATTATGTTCTCTAAGGTCTGTCCAAATCATTGGAACGCCAAAAAGCATAGATTCGACTTCACCTTTAATGTAGAAAAAATATGAATGAATTGAAATATTTTTAAGATGAATGAGAAAATTATTTCATTGACCTTTTTCCATTTATTTAATCTAAACAAACAAGACGTACAAATGATTGATGGAGCCCAATCAACATCACGTATTACCGTTTGGTTGAAATATTGCGAGTACAATTCAGCAACTTGCGGGGTAAGTGGGCGCCTGCTAACCATTATAGTGCACCTTCCACAAACATAACAGTATTTATTAAATGAGCCGCATGGACTCATTTTTGAAAGTTCAATTGAAATTATTTCTCAAATTGATAAGATTACTGAAGCAAAAATCACGTGCTTGAAATCAAAACAGCAAAAATAACGGCACTTTTTTGTATCAAAAATGTAGTACCTACCATCTGTTAACAGTGTTGCCCAAAGTAAAGTGAAATTCCTTAAAATTTAGCACCAAAGAATGTAAATATTTGAAGATTTAAGCGACAAACTCGCGCAAAATTCAAAGGCGGATTTCTCCTAAACTACAGCCGGTGGATCTGAACTCAGTATACTTATATGAAACTACACTATAAAAACCAGCTTTGTCAGTTTTTTTCAACTTGCACAGTGTAATTGATAAGATTATCGGCTTATTAAATTAAGCGGAGATTCTAATGAAAACCACGACTCCCTTCTTAACTAAATTGGAAAGCTTTTCATCTTAGTTTTACAGGTTATCTACTAGATTTTATTGAAAAGATATAGCCCAGTCGTAATAAGAAGATGTTCTTATTGGGGGGAAAAATGATAGAGAAATCCGCTAAATTTTTTTCTGATTTATAGATAATTTTAAGGGGTCTTTCGCTCTGTGTACCAGTAGTTGGGGGAATTCTCAGCAACATTGTATCGATAGCTGCACGAACACTTCGGTGAGTGGTGAGTTGGGAGTGGCGGATGACGGCAGGTAGTGCACTTTTGTGTACAGACGACGACAGAAGTTGATGGTAGTTGGCAGCTGCCAGCCGGCTCATAAATAACAATATAGAAATGCATGTGTGTGTGTGTGTGTGTATGTGTGTTTGTGTGAAATGAAAGTGACAATTAAAGTAACAACAAAATATGTACATACATGTACATGTGAAACAACAAAAAAAAATATACTGACATAAACATTTAGCGACATTGCACTTATCCCAAACAATGGCTATAAAGAACATCACCTGTGTAACTTGTGTTACAATGTCAACAAACATTCGTTGCACACTGTTCACTCGTTGTGCACAGAAGCAAACTGTGCATTGTTTCAGTTGCAGTAACAGTGAATTAATTAAAATTGTTTATCCTTTGCAGACAGGAATAAAACACACCAACACAGTTGCATTGTAACCTAAATGAACTTATCCTAAAATGGCAATACCAGTATTGATGTTTATCTTTTTGTTGAGTTAATTTATTTGCAACAGTGTGCGGCATTCTAATCTATTGTTTTATATTTATATGCAGGTATTCGCTTATAAATATTCATTTGTTATTTACTCATTTGCTTGCCAATGGATCACAAATTGTTAATTAGAAAATTTCGTCAAATATTCAGCAAATGTGTATTTTTCTTAATGAACCACACCTTTTTCAACAGTATTTCAAAAACAAACAAAAAACTCAAGTAAATTTCACAAAATCACAAATGCACTTCTGTAAAATGTTTTTAGAATATTTCTGGCTAAGTAAATTTTTATATATGTCCGTTTTATGTTGATAAAACATGACAGTTTCTAAGTCCATATAAAAATTAGACCTCTCCCCACAGCCCATTTCCCCCTTTCATCAACCAACACGTCAACAGCCATGTCGGGCAAAGCGAGAAAAATAGATACGTGCACAATCTGCAGTGAAACTTTTTCTTTCGCTTGTCGTATAATTTCTTCAATTTACTGTAGCCTCCTTACTACCACTTTCGACTATGTTTGGAATGCCCATATTAGTTTTCACGTATGATTTTATATTAATTCAAATATTGTCAATGGGGTTCAGCATCGGGAAATATGGCCCCAGGAGCAAAAGGGTGGCTGACCCATTACTGCCAACTACTCGCCCAAGTTCAGCATGGCGAACCCACTCTGCGGCGCTTTTAAACGACCCTCGATGCGTTTCCATAGAGTTGCATACGGACGTTTAATTTTTATATTGTTTATATACACCACCGTCTATCATAATAAAACGGACGTATGCAAAAGTTTACATATGTGGCTAAAAAAATTTAAAAATATTAAACAAATTTGTATTTTTCTGAAATAAATTTTGGTTTTTCTAAAATATATTTATTTTTTTTTTTTCAGAAATACATTTGTTTTTTTTTTAGAAATACATTTTTCTTTTTCTGAAATACATTTGACCTTTTCTGAAATATATTTGAGTTTTTCTGAAATTCATTTGCCCTTTTCTGAAATAAATTTGCTCTTTTCTGAAATGCATTTGGGGTTTTTCGGAAATACATTTGGAGTTTTCTGAAATACATTTATTTTTTTTTTCTGAAATACATTTTTTTTTTTTTCAGAAATACATTTTTCTTTTTCTGAAATACATTTGACCTTTTCTGAAATACATTCGGGGTTTTCTGAAATTCATTTGGCCTTTTCTGAAATACATTCGTACTTTTCTGATATACATTTGTGTTTTTCCCAAATTTATTTGGCCTTCTCTGAAATACATTTCCCCATTTCTGAAATACATTTCGGGTTTTCTGAAATACTGTTTTAAAAAGTGTACAACTTAAATGTGCTATTTTTGCGTTTCTAAATACTTGTCCACGAAGGTGCCAAAAATGCCCGTGGATGTACAGCGAAATTCCTCATTACGGACAGTCCATATAACCGGGCAGCTTCAATAGCCGAACAAATTTCGTACACACAGACTTTTCATTAATTTTTCCATACAAGTATCGTCCTAATAACCGGACACTCTAATAACCGTCCGTAGACATTATACTTCGCATCCTTTTGATTTAAGAATTTCCTGTAAATGGACAAAATTAAAAAAAAAATCCCAAGCAAGCTTTGTAGGAGGTTCGATAAAAACGACACATGCCGTATAAGTTAACACCGGCAAACACGTATCCGGGCAACATTACTCTCCCACCGATATTGAGGGCGATGCGTCGAACAGGTAGCGCATGACAACAACAACATCGCAGCAGCGGAAAAGCGAACAGCAATAGGTAAATTGCCGAATTGCATTTTGCAAGCCACACGGCAAAACATGTGCACCAACTGGTCGGCGATAAGAAGCGTCAGTTCTAATAACTCGACCGATACAAACGGCTGCTCTTGTGCAAACAAGAGAAATAAAATGACATTAAAACCCAACCAAGTGTTTTAATAATTTATACGAGTATGTCAAGTAGAAAGGGATTTTTGCATTCAGTTTTTTAAATAAGATTCATGTGGCATTGTTAAGGGCAAAGTTTAGTTCCTAAAAAAAAATAAATTTACACAGTTTTTCTAGGTTCAATAACAGCTCAGTTGCATTGCATTAAAAAAAAATTACCGGCTCCGCCCTCATAAGCGAACATCGCCCATAACCGGACAAAACCACTGCGACGGAGAGTGTCCGGTTATAAGGAATGTCACTGTAATTGATGGATGCTGAGGATCATCTCTCTACTCTTCTTAATTAAGTTGCAGTTGTTGTCATTTGTTTCTTTCCCAAATACGACGTATGGAATCTCGGAATATTTTTATACCTTTCACGAAGATGAAATTGTATATTACAACCATTGCTTTAGTTTAGATTGAGCACTTTCATTCTTCTTCTTTAAAAATTGACCGATTTTGATAGGTTAACTCGGCGAATATTCATAATTAGTTGAACATTACAATACAGAGAAAAAAATTGGCAATTCATATCCACAATTTTGTTTTTTTTTTCGAAAAATGCACTTTCTTCAAATTTTTATTTCTCTTCAAATCGACGAAAAATATCAGAAACAACTTTTTTCGGCCAAAAGAAAATATACGTGTCAGACCAATTGGACCAAAAAAAACAAAATATTTGAGTTTCATGGAAAAAGAAAAACATGACCCGAATGGACTGGGCCGGCTATTATAAAATTTAATACGTTATACTTTTTGTGGTGTAGCAAAATACGCCGGGTATTGGTTAGTATTTCAGAAAATGGAAATCCCCAGATTTAAGGAAACCGTATTTCTTTCTTTGTTTTTGTTGAACAATTTAACAATGAGCCACTTTTTTGTATTTAAATTTATGAATGTTAATAAAGACTGCACTTTGAATTTCTATTATATTATTAAAAAAGAATTGAATATTACTAAACATTAACTCTTAAAAGTTAACTTTATAGCTCTGATTTGTTGTCCTATTTTCATACAACAATGAATTCGAAAATTACAAAAATTTTATTTGCTGACTACTAAAAAAGTAAAAAAACTTATTTGGAAAAAGTGCGTGCTGTCGGCTACTTTTAAAAATATAAATGTGCAACTTAAAAAATACAGAGTGAACTAAATTGGGTTACTTGAATATAAGAATAGGGCTTACAAATTTTTTTTTTATTTACAGAGAAAGGAAAACCACTTAGTATTCAAAATCTGAAGCTTGAGGGATTAGCAGCCGAATCACTACTTATTTTTCTCAAAGCATGCAGGATGGCAATATATTTACATATACAAAAGCTACGGTTTGGAAAAAATTAGTTGGTACCCTTTTATATTACCGTCCGTTTATAACATTAAGAACAACGAATATCAAATGAGGTAATTTTTCATAACATTGAGGAAAAAATACCAACACTGAAATAGGGAAAGTAGATGATTATTTTAAAGAGATACTTGGTCCTAAGTGCAGCAACATACCGATAGTTTGTAAGGATATCCGAGTTGGCTGGCCGGTAGAACATCGAGCCGACGAAGAATTACGCAGATCTAGCAAGCTTTGAAATATTCCGGACTAGTTCAAAAAGCCTTCTAAAATTCGTGTGATCATAAGCTATTTAGAAAAGCGGACTTTACTTTTTAATTTTCTGGCTTACTTGTATGGACCCGTCTTCACACATTTCATAATATAAATAGCACCTTGTACATAAGTATATAATATAGCGGCCGTAATATACGGAAATACGCATAGAAATATACATACATAGATATATATGGTTGTGATGTAAGCCCACATAACAAGAATTAAGCGAATTGCGCGAAACTAAGCCCAACTAAGTAGTTGCGCAACTTATCTCATTTACAATAAATAGCTGTTGGTCACCTAAAGCGGTTGTGACTTAAGTCTAATTCTCATTTGCATTTCTGAACATCAAAGTAATCGGGATATGAAAATATAATCGAACTACATGGTCACATCATTTAAATCGCAAAACACTCTGCCAGAAATACCCGTGCTGAAAATATACTATGCAGAGTTATAGTGATGGCAATAAATGTGAGACTTATTTTACACAGTACGACAAAATCAAATTTTTAAAATAAAGAAATACGTGGCTCGGCGTTTTTCTGTAGCACGTCAGAATTTTTTAAGTTTCAAAGGACCGTGGAGGTTCACTTCTATTGTAATACTATTACAAAAAGTTCTATAAAAAGAATGGATGAACCGGTTTAAATGCTTGAGCCAGTTTTGAAAAGGTAATAAAATTTGGTTTTTTTTTATTACGAAAACAATTTTTTTTCTCCGGTAGATGGAGCTTTAATTTTCATGTAAAGTTAAAAAATAACCAAAAATGTACGAGATTTTCTCAAAATTCTAACGTGCTACAGCAAAACGCCGAGACACGTATTTCTTTATTTTAAGCCTATTTTCATATTTTGTTAACATTTCTCATGTGTACCTACCACTGTCGTACTGTCTTATACTTGGTTTCCATTAGGTCAAATATTTGACACGAATTGCCAACCTTTCGTCGTTTTATAATTTTGCATCTGCGTCAAACCGAAATATGTAAAAATTTTTTGGTGTTTTCATTCAGCTGACAAAATGTAACATAAAATTTGGTTTAATGGAAACCAAGCATAAGTATAAATAAAAGTGACGGAAGAACATGCCCAAAGTGCCAAAAAACTAATACTGGGCATTCGAAGAATTAAATTGTAGTAGAACCTAGAATAACTGTTGATTAGAAAACGATAATTGGGTACAAAGAAGTACAGGTTTTTTTTTGTAGTTTCTAAACCTACTTCAGATAAGATACCTGCCAAAACACATCAGAATTAATAGATAACAAATTGATGTTTATAAAACGACAGTTGTATAAAATGTAATTTTTTTTACTTACATGTTCATTTTAAAACTTGAGGTGTAATTGCAACAAAATTTTAAATTATAAAAATATTTTGCAAATAAATTTATATCAGCGGCTAGAGTAGCGATGTGTAAAGCATGTTTAACTTGGAGGAGTTACAATGAAAAGTAAAAATTATCATGAAGCCCTTTAGGTTGTCCTCATATTTAAAAAGGAGCCATAAGAGCTGTGTCTCATAAATTGAATAACAGTGCTTCGAAATTAGGTAGTTAAAAAAACCGATTTGTCATTGCGTCATAAATTAACTAATCCCAGAACTAGGCTGGCAAATTGCGCAAGTTTATGATATACTTCGAGAATGTATTGTACGATTCGGCTGAGTGAACATGCCATAGTTGGACTAAATGCATAGAAAGGAAGAAAGGGATAAGGAACAGGGGAAGAGGATACGGCAAAAACAACAAATTTTCAGTTTGAATCTCAGAAGGTTGCCGAAGGATAAAGAATAGACGTTTCCAATTCTCAATACATCTGACCTAAATATACTACATCTCAGCCTATCGGAAGCAGGATAGATACAAAGGAAATGCTCTATTCTATACTCATCCCCCCGAAAAAATTTGCGTATCGTATCATCGATGATGCCTATGGTGACCATGTGTTGTCCCCATGGTTTGTTTCCTGTAATCAACCCAACCAGGGCTCGCACCTTTTTTGTGAAAGAAGAAATTTCGCCACATGACATGGTATGTCTTTTCAGTAAGCACTTGGCTGTTTTGCAGGTGCCCTTAGTTCACCAACGATTCTCATGCGTCGTATGCATGCCATCCCTAATGCATCCAAAGTGTCCCTGCTACGCTTGCCCATTGGGGTCTGCCAATGACCCGCACATAGCCAATTCGTCAGCTAATTACATTGAATACCGCTGTGTCCCGGCAATCACACGAGTTCAAGCTTATTCCATTTCCCAACATAGATCGAAGTCAACTTAATTCCTTGAACAATTCTTGAAGAGTTGCGAGTAGGCAAGGCCTTAAGTGCAGATTGTCTGTCACAGCAGACTCTAATTTGGTACCCTCGCCACTTTTCGCAAAAAATCTCCATTTTACCAGCCACCTCCAGTTCCATTTTCTGTCTTGGCATTTCCCTGCCAATCTTCCAAACTACTTTCTGGGTGCGGAATTTTCATCGCTGTACCACAATTAAAAAAAATGTAGTCGGCACATAGTTTGCACTGCCTCCTCGTGGGTCGTTAAGTCTAAGGGTAGCAAGTCCAACCAGGCATTCAGAGTCGCACGTGATGTCGTGCTCACGGCGGCTGTGATTCCTATGCGCAATCACCTTTACAAGCAGCTTTAACGCAGAAACCGCGGGCTTAACCATGGCTCTAGGCCACCAAACTACAGCAGAATACGTGATGATTAGTCTGATGAGGGCTATGTACCCAAAGTACCACAGCTGGTCTCAGACCCCAAGTCTTACTAAAAGTTGTCCGGCACTGTCCAAAAACTTTCAATGCTAGATTTACTTTCTGTTCGACATGAGCTCTCCAAATAATTTTTCCATCAGATATTTCACTTCCTCGGAAAGTTTACACCCCTAAGCACCCGACGACTGAGACCTTCCAATTTATGTATGTACATTCTTCGTAAACACTACCTGGGTTGTCTTGGTGAGGTTAAGAGAAAGACCTTACATAGTGGGTTTTTCTGTGTATTTCCTCATCGTCCGCGTAAGCTTAGATGTGAATGAAGCCTTGCATTTCCGTTAAAAGGGAGTCAATTACCAAAGACCATAAGAGAGGTGAGAATATACCGCCCGAAGGGCATCCGCCCCCAACCTCTGCCATGGTGCAAGGACCATCTTTCACCCACACAATCAACAATCTTCTAGCCCCCTTATAATTGTTTCATCCAGCCTATAGAAGATCTGGCCGCTGAGCACATAAAGGGTGGTTAAATTTTAAGGGAAATTATTGTAATTTCTTTTTATTATGATAATATGCTGTAGTTCAATTATGTATGCAACAAAATATTGGCCAAATGTCCGCCGCGACCTCGGCGGCACACCTCCATCCGATGGTCCAAATTTTCGATGACGCTGAGGCATAATTGAGGTTCTATGCCGTTAATGTGCCGAATTATCTCATCTTTTAGCTCTTGAATTGTTGCTGGCTTATCGACGTACACCTTTTCTTTCAAATAACCCCAAAGAAAGTAGTCCAACGGTGTCAAATCACATGATCTTGGTGGCCAATTGACATCGCCACCACGTGAGATAACACGGCCAGGTGAGGTGAGGCGATTTGCATTTTGATTTGAACGCCCATTTTCATAATAAGCCCGAATAGCTTTAACACGTTGCTCGATTGTGTATCTTTCCATGTTCAAATTGAGTTAGTCTTAAATTGAGAAATGTCAAATGAATTGCAGAAAAAAACTTGACGTTTAGATGTGGTTCACATTCAACATCGGCTCTTAAAATTTAACCACCTTTTAGAATAAAAAGCTTCCTTAATATCATTAAAAAGTCCCATTGTGAAGTCACCTGCTTTCAGCCCCACTTCGATCTGTGTTACAAGATCATGTAGAGCTAATTCACGGGATTGTCCACACTGAACTGCCCCCGAAAACCTTTGATCTGATGCATTTTTCGATGTCAGGTTTATTGGACTGAGGCGTAATTATTTTTTCTTGGTTTGAGAATGAAAACTACCCTAATTTTTCTCCAAAGCATGGGAATAAGATGATTGGATAATAATGTCTGACAGATTTTAGCACAAACGTACCTGAGTACCGCACACTCCAATGCACATACATACTCGTACATACATATGTACGTGTGTATTCACTATATCTGGCAACAATGCTCAGTTAAGTGCAATGGAGCTCAATATGTTTAATAATAATTAAGAGGGCAGTGTGTGTGTGGTGAAGAGTAGCAGATCCAATCGTTGACTAAAATATTGATAATCAAGTGTTCGCACGCAATAAGTATGTGTGTGTACTGGTATCATTTTGTTTGTGGGTTTGACTTGTTTGAAGGTCCTGATATTCATTTAAGTTAAGTTTCTCTATTAAGTAAAATGTTGCAATTGACATCGATTAAGGTATTGAAATTTGAAATTGTGAAAATTCAGTGAGTGGTCATTGTGGCTGAAATTAATTCATACAAAAGTTAATTGTCGATTCTTTACAATGCAATCCATTGGTATTTACTTTTACATGCATTTTCATTAAGGCTCACTATAATCGCAATTGGTGTATGAGTTTTTTCCATTTTTTTTTTTTTGGTTTTCAATTTCCACATGCAAATGTAACTGCAATAAATCCTTCCACAATAATTGCGTTAATGAAATAATTTTTTCACCTATATATAGTGCGCATCATAACTATATGACAGTGATTTTTGGAAAAGTTACAACTCTTTATTCGATTGCTTGCTTATTTGTTTTAGTTTTTATAAAAATATAGTTCATTTGAACCGTAAAAACTCAAGCTGTTGTTGTATAATTTAAGAAAATTCAACCAATTCTCATCAGACTTACAAGTTTCAACTTGCTAAAAATGTGCATTGATTTTTGACAATTTTTTTTTTGCATTTGAAAAAAATTATAGCTTAAACCCAATTAAATAGGCTAAAAAAGTGCTCTAAAAAATCTGATTAAAAGTAGGTTGAAATTTTGTTGAAATCTTTTTGGATTTCATGAAATTGTACAGAAAGTTGAAAGGTTGCATTTATAAAGTTTTTATTGCACAATTAGCTTTATTTTAAGTAAAAAATTAACTACAACCCAATTAGAAATAAGTGAGGTGTCGTATTTGGTAAATACGCCGCCGTCGTGTAGTTATGAAAAGCACTATGCCGTTTGCTATGCATAAAAAACTGTTAATTCTCGGCTTTCTCATTCAATTTATGCACAGCGGCACTTCAGGGCGACAAGAGAATTTCACTTAAAAGCATTTTCGTGTTTTTTTTTTCGGCCGACAACCTTCAACTGCTGTGGGGTGTTGTAGTGATGGATTAACGATTAAAATAAAAACCGATACCCGTTCGGGGTAACGAAAAATTTGGAAAACTGATGGAAAATTGACCACTTTACTCACCCAAAAGCGATTGAATCAAAATTACGCTTTTAAAAATTTGCCACTCTAACCACCAAATAATAAAAAAAAGAACACGAAATTTAATTTCCTGCACGCTTTATACGGAAGAAAACGTGGGAGACGGTTAATTTTTTTTCAAATAACAATGGAATTCTTTAGCAACTTCAAACTTACACTTTGGTTTACTAGAATTTAATGGGCGTTGAAATTGCATACTTAAAATTCATCTGAAAATTATTTTTTTTATTTACGAATAACAAAAATAAAACAAATAAAAGAGGAACAGCCAAAACTGGCCAAAATATCGTGTCCAAAGCGGAAAAATTAATAACGTGTCAAAATTGTTATTCTGTTCTAAAGAATTGATTTTCGCAAATTGTATAAAATATTAAATTAAATTTGACTTCTCGAACAGGTGGGAACCCTCTTCAGAATATAATTATGATTCTTCTCCTCACCGAAACGAACCGTTTGACAACCATATTTTAATATTGCGTATAATTAAATTAAATTTGACTGTTTGAAAAAGTGTTAGCTCCCATAAAATTAAATGTTTTAATTAAATTTGAATCTCCCTAGTAAACAAATTCACGCCTTAAACCTTCCCGGGGTAGAGAATAATAGTTATACAGAGCTTCAGTTTTTAAATAGGTGGCAACCCTGTACACACATATTTTCGAAATTAAGCTTTCTTAAGCTGTTTAGTTAGTTCGACACCAATATTGTAAAATTTCAATTATGTGATTGGTTTCACTGAACTTACGTTTAAACAGGTGGCAAACTTCTTTCAAAATATTTTGATTACTTTACTTAAAATTAAGCTTTTAAAAAGGTAGCAACCCTCTTTAAAAATAGCTGAAATCAAATCTTATTCAAAAATGTACGCCTACATTGCCACCTGTTGAGAATTTTTCGTTTTTTCTTTTTCTTTTTCCCTAAACCTTCGCGTAACAATTACGAACAGAAGTAAGTATCGAATTTGGTCAACTCGTTTTCAAGTTA
Source organism: Anomoia purmunda (assembly GCA_951828415.1). Lineage (NCBI taxonomy): Eukaryota > Metazoa > Arthropoda > Insecta > Diptera > Tephritidae > Anomoia > Anomoia purmunda. The sequence continues at coordinate 52,090,213 of OX639997.1, forward strand.
TAAGCATCCGAACATATCATGATTCATTTTAATATAGCATTTTCATTTTAAATTAAACCTTTTTAAAACTAAATAAAACTATTTTCAAACTAAACGAACCCTTTTTCAAATTAAACGAAACTATTTTCATTTTTAATGAAACTATTTTCAAATTAAACGAAACTATTTGCAAAATAAGTAAAACTCTTTTCAAAATAAATGAAACTTTATTCCAAAGAAATGAAATTTTATTCAACTTAAATTAAACCATTTCCAAATTAAATTAAACAATTTCTAAGTATATTCATTTACTTAAGTTAGTTTAATATTTCATATTACTCTAATAAATAATAATAATAATAATAAACAAACAATATGTTATAATATATGAAATTAATGAAGGGCTTGCCCACTCGCCGCTTTCGGGATTTGGATGATCATGTCCATAACGTAATTCGAACAATCATTTTGATTAATTTGTGCGATACTTTCTTCAAAGGGGTTACAATGGTTCAAAGAAAAAGCATAACCAAATGATATTCTGATCTTTTGCTGTTGTTGCTTCCGACAGATGGCACAACGCCGAACCCGGTTTGTCTTAAAACCAAATTTGAAAAGGGATGGCGAAAATTCGTTCCAAAATACGTCATAACCAAATGGTTCATTAAATATATAACAATGGTTTAATTTAATTTGGAAATGGTTTAATTTTATTAGAATAAAGTTGCATTTATTTTGAAAAAAAATTCGGTTATTCTGAAAATAGTTTTATTTATTTTGAAAATAGTTTCGTTTAATTTGAAAATAGTTTTATTTAGTTTGGAAATAGTTTCGTTTAGTTTGAAAAAGGTTTAATTTAAAATGAAAATGCTATATCTGTTAATTTTTTACGATCAATCGCCGGTTATAACCGAATGCTTTCACCAATTTATTAACCGATTAATCGGTTCTTAAATTTTGTGTTTGCCATCACTAATGGAGTATTGGGACAGCATTTGAGTAGAGTGGTGGAAATTCGATAGTACGCCGCACTACTCAACTTGCTAGCACTTGCATGCGATGGACATTCAAGGCTAGAGCAATTAAAAATTTAATTGCAAACAATATCGACTATGAAACGTTAATGATAAAAGAAAGTTTCACATTTTACATAGCGGTAAATTGAAATGAAGTTTCGTTGCACAACTGGAAAAGTGTTGTGTTGAAATGCTTTTAAAAATTCGAATTTCGAACCAACCAGCAGGGAGCGCGCGCTCATCTCTTTTGCATTGTAAATGATGGCATCGTATCCTTTGGATTTTGTAGTTTTTCAAAAGGTCATACGAAAAGTATGAGGCTTTCTGTGTTTTATTTGTAAATGCCACTTCCTTATTTGCTTCCATCATCCCATCCCCCATGCACCAGTATTTATTATCTTAACAAGATATTGGCCATAGTGCTCTTTACAGGGACATTTGCATAGCATATTTGCACCGGTAAGGAGAGCAACAAAAGCAGATATCCTATTGTCAACTTTATCACATTTATTGCCACCAGCCACCAGCTACCAACTACCAACTACTAACTGCCAGCAACAATGAATTCATTGAATTCTACCACCCTTCTCCCCGGTACTGGTACTGCTGTCATTCAACATTTAGCGAATAATAAGTAATGTGGAGTACAACAAGTTGAATGCGATGAGAAGCCAAGCTGACTTGAGTTGCGATAAGTTGGACGTCTAGCGCCATCTATCTATTTATGTAGTGTCAGAGTGTAGATGGTATGTGAAGTGCATGAATGGCGTGGATGGCTAAGGACAGCGAATATGAAGTGGCAGGGGACAGCAAAATTGATAGAGAATACAGCTCTACGCGGACAATGCTTGGCAGCGATTTCGAAAATGTCCATGCTACTCGTAATGCTGATTATGATGTTGAGTACGTGCTGTCATTTACCGGTGCTATAGTTGACTTACATATATACAGTACTTACACATACACATACACACACACCAATGTATATACTTATGTATGTACTTATATACTTATGCCATATATTTACCTGTGCGCGACTGTATAATATGGAAACTAGTGTTCGGTTTATTTTTGAAAGTACCTTTAGAAGAAAAAAAATTAGGGTCTTAAAATGTTACTTTTAACGTAAAATAGACAAATGCACCGATTTAGACTGATCCGAAAAGTCTTAGAGGTGGTGACTTAAGCCGAGACTTTTTTCGGAAATCAACAACTTTAAGAAAATTCGAAATTGTTCGTCAATTTATATATCACATATAATATATATATATATATATGTATATATGAAAATCAGATACTCTTATTCTGGTGTGAGCAAACATCTATACAATATCAACGGTTTATTAAGAAAAATAACCACTTGAATTCAAATACAACGAATTCACGAATTTTCACCATTTTTGAGAGAGGTCTTGCGAATATTTGTACCAGTTTAAGAATTACAAAAGTTCTAAGGTCAAAGCTCGTGACTTTATGTGATATTTAAATATAATTACCATTCAAACTGAGCGTGATATGAGAAATTTTGACACAATCGCTTAGATGATTATAATTTTAGTTAAGAAAAAGAGAAACAGTTACTAAAGTAAAAGGAAATATTGGGTATTTTTTTTAGACAAGTGATTTTCAATGAGCCAACATTTTTTTCGCAGTTGTTCTTTTTCACAGCTGTTACTTGATTTATACTCAGTTTGATTTGCCATTTTATGGTGAATAGACCTACTACGGAACAAGGATTGCAAATCATGCAAATTTATTATAAAAATAATCGTTCGGTTGGCGCGACACATCGAGTGCTGCTTCCAATATTCGGTCGTTTCGGATGAAGCTCACTTCTGGTTGAATGGGTATGGTAGTTAACAAAATTGTCGCATTTGTAGTATCGATAAACCACAAGCCATTGTTGAGACGCCATTATCTCCTCAAAAAGTCACTGTTTGGTGTGCTTTATGGGCTGAGGGAGTCATTGGTCCATATTTCTTCAAAAATAAAGCCGACCATAATTTTACAGTCAATGGGGAATGCTTTAGAGTCTTATTTAATGACTTTTTCGTGCCTGAATTGGAGGATGTTGATGTGGACGACCTTTGGTTCTAACAGACGACACGATTGACGCCTTGGAAGAGAATATTCGACGCGTTATTGTTGACATACGGCCGCCGAAATTATTTTTAAAACATAATGGCAAACCCTTATCTTTAGAACAAAGCTAAATTCTTGGCCATAACATTAAAATATATGCGTTTTATTTCTTCTTGAAAACCACATGTCGAAAAAGCACCCTTATATGAGAAAAACCCTCGCACTTTCATTTATCAATTACATCGACTGAAACGGCATCCTTAAGTTGCAAAAATTCTTATACATGTCGAAAATTCTGTTAAAGCCATACATTTTGGAGAAAATTATTTGCCTGCATTGACTACCAAGCAATTCTCTGATTTAAGTACATATATCTCAAACTAAAACTAAACGACTTCAACATAATTTTTTGTTTTAAATAAAACTCAGAGTGAGAATGAAGTTATTCGAAAGCTCTTCCGAAGCTTTCGTAACTTTCACACATATATAAAAAAAATTATTTTTATTTATTGCCGCAATTTTAGCGTCAAATAATTCTATTAAAAGTACTATTAATTTTTATCATAAAAAATAAAATACAATAAAATAAATAGTTTTATAATAAAACCTAATACCTGAACAAGTAAAGAGGAGTCTATACTCTGATAAAGACGAACTTTTTGAACTTTACTTCAAATAAACATAATACTCTTCAGTTTAAAAGACTTACAAACAAAATTTAATTAATATGCTCTCAAGGTACAACGTCCATTTCTCAATATATTTAGATTCTCACGCTCTCCCGCATTTCATTCTTCACTCAAAATAAGTTCAAATTTGCCACATTATTTCACAAATTATCGAATATTTTGATTTTTTATAAATGTGAGAGGTGCAAGGCGAATTCATATAAGCGATTTGTTAGTGTAGGTACATTTTTTTTTCTTGTACGCGCAAAACCACCTAGTATGAATTCGCCTTGATGATAGGTGCGCGTGGTTTTTTCTCCCGACTTCTCTAATTTTCGATATTCCGCTCACTGTGTTGAAATTGAAAGTGTGTACCAAATTTGATTCTTCAACCCAAATTCTGAGAATTACCTTTTATAATTACTGAAATACTCCATTTTTCGAATTTCTGTAAATTACCGTTATATGAGCGGTGGACGTGGATTTCATACGATTTCTATAACTTTCAAAACTTAGCTTATTGAGTTAAAATCTATAGTGTATAGCGAATTTGGAAGGGAAGCATAACTATTTGCTTATACCCAACCAACCCTACCCAATCCTGTATACCAAATTTGAGAAAACTATCTCTTATAGCTATGTAGGCGTGATTATAATTTCCGTCGAGTCAATGAGTTTACCAAGAGAGTTATAAGTTTTGGTGATTTTTTACGATCGATGGCTTGCAAAATATTTAAATTTCGAAATAAATGAGATTTAAAACAAAAATTCCTACTTGAGCAATCAATGGTTTCCGATCTTTGTATGACTAATAAGATTTAGCTGTTCAAATAAAGGAGTTTTAAGGCAATAGGTAACCCGCTCTGGATGATTAGCATATTTTATATGGATTTTATATTCTAGAAAAATAAAAGGAGTAAATTTTCTGTTCTTAGCTGATTTAAGTAGTATAGGCCTTGTAACGCGAAATTTCATAGATGAACCCTGAGTTATATATGCGGCCAGATTTCCTTTACTATTCCATAAGAAAGCATAAAGCTGAACCGAATTCCGTGCGATAAGCGGGTAAAAGATACAGCATTATCCAAATAAATCTGCCTACCAAATTTAATTTAGTTATCACTAAAATTGAGAATCTAGTAATTGGGATTTATACCAAAACTCAACTTTGCGATGTCTAATGAGGGGCTGAGCTAATTAAACACTTATTAAGGAGTCTCGTCAAATCAACATGATGTTTTATACAAAATGCTACCACAAAATTAATGGTGATATTTGCACCAATTTTATGTAAAATGTTAACCCACCAAAACGTTTTTGCCCAAATATCACTTAAACGAATTTCCAGCTCGAATATACACTTGATCGGATTAGTTTGAATCATATTAATGAACACATGTAGATATTTCAATAGCTCTTTTTAGTAACATATAAATAAACCGCACCCTAATACGCGCACACATTTACACGAGGATGTACTTTACGTATGTCTGTATGTATGTATGTAACTTGCCCATTTTTTATACATCAGTTAATAAAGTGGTAGAGAGCTTATGATGCTGGATTTGAGTTCAAATTAATCCGCTCAATAACTCTGAGCGCAATTAGCGCATAATGCTTCAACAAACATGGATATCATTATTTGTCGTGACGGCGGAGGTTGTGCGGCGATTTAGAACCAAATGAAAAAATGCAGCTATTATGGTGTGGCTAATGGAATAATACACGTGAAGTGAAAAACAGAGAAAAATGTATGAGCTAAAAAAACCCACACATATTTTCTATTATACAGTTCAAAGAATTGTCTCATTAAATAATATACAATAATATTGCTAATGGCTGATCGAATTAACGCTGGACAATTATGTGTTTTTAAATTGAATGAGAATTCTGTTGTTCCATTAATTTCATAAAAGTAAAAGTTTGTGTGTGTGTGAATGAGTACTTTGTTTGCGCTAAACAGAATTGTATGAAATTTAACACATATGATATGGCTTAAAAGGAGTTGTCACCTGTTAAAAAAGTTATAGTCAATTAAATAAATAAGTTAAATCGCATATTGCTTAAACATTCATTTCCAAAATATTTTGAAAGAAATCTATCATCAGTTTAAAGATCAATTAAGTTACACTAAATCAAACTATGAGAATCAAACTAAAATAAACTGGCCTTGAGGTCACAAATTAATATTATCGTTTCATAAAACAGGCCGAAAAATAATATACTTATGAATATTTAAAATAGAGTAAGTAAAATTTCAAAATTTTTTTTGGAGATAGTTGCCATCAGTTTAAAAGATCTTATGAAAATTATAATAATAATAGCAATAATTTTGCACTTACATCATAGCTTGATGTTTGGTCGAACTTCTCCTACAATTTTTGGCATGCGTCTTGATGTGAGAAGTTTTTTCGAGACAGAAATACACTGGATGGTTTGCCATTCATTGCCTACCGACGCACATTGGTGGAAGTTCATACAAGCAGTGGCCAAAAATAGAAGGAGTGTTTGTAGAACTACAAAATTTGGCACAGACCCGTTTTTGGATACTATTAAGACATGACAAAAAAATCAAAACTATCCGCTCACTTTTACGCCCACCTCCCATACAACTTAAATTGAAAAAGTGACATAACTTCCATGATTTTTACTCGATCGACTAAATTTTCACAACAAATGAATTTTATAATTGTATAATACGTTCCTGAAAATTTGAATGAAATCCGCCCAGTTTTACGCCCACTTTCCATATAATTGCATTGCAAAAAAATATGAATAATCATTTCAATAGGTGTTTTAAAAATTTTTGTACCTCAACATCATATTCCAATTTTTTAATTTTTGATTTATGGCGAAATTTATTTATGTATGGGTCGGAAGACATCAGCAACTGATGCATCACGCCTTCATTAGTGGCAACACGACCCATTCTGCGCGAGCGATACAATCTAAGCTCTCTATAGTCCTTATTTCTTGCTTCCTGCGCATACCTGTTGAAAGTAAAGACCAGATTTAAAAACTCAATAATCAATAATAATTTCAACATATCAATTGGAAGAATAGCTTCTGCAATGATCTTGCTACCATGCATAACAAAGTGCAGTTACCGGCATTTGGTGCCAGCCATAATGTTCGACATGGAATTTTGCTGTATCCATGCAATAAACGTGGAACTTTGCGGTGTCGGTCGCTGAACTGCAATTAATCGTCGCTAAAACAATTTTGAACCGGTGAATAAGTTCTTCTTTTACGCCCGTTATGTCAGCAGTTTTATATGGGTTTTGGAAGAACCTTCCTGCCATGTTACCATCATTTGATGTTAACGGTCGACAAAATCTGGTTGAACTTGGCTCTGTATTTTTCCAGCACATCTTTGACGCATCGCTTCGCTCCGTGAGGGTCAATGGTACAAACGATGTTAAAAACATATATTTATCTGATGTATTCGGATCTGTCAACTTTTGGTGGTATTCACTGTGCCCAGAACTTCCATCACAGCCCCATTTGGACACTAATTGCAGTTCATTGGGGAATTCTGCAACCTCATTTTCCGATTTGGTCATCATAATTCTTGTTACTGTGTGGTCAAGTAACTCTTGCAGACCTACTTTACTGCAACTTTCCATCTCTTGAACATTTGCAGGGTAGCATTTTTTGTTTGTTTCTAAGACCTAGTAATATGAAGGATAAATATCAAATCTAATTCCCTTGGCAGAACTGCGCAAAACTTCATATTGATGCTTAGTTAATGAAGCATCAAGTATTAATGCAAGTGTATTAAAGCGGAGTAAACGCATTCATTAGTCTATCTTTGCTCTCCTGTTTTTTAAAAGCATACGCAATCATCTCCTGTGATGTGTTTTCACTAAATGTTCGCAGCTTTTTTCTTTTTGTACTTGGCTGACTATCTTCAAACGGTATCTCTGGACGCCCACGTTTAACTTTCTTTGAACAACTTGGGGTTTCACTCTCAGTTGTTGTTTTAAGCACTATGTAAACGTTTTAAAGCCAATTCCCATTAGCTTCAAGAAATCTTGCTCGCATATCACTATTGTTAATTCCAAGAATTTGGACAACGATATCAATGTCACTGTTGGTATTCATCATTAATTCGCAATTTCTTAAATATGTAATTGTTAAATCTTCCATAATTCACAATATAACACTTGATCAAACACCTCTTATCACTCTTACACTTGCCGATTGAATGTAAATTAGCATATCAATAATAATACAACTTTAGACTTATTGACTTAGGTCATCGCACATTTCATATTCATTGGCATCTCTGTTTCCTCCCTTTAAATTAATACTAATTCATTTACTCTCTGTATTTATTTTAAACCATTCTATTCATTATCACTTTGTATGTATACCGAAATGTTCATTCGTATTTAAGTTGCCATTAATATCTTTCTGTAAATTGGATAGTCGATAAACTGAATTGAATAAAGCTGGTTATCCTGAATCTGGCTAGGTGACACTTATAACACATCAAAGATAAGACAATTTTAAGAACAATTGCATACTTTTGGGCGCATACGTAATTTTCCACTACCATTTTACAGTTTTTTGAAGTTGTTTCAAAAATGTGCAAAAACGTGCAGCTGAATTTTTTTTATCGTTTAGCTGAGACTTCAGGCTGTAATTTGATATATATATCTCAACAGGGCTAGACGGTGATAAAAAGATGCAGTCCATTGAAGTTGACAAGCATTCACATTTTGAAATCGAAAATGTGCTGTTCCACGAAATTTTTCATACATTATTTTTTCAAATGAATTTTGTTACAAATCTCCTCTATGATACTAGTTTTAACTGAAAAATTACTTAAAAGTCATATTCTAGTATTCATTATATTGTATCAATGTTTTGAATATTTAGTACATTTTGTTGTCATTTTCAACATGTAATCATATGTCCACTTTGAGCGGCTGTGGACAAAAAATTAATAAAGATATGGGCCTCATATTTGTGGTATCATAATACTTGGATAGTTGTTAAAAAACTGTGAAAAATTCATCCAAATCGGAAGACATGAAAAATACGAATTTAGGCCAAGCTCGAACCTATGTGCGACGGGCGATCGCTATTATAAAAAAAACTAGCTCTATAACTTTTTGATTTACTTGCCCCAGCCGGGATTGCACCCCGAAATAGACTGAATGATGCGCACACACACTACACATCCAGCTACGGCGCCCGAGTTAAATCAAATATTAAAATATGGGTTTCAGCAATCGTAATCGGCAATTATGACGTAGGGGGTAGAGTTTGTTTTTGATAATAAAAAATTTAAAACCAAAACTAAAAATTAATTGAAATTAATTACCTTTGGTGAAATTATTCGTTACATTCGAATTCATAAAATTAAACCGAATTCGCGCGAGTAAAAGCCAATCTATAATATTAACGGAACATCAAAAACAAAAAAACAAAAACATCGAGCAAAGAGAAATCGCGTACATTTAATTCAAAATATTGGGATTGTCGGCTTTTGTTGCTGGTTCTGGGTTGGTATTTTTTGTATTTTATGCAATTCCATTGATAGAAGCAGGGAGGAATATGCAGAATTGATCCATCTCTAAGGTTGTCAAAAACATATCTATGTTAATGCAAGCCATCACTCCGACCGCACAATGAGTTTCTAGCGAAAACAGTACTAATTATTTCAATAATATTATTATTTGCAAGCCAAAAAAAAGAACACCAGTTTCAATTTGGGCTACTTATATAACGACATTTCCGATTGGTGTAAATATTCAGGTGCACAACTGTCCTTAGACAAATGCAAACAGATCCACATATGCAGAAAGCACAACTGCTCCTCCACTGTGATCTGCAATAACATAACCATTTATCCGGTCAACAGCCTTAAAATCCTCGGTCCAGTGCTCAACAAGAGATACAAATGGGACAATCACGTACAGTACTTGACATCCGCTTTGCCAAAACGACTCAACATCATAAAATGTCTTGCAAACCAGAGATACAATTGCAACACAGTCTCGCTAATATCCGCAGTAAAAGCTTTGATTATAACAAAAGTAAACTATGGATTATACCTTTACGCATACACCCCCAAATCAGTAATTAACAAAATAAACTCTGCAGTAAACGCGGCAATTAGTATCGCATTGGGTGCATAAAGAACTAACCCAATTCGAAACATGTTTCTTGAAGCAAATATTTTTCCAATAGCCATAAATAGAGAACTTATCACAGCTAAATTGTACAAGTCCCTGACAATCAATGGCCTCTCTCCTCTTTCAACACTGCTTGTTAAACTCACGAAGACTAAACAAACCAAAACACCATCTTGTATAAACAGAATTATACTAATATCACAACAGCTAGACACACCAATAAACATTAAACAAAACAACAAATCTGAAACATTGGGAACTCAACTCCTCAACCATTAACACTGAACTTAATATACACAAGAAAACTACAACACACCCTCTCATCTATCAACAGGCCTCATTTTGGCAATAAGGAAAAAATGGTGAAAAAAAATTACAAAGTAGGTTTATCAATTAACAGATGTATTCTTGAATCGTACCCATATAAAAAAATATATGGAATTAGGAGCAGTCAAAAAAGACTGATACGTCGATGTTAACCGTGGATATGACTTACTTATTTCTGGTCTAATACAAACCATACAAACCGTTATTTCATTCTATTTCGCAATAAACTTACCTTAATGAAAAACCTCAAAAAATTGATTTCGTTTTGATCAAGCGTCATTTATAGTTTATACTGCGAAGCTACAGGCTCTATAAAATAGATAGCTTGGATCTTTAACTCTTTAAATCTGCTGTATTCAAAGTACGTGTTTTTGCATTCTTCATTAATTGAGACTGGGATTTTATCCACACACTTTTACTTACGATTTAAAAAAAAAATCAGGAAAAATCCTTGCGTTAGCGTTGGGCGTGGCTTTCAACATATTATCATCTAATTTACCTTAAAGGCGAACGCTATAGTGGAACACAAATGGCGAGGTTCAACTTCAACCTTTGTCTTAGTAGCGAAAATTTACATAAAATTTTTGTATAATTATAACCATTCCCTTTTTGCAAAATAGTTTTTCGATTAAATCAAAATCGCATATTCGCCTAAACAAAATTTAGCAATGGCAAAATCAAAAAAAAAAAAAAATTATGCGAATCTCAGCCATAAAACCATAACATTATATGCATCCTTGCCATATTACAAATGCAGTTGTGAGCATTGCATATTGATTGGCTCGATTGCGCTCGCACGTCTAGCTGACCAATCTCTCTAGAGTGCCCATCGGTGCATGGACACGTTCGTAATCAAAATCCACTTTGGCGTGAAAACACGACTGCCACATAATACATATGCGCTTTACATTGTACTTACAATGCACAGTCGATATACATTACCCTGTTGGAAATTGAATTACTATAAAAGTTGTTTAACGTGGTTGAAATTCGTTTTTTTTTTCTGGTAAGCAACTAACTTTATTAACGTGGCAATGTCCTAGGAGCAAGTCAGTTATATGACTCTGCAGACTTTAAACCAAATATATGTAGATAGGTTAGGTTAGGTTAATGTGATAGTCACATCCAGAGGGGCTCACTTAGGCATAGTAAGAAGAAGTCCATTGTGATAACACCTGCTATTAGAACGGTAAGGTACATCGCAACCAAGAATGATTAACTGGAGAGACGCTGCGTGCCCAGAATGAAGTCACGCGTATTACTAATTTCCACCCCAGAGAGCTCTTTCGGGTTTCTAAAGAAGTAGGACCCTTAGTACCTGAACCTCACTCTCGCAAGACAGGGCAGTTGAGCAAAAAATGAAAAGATGATTCCACCTCATCATCCTCCATACAGTTGCAGCACAAAGGGTCAGAGATGATATTCAGCCTCAGTTTCTTCGAACGCACACGGTCCACTCTAGACCAGAGGGCCCTTGCAATTCTGCATGTCGTGGCAATTTCCCAGCGCTCGCTGAGACGACAGAGAGCCCATCTGTCCAGGGTACCCCGCCAAGTGAGATCATCAGCCATGCAGTTTCCAACAATATCGCTATAGTCGCTAGAGGCGACTGAGAGAGAATTCAGGCACTCCTTAATTTTAGCTTGACATGCAAAATAAATGTTTGCCCGTCTAGAGGATATTGAGCCTAAATTTCCGGCTGCTGAGCTCGTCGCAGAAGAGACGCCAAATATAGTTTAACTAAATCATATTCCAATTCTAACTTCTTAGTAAACATCATTGAATAAAAAAAAACAAATAGTACTTTATAGTCGATTACTAAGTGTGCAAAACTAAAGCAACAAATTAGTATTTTGTATAAGAACCCTTAGTTTTTATAACCTATGCACATCTGCGGGTATTGATTTTATCAACTTCTCGATTGAGGTTTCTGAGTTGTTTCTTCACTCTGTTTTTACTGGTTTAAACAGTTCATCTTTGTTGCGGAAATCTCGACCTGCAACTTTCCTCCCTAAAATACCGAGCAGGTCCTCGATTGGGTCCAAATCCAATAACAGCTTGAATGTATGTATGTTTCGTGTCGTTGTCGTGTTGAAATACCCAACTATATGGCATTCGAGTGTTCCACCAAGCATATGATATCATTTTCGTCTCCAAAATTTATTTATGCAGAAAGCAGGCCATTATTCCATCCATTTTTTTTTTAAATGGCCCAATTCCCCTACCAGAAAAACAGGTCCACACCATAATCTCACTCATTTATTTATTAATTGTAATGTGCTCTAGCGAAATTTAGCCAAAAAAAAAACAAATATCATAAACTTTTGTTAAAACCACAATCCATATTTTGTAACACCTTTTTTCTAAATGTTTGTTTGCAAGCAGCAGTTTTTTCGCTGGTCTAAAAGTTTCAAGGTCTTTTTCAAATGTCCGTCATTGAGCTGCACTTGAATTGACATTTAAATGAAGAGTATTTACAATGTCAGTGCATTTGTTTTGCATAACAAAATTAACATGCATTTGTTTCAAAACATTTGACTCGTTTTTAAATAGGTAAATTTCTTTTTTCCGGCAGGGGCCAAGTGAGCTACCCGCACACCATACAACTTTGACCGCAAGCAAACAAAAAAAAAATTTCGCAAATGATTTGCATGCTTGGAAAAATTGCAAAAGATCAGAAGTGATTCAAAAGCTCAATTTGAGCGCCGTCAATGATTCGGTACGAATGCGGATATAAACATATCTGCATATATGCCAAATACGTGTACTTAGTAAGTGCAAATTTGTACGTATCGTATAAGTACAGTAAGTATGCGCGTGTGTGTGTGTGTGAGTGTACGATGATTGGCACTAGAGCGCGAAAGTGCAGAAGAGACTTGTCAGCACTTCACAAGCAGTGAGTATGCAAATAAGTGAAAGCATGTGAAGGCGAGTGTAGGCAGTGTGTATGTGTTTATACGCTATCCACCTACCCACATATGTACATACATACATACACATTGTACATATTACCGCTTACGAGTATTGCGTTCGTATTCTAATTGTGCTGTCAAAAGCATTTACGTTGATTGTTCTTGTTGTTGTTGTTGTTGTTGTACTTGTTGTTTTCGAGTTTGTTTTGAAGTAGATGATAGGCAAAAATGAGCCGAATCATCAACAACTACAGCAACGGCGGCCACATCAATAGCAAAATTTTGCATTGCTCCAGCTAAACAAGAAGCTACAGATTTGCGTGATTTACATTTTTTGTGAATTTTAGTATCACCACTACCATTATATACAGACATATATACTATGTACACGTTTCAATGCATGCAGCAACAAAGCGAGCGCGCGTTAATTGAAACACGCAGTCAAAACGTTTTTCAACTAATTTCCCTTTTTCTCTAAACTTTCACTCGCAAATGCAGCAGCAAGTAGGAGGTCAAGTAAAATGATTTCTATTTTAACTAGTTAGTGACCTTTCAAAGTGCTACAAATTGCTTGAAAATTGTTGACTCAACAATGAGTGCAAATGTGGGAAACAAAGGATAGAAATTAAGGACAAAAAGCAATGTAAAAAAAAATAGTCAAAATATAAAATTGATAGAGTTGTTAGCCTTGAAAACAAAATCGTGAGTCGCTATTGTCTACAAATGGCACTGCCCACCCACTGAGGAGAAGTAATAAAGTTTTTCATCAAGCTCATCATGTCCTTGCTTGATAAGAGTGAGTGAAATTTGAGATTGATTGCAAATATTTTGAATAGCATAGCAGTAGCTGGTGGATAAATTGTTACAATGACACTGCGAAATGTTTTGGGGGACATTGTAGTGTTTGGCTCTATTTACTTCGGTGTTTGTGTTATGATAAGTGGTATTCCAAAAAAACAATAAAAATAAACAATTAAAAAAAAAAAAGAATTTTACAATTACTATATTTTACCCGCTGTTTCGTAAGCACAGCATTCGGTTTAACACACCAGTCTATCCGTGTTAGGGAAATTATATTTCAGAATATTGACAATGTATTTACCACTATGATGAAGAATTCGGCTTTCGTAGAAGTTTTTTGTGTAAATAATTTCCAAAAACCTTGGACAGTCGATTTTCACGAACACCTCTTGAGGAGAACTTTTCATCAGAAAAACCATTCGCCATAGACAAGAACAGGTCACGTCCGGACTACAAGTTGGATGTGTAAGAACCTCCCAACCAAGCCCCCGGAGCTTCTGGCGAGTTACTATCGAAGCGTTGTCCTGATGTAATGCAATTCGTCGAGCATATTTTTGTATCCAACCTTACATATTTAAATGGTTCTAAATGGTCTTTGTGCAATGCTTAGCTTCAGGGCAATCGAAACGCATCGGACGATTTACATTTCTTTTTTTTTTAGATATTTTTGATAATTGGCCTTCCGAATTACCGCAACTGTGTCGACGGAACCAAAATTCCGTGTAATTGGCTTTAACAGGACTCTCAACCCTATTCAAATTTTCAGCCATCTGCCTTGCGTTTTCGCCTTTATCGAAGAAAATCTGTAAATATAGTATGTTTTCTTTTTTGATGGTGCCCATCTTTGACGCGTGCTCAAATAATACTTAGTCAAGCAATCACAAAATTTTCTGAGAAGCTACGAAGTTCTACCTTTTCATCGCCGTATAACGTAACCCGTTCGACAAATAATGGATTTATTTTTTCAGACTTATGATATATAAATATATGCAAATGTGATGTCCTAATTTCAATTTGTATTTAATGTTCAAATAGTTGGCAACCCCTCACACTTTTTCGATACTAAGTTTTCTTAAACCTCTGCCACTTCAAACCGGTATACACTGCTTCATTAAGCTTAAACATTTATTTGCATCTACATTTTGTTAACAGGTGGCAACCCCATTGAAATATTTTGCTCGAATTAGTTTTCTTAAACTTTTTTTGCAACGCTGCGCACAAATATTTTCGCATAAATACTTTGATTTCACAACAATACTGTTATAGTTAAATAAGCTTAGGAATTGAATTAAATCAATATTTTTAAACAGGTGGCAACACTCATTGAGTATATATTCACGATTAAATTTTCTTAAGCCAACTTTGTTTGCTTTATTTAGTTCCTTTAACTTAATACACAATTTAATTTAAACTAATTCTTTAAACAGGTGGCAGCCCCATTGAAATATTTTTCTAGAATAAGTTTTCTTAAACTTTTTTTGCAACGCTGCGCACAAATATTTTCGCATAAATACTTTGATTTCACAACAATACTGTTATAGTTAAATAAGCTTAGGAATTGAATTAAATCAATCTTTTTAAACAGGTGGCAACACTCATTGAGTATATATTCATGATTAAATTTTCTTAAGCCAACTTTGTTTGCTTTACTTAGTTCCTTTAACTTAATACACAATTTAATTAAAACTAATTCTTTAAACAGGTGGCAACCCCATTGAAATATTTTGCTCGAATTAGTTTTCTTAAACTTTTTTTGCAACGCTACGCACAAATATTTTCGCATAAATACTTTGATTTCACAACAATACTGTTATAGTTAAATAAGCTTAGAAATTGAATTAAATCTACCTTTTTAAACAGGTGGCAACACTCATTGAGTATATATTCATGATTAAATTTTCTTAAGCCAACTTTGTTCCTTTAACTTAATACACAATTTAATTTAAACTAATTCTTTAAACAGGTGGCAACTCTCTACAGAAGTATTTTCAAACCAAAGGCCCTTTAAACCTCCTACGCTTGAGACTCGTATTTCAATATTTGACTTAATTTATTATAGTTAAAACAAATTTTGTAACCAGCTGGCAACACCCTTCAATTCAAAATTTTTTAATTCAGTTTTCTTAAAGATTTTTGTTAGGCAGGAAACGTCGCAAGTGTTATGTAGACGGAAGAACGTTTTCCAAGAGAATTATAAGTACGAGTAGTATATAAAAGGCTTTTCGTCATTTTGGCCACTGCATTGTTTATCAATTAGAATTAGTGACAACTTGGAATATCTTAAAGTTTCTCGATTCAGTTGCTTTTAGCGTGTGACTGAGAAAAATTTTTCAGCAAAGTGTCCAAATAAAAATAGCACACACTAAACTTTTGCTTTTATATATAGTGAGGCGGATCAATGAACACAATTAAATTTTTCTGTATACTTACATAAATAACAGTTCACATGGCGTATACGTAACTTCGCTAAACACTTCATTGAAGGTACACACACAAAAACTCGCCGACAAAAAACGATGATTATTTCCTAAACCATCGGTTGCTTTTAATACAATTATCTTAAATTTTGTTAAATGGTAACCCTGTTGTTTGTGAAAACATTTATCATTTCATTTTATCTAAGTGAGCTGTAAAACGTATACGAATTCGTGACAAAACCATTCTTTGGAAAATAAGTTTGAAAAATTATTGCACTACGAAAAAAATAACAAATCAAAGTGGTCTATTTCACGTGAATTAGATACTAGTGAATAGACTCTGTGTAATGGGCTAGAAAAATTATGTATATTTTAAGAGTTTGTACCGGAAACCGGGTATTGGATGCCCGGAAAAGATTTCGACACGAGCAACGAAATTATGTAACTGTGTATCTCCAATCATTTCCAGTGCGACGCAGGTGTTAATGGCACATTTCTGAGGCATCTGTAATAAAATTGAGGGTTCGCATAACGCAGATAGTTTGATCAATGACCTGGGGTTGAAAACACGCCAATTGGCCAAGAAGCCAAAACTCATCCCTGATTGAAGAAATAATGACATTAGTGAGCAAAATGTACGAAAAATAGTATTGTTCCTATTAAGCGCATGTATGTTTTTCTGACGAGCGTAAATTCAATTTATTTAGGCCTGATGGTAGTGCCACTGTTCACCACAGGAAAGTGGAAAGATTTTTGAATGGTTGTGTGCGGGGATGGCCGTTATTAGAAAACTGAATAACAAAGTGACGGAGAAACAAGAATAAATATTCATTCGAACTTCAAGTAACTTTTAATGACCAATAAATTTTCATTCGTATTGCAAGTAATTTTTAATAACGAATAGATTTTCATTCATAATTCAAATGAATTATGAATAACGAATTCATTTTTATTTTTCATTACTCAGTCATTCAAATCATCCATGCATTCGTTAATCGCCAACTTTGTCTCGTGGTGAAGTCATTTTGAGCCGATTTGAATGAATTATGATGAATAAAAATTTATTCCTTATTCATAAGCTATACTTAAAGCTACTGGTTGGATTTTTATGAGAATTTAACTGGTGACTACATACTAACCTCGGACAATAATATAAGGTTTATTTTATTAAATATAAAATTGGGAAAGACACATCAATGCATTCCGGTGTTAATTTTTTTAGTTGATTTTTTTTAAAGCGTACCTTGTTACCTTGTTACCTTGTAATTATTTGAATGATGAATGAAATTTAAATTAGAAAATTTGTGATTACAGTTTTATTGCTTATTCGAATGAAAAAAGACACATCCCTTTTTGTTGGAATTAAATTTTTCTAGGTGGTCTGCAAACCAGTTTAAATATATTGAAATGTTTGAAAGAAGCGTTGTTCTGATAGATAAATAACTTTCGGAATACTCCAATAATATTCACTTCCAAGTTATTTCCGCTCCTTCTCATGGAGCCAATGGAGTGAATTCAAATTTTGAATTATATAGAAACTCTTATTTATTGTGGATTTTTTTTTTTCAAGCACAAATACTATATATCAAATCCTTAGTCAGAGCTGCATAGCTGAAAATTTTATTTCAAATGTAAATATATAAAAATTTGAGATTTGTTGTATGGTTTATGTTATAGAAGAAACTATATGCATTTCTAAAAAACACTAGCAAAAAAAGTTAACTTAAAAAGATATTGTAAAATGAAATCCTGTGACATGTAAGCTTTACCACAGTGAATTTTGAACACAAATACTGCTCTGCATCGCGCAAATATACATACAATTTATATAGCAACACATAATTACATATAACTTTTGCTATGTTTGGTTTATGTTTCATAAATTGCGGAATAGTATATTGCAATCGGATGTTTGGCTGGGTAATGAAATGATTGCTTTCATATGAGTATTAGTTTCCATTTTTTGTTGCATTTTTTCCAATCAATTTGATAGAGGCGCACAATTATATTTTGCAAAAATTTTATGAGCATTTCTTGACTCTGAGAATGCCAACAAAAATTGTAATGTTAGCATTTAAAATAACTGATCAAAGATAATGCTTAAAATTAATCATTCAACTTTAAACACTTTACTTTAAGGTGACAAGCCTATACTTTTGACATTTTACAATTCTAATCAAATATTTCAAATACCTTTTTGTTTGCAGTCTTTAAAAAGGCAGCTGTTCCTTAAAATAAAATTCCGTATCTTGTTTTGCAACAATTTAATGAAATGATGGGTACTGATATATTTCCAGTGCCACTCCGCTTTTTACTAAATTTAAATATGCCCTGTTTAGCTATTCATTGTAGTTAAAGTTTATTTGAAATATGCTGCATAAGAATTAAATGTATGCATTCCCTTGAATTTTTCATGATTTAAGTTTAAATTTAATTGTAACTTTGCTAATTTGTTACAATTCACACCAGCATACGTGGATCCATGGCTGCGCTGGTACAGCGTCCTTTCAGCGGCAGGCGGTCCACGTAAATTGTAAAATAGAGAACGACCGAGCCGTTGCTTCGGCTTCGGTTTCGATTATGTACGGCCACCAAGGTTCGGCTCGATTTCAGTTTGCCACAATTGCGCTGTTTTGGTAAAACTTGGCACCACATCGACATTTTAGGTAAAATTTGCATAGACTGTAACCAAGCACAATTCACATAAGGTGGAGTTGAATGTACAGCTGTGCGATTTCTTCTTACGGCTAGAAATGTCAAATTACATATATTTAGTTTTTGCTTGTACGGCTTCGAGAGCTCAAGGCATGAACGCAAAGTCAAAATACGTATAAATTTTGGCTGCTCAAGCCGTAGAAGCCAAAACGAAATACATGTGAATTTTTTTTGTTGGACATTCGACTTCACTTGATATATGTACATGTGCCTTATATGTAACGCTGTTTATATTCAGTTTTGCTTTTAGCCATCATTGGCATATGTTCTGAAAATCGAACAACAAGAATTTCGAAGTCGAGTCGATGTCAAATGTTTGGCATTTCAGAATATGTATGAAAAACTTTTAATTTGCCAATTTTAGACAAACATAAAGTGAATTGAATTTATTTTAACAACATTACAAACTGCCGATTTCTTATTTGTGATTGCAAGAAATTCAAAAGCTAAATAACAAAAAAATAGTCTACAAATTAATAAAAACAAATAAACAATCCGATTAATAACAAAAAAAATGCGACTTCCGTTTCGTATTCCCATTTCTCGTATCATGAATGGAAATTTGAACTTAGAAGTAAAAGAAATTAGGTGTCACGAATATCAGGAAAAGAGATAATTGGTTGATGTGTTATGGGAGTAGTTTCTCTAAATATTTGAAAGCGAATTGCATAAATTTGTTTGGGCTTATTCCTCTAGTGCCTTCGAAAACTAAGTTAACTAAACGAAGAGAATTTCGTGTTCTTTATTTACAGATTAATTTAATACATTTGGAGGTGAATAGTTCTTTATCTCTTAATTTCTACTTGCATTTTTCGAATGAGTATACTAAATACTTTGGGCCCATGCGGAATCGAATTTCATTCTGAAAGTTCCCCGGATGTTTTTAGTTGGACCATCTTTTTCTGTGGAAAAATAAACTTCAAGTTTTTATTTCCATTTTTTTTATTTATTTAATTTTTATATATAAGCCAATTTGCAAATCAAAGTAAATTTGAAATTTTTTTTTTTTGAAAACTTGGTATCTTTTTGTTTAAATTGGTAAATTTCGTCTGGCATTTGGCACAATTTCGAAAAGTTACTTCATCGTTCCTGAAAACGAACAGTTAACACTGATTTTCTGGAAATCTCTACTCCAGAGCCATCGAATAGATTTTCTAAATATTTTCTATATATTTTATAGCAAAATCGAGCTATTTCTTGAATAATTCGACTCTATAGCCAGCCAGCTGGTCGTTTTTGTAGAAGTATTTCTCGTCGCATCCCCCATTATATAATTACACTTTCATGAAAATCAGGTTATAAATAGAGATTTTATGAATAACTCGCCTCCAGCCCACACATTTTTTCGTAAGAGTATTTCTTATAGCACTAGCAACATACCTTTTTAATTTCATCATTATCGAACCATTAGTACAGATATTTAAAATAACAAATCTAGCGCCACCTAGCGGATAATTTTTTCGTAAAAATGTTTGTCGTCTCACCCCAATTAAATGTTACTAATTTTATCAAAATCTAATCATAAATGCAGATTTTCTGAGTTTGTTGAATTATGCACCACCTGGCGCAAATGTTGCGTATGCCCTTTCCACTGATCTGTAAAAATTTGGTTGAAATCCGTTATTCGGTTATTTTTTTTTTACATACATGGATTAAGAACTTAGATGAATGCTTTTTACACTTACGGACCTTCTTTTTTAATAACCATAATAGAAATTTAGAATCATTAAAACCCCCTTGATTTATCATTTTGAAACCTTGAATATGTTTGTTTCGGATTCGATTTGGCCCTAAAAAATCGATGTTCGGCCGTTATCTAGTCGTAACCAACCAATGCAACCACCAACCAACCGTCCATTCTAATTAAAAAGTGTATGCAACACAAAAGCTAATTTAATTTACTGTCATTTGAGCGAGTCGCTGGCGGCCACAAAACATTACTCAAGTTAGGTGTGTTGCTGTTTTTTTTCGCCCCCGCTGTTCTTATTGTTGCTGATGTTGCTGTTGTTGTTGTAGGCGGGAATAGACTATATAGCTTAATTAGTCCCAACATTGAATTGTGGCTTGCTGGCGTGAATTGTCGCAGCATGCAGGGACAACAGGATGTGATGTTTATAACGGAGATTGGTGGACATACTTGGACAGGTTAAGGCGTTATTGTTGTTCGAATAGTTAATATGTGTATGGGATGTACGATAAGCAAGTGTGTGTGAGGAGAATGCAAGCATGCACACAAATGTACACATACGTTGAATTACTATATGTACTATGTATGTAAATTAATGTACATACATTCTTACACAGAGGTAATTTTGGTTAAGATAGTGTACAAAATTTGCTCTGGTATTGGCAATGAAAGTCGTTACCCATACGAAACCTATAAAAAGATTTAATTACAAGATCGATAATAATGACGACAGTGGAGCCAATAATAATGAGCCAATAATAATGACGATAACGTTAAAGGCAGCGCAAAGGGTATCGTAAAGGAATAAGTGTGGAAATTTGAGACTTCCAAGAAATGAGTAGTTAAAATGCCACAACAAGATATTTGCACTTCCAAAAAGATAGATTGATTTAAATTTAAAGTTTCTTGCCTACCCAGGTTACATTTATTTTTTTTATCTCTATTTATTTTAGTTAACAGTTTCTTAATGTTATGCCATATTTACAGTTATTATATATTTTATTTAGTACCTCTAAATAGCACGCAGTATAAGGAAATTAAATGACATTTTTTATATTCTAGTTAAAGTAGTACGAAATGCCATTACTTAGAACATTAATATACTTATTGTGCTTATTGTAGCGTGAATAATACAAATATTTAATAATAATAAAAATATTTCTTTAAAGGTAGTGGAGATATCGATACCAACTCAAAAGACTCCAGAGAAGAGAGAAAAAATTAAATATAAAAATATAACAAAATACGATATTTTGTTTTACGTTACATCTACAATATCGACTGCTAATTCACCGTGGTTAAAATTCAACAAATAACACTTTTTTGATATAAGTTAAAATTTCTAAAAAATTGGAATAGAAGCAGGAAGAGAATTGAATAATTTGCTTGGCGTTTATATATGAAAACTACTAAAGTGACCCGTGCGAGTAGGCGCAAGATGTACAGATGGATGAACGTTTTTGCGTAGTTTTGTGTAGATAGCGAGATTTAATAAAAAATATTTTTAGAAGTTTAAATCAATATAACTGCCGTCATGAAAACGTAACGAGTTTTCTAAATAGTTCCATAGTTAGTGTGATGGATTCAAATCTTGAATGCCTTTAATTCATTCATTACTATAACCACGCGACCGGGACTTATTGGCAAGCATCGATATTTTATTTGTTTGTTATTAAATTCTCAATATGTAACTTTTCATAAAAATGTAATTTAAAAACAACCGTTATGGGTCCAACAAAATAACATATAAACCCAAATTTGTGCAAACTTTAATAAAATATCAAAAAGTAATAATCAAAATTGAATAGTTACAGAAAAGTTCGTTTTGCCCGATTTTTACAATTTTCAAAATTTGAATCTTAATAACATTCCTGTTTGCAACTTAAATTATCGTTTATATAAGTAGTTACTGAAATATCGTATAATTTTAATTTTCACAAAACACCAATATTTCCAAATATCTACTCGAGTAATCCGATGCATGGGTTGGCGGACGGACAGATCGATGTCTATTTTCATTCTGAAAATTTCAGTAAATACTCCTATATCTATCTCGATTGCTTTAGGCGCGTACAAACAACCGTTATGTTGACAAATTTATAATAGTTTGGCACTCCGATACAAAATGTGTAAGTTTTAGATAAAATACGTATTATTTTTCATTAAATTACATTATTGCAAATAGATGTTTCTTTATTGGGAATTAAAACAGACCTAACTAGAACTATCCCGTTCGTCTCTGGTCAAGCTGACGCTTCGTTAATTTCGTCAAGTTCGGTGTCTGTAAATCAAGTAAATAGAGTTGCCTTTCTAAGTAGTCAGCAGTTTCGTAATGGTACAAAAGAATTTAGTACGCAGTCAGTCTTAACCTAAAATGATTTTTGCTGCTCGAATTGCGTTTCAGAGAACTTTTAAAAATTATACTACCCCCTAATTTAGTCAGTCATGATGTACATTATGTAGAGAATTCTGATTTTACCAGATTTATTTCTTGTAAAAGTATTTTGCGTTTTGTAAGGAATGTCACCTTACCTTTTTAATTGAAATATACGAGTTCTCATTCATATATGTAGATATGATTTATTATTTATTAGGATGTTCAATTTGAATCCAAACATATTGAATATTTATGTTGATATGTGGTTAGAAAATATGTAGAAATACGTATACTTATCTTATACTTCAACAGTCGGTACTATTCGTATGTAGTGATGTTGGCAGAGCCGTTTTTGTCAAATGGTGCCTTTATAACAGGGATGCATTTCTTCGGCGAGACAGTGAGAGAAACGGGTTATTTTTAAATTATAAATATTTTCTCTTATCCTTTGGAACTCATAACTACTACAGTGTTATTTACGAATCGAATTAAAATTCAGTTCGTTCAGATCTATAAAGTTATTGCTTACTATTAGATGGTGAAATTTTCATACTTGAAACGTTTTGTAAGCATTGTATTATAATAACGACATCCATACTTACAGGTAGTACTTGTATGCTGTTCTCATATTTTTCCTTGACATGCTTCTTGATAAAATTCTAAATGACTACCTAAACTTTTACCCTCTCTTACATAATATTCATCATACTCTTATACCCGTATATTTGCATATTTTTATTATTTATATTGAACTCGACCTCATCTGATACCAACCACAACCAACCGCATTAAAATGTGCTCGTCTAATTACAAAATAAGTGCCACTCAATAATGACTTTTCCCTGAACTTTTTGCCATTATTTGTGAATGTAATGCACATTATACTTAAGTCAAATATGTTTCTGATTAAGAAAGTTTCTTCACAATGGATAGTTAATGTGATGCACTTTAACTTCTTGGTGAAAAGTTTTAAATGTCACACAGCGAAGCAAAAAAGGATTTCGCTTGAAAATAAAAATTAAATTAAATATCCATCGTTATTGCAGATTTTACTCAAAAGGTCACAACGTTGAGACATTTTAGATTATGAGTATGCTGCTGGTCATATCTTTTTTGCTCCACCTCCACGCGTTTTATGATAGAGGATGGGCCGTAAATCTTAAAGCGCTCTTGGCTGCAGAGTATCTCAAGGAAATGTCAATGGGTGTAGTAAACCTAGGGGTGTCTCCTGTCTCACTCTCAACCTATACTAGGTCCCGGGGCACAGTGGCGTCCCTAGAAATGAGGAAGCGAACAAATGTGTAAGAAAATGATCCATGGGGAGCCTGGCTCCATCTCACAGCCCCCGTTAAGATTCCTGTTCCCGCAAGTTGAGGAAGCGGCTATCAACAGGCAGGGGGGAAATCCCTTTCTGGACATCACAAAGGGGTCTAAGATAACTTTATTCGATATCAGCCCCTTAAACCTAACCTATCGGAAATTTATTAAAAATCAATCCGTTATAACGAAAAAAGGTCGTAAAATCAAAATCTCGCAAAGAGGCAAAAATCAACCGGAATTTTTAGCCACCTCAGACCCAAAGAGAATTATGCTAAAATTTAATGACCAACAAAACTTTATACCCAAAAGTGTTTTAACTAGTCAAATTAAAAAATGGCAATTTTTGAAGAAAGTTCAATTATGTGTAACAGCTGTAAAAATATATCGCGTTAAAATGAAAATGAAAGAAATAAAAACAAGTATTGTATATGCACAGGATATGCATAACTCAATAATAGAAGGTTGGATAACCAGCCAGTTATCTGGCTCTCACTCGCTGCCTCAAGCGGCTTTACTGTGGCTTACTCTTTAATTTCTGGAAAGTGGTAATAATAATTTCAGTCTAAAAACTGAAACAGCAATAATTATCCAACATTCTAATATGAAATCATGCAGAATATTAAAGAAAGTGGCTTCCTTACTTTTTGTCATTTATAATTTGTTTGAAAATGAAAGTCAAATGTTAACTTTATTTTTGGTTGAAAATAGCCGTAAAAAATAATGATTAATTCTTCATTTTTTTGAAAGTAAATCAAAAAAAAATAAATAATTTAATATTAAAATTCCTTAGCTAATAAGCTTTATTCAAATATAAAAAATTCTCTAATTTTGGCTTCATGAATTGAAAATTCGAATATAATTGTTATTCACGATCACTGGTAGGATGTTTCACTACTGGGCACACACCTGCTTATATATGTAAGTATATGTACATACATATAAACGAGTATGCGTGTGTATGTGTACGATGGTATGATGTGCGCTTAGGTCAACATTAAATATGTATGTACATCTGGAGTACATACATATGCGGGCGAAGGTAAAAGTCAATTGAGCGAACATTTCACTCCGTTTTTCGACAAAGCATTCACATGAGGTTTGACTTGCAAGCCAAGGCTCCAGGCTATACGGGGCTATGCTATTACTTCAAAGCAGCGCAATCAGAACAGAGGGCACCAGAGCAGCCTTCATGCGTTGTGTGTTTCGCAAGAAGTGCGCCATTTGATTTTCTTTACACTTATGCATCTGAACTTTTGTTTAGTTTTCAAAGTGAATTTGCCAAAAAAAAAAAAAGCAGCAAAAATAATCAGCCACCACTTCTCACTTGTTTGCTAACACGGCCGGCGCGCTCAGCTAAATTTCCTTTACATTACATCAACGTAATCATAGCGATTACGAGCGCCAACATTTTGTGAGTTCATTCCTGCTTTTTGATTCTATGTACTCTCTGTTGTTTGATGCTAAATTGAAAAGTAAGAGGTGAAAACTTTTCCACGAAAAACAAGTAAACTTTAGCAAATTGTTGATATGGATTTTCATCTCGTGCCAATGGTCGGTTGATTGGAGGCGCCTACGGTCGACTCAGTGTCGTCGATAGGGGGGTGGGGGTCAAGGGGATCGATATTTTCAACTTCAAAATGGTTGTTGTCTTATTTGAAATGAATGAATACAATTTATGGAAACAGGATCGAAGAGGTAAAAATATAAATGTTAATTTTTTCAGGCTTATAAGTTGCTGCATATTGAAAAGATTTTCCGACATTTTTTGTCAAATTTAAGTTGAAGGCAAATATAAAAATAAATTGTTTAAAAAATAACGCAATATAAAATGTTTCTACATTTCTTATAAACTTTTTGTGAGGATCGCTCGCAGGTTTTAATTATTTGACCGTTAAGTTTTAAAAAAGTCAACCGAATTTTGATAATAATTATGAGTCAGACACATTTTTTTAAGTTCTCTATATTTAATATTTTGAAACTTAATAAACGGTTTTTCATAATAAATAGTTATGAGTAAGACAAACTTTTTAATT
Organism: Anomoia purmunda; assembly: GCA_951828415.1. NCBI lineage: Eukaryota > Metazoa > Arthropoda > Insecta > Diptera > Tephritidae > Anomoia > Anomoia purmunda. The sequence goes on from OX639997.1 coordinate 52,116,693, forward strand.
CAACAATAACTATTGTTTTGAGACTTACATATATTATAAAAGTTTTTCCATAATAATTATCAGTAAGATACATTTTTTGCGTTTTCGGAAGACTTTTAATTTGAGAATTATGCTATAGAAGTTTTTCCATAACAACTATCAGCCAGATACAGATACAGCATTTTTTAAGTTTTAAAAGACGGAACTATTTCAGGACCCAAAATAGTACCGGACTAGTCCAGAAGTGATCCCGAATTGGTAACGAAATTATTTCAAAGTAGTAGCGAATCCTTCCCGAATTAATTCCGAAATGCTCCCAAAAAAAGTCCCGTCCTTCAATATTTAAAAAATTTGTTTTTTCTCATAACTATTATGAGTAGTCTCTTATTATATAAGTCTCGAAATAAAAGTCTTTGAAAACTTAAAAAAGTTTGTCTCGCTGATAATTACATATTATGAGAAGACTTTTGTAACCGAGGTCCCAAAATAAAATTATTTGATTAAATTGAAAATATTTATCTCGCTCATAACTACGAGTATTATGAACAGCCTTTTAGAAGTAAGTCTTTGAATAAAAATTATAGATTACTCGAAAAATGTGTATCTTACTATAATAACTATTGATTGATTGTTGCTCTTTTCTCTTATAATGGTTATGACTCCGATCGTGACATTAGTATCACAGATGATGTAGTCTTTGAGGAAATACCTAAAATAAGAGCGATGAGGAGATGTGGTGATCTCCGAAATAGCTATAATTTCTACCATTCCTGACTGTTGTTGTCTTTTTACCAATATACTTTTCCTTATACACTGGCCTTGAGCTCATAAATTAATATTATCGTTTAATAAAAACAGGCCGAAAAATCATAGACATATGAATATAAGAGCGAAAGCTTGATTTTATTTTGTAATATGTATATCAACTGTTATCTTCTGTTGATCACATCCATCTAAATCCAAGTGTCAATGTTTATGAAAAAATTCGAACTCTTGTTTACTTCTATATTGCAACAAATAAACTCCAACGATGCATCTTCGATCCCCTCCCATGACTAGGAGCTATCTGCACCACTGGCTTGACTTAAGGAGTTGTTTTAATACAACTTTTTTTGTTGCTTATTTTTATATATTTAGTTGTGAATTTCATAAGGAATTAAGGGGAAGATATTTCTCAATGTAAAAAGTTTATGTAAAAACTTTTGCATGATTAATGATGCTGACGTGTTTCACTTGTTTTGATCAGTTCATGCGCGACTTCACTTATTCGTACGCATGTATGCACGTTGCTGTACATAAGACTTATTTATTTATCTATTTGTGTAGCGTTTCTAACATCGCAAATCTAAAAATCGACCATTATTTCGCACCAAAATGAAATATATGTAAAAGTATTGCATAGTGAAGGGAAACTTGTAAACGAAAGATTTGAGACTTGTAGTTATATTAACTATGTAAATTTAATTTTTTTTCTCGATTGTTCTATTAGTTTTTAGTTAACAACAACAAAACATTATTTATGAGATAGATTACGTTGTGACTTAGAGTAATTTACTTATTTACTTATTTAATATCCACATCAAGGAAGTCTAAGATGAAAGCTGGTGACAGCAAACGTGTGTGTGCCTTCGCAGGGCTAGGTGAGCCTAGGTGGCCTTCTCGTCTGTCCTTTTTTCTTTCGAGCTGATTTTGCAGTCGAAAACCAGATACATTGGTGTATTCAGGGCCGAGTGGCAGAAGCGGCATGACTCAGTTTGCAGTGGTCTGTGAAAATCATTGCCAGCTTTCTCAAGTTGTTCTTACTCGTAAAAACTGCTTAAAACGTTTCTGATTGTAGCCTCCCAACAGACACTCCGATTAGTATAACCTGGCATATTTTCTTCTTTTTTAAATCTTGAGGATATCGTCTTTGGGAACTAAGCTTGTGGGAGCCTTGTACTCAGCGTCTCCAAGTTCAGTAGGGTTTGATTGGTTGCCGGTTCCATAACTCTGTACAGAGGTCTAGAATCACCTCATATTCCTGTGACACTGTATATATACGAATGTATGCCTGGTTTTTTTTTTGCTATACACCCTGTTTCCGAATATCACATCTATTTTCCTTAACATCCTTTACTAATGATCTGCTATAGTTGAAAACTTGGTATTTTTAATAATAGCTTTACACTTGAGAAGGAAGAATATCCGTATGATTCCAAACAACAATGAACTCCTGCATCTGAATATGATCGTTTTTTATCCGCATTACCCATAGTTTTTAAGAGATGTTCGTTAATATTTCAATGAAAACAATAAATATAGAAATAAGTATCCAACTGCATACACATGGTGCGAACAATTGGAAACGTTGTACATTGCCTTTCATCCCTCTAGATTTGATTTTAAAAGTGATTAAAATTGAACAATCATTCGTTTTTTCAATTGATTCATTGGTTGGCAAATTAATATTGACTCTAACGGTTTATGAAAACTATGCACCAGGCATGTTCATTACTTTCTCGTACCCAAAAGGGTTTGTATACAATTTTGCACATAAATATCCTGTAAACTGGATTAACATATACCGTGCGGTCAATAGAAACACACCACCAAATATAATTGAAATAAGATCACATGAGCAATTTGTTTATGAAGTTAGAATTTAAGGGTCATTTTTAATTGTTTGGCAACATAGTGTAAATTAGTTATCCACAAAATTTTTTCTCGAAAATGGTTTTTATAAGGAATAGCCAATTAATTTAAAAAAAATTAACAAAAATGTTCATTCGATGATATTCATGATTAATTAAAAGAAAACAATGTGAAGTTAACTTAAAGCGACTAAATCATTTTCACCACTAACGGTAGAAATATAGACTTCACAATAGGCTTTCCTAATAATGAATCGTTCCTCCTTTAGCCTCAATAACTGCCTTAATTCTTGAAGGCATAGAATTCAATAGGACCTCAATTGATTTCCATTTAACGGGACCATACCAAACCAGTTCTAAAATCGTTATCTATTGACTTTTATTTGTTGACTTCTGTTTAGCAACTTCACACTTCATTATGTGCCATAAGTGCTCAATAGGGTTTAAATCTGGCGAGTTTCCAGGCCAATCCAAGCGTTGAATCCCTAGATCGTTAAATGTATTGGCCAACAAAAAATACAAATTCGTGCTGAATAGGATCATATACACCAATATTGTATAGATGTTTTATACAAGATTTGTTTCCAATCAAAACTTACCCATTTTGCACGATTACATGGCGCTGAGTCATCCTGGAAGATTAGGCGATCCGTATAAGAATAATGCTCTTCAATTGCGGGTACTATAAAATTGCTAACCACTGTCGCATATTTTTGTGCATTCAGTATTCGATCAACAAGGTGTAGAGGCTCCAAAACATGGTATGAAAAGCAGCGCCAAATCATTTGACTATTAGGAAACTTAACATTCTTTACTACACAATTATCCTGGAACCTCTCAGTACCTGAACGGCGCACGTAAAGCAAATTTTGTGAGCTTAGCAAATTAAATTTGCTTTCGTCATACTACATAATCTGTTGCCAATCATTTTGATACCAATTTTGGCACTTTTTAGCCCAAAAAGTTCGTGGAGCCTTAATTTTTTGTGTTAAGTTAGTGGCTTTTTGGCAGGGCGTCTTCCATATAAACCCACATCTCTAAGCCGATGGCGTGTGGTTCCGACACTTAAATTCATTTGGTGAAAATTTTGCATCTCCGCCCTTATAGAAAGTGCACTTTTAAAGCGGTTGCTTAAACTTATCCGACGCAGTATTTTGTCTGTTCTCTCAGTTGACTTTCGCAAAAAATTCGCTGCAAATTCTTCCCGTAATCATCTATGGAAATGTTAGCGAAAATAGCCTATATCTATTCCAAAAAATGGTAGCCATATTAAATTGTAGAATAATGTGGAGAAGTTTAGATTCGTAGTTATTATGGAATGCGTTCTACATAGAAGGCTGAGTGCTAGGTAGACTCATTTTTATTCCTGCTAGTGTTAAGTGTTTAAATGACGTTTGTAATCAAATAACTTGTCGTAAATGAAATGAAGTGAAAATCGTAAAGATATGCATACATTATTCTTTAAATATACATATTACATATATATATATATATATATAAATGTGCATTTGGCGTATAATGATAATAACCCTCAATACGCATCTTAACTGAATTAAGATAATAAAAAATCAACGAGCTTTAGCCCTTAATATATTTCTTAAAATATTCAATCTTCTGAGTAGCAGTAGATGAACACCAGCAGTAGAATTTGTTGTACGAGCAATTTCACAGTTTACTGCTACTGCTGATTGAGGCTCTATTATGATGACAGATTGGAACTCTTACGGCGCACATAAATAAATAGTATATGAGGTGAAAAATCTACAAAAAATAAATGTCTTTATCTACCTAATGCCTTTGTGTACTCGTGAACTTTAGGATATACATACATACATACATACACAAATGTTAAGAGAAAGCTAAAGATAAAGAAAATACTTCTGAGTTGATATTGAATTTGTTATGAAAATAAACACGTATTTATGTGTTTTATATGAATGAATAAATATATTATGTCATCCGATGATTTATTTTCTCGCACACATTTTAATCAACAGCCGATTGCAAAGCTATCCGCTTAACTCTCTTTGTCTTTTTGTGTGTGCTGGTAAATATTCCAGTACGTGGATACATTTTTGGTAATCCATCAATCAACAAATTTATTTGACTTAATTTCATAGTAGGTACTCGGATTTATTCTTTTTCGGCTTACAAAAATAAGGTTGTCGTTTGGGATTTTTCTACTTAAGTTTGTACTACATATTTTATCTCATTGGTTGGGTGGTAGGACATTGCAACAATTTTGGTAGGTTTCTTTGCACATAAAACAGAATATATATATCTGGCTTTTGTCAATGTCTGATTTTTTATGCATTGTTAGCTGTTACAATATCTACTCTTTGAACCCATTGAACTTTTGGACTAGACAAAAGGTCCAACATAATTACGCCAACTTAAGATTTAGCATTGAAGTCCTAACAATTTTAACGGAAATTTTAAACCTCTGCAGCTGACGTCGTAGCAGTCAGCAGGAAATAATTGAAGGGAAAACAAAATATAACTCTGTTCTTGCTGCAAGCCTATTTGCCCTAATTCCCTCTACGAAAACTGACAAGCAAAAATGTTATACCTTAGGTCTGTATAATAAATTATTTGACCATCAAAACTAAATTAACTTGATAATTGTTTTCAAAGACGAAAATGGTACTTTTTGTTGTTTTATTAAACTAACTAAAATAAACCAGGAACCGAAGGAAATCTCTGTTTTTATTTTTTCGGACAAAAAAATCATTGGGAAGACATCGTTCAGAACAAAACTCGAATATATCAATCTAATATATCATATGCTATGCAAATTTAACCTTATTTTTGTCATAGAACACACATCGGATTGCTGTTTTTGCTGCTATTATTGTCATAGCGGAACATTTTCTTTGCGGTTATTATGATCAACAAATTTTTATTCCAGAAATAACGATTATTTTTGATCGAAAAAATCTAAATCAAAAAAAAAATCAACGAATATCGACCATAGATGATCGGAAAAATGTACATTCGAAAATAACGACTATTTTTCATCGAAAAAATAGAAAATACAAAATATCGTACAATTTTTTCTGGTTTATTATGATCGATTAAATTCTGTTCGAAAAAGAACGATTGTTTTTGATCGGAAATATCTAAATCACAAAATATCGACCAGATATGATCGGAAAAATGTACATCCAAAAATAACGATTATTTATCATCGAAAATATAAAAATTACAAAAGAGCGAAAAAATAAAAATCACAAAATATCGATCTAAAATCATAAAATATCGATCGAAAAAAATAAAAATCACGAAGTAACGAATAAGTCCTATTTTTGTTTTATAAAAGTTGTAACGGTTACGGTACCTGCAATTAATCATATCTTTCGAAAAAAAAGGATTATTTCATAAGGGTCTTAATGTGTCACGCCCTTTTTCTAACATTTACAATACCAAATAAAAATTCTTCGTACCAAATCTGAAAAAATTCACTTTATGATTTAGTAAAATATTATATACTTTGATTTGTTGTAATTTACCGTTATATGAGAGGTGTAAGTGGTTTTCTGCTGATTTGTGCTTCTGGTTGGTGATGCAAAGCACCTGCGAAATTAGACAGAATTTGACATAGAAGCTTCGGAGACATTCCTATTTTGTCTAAGCTGTAGGATGCCACGCCCATTCCCAGCACTTTCATGTAGGTATTTCATTCTCAAAAGGCAAAGTACCTTGTATGATGAAATATTAGATTGTTTGATTTTTGTAATTAACAATTATATGAGATGTGGGCTTAAAAAAGGCGCTTACTGACTTGAAATGCCAAGCGTGTTCTAAATTTGGTAGAGTTTGGTAAGCATCGTGTTTCGAAGATAAACTTAGCTGCTAGGAAGTGGGGGGAGTCAGGCTCATTTTCAAAAAACAAAAAAAAAATTAACGACGTGGCTACTTTTTTTTGGAGGCAAGCTACATTAATAGTTAATTATTGAAAATTTTAATTGAAAAGTTGTTGATTTATAGGCAGTTAATTTAGAGACTTTTAAAAAATTCAGTTATGTATTTAATATTTAAAATAAAATTATACGCATGTTAATACTATCGAAATTTTTATTTTATTCACTTTATTTCTCTTTTTTCTCTTACAACCTCTTCATCTTGATTTACGCTACATTTTATGTCACACTCTTTCCACCGGTGTTTACTCTTTCACGTAGCGCTCAATTTCTTTAGCTACACCATCTTCCTATTCGAGCAGGTTTTTAACGATACTGCCCAACATATCAGCACCCTCCTGGTTACTCTTCTCGTAGTATGGTAATAGCGCCAAACGTTTCAACCATGCACTCAGCTTTGGGAACTTCTTTTCGTCAATTGCCGCAAAGTTCACTGCGCTCGAGATCGACGCCACTGCACACAAATCGGCTATGGTCAAATTCTCACCACACAAGTACGTCGACTGCGACAAGTATCGCTCCAAACCATCGTAAGCCAACTGCATATATTCGATTTTATGTTGTTCAATTTTTTTACCACCAAAGTAGACGACCGGTTCGACGATAAGGCGAATACGTGGGAATAAATGGCCAGCATCGAAATAGAGGAGAGCGTCCACTGCTCTACGCTTTTGCGCTTCTTTTGGATAGAGCGCATCGTTTGGTGCGTATTTGTCGACAAGATAACCGCTAATGATATGAGAATCGACAACGATGGTACCATTATCGTCCAATAAAGGAATAGTATGCTGGGGATTGATTTTTAGAAATTCGGGTGTCATATGTTCGCGCTCTCTCAAATTCATAGGCCTAAAGAAAAAGAGAGTGTGTGTGTGTGTTAAAAAAAATAAGTGAGTAATATTTGTCAAAAGTGTACAAAGAATTTGAAAAAATTTTGTTTACTTGTTTAGGCGTCATACAATGGGCCGTTCTGTGTAAATGGCTGCACAAAAGTCGATATGCTTAAAGAATAAGGCTTAAAGTAGAAAACAACGCTTTGTTGGAACTAGAAGTGGGAAAAGTATACATACTCGAGTATATACATACATATGTATTAGAGGTTGCAAGTCTGGTTTTTTAGAATCTTTAGTGCTAATAATACGCAATGTGGTTCATTGTGTTTCAAAAAAAACTTGTGCGACAGATGAAAATTTTCGGTCTATACCTTAGGCTTGCCCAAGTCAATTAAAGTTCGTTTGTAACTACCTGTACATTTGGTACTTGTGATCTGAAAAAAATTAGAATTCTTTTTGTGGGTTTTATAACTGAATTAAATTTTTCTTTTTGGTAACATTGCACCAAAAGAAAAAGTGACGTTTCAAATATAACAAAACAGTATATAGACTACTGAAATAAATCCACAACAGTCATAGTAAATTTTTTTTGAAATTAACGCCTGGTTTTCTTGTTGAGCCTTATTTTATAGCTAGAAAAAATGTTTTCCTTTTTTAATTTCTAGTCGGAAAAATAAAAAGTTTGTTTGTAAAGTAAGCAAATTGTGAAAAACGTATTGTTTTATTTGATTTTGTTGGCAGTAGGTTTGTCTGTGTCCATTTTCACATAAATGATTTTTTTTCTGCTCGCCATACAAATTTGAGCCTACGCATTTTCTATGAATTTTTTACCAACCAATTTTTGCATAGCTACAGATTTTCGACTCATAGCGTATGGTAGTACTGCTGTTAGTTGATCGCAAGCGAAATCTTATGCGGCGTTTTGTGAAAGTACTGAATGACTTAATGATTTTAAAATAAACAGCTAAAATTGTGATCAACTCAAAATCCACTTTAACTCCGAAGCGGGGTTTCTAGTTTAAAATGAGGTGAACGAGGTTCTAAAACTTTTAAAAGCGACTTTTAGGTTGATCTTTCATAATCTAATTTATGTACAATGGAATACCGAAAATTCGATATTAGTAATATTATACGAATTAGTAAGATTTTTGAATATATATACATATATGTAAGTAAGATCTTGCAAAATCAGAATAAGAAAATGATATTTTTATAAGTATTTATTTTCTAATTAACGGGATCTTTATTTTTTGAATAAAGAAAAGTAGAAATCAACTGACGATATTATAAAAAATTTATTTTAAAAATCTATCTTTTGTAGAATCCCTATAGTTTTAAAGGAGAAATTTTACTTTTTTATCCAATCTAGTTTTTTGGTAAATTTTCAGCAGCGTAAATTATTATTTTTTTTTTAAATTTCGCAACACTGATAAAGTTGGTTTGCCATTTCCCCGACCAACCTGATGGTCCAGAGTAAGGTAATGAATATTTTGTCTATGAAAAAACATACGTACAAAAAATGTCAAACAATAAAGTTAACGGTAAATGTAAACGCTATACCTTCTGTATTTCATTTTTTTTTTAAATACAACTGCATATAATTTTTCTTTGTATTACGAATCAAAAGAGGTTCTCAATAACCAATCACACTTTATAAGAGCTTGAACGCAACACCATTCTTTAAAAAAAAAAAGATGCGAATTCACGAGAAGTTCAATAATTACGGAAATTTGTCGAAATAACGCGAATTTTTTTAAGCTACAATATAAACGTTTTGGATATCAAAATTTGCCTAGTTTTGTTCTTAACACAGATCGGGGTTTAGAACTGCGATTCGAGAAACAGTGTTGGAAAACATTGTCAACCTATTTTGAGACCTATCTATGAAAAAACTACATTACCCTGAATCCCAAAATCTAGACATGACGGAAAAAGTTGGGTGCTATCTTCAAAATTAGCGGGCCCAAATCTATATAAAATGTGATATTACATCAAATGAACATTCTGACTGATGCACCGTGAAATGAAAATTGTTTGGTAGATGTTCAACAGAAAAAATGGCTGCTTATATTTAAATTTTAATAGCTTCTACATTTTCTGCCAAATTTAAGCTCTTGTATGCTTCACATTTTCGTAATGGAATTCTCTTTCAATAGAATATTTTAAAGTATTTTTTTTTACAAATTTTATTCACTAAAAAATTGAATAAAAATGTCTTTGACTTTTGTATTCAGACGCCAGTAACTCAAAAAGTAGGTACTATTCCTATTTACACAAAAGTATAAACAGTGTAAAGAGGTAGAATGTACCTTTAAAACCATCCCCATAAATGGTTAGGTTTATTTGCAATTCTGGTGCTTTTTTTTGGCAATAACTGCAAAAAAAACCTCGAAAACAGGGGTTTGCTTATATTTCGAACACGTTTTTTTTTGGAAAAATAAGTGAAAACTATTTTCTTCTTCAGATCCCCAAAATTATCTAAAAAACACTTACTCAATGAGTTACCGAGGTACGAACTTATTAAACACCAAATATTTCTGCATAATCATAAGGAAACTTCTTTTTTTAACTTAGCTAAAAAGTGGTTTTAAAGTGTCGAAGACTGGCAGAAATTGAAAATCGTATTTTAAGTTAAAGTTTTACCTTACAACTACTCGCCAATAATTTACCCATTTGTATGAGTCAAACACACCGTGCAGCGGTTTGATTAACGCTTACAAGTGAAAGGCATAACTAAAACTTACCGCAAGTCTAACTCCACTCCAATAGCAGCAGCTGTCAAAAGTACCGCACGGCAGGGAGCGCTACGTAACGAATAGTATAAAACAGGTTTTGCTGACATTTTTATTCTATTTAGCTAGATGGTGAAATAAGAAACATAAAAAATTTATATAATTGAAATTTATGAAAGTTTTATAACAAAATCCATTTTGTAACTAAAATTGAAATAAGCGCATTAAGTACATCGATTGCTTTGGTTTGATAAAACGCTATAAATATTTGTTTGTTTGTTTGTAGATTCAAATATTATTTATACTCATATCAATCAATTTATTTTGTTGTAGTTTATTTTTATTTATTTTTATAAGCCTTTGGGAATCAATTTTCATTGGCATTGCAAATTAATTAACATGAATTTTTTACACAAAAATATGCATAGTACATATAAATATACCGAACGTCAATATAGTAGAAACAATGTAATTAATAAATCAAATTCGCGAATTTATTTTTGTTAGCTTTTTACATACATTTACTTAATTATGCACTAAATATCTGAACACTCTGCTGCTCACTCTACAACTGAGACGAAAACCACACGAAACAAGACCTTAAATAGCTCTTGACCAAAAATTTGAGGCATACGCTTATCTTTAGTAGGCGAAATGCATCAGAGTTGCCAGAATAACATTTGTGAAAAGAAATAATATTAACTTTTTTTATAGCCGCTTCGGAATTTTATACTTCTATTTCACTTTTGAGGTTTCATAAATAATAATACAAAGATTAAGATAAGTTAAGTAATTAAAATATTTTTGCAGCGCTATAAAAATGCGTTAAATACTCATGTAAAATTATCACAATCTATAAAAATATTACTTCTAAATCCAGTAGCTTCTCTGCTTCTCTGCTTCTAAGTATTTAAGTAAGTAAATTTCAGTCGCAAAAATAAATTGATTTGGCTTGTTTAATTTTTTTTTTTGGTATATTGGCCTCTACTCTGAGAAAATTCTGGCCATAATCGGGATCGCGTCAATGACTGAAATTAAATCAGAAGGTAGTAATTTGAGTAAGACAAACTCCGAAATACTTGATGTAAGATGACAAGTTCAAGTGTTTTCTTAAACTGAAATTGCTTTACTAATTCGCCATCTTAGGTTACGACACTATTGAAACTTACAAAAAGAAAAAAATTGTTACCAAAATATTTGAAACAATTTACCAAAACCCTACCAGAAATTTCGTAGTTCGATTTACCCTTTTAACAAGAAAAAGGTAAACTCTTAAAATTGTATTATTTTTAAAGCAAATCCCGCCTCATTAAGGCAATCCTTTTAGATTAAATAATGCTGAAATATTTATGCACAAAAAGTGGTTTAATCCTTTTGCGGGAAGTACCCGGGTTCAAATCTCGGCCGGGGTATGTAACATTGGAAAATAATGCTTGGAATGCTTGGTCTCTCACATTATGGAAGTGATCGCTTTATTCTGCTATGACTAGATCTGTTGAAAGAATTGTAGTCAACATATTCTATGATTTCCTTATAATCGTCGGAAAAAGCGTTTGATTTTTCATGCTTTTGTTTTTTTTTTCGGAAACAAGACTGTTTGAAAAACAAATTTTTTTTATATATTGCAGAATGTTACTAAGTTAACTCGCCATAATTGATGGGTTGAATATTTATTTATTTTATCAATTGGGCCTCTAGGATATCTTAAATACTTTTAAGTTAAATTTTTAATAATTTCGAAAGGCGCACAATGGCAACCCACTTTTTGAATGGGGTGAGATAAAAACAATCAGCTGTCTACCAAATCTGCTGCAAAAATCAAAATTCCATGGATATTTGACGTCTATTCTTCTTCAACACAAAAGTTATATGGCTTTGAGCTTTCATTTTCATGACGTTGGAAACTCGAAAATTCGATAATCACGCCCACCTAACGGTATTTTGCGAAAACCAAAAAACAGTATTCAATGATTTTATGTAGAGCATTGGGTTGGAGAGAAGACAGCGTAGGTTAAGTACTATATTTTCAGAAAATGCGCGTAGTCGCGCTCACCTCTCATATTAGAAAAATCGAAATATTCGCTGTATCAGTTAGTTTGGCATAAAAACATTCTCCAGGCATTTACAGTTCGGGGTATTTAAACACTCATATTCTTTATATTATATTTTGTTTGAGGTGGCAACACTGAAATTCGACATAGCTGTGAGTGTAGATGTATTACGATGATCTTACATTTCTCTAAGAAGAGAGATATAATAATTGAAATTTCTCTCTTTTCTTGGCACATTTTGCAGAGCTTCTTTATATATATACTTATATATGTAAATATGTATCTGCATATAAATAAAGAGTCGAAATTTGTGAATGGAAAAATGATAGCTACGAATAAAAGTACATATGTATGTACCTATATTTTATTTGTGCAAATTTTTATCAATACTAATCATTGGTCGATAACGCAAATACTTCAAATAAGATATCATTAGCTTTGATGGACAGGCTTTGCTGCAATTATAAACTAAATTCAAATTTCATGAAAGTGTTTATGGTGAAATTTAATGGGAAACATATTACTCAATGACAACTCAAAAACAACAATCGCCTAAAAACAAAATTCTTAACTAAAAATTAGCAAACCCGCAACCACTCTTCGACTTTAACCATCCACACTTTAATTTGATTGCCAATTTTTTCTGTGTACGCACAATGTTCATTTAAATGCAATAATTTGAAAGAAAACGCAGACTATTTTGTTTAGAAATATTCTCAATTCATAAATCAAATTTGCATTTTAATTAAATTGGTGTTGAGCGTCGCGCTAAAAGGCGTTGTCGAAGAAATACGTAGCGAAAGGTTTGTTTGGAAGACGGTGGCAATGCAGAATATTTGAAAACTCAAACAAGTTTAATTTGGGACTTGTAAAGATGGAAGTTTCGGTCACTTAACGGAGCGAATGAGTGACATTAAATTGAAATTTCTGTAGGGAGTGTGAAGACTGAAAGTATGAAATTGAATTCATCAAAAAAAAAAACTTTTATTAACAAGCGAAATTTAATGCGGCACAAAAATTGGCAAATGACAAGAAAAGTGACAGCAGTGAAAGTCGTAATTTAATCTCAATTTAATTTAATAAAAAATGTCAAATTATGTATATTAACGTCTGTATCAGGACTGTGCAGCAAATAAACAACATACTTTTTGCAGATTATGACAAATTCAATTGGCATACCTACGCCAATTATTGAATTAAAAATTCTTTAGCGGCAGGGATTTACACCGCGTAACGAAAGAAACGTCAGAACTCGTATGACGAAGACTACTAATTACAAGTGTTTACTACTGCTACCCACCACTATTTTTACTAATGCTACTACTACTTTCTACCACTATTTTGCTCATTTCTATCACTACTTTTACTAGTTTCTACCAATATTTCTACCACTATTTTTCACTGATTTCTATTTCTATTTTTAATAAAGCTACTACTGATTACTGCCGACATTTTTACTAATTTCTACTACTAATTTATACCACTATTTTTTTTACTAGTTCTACTACTATTTTCACTAATTTCTACTACTTTTTTTACTAATGTTACTACTAATTTCTACCACTATTTTTACAAATTTCTACTACTACTTTTACTTTTAATTTCGACCATTATTTTTAATAATTTCTACTACTATTTTTTTCTTATATCTACTACTATTTTTACTAATTTCTACAACTATTACTAATGCTACTACTAATCTATACCACTATTTTTACTAATTTCTACTACTATTTTTACTAATGCTACAGCTAATTTCCACTACTATTTTAGGTATTGAAAAAAAAATAAAACGTCTTATAAAACTCCCTCACATATTTAACTTTAACTCTCTATCTCTTTGTAGAATCAGCACAGAAGGTGTATTTCTGGATCACGCACTTAGGTGCACGAGATTTTTTTTTGTTAGCAGCGATATTTCGGTCAGTACAATTGGATCAGCTCTTTTCTATTCAATATTATAAAATCGTTCCAAATGATAATAAATGCATAAAGATTAAAAATTAATACACTTTTGGCATAGGTAGGGACCCGGCAGTGTTAAGAGTATTATAAATTTGTTCGCATATTGATTTGTTTGTAGTAGATATAGATATATTGTTTATATCATATATATACATATATACATATATATATATCAAAATCTTCAGAATGAAAAGAGAAGTCGATTAAGTCATGTCAGTCTGTCCGTCCACCCCTGCAGCCGATAAGCGTTGAGAGATCTCCACTAACCTTGACTCAGTGTAGATTGGCGCTTTTGCGGATTAATTTTTAACTGGACCTGTAGATTTTACTTTATTGTGTTTTGAAGATGAAATCAGTTAATTGAACGACTCGATTGCATTTAATATATTTTATGCGTTTATTTTTTTTTTATTAAAGCAAAAAATTCCAATTTTTGCATTTGCATTTTCTGGGGCACTTATTTTGGGTCACCTTGTATGTACTATATGCACACAGACAATTCTGTTTCTATTTTCGTTTTCGTCTGTGCAGCTATCACATAAAGTATTATTGTTAGATTGCAGCCATTAATATCTAAACTAGACTCCACCCTACCGACATCAATGATTTTTCAATTGAAAATTAATTCTTCTTTTTCCATTTTCACCCTTCCACTTTCCCCACCCCTTACAATTGTAATTCACCACAGTTAGAGCATTTTCCTCTCTATTGAATAATTTATGATATTTTAATTTGAATTTTGCATTGAATTTCATGTAGTCGTATATTTTCATTTGTTTTAGTAGTCTGCTGATCGCCCTTACCTTGAATTTTCAATGAATTGGAAGGGAGGAATTCTGCCAATTTCAGAATAATTATTGGCAATTTGTGAACGCATTTTGCATGTAAATCGTCTAACGACCTCAATACGCAGACAATAAAGATTAGCAAAAATGAGAGTAAAAAGATGCCAAGTACCAAGTTAGTTGATGTGCCCTGAAATTTCAATAATTATTTATAATGAGAATAAAAATAAAAGTGGTAAGCAAAATTTTAATAAATCAAGAGTTGAAGGATTGCTGCCTGTAGATTTTATGGTAACGATGAACGTGAATTGGTTAATTAAATAAATATTCTGCTGCTTAAGTTTCATTTAAGTCTTCGCTGCTCCGCCTTGTCAAGTTGATTTCGTTAGCATAGCCAGGGGGAATTCAATGGCACGACGCACTGTCTCTGACATTATGAGTGCGGCTCGTTGTGTGGGTGCAAATTGGCTGGCGAATGTACGAAAATGTTAAACAATTTAAAAGATTTTCATAACATTTACAATAAGTTAGAAATGGAAAATTGGTTTGATTGCCCTTTCGAAGATAGTGCTTTAATAATTTGGTTTATATAGAATTATCATTTTGGCAAAATTGGTAGAAAAGTCACAAAGTACACACCAGTACGACCCTGAAAAAGTGTTTTTGGTCAGACAGGTGTTGCTTTACTTTACTAATGCACATCCGATTTTTACTTACTTAAGGTTTTGTATTTAAAAATTTATCATACAACGCCCGCACAAATTGCAAAGCTAGCTCCTCTAGGATAGAGTTCTCGCCATATTTTAAATAGGTGATAGCGATCACAAAGCAGTTGCGACTGTCAATAAAAAGTGTCAACCAGATATCTTGAAAATACAAAAAAAAAAACATATTTTAAGACTCTTGATTTTTTTTTGCACTAAAAGGTTAAAAAGCAACTTGGCATTTGTACCATAAGCACGAAAACTTGGTGAGTGACAGCTTGATACCTAATGAAATATTCTGTCTGATAGAAAGCTTACTGCTTTTCATTTACCCCCGGACCCACCACCACCCCTCAGATGTCATAGTTTTCATATGTCCCCGAAGGCATTATCAAATTTTTATTATTTTACTTAGCACTGCGACTTTTTGGGGATATTCGATTAAAATGTTACATAATCTTAGAAAAAGGGATGATGATGAGATTTGAAATATTTATCTTTTTACAACTATAGTTACTCTATTGGACTTTGGTAACAAAGTCTGTTTCGGCAGAAAATTTCACCTAAGGTGTTAATTAAAAACGGATTCCCCCATTTGCATTGGTATACTGATGGGTCGAAGAGGGATAAGCGAATGGATTCATTGCGATAGTCAAACCAACCACCATGTTTCAGACCTAGGTGCTAACAATATTTGTCCTACCTTGCTAAATTCGTAGTGGTATGAAGTTTGTACTTATGGTTTGGGTGTGAGATAGCCAAGCGGGCATCAACACCTAATTTTTTCGCAAGTGTACGATTGTGCCGGAGCTCCCCAACTGCTGAAGGCAAGGAATAAAATGATGCCGTGCTTTGTACCTGGTTTCTCAGATATAGAGGAAAGGAGATATTTGGCGAGCTGGCTAAGGAAAACTAGATAACCGTCTTAACGGGATTTGAATAGCTTTGTGTTCTCAATTGGCAACCTCCAAAAAGAGTTATACCGAAATAAACATCAACCGAGGCGGTTTCAGGCAAGCCAAAATTCCCAAATTCCATTCAGTAGGATGGATATCAAATTCTATGCTTGGTCTGAAATTAGCACTATTCAGTTATAAAGTTGCAATATTTGCACTTAGCCTGCCTGAGTAAATACTTAGAGTCCTCACAGCACAAACATGACTGAGAAGCGGCTCAAAGTATTGGTTTTAGAAAACGAGCATGACAGCCTATGCCAGTTCGATCGCAGAGAGCCATGCCTTAAGGATATCAATTTGGCGTTTCGGCCGCTAGTAAATCAAGGGGCTGTAATACTCGGCGCTCACGTTCGCTTCCTTGGATCCGAAGAGGTGCGCTAGCTATTTTAGCCGTCAACTCATTTTATACCCTTTGGTGGACAAGATCAAGGGATGTGTTACTAGACGGCTGCGCATAAAGCCAGGTACCAGCGCACCATTAATTTTCACCCTTGTGGAAATTTTCGGGTGTAATCATCAGAAAGGCTAAAACTTCCAAAACCTTTGAGTCTAACGGGCTGTACTTGCTGATACTAGAACATAGATTACCCACCAAAGCCATCAATTTGTTGCATACCACTATCATTATTCCGGAAATGTGGAAACCGGTAGAGTGGTACCCAAACTGAAGTCAGTAAAACCAGACAGGCCTATCGCCCAATGTCTCTCCTTTGCCCAGTAGTGAAGGCAGTTGTGGTCTTGCTGCTCCTTACCCTCCACTCACCATCTTCGCCCAGCGGGTCACCATCCTAGCTACCGAACAGTGCACTGCACCACCATATCATTTAGCTTCATATACATCAAGTTAAATAGTGGCCTAACCCTGAAATTGGACAAAATTATAATACCCGCACATTAAGACGCTCGGGTATAAAAATAAGTGAAACCCCAATTTAACCCTCTCCGAACAAATTTTGAAGTACCGAACATCAAAATGTTTTGTTGATTTTAACTCAGAGATGCCAATTGAAATAGACATAAAAATCCAAAAACGATTGGATGCTTTTATTGAGGCTGCCGGCCTTTGGAAAATTTGGTCAATATATTAAACAATTTCCATGAAAGGAGTAAAAAATACAGATATTTTTAATATTCTATTTCTTTTTATTTCTAAAATTAACTTTGTTTACATTGAAATTCATGTTTTTTTTTTTAACATTTTATTATATTTATGAATACGGCTTAAAGAACTAGAATAACTTCAATGAAAGTACATATGTAAAATATGAAATAAATTCAAATATCTTTTTAATTCAACTGCGGCCAAAAATTAACAAATATATATTAACACAAATTATTTCAATGCAGTTCAATACAAAAAATTTACATGCATACATACATACATATAATATATAAGATTGAGTAACCTGATTGGTGGCATTTTCATAGCCAGTCACGTCCTTTTGCGTTGCGTACGAATTCGTATGAAATGTAGTCGATTCGAATATTTCGGGAGTAAAAAAACTGTTGGAGGTGGTGAAATGGGTCTCTCAGAATTTGCGTTTTCTTGAACGTAACTGGATCTGGTTCATATTTTAGTTTCCTCCATTTGATGTTTTTCTTGTCTGTAACAACGAATTGAGTACTGTTTGAATTTTCAACTTCATATTCCGATTCGGTCGCTTCAAAAATCTCCTATCGAAATTCGGGAAAGCTTAGTTCAAGAACCTTTTTTCTTGGATAAATTTGCGCCTTATGTTGACCAAAAGCAGGGAAAGGTGTAACTAATCAAATAAATTCAACATAATAGATAATACGTTCACAACATTTTCTACGAGTTGATGTTTCAAGTACCGGTTGAGATATCTACCACCACCCCCTCTACTTACATACATTTGCAAATTGATATTGTAAACTTTTTAAATATGTTAATTATTACTTAAGCTAAATATATGTAGTTGCAGAAGATGATCCTATCCTCAATCAAATAACTTTAAATTTGCCAAAGTCCTATATACAACAAGTTTTCAATTAAGATCTCAAGTTTTGAATTTTATGGTTTTATGACATTACGATACGTTACAGCCGCAACGTAACAAATCTTGGCTACTCGTGACTATTTGTTTACTTTAGATTCTTTCATTTACCTAGAGCCATTTGGCTGCTATTTTAGTGGGATCATGAAATTTATTAAAACAACTCTTTCCAATTTAGTTCCACTCGACTCGAACCAGTTCTTCATTTTTTTACCTTCAATTCGTAAAGAACACACAAATTTATACAGCTGTTACAAACCTCAATGTCGTAAATGCACGTACCGTTATAACAGGCATCCACTTTTTCCGTTTCGTTTTGCTATTGTAACCAGGATATTACTCATAATCAGGTTTCAATTATTTAGTAAAAATGAAAATAAAACTATAGACTGATGTTATATTAATTATCAAACCTTCATTGAGTTGCATGCGAATTCCAGCGATACCAATTGCATTACCTAGGAGTCCACTGCAATATGAAGCCTTAGAAATTGCCAGGTAATTGAACGATTTAATGCCTTTGACAATTTTCATAAATCTTACTTGATGACAATAAATGACAATTCATTTATGCAGCCTCCTTGCATAACCTTTTATAATATTTTTCTTTACCCCACAAAGTATAGTTAGATATACAATACGATTACATTTATACAATTCCATTAAGTCGTAAAATATTTCAAGTGCACGAATACTCCATGTAAGAATAAAAGTTAAAGAAAGGCTTTCCAAAACTCCCCTATTCACACTCACAGCTATATTTCTTAAATGGTGCTTTGATTTTGTAGTAATTTTGTATGTTTTCCTTTTGAATTTTGAATTTTGAAGCTAGATCGTCCTTCTGTAATTTCGAGTATCTACATTACTGTTATGCACAATTTTCTACTTGAATTTTGTTTTGTCTTATTTATACATATTTTTGTTGTTTTTATCACATGAAAGTGTAGAGGAAAATATTTTTGCTCACAGCTTAGCAGCATGCCTATAGTAGACTTTTATTGGTAGCGACATTTCTCTCCGAATAGTCTACGAATAGTGGAATTGCCTGATTAAATTTAAATAATAGTTATCGTAAATTTAATGAAGTAAAATTGCTCAACAATTTAGTGTTTGTGTTACTTAAGCTGCATAAGTGATTTGAAATTAAAAATGGTGTGCTTAATTTCATGCAAATTACATCAAGTGCGGAAATATATTTCTAATGTATTTTAATAGCTCGGTAGCCACATAGTCGCTTAGTAATTTGATCAAAGGACAAGGTATGTACATATATATTTATGATAATAATAATAATTTGGCGCTTACACCATACAACTTGATGCTTGTGCGAACTTTCCTACAAGTCTTGGTGTCGTACCACAAATTTGGGCACCCAAACTTCTACACCGACTCCAAGAGGCAAATAATTTTTGTCAGACGTTTTTTTTTATGGCAGAAATACCTATGGAGGTTTGCCATAAACTTCCTAGGGGCGTTCGCTGTTAAAAAAAAGCATTTTTTTTCATTGATTTTTGATGTTACACTCCGCGTTGGAAGCATGCAAAATTTACATACTCGGTGATTATTAATTTAATTTGATTGAATGTTTGAGTATTCTGCATTCGAAATGAAGTGTAATAGTTCCGGTTCTTTGTAACCTAATCGAAAAAAAAACACTATGTAGGATAACGAATTGCATGCAAAGCAACAACACTAACTCGGAAAGATAAGCGAGTTGAGCCAACACGTTAAAATGATATCCGACCTGAGATGTAGTATTGGAAAGTGAAAAAACTACGCTATTGTGAATGAGCCCTAAGCAAATACAGGTAAAATTTGAGTTTAACACTGAATCTATTTTGATATGCATAGCATTTATTTTTAAATATATATATATAACCACATCAACCAAAAATTCGCCAGCACTTCTATTTTCCGATCTTAAATAGCACTGAACAAAATTCATGAAAATGTTTCATGAAAGATGCTAACAGGGTTGCTTTGCAAGTCGGGTCGGGACAAACGGGTCCAATACAATGATAATGTGGCGCTTAACAGAAAGTGAAATGGCTTGAACAGTAATGGAAGTGACAAAAATATATTCGCTTGATATTCCAACTCTTTTTTTTTATTGTGAATAGCCCACACTTAATAAAACCACAAAAAAAGCTAAGGATGGCCAAGAAAAAAACACGAATCGCTCACCTTTTTCTTCAAATACCCATTATGACCTTTTTGATCTTGGATTACAAATAGAACTAGAAGTAAACTCAAATACCCAAGACAATATGTAACTTTTTCTGACAAAAATTAAAGTTATTATTATATTGAGTTCTGTCAGAAGTACACCGTTTGCAAAAATTCTGTTGGAAAGTCTTACCGGGCAGCGTAGAAAATTATTTTTTTACGAAAAGGACTATAAAATACTTATTTTTAGTTCCATTTACTTTAAGGGCTTCTTTATTTATGAGGACTATTTAAACTAAATAAATTTCATAAAAACAAAACAATTTCTAACTGCTAACATAATGTTGCAGTTTTTATAAATCGAATATTTCGAATTTCTATCGATTCAAAAAAATAATTTAATTAATCCAAACCAAACTAATTCACAAGCATTCATCGGGAATCCCATTAGCACAAGTAGTCAACTAAAATTGAACTATCGAAGCTCTTACAGAAAAACCCATCATAACAAATTGGGTCGTTTATTTCCATACCACAGAGTAAATTGTGGTTTAGCTCAATAAGCAAGTACAAACTTTCATGCAAGCAGTTTAGCCTTTTCAATTTTGGCACCGGGATCGTTCACTCCGTTCGTCAAATGGCAACCCTAACTTACCGCTTTCGTCAAAAAGCTCCGATAAATACTTAGGCCTCGCTGAAGTTTGAGGAAGCCGTGATTCTTCACATTTTTTGCGATCCGCAGAGCAGATTGGCGCGATGTCACGCTTTACGAAAAATCTGCACAGCGCTTTACCCTCAGCCCATCAGGGACTAAACCCTATTTTTATATAATGTATATAAAACCAAGCAAATTATATCTGAGTCCCTTTATAACTTTCCTTAAAATACAATCGTTGTTTTGGCATTTGCATTCTTTAAGTTCATTAAAACTTTGAAAAGTTGGGATTTTTAAAGATTTTATATTTGAAGTTGACGTCCTTAGGGCATTTAATTTTTTTTTAAGCAAAGACAAAAACAATGAATTTAAAAAATAAACCAAGAGCAATTGCCGCATTTAATAAATCTCCTATCTGCTTTTGGTCAGAGGAGTAAACCAAAAGAACATTGACTCCCAAGGAATTATAAACGTACAACATACTACATATTTACATACAGTGGCGAGCAAAAGCGGCCGGATGTTGCTGACAATATACCAGGGGTTTTCATGATAATTGTTTTTGACAATTCTATATAAAAATATAGTGCATAGCAGGATGAATACAAGCAAGAAAGTATTTCCATTTCAATTTTTTTTTTATTAAATAGCAGTTTATTGACATTTCTTCAAATGTAAACTTTTGCTAAAGCGTTGCGATATTTCTAGGAGAGAGTAGTTTTCAATCGTATATTTAGGCTTTCATGTAGTTCGAAAACTTATCAATAAAAATGCTATGTTTTAAAAATTAATTCAAATAATTTTCATAAAAATGTTAAAAGGATAATCGAAGATGTTCAGACAGAACTGCTAGCTTTTCTGATTTTTTTTTATGTTAAGACTATTTTCAAAATAATAGTAATCATAATTAACCCACTTTTTACAATGAAATGATTTTTTTTATATACAATATAATAATTACAACATAAATAACATACTCTTTAAGATAATAATAATAAAAACATAAGTTCCTTTCATTCATTCTGCCGTGCTATAATAAAAAAAAAATATATTTCCTGACATTTCCAATTTCGTTTTGTTTATATTATTATTAAAGCACCCGAAAAAAAAGTCATACCTAGAAAACCGTTTTAGAATTTTCTCGTCTAAATTTAGGTTTGTGTTTAATAGATAATAAATTTTGCATATATTTAATAAGAATCCGCGCTTAATAGATCCCAATTAATTTTGAAGAGCTTTTTTATCAGCTCCAAAAAAAAAATTGAAAACTCAGATGTTGGTTAATTAATATAGCCCGCCTTCCAAAAGTACATTAGCGAAGTAAAATATTTCCAGCAGATGTTTTGCATATCTCTTAAAACCACTGTGTTCATGTTGACACTGCACTTCGGGTTTTCGCAAAATGTGCTGATCATATTCAACTACTTTGGGACACTCACAATCCTTAACACCTTATACCAGCAGTGATTTCTCCCGAATATGCAAAATAACCAGGATTGAAAAAACCATTGCCTAGGTAGATAATTTGTATTTAGGCACTAATAAAACAAATAACTAATTTTTTGTCTATTTTACTTTTATTTTTTCTAAAGAGGGTGGTTAAATTTTAAGGGCCGATGTTGATTTTGAATAAAACACAAATTTATTTGGAAATTATAGTAATTTCTTTTTATTATGATAATATGGTGTGATTCAATTATGTATGGAACAAAATATCGGCGAAATGTCCGCCGCGACCTCGGCGGCACACCTCCATCCAATGGTCCAAATTTTCGATGACGCTCAGGCATAATTGAGGTTCTATGCCGTTAATGTGTCGAATTATCTCATCCTTTAGCTCTTGAATTGTTGCTGGCTTATCGACGTACACCTTTTCTTTCAAATAACACCAAAGAAAGAAGTCCAATGGTGTCAAATCACATGAACTTGGTGGCCAATTTACATCGCCACCACGTGAGATAACACGGCCATTGAGTTTGTCGCGCAAAAGAGCCATTGATTCGTTGGCTGTGTGGCAAGTGGCACCATCTTGTTGGAACCACATATCGTCCACATCCATATGTTCCAATTTGGGCCATAAAAAGTTCGTTATCATCTCACGATAGCGAACACCATTCACAGTAACTGCCTGAATGGCCTCATTTTGGAAAAAATGCGGCCCTCCCATAAACCGCACCAAACAGTCACTCTTTGTGGGTGCATTGGTTTTTCGACAATCACTCTTGGATAATGATTCGCCCAAATGCGGCATTTCTGCTTATTGGCGAATCCACTGAGGTGAAAATGTCCATGAAGATGATTTTCTTCGAAAATGCACGATATGCATTTTGATTTGAACGCCCATTTTCATAATAAGCCTGAATAACTTTAACACGTTGTTCGATTGTGTATCTTTCCATGTTCAAATTGAGTTAGTCTGAAATTGAGAAATGTCCTTAAAATTTAACCACCATTTATGACAGTAGCACGAAATGTCATATTCTGGTAGTTAATATGGCGTCCAAAAAGTGACAATGAAATTACCTTC
The DNA here is from genome assembly GCA_951828415.1 of Anomoia purmunda. Classification (NCBI taxonomy): domain Eukaryota; kingdom Metazoa; phylum Arthropoda; class Insecta; order Diptera; family Tephritidae; genus Anomoia; species Anomoia purmunda. The sequence goes on from OX639997.1 coordinate 52,140,611, forward strand.
TGTATTGTATCCCGGTTCATAGTATAACAAAAACCTTGAAAACTGATGTTTCAAGCGTTATACAAAACTTATAAAAACTCAAAAAATATTCAACAAAATTTTCATTTTTTGATAAAATATGTTTCGACATTTTTTGGACATGCAGTTGTTTAATTTATGTATAATAATGTGAAAGTTTGAAGCAGCTGCTGTTGTTGTTGTTTTTTGAAGTAGCTAGAAACTACTGTGGATTTAAAAAATTTTTTTTTTTTCATAAATCGCCTATACAAGTACATATTTTGAGTGGTACAATATGCAGGATACTGTATGCGTTTTAAGAAACACAAATTCGCAAGACCAAAAGTTTCAAAACTAAATTATAAAAAATCAGCTTCAAGCCACTTCAAACTTCTCTTGATTATACTAAAATTCAATAAGCTATAGAACTGCGTACCCCAAAACATTCTTCTAAAAAATTTAAACATTTTGATCAAAATTTGTTGTGTTTTTATAAGTTTTCCATGATTTCAGTTTTAGTATGAACTATATTTTTATATAAAATTAACGAAAAAAAAATGATCATATAAAACCTTGCTAATATTATAAAACAATCAACATCCCATCGCTTTTGCTCGCCACTGTACGTACGTACAAAGTGTAAATTAAGTGTCGCTAACGCAAGTAATATGTACAATAATTATTTTGAAAGGGAAAGGAATGATAAATAAATATACAGAGGTCCATAGCAAACATACAAAATTTGTTTAATTTATTGAAGAAGATAACATCATTTGTTTGACGTGTGAACGGTCAAGGTCGCAAAGTTTATGAATGTAAATGTGGTAGAAAAAATCGAAAAAAACATACAAAAAAAACACCCAGTTAACTGCGCTCTAACAATGGAGAAGTTTTGTATTAGAAAATATGGGCACGTTGTTTTAATAACGATGACATCGAAAAAGTGTAAACAAAATATGAATGAAGGTTGTAAATATTAGCGAAGGTTAAATTTCTAATGGCGTGGCGCAGTTGGTGGAACATTGAAGTTATAGCAATATTATTTTTTAATGTGCATTCAAATAAACAAAATGAAAGTCCTTTTTTTCTTTGCCAGGATATCCAATATCCTTCTATTTGAGAAGCGTCAATTCTGTTACCTAGATCGATTTTTAATCTTCTTAAACTTGAAATCATTGGTTCGCTCGATGCAACTGTAACTGAGAGCCTAGCGCCGATTCCCAGAAATCGATGTATGTGTTCATGCAATTTTCTTCAATGGACCCAATATTAAAATTACTACATTGAAAAGATGGCTAAAAGTAAAACAATTTTTAATTGAAATAGTTTTGGATTTAGCATAAAAAATTTAGCTCAAAGAATATAAAATCTGAACAGTTATCTTTCTCGAGCCTTACAAAAATGGAGGCTGAAGTGTAAATGTACCTTGGATCAGCTGTTGCTCTTAACAATCGAAATATAATCGAAATTCTGGATGATATGAAAAATGTGTTACTACTTTTTTCTAAAGTGAAACCATTTGACAAAGAAGAGAGTTTCGAACTTGTTATTTTTAGATTTTCTGCTAAATAAATAAATTTTTTGTGTATCGAAATCCTTGTATTTCGGTTATTTGTCGAGGCATGTGCCTGGCACTAGCCGTTTTCTCTCACACTATGAGTTATCATTGAAAAATATTGTTTTGACATACGTGTTTTTTTCAAAATATCGATATATCGAACCATCGATGTTTTATTTTACGATGTGTTCATCTCTAGAAATGTCCAAAGTTTCGATGAACATTTTTGGACGCTCCATTGAAGGAACATTTGAATAAAACCATAAATCAGAAACAATTTAAAAATGGGGCAATTGGCTATCAATTGCTATTACCTCTTCCACATCTTCATACCCAATTTAAATCTGCAACGAATTCAGCATTGTCGTTCAACCATATTTTCCAAAAGATATCAACGGGTTTGTCCAACTCTTTATCATTAAGTTCAGCACATTTTGTAAGAATTACGTTTTTCATCTTGGACAATGGCTCTGTGTATTCAAAAATCTTCTAAATACTCTTCTAAATACTGGTAAAAAAACGAACCACCGATATATTCTTCTATTTCTTATCTGTCATTAGCTTGGTTATGAATCTGCTTGATTTCTTCGATAATTTTATTCGCATAGCCAATGTCACAATCTTTTTGCTGTAGATTTTAACTCAGATTTTTCGTCAAAATGAAGATAGGTTTCAGCATTTTCGATGAAATGAGAAAGTGCGTCGTTCGCATGAACGTAAAGTATAGCAATAATAGGCTGTATGCCATCACATTAACTCTTCATCTTGCCCATTTCCTGTAGCGCAAAAGAAATGAGTTCTAGCGTTTCATGAAACAAACAGATTGCAGCCAGATGCTCGACCCGACGTTTTTAATCGTCCATCATATTGACGGCCTGGGAGTGCAAGTCCCTGTCTACCACATAATAAGACCGCCCAAATGATGGTATCCAATATTTTCGCTAGAGGTTCTGGCCAATCTCAATTCTGACATGATTTCGCTTATTTTGCAATATCAGTTTGAAGTTCTGCGCATCTTCCATTTTTTGGCGTAGAATACGTCTTACCTTACGGTGTGGGCACCAATGTCAGGTTTTTATTGTTGTAATCTCTATTTCTTTAATTATAAGGAAACGGCTCGATTAATTTTTTTTTTTTTTTTTTTTTGTAGTCAAATGAAGATGTTAGCTTTCGTTTGACATACATTTCATGTTGGTTGATATCTTCCTAATATTTAAATTTCTCAAATGAAAGTTGTATAAACACATGCACACAAATATGTGTGTGGTGTTTGGTTGAGTGTTTGCTGTTGGGGGCGATTTAAATGTACTCGTGCAGCCCTTTCTTTGTATTGCATAATTTTAGGCGGGCAAGTTAAAGTAGAGTAAAAGAAGAGAAAATGCTGCCAAGCACTGCAAAAAAATAATAAAATGGATTCGCGTATGTTATTTATCATTTACCTTTACTATTGATAACAGCCATTGACTTCGTTTTTGCGAGAAATTTAATTGATAATTTAAAAACATTTTTATCCTATTTTTCCTATCATAAGCTTATGTATATCATCCAAAGTAACTATCAAATAAAGAAATTCATTTGCTTGTATTATTTCTCATTTATTGTTACATATGTTTTCTGTCTTATCGGATGGCGTATTCTACGTTAAACTTAATGGCCGTGTCTCTGACACAGCCTGCTTCTTTTTTTTTTTTCGCAGAAACGTTGAACACCATTATTTCTTTCTTGCATTATTTGCGACTGCTAAAAATACATATCTATTGTTATCTATACTTCGTACAGATGAATGATGTAAAATAGTTACATCCGGTTTCAAATCATTTGTTTCATTTTGCCTTGGCTCCATCCCTGATGGTAATTCGTCAGATGCTGTTAGACTGTTGTTCAGAATTCGGATTTTACAGTTTGAGATGTGAAGTAATTTTTATTGGCGTCATTTCCTTATGGTATAATTGTATGCTTAATTTAATACGATAAATTGTTCTCTTTAAACAAACAATTAAGTATTTATTTATTTTGGATCTTTTGCCGTGTGAAGTTTTGAATGCCGTGTGAAGTTTGGTTTGAAGACAAACTGGCGAGAACGTAAATATATATCAACTAAGTATTTATTTAATATTTATAGCGCTAACTGTTTCCTCATACGATTATAACTGAAATTGTAATCTAACCAACAAGAATAGCAGAAAAAGCGTACACAATTTACAATTAACATTTTTTTCGTCGATAAAAGAAAGTGTGGTAGCTTGCTAAATAAAATTATGTTGCCTACTTTTAGGATATATGTAATAATATGGTGGCACTTGGCGCCAGAAACATTATCGGGGCCATACACAAATTTGTGTACATCAGTGGCTACCAGGTTTGGTTGCAATTTTGATTAAGAAAAATATGGGCGCAAATTTTCTTGCAATATTTTAAAGGGAGTGTAACGAATTTGGGGTACTTTTCAAATTTTGAATTAAAAAAACATAAACTTAATGAGGTTACAAAGTACTCATTGGCAGCGTAGAGCATACATTGAAATATTCTTAAAACTTGTTAGAATATTTTGAGTAACCGATAGATTTAGTAATAATTATTTTTATTGTTATTCATGCACAAAAATATGTAATTATCGTGGTCTATACGAACATTGCTATCGTTATCGTTCTCTGAATGTTTAGGATATTCGAATTTATTTTAGCGGTCACGTCACGCTGTAGTGGCACATGTTAGCAGTGCTGTTTCATAAGATAGATTGCAGAAGGGGAAATGTAACAAAGAAGCCTCGCTTCTGCCCGAACGAATATTTATGATGGTGACTTTAGCTCAAATCGATGCAGTACGAAGCTAAAATGTCAATTTATCAATACACATACACCACCGACAATCGCACACAATAAAATGTGAATCAATGTGACGGCTTCTGACGGCCATAAAAGCGTACCTGCACGCACGACTGCTTGAATTGGGGGAAAAAATCTGAGATTTCCCTTGAAAGCACAAAAGGTTACTCATACGTAGCGGCAAACAATTTTTATTTTTATTTCTATATATCTATGTACCTAAGTACAATATAATACACACGCACATAGTAAACTCTTGTATATAGTTTTCTTTTATATTATTGTACTTTCTCAAATTATTTAGCTTCTTGAAGGTGCTGGCTATTCTTGGCAAATTAATACACCAAAGCAGTCGAAATAAAACGTTGGCCAATAAGAACACAAAAGGTAAACCACAACGAACGAAAGGCGATAAATTCGAAAAATCAATATAAATAAATAAATAAATGCGAACGTAAATGAAAAGGAATTGTAACGTAATTTACGCCTGACAAGGGTTTATTTACCAACATCTAAGCTAAGACTGTAATGGAAGGCGCAACAATCAATGCGAAATGCGAGAAAAAGAAAAAAAGAAAGAATCTTAGTGAGTAGCAGCAGCGGAGTGTAAATAGTCAAAGTTAGGTATCGTATGACACACACACATCTACTAAATGCATATATGGCATGGCCTTGCGATCTCTTGGCACCACCTAAACATTTTTACCATTTACTTTCATTTATTTCTTTTGCCTGACAAATTTCGTGTACTTATTTAGTTATATTATACAGAGGTCACCCCGCACACTCTAGCAGTCAGCGTCACTAGCACTAATACACAAGTAAAAAAAAATACATTGAATTTCTTATTGTCTATTGCAAAGGCATTTAGCCTCTCTATCTCTTCTCTCTCTCAGTTCTTCAGCAGCTCTTTGGATATCATTGTAATTTTCCCATCTAACCAGAAAATATTCATTATATTGTCATGTATTGGTTGTCGCAATTGACAGTTAATGAAATGAAAGCTACGGATATTGAGCGAATTTATAATGAAGTGGCATCAAATTGTCTATGGTAAATATCTGATGTCATCAGATTACTGCATCTTGCCTATTATGCTAAGAAGCCGGAAGATATTTGCATACGACGTGGAGGGCTCAAGTGAAATTTGTCGCATTGTGTGAAATTGACTTAGATTTGAATATCAACTGTTGACAGCTATGGATGGACAGCGGTGGCTTAATGAATCAATTTTGGCGGCAAGAAATTTCATTATTGCAACTGTTGTTCGAATAATTGGTTTCGATATGTCTAAGATTACAAACAATTAAATTCAATTCACTGCCTACCATTTTCTAATAATAAAACAATTTAATTTTTTGTGACCCCTATCTCCTTCGCAATTTATTTACAAAGTTAATTGCAACAACTTAATTCCTGTTGCAAATATTATGCAAATCAATAATGAAGAAGAGCTGGTAGAACTTATATGACATTTTTATACATCGAACCGACCGAAATTAACTTGTCGACACATTTCTTTAAAAGGTTTATAAAAATTAGATTAACTGTTACAGTACTCCACATAAAGATAAGCGATTATTTTAGAGTGGAATAATTGCAGATTATTCCTTTTAATAAATGTCAAATCAACCCTACTCCTACCAATTTTGTGAATCGGCGTATACAGTAAATGTTTTTTTTTCACGAAATAATTACTAAGGACCGGTGCGGAAAGTTCTGCAAATTAAAAAACGCTCATCAAGTGCATACAGATGGTTTGTTTTTATTAATATAATCATGTATATTTGTAGTGATGATGGGGAAAGACTATTTAAATATATTCCCTGCAGTCCGCGCGCGCGAAATTTTCTTGAGAGGCTCGACATCAAGTTTTCTACAACGGTTTTCCCAATTTTAGGGATGCGCCGCTAAATTCCTTTTATTTTTGTAATTGTTTTAGTTGTTTTACCAACTTTCAAAAGTCTGGCTTTCATCACAACCTAATATCGCTCAATTGGTTGCAACTCTGGATCATGTCTTTTCTTACGTAATGCACATTGCTATCATCGAACCACTTTTGGATGACATTAGCGTAATGTGCCGGAGTCAAGTCCAGCCAAAGCATTGCTGGCCCATCATGATGACGTAGTAAGGGCAGGAGACGTTTCTGAAGACACTCCTTCACGTAAACTTCAACGTTGATGGTTTTCATAGTGAAGAACTGCTTGGATTTGTACCCCAATTCACAGATGGCTTGCCAAATCATAACTTTTCTGCCAAACTTTTGTATATGGATGGTTTTTTTTCCGATTCAGCAATGTCTTCTTCAGACTACTCTTACAAGCAGTAAAATGAGTTACCCCGAAATGATTTCTAGTCCATTTTCAAATAAGTTACGTAACCACACAAAAAGTTTCTTTTTTTGTCAGTTGTGTTCGATACAACCTACGCGCAAGGGAAATGCGTTTTTAGTTTGTTGTTCGCTTCGTTTTGGAACTTTCTTCTTTTTGTATGATTTTATACCTGTTATATCTGTTCTTAATTCGAGGGACTTGCAAATGTGTGGCTTTAGCTTATTTGTCCATATCTTTTGTCAGCATGGAATGGTTCTTCCTAATTAGAGTTAGTACTTTGTTCTCCGACTGGGCATCTGCTGATCCATTTGGGCGGCCATCCCTTCCGACCCACCTTCCTTAATGCCCAAAACCCATCCTTCGTGCAGTGTCATAAGATGACGCCAACTTTTTGTAACTATTCTGTGAGACAGATACAAAGATGCGCTAGATGAATTAGCAGTGGACAATATCTGAGCGTTAAGATTTTATTAATCTGATCCAACTTTGGCCACAAGACCTTTGTACCTCTGGTTATCGAAGTTCTCGTCCACCTAGTGACTTTGTAGTCTTATTTGTATAAATGTGAATGCGCAATATTCAATGCGACCACAAGAAAGATTCTACGATTACGCTGCTGATGGAGCTTTAAATGAATGAATACATCAAGCTCTCATCGCGAAAAAAACTAAAGAAACATTTTTAATTTTTTTTAATTTTCTTCTTTTCGACGCAGAAAGGTCCCGAAAGCACCTAGATGTACTACTAGATCAAGAAGAAACTTGTGCAAAAAAGTTCGCTTACGGTGCTAGGGCTCAATATACGCATAGCCTATAATTCACTTACTTAACTCAACATAATTTCAATAAAATATTATGCAATTATTCTAATATATAAAAACGAAATGGGGTTCGTTGGTCATCGCATCACGTGATAACTACTAAACCGATTTTTGCTGTCACATTTACTGTAACACGAGTAGTATTTGTATAAGAAAATAGTCGGTAGGTGGCGCTGTGGTCGAGATTTTTTTTAAAGTCGTATTTATGAATCGATCTGATACATATTTAGTACGTGGCTTGGCTATGTAAAGAGCAAATTGTTGCAAAAAAAATAGACCTTGCGCGCTATTTGGGAATATTTTAGCGACAACAACTAGTAATATTTTTTCCATTGACTACGGCAGACGTTGATCTGCCTATATGTATTTATTAACTGGCTTTTCCTTATGTAAACATACAACGTACTTCGGGTTTTACCGCATATTGTGGCAACCCTCTCGCAAATATAAATATGCACCTTGACCTCGCTGAGATGAGCACATTGACATTCATATTATAATATTTCATATAACTTGTTTATAATTTTATTGAATTATACTTTTAAAAAAGATGGTAACCATCTTTAAAAAAAATACTTATAAACTTTCTCCCACCGAAACGAATGGTTTGACACCCATGTTTTCCTATTTCATATAACTTATGTATAATTAAATTAAAATAAACTTTTCAAAGGCGTGGCAACCCTCTTTAAAATATTGGTATGAACCTTCTCCACGCGAATCGTTGACACCCTCATTTCAATACTTCATGTAACTACTGTATAATTAAATTAAATTAGAATTTTCAAGCAGGTGGCAACGCTCTTTAAAATATAGCTCACTGTAAACCTTCTTATCAGAAAAATTAACCGTTTCATATCCACATTTTTATATTTCATATAACTTGTGTGTTTTATATTTCATATAACTTTTGTATAGTTTCGTCTTTGGAAATAGGTGGCAACCCTCATAGAAGTTAAAAAAGCTAGGGACCTTCTTTCGAAACAAACCGCTTGACACCTACATATATTTTCATATTTAAAACTTAATTTTAATATGATTTGACTTTTCAAACCGGTGGCAACCCTCCGAAGCATAAAATATACTTCACAACCTATTCTCATACCTACCAAGTATTTTTATATACATATATAAGATGTCGGAAAACAATAATAGTATTTTGGAGATTTTCGCTTAATTTTATAGTTCAGCCCAGAAACTTTTGGACTCTACTAAGTTAATTTACATACATCCGCTCACATCTGCAAATTGTAGTGAAGACATGCCATTCCAACCTAAGTGACAGTAAGTCAACACAAATGGCATCGCTGATATACCGAACGACCTGGACATGACTTGAATAACCGACACAGACACTGGAAGTGACAATGAGGTATTGCTGTGTGCGTTCTGGACACCGGTTATTGCCATGTCAAGTACGGCAGCGAACGGAAAGCAATGGAAAATTTCAAGTTTGCTTGCCTAGAGATTTTAGTGTGCTTGTTTGATTTAGTGCTTAGTTTTGTATAAGAAATTTTTATATTCAATTTTGATTAATAATTTAGTTTAATTCTTAACTCGAAATATAATTTTCCGAATCCTTTTCAACTTACGAATACTTTCTAAAAAAGAGTGTCTGCATTATCTTAATTAAGTAAATAAAAATAGAGCTATTATTGGTTTTTTTCAAATCGCTCACTCCTCGCTATCGTTTTTTTAGCCATTAGAAACTTTTTCTAACTACCAAGCACATCGTAGTCAGTTTTACATTCAAACCTTTTCCTTCTCAATTACCACATCCTACTTGTGAATTCATCTCTCTTTCTCTCTCTCTCTCTCTCTCTGCTTTATGGCAGTCTCATCCATTATATATGTAAAAGCCCTGATATATTTAACTTAGTTGATGTGCTTGTTTTATAACTTCTTCTTTCTTTCTTCACAATGCGAAAGCTTTTCACGTTTAAGTCATGAATCATCGATCAAAATGTCAAAAGCGCAGAGCAAACAAAAATAAAAAATGACATATAAAACAAAACAACGTGCATAGTTGATGCGCGACATCGCATCTATGAACTTTTGTAAAAACTGCATATATGAACTTAAGACACGCTTTCGACCAAACACTGAATTATTTGGGTCTGGTGTGATTTTTAATCACTCAACCACTCAATTTGGTATATGAAAAACTAATTTAATGGAAAATTTTGTATTAATGTCCAAATTTTAAACAAAAGATCAAAATTTACTTGCGTAAAAGCAAAACTTCTTAAAGTCGAATAAGCTTTTTTTTTTATCAAAAGTGGGCATATTCATAGGGGTACATTTTTATACCGCCAATTTCTTATCACTTTCCTACGTTGTGTAAAACTGCACTGTGGCGTTCGTAGGTCAATGCTGATGCATTCGACGTGGTTATTGTTGTTATGTTTAACTCGCCGTGTTCACCTAATCGATTCGATTATACCTGTAATGTTGGAATTGCTGTAAAAAATTTGAAATCATCATAATACTTTTCTTAATTAAATTTCATTTTCTTTGCGCAAATAATTTGTTTTAGCTTGTCGAAGTTAATATTTCGCCAAATTTCTGCCACAGAAGAAAAAATGATTATCCTCAAAAATTAGTATCTGGGTGGATTTAAAGTTGTTTTTTTTTTTAAATGCCATATTTAAACAAATTGTATTTATTACTTCACGTTCAGTGAACGTTGTTGTGAAGCCCATAAATTACAACTACAACAATCTGAGCATTACCAGCATACCGAAATGTGAAAGGTCAAACGTTTCCTTTTATCAAAAATTTTAAATTAGTTTTTTGAAGCAGCGAAGACTACGTGGCGTCCAAAAAATGGAATTAATAAAGTTAGCTAATCTAACGAAACTTTAATTGAAATCGGTAGCAAATACTTTAGTGAAAAGATACAACAGAACTTTTTTAGATTGTATTAATTATAAAATTTTCTTTTAATGAATTCCTTTTTTTATTTTGTGTTTTAATTTCGATTAGAAACTGTTACTTTCCAAAAAACCATATTAAAAAAAATTAAAACCAAGGATTCTACTTTGGTAAAGAGTTACAAAACATTGCCCGCAGTGAGCAAACAAGGCAAACGTTTCTAATTCATATAACTAATTATGCACACATTAAACAATTTAATTAATGTACTAAATTAAAAAAAAATATCAAAAAAATAGATCCCGTTACTGTCCCATTATCGGACTTGGTTTAAATAAACTATAGTTTTTTAGAAAATAAATTCCAGAAAATCGATGAGTACATGCCTTTTGGAAATCCATAATAAGCCACGCCCCTCTTGAGCCTGGGTGAGCCAAAATACTTACTGTATCAGGCCTGCATTTGAGTATAATAATAATAACTGTATTGAAATAAATCAGTCGATACTACAGTCTTTTTTAATATTTAAAATAAAGAATAATGGGACGTTTTCCTTACAAACGAAAATGTTTGTCCGTTTTGAAACTTTCGTACTCGGGTTAAATTTTTTATATGTAATATCACTTCCAAGTGTCCTTTTCTATAATTCAATTTATTGTATGTACATTCCACAACCGATTTCAACTATTTTATTTTTTTTTGCAGATCACTATTTCTCGATTAGAATAAGGAACTTTTTGCAGAGTGACTAAGACAATGAAAGAGAGAAAGAAACTTTCTTTTGCTCAAGTTTCTTTCATCAAAATTAAATTTTAATCATATTACTGAGGACTCTTTTTTGTTTATCAAAATTGTTGAATACTCGGTGGTTTGCAGAAAAGTGAAAGGATTGATTGAATCCAGAAATCTAATTCCAAGTTGTTAACATAACGGCATAAACTCTGGTCCCTAATCAAAAGAGTCCTTAAAAAGTGGGTAGGTTAGATGTCTTCAGAAGCCTTGCAAATGATAATAGCTGATGTAGAGCTTTAACCACGGTTAGGACTAAATCTACTCCAAAGTGAAAAGGAACATCAACAACTTAAGTAATCCAAAAATTAGCCTACATATATTTATTATTTTAGTTTATGTGCATGCACAAATATCGAATTTGGTTAGAAATAAATTTGAGGTAGAAAGGGTTAAAAAATAATTTATTTTAGATTTCTAATATGTAATTAGCTAATTTAGATACAAGGTTAGGTTAGGTTAGGTTAGGTTAGAGCGGCTGCAACCATGCAAGTCCACGGATGCGCACGTAGGCTTACAAAGCCCGTTGTGATACCGATGCCGGGGGCCATACGTTTTCTTCTTCCCTCCCTTATAAGGTGAACCACCGTGTGCGCCTTACGTAGTACAGGAGATCGGGAATACTAGCCGAGCTCAGGTCGGCCCAATAATTTAGAAAATACCTATTTAGGAATTGGTGTTCGATGCTCTCCACTTCCTCTTCGCCCCTGCAATTTAGATACGAAATAATTTACAAACAACTTTGTATATCTAGGCCTTTACTAGACGAAACATTATGCGGCGTCTTGATAATCAACAAATTGCTGAAACCAAAATCCCATAAATAGAATCCCGTTATCTACGAGGCAATCATGGAACCGGTGCAGTCCTACAGTGCAGTGCAGATTTTGAGTGGAACAGAAGCGAACCTGTTGCCTTTTCTTTTGGCATGCACTTCTAAGGGCCAGTGCCCTGTGCAGACTGCAGTGAGGTTGTAGGTATTTTCTTTGTTCATTCCTAGAATAACACTATTTTTAGGTGGGTCAGAGGATACCCAAAACTGCCGGGTAATAGAATTATGTACGGTCCCATCTCTTTTTAGCTTTTGAATAGTAAAATTCGGTAATTTTTTTTTTTTTTTATCTCTCTAGGCGAGATACCCTTGTCCACCACGTGGTACACGCTCATCAAAGAGTCGCAACTCGTAATTTCACTCGCTGCTTTATTTCGGTAAATGTCGCTATGCCCTGGGACCCATATTAGGGTAATCTCGCATACGACACATATCGAGGGCAGCTCTCTCCTCTTGATTAAACTTAGATTTCAATTTTATATTTAAGCGATTCAATAAGTTAATGTAGTGTAAATCACCGAACCCAAATTATTTTAAGTAGGACCTTTTTTTATAAAAACAAGCGGCTATTAGCAACATAATAATTTTGGAATGCCAGTAGCCAATGCTCGATACACAGCACAACTCCAATCATTATGGATCTTGCCATCGAAAACTAGAGAACTTTATGTTCATACTACCAGTCGTTTTTTTTTAGCTTAACAGTAAGCGAAAGGCTGTAGCCAATTTGGTATGTATAAAATGTAATAAATTGGTTTCGGACGCCCTGCTGCTCCCACCTGCTGCACTTACATAAATATATTGTCATAAATACATACATACATAAAATGTTCGCACATATATCAAGCTCCATTAGGAGGCAAAAATTCTTTTTTGAGCAATTCAACAACACAAAACATCCAACTGTGTGGCCAATGTAACCGCAGAATAGTTTATTGTTAACTCCACTACTGTCTCTGCTGCTATTGGTGATATGTTGCCAATGCTGCAGTCAGTCCTTTCAATATTTTTAGGTTTTTTTCTAGTATTTCGGTAAAATTTCTTAGCTCTTTCTATCCTTAGTTGTCGTGGTTCTTTTATGTTGTGGCTTGCTTTCATGTCTCATTTGGGAGATGGACCTTTGTTTTGGCTATTAAAAGGGCATATAAATGTGTAAGCAGATGTGGCTATGAATTACTTATAAATTTGATAGCTCAATTTGAAATGAGTTTGTACATTGTTCCGTAGGTTAGATTTTTAATAAGGTTTGGTAAAAGAAGTTTGGTAGTAAAGTTCTGACTTAAATATATGCGAAAAGGTGCCAATTGTCTACATTGCTTTTTCTTTTAAAAAAAGTAAAGCGAATCGTACAATTAGTTGCAGTATCAATAGTTCTTTTTAAATAGTCTTCCAATTTTTTATATGTGCTACTTTAATATAGTAAACTCAACTGGGCAGATCTGAAAAATATATATTTTTACTTTTTTTTTTTTTTTAATTTTTAATCTACAATCTATCCAAAGTGATAATAAGTAGAAGTTCTAATAATATCAATACTTAACTTTGCTCTGTCGCCTCCATTGAGGTCACAGATAACTATAGTGCAAATAATGTAGATATTCGCTTAAATAATTATTATAATTATCTTATCATTAATATGTACAATATCTGTTTAATAGCCCAAGTCTAATACATGTTTTCTTTTCAATCTTTCAATTTTAATCTATCTAACAGTATCATAGCAAGTACGTTCGTGTGGCTAGATAATCTATTCACATAATCATTACTCATTTTTTTAATTTTTTCTTTGATGGAAAAGAATGAAAAGAATGTGAAAATTTCAAGGAAATTTGTGAAAATTTGTCAAGCACTCATATATGTGGTACAAAGTTTTAAACTTTTATTTGGTTATACATAAAATCATTGAGAATATTGTAAATAAAACTCTGTATATCTATTTCTTTGACAAACACATATCTACAGGTTTCTCTGTAAGCGAATTATTAGGTAGCTATTTCTAAAATATCTTAATATAAAAACAGTTGGCCATAATAATAATTGTTTTATGGTTTTTAGTTTTTTGCAGCTTATTTAATTCTGAAATTTTATTAAAATTTTTAATCACATAATGTGTTAAACTACCAGCCAATTTATTCTTTCATATCTGTGGCAATTTACCACAACATCTTAAGTCGACTTAAGTCAAAATCGAGTTAAGGTCATATTCTAGTTCTCCTACTCATAATCCATATTTGTGTCCAATCCGATTTAAAAAATTCCAATTTTAAAGAAAGTTATCGCCTTTTGTATTTTTCTTATCTTTATTTTTGAAAATATTACATACATTAAAACATTTGATTTTTCTTAACTTTCCGTTTTTTATAATATCTTATGTACAAACCAACGAATAAAACATACTTCTTACTAAATATTTTTTCAAAATGTGCCTATAATGTCCCAAGGAATAGTTTTACTTTTTCCTCGATTAAAAATAACTCATTAAATTTCAACACAATAGATTTGAGAGAAAATCGCCAATATCTCACAACTCAATTTTAAGACTTAAGATGTTATGGCAAAACGCCACAGATATATTCGCAGCACATATTTAGAATATATTTTTCATACGATCTAGATATCTTCCCCACCACCCAGTTGGCGAATTTTTAAATTTTGTATATGTCCCGAACTAGAAAATAAATAAGGGCTTTACGAATAACTGCACTCCTGCGTCTCTTAGTGGATATTTTATTTGTTCATATTTCTTTTAATATATGTATGTATTGAAATTCAACCAAATAAAACCACAAATGCGATTTCTGAAGTCATGCGTCATCTAGCGGATAAGCTTTGACATTAAACGCCATTGCCATCGATATCTTACCTATGCTGAAAATGCCAAGCTTCTAGCCTAGCCTGATCGCCAGATTTGCACCTCACAGCCAAAAACGAAAGCAAGTTAAGTAAAACACCTTAAAACATATGTAGGTTATTTTGTATAACCCCCCGATATTTTGAACTACTTGGTTTTAGAAAAAAAAAATCCTATAAATGAATCTACTTTATCTTTTTAAGAACTCTGGGTTGATTGCACATAAAATATAGTTTGAGAGGGCCCCTAGTGCAATTTTTTTGCAAAATAGTTTAGTAGAATATCTTAACACTTTAATAATAATATAGGGTATTTTCATATGCAATTCTCCAGGCAGTTAGGTTCAGGTATTTTTTTTTAGGCATGCATTTTTTTTATAGTTTCAACATCGAAATCGATGAAACAAGTACTTATTCTTTTTGATTGATTTTGAGTTCTTTCGTCGTGGGGAATTTTTGAAAATTTGCTGTTTGATTATGCGATAACTTTGAGAAACAATGACGATGGTTTTTTCTGTTCTTAGCTAAAAGGCCTCTTTAAAAGAAAAAATTATGACACATGGTATTTTTGGAGAATAATTTTTAATACCTTAATTGAAAAAAATTACTTGAAAAATTTCGAAAAGCGTCGGTTTTTTTCTGCATATTTGTTTCTTAAATAGCGATATGTATAAACAAAATTATGCAGTGGCCTCTATTAGCCCAAATTCGTTGTTTGGGAGCTATGATTTTTTAAAGTCATAGTGCTAATTAATCAGTAATTTTAGGCTTCATTTATAACAAATGCCATCATTTCGGCAAAAGTGGCTCAATTATCAACAATCTGTCAACAGTTAAAGGTTCACTCTAGAAGAGATAAAGTATAAAGTCTAGTAAATTTTTGGAATTATTTTTATCATCGTTTTCAAATGTGCAAAAAATCAAATGAATGTCAGCCCAAAAATCTTGATATTCCTTCCGTTTTTCCATTCTTAATTCCTATTTTCGATTAGTATTATATGTGAAAATTTTTCACAAGCATTTCTAATAAATCCAATCGCGTTGTTAATGAATTATTATTTTTTGAATTCCAAATGTTATTTTTCGGTAAGTCTTTTGCCAGATTATAAGGTTCTGGTTTCCCTCCTGTCCAAGTTTCTCAAAAAAATATAAGCGTCGTTTTATACTTACCTATAGTTATAATTTATTGCTCGATGTTTGGCCGACCTTCTCCCATTACTTGTGCTGTGCGTCTTAATGTTGTACAACAAATTGAGGAACCTAGGAGCTATCACCCTGCGCTGCCGTTCCTTTGCTGGCAAATGAAGATCCCCATTTTGTTGTAGAGTGTCAACAAGGCGACAGCGGACGCTTGTGTTTTGTTACCTACATTTTTCTGCTACTGCTTTTTTTATTTTCATACAATTAACTAATTTCAGCATTTTGAAGTCACTTAACTCAAAATAAATGCAATCATTTTGTGTTATTTAACTTTTAAGTGTTTCCAACAAGTCTTACCCATATTGCCAAAGTTTCCCGCTGTTTTTTTTTGTTCACTTACTACACGTCCTAAATCACCACCAAATTGCTTATGCAGCCATATTAAGCATCATTAAACTAGCTGTGGATTGACCAACATAAACCCCCCCCCCCCCGCGTAGCGTAATTGCCACAAATATCACCGTCTCCTCTTATTAGTATTTATTTATTTATTTATGACGAAAAAGTAACCATTACACCGCAATTCAGCTTAGTATTAAAAGCACAAAATTTGCAATAAATACTAAAAGCTTAAAGTGAGCAAATGCGAGTTGATCCATTTTTTTCCAGGCACTTAATTTTGAACCAAAAAAATTTTGCTGCCAAAAAGTGCTAGGTATCCTGCTAAAAGGCAAAGTAGGCAAATTTAAATGCGTAGTATCTTTTTTTATTCCCAGTTCGTGCCAAGGCGACTACATTTAAGGTGGTGAGAAATCAAAATTACGTGTACATTAACAAATTATACGTGCAATGAATACAACAAGTGAATACAACAAACACATAATTTTTAAATTTGCTTCATACCACAGCGAATGAAATTAGCTACTTATTGCCACCGCTCTATTAAATTTAAGTTAGGTTGCTTTCTGGCTGCAATGCAGTTTTAATTTTTTGATGCGAATTTGAAAATTCCCGTCATTTTTCAAACCAAGTAATCTCACGCACAAATGAGGTGCAAATTCTGTTAAGACAGCTGTACTTTTATTGCTTGTGGTGAGTCTCTTTTATGAGCGCTGCAGACTGAGTTTTTGGGGAATTTCACCTTTTCAAACTTATTTTATTGCCAATAAAAATCAGAGCTACATAAAAAGGTTTGCTTGACGCAAGAAATGAAGTGACGAAATGGATTCAAATAATAAAAATGATTTATTTATATAAAGACTGAGAAAATGGTTTACCTAAAGACATGCGTCACTAAATTAGCTGAAATTGTTAGAATAATAAATTGTAGTCTGTTTCTATTCATAAATATGTTTGAAGGATTTGATTTTTAATGCGAATGTTGTTCCGATATTTCTCTTTACATAAGTCGCCACGCCTCTGACAGAAACTTTGGTTTTTTTTTTCGATTTTTTAGCTAACTCTTTGTCGATATTCCAATTCACTGTTTTCGTTTACTCCCTTCTTTCATCAAATAAATATGTATGTACATAGGTCTATCTCTGTCTCAACTAACTGTAGTTATCCTATTCAGCCTCGTGGTGCGGTCGATCATAGCGTAGCTCAATTGGCAAAACCTGTCCTTCATGGAACAATTTTGCACTTCTCGTCGTGTCAGTTATTTTTTCCGTTCGCTGTTCAGTTCGCTGTAAACCAAAAAGCTCTTCTTGCTAGAAGGGCCAGCGAGCGCCGATTTTTGGGAAGCGTAATCAGAAATCGAGCGCCATTTTGAACTCTTAACGATTTCGGAGGCCAATTCGCAATTTCTGTCCAAGATCAAAAGAGAACCAATGCCATCCCAAAATCAATTCGCATTATTTTTAGTTTTCGATAAGCAATTTTACTCATTAAACATGGCATTTGCGAATTGTCAAGTTTTTGGCGGCTGAAATGCTTCATTTATAAAAAAAGTATTATGTAATGAAAAAGTTCTTGTGAAATATTTGTGCTCGTAATTACTTATTAAACGGTTTGCATTATGTGCTAAAATATTGTTTATCCTCTGTGCTCTAGCTGTAATTTTAGTACTTATTTATTTTAGTATTTATTGTAACGATTTCATATATTATAAATAATTAAAACTGATTTCTAATTGTCCTGCATAAAAACCAAAAAGAAAACAATGAAAAGAAAAAAAAAATAGTTTTTAAAAAATTTAAATACTAGCAAATACTCGGTGTTCTTTGTTACGCCTCAACAAGTACAACGTATTTAAATATTCACCCTTATCGGGAGTTTTATTTTCACCCGAAAATGTTTTCTTTTTTCGTTCACCTTATCGGCAGCTCGCGTAAAATATTTTTCATATTTGAAAAACATTTCGCCTTATTGGCAACTCTTTATTCGGGCGAAATGAACAAATGGAAAACGCAAAATTGTTCACTTTTGATTTGACGGCGAACAAGACGGAAATAAAATGTAAGTAATTTTTTGTTTTGAATAATATATGTGCTTTTAATAAAATTGACTTTTACTTTTAGGTGTAAATCAATAAATAGAGCCCAGTCTGAAGTTCTGCTAGACAAAATGCTGCAAACCCCCGACATTGCAAAAGGGTTTGTAAAAGAAAATCGCGACAAAGTGGCCGAGTTTTGGAAGCAGCTTACTGTGTCGTTAAATAGCGTGGGCCCACCTGTTAAAACTGAATTTGAGTGGAAAAAGGTAAAATTTATCTATTAACTAGGTATGTACTGACCAAAAACGCCATGTACGGAAAAAGGCTTCTCAAAATAAAATCTACGAAATCGGGACAGGCGGCGGACCCAACAAAACGGAACCATTTTCAAAAGCAGAACAGGCAATATTCCAACTCCTGGATATGAAGGAATCAGTTGATGGGTTGAAACGTCGCAATGCTATGGATTGCTGCAAAAAGAGCGAAGGTAAATTCGGATGTGTAACAGTTGGCGGAAATCGTTGTACAATTGGATGAAGTTGCTGGTTGTAGTACCGATTTTCTTGTAAGTATCCAGGATAGTGAACCTTCTGTTTCTCAGTGCCAAAGCGAATGTTCACCAAAGGATAGCAGCAAGCAGCCATTTCTGCAAAGTAGCCAAAATACCAATAGGGCAATGAAACCAAAAAAACCGACAAGCACCGAGTTGATTTTAAAAGAGCTGGAGACCAAACAAGAACTTTGTAGTAAATTAGGCAAAATCTTGTCAGATAAAACGACCCACAATACCAAAATGCAATATTGTGCTGAAAATATATATCGCACACTAGAACGTAAACGACACAATTATGAGATGGAAAAGATGGGAAAAATAGAAATTGAGTACTTAATTGAAAACCATCGAATAACTTCAGAGTTAAAGGAACTTAAATTAGAAATTCTACGAAAAGGCAAATCCAAAGATCAAAAAATGTATTTTTGCTATGAATTAAAGGCCAAGTTAATGTTTATGTTTGTGTTCCATATACATATATTTTAATATAAGACAGTAAAGTTAACAGAATATTCTCAAATAAAGATAAAAGAAAGAAATGAAATTTGTTAAAGTATTACAATAGGTGTAATTCCAAATTTTTGTTTCAATGGCGACAAGGAGTTAGCAAGGATATCAAGCAAATACTTAAATGCCGGCTTATTTAGCCTGTAATATTGCCGAAAGCTAAAAAATAAGAAACTTATTTAGTATTTAAAAGTGCCAAGAACAAATTTTTATCTCACATTGAATCACTTAACTCTAAAGGGTTAGAATTGTCCCTTAATTGCCTCTTGAGCGTTTTCACGTTCAAATTCTCCTCGCGCTCGATCAGTAATAACCTAAGCGCAATACTATTCATGTTATTATTTGCTATTTTTATTTTATTTTAAGAAAATGTATGGTTGTTTACAAAATTTACACAATAGCAAGTAAGTCAGTTGTTCACAATCAATTCACAATAGAGCATCAGCTGATTCGAAGCGAAACTTTGTTCGGGCGAAATTGTCGATAGGCGAAATAATTTCGCCCGAACAAAAAAAGTGTAGGCGAAATTTTTTTGGGGTGAACCTCACGATCAGGGTGATTATGAAATTGTGTACTGAGGGGATTTCTTCGAAAAAATCTAGGATGATTTTTTGACAAAATATTTTTAAAAACTATTTTTGTTTATAAAAACCCCCAAAACCATATTTAGTTTTAATTCGGTCCGATCACCTTAATTTTAATATTATCGCGAAATATTTTGGCTGGTATGTTAAAATATAATAAATTTTATAGATCCGATGGAAAATCAGTATTAATTTTTTTTTGTATGGGAAGTGATGCACACTAATTAATATATCCTTAAAAAAAATAAGAATGCCACCCTATTGATTTTCCCAAAAGTTTCATTTAAAAAAATACCTTGCAGTCGGTCAGTATAATCAATTTTATATAATAGTGCAGATTTTTTATTTTGACAATTTAAAGTTGTTTAGAGGCGGTTTTGACAACAGTGGTCAAATGGGTCTTTATTGCGATTGTAGCATTTCCGCATTAATCCGAATCCACTTGAGGTTCTCGGAGTTTACGTTCGTATAAAATTGCGAAAGCTTGGCCTCCCACATTGAAAAACACGATACTACAAAAATACATAGGTGTAAACAGGAGGCGGGGTATTTTACACCACACTCTACTCATATCGGGTTAAATCATAGTCCTTCACACATTGCCTGTGGTCGTCATAACGAAAGAGGTGTGGGATTTAATTAAAATATTTTTCATTAAGTGGATACATCAAGACAAACTCCGGCTCTGGCCAATTCATCGAACCTCTCGTTACCGTATAATTTCCATTGACCCGGCCGTCAAGCTCAATGCCCGCTTACAGTCCCTAAATATCTTATAATAGTTTGTCATTTGTACACCCAATGCTAAAAATGTTGCCTGACTATCTGAGAATATGTATGGTTTTTGTGCTCCATGGCAGTTTTTTGTCAACTCCCTGCAGGCCTTCACTAAGTCTATCAGCTTTGCTAGCAAGATGCTAGCAAAGTCAGGTAACCGGTACGAGAGATAGACTCTAGCATCTCTGAGAATACCAACGCACCAACTCCGTTGTCAATTTTGCAACTTTGACCGCCAGCGCACCGACACTCTGAGTCTGATTGCAGAGTTCGCTGCAATTTCGCCAATGTTGAAATCTATGGGTATTGTTCATTGTTCATTTTTTCCAACCAACTACTTGATGTAGTTATTTTTGCTCCTGCTTTCGAAAACAACCGTTGGCAATGAATAAGTTCGTATTGCTTTATACAACAAAGGAAATACAGTTTTTATTTTCTACTATTATTCAAATGGGTTCGACTTCAGACAGAATACTGGGCTGGATATATAACAGGACCCTTCGTCACCTTCCGTAGAACTTTTTTTTAACCGATGGTGAGCTATTTGTCGTGTTGCCAGAAAATGAGATCATCTTTAACTACTTCTTCCTCTTGTAAGCTTGTTGATAAATACCTTTTCTTGAGAACATGTTAGGGGAAAGTTATTTGAACGATTTCAATCGGTAATCACATACATTTTTTATTTTTTTCTTTCAGACCCTGTTGAATTCCAAGACCTGAGCGCATAAGACGACCAGCAGTGCGATTCACTAACTTATTTTAAAGATATTCGATTGGTTAACTCAACTTAACCAAAATTTTAACGACTCTGCTATTCAGCAACCATTTTTTAACGATTTTCGCATTCGCCAAATCAGCTGTTGATGTTAGCAAGTCGATGACCAAAAACTAAACGACAACAAATTTGATGTTGTTAACGCAATCGAGAAAAGTGAAATTAGTGATTTCAACTTAAATAAAAGATAAATTTAAAATTTTGTAATTTGTTTTCTTGTAATTAAAAAAGGAACATTAAATAATGTCATTTGAATATTCGGCATATGATTTATCACGAGGTGACGAAGGATCGACGTTTACTCCGGGATGTGGATAATCCCTTTTAACAGAATTTCAGAAGCTGTATCGGTTTACTCCAAACTTGGCTGAATACCCAATTTCTCAGCTTAACAACCAAACAAGAGGTTTCAGAATAACAGAAAAATCGACTGAGAAACAAGTAGCTCGTGTAATCTTTAACCCTGTAGGCAATTTTAAAGTTTACTTTTATATTCGTAGGTTCTAGTGGCTTTGAGATTCTTCGCAACTGGTATCAATGCTATCAATGACCCGTAGGCGAGCAGAGGGGAATGCCCATGAGCTAGTTATCCGTAAGCCGGCATTCATCGGGTAACGGATGCAATCAAGGATTCGTTGTTTCACCAGAAAGTGAGGTTTCCAAGTGGATCACCAATCTGCTAAAGAAATGTTTGCTTCGGCGCCGTCTCCCTTCGTGGGAGGCTCTATTAGAGCCGTCGATTCCACGTATATATCAATTTTACCACCAAGGAATCATGAGGAGGCTTAGGCCAACCACCACATTTACCATTCAATTAATATGCTAATGGTAAAAGCAAACTTTTACAAGGATCCATGTATGCAAACAGAAATATAGTTTAGTTTTAATATATAGATAAATGATTATAATTAAAAAAAATTAAATATGTAAATCCTACATACGCTGGAGCACAACGCGAAGTTTGAAAACGATAACCATGGCATATTTGTAGGTGATTCCGCATATTCCTTGGAGTCGAGTTGATTACTATTCTAACAAAATACTCAAAGAGTCCCGAATTCTGCTACAATGGAACATTGCAATATATATACAAATCTTAAGTGTTTGTAGTTTGAAGTAAACTAATATCTATTTCACTTTAATGAAATATAATAAAAAACGCTCAAATTTATATTTGGCAGCAGGCATTCGTTTGTTTTTTCTCTATTCCTCTTTGTGCTTTTCGCTTATTTTGTCATTTAGATTGACAGAGGTGCCACTCTTTATCAGTTTGAATAAATACAACGGAACAGCAGTTAAGTGTCGTTAAGAATAAGTTAGTGAATCGCACAATCGTTAGTGCAAACGTCAAATATTGCCGCCAAAAATAACAATTGTCGCACCGTTTAAAGTTAGTGAATCGCACTACTGTAGTGAGTAATTGGTAGCTGCAGTTAAAATTTAAAATAGATTATCTCTATTAAATGGACTTTTGTATTACGAAGGAAATAGGAAGAAAATATTTTCTTAAAGAAAACGCCCTCTGCTAAGTCGTACAATATTTGAACAAAAATTTACTGCCAACTGCCACTAAACATAGCGGTCTGCGGACAATTTGTTGAATCTACCCATTCCAGTGCATTGTGGCACATAATCTGTTTTCATTAAAACGTAATAAATGTCTAGTGCTAAAGCTATTCCCACAGAGTATAAATTATATGATTAACTAATTCGCATCTACACTGTATAGTTTAGCGCCACACATTTAACAACGTACGATGCTATTGGTGACAAAATAAGGAAACGATTAAATAAACAAACGCGGACAAGTGCGGGTATCCATACATATATACCAATACACGTACATATGTACTTTATGTAATATTACCCGGTAGAAAAAACTTGAAATAGCTATATAATTTTTTGTTACAGTACATTTTTTTCAATTTCGAACGACTTTCCTGTACATGATGCGATATCTGTGTTGGGAGTTTCTCAGTGCAAAGATTAAAGGAAGAAAGTAGTCAGTCCTACTGTTCCTCCTTAACCGAGAAAGGGATTCAACTGCGTAATTTGGAATTGACGAAACCATCTGAGAAATGCCAACCAGAACTCATTGGTCGAAATTCAGAATAGGTCTATCAAAAATAAATTATGTACAATTTCAAGTGCCGACTGTCAAACTGGCTTATGGGCTATCGTTGTGTTTGAATAACCCTTCAAACAAATAAGTAAAATGACAAGAATTGCCATGAAGTAGTAATTGTCCAGATTTCATTTATAATGAATGAGTTTGGATACCACTGGACACTGGTCCGGGCACGGCACACTGAGCTGGAGGCCAAATTTTTGCCATAAAGTATCACAGAGTTCAAGCTTGGTGGACTTTATAACTGAAGCAAGTTCAATATTAACATTGCGAACGAGTAGTTTTATTTAGGAGGTTCGAGTTTTTATCAGACAATTAAATTTACGTACAATATAGTAGTCATATTAAAGAACATAGCAATTAAAGAACAATTGTAATATTCACGCCAACGAGGTTATTGTGTTATCTCGTTACCTGATTTTCAATTTTTCGGTTTACAATAACAGAAAGAACTGAAAACGCGACTTAAAGAAGAGTTTTTCCTTTTTTGCAGTTATCTTTGTTTTTGGAATTGTTAAAAAATATAAACATATTTGTGAACTCCGTAAATTTACAAATAAAACATCTTGCTAAACTAAAGGGTGGTTAACTTTAAAGGGCTGATGTTGAATGTGAACTACACCTAAACGTCAAGTTTTTTTTCTGCATTTCACTTGACATTTCTCAATTTCAGACTAACTCAATTTGAACATGGAAAGATACACAATCGAGCAACGTGTTAAAGTTATTCAGGCTTATTATGAAAATGGGCGTTCAAATCAAAATGCATATCGTGCACTCGAAGAAAATCATCTTCAGTGATGAGGCATATTTTCACCTCAGTGGATTCGTCAATAAGCAGAATTGCCGCATTTGGGCGAATGATAATACAAGAGTGATTGTCGAAAAACCAATGCACCCACAAAGAATGACTGTTTGGTGCGGTTTATGGGCTGGCAGTTACTGTGAATGGTGTTCGCTATCGTGAGATGATAACGAGCTTTTTATGGCCCGAATCGGAACATATGGATGTGGACGATATGTGGTTCCAACAGGATGGTGCCACTTGCCACACAGCCAACGAAACAATGGCCCTTTTGCGCGACAAATTTAATGGCCGTGTTATCTCGCGTGGTGGCGATGTAAATTGGCCACCAAGTTCATGTGATTTGACACCGTTGGACTACTTTCTTTGGGGTTATTTGAAAGAAAGTTGTGTTACAACCTCAAGAGAAGATAGAAGAAGCGTCATATTATTGTTATGCAGAAAATATTTTCTTAAAGAATGATTGGAATTTAAGTGGAAATAAAGGGTGTTTTTTAGACTGATAGAACTTTAAATTGAAATAAAAGATGACAAATTCGGATCTTCTCCAACACTATCACTTACAGAACCAATATTTTCTTCTGTACGTACAGTTCTTTGTCTTGTTGTTGATTTTTCATCGAGTAGAGAAAATGTTGTTCGAAATTTATCAACAGTTCGACGAATAAGATGCTCTGTTGCTTATGGTGATGATTATGTGAACCATAAAATTGACGAAGTGCTCTATAAGTTTGGCGAACAGAACACTGCTTCTTAAAGTAAATTACCACAATTTTTAAACGTTGTTGCGGCGTCATTCTTTTCATGATGATTCGTCAATGCTTACTGAACAGAAATGTCAAAATAAAGTGTCAAGTGACAGCTATCCCTATCGAAAGTTCTATCAGTCTAAAAAAAACAACCGTTATTTGATCCCGGTTAAATGCTTAGAACTTTGTCATCTATTAGCGTCATATAGAACGGTGATCTTGTCTAGATACTCATATTTTTTATGATGTTTTGCTTATGAATATTTTTTTTAAACTCATTTTCGTTTCGTTTGTTATTGAAGCAAACTACGAACTTGGTCACATGACTGAACGTAATTTTTCTTATAAGTCCATAATTTGTGGAGAGCTGGCAAAATCTACCAAAAAGTGCTAATAAGATTTTCATGTGCACACATCTCAGAATATTTTAATATAGTAATTATAGTCTGTCCAAAATCGGGCTAAAGTTTGTTTTCTCTCTACAATACATAGTAGTTTGGGTTGTGTTTTCTATGCCAGAAAACGTCATCAAAAACAATTAAATTAAGAACATTTAACGCATAGAAGAAAATTTGGTATATATTATTTATATTACACATACCTTCATCTTTAATTTACATATTTTACGCAAACTGTTTGTTCACATTCTGTTATTCCAAAGTTCCGGCAAAGTTTCCAGTTTTTTTTTTTTGTTTTGGAAAATTGAACAGATGATCGTGGAACGCAGCAGTACTACTAAAAGTGCGGGGTTGCACTCAGATAACTTTTATTTATTTTATTTGAGGATCGAATTGCATGAACAATTCAACATTTTGCCAAAAATTTGGTTATCCAGCCCAGTATGCAGGGAAATGTGTATCCTTTGCAAGTTGAAATAATTATTGTCTTGATATGAATGTTTTCAAAATATGTTGTCAAAGTTGTTTTATATGTATGTTTTGCTTGATTTTTTATTTTTTTTTTGCTATAAAAAATTCAATAGCCGTAACTACGAGTAATGGGTGACACAATGTTCAAGAATAAAGGGTGTCAAATTCGTTAATGGAAGGGTATGGTGTGTATTCTGAGGATGCCACAAATGCGAACCAATGAACAAAAGCTTTTTCGAAAGTAGCGAATAAATACTATAACTAATTTCTCTATATCACTCATTACATCCCTACCACCTCTTTTGCATTCATCAATATCATTGTTGTCAGCGCAATATTAGAATTTCCTGTTGCGTTCTATTTCATTGGACATTGCCGCAACTTTGCCACGCGCTGGAGGTATTGTGGAAATGAGAAACAGTGGATTACAGGAAATTAATGAAAATCCAATGATTTCGTTTTAATTGAGCGGCGCTTTGTGTAGTATACAATATATTGTTGCTAATATTGTTGTTGGTTATTTGTAGCTATTTGCCTTATTTATGTGCATGATGTGTAATTTTGAAAGTAAAGTCATCAAATGGATGAATTGACGTTTTGTTTAGTTTAACAGTGACATTGGGGTTTTACGACTAATAATAAAATAAAATTAAAATAGATTGTAATTAAATGTATCCTAAAGGTTGTTGTTAATTTCTAAACTGATTTCAAAATTTGTTTGCTTGCCTAATTGCAACTTCTTTTCAAATCAGCCTTCTTCTTCCGACTTAAACTGGCTTCATCTTTCCTCTGTTATCGAATTGTCTAAAGGGCTTTCAACTACCTAGCATCGAAAGTTCGAATATTGTTGTCTATTTAATCTAAGCGTAACCGCCTTCTTCCTCATTTAGTACATGCCTAGTGATTATCTTTATTTCGCTCAATAGCTTGAGGCTTGTACTATTTATGCTTCGCAAATGACAACATTTATGCAAATGTTTAGAACAATTATCGTTACCATAGCAATAGCAATTTTAGGTTTTCAATGTCAAATAATTGGAAATACTAAACGCATTAAATGTAAACGTTTTTAAAACTGAATGGTTGAGGATGATGATTTCTAGACATTGCTTATCATTGTACTCTACCCGTTTTGCATATATATCCGTTTTGTATATTATACTTTAAAAGTTCAATTTTGAAGTAGCTACAAATACTCTGTTTGTATTTTTCTGAAGTACTTAGCTATCAAGTCAAGTGAGGACTTAGTCCGTTTTATTGTGCGTCTTTCGAAGGTGGCGGCTGATAACTCGCGATTAGTAATGGTGTTTGTTGTTTTTTAATAGCTGGAAAAATGGCACAATCTTAGTACTTATAATGGATGCCCAAACTGATTAAGTTTCTTATTCATTTCTTAAGCCTTTAATTATACATATAAAATATATCGTAAGTGTGGGAAACTGTGCGTATATGCAATATTTCTTTTCAAAGATAATTTAATTTTGCATACAAAAAAATTTAGTTGTGGGTTGCAAGACACAGATGACGATGAAAATTTGTTAGGTTCAGAAATATTTGGGTTCACTATGTAGCGCGGAAATTCTACTTATATTTTATATTTCCAATTTTTCCCGTTCTCACATGGGTAGATAAGGAAGTTATAGGAGATAAAACGTCTAACGTGTGAGGTATAAATATTTAGATGCAGAAGCCTATTTCTACGGACAAATTCTGATATGAATTGACTTTAGAGGAAGAAGAAGCGAAGCGTTCACAATTGTTACTTTTATCTTATTTTTTTGCAAATGCAAATTTATTATAAATTTAAATTTATTATATGGAAAAACGTTAATAGCCTTATTGAAGATCCGATTTTCCTTAAACATTTAATATGTGTGACACAAATAGAAGGAAATATATTTGCACCAAAAAAAAAATATTTTAGTTTCGATTTTTTTTTTGTTTTTGGTCTGTGTTATCTAATACATGAAGTTTATTCACAGTGAATCAAAAATTCAATAACTCTGCTAACAGTTAGTTTTGGCGCAATAATAAATCTGAAAGATCACTTGCCCAGACTCTGAGTCCATAAAATTAAAGCCAGGTAAAGTCTAGAAAGAAAGAAGTCTGATGAGGAGATGTGGTGATCTCCGAAATAGCAGCTATCACTTCTACCACTTTGAAAAATTGTTGTTTTCTCATATTATTCCTAATACAAACTTGGCCACAAGCTATATAAATTATACAGACGATTCATAAATATAAGGCCAAAAATAATAATAAAGCCGCACTCATTTAGTTTTTCATTATGTCAACTGATATTTATTTATTTAACTTGAACAGGCCTGCTCTACATTTCGATTCGGGTTTAAAAGTGATTTTGAGTTAAAAAGTAAATTTGATGTAATTCCGACTCACGTTGGTGGTGGCGTTCCTGATTCCGATTGAGTTCGAATAGATTTCAAATCGTTTTCGAATTATTTTCATTCTGAGTCCCTAATCGGTTTGAAAAGTTGTCGTCAATTATTTAAGTTTCTTGCAAAATTTAAAAATGCTGTTTGGTGTGAGCTAAGACAAGAAAGCATATTAAATGTGTTTCAGAAAAGTTGAAACATGTTTCAGAAAACAACAAATCTGTTGCAAAAAAGTCAAAAGGGTAGCAGAAAAGCTCAAATGCTTTTTAGAAAACCCTACAAATCAATTTAAGAAAAAGTTAAAATGGTTTCAGAAAAGTTCAAATATGTTTTAGAAAACCACAAATCTTTTTCAGAATAAGTCAAACGTATTTAAGAAAACCACACATCTTTTTCAGAGAAACGAAAATGTAATTCAGAAAAATATAAACAACAGCAAAGCCGTGTTTATTTAAAGAAGTAAAATGAAATTATACATAGCAATTGTTTCTTGTGCTTGGGTTATTAAATTTTCCAAGTATTGCAAACGACTTTCGACCACTACCGGTAATTTCACTGCAAGGAGTGCCATATGCGATTTTGCGTATGCTTTTGTTTTTGTAAAAACAGAAATGGAACTTTCTTTATATTCCAATCGTCAGCACATCAAATACTTTTTCTCCAACTACTTCAACTACTTCTTTTCCATGCAACTTCTTTTTATTTACTCCCCTCCGTTTTTGGGCTGTGAGCTTGCCGGATTGATCAATGTGGAAAAACTTTTATAAGTTATACATAAAGATGCTGCTAAACTGCAGCAATCTTCTTCCTTAATGGTAGCCTCAACAATTCGCAATCCCCATTGGCATATTGGACACATTTCAATATTTATGAAATATATTTGTTGTGTTCTTATACATATTTGGGTTTTTCCTAAATTCATTTATATTTTTCAGAAAGAGTTTTGTAGATTTTTGAAACACATTCGCATTATCTGAAATACATTAGGAATTTTCTGAAACACATTTGACTTTTTCTGAGATAGATTTGTGGTTTCCCGAAATACATTTCGATTTTTTTGAAATATATTTGTATTTCCAAACCGAAAAAAGTTTATCGGAATTTAAACCAAGCACACCAATTCATTTCGATTCAGAAAAATTTGTTCGGAATCGAAAAGTGGAACAGGCCTGGAAATGTATCAGAAAGCATAATATTTCATATTCATATTTCATTTTCATTTTTCTAAAGCAAATAACTTTTCAATTTTACATCTTTAACAGTTCAAATTGATCTCGTACTTTTGGTTGCAAAATGTACAAGACGGTTGAGTTAGTGGAATAAATGCAATTAGGACACTTAAAATAGTATGTAACTGAGTCCTTGTGGCGTAGAGGATTAAATAATTATCCCAAAAAATATGCTTTACATTCGCGAAACGCTCATCTGGTCTCCAAATATCCGTTACAAACACGGCGTAATAGTAGACAACAGTTGGCAACAGAAGCGCAACACAAATGCTCCATTTTAGTTTGTAATTACCGCATTTGTTACGGCCAACTCACACTACATATGTACAACTAAATAAATTAGCTCCGCTGATGGTTGCGGCATGTCGCTTATTTTTGTTGTGTGTTCTTGTTGTTCTTTGTTTGTTTTGTTTTGCTTACATAGATTATTTAGCTCGG
This sequence comes from Anomoia purmunda, assembly GCA_951828415.1. Classification (NCBI taxonomy): domain Eukaryota; kingdom Metazoa; phylum Arthropoda; class Insecta; order Diptera; family Tephritidae; genus Anomoia; species Anomoia purmunda. The sequence continues at coordinate 52,170,873 of OX639997.1, forward strand.
CAGGTGGCAGCCGAATACCAAACCACATCAACTCGTTGCTCAGCAGCTTTTGTGCCCATGAGAATAACAGTATATGTATATAAAATATATATACATGTATATACATACATATGTGTGTGTGTGTATGAAAGTATGTATGTATATGTGAATGCGTCCTCATAACCACATTTGCCGACACTTTTTACTACCTCTGTCGAGTTACAACAATTTTCTTGCCGCTATCAACTTTCTCGTTGTTGTTGTTGTTGTTCTTGTAGTTGTTACTGTTGCTGTTGTTGTTCTTGTTAAATAATGGTGCCATGGTGGCTTGTAATCCTTGTAAGTCCTGAAATGTATTTTTCATTGTGTCTGCGAATGAGAATGTGACCTCTCGCCTTTGTTTACATGAGTATTAGTTAGAAATTGCCAAGCAAATCTCAAATGTATGTATGTATGTGTGTAGCTTTGTCGGAATGAATGTGCAGATGTTTATTTTAAACTCACAAATACAGCCATGAAAAAATAACTGGCATACACTGAAAACTAAAAAAGATTAGCCCATAGCCATAAACAGTTAGAATAAGTAGTTTCAAACCGTAAACTTCAAACTCGTTTGAAAGATCGCTTATAAAATTGCATGCAAAAGCCTGCCACTAGGCTTGCAAGACTTACAGAATCCCTTTGTTGATTTTTTTTGTAATATTCACTTACTTGTTTCCGCTAAAAATTGCTGGTTATTTTTATACCAAATTAAAATTTATACTATTATAAAAACCTTGCGAAACAAAGCCTTAAAATTTTCCTAAAACTGACCACGTTTTTATCAGCATTTCTTACTCAGCACTTACTTTAAAAGCCGATTACATTTTAGTTTAAAAAAGTTAAATTTTTAACAGGCGTTTTGTATTTCTTCATAATTTGCTATTGTCTTGCGCATTTAATACGTTTCATCCACGCGTTATATGAAATTTCGAAAGTGGCGGCTGATACCTCGAAATAAACGATACATACATAAAACAGAAACAAAAGTCAGTTAAGAAAATGTTAAGTTCGGTTGAAAACGAATTTTAAATACTCGTCGCATGTTTTTATTGCAAATAAACAGTACAGTAGAGCTTTTGTTAATCGACTAGTCGACTAATCGGTTAATCGATTAGCAAAATTTTTATAAAGAAATAGTCGACTTCACTTAATCAGCTAACCGTTTCCTTTCGACTTTTTCGACTAACCGGCCATAAACAAACGCCGACTACCCGTTCGTTTTCGATTTTACGACTAAATGTTTTCTGTTAATACAATTTTGTGTCTTATATGTGTTTGAATGTTTGTACATATTGACAAAACCCGTTTTCAACTATAATAAAGTTTTTATGAATTTATTGGTACTACCTGTCACTATTCGAATAATTTCGGTTAGTCGATTTTCAGGCTACTCGACGGTGAGGGGTTAGTCGAAAATGAAGGGTAAATTGAATAGTTGCTATTCAACTACCAACCGTCAACATACTCTGCAAAAAATGCCTGATCATATCGAAAATAAGATATCGATTGTACATACGGTCAATATAATAGCACCACGCATAAATTTATACTGACTCCGTTTATATCTCTTTAACTCTTGGGCCAATTCAACTCATAACAAAATAATAAATTCTTTGATGCTAATAGTCCATTATCATAAAAAAAATATTTGTTTTTTTTTTAACAGTTTATAATATGTTAATGAATTTAAACAAAAACCTTAAAAACTACACAGTCAAAATAATAGCACTTCAATTCATTTTTAACAAAAATAATGGTCTTTCTTAAAATAAATCAAAAATTTTAGTCAGATATCTTTTAGATAAATTAATTACATATTTTCAGTACTTTGTCGCGTATCCTTTGTTTGCTATTACAGCGGCACAACGCCTTCCCATGGAATCCACTAAATGCTGGCATCTTTCAACTTTTATGGAGCTCCAAATTTTCTGCACAGCCTGCCAGAGCCCTTCAACAGTTGTTGGTTTTATTGTAGATACACCCTTCTTTATGTCGGTCCACAGATTTTCGATAGGGTTCAAATCCGGGGACTGTGCAGGCCACTCCATTACATTGATGGAGTTATCGTTGAACCATTTTTTTGCCATTTTGCTGGTGTGTTTGGGGTCATTGTCTTGCTGGAAGACCCACACCAGCGGCATTTCGTAGGAAGCATACGGCAGCATAATTTCATCAAGGATTTTTACTTAAACCGATGAATCCATAACGGTTTTGATCCAATATATGGGACCCACACCTTGATATGAGAAGCAACCCCATACCATAATACTATGACCTCCATGTTTGATAGTTTTTGATGTGAATTGTGGCTTGTATTCGCTGTTAGGTGGCCTACGGACAAAACATCTGGGACCCTTTCCACCAAAAAGAACAATTTTAGATTCGTCAGTCCATAGCACATTTCTCCACTTTTCCTTTGGCCAATTTAGATGTGCTTTAGCAAAAGATATTCGTTTAGCAATATGCTTAGAGGAAAGCAGCGGCACTTTTCGAGGACTACAGGCATTCAGGCTGTTGTCTCGAAGTCTGCGGCGAATAGTTTCCACGCTCTCCGGCACATCCAATGTTTTTTTGAGCTCCGTAGCTGTCATAAAGGGATTTGCTTTAGTCGTCCTTACTAAACGTTTTACCATTAAGGGTGACAAAACTCGCTTTCTACCACGGGATTCAACTTTTTGTTCATATCTTACAGCATTTATTATCATTTTATTGGAACATCCCAGCATATCCCTTATCTGGGAATACGATTTACCCTCGGACGCAAATTTTTTTATTAGTTCACGTTTTTCCGGCGAACAATGCTTTCCGCGACCCATAACTATACAATTTTTTGTAAATTATTACACGATTTAATAGAAAAAATATAAAAAGATGTTTATTACCTTCCGTTTTTACTTTTTCCACAAATTTTTGCAAAACAAACAAAAAAGAGTCTACTGGTGCTATTTTATTGACTGCACGAAATGAGAAGTGTTGACAAAAGATCTTTTATAACTCATTAACAGTTACGAAATTTGACAACAAATGCACACACTCTGAGAGAGCATAAATAATGTAACTGTTTTATACACTCAAAAAAATAACATAACAAATAGCTGAAATTTTTACCTGCAAGAAAATTTGAGTTTAATGTTAACTGTCGAGCACAACCAACAAAGAATGTAAGTTTTTTTGTGGATTCATCTTCGTAAATGCAAAAAGGCGAAGAAGAGAAGTGGTCATTTGATACCCGATGCTCATATAAAACTAACCATCAAACTGACCAATAGTTTGAGCTAGTTTTCCAGCTAATATAACCGTTAGTGATAGTTCAGTCTTCTTGCAGGGTAGTTTCTAATCGACTAGTCGATTAGTCGGATTGTCGATTTTGAGCAAAAGCTCTACAAACAAATAAAAATTATTTTGAAATTAACACATTTCTTCCCTAATAAATTTTTCCCCCTAATTTGACCGAATTTCCTACTAGATGAAAACAATATCGACTATATTTATTAAATGCCCAAACACCAATTTTTATAGCCGAACCGAACCGAACTTGGAGCAATTTCAGCCGAATGCGTACCGAACATTTTCAAGGTCTAAAATAATGATTAATCAAGGTATTTTACAAATTTTTTTATAGATATTAAAAAAGGAACATACATTAGTTTAAATCACATCTATTTCAGCTCATTTCAGTAAACATATAAGATATACTATATATTTTTTTAAATAACAATAAATGATGTAATGTTAAATCAATTTATTTCCACCTTCCAACGAATTTCGTATATCGGTGTCAAGCTGGACTGGATGATCAGACAGATATTTTAAAACAATTTTTGCAATAGGAAATATGGGCTTCAAAAAGTATCAAAAAATGTTTCAATCGTTATGCAATGAATAATTTATTTCAGTATATTATTACAAATCATATCGCTATCAAAACCGAAAGGGTTTATTTTAATTTTTCCAAGCACTTTACAACTAAAACTCCAAAGTGCGGTATTTTGGGTGAGGTAAGCCAAACTGAAACCGAACTAAAATTGCAGCCGAAGTCGAATTTCAGTAGTTCTCTAAATATATAGACCGCTTTCAATTCCCGTACTATGAGAAGTTTCCGTGGGGTTTCCCCCATGTTTCTAAAGTTTTCAAAATTGTGCTTACTGAGTGGAAATGTAAAGTGTATAGCAAATTTCGTAGATTTTGAAACAGTAATTTCGGATATATGGTGCCTCAAAAAACTGATCACATGGTAATTTTTTTTGCAATATTTTCAATGCTTTTAACGCTAAGCCGGTTTCAGTAATTTTTTGTAATTTTTTGTTAGTTCGTTCTAAAACCAAAATCATATGCATAAATTATAATTTCAAACTATGTCCAAAATTTGTAGTTTTGTGTCTCATTTGATTTTTGCATTACAATGTACAAATCTGAATTGGCGGTCAGGGTTTGAAATTTTTTTGAAATTTGGTTTTGGAAAATTCTTTTCATTGAATGCATCTACTATAATATACAGCAGAAGATATGCATGATCATAAGTATAAAAAAATAACAAAAACTAGCCAGAATTTATAAAAAAAATCCATTCGTTAAAAGCGATTAAATATTTTAAAAAAACATTCGTCGCTCGATTAGTGGTTGGAGTCCCAGTGTATTCCCGAAACAATTGGTCTAGATTGAGAGGAGCCATACTTATTTCCTTAAATTTTGTCAAGTTATAATAAAGGATTTGTCAATAGGGACGCTACAAAAGTAGACCGATAGTGATAGCAAACGACGCTATATTTTTCCCCGCTCTTTTGACATTTCTCTTCAGTAAGGTTTGCCATTTCATCATGGAAAGATATACGATCCAACAACGAGTCGAAATTATTAAAATTTACTGCCGAAATTCGGAGTCAATGGCCTCAACTTTAAGAGCGCTACGTCCAATTTATGGTCGTCGTTATTTCTGGCTGAATGGCTTCGTCAATAAGCAAAATATGCAGTAGCAATCCACACGCACTTCATGAGTCAACATTGCGTACCGAAAAAATTACGGTTTGGTGCGGTTTATGGGCCGGCGGCGTCATTGGACCGTACTTCTCCCGTGATGATCAAGACCGGCACATTACTGTGAATGGGAATCGCTACCGCTCAATGATAACCGAATATTTTTGGCCCAAATTGCGAATGTCACAATCGATTTATTGAAAACCAAGTTTGGTGAACGTGTTATCTCACGAAATGGCCCAATCAATTGGCCGTCTCGGTCGTGCGATTTGACACCGTTAGACTATTTCCTATGGGGCTACGTCAAGTCTATGGTCTATGCCAGCAAGCCAGCGACGATTGATGAACTTCGTACGAATATCGAACGTGAAATTGCAGCACAGTATCGGCCGATTTGTGGTAGAAAACCGTCGAAAATTGGGTTTAGCGTCTGGACTTCTGCAAGCGTGCCCGTGGTGTTCATGCAAAAGAAATTGAGTTCCATACATAATGGCATCGAATGCACTTTCACAGGAATAAAGAATTTAATTCATATCACAAACCGTTTTTGTTTTATTTAAAAAAACTTTTGTAGCGTTCCTATTGCAAGACCCGATATTTCCAACCCTATACCCTCTACAGAAAAAACGAAGCAGCCCGCTTGACATGAAGAGGAAATACAGAAGAGTTCTCGCTAAGCCGTAATCGAACAATCATATTTTCATATATTTAATTTTTCCTGATTTAATGTACGGAACTATTATAGAAAAAGTTTTTTCTAATAACGGTCGGTCGGCAATGGCAAGCCTCCGATTGCATTTCTGCCACGGAAAAACTTCTCACAAAAGACACTAAAGCGACTAATGTAAATGAAAAGTTGTGTTAAATTATTTGTATTACGAACAAAATATCCCAAGCCATTGTGCTATGGGCTCGGTGATCAATTTTTTAACCCACGTAGTGTTTTCTCCAGCCCAATAAGAAGATTATAGAATATGGGTAAATTGCCTTTTATGGCTACTGAGATATTGCATTTTTTTTTTGATTTTTGTAATGAACTTTATTTAAATTCAAGCTTCTGTTAGAATTAATAAAATTAAACAAATTGTCATTAAAATTTCAAACTCTTTAAACAAAATTTGGGTATGCAGTTTTATAGTTTATTCAATTAGTATAATAAAGAGCAATAGATGCTTTTTATTTTTTTTTTGCTGTCAGTGTTGCTAATTTTTTTCATATAAATTATCAAATGAAGAATATAGTTGGCAAAAAAAATAAATTGGAAATTTTGATGAAAATTTATTAAAAGTTGCACAGGTTTTGGAGATTTAACTTAAACGAACCTTTTGCTGGAATTAATTGTATTTTTGTAAAAATTTAGTAAGTAGTAAATAAAAAACCGAAACTTGTTGAAAAGTTCCTGCCATATAGTCTAATCTAAGGCAAAACAAGTAAAAACAGCGCTGTCTTCGGCTATGCCGAAGGCTTCATACCTTTCATGAATGGAAGAATAGTAAAAAACGTGTTATTGTATTACAATTTCGTATTACCTATAGTTAAAAGCGAAAATTTCCTTCAAATCAATAAAAATAATTCTAGTAAAGGCATTGTTATAAATTATTTAATGCTTTTCCTTATGTAATTAAAAAGAACTATGTTTTAAGAAGGGAATGGTTTTTGAATATTTTTAACATCGTATCGACGCTTGATATTCAACATTTAAAAAATACAAATAATTAAGTATTAATATGTAAGACCTACATATGTCGGTCTTTGAAAACAGTTATCAGATCCGTAAATAGTTCCCAAACGTTTAACGCTATGATTCATGTGATATTGCGCTGAGCTTATTACTTTTCGCAATAAATATTTGTCCTGAATTTATCTTGCCGATTTACACTGTGAACTCCGATCTTGATGAATACTAATATATAGCTAATAATGGTTGATGTTTGTGCAAAATTTCAAGCCTTTAGCTGCTTAAATGGAGGAGTTATGGCGCAAAATTCAATATCTGAATAATCGGTTGTATTATATGTTATAGTCACCCGATCTGGCCGATTCCGACAAATGTTTAATCATTTGTACAACGACACCTGCTCACCAAATTTCATCAAAATAGCTCTAAAATTGAGGGACTAGTTTGCGTTCAAACAGACGGACAGACGGACAGACAGACGGACATGGCTAAATCGACTCAGCTCATCGTCCTGATCATTTAGGTATACTTTTTGATGGGTCTATCTCTTCTCCTTCTGGCACTTACAAAGATCGGACCAAACTTAATATACCATTTCATTCTCATGAAAGGTATAAAAAGTGCTGGCCTCTATTTCAAAGGCTCAACATAGGTTCTCGGTCTACCACTCTTCCAGCTTTGGTGCTATTTGAATACTATGATTTTGCATTTTCACATGCAAGTGTATTATTGATGTGCCAGTTACTGTACATGTGAATACCACACTTAGTGTAGAGAGAGTGTAGAATATGTGTCCCATATGTTGCAACGTCCAATGACAGCAGGCACGCACAGCTGTCAAGGCCATTACTCAGTTTGATGCTTAAGGCAAGCACACATACTCTATATATATATGCGTGTATGTGTGTACCTAGTTATATTAGATTTATAAAAAAATTCAATAGCACACGGCGTCCACATTTTCTTAAGTGCTGTGATATTACATATCTACTGCGCGTGTAATAAACTTGCGAATACAGGAATTATTTAGTGTCAAAACCTAAGCATTGAATACGTAGGTATAGGTTTCAAGTTAATCCTCCTCAGGATTATAAAGTTTAAATTAAAATGATTTGCAAGTTCGTTTAGTGTTAAGATATCACTTTTTTAGTTTTGTACGGGAAGAATGACAGAAAAAATATCAATCAGGTCCACTAAAGTTCTACAAATTTTACATAAGAAAAATTCACACAGTTTTCTCACACGTCGAAGAATAAAAAGATCCTTACCCCTTCAATGTCTTCCGAAATGGTATCTCTACTGCATGTATTTTCGAACAGCGGACTAAGGTTTAAAACTTAAATATTGGGGGATAAAGCGTTCAAAGTCTTTGTTTTGATTTATATATTGGTAAAAATGTTTCTACATATTTAATTGATATGAAAATCTCAAGTATTGATAAAAGGCTCACGATTACAAATACAGTGTGTTTATAAAATGGAAAATATTAATGCATGTATGCAAAAGCTAAAATATTTAACTTTTTTCTAAAACATTACTTTATTTCAGTGTTTTGAAATTCTGTGAGTTTTTTGTTTAGTAGAATATAAATAATGTGTATCAAATAAAAATTAAATGTATAGAAAATGCTGTGTGCTTCCATATAAAGGCGAGTCTAAAGTTTCACTTGATTCAGATCAAACTAAATTGTGTACAAAACTAACTTGCTTATTGAATAAAACCTAGATTTACAGTTTCCACTTTTTATGACACCAATAGAGAAAATGGGCCCATTTTTATCATGAAACACTACTTTTATCTGTAAATACCCTAAACAAATTTCAGACCGCTAGTCTAACTCCAACTAATTTATTCCTCAAAAATTTGTTTGAATCGGTTATTAGAGTAGTAGCCATCCGGATGAGTGTAATAATAGAGAACCGCGCTGGAATGGCAAAATACATACATAGATAGTAAGGTATAGATAGAAACGTCAGGAAATGGCAGGAGCCACCCCGTGCCTCCTTTCCCAACACCTTTCGTATAAATATTGTTGCATAATTGAGATTGTAGCCGAAAGCGAATTGTTTTCAATGTGGAGTCGATCAAATGAATTGGATTTTGATGAAGTAGTTTCCATCACATTTTTTATAATGAATTTGGCTTAAAGACTTACAAAGACAAACATGACAAGGGATGATGGAAAATGGTTCTAATATACATATGTCTACTTACAAAGACTTAAAGACTGGCGCAAGATTTAATAATTTTCGTGAAAATTAAATAGTATTTTAAATCTCGTCCGCTGTTTGAAAGTAAAAGAGGGAGGACAGATAGATCCAAAATCAGGACCACGAGCTGAGCCGATTAAGCGATATTTGTCTGTCGGCCCGCCATTCTGTTTCATCGCACACCAGCCCCTCATATTCTACTTCAACTTCTTAATTTCAGATCTTCAACATCTTAATAGATGACTACCTCAGCGATTTTGGCCGATTTCAACTCGCTAGCCAAGGGAAATCCTTCTTTCCAACGTACCTCTTCTTCTGCCTAGCCGCTGAATCTTAATTCGCCATGCGATCTGCGGTATTCACCGTCTCAAAGACACTTCCAGGGCCAACTCATCTGATGCTGACAGTGTCCATGCTTCAGTGTCATACAATAGCACAGGCATGATGAGAGACTTATACAAGTAGAGTGTGGTTTTCGTTCGTCGAGAGAGTGCTGGGGCTTTACTGCTCATTTGCTTACTCAGTGCAAAGTAGCAATTGCGGGCAATTACGCCGAAGCCATCGGGATACGCCAGCAGATGGACACTCTTATAAAAAGATGGTGTGTGGCTGGTTTAATCCAGCAACTCAAATTATGTATGTTTTCCAAATTTATGTGGAAGAAGACGCACATACATACATAGTCTAAAACCTCATTTGGTATCAAACGGCTTAAAGTGAGCCTTCCCAATTCCGATGGGCCTGGTGGTGTTGTTCAACATCATTTTATGCAGCCGTTTTAGTTTTTCAAAGGTAATTTTGGTAGTAGACTTGTAATGCTTAAGGTTAAACAGATAAGGTCCAAACAGTTTGTTGAATGTCAATTTCCGTCATTCGTAAAATACATTCGATGTAACGGAGTTTAAAATGAAATTAGAATATTAATTCCTGGGTAATTGTAGATTTCCAATCGCGGGCAGTACTAGAGATCCGAATATAATCAAACCAAGATATTTCAATAAATATACATATATCTACAATATATAATTTCTCAATATCAGCACCGTTCAGCGAATCTGCACAATACACAAATTGATACATTTCTGCTTTTTACTTATAGTAAAAGCAAAATAGAGAATTTCGGATGTAGATCTGGTCAAGCGCATATGTGGCTTAAACGAAAATTCTTAAAAAAGATACTACTTTATTGTAAGTATACACACACATACATTTTAAACGATTCAAATATAAAAACAAGAAATAAATAACTTGAGTGCGTGACAAAAGTAATTGTTGAGAATTTTAGTTTAGCTCATTAACCAGCGCCAAGAATGAAGCAATAAACAAGTTGCAAAGTGCTAAAGTGGCAAAGTGGATTTTCGACGAAATTACCAAAAAAAAAACGAGGGAACATAAAAAGTATTTGATTGCCACCTGACAAGAACTGAATGTCAGTCTGCATACGAGATGCCAAGGAGGTAAATGAAACGAAGTTGAAAAGTCGTTAAAAATCCTTTGAATTTCCAACGCACAATGAAAGTTCAACAAAAAAAAACATAGAGGATACGATTCAAATTCAAGACTGTCATAGCGAACGAATGCGAAGCAGAAACTAGGCAGCACATCGTACGGGGTAGGTGTACTGAAAGTAAAAGTGAACAAATGGAAAAAAACGTCAGGGCAGGCAGCCGATGTGATTTGTCTGCATACAAAGACGGAACAATGGAGCGTATGAGAAGAAATTGCAGTGAAAGGCACTAGACGACATTTAGCCCCTAAAGAAAAACGATAGTACGAAGTAAGTTAATTACAGGAAGAAATGTTACTGTGTTGCCCAACTACGTGGCTGTGTGAAATTTACGTGACTGGTGTGTAGATCATAATGTGAAAATCATAATTTTTTTTGTGTAAAGTTTTTTTAAACAAAATCTCTTTCCACTTATCAAATTTATTTTAACAATCCATTGGCAAATTTTGGGTTCAAAATTTTTTTTAATCAGTGTTCTAACCAGTTCATTTATTTAGAACACAAAATTTGAGGCCAAAATTTGGTTTGGGTTACATAATTGAGCTTGTCAGAGTATTAAAATATTAAAGACTTTTTCTTATTTTATTTAGCGAACTTTTTATATAAATTTTTGCCTCATATTGACAACAACATTACTGATTGGCATTAGAATCTCACTAGATCCATTTCGGTTCTGGTGTGGTGAAATTGGGCGAAAATTCTTGTCATAGGAAACGAAACGTCATGCAACTTTTTTGTGTTTAAATTTCTAGATGTAATGGAACGATGGAAGTTTCGGAATCGAGAAACGAAACAACTTTTAAAATTTAGCAAAGAACGCAGATCACAGAGAAGAAACAAGAACTCTCGTAGGATTTTACCACACCAGAAACCATACCACACCAGAGATTATATCAGATTCGAATATCAACAAAAGCAAACTTAGTTCTCGTATGGTGAAATCGGACAGGATTTTCTGTTACAGAAACGGTGGGAGTGATGCAACTTATTTGTAATCTACGTTCTTTGCTTTTAAGTAAAGAAAGTTCGCGCCAATTGAAAGTTTAAACTTCGGCTTGAAAACAGACCTCAAATCTTAATATATGGACGTAAAATACCTATATCTAAATAAATCTAATTTAGACCAGTAAAGAAATAACTCAAATTCAGCATTTCCAATTTCAATTTGGGAAAGTTGCAGTTATAATTCAGAATTTCTATTTAAATTCAAAAGATTACAACTCAAATTCAGAAAGTTGCCATTTAAATTTAAAATTTCCAATTCAAATTCAGAAATTTTCAATTTAAGTTCAGTAGTTTATAATTAAAATTTACAAATTTTCATTTCAAATTCAGAAATTTACAATTTCAGTTCCGAAAATTATGAAGTTTACATAGAAAACGTGTAGTGCTCTACTAGTTTAAAAACCTTCAGTCGGCAAAGCTAAGGTAATTAGTTTTCTGAACATCCTTATGCGTACACTTATATTACTTTTTGTATAAGCATCTAAGTATCTATACTATGTACATATGTATGTATGTAGTTATATCTCAGATTTTGAGCGCCAGCGCTACAAGTTACTTTGAAAGCATATGCTAAGAAATATTTGCAATTAATGTTAGGCTTCACATAAAGTGGCAAAGTCTTCACCACCTCTTACCGCTCTTTATGTTTATTGTGTTTTTTTACAATTATGTTATGTGCGTTAGGTACCACTACAATTGCACGCAATTTTACATTTTAATGAGCCCTAGATGTGGGAAGCATGCAACCGTTGTAAAAGAAAAGCGGGTCAACAAAATTTCTTAAAGGGTACTAATTCGTTGCGTGCAACATTCAAGGCAGTAAAAAAATAAAACCAATATGTATACACGGTGCTTAAAAATGATTCAACTTTTTAATAGTGCTCTTCCCTCGGCAGATAATAGAAAACTAAAATCCAAAGGTAAAAGTTCGGCCGCCTATGAGGCGATAAACATACATTTGTCGAGTCCTTCAACAAGAGGTTTAATTTTGAAATTAAAAGAAACAGTGATTTTAATGATGAAAATTGGCGATTTTTTACTTTAATACAAATTACAAACTTTGATATTCTGCTATACTTTTGATGAAAACTTCCAATGCGTTTTCGAGAAGAACAGTATGTTGTTGTTGTAGTATTTGAGAACTTGTAGCGTTACCATAGTATTTGCGCCTAGTAAACAGAAATACTTGAACTTGCACGATGTTTGGTTTGCCACTTACTTGAACCCCCCGTATATTTTTGACAAACATTTATTTATTTACTTAAAGAAATCTCTTTCAATTCCACAAGTAGATTCAGGTGATAGAAGGATGTATGACAAAAATATGGATTTAATGTTCTCAAAATCCTAAACAGACGATTTTGAAATGGCGCTTGTACTCAGTTACTGGATCCAGCTGATTTCAAGAAAGGGTTGTTGGAAAAAACTATTCCCTATTTCCTTCACTATGAATTTTTCGAGAACCGCCGAAGATAATACAGTACGTTATTATTCTTTCATTAAAGTCATTCGAAAGTGAGCGCTGAAATTAAGTAGTCGGTTTGTATTATTAATTTACCTAAATCGAAGTATTTTCTGAGCTTAAAGCGATCAGATGTTTTTGTAAGGGGCCTCCTCATAATTGATTTTGATTTGGTGGCATTTGCCTTTGGGTAGTTAAAAAGGGGGTGATTAGAGAACACGAATGCTACATTTAGATTAGGTGAACTGGTGGATATTCAGAAAAAGTCTTAGAGCAAATTTAATGCTCACATATTCAATATCTGTTCTCTATAACAAAAAAAAAATCATTTTCTGTTCAAGATCAGGTCAGTACGGTATATAGATAGATGAAACCTTTTGCAGTAAATTTTGATATACATATGCTGGCTATAAGTGGACTGATGAAAATTTAATTAACCGCTAGAAATATTTATACGATCATTGAAAGCCATTGACTTTGTTGTACAACTCGCCGATCCATAGCTATGCTAGCTGAGCATTCCTTTAATATAAAAAAGTGAAGGGGAAATTTCGGGCGATTTATTTAGACGATTTATTTCTGTAGCGGTTCTATGACAAAACACGCGTGCGTCTATCACATCCTTATGGTATTATTGTGCTGTACTGTTTGACATTTATTTAAGGAAAGATTTAGGCCAGCGCCGTTTTAGTATTTGGACTTTTGAAAAACTTAAGGAATATCTACTCTCCACGAACTGTAATTACATCTACACAACACAGAAATTTGCTTTGGCTTATGGTCCATGGGGATTTTGCTTAATTTTGGCGAATTCAGAAACAATTTCGAGATACATTTTTTCGTGTACTATGTCGGGATTTCAAAGTGTTCATATCAGGCAAAAAAAAGCTGTATAATAGACCCATTTCTTTTTATCTAACTTGCAAAAGAACGCCCGAACTCGGATGAAATTTTCTTTAGTTGCAAAAACAACTCTGTTAAAATCTTTCATAAAAATGCGATTTGATTAGAATTATTTAAAAACGGAAAGTAGTTTTTCTGGCAAATTTCAGGTTGATCTTTTGCAAGCCGATTACAAAGAAACGGACAAAATATATGGTTAGATAATTTGCTAGCTGAAATTAAAATTTCCTCCAATGAAGATTTTCTTTAAATGTGCGTTTGCTTTAATTTCATTGCACAAATATATTTGGAAAATGACAAAAGCAGATTAACTGAAAGAATTTATTAGCAGATTTGTAAAGACATACTTTAGGCACAGGGTTACAGATTAAAGTTTACAGAAACCATAAAAAAACAAACAAAACAAAATTAAAATGAACTGTCGTAAATTAAAAATCTTTATTTTCGATAAATGGATATTTAAATGGGGATTTAAAAAGAGGGAATATTTTACGGATAAGACAACGGACTATTTGCTATCAAAAATTTAAGCCCGTAATCTGGACAAGATTTTGTTGAAACAAGACGATAATATTTACAACACAGGGCATGAAAGTCTGGAGAGAAGTGGAATATACCGGAAACGACTGAGGAATTATACTCGTAAGGCAACATTACTCGCGTTTTTCGTCAAACACCACTTGAAATGCTCGATCGCGCCATCGTAAATCAGAGCCTCGGAGCAGACTTTATTATGTTCTTAAATATGTTATATGGCTCTTAGTCTTTCAGTTCTTCTGTTTCAGTAAAAAAAAAAACCACACCTCCAACCCACCATTCCAAAAGTGATTCTATATGCAAAACCAGCGCAAACCTTATGAACTAGTTACATATCTACATTATTGCTCACAGTAATGTAAAACCAACAATTTTGTATTTGGAAACCAGTCTTGGGCACTTTTGTGCTTTGCTAATTCAATATTCTCTTCGTAATACATTGCTTGGATTAAAAACAACTACAGATAACGAGACTAACTAATGCTGTGTACAGGGCTCCCTCGTATAACGCGGTACTTGTACAATGCGTTGTCGATGATATAACGCGATTTAAAAAAAAAAAAAACAGTTTCAGTACAACGCGAAATTTCGACTTGTATAACGCGAAATTGAAAATATGTATTGGCAACACTAATTTGTGAATTCATTCGCGTTCAATTGATTTAAAAGGCTGGCAATGCTAAGCGCAATTATTTTTGCCTTACACAGTTTGCCATGCATTCCTAAATTCTAGGCATTACCCGTTTTTGCTATCAAAACATATGTGATATATACATGATGAATTAAAAACTATCATTACAGTGAGAACTCTCTGGGAGAGTACTTGTTTAATTGTTGAAATAATTTGTCTTGTTATAATTAAAAATCCAAAACTTGAATATATCAGTTTTTAACAAGGTAAATATATTATTTTATTGTTCAATTATCCGCATAAAAAGCTTTATAAGAGAATTATCTTTCGTTAATAATTTACGAAATCATATTTTACAATTAATTCTTAAAAATTTTTTTAGCCATGAATACCAAAACTTCAACTCACAAAAAAGCTACGTTTAAGCGAAACGTAAAGATTTTGGATAGATTGAGCAGTGGTGAAAAAGCAGGATCGATAGCAAAAACTCTGGGTTTAAACGAATCCACAATACGCACCATTAAACAAAATGAAAGTAAAATAAGAAATTCTGTAACTGCTGGGTCATCAATAAGTGCGAAACGAGTTGCACGTGTGCGAAACGTTTTAATAGAAAAAATGGAGAAAGCTTTAATTTTGTGGAAGAGGCGAAAGCTCTTAAAATTTAAGGCTGTAAAGGCTGGTTCGAAAATTTTAAAGCACGATTTTCTTTACACAATATTAAAACTCAAGGCGAAACTGGATCAGCAGATATATGTAGAAACTGCGAGAGAATACCATAAAACTCTTGCTAAAATTATTGAAGAGGGTGGTTATACAGCAGAACAAATATTTAATGCGGATGAAACAGGCCTAAATTGAAAAAAATGCCTCGTCGGACATACATCTCGAAAAATGAAACGTCTGCACCAGTTTTTAAAGCCGCAAAAGACAGAATTACCCTACTTCTGTGTAGTAACGCTTCAGGGGACTATATAATAAAGCCTTTATTTATAAACCGCTCATTAAATGCACGTGCTCTTAAAAACATTGACAAATCCAAGTTACCTGTTTATTGGCGGGCAAATAAGAAGGCTTGGGTTACAAGCAGTATTTTTCGAGATTGGTTTTTGAATTGCTTTGTACCCGACGTGGAACTCTACTCGAAGAAAAAAAACATCAATTGAATCATCCCAATGTAAAAATAGCTTTTCTACCACCTAATACAACGTCTATCATTCAACCGTTAGACCAAGGCATAATTTCTACGTTCAAAGCGTATTATATTCGGCAAAAATTTCAACATATTCTTAATAAAATGGATTCTAATGCTAACATGATGGTTACAGAATTGTGGAAAACATTTTCAATTTTAAACTGTATTGAAATAGTAGCATCGTCTATTAAAGAATTGAAACAGTCCACGTTAAACGGATCTTGGAAAAACCTATGTCCGGAGGGTGTTTTAAAAGATAATGTGGTACCACTATTGAATTTGGAATTTATGATATGACCGAAGATGCAATTAATGAAATAATATATCAAACTGAAAATTTCAACGAAGAAGAGTTGATTCTATTAGCAACTGGATCTCAAACTGCTTCAAATATCGCACATGAATATGAAGACATCGATTCTGAGCAAGATATCTGTGAATCGATTCCAAATCTTTTTTTTTTTCAGATAATGATCCGTCAATGGAGAGATCGAGCAAATTCAAGAGGCAAATAGAGATGAATCTAGCGCCTTATTATGATATCGAAAATCAGCGAGAAAAAAAGCAAACAAGGGCTGATAACTGATTTCACAATCGCACAATCACTGGGAGTACGTTCAACAATTTGTTTCTTATCAAGAAATGTCTTCTGAAGAAGTTATACGCCCACTATGCGCTCACTATTTCGACGAAGTCAGTGACACAGACTAGCGAAAGCAAAAAAAATGAAGTTTGTTAATAAATAATATTTATGTTTTCCGATTGTTTTTTTTTTATTATGTTTTTTAATTTGTTAAATAAAATATGAATTTTGATTTTGAGTTGTAAACGTACATACATCTTTAATTTAATACCTATTTTATTTTGGAAAAAGCTTATTGGAACATAACCCTCAAATTTATATGAAAGCTAAGTCTTCTATAACGCGAATCACATAACGTGAATTTTCCTGGAACGTAACCACCACGTTGTACGAGAGACACCTGTATATAATGACTAAATAGATTTTCTTTGGCTTAGGTACCAGGATAAAATCCACAGTAATTTTTCAATACCAAAAAAAAAGTGTGAATCCCCCATTAAATCGATTATCATCGAATAAATAGCCAAACTAATTTGAAATAGTTCCATCATTATGAGCAACTCTGTATATGTTTACTTATAATACTATAGCAACACTCACATCACAAATCGCTTAAACTACACCACTGCAGTCGCAACCCACAACCATCCATCCATTCAGGGTGTAAAATTTAATTATTATTATGTTCCGTGTTGAAATTAGTGCAGCTAATGGAATTGTATGAGCCTTATGCCTGATGCCTGACAAATGTGCCCCTACGCATACAAACGCACACACACACACACACACACATACACACACAGATCCATCAACACGCGCGTAAGGTGAACAAGCGGCAGTAGCAATAGTAGATCTTTTTCTGACTGCGTACGTCTTCTGTTCTGTTTGCCTGCCTATTACGAGTAACAGCTTGCGGTTTGACCTAAAAGCTTTCATTTACACACACACACACACACATCCACATTAACTGTGCGCGCGTATGTGTAAAGATTTATTTGTGTTAACTGAATGTCATTCAACTATATAGTATAATTCACCGCCATACGCGATAGCTTCAATCTAGAATTTATTTACTTACTACCGTTTTTGATATGTTTCCACAATTTCTTAAGGCTATTAATTCAACTGCTGTGATTGATTTAAAGACTTTTAGGGTAAATCAAGAAGTCTTAATATATCGGGTGTTTTTTTTACAGGTTTGTTTTTCGAATAGAGATAAAACTGGCATTTTGTGGTCAAATCTGGCAACTCTAATGTCATTTATGTTCAGTTTGGTTTGCCATTTCATCATGAACAGGTTGACAAAAGAACAACGCTTGCAAATCGTGCAAATTTATTTCGAAAATAATGGTTCAGTTCGCGAAGTTAACCGCGAGCTCCGTCAATTTTATGGTCGACATAATCGTCCATCAGAGCAATTAATTCGGTTAACCATGGATCGTTTTCGCACTACGTTTACTCTATGTGATAATACGCATCCGCAGAGACGTCGAACAGTGCGCACCGAAGAAACAATTGCCGCTGTAGAGCAAAGTGTTGAAGAGGACCCGAATGAATCGATTCGCCACCGTGCACAGCAATTGGAGCTTTGTCCATCAACTTTATGGAAGATTTTGCGCAAAGATCTTGGCTTGCGACCTTACAAGATCCAGCTTGTGCAAGAATTAAAGCCGCGAGACCATGCAATGCGTCGTGATTTTGGTGTATGGGCCGAAAATGAGATTGATCTCGATGCTGATTTTCATCGCAAAATTTTGTTCAGTGATGAGGCTCATTTTTGGTTGAATGGCTACGTCAACAAGCAAAATTGCCGCATTTGGAGTGAAGAGAATCCACATGAGACCCTTGAAATGCCATTATATCCACAAAAACTGACTGTTTGGTGTGCTCTATGGGCTGGTGGAGTCATTGGGCCATACTTCTTCCGCAATAATGCTGGAGAGGCAGTTACCGTTAATGGAGACCGGTATAGAGCCATGATAACCGACTATTTTGTTCCCGAATTGGATGGCATGAATGTGGATGAGTTGTGGTTCCAACAAGACGGCGCTACATGCCACACAGCGCACGTCACAATCGATTTATTGAAGGAAACATTCGATGAGCGCATAATTTCGCGGAATGGACCTGTAAATTGGCCACCAAGATCGTGTGATTTGACACCATTGGATTATTTTCTTTGGGGATATGTGAAGTCGCTCGTCTACGCCAACAAACCAGAAACGTTAAGGGAATTGGAAGCCAACATTCGTGGCGTTATTGCCGACATACGGCCCCATATGCTCGAAAAAGTGGTTGAAAATTGGACCTGTAGAATTGGCTTTATTCGAGCCAGCCGCGGCGGCCACATGCCCGAAATCATATTTAAACATTAATGGCATAAAATTATCCTTCCAATAAAGCCAAATTGATGGACCTTAAAACGATTTTCTTGTGTTTTATTTCAATTCGAAGTTCTATACCCCTAAAAAAAACACCCGATACTTTGATAAGTTGTGAGTTGGATGATAGATTTCAGTTCAAAACTGATTAATTACACTTGAAAAATAAGAAAATTTACTTACACTATGTAAATACTTTCATAGTAATAATAATACCAACTTGGCGCTTACATCATATAGTGCGATATTTGGCCGAACTTCTTCTACATTTCGTGATATGTGACTTGAAGTCGTAAGACTAATTCAGTGACCTCGAACGCGAATGATTTTTGTGGGAAGTTTTTTCATGGCAGAAGAAATACGCTCGGAAGTTTGCCATTGTCCAGCCATACTTTTTCTATAATTGTTGATGTTGCAAGCCCCGGGCGAAGTTCGAATCCGGGACACTTTGAGTGAAATACGTATAAGCTATACACTCGGCTACGGCGGCCCCTAACTTACATATTTACCTACATATATAGATATGTGTATATGTATTTTGGTTTTTTACCATCCATGCTCCATATGATTTTTTGGGTATGCGCTTGTGTATCATATAATTCAAAATAATAAAAATCCTCTTTATCTGGGAATGATTTTTCGTCATCCCTTGTCAAATTTGCTTTGGAAACAAACTGCGTTCGGCGTTGTGACATCTTTTGTGTCGTTCAAAAGGTTTAAAAGCAATTCCTATTCAGCTTTGAAGAAATCCGACAGGATTATATCAACTTTCGGGTAGATATATAAACTAAGAAGACACAGCGTTTCGTTTTCTGCGGCATGGAATGTAGTATTATTTTACTACATCAAAATTTACACATCTGTTATAGCCAATTAGCTTAAATAATATCTGAGAGGAATGTTAGAGTGATGAATGAAAATTGGCCTATAACGTTTTCATAACTCAGGGTAACTTATGTAGTAATGAGGTGATTACAAATGAAAATAATTTAAGCAATAACAGGGTTAATCCAATTTTAATGAAATTTGCCACATAAGTTTGGTCCTTAGTTACATTATTTCGAATCTTTGTGATTTTCAATGGTTGCGACGTTTTACATTTTTGTTAAATCTATATAAAATCTACACAAACAATGCGTCAGTAAAAAGTTCGTTTGATGAGTTCGATGGACTTTAAATCTACATTATTTTAAAAATTGGTTTAAATGAAATTGTATGCAGAACATCCAAATTTTACTTACTTAAACTAGAATTAGAGTTTTTCAATTTTTTTGGAACCTTTATCAAAGTTAATGGTGATCTATTAACAATTACACGCAAAATATATTATTAAATATAAATATTAACAATATGTTTTGAGCGCAAGGCCAGTTTTTTATTTAGAAAGTATTGAAAAAGGCAAGAACAGACAAAGCAATAGAAAATGTAGTTGCTTTATCGGAGATCACCACCTCTCATCAAATTTCTTTCTAGACTTTTCCCCGAGTTTGAGCTCACGCCGTCCGTCTTGCCAGAGAAGTACGCAGCCAGTGATCCAAGCGAGCATGTGAGCTGTTGTTACCTTTCCAAGACCTATTTTTGATATAAATAAATTATGCCGAAAAATTAATAAATTAATTCAATATAAAAGTTAGTATGTATTTAAGTAATAAGATAAAGCAAAAAATATTGAAACGAATGAAAGCAGCTTTAAATTGTATCAATTATTATTTATTATCATTAAATAAAATATTTGTTTTATGCGTCAAAATATAAATTGCCGTATTCGTATTGGCATCCGTTAGCGAGTGGCGAATCAATGAAGCATTTGGCAAAAATCAGCATCAACAAAGCTTGCATTTCCTTCCAATGTAATATTCGCACATCACAAACGACGATACATCTAATATTATGTGTAAAAAGCATGACTATTTGAAAAAATGTGGATTTCGACTTAATACAATTTTAACCCTATATAATTTTGAAAGTAATCCCACAGTATTAAAAACTCAGAAAAGCTAGCAAAATATTTTCTTTCTTAACCTTCAGTCTTAATTGTGAAAAATGTTTAAGTAAATTTTTAAAAGAAATCATTTTCTTTGATACGTTTTTTTTTTAAATTAATCAGCAAAAATGAAATCCTCAATTACATAAATAATCTTCAATATAGGATCGGAAATTACTCTCTCCTACAAATATCCGATGTGCAAGGTAATGCCAAAAATTAACATCTGGGAAATTGTCCATAATCGGCATTATAAATTAAAAAAAAAAGTATAAATTAAACTACCTTCCTTTTCGTACCATGTCTCTGAAAATCAATATCAGCGTTCACTGATAGAAATCTTTTCGATTATAGAAATTAATTGTTAAGGCATTCATTAAAGTAGGTACTACTCGTACATAATTGAAAGTAATAAAATTCCTGAAGCAATTTTTTAAATGTTTTAAATGTAATTCTCATTAAGATTTGAAGAACTCGGTTAGAAGTTGTTTTTGGACATATCCCTTGTACTATATATTTATTTCTTGTTGATTTAATTCATAACATTAACAAAGGATATAGAAATCAAAGAAGTTGCGGTAGACTTCTTGGCGACGTAATGCGGAGGAACAGGCCATAAGTTGGTGGCTTCGAAGTACGATACATGTATCTGTAGTAATCATGTTAAATTTTATTTTTTCATAATACTTTTGGTTTCTGCCATATTGCTTACGAAACTTGAAATTTTCGATGCAATAAACAAACTAAATTTTGTTTTTTTTGCTATTAATTTTCATTCATATTTTCCTAATTTTCCCAAATTTTTCACTTTTCATATTTTGATTGGAGTGGTTTCCAATAAAATAATGAAATATTATTAATCAAAAATGGTCAAGTTTTGGATGAGTTGTTTAAGTTTTCTAAATTCAAACTTCAAAAAAGTGAAAAACAGGATCACGTACTTCACTATTATTATTCTGTTGAACAAATTTTTAAATATTTGTATGTGGAGCTCGTAATCTTAAACTGTTTAATAATCAGAGCTGTTTTTTTTTTTAAATACTAAAACAAACTTAATTTTATTTATAAAAACCCCCAAAAACGAAGGTAATTTCAAATCGGTCCCGCTCATCTAACTTTTAATATTATCGCAAAATATTTTGATTATGTCTTGGAATGCAATGAGTTTGAAAGCAAAATGATGATTTTTTTTACAGAAACATATTTTACACAAAAATCAAAAAATAAGTATGACAATCTATTGTTTTTCGAAAATGTCTCATTTAAGAAATAACAATTAAAGTGGGAGCAGTACATTCAGAATCAAATCGTTCCCAACATTCTTCATTTGATCAATTTTATCTAATAAGTATAGATTACCTCAAAACTCTGATTAGAAATAAGTCACTTTTGTTTTTTGTTTTTTTTTTGTGTTACTTAAGGATACTAGGAACTAAACACAAGTCCGAAAATAAGACAAATAACACAGTGTGACACTCAAAAATAGCTGGGCAGTGATGTTATTTTTCTTGTAGGTCTTATCGAGTAGAACGAGAATCCAATTTTGGAATTTGTCAAACACCCCCAAAATCTCGGCTTAACCTTAAAACCCCGATTTTTCGTGCTTATGCTGATTTAGTCGTGAACCGAGGACTTTAGATTCTCTTTTCGATAAATGCAAATCACGCACGAGATCGGCGAAATCAGAATTTGAAACCAAATGCCTTTCCGTTGATTTTGATTTACAAGGAAGGAATTCTTCCTCTACTAAATATGTTTCACCAGCATCAATGGACTTACATTTTGTAGGCACTTCGGCATTTACATAAGTATTTTGGTTTTGTAACCGTAACAACATTCGCATACTTTACGTTTTTCCGCGATTTAAAATTGTGACCTGAAACGTTTGTTTTGCAAAAATAGCAATCGTCTTGTTTATGATATGCCTGATGATGCCAAGTCATAGGCACAGAAAAGGGCAAAGTAATTGATTGTTGAACTTTAAATTTTTTTAATGTTGTGCAGCAATATTCACAAATAAATTCTGGCTCGTACCAGCGACTCGCACTATTAAACTTTTCGAAAATCTTGCTATATATTTTTACAACACCAATATTATTTTTAAAATCACGCCGATGACTTGTATCCGTAAATAAGCCACAAATGTAGCAAAACTTATTACGCTTGTCGCACATTTTAGTTTTACTTTACCACGATTTTTATCCAATTTAACAGCAAACACAACAAAAGATAAACCACACGTGCACTTCAGTATAACGGAAATTTATAAAGACTTCAAAATTGAGTAAAAACTCAAAAATTAAGTGATAATTCCCTTGGGAACAACAAAAGCAAACATTTGCAAAAATTTCGTTCTTATAAAAAGTAAAATAACTCAGTCACTTTTTGACTCAGCCGATTTTTTAAAAGAAACATTCGTTGAGTTCGATATTAAACGTACTCTTTGAATCTAATCAAAACTCATTTTGTGTTTTTATAAAATAGTGTGTGAAAATATCGCCAAAGTCAAAAAAAGAAGAAAAAGGGTAGCAAAATTTAAGTTTGTTGTGCAAAAACAAATAAATTTCTTCAGCTTTATTAAGACGTCTATATAACTTTCAAAAGGTCTGAGTTTCCTCTTTCTTAAACCGTTCTTAGAATGAAAATCGGTTGTTAATTAGCTAAAATATGGGCTAAGAAGTGCGCAAAAGCACAAAAAATTGGTTTTTTAAGGTTAAGTCGAGATTTTGGGGGCGTTTGACAAATTCCAAAACTGGATTCTCGTTCTACTCGATAAGGCCTACAAGGAAAATAACATCACTTCCCAGGTATTTCGACTTCATTCTTTTTTGTAGCACTGTGTAGTTGTTATGCTTTAGGTTTCTCCTATTTTGGAATAATTAGAAAGATTTTATTTAATATGTTAGATGCATGCTTAGCTTCCATTTGCAAAAGTGCATTTAAAAAAAAAGTACGGTTCTCCAGGGTTAAGCGCATGAGTTCGTACCACACAAAAGAGTAATCATGCGATTTTACTAAAGTAAACAAAATGCTCATCTACTTAATAGCCATAATCATTTATAACATTTATCATAAACTTGTATGTCAAAATATTTTACGCAAACCAAAAATTTATGAGCTATGAACGTTCAACTAAATGTATTTCCGTTAAAGCACACATTTACTCACACGAGAAAAAAAAAATGCCTCAAACAATACTAAACATTAATGCCCATATATTTTATTTACAGGTGTTTTGAGTGCCAACCGCGGAATTCGGCATGAAACGTCTCCCATTAACACGCATCCTACTACAAATAGTAAGTAACTGACCCATTCTCTCTCACAAGGAGCGAACTATTTTGGCAACGATACATAGAGCTTCTGAGCTTTTCTTTCGGCATAGGCTGGAGCAAACCGAGTGCTCGGTTAGCTACACAAACGTAGTGCGACGGCGTTGTTGATGTTTGTATTTGTGTAATAGTTGTACTCGCTAGCGAACAGTTGAAAAAGGAACAAATTTCTCCAGGCGGCCTAAAATAGTAAATACAGCAGTTGGCCAAATTAGTTCAGTTTGAATCCGCTTAGCATGCGCATTTCATGCGAGTTGTGTGGCTTCTTGCGCTCAAAAGGGGCCGAGTAAATATTGTGTGGGCGCGTGTGTGTGTGTGTGTGTTGTTATTTCATTTAACCGGGTTCATTGCTGTTGGCTGTGGAAAAGTCCCGCGTTACTCCTTGTTATCATACCGCAAAAAAGTCAACAAGATATTCGTTTATTTTGAATTTCGTTAGTCGGTAGCACCTGTGTGCTTCCGCTGTTACTCGTATCGTTGTGAGTATGTGGTTGTGTTCACATATGTATACTGCCCCTGTTGGGAATTGAATTCATTTAAAAGCTATTCAGAAGTACTACTTTTTTATCAACTTCAAGTGGTGGAAATTTCAGATTTTCTGGTAAGCAGCCACCTTTATTAAAACGGCGATGCCCTAGAAGTAAGTCAATTATCTAATTACCAACTACTGGCAAACCTGCCCATTTCCAATTATTTAGAAACATGTACAGTATACTTTATAGTAACTATAAAATTTTATTTTTCAAAAATTCAAAATATTTACACCACTTTTTCGAGCATCAAGTTCCGAAAGTAATGTGAGTGTCGATTTCTTGTTCAATTACACTGCTTTACAGGCAAACAATTTTAAAAAATTCCGTTATAGAGGAGGTTAGTATGTTACTTCTGAGCTCAAACGCACATTTTTTTGTTTTAATTGTTTAAATGGGTAGGGTTTTGCGATGACGTAATTTTGTGTTTTTTGTTTTTTTTTTTGGTATCACTTCATTAACAAATTGTTATTGCTTAAATATTAAGTGTCAAACTGGTCAAAATTAAACCTTTTTCATAATTTTGAGTTTAAAGATTTTTTTCAAAATCATTGCGATTTTCTAAATTTCTTAACTTCATGTAAAAAATAATAATAACTAAAACAAAACAAGTAAAAAATGGCAAAAATCCAAAAAAAAAAAGTTTCAAATCAGATTTAAAAAGCAGTTTCATTTCGCCCAGCTATAACTCTGCAGCCGATGTTGCAAATTTCAATGAGATATTTGTTTTTATGATTTTTATCAAAAATAAATTGGAACATATTTTTTATTTCGCTCAAAAAAAATTTAAAATTATAATTTTTTAAATTTTGGATGAAATGTTTTTTTTTCAATAACAGTGCCGTTTTACAGTTCCAATAATCCGAGAACGGTACACCGTAGAAAAAAATTAAATTATAGAAATTGATTGTTCATCTCAGTTAATTTTCTAAAGTCTTCCGAAAAAACATATTAAAGTATTTATTATGCCGGAATCAGATGTAAATTTTCAAAACTTTTAAAAATCATAATTCTGCCAAACAAATTTTTTGAGCGATATAAAAAAAGACGAGTCAATTTATTTTTGATAAAAAGCATATACAATAACATCTCATTGAAATTTGCAATATCGACTACAAATCTGATATGGAATCACCCATATACATATATCTGCAAAATAATAACTAATTACATTTTTATAATGATATACATATAATTTTTTGAAAAAAGTTTTTTTTACCACAGAAAAATTATAATAATACCACATACCATAGCAACATCCATATATATATACTTGGTGTAAGATTAGATCAACATAATTAATTTAACAGCAATCATTCCAAAGCAGTTGACTTTCAATTACTTTTTAAATTGGGTAAATTTTTTAGACAGACTGCTTTTTTCCGGCCGGGATTGTACTCGTATATGTAAACACATACATATATAGTTTACTCATTGACAATGTGAAGTGTCATTGTTGTTGTTAGTGGGACATATCTCTGTATTCAGGGTTGCCCTTAAGAATTTGTTTACGTACATTTCGTACCAAGCAAAGCTGTTTACCAAAAACCCTTGTTATAATTTTGTATATGAGGCTCACATATGTGGATGTGATCCTGCGAATGTGTGTGTGTGTGCCTAAACACCCTTTGGCAGTTTTCCATTTAATTTCTGATTACAGTTGTAAAACATATACACATGCAAGTAATTATGTTTGTTTTGTTGTTCAGTTACGTTTCAGATTTTCGTGCGGCTATCAAATAGACCTACTGTTTCCGACCACAGTGGATTTTGAATATTCCTCATTTGTATTTAAACTTAACATGTGGGACTGCTTTGCTACTAGAACGGCAAAAGGCGTTTAACTACCCTACAGTGGAAAGCCCAGCTAGTTAGCTAAATGAATTAGTTTGTAAACTGGTATTTATTGGATGTAGCTTACCAGGGGAGTGCCAAGTTGGTATGGTCGATCTTCTGGGTATGCAGTTACAGTTGCTCGAGCAACGCGTGTGCAAGATGCGGTAACCAACCCATGTGGAGTCTTGGGTCACGTCAAAACGAAAGGGAGCTTTAGTAGGCCACTGCGACCTAGTCGGTTTAAGGGCGCACAAAAGTCATCAGCGTCTGTTGTCCAGTAGGTGCGGCTGCAAGTGGGTGTCTGTCTTAAAGCAAACAGCTTGCTATATAAATGTGTCTAGAAAACACAAAAAAAAACACCAGTACGTAAGCCTAGAGATATCCCTTTTTTGATGACGACCACATGCAATGTATTAAGTACTATGATTTGAGGGCATGCATCCGGAATGTCCGAACCTTTAATTGGACCTTGCGACGTCTACTACAGCTGTCATGTATGTATATGAGCGCAAGTTCGGTGTTGAGTTCGTGATAGGAGAGATGCTTCGTCTCCAAGTACTGTCGTTCACTCGGATCGACGAGCGTCCCGCAACGATTCGCAGCAAACTGAGATTCTGCAATACCTCGCTGATTTGTGCCCACACCCGACAGAAGGGAAGGACGATGTGATCAAGCATCACCTCTATGAGCTCATAAAAAGCTTCAACGAGCGGTGTCCCCGTCACGATATCAAATCGTGCTTGGCGACTTCAATGCCAGGGTGGGTAAGGAAGGGATCGCTGGCCACACTGTCGGGGCTCGAAACATGGTGGTCTGTTACACCAGATTTAAGTACAAAAAAATATAAAAAGCCACGTGGCTTTATCCCGATCGGAAAACGGGAAACCAAGTCTATTATATTGCGATAGTATGTTTCCATTGTATATCGACTAGGATCATTGTCGCAGCCAAGTTGCGCCTCTGCGTACCGCCGCTGAGGAAGTCATTTTCTTTCAGTGACTCCTAAAAAACAACTGGTACAATGAGAAATGCCGCGCCGCTGCGGAAACTAAAGATGCTGCCTATAGAGCCACGCTGCGAACGTTCGCAACGCGATCTGAACGCTACCGGGAGTTGGGAAAGGAAGAGAGAGGTATTGACCTCTGAAAGAAATGGGGCGTAATACGCGAGTGCGAAAAGTTTGGGATGCTAGCCGACAGGAAAGCGTCCGAAATTTTTACCAAAAGATGCAGCGGCTTAGGGAAGGTTTTAAGACCGGGGAAAATTCCTGTAAGAACAAGAACAGCGACCTGGTGACTGATTTTCAAAGCGCACTTAAATTGTGGAGGACACACTTATTATGCCAAATGGTAGCACCGAATGAGCCGCTGGAGAAGATAAAGATCTCGAATCCCGAATCGCTTATGACTGCATTAACATACCGTCACCCGACCTCGACGAAGTTCGGGTAGCAATAACGCGGCTACAGAGCAACGAAGCCGCTGGAGCTGAAAGGGAAATGAGCAGTAAAGCCCGCTCTCGACGAAGGAAACCCAAAGTTAAGTTCCTTATCATGCTCCTGTTATTGTACTGCGGTAAAGCATGGACCCTGCCAACATCAGAGAAAGATTATCTTGAAGATTTGTGGAACTTTACGTCTTTGCGACGGTGAATACCGCTGCATAAATAGCGCATTAAAATTCAGTACAATCAAAGCTTGGTTATCCAAATGATTGAATAAATAAAAAAACGTTTAAATTCAATATTTTTAATGAGTGAAATAGAGTTATCGTGGTTACAACTAACAGGGTAGTGTTTTATAGAAAAGTGTATGTCCATTTCTCTCATTTTTGCTAAGGCTTTCTTTAGTTGTATTTTTTGGAGATTATTCTGTTTAGTTATCTTATCATTGAGTAGCAGGCTTGTGGATGACAGCAAATTACACATAGTAAGTATGTATGTATATTTATTGGATATATGTATGCGCATGTGTAGATTAGTACGATTATATAGCCACTTATGTATCAATACATTTTTATGTATATCACTAGATATATGTACATATAGTACTTCTGTTTACTCCCTGTCGGAAATATAATAACTTTAAAAACAATTTAAGATATTAATTGTTTTAGCAGCTACAAGTGGTTAAAATTCTTGATTTCTTCTTGTAAGCAACTAACTTCATTAACACGGCGATGCCCTAGGAGCAAATGGTTTTATTTTCCAGCTGCAATAAAATGATTTTATTTCCAACTATTTGAAACTTCTTTTTTTTTTTAACTGATTAAAAATTACATACCTGTCCGTTTACAATTATTTAAAAATGTGTTCAGTCTACTTTATAGTAACCATAAAATGTTAATTTTTTCGTTCAATCAAAAATACATTTTAATTTCAATTCAGTATACAAATTAAAAATATTTACACCACTTTTTCGAGCATCAAGTTCCGAAAGTAATGTAAGTGTCGATTTGTGGTTCTATTACACTGCTTTACATGCAACCAATTTAAAAAAGTTCATTTATAGGGGAGCTTAGTTCTGAGCTCAAATTTACATTTTTTTTAACTTTTGTATGGGCAGGGTTTCGAGATAACGGTGACTTTATGATTTTTTTTTTGTTTCGTTAAAAGTTTCCCATTGCTTAATTGTTAAATGTGAACATTGCGTATCTTCTTCGAAATGCAATCAATGTGCGCTTTATTAACATAAAACATGCAGGGATTGGTTAAAGACATGAAGAGTTAGAGGTGGTAAAAAATTTTTTTTTTTTAATTTTGGTTTTAAAGTTTTTTTAAAGAATTCTTCCCTTTATGTAAAAAAAAAAAAAACTCAAATGAAAAACTTGAAAAAGATACAATTAAAAAATTTAAAAAATCGTAAAAATTGTTAAAATAATACCTTGAAAACCAAAATTAAAAAAAAAAAAGATCGAAATTCGCTTTAACGATATTAAACTTGTAGGGATGGGTTAAATAAAATAAAAATAAAAATAAAATAAACATTTTTTTTTAATTCTGGTTTGAAAGTTTTTTTTTCAAAATTTTTGTAATTTTTTAAACTGTTTAATTGTATGTTAAAAAAATAACTAAGAAAAAAGATAAAAATTCTGAAACAAAAATTCGAAATCAAAATTCATAAAACATTTTCATTTCGACCAGCTAGAACTCTGAATATTTGAAAACAAAATATATGTATATAGCTACTCTATATCTACAAAATAATAACAAATAAAATTTATTACATTTTTGTAAAGATATACATATATATTATTGAAAATTTTTTTTTTTTACCACAGAAAAATTATTATAACACACATAGCTACAACCATAAACATATATACATACTTGGTGCAAGATTAGATCAACATAATTAATTAACAGCAATCATTACAAAGCAGTTGACTTTCAATTACTTTTTGAATTGGCTAAATTTTTATAGACAGTCTGCTTTTTTCCAAAAGGGTTTACTTCCACGTATGTATGTATTTATGTATGTGTGTGTGTACGTGCTTCCTCTCGATTGGCTTCCACTGGGATTAGCCTGCCCCGCTGGTAACTACTGGTTGTTGTGTCTTCGCTGTGTAGCCAACCTTCCGCCTTTGCCAGACAGCATTTGGAAAATGAAGAGGCAAACTAAACTAAACAAAACCGCAGCAAAAATAGAATCTCAAAAGGAAATAAACATATTATATCATTCTGCATTAAATTGAGATGCTCAAGTGCGATTTAATGCGGTGGACTCGTATGTGCTACGTACAAATACCTACACATCTATATATATATATATATATGTATACATATGTATACATGAGTGTATATGTATCTAAGTATGTATATAGGCATGTCATTTACGTCTGTCTGTTTACTGCAGCAACTTATAAACAAATAGAGTAAACGTGCAATAAATTTATATCAATAAGTACTTTTGTATGTATGTATGTATATGTATATGTATCTGTATGTACTATTATTTAGTATGTATGTATGTATACGTGCATTTCTATTTATAGCTTGGAATTCCATTAATTTTAATATGAATGATAGAAGAATTTAATAAGCACCGAATTTCAGTGAAGTGTGAAGTACTCTTCGCTGCCTTTTTGTGGGTTTTGCCTTTAACAATTTTTCATTTAATGAATTAACTTGCTTATAGTTGCTAATAGCAATATAATTTTAAAGCGGATATTGTCGAATGTACACTTTTGTTTAAACGGGTTAAGTGTTGGCATACAGCATTGATGGTAAAAACGTATATTGGAGGTATATTGGATGTCTTATTTGATCCATACATTTTGCTAAAGTATTTCCGATCCTTCCTCCCGTTACAGAATATGAAAATAGGATGCTAATCACCAGTTTTTCGGTGGTATTTTAACTCTGTTTGCCGTTTAAACTACGTTTAAGCTCTGTGTGCAGTTTTTCAGTCAGCCTTAAGCCTAGCTTAAACTGAGTTTAAATGGTAAATCTGGGAGGCTTAAATTGAGGCTTTTGTAGCAAAAAAATTCAAAAAGAGTCGTCTTTGTAGAAAAATTGTTACCTCTCTCTCGGAAAAAAAATTTTGAGTTTTCGGCGGCGTTCTATTTGTAAAGTATATAGAATTTACAAAGAAACAATAGTTGTCGTATCTGGATAAGGAAACCCAAAAACCATACAGCGTTTCTCTACAAAATAGACAAATTTAAGGCGGCCTTGAACTCCCACTGAAAACCAACTATGTAGTGTAAACTGAGTTTAAACTAGCACTGTAAAACTGACCTTAAGAACTAAACAAAATGGAAAACAGATTTCACTATTGCAAGAACTGAAGTAGCAATTTCCTTATGTAAAAAAAAAAACACTCAGCCTGCACAAGAAATAGTGAAGGATTGCTAAACTTATGTAGAATGAGTCGCTAAAGCGAATCGTTTACTCAGTTTTTGAATACAAAGAATTCCAATGCCACCCACATGACCTGAGGTGACTATTTTGTAATTTTATCAAAAATTTTCAAATTTATTCGAGTATTGTCCAGATAGTAGTATTTTTTCAAAATTAAAATACTTGAATTGAAGGTAATTTAATTTTGCTTTAAAAAGGTGGGCTTCAAATCGAATTATACTTAGATTTAAATAAAACCCGCCTGAGTACTGTAATAATTGGGAAAACTATTGGTGTTTGAGCTGCTGGGAGAAGGCTGATGGAAATAAGTTTGATACTTCAAAGCCCGAAAAACGCCGTGGATTTCAGATTTCAGAGAAAAATTTTATTTAAAATATTAACAGCCATCACATAACTTAAGTGGTATTCTCCATGACAAAAATTGAGTAACTCTATTTTTCAGAAAAATTTAGCCAGAAAAAACTTTTCAGGAACAAGCGAATCGGAATGAAGAATTCTGAAAAATCTCTTCGGAAACAAACTAATCAGAATGAATACTTCAGAAACTTTTATTTATTTGGAAGATATGTACATATAAAAAATAAATAATAACAAGTTATGTATAAGTAAATATAGACAGTTTATAATTTTAGATTAGTGCAATGGGAAGAATGTAATTATTTAAATGGCTTTCGCGTTTATTTTTTGTTTTATTTATAAAATTAAATACGTTAGGACGTGTTCCAACTGCAGTTCGATGAAATTTTATTAAAATTTGAGTTTTTTTATACTGCGTTTGCAGCCCTAATATTGGATATCCATCCCAATGTTTTTGGAAAATTAAAAAAAAAAACAATATTTACTTTGCGTAAATGCTTCAGAAAAATTGACGAAGGAATCATACGGCAGAAAAAACATTTAGTTTTGTGACTTTATCAATTTTGCCTCATGGATTTAGACTTATGAATTTTGACCTGCCTAATTATTGCCTGAAAAAATGCGCTTGTGAATTTTTGTTTTTAAATTTCTTGCGTGGAACCATCCTATTCCAATTTCAAAGAAGTAAGAATGAAAGTAATACCGTCCAGCTTGTGTTCGACCCACTGTTAAAAATGGCGGAGGTAGCATAACTATCTGTGTTTTTATGGCTGCTTATTCGGTCGACCGAATATTTATTTCCGAAGGCCGCAAGGAGAGTCAAATGTAATTGTATTGGAAACTATGCTTTTTAATTTAAATAGGGTCTGATTCCAAGAAAGCAATTCGGCTCATCACAAACTAGCGACTAGAATGCGTTGGTTTAGAGAAAATTACATTTTTTTATCAGATTGATCTGTGGAGTCTCCATATGTAGGCCACACCGTAGACGTGGAGTGCCAAAAATGCAGCCGAATTTGAAAAATGTATGCGCAGCATGCCAGAGACGATTGTTGCTCTTATCAAATCAAAGACTATTTGTACCAAATATTAGCGTGTTTATTGCTAAACCCTTATATCTGTTTTAATTTACGAATCAAAAACCGTAACTTTTAAAAGGAAAAATTCAGTGAATCTAATGGGGTCTAATACGGTCAAAGAAAAAATACGTGTCTGATCATTTTAACCAAGAAGCAATATATTCGGTTGTCTTGAAATGGAAAGGCTCAATTAATATTTTTCCGCAGCTATGCATATTAAGTACTCGCAACATGTTGCTGCAACATTTAACCTGTGCAATATTGCTCGGTCAGCGCTACAAGTGGCATTGCAGCAACAAAAATTACCAAAAAATAAAAAATAATACCGCCAAATACGAGTATATATCCCGTCACACTAACTACACATACAAAGTTATTTTGTACAACATTGCACCCAGCTAACCCAGTAACCCAAACGAGCTGTCGCCTGTCAGTCGACAAAATAGTTGCCTTGAGCGGCACTCCGGCCACACAACAACCACCCATAGCCATTTTTGTAAACACCACCAATCACTTAAATATCGACCAGCCCGAGCACATGTCTATGGCTAGAACAACAAGTATTTGAATGCCAGCACCCAACTGACTGCCTCTAAAGCTTACTGTTGATTTTGTTTGAGCTAACAGCGAATAGTCAGATGAGTGCGAGAGTGGGAGTGTGTATGTGTGGTTGTGTTTGTTGTTGGCTGGTGCCTGGCACTTCCACATACATACATAGTTATAGCCATGTCTTTGTATAAGCCAAAATTGTGCGAGCTGTTTCATTCCGGCCTGTTCCAGTTCGAAAGCTTTTTACGAAAAGAAATTTTGCCCAGCACGACACAGTTTTCCCAACACCATTTTCAGTCTCGCGGCAAAACTTGAAACGAACGGTTAGAAAATACGGGAAAACGCGGAAAAATAGTGAAGAATTTTATTCATATATGTATCTACATACACACACACAAGTACATAATTAATGTGTAGAAATGTGGCTCCTACTAACTCACCCTTAATGCTGTGAATGTGCGGTGGCAGGGGAAGTTGCCCACAAATACACCAATACACACACACACACACACACACATAATTGCATAGTAAAATAAATGAAATATTTATTGTGTTTGTGGAAAAAGGTGAAGTGCGGAACCTTACAAAAATTGTGCTGCGAATGTGTGGGTGTTAAAATATCTAAATATGTGAATATTCCTTTTACTGTGCTCATATGCGTTTGTTGGCTTTGTTTATAATTTTCGCCTGCTTGCATGTTGCCCCACGTTTGTTTGTTTGTATGCGTGTATGTAGGGTATGCCGATGTGTTAAAGAAAGTAAACATATAAGCTTCAATAATAATTCGGAGTGCGAGTCGGCAGGCGAGTGGCAGCTACCCACCCGGCGGCAAACGGAGAAACCAGAAAGTGCTGCGCTCGCTACTTTGCATTACGCTAAAAAAACACATAACACTTAAAAAAAAGAAAATTTAATAAAGCAAAGGTGGCGTTAAATTCACTTTCGCGCTTAGTGGAATTTTATGCGTCGGCTAAAATTTGACAATAACGGAAATTCGTTTTGTGATTTTAGAATATAAAAAGAAATACAAATAAAGTTGAAAACGCGTGCTGGAAAAATTTGTATTATTTTTTTTTTTTTTGTAAGTGAATATTCCAATGTAACTTATTCAAATGGAGAATTATTTTTCTTTAATTGCTTAAACTGTTATTTTCCTGCCCAAAAAGTTATTGAAATTCAGAAGCGGCTATAAGTTTAATTTCTCTAAAAAAAAACAACAAAGTGCATTTCAAATTGAAATACTCAGTATATGTATATACGGGTGATTGCATATCAGATTTGCAGTCGATGTTACAAATTTCGATGAGATATTGATGCATCTTTTTTTTATTTCGCTCAAAATTTTTTTTAGCGGAATTATGATTTTAATTTTTGATGAACTTTTACAGCTCCAATAACTCGAGAAACAAATATCGTAGAAAAAATTACTTATAGTAAAAGTTTGGTAATTATATTACAAAAATTTGTTTAAACAATTTTTTACCACAAAAAATATTAATAGAGAATAAGAGAATTCGCTTAGTTGAAAAAAGGAAAATCAAAATGTCCAAATTGAGAAAAATCAATTTGTTATTAATACTTATGAAGTATTAATATTTTTTGTGGTAAAAAATTGCTTTAACAATGTTTTATAATTATGCATTGCAAAGTAGAATAAAAACCCTGACCTTTACTATAAGTAATTTTTTTCTACGATGTACGGTTCTCGAGTACTTTTAGCTGTAAATACCACTGTCATTGAAAAAGAGGCAGTAATACATCAAAAATTTAATAAAACATTTTAAAAAATTTTTTTTGACATAAAGAATAAAAAAAATATCTCAAATATCATAAATTTGCAGCATTGACTGCAAATCTGATCTGGTGTCACCCATATGTATCTTGTAGAATTCCACCAGAGAGCTTTTTTTTTAAACTTCTTAATCAGCTGAAGGTCGCAGGTGAGGGGTCATAAATTTCCAGAAAATTATTCCCCGAAAAACGGAGCCAAAATCTCTATGCAACAATCTATAGAAAATAAATCAGTGAAAATATATTTAAAACTCTGCAAGTTGTATTTATACAAAAGCAAGAAAAAATTATTGCGGGTTAATTTAAGAATTTTCCTTAACGCATAATTTCGGTATAAGAAACTAATATATTTACAGTTGAAGTTTGTCTGCAGTTCACACAATCAAAAAGTAGTAAACTATAGAAGCAAACGCTGTTAGCTCTAACAAAAAATCATAGTTCGATTC
Organism: Anomoia purmunda; assembly: GCA_951828415.1. NCBI lineage: Eukaryota > Metazoa > Arthropoda > Insecta > Diptera > Tephritidae > Anomoia > Anomoia purmunda. The sequence goes on from OX639997.1 coordinate 52,206,724, forward strand.
CGTTACTTAAAATTTCTTATACTTCCCCAATAATTTATTTCCACTTTACTTTTCATTGTCTCACTTTTGCTATCAAAGCAATCTTCTAATAAATCGAAGACAATGCTCCTGCTACTCACCAGATATCCTCGGTCGCAGTGTTGATCTGATTGCTTTCAGCCTGAAAGTATGTGTATGCGTAAAAAGCGATGACAGTTTTGATACCTTTGTAATGCGTGGATAAAAAATTGTTGTATCCCGTCGTGCGAAGGTTTTATATACATACTAGCAAAATTATAGCGGTGAAGCTAACGTTGAATCCTTGTTTCTGTTGAGTTGCTGGATGAGTAAAGTCAATACCAAACAATCTATGGCCTGATACTACGCGGAAACTTGAGCGGAAATAAAGCATAACAAAGGACTTCTGCTGATGGTCTTGCACGTTTTCAAATAATATCATTAACTATTTACAAGGTTGATCAAAAAGTAAAATAAACGGGCAAAACTTTTACTGAAATATGTTTAAGAGTTTCTGTAAAAATCAACTGAATCTTTTTTTTTTTTTGCATCGGAAAGTTTCCAAAACATATTTTAATTAAATACATGTCTGTAACATTTAAATTATTGTATTTATCACAAAGTGCCAGAGGTTTAATTTTTTTTATCTTTTACCTCATATACAAAAGGAACAACTTTATAATAGCCTCTTCGTTGAACTTTTCTTGATTTGTAAACGCATTACTTAAGTAATAATCGAAAATTAGTTTTGAGCATTATTGAGCGAAAATCTATCTTATACCCACTTTGATAGCTTTAGCTAAAATCCACTTTCATCAATCACAGAAAATTTGGAATATTGAATTAAATTATCCCGGAAATTGTGATCCTTCTAATGCAATTGATTTACTCCTTTCTGTATTCTATCTCTCGTTGTCAGCAATTTGTGATGAATTGTGAGGCTCATAACGGTGACCTTCAATCAAACGCTCTTCCATTCCCCTCTCTACTATCGTCCGTTAATTTTTTTTTTTAATTAGCTAAAAGAGGACGTAATAAATGTATATACTTTTAGAAAAATCGGAAATTTAAAAATATGTACCTGCGCGTAAATCAGTTGATAAAAACAAACTCAAATTTAGCTAAACATCTTCTCATAGATGAACTGTGGCACGATATTTTATTATTCAAAAAACATCAATAATGAGTACTAATCAAAATTAAAAAAATATATTTTCGGGTATGTTAAGAAAATCGTTTGATTTACTTTCGATTATTTCTCATGATAAGACTAAACACTTTACCTACAGTCTGCAAAAAGTATCAAATAATAAAAAAAATCAAAACAAATTTTTATCCAGAATCTTCGCATCGATTTCAAATTGTACGATTATCAGCACATGCCCGATTGAAATGTTTTTCACTCTACTTATTTCACCTCACCCTCATTCATTTTCGTTCATGGGTCGGAAACCGCCAACAACTTTCAAAAAACTGAAGCGAAAATAAATTTCTGCGAGACCGGAACGAGCCAGATTATATTGGACCAAGGATTGTCAATCCAGCAACTTTACCCAAAAATTGTGTGTGAATGAAAAAAGGGAGTATATTGAGTAAAGAGTTCAGATTACAAAAAATTATATATAAAAAAAATACAACTAAGTAATTCATTAATTGAATAAAGATTTGAAAGACTTATGAATAAATTAAAATTACACACTAAGTAATTAATTCATTGAGCAAAGACTAAGCATGAATTTCCGAGTAAGAGAAGTCAAGAAGAGAAGAATTTGAGAGTAAATTGAATTCCTTTAGAGCTCTGTATAAAGAAGCAGTAGATGTGTAGTTAGTTCTTACCATCTCCACAGTGAAAAATGCTCAATCTTTGTAGCACTTCGGAATCAATGAGCCCAAGCAAATATAGAAAGCATATAACGACTCGTACTCAGTTGTTGATAAAGGTAAGGGAAAGAAGAGGCCACCTACACTTTAGTGACTTAACTTATAGATTGATAAGTAGACATTTACTTCCAAAGGAGGGAATGGAATGAGCAAAATGCAAAGAACAAATAGCATATCTAACTTTTTTTTTTTAATTCTTTTAACTTTATGTTCCAGGACTACGCTTTAACAATGTTTTTAAAAATTAGAACTATCACATGGTTCAGGAAGACACGATGGTAGACATAATGTATATCGATAAATAAGTACCTAGTCTAAAAATTAATTTGGTCGATATTCAAATCTCTGATATTTGTGATTAAGGTCAGCTTTTACTATTGTATGTCCCATATTGCGTTAGTTTCGTATCTAGCTGACATTTTTTTTTGTGCTAGATCAGTTATGTCGTCCGCAGTTTTTTTTTACTAAGCGCGAGTTTATTTTTCAAGCTTCATCACATAAGTTTAAAACTTATTTAAGAAAATGAATTTACTTCTGCGTTCTACAAAATAAAATACTTCCTTTCAAGCTACGAACTACTCACTAACTATTGGCTTTATTTCATAATCAATTCTTTCATATTATTCATTAAATCTATCTATATTATTCTATTTTCTATCCTCTGTAGCAGAGTAGCGACTGTTTAAATCGGCTACAATTTTACTAGGCGGTTATAGCCCGAATTAAGAAGAAGACGAAGAAGAATCCTTTCTAATGCGCACAAGTTTTTTTTTCGTGGGAATCAACTAATGAAAATGCTTTCCGTGAATTTTGTCTGCAATATTTGAGCAGTTGTAGCAATGTGTGGGAAAACTAATTTGAGCAGGCTCAGTGTTGATTCTTATTGTGAGAAGATAAAAGGTGTGTTTTTAAATGTCAATAAATTTATTAAGAAATATTGCTTTGTCTCCATGTGTAATTTATCTAGAAAAGTGTGGTACATGAGAATTCAATATTAACTTTTGTTAACTTTTAGGTAGCATTTTAGTACCATAAATTTTCTCACAATAGCCATGCGCTAAAAAGCCACACTTAGCGAAATCCCACCTTTAAAGGGCTATTGAAAACGCTTCTCTTTCGAAATACTCTAATGCACACTATTTACATACAACGGGGTTTTCAATAGGGACGCTACAAAAGTAGACCGATAGTGACAGCAAACGTCGCCATATTTTTTTCCGCTCTTTTGACATTTATCTTCAGTAAGGTTTGCCATTTCATTATGGAAAGACATATGTACGATCCAACAACGAGTCGAAATTAATAAAATTTACTACCGAAATTCGGAGTCAATGGCCTCAACTTTAAGAGCGCTACATCCAATTTATGGTCGTCGCCATTTCTGGCCGAATGGCTTCGTTAATAAGCAAAATATCCGTTATTGGACAGGCAGCTAGCTATCCACACGTACTCCATGTGTCAACATTGCATCCCGAGAAAATTACGGTTTGGCGCGTTTTATGGGCCGGCGGCGTCATTGGGCCGTACTTCTTCTGTGATGATCAAGACCGGCTCGTTACTGTGAATGGAAATCACTACCGCTCAATAATAACCGAATATTTTTGGCCCGAATTGCGAATATCACAATCGATTTATTGAAAACCAAGTTTGGTGAACGTGTTATCTTACGAAATGGCCCAGTCAGTTGGCCGCCTCGGTCGTGCGATTTGACGCCGTTAGACTATTTCCTGGGGGGCTACGTCAAGTCTATGGTCTATGCCAACAAGCCAGCGATGATTGATGAACTTCGTACGAATATCGAACGTGAAATTGCAGCGCAGTATCGGCCGATTTGTGGTTGAAAACCGTCGAAAATTGGGTTCAGCGTTTGGACTTCTGCAAGCGTGCCCGTGGTGCCCATGCAAAAGAAATCGAATTCCATACATAATGGCATCGAATGTACTTTCACAGGAATAAAGAATTTAATTCATATCCCAAACCGTTTTTGTTTTATTTAAAAAAACTTTTGTAGCGTTCCTATTGTATAACCCTGTATTTTGAGTTGCTTTTCAAGTTGAATTTTTAATGTATTCGCTAAGCATATACATATTTAGCATTTTAGACTCCGGTTTTACATATCCTTTCATGCTACCCCATCTATTTAACTAAATTACTTTGACTAACATTCTATGCTTGTACAGAATTGCAAAATACCACAAGGAAGTCGCATTATATTTTTCACAATAAAGTTTTATCGTAAAAGTTATGTATAATTCATATATACAAACAAATATACTTGCATAACTTGCGTGATTCCACATATGTACTCGTATTGTATTTAATGTGATATTGTGTGGCACAAAGCTATAGATTTTAACAGCAAAAGTTGCGTTTCAAGCTGTGTGATATTTATATATGTACATTAAGCCGTATCACGCCATATGAAGGAAAAATCAGCTTAGCGTGTGCCAGTTTTATTTGAGCACTTAATTCGAGAGAAAATTTTGTGTGTACACATTTTTCTAAGGCATCCTGAAAAAAACAGCTAAATTGTTTTTTTGTTTGGATAATTTCTTTATTTTCTCTTGGATTTTTATGAATGATATATATATGTATATATGATATAGTATATATATATAGTTGTAGAGGTGTTAATATAATGAACTTTTTTCAGTGAAACGCTTTAATGTACAAACTCGTAAAATAACACATTTGGCAAGTGCCTAGAATTTCGAAAAATATCTATGTTAACTGTTGGTGCGATACACAACGCTCACTAAAGGCGACCTAAATTTTTAGAACTTCAATTGGAAATGAATTCAGTTTGGATCCATTAAAACTACAAAGTTATGGAGATGCCCGTCTACCTAGATAGATATATAGTTTTTGCTCTTAGCTGTTGCTGCTGAAGCAGAGAATTTTCAATAAAAAAACAAGAACCTTATTTATGGTTAGCTATAATTTTCACAAAATAATGCTGGGTTTTAAAAATTTAAACAATAAAAAAGTTTTTTTCCCTGCCAAAAAAAAAACAAGTCATTTTCATGAAAAAGCTTAAAAAAATACTTTTAAACTAATTTAATGCAAATGCAGTGTGAGTCAGTTTCGCTTTTATATTCCTATTTGTCATGTTAATTTCCAGTGAATACTTTTTTAAGTTGTTGATTTGCTAAGCGATTGCTCACTAGACAATTTTAAATATTGGTATAACGAGTGCTTGGATTTACTGTTTTCATACCCAAACAAAAAAATGTTGTACTTCCCATGCCATCGCTATGATAAATAGTTCAGTTTGTTGTAGAGCATGAAAAAGAAGTTAATTTCATTAACAAGACTTTTATTTAATTGAAATAAATACCTATTTTTTTTTAGTTTGGAATGACCTTCTGTGCTGTACAAGTGTGTGTAAAATCTGAATTATTTAGTAAAGCACTAAGCTATAGATTTGAAAATAAAGCAGTTTGCGAAAAATGTGGTCAAAATTGAAGTATTGATGAAAAAGCAAATTATAACGGGTTTTATAAAAAGAAACTTTTAAAGCCTTAGTAGTTGGGTAAGGAGATGGAATGGGGGCTGATGTGGATTTACAGTTTTAGTTTAAGGGACACATTAAGTGCTTAAAAAGCAATATATGTATGTAGGTGAAACTCACATTGCTTAATAATAACACTGTCCGACAAAAAAAAGAGAAAATATACTTTCGAAGCGACCTAGTAGAAATTGTTTATCTGATCGAATAGTACACGAAACCACGTTCAAATTATTTCTAACACCCCCAAAATCTTTTTTTAAAGTCAAAAAACCGTTTTTTGTAGTTCTTTCGTCTTAAAAAATTCATAAAAAAAAATGTTTTCAATCAAATTGAAAATACTCAACGTTTTTGGATAGGCGGATGTTTACACTTTCGAAATATATATAGTGCTTTGTTAATTTGAAAAGAGTATGACGTGTTTTTTATGCGGTGAGTCACTAATGGAGAATAAATAGTCAATTACGTAAAGTCATTTCAGAATATGGAGTTATAATGACTGCATTAATGGCCAACGATGTAATGGTTAAGGTTTTACCTTGTAATTCTTCTTACATTCATCAAATTTTCTTCATTTACACCCGGTACCCCTGGAGGTTAGATTTTGGATTATGCTGCATAACTTGAAAACTTGAAGTCCTTTTTGAAAGAAATTAATTGATATCTTTAAGTAGTGATAGCTTGTCGATGATATATAACCAAAAATGATCATTCATCTCAAATTAGTGCCGAAAAAATGATGTCAAAATCGAAAAACAGGCAAATTGGGTGGAAAATTCAACTTCTAGAATAAAAAACACGTCATACTCTTTTCAAATTAACAAAACACTATATCTATTTCGAAAGTGTAAACATCCGCTTATCCAAAAACGTTGAGTATTTTCAATTTGATTGAAAACATTTTTTTTTATGAATTTTTTAAGACGAAAGAACTAAAAAAACGGTTTTTTGTATTTAAAAAAAGATTTTGAGGGTGTTAGAAATAATTTGAACGTGGTTTCGTGTACTATTCGACCAAATAAAATATTCCTACTAGGTCGCTTCAAAAGTATAAAATCACTGTCGGACAGTGTAATTTGATTTATGTGTTTGTAAAAACTGAAGGCTAACAAGCATAAAAGAAGACAAAAATTTCAACAAGTAATTAGGGATTGCAAGTTCTTCTCACCTATTTTAAAGTTAAATTACAAATGGAAGAAATACCATCTAACTTAAATCACTGAGTCAGTAAAGAGGTCTAAAAGCTCAAAGAAAGAATACGCAAAGGGAATCTTTATAACATGAAATTTATTTTCAAATCTTGCATTAAAGTTTTTGGTCGTTTTTGAAGTAAAGCTTCTTAGGCGACGAATCGCAAATGAATTGTTAAACGGTTAAAGTTGATTCGAATGCACAATGACGCAAAGCGATAGAATAAGTATTTTTTCCTATCACACACAGATCTGTTTTTGTAAACTTTGTAGATTATGAATACATTGATCTATCCTTATGTTATAAGCTATGCCCCTATTTTTATTTAGAAAATTTATTATTTTAAATCATTGCATAATCGTTTTTTGAGATTTTTTTCCCCGATCGAATGAGATCGATATTTTGTTCTTTTAATTTTTTCAATCAATTTTGACCGTTATTCTTGGATTTAAAATTTTCCGATCATATATGACCTAAATTTTGTAATATATGTTTCGATTATAAAACATATTACAGACATCGCCGACAAATCTCCTTGCGTTTATCATGATCGAAAAATTTTAAATCCCGGAATAACGATTACTTTTTATCGAAAAAAAAAACAACAAGTAAAAACAGCGCTGTCTTCGGCTATGCCGAAGGCTTCATACCTTTCATGAATGGAAGAATAGTAAAAAACGTGTTATTGTATTACAGTTTCGTATTACCTATAGTTAAAAGCGAAAATTTCCTTCAAATCAATAAAAATAATTCTAGTAAAGGCATTGTTATAAATTATTTAATGCTTTTCCTTATGTAATTAAAAAGAACTATGTTTTAAGAAGGGAATGGTTTTTGAATATTTTTAATATCGTATCGACGCTTGATATTCAACATTTAAAAAATACAAATAATTAAGTATTAATATGTAAGACCTACATATGTCGGTCTTTGAAAACAGTTACCAGATCCGTAAATAGTTCCCAAACGTTCAACGCTATGATTCATGTGATATTGCGCTGAGCTTATTACTTTTCGCAATAAATATTTGTCCTGAATTTATCTTGCCGATTTACACTGTGAACTCCGATCTTGATGAATACTAATATATAGCTAATAATGGTTGATGTTTGTGCAAAATTTCAAGCCTTTAGCTGTTTAAATGGAGGAGTTATGGTGCAAAATGCAATATCTGAACAATCGGTTGTATGGGAGCTATATGTTATATTTCTCCGATCTTCATGATTTTCAATACTGATACGTAGCTAATAATGGCTGATATTTCTGCAAAATTTCAAGTCTTTAGCTGCTTAAATGGAGGAGTTATGGTGCAAAATGCAATATCTGAACAATCGGTTGTATGGGAGCTATATGTTATATTTCTCCGATCTTCATGATTTTCAATACTGATACGTAGCTAATAATGGCTGATATTTCTGCAAAATTTCAAGTCTTTAGCTGCTTAAATGGAGGAGTTATGGCGCAAAATTCCATATCTGAATAATCGGTTGTATTATATGTTATAGTCACCCGATCTGGCCGATTCCGACAAATGTTTAATCATTTGTACAACGACACCTGCTCACCAAATTTCATCAAAATAGCTCTAAAATTGAGGGACTAGTTTGCGTTCAAACAGACGGACAGACGGACAGACGGACAGACGGACAGACAGACGGACATGGCTAAATCGACTCAGCTCATCGTCCTGATCATTTAGGTATACTTTTTGATGGGTCTATCTCTTCTCCTTCTGGCACTTACAAACATCGGACCAAACTTAATATACCATTTCATTCTCATGAAAGGTATAAAAATCACAAAATATCGATCTAATTTGTTAGAAAAAAATAAAAATAACGACGAAAGTTAATAAAAAAAAACAAAAAACCCTCGAACGAATGTGACTGAAAATACAAAAATGTTAATATAACATTTAAATCATGACTTTTTTTTGTAATAAAACTATAACTGTTACGGTCCCTTATATAGAGTACTAAATACTAGCTCATCAATGTTTTATAAGAAAATTGTATTTTGTATGGCCCTTAATCCTTAAAAGTATGCTTTTAAACTGGTAGCGGTACATGCAAACTTTTCGTTAATATAGAGACCGACCCGAATTATTATATATATTTGTTTGCATACAAATAATACCGAAAAAAATTGACAAGTTTTGACAATTTCAGTTTACCTATATAATTTTAAATATTTTTTATAAAAATGTAAACAGTTAATTGCATGATACGAATATCTATAAGGTAAAACCGCTGAGAGTCAGGTAGACTATTTTTGAAGTAACAATATAAAAAATTATCAAACTTACATTCCCACACATATGTGCAACTTCATTTTTCGTCTGAAACAAAAACAAATTTGAATATTTTCAATTGTTTATTTTGTATTTTACTTTTGTTTGTCGTTTGATTCGCTCTCAATAGTAACACTTTAAAATGTTGACAAACTTAAAAAAAAAATCATGGCCGACGAATTGGGGGAACGGTTTTACCTTATAATGTTTATACTATAGTTAATTCTATAAAAAAAAATGCTATGTTTTGTAGCCTATTGAATTTTACTATAATACGAGTAAAGTACAATTTTCCAGTGGCTAAAAGCCAGAGACCGAAAATAACCGGACCGTTTATTAAAGTATCGCAAATTGTGGTAAATGGTAGACAAAGTTTTACGCTTATCAGTTCTGTTAGACTTTTAGTTGATTTGTTTTATCTCTAACGTTTCTAACTGACTTTTAATTTTATTTTTTGGTTTGAATGCAACGGTATCTAGTTAGGTATGGGAATAATGCCAAGTAAGGTGTTTATATACCATAACATAAATTAATAACTGACCTTTTCAACAAAAATATTTTCATAAGCTACTTCGGTTGATATTCACTTTCGTGACTTTTCTATTTCGCACAGTCATTCATTTTAAAATCTCTAACATAAATCATTCTGTCAGTGATATGCCACAAAAAGGCAAAAATAAATGGACAGTAATTGAAAAAAACATTGAATCTAATTGTGAGAAAGCAGGTTATCTATTTAACTCTGAATTTGCTGATAAAATTGATAAATTTGCTTGCACAGCAGAATCTTAGGATGTTAATCAACTCAAAGTCAAAAACATAAATATTCAGCCTAGAAGTTATTCATGGTTAAATTTTTAAGTTTGAGACACTCCATCATAAATAAATAAAAATAATTTATCTTTCAAAAAAAAATTTCTTTGAAATAAACGGAGAAATTTAAAACGAATCGCTTTTTTTCGACTATAATGATGATATCATCGAACAAGTTGGCTCCAACTCTTTTAGCAAAGCTTTGGCAACGCGAATCGATCAATTCCACGAGAATAGATACCAAGCAGGTCAACCATTTCGTTGTTGTACTAGAACTTCCAAAAATTATTTTGATTTTAAAATTCAATAAGTTCATAAAATTCAAAGAAAATTTCAAAAAAGAAATGTACTGGATTTATTTGATGCAAGACAATGTCTGGGTTACGAAATGAAAAACATAACTCTGAGTTACTTATCCCTTTATTTATAAATTTAACTATGGATTTACTGCAAGTCGTATTGATTTTTGGTATTTTTTTTCGCTTATTTCCTTGTCCTGTGATATTTTCTTCTTGAACACAATTGGCTTTTATAATATATCACATCAATTTTATGAAAAAACCTTAATAATTTCAGTCTCAAAATAATAATTATTCATGACCTACAAAATTTTGCTCACTCACACTTATTATGAAACTGGTTTTATAACGTTTGCGAAAATTTTTTGCTGACCTTTTTCAAACTCAACAAATGAAATAGTTCCTTACTGCGTCATTGATTTTAAGCGTTGATTTAATCTAAACTACTTAATAATCCAGTTCAATTTAATCTTAACCCAATTAACGCTTGATTAATTGCCATTATTTTTTCTACTACTTTTCCTCCACTCACCCAAACTCGCTTAACTCACACCCCCACAAATCTGTTCGTAATTAATTATTCCTATTCATTTATGCCTATTTTATGTGCGCACCTTGAAATGCGAAATTCTTAGAGATTTAAAATTGAAGTAATTAAAAATTTAATGATAATTTGCATCATTTGCTTTCCTTTTGTTTCGATTGCGAGTAGAGTGTGAAATTTACAATATGGCAAATTTAAATTAAGAAATGAGAAATTTTTAATTCGGCCGAACGCACTCTGCCACTCTCACACACATCCACATACACACATACACTTAAAGGCATCTGTACATCATGGCCAAGGCGCAAAGCAGCGACTGTTATCTTTATCACGGTTTATTTGCTTTACGAGTAGTCGAGAGTAGAATGCAATTATTTTTATTTTCCCCTTTTTTACGTTTATCTCTTGCCACGCCAACATTTATTTTCATTTGTTTGCGCAGAATGGTAGCGAATTTTTAATTACAAACTTTGTGGCGGCACTGCAGCTGGGAGGGACAGTTTAAATCAAAGAAACAGATTTAATATTTATCTTCATTAAAAAAAATATCTACGCGCCTAGCGATACGAATGAAAATCCGAAAAATCTGAATAACTGAAAATCAAAAATTTAAATACTGCATTCTCAACATACAAATGTGACGTGAAAGTCACTAGAAATTTTTAAATATTAATTAAATTTTTGTATTCAGCTTCTGCGGCTTAAATTATGCATAAAAAATGTAAATTACCCTACGGAAGCTCCATAGCCGGTGTGCAGCATCTTAGTGACTAGACGCCGGACTAAACGAAATACCAAGAAAAAAAGAAACAAAAACCAACTTAAAGTAAAACAAAAGCATCTAAAATAAAAGCATAAATACCAATCTGCGCTTAAATTCTATTGCCTTGATTAAAAGAAAATTCCCCGCAAAAAAATAAAACCAAATCAGAATCTGTGCAAATGCTTTTAAGCCGTAGGGGGAAGGAAACCCCAACAACTCAAGCGACGGCTGTAGCACATTAAATCGACAACAATAAAAGCAACGATTGTAAGAATTTAGCTAAGTTATTAAATTAACGCGGGTTGTGCTAAGGAGATAAACAAAAAAAAAAGAAGACATCCATACAAACATACTCACACACACACACATATGTATGTATGCGTGTATTTACAGCGTTCGAGCAGATTCAAAATTGAATAAAATGCAAAAAATAATGGCCAATAACAACAGCAATACTAACAAAAATATCAAGCATTTTAAGTGAAAAACAAAATATTGTGTTAGACAAAAAACCAGTGCCACAAGAAAAGAAAATAGTATAAAAAAAACAACCCCAAGACATTCACTGTCTACGAAAATTGTCGACAAAAGAAAATTCTATTTAAAACGCATTAAAACGTTTTCGCCTTGCCACGCGATACGACTTTTGCACAGTAGCTTAATTGCACAACCAGGTGGGCGGATACTCCCAACCATTAGCACCGTAAAACAAAACCCGAATGCTTTTGGTTTGTGTAAGTGTTGGTAATCACATGGAAAAATGAAAAGCGTCTCTTTTGTAAATAAGCGTCATCAGTACTGCTAACATCGAAACGACAGGATATATAGAGCAAGCAAGGAGTCATTTCATTGATTACTTTTAGGGGTAAGCGATGCTAATTAAGTCTAGTCTATTTTACTTACTATTTTAAAATAATGTTGTTAAGCTTAAACAAACAAACACAGTTTTTGAACTAGCCACTTATATCATTACTTTTCAAATAGATGGCTTTAATAAGCTGTAACTCGCGATGTATACGTTCAATCCGGTTATACCATATGGTGTTAGAAAGATAAGAATTCGTACTAAAAACAATTTGTAGACAGTTTTGTGATAGCTTGACTCAGTTCTGTTTTGAGCTTGCGTCAAAGATGATCACGAGCAAAAGAAATTACGCCATATTTTACAGTTTTTCTGCGATAGCGGTGAAGACGCAAGCCAAGCGGCTGAAAATGTGAATACTCGTAGTGTTTATGGTTCTGATACTGTAACAGTCAATCATACGCAACTTTGGTTTCGCCGATTACGCTGCGGTAATTTGGAAGGTCAATTATCACAACTATCGATAAAAAAAATGTAAATCGTCTGAAATGTTTCGATTGCCCCAGGAGCTAAACATTGGACAAAACCCCATTTGGAATCATTTAATTTTGTAAGACTAGATACAAAAAGACGGTCGAGAAATTGCATTCCATCAGGAAAACGCTAGACCACACACATCGATAGCGGGTCGTCAGAAGCTCCGAGAGCTTGGTTGGTATGTTATTTTATACATCCGCCTTACAGTCCGGACCTGACACCAAAATATGTCTATGTCGAATGATATTGCTGGTGAGAAATTCGCCTCAAAAGAAGCTTGTGAAAATCGACCGTCCCAGTTTTTTTGCCATTAGGGGGAGGGCTTCTATGATAGTGGCATAGCAACAAATTGTCGAATAAAATAAAGCATGCTTGAACTAAATCGGCTAACTATGCGAAACCTAATAGGTAGCACTGTGCTAATAGAAGCAACAGTGGTATATAACAGGTAAAACCAACTCAGTAGTGAAATCAGTTGTTTTCTAATTTCTTCGCGGACAGTAGGAACCTAAAGTTATCGATGTAATTGATCCTTTGTGATTTTACAATCATTCTCAGGGTTTCACAAGATTTTATTATTAAAACTTGCTATAATACCCCACAACTGTATACCATAACTCCAGATTGGCTTTGAGTACAGGAGTAATTCATTATCAACTTATAGTTGCGAGTTTCGGTTCAAAAGCGAATATAGGTTTCTGAGCTTTACACCGAGAGCCTAGCGATTGGTGAATATGTAAGTTTTCCAAATTATATCCTGTCGAGGTGCATACAAAATATATTTGGTACTCGTATCGTTGGTTTTGGGTTAAATTAATATCATTAAGTCTTACGGGTGGAGAGGTGTATCGATTGAGGACGAAAATCCACTGAACGAATTTAGTTTTTAGCAATTTTTTCTAGCCAGTTAACGATCATGGTAAGACCTCCTTGAAGTTTGAGCGAAGCCAAATATGGGAAGGTATTCTCTGCTAAAATACCAGAATCTTCAGCAAAAGTTTCAATAGTGAATCCTTGTATAATAGGCCGATCGTATGACACTACCTTCTGCTTATCGATCTTATTTTATAAAGTAGGTCAAAATGTTCGAGATATAACCAAGAACGTAAAAGTAGAATATTCTTTCTCAACAAATCTGTGAACTTGTCCGATAGTGCTGTGGCTTCTTCTAAATTTACATTTATGGTTGGATATTACTTATAGGTTTTGGTCTTCTATAATTGGAAGGAATCATTTTAGAAAAAGTACTACTGTGATCTTGGATTTGCTTTTAATTTAAAATTACATATATACAAGAAGTCTGATGGGGAGGTCTGGGGATCTTCGAAATAGCTATAACTTTCACCATTGTTGTTTTTCCTATAATTTTTCATTTTAAAAATGGGAGCTCATAAAAATTATTGATTAATACAAATAAATAAGCCGTCAAATTTATATATGTATCTCTTTCTTATCTACTGCAATTTGGCATTGATTATTAAATCAAATCAGCAAATATATATATTGACTTAGTGCACTATTTCATTACAAGTCCACAGAACATTCATACGTTGCCTTATAAAACCAAATACTAATTTTATTATCCACGAGAAGTACCAATTGAATTCGAATCAACCAACCATATCACTACTGAATACACCCAAAGGATTTCCAAAAGTTAGCTCGATTTTTTTTATGACCTACTAAAGTTTTCATGTGCCGGCCTAAGTTGTTTGCAAACAAAAAAAAAATGGAGAAATTAGCTACCTTAAAAATGTTGTTTTGGCCATAACTTCAAAAAAGCACCCAACAAAAGTTTTTGAAAGTCGATATGGAAGATATTAAACACACATACACAGACACACTTTTTTGGTGTGATCATAAGAAAATAAGCCTCTATTTTGAAGTCAAAATTTTCCCTGAATTCATACAATTTTTTATTGTTTATTTAAACAGACTCCCTGAAGAAATCAAATTATCTTTTCACTCTCCTTCGCAAAACCAGCTCCAACACAACAAACAATTTAATAAAGAGTTTGGCTCAAATAAAAACAAGACTTCATTTTATTTGAGTAACAAATATTCTGGATACATTTGCTAAACTATGTTTAGAATAAAAATTACTTTTAGTTTACAAAAAGATAAAAAAAGGTGTGTCCTAAACGTTATCTAAAATCGCCGAATTTAAAAATTGCTACTTTATAAGAAATGGGGAAAGATGCGTTATGTTATGGTGTGACAGTTCCATGCGTGCTTCGATTTTGGCTTATGTGGTGAACAATCAAAGTCTAAGCTAAAATTAAATTGTAAAATTGTTCTATTAAATTCAGCATTATATTTACGAGTATATAGAAAAATCTTGGGTTACGGTGTTTGTGGCCGAACTCCTCCGAAACAGCTCTACCGATTTTCATGAAATTTTGTACGTATATTTGGTAGGTATGAGAAAAGGTTGGAAAGTACATATTGAGAGAAGGTTGCCACCTGTTTGAAATATGAAATATAAATAAATTATACACAAGTTATGTGAAATAGTAAAATATGTGTGTCAAACGGTTCGTTTTGCTGAGGATAAGTCAGCTAAGTTTTAAAGAAGGTTGCCACCTGCTTGAAAAGTCGTATTTAACACAATTATACACAAGTTATATGAATTAGAACAATATGAGTGTCAAACCATTGGTTTCTCTAGAAGAAAGCTTAAAGGTATATTTTGAAGGGTTTGCCACCTTGTTTAAAAGTCAAATTAAATTAAATTACACACAGCCATTTAAAATATTCTAATATACACATATATGTATGTTCGTCTTGCCGAGGGCAAGGTGCATACCTTTATTTGAGACGGAAAGAAAAAAGCGTTTTCTGGTTACATAGACAAAGGGCAGTTAATAAATAAATATAGGCAAGATAACGTCTGGAGAGTTTTTCTATTACATTTATATATTCATTCATCTATAAGTGGATACAAAAATATTTGTATATTATATTACGTAATATAATTTGTAATAGTAGAATTTATTTTATTAATTTCTGGTGATTTCGACGCTAAAAAGAGAAACTCAATGTAAGTAGAATTCATTTAAATCTACAGATATTTCTTGTATGTAAAGCGCGAAGAGCGCAAAGAGAATCAACTTGTTCATTTGTTCATGATAAGTAAACGGAATTTACGTGAACGTATTTATCAAATATATTTTGTTTAAGGATAAAATTAAAATTTTTCGCAACAATGGAGATATATTTTTAGTTTAACCAAAAAGGAATCCATTAAATTTCATTTTACTCAATGAACCTGAGCAGAAGTTTTCTATCGAACTCAAAAACAAAACCACATTTACTTTACCCATGAATGATTCATAAACCGCTTTGAATAAATTCATATAGATCTCAATTGTCTGTAAATACCAAAAAAAAAAAAACAACACGGAGATTACAAAGAAGATGGCTCTTCTAAACTTCTTTTCTAACAAAGTCAATGTTCAGAATTACTACATCAAAACAAATCCACATAGCCAAATTCGAATTAATAAGATTTTGATATGAAGATATTATCTACCATTGTTCTTTACAGCGGAACGAAATGAGATGCAGCTTTTTTGTAGTCTAAATATGTTATTTGTAAACATTTGCAAATGGCAGTCTACATTTAGCTGAAAAACATGCTATTGTTCTCACAAAATAATTCAAATATATATTTTTAATGTGTAAGCTGACAAGCGTGAGCTGAAAAAAAGTTTACGCATTAAACTGAAGTTGAAAACGACTGTCAAGTGAAGCGCAATCCCTTAGGTGCTACAAACGCTAGGACAAAGATATTGATTTTAATAGCGCAGGCAAATGTAATTAAATAACTTATGCATGCGAATGTCTACTTATTTAGTCATTAGCTTAGAAATACTTATTTAAGTCTTTTAACGAAATATGCCGAACATAAAAGTCATATAATATTGATTTTAATCGTGAAATGAAATCCCTTCTGTCGTTGAACATTTACGCTGAAAAAGCAGCTCATCAAATAAACCGCAATAGAAATAACCGCACAATATAGAACTACTGCTCTTCGTGCAACTCTGAGTTAAAACATTCCTCTTTCCATTTATTCATAATCGTCGCCGCTTGAAATGTTTACGTCTGCAGTAGGTGCGTACCCATTTCAGTCATCGTTATTATTCAAAATAATTTAGCACGACGAGTACACCTAAGCGAAACGTGGAGACAAAATGAAAGAGAAAGTGCTTATGAAAAATGTAAATGAGTAAAAATAATGCCTAATATGGTTTTTTTGCCAAACCTAGCCAAACTCTATGATTTATTTTTATTAACATTCGTTGTGTTCATAAATTTGCAGGAAATTTATATCTCACTCAGTTCAACGCGTTATTACTTGTGGTAGCGCAATTTTCTACTTGCGCCTACCTTTCCGATGTTTCGAAGAGAAAATTAGATTGGGCTTTTTGCATATCGACGTCAGCTGTTGTCCATAAATCAGTGTCACCACCTGGCGGTGCCGTGGGGATTAAAGTAAATCCTAACATCATTCATCTCCATTTAAAATGTATTTTCTTATGAATTTTGAATTTAAATATTGTCAAATGTTACAAAAAAAAATTAATATTCGCATAAAAATAGCATAATTGCCACATTCATTATAAGCAAGACGTTTGGCCTAGCTACTACTCGGAAGATTTACAAGAAGCGTTTTCATGCCAAATAAGCGCGTAAGGACTAACTAGTCTTAGATATAAAAGGCTTTAGAAAATAGATAGATAGATAGAAAAGGTTTGGACGAACCCTTTCAGTCTCAGCAATATTGCAGTATGCCACTTTCAATTTCGAATATTAGATGTTGCCATAGCCAAAGCTTCTGCTCTAAACAACGAGAGCACGAGGCGCTGTGTGCTTACAAAGAAGCTGCGGAGCTGGCTATATCCTACTCTCGATATGTCTGCCGGAGAGTGGATAAGCTGCGATACCAGCTACTTAGGGCTTAGTAAAAATTGTTGAGATGATTCCATTTCCTCATCCTCCGAACAGCTACCGCAGTATGGGTGAGTCTGATATTGAGGCGCACTGCATGGATTCCCATTGGACAGTGCCCTGTCATTTACCCCATAAGCAACGGCAGCTGTGGTTTGGCCGGTAGACCTCCTCCGGTCTACTACTGGCTAAAAGGACGTCGGGACCCTACATGTTCTAGTAGCTGCCAAGCGTTTGGCAAGCCCATTCGTTCAGAAGTAGCCGACAGATGTCCGACAAGGGAACTCCGAAAAGTTTCTCGCTTAAGAACCATTTTTTTCATAATAATTTTTTTTAGAATTTTCAAAAAAAAGAAGTAACGCTAATCAAAATATTAGTAACAAGTAAAATATGTGAAAAAACTGTCAAAAGGAGCTACGTTTTCTTATACCATGTTCACACGGCAATGAAAACCAGCTATGTTCAGTAGATGTTTTAGATATTAAACATGGCCGTCCAGACAGCATTACTTTTTTACTTTTTTACTAGTTTTCGATGATATTTCCCTGCATTCGTTAACCTGTTTTACTCTAAGGAATTCGGGTAACCAAAATGCCCCTCAGCTCCTCCGAGCTGAAAAATAAAAGCTTTAATCTATGCACACAAAGCAGTGCCGCTTTTTATAAATGTTTCAGTTTTTCTCCACCCCCTATTTTCTCATTATTGTTATTATTACTTTTTCTAAACTGGTGACGGCAAATTATCGATTTTTTTTTTTTGGTAAAAAGTTATTGAACACAGAGTTGCTTATGAAAATACAACGAAAATTTAATGGTTTTCGAGCGTATCATAATTGGTTCCTAAAAAAGGTAAACAGTTTTACCTTTAACTTGTTTTCACAATATATGAGAAATGAGCCGTAAACATCTTGTTTTCGTTGTCGTCTGGACTTGGTATAAGACAACATTTCTTGCGCTGCATTCTGCTTAAATTATTTAAACAAATTCGCTGAAATGTTCAAATGCAATCAAATATCGAATAAGTTTTTCAATTAATATAAAATTACGAATTCTTCTACGTATTCAACAAACTAAAGCTAATAGTCACGTTTCAAACAAATGTCATTAAATTCCATTAAAAATTCCAATCAAAATTAAACAGCCATTCGAAAATAAAATTAAAACACCGCAAAATATTATTGCAACGAACTTAAGTGCAATACCCGCCCAAAGTACTTTTATTGCTTAATGTGGTCGCATTGGTTAAATGAGTAAATATGTAAGTACCTACTGATTTAATTGAAATTTATTTGTGGTCGAATACAAGTTTTATATGACCGTTGCGACGTAACATCTGTCAACGCTGCCTCTCATTAGCTAATATCTACTTACGTATGTATATAATAAGCCAATGAAGAGAAATGAGTTGACCTGTTGAAATTTATTTGTAGGTATATTGAATATGTAGTGTAGGTGAGGTTTTTAATGGGTGTCCTAAAACGGGTATATATACTTTACATACAGACATAGGGTAATGAGTTGGTTGTGCGATTAGTAACTTTACAAATTGATTATAATTACTTATATAATAAATTGCTCCTGACCACAGGTTGGTTGGTAAAATGTGAGTTTATAGGAATTAGTTTATAGGAATTAGTCTCATTAAATCTGGGCTGTTTAGGGAAATATGTTGAGATGATTTCATATCTTCCAGACTTTGTATTATCAATGGTAACATTTGTATCGCTTTTAACCTAAGAAGCAGCCTGTTCGTAAGCATAAAAGGAAAGAAAATTAAAGAATATGATTAGTTAATTTTCGTTTATGGCAATGGACAGACAGAATTTAAGATGAAAATACACGCAGAGCTAAAAAGTTCAACGATAATTAAAAAGATCGACGTCTAAAAAAGCTTGATGGCCCAGGAGAGCGAGAAGGGACCAGATAAAGAAAATGTTCGCTAGAAAATCTTTTTAATTTTATTTCTTCTCACATTTATTGAAAAGGAAAACGATTGCAAACAAGGCGATACTTTTTTGTTTGTTAATTTTTATAGAATTTCGTCCAAAAATATGCAATATGTCCTTGGTTTTACTTTAAAAACCATATACGCTAAATTTATGAGGAGATTCTCCCATTTTTCTTACCAGCTTATTGAATTTATTAATAGGGAAAACTTCTTAAAATAATCCGTTTCAATTCAAAACATAAATATACTTTGTGAGCAATTTACGTGGATTGACTAAGCCACTTGGGCATTTTTTCCCCCCGGAACCAGTCCTTCACCATGTTAAAGGGATGCTTGGTGTCGTTATCTTGTTGAAACTTCCTCTAGTATACTCCAATAAACAAATCTGTCAAAAATTTGGACCGACTCCGTGCCAAGAAAAGCATCCCCATAGCATTATACTTGTATTTCCGTCGCCGTGTTTAATCGTCTTCTTAGTACATACTTTGTGTGAAACTCTTTATCGTAAGTCCTATTTGCGTAATTCTCGAACGAATTTATTTTTGTTTCATCGACCCAGAGAATGTTACGCCCCTATCGTTCACCTTCTACTCCATGCCATAATGACTGGGAAAGGGCAAAGTGCTTTCTCCTTTTTAAATTTGCATTTCTCATTAGAGGAATTATGCGAGCTATTCTGCCAGAAAGATTGGCATTCGCTAACCTCCTCCTAACGGTTCTACTGGATATTATGTGAAAGGATTTCTCTTCACCATGTACTAGTTGTAATTATCAGTTGTTATAGACGTTTTTCTGCCAGCTCCGCGACGATCTAATAGTTATGACATTTTTAAAGCATTTGCCACGAAATTTTGTCCTAATGTTTCAGAACACAAATTTTAAATTTTTCCATTTTTACGCATATTTGGGACTAGCTTTATCTCTTCAATGCAGCAATGATCCGCACGTCCCCTCTAACACGAAATATTATTTATTTTCTGTACTAGTAACTTAGCATGAATTTAAAACTTACCTCTCGGTTAGTATATGTGAGTAAAAATTTAATACTTTTAAAATTACGCCAGACACACCTATTTTAATGACCACACTAAATTGTTACGCGCCCAAATAAATTCCAGTTTGTTTTTATTTGTAATGAACTTATAGAAAACTACGCCATCATTTTGAAATTTCAAAAGCATCACTTACTTCTACAAACGATTTCGATTAGGATTTCTTGAAAGAAAATAATTGGAATTTTCTCAAAACAATTATATTTGAGCTCACACCTACATATTTCAATGTCCATATGTAAACAAAGAAACGCCTTGGTGAATGAAACTCGCATGCGTGTAAGACAAGACAAATGCATAGCGGCACTTTAGATTGTGAAGTCTTAACTGGCATTCCATGTGGCATCCGAGACTCTTTTGCTATTTTCGTCTCAGCGTGCATCACAGTTTCCAATCACACCACTTTAACTATACAATAATCATTTTCTCATGGATAAATTGAAAGCTGCCAGTGAATTTCGTTCATTTGACTAATTGCTTCGGCTCAAGGTCATTCAACGAATTTATGCAAAAAAAAAAAAACACAATTTATAGGGAAATTGTTTGCCATTAAACGCTGGCGTAAATTAATTATTTAAAATAAATCTAAAACAAAAAAAAAACTAAATAAATATGCAAACATGGAGATACTCTTTTCAAAAGTTATTCCCAAATTTATACATCGAGTACTGTTTCTACATCGTAAAGTGTAAATATAAAATTATTTAAGGATTTCTAGCAGAAAATATAGCGCCCAACTAAATTTGTTTCACGCATCATTAGATTAGTTAAAACTGTGTGCCAGCTATTACATCGCTCTGTCCATCTATTTAAGATACACACGCGAAAGTTTTACTTAAAATAAGAATATTGAAGTTTGTAATGTCAAGCTCAAAAAGGCCAAAATAAGAATACTTAATGCATAAAAAATAATAATCAAATATTTATAATGAAATATTGCGCAAACTTTTTGACAGCATATCCGTAACTTTTGGCATTTCCATTTTATTCTTTTGCAATAATTTATATATGTATGTACGTATGTAGTAGGCGTTTATCTACATGCATATATGTATTTTGTAGTATCAATTTATTATTGTGTTTTAAGTGCTAAGTTTTTCTTTTGTTTGAAATAAAACAGCAATGTCTCCCACTTACAACAGTGGCGTAGCCTGGTCTTTTTTTTAGGAAGGCGGGGACTTGTCTGAATAAGTTATTGATTCGTATACTCTTGCAGTTTGAGGCGAAAGAAATTTTGTGGATTTTACGCAAATGAAATAGAAACAGAGAACGTGAAACGTATAAAAAACCATAAACGAGTTGCGGAGTCCTCCATTTATTCCATACTCCTTTGGATCAGTTGAGGCTCTCTAAATGAAGCTGTGGGAGCTGCAATCACCCATAATTCTTCAGTGCGTGAACCTAACATTTGCAAAAACAAATTAATATTCATATAGCACCAATTTAGCAGTCGAGTACATGCCTAGCAAAAGATGAACTAGAATCACAGATTATAAAATTCGTTTGATAATTACGCAGTGCTACAGTGATACTAAACTTTTCAAGTGACATTGTGCAGGTCGTTGGTTTGGTCGAGTACATCACGAAACGGTCTTTGAAAATCCTCTTATACCCAAAAATTTTTGATTTATTGTTTAAAAAAAACAACAGAGTTTTCGTGTTTTCGAGTATTTGGAAATTTCTAATTTGAGGTATATATGTATGTACAACCGCTTTTATAATGTATAAATTGTTGTACTTGTGTATCAAAAATTAAAGAAGATTTTTCGCTCATAATAAAAAATGTTTGCAAATCTTTTTTCGTTTTTCAAATTCAATGCAATCTTTTGGCGATTATCCACAAAAAAAAAAATTGTAAGGTATAAATATTTTTGAAGTCCACTTATTTACAAAGAGAAAGAGTGTTCATTCATCTACATTTGTTGGAAATTCATATTTCAAATTTCACGATATCGCGACTTCTACTACTACTCCTACGGAGCCTGAAAATAACAATCACGGAGAAAACATTCTTTGTGACCTGTGTGGCGGACTGTATTTATTTATTATATATTTTTACATTTTCATATTATTCCCACATTATTGTATTTTGCGCAAATGGGGAATCGAAACAATGCAACAAGGATTTGGATTGTACGCCGCTTGCACCCATTGGAGTCCGTAGTATCAGGGCATTTATTTGGTAGCACTTCTTCTAGCAGGTTGACTATCATGAGGTTTGTGAACCATTTTGGCGAGCACGAGACAGTTCCCGTAGTTTTGACCCATAAAACTATCACTGCTGTAGCTGATGCGGTACAATCCAATTCTAGAATTTCGACAATGAGCTCATCTGCATAAATTGGTATCAGCAGACAGTCACTGCAAACAGTTCTGCATAAATATTTAAACTTATTCCCATACAAAATTCAACTAACGAACATAATGAGCCCAGTTCACTTGCCGATTCGCTTAGAATTTTCCCCAGAAGTTCTTCAAATGGTGTAAGAGGGCAAAAACATGGTGAGCAGCATATTTATGTCTGACGAGGCTCAATTTGATCTAAAAGGCGATCTTAGTAAACAAAATTGTCGAATATGGAGTGATTCTAACCCACAGAAACTTCATGAGAGAAAACTGCATCCACTTCGCGTCTCAGTGTGGTGTGCTGTCTCATCACGGTGCATTTTTGGACCATAAATAATTCTTTAAAGAAAATTACATTAGTTTTACAATCAATGCGGACCATTTTTTAAAGATGATGCAAGAATTTTTTCTTTCCTGGGTTATTCATGCGATTAACAACTGAGGAAATTCCCGCTTCAACTCCCCAGGCGGTCAAGAATCACCTTTTGATTAGATGGCGCACTTATATCACCAATTGTGGAGAACATAAAATGGCATTTTTTTTTAAACCAAGTAAAAATACGATTAAAAATTATTTCTTCCGCAAATAAATAAATATAAAATTAGTTCCATGAGTTAACTAGAACGTCATTTTAGTTTCTTAATATCAACAGCCACCCTGTATATAAAAGTCTTTGTACAATTATTACAAGTGAAACAATTTCATTAAGACTTGAAAAGACGTGCATCTTTTTTAATGGTATATTATTAAAGTCTCTGTTGAATAATTAGGAGTGAGAAAACTTTACCTAGAATAGTCCCGAAGTAGGCGCGAAATGGTATCGAAGCAGTTCGGACTTAAAAGAAAAAGCCTTCAATAATATAAGTTCTAAAACAATAGTTATCGATGACCTTAAAAATTTACCTCGCCCATAATTACTATGAAAGGATTTTGATAAATGTTAAGAAAATTTTAGACTGTTTTTTTTTTTAAATCCAACTTTCAAAGCCCTTTTAAATATTTCATGTTTTTCTATAGCTTTCGATAACTTCTTGCCGCTGATCAAGAAAATTTACTTTAATACTTTTGTATTTAAGAAAAACATTTAACGAGTATTAAAAGTTCGGGTTCCCAGAACCTAAACGCTTATTAAATTGCTTGAATTATTTGCTTTGATATTGTAGGACAATATTTAGGCTCTCTTGACATTTAAATTTACATTGATACTCTCCGTGGGAAAAGCCTAGAGCCAAGTGAATATCATGGATAGTACTTGTTGGATCTGAAGAACAAAAACACACTTTTCGATTAAAAGTAAAATAAGAAAAGGAAAGGAACTGACATCCCCTTCACCTTCCTTGCCAACGCTACTGATACACGCGTAAATATTACATACTTATATACTTAAATAATGCGTACTCATATCCGCCACTGATAAATATAAATGGATTTTTGACATAACCCTTGCTACCCCAATCATTTTCACCGTACGCACACATACTTATTACACATGCCAAAAATATATCTACATACATACATATGAACAATGGACACGTACGGATATATGTAAATTTATACCTCTGTAGAGAACTAACTACTCAGTAGAGAACTACCTACACAAAAAAATATCCATTTAAGAGTAAAAATGCGTTGGAAATCTAATGAGTTATTTTGAAAATTGTCGGACTTATGTTTAGAATTTTCCAAATTTTTGGAGTAACGTCAAATTATTTTATTGGTATTTAACTAATTTTTAAGTACATATTAATTAAGAAAAATTTTAAAACTCAGCCCAACTGATTCTGTAAGGAGTTATTGAAGCTTAGAGGAAGATGAGCCTTCTGAATTCTCTCGAGTGGTATATAACAGGTTTTGGAGGTGAAGCATGACTAACTGTTTTTTCTACTTTTGACCAAAGAAAAGTAAAAATTAGTAAAAATTAATTGCCTTCAAACGGCAATTTTGCTGGACTTGGAGTGTTCTACAAATTTTCACTGCTTACTTAACAATTGAGTCACATTTTTTTAGGACTTTTTTTTTCAATCTATTGTTCCTAGAACAACAATTTTGTTAACAATTATGGTTTGGAATGAACCAAAGTTCATTACTATGTTTAAAAATGATTGCTAACCTTAATATTTCAACATTTCTTTTATTCATCGGTTAGGCCGTACCTCTTTTCTAAACGAAATGTTTGCGCCTCGATAATGTTTTGTAAAACAGTTTGAATAGATCCGACCATTATTGACCGAGCATCATAGCCACATAGCCGAATCTGCAAAAAGTTAATTTCTAAAGAAATAAAAAATAGACAGAATCAAGTTACTTAAGTTAGTTGTGCTTTTCTTGACAGATCACCTATAGAAAACTATGAAAAAAGATACAACTTAATATATTATTTTTGGCCTTATATGTTAGAAACAACTGAAATTTATTGGGCTCGTGGCCAGGTTTTATTAGGGAATAACAGACACCAACGATTTAAAGTACCAACTTAATTTTACCTATGTATATGCAAAATCAAATATTTCTGAGCACATTTCCCTACAGTATTTATTATTAAACAATTTTCTAGGATTAATCGATTTCGAGATTAAAATTATTCAAATCCTTCAAATGAGTTGAAATTGTGCAAAACCATTTGGCATACTTCATAAATGTAAACTAGACCGCAATACGATGACTTGAGTTAAATAAAGTTAAAAATGATCACCTCGGCTATGAACACTTAACTTTTGAAGATTTCAAAAATGGGGAAAGAAAGTTTTTTCGCCACCATGTACAAACAGATAAATTTGTTTTTCTCACTGGGTATCTTTTTGTATATTTTTGAGCTTATTTTCATAAACTTTTATGTCCATTGTAGCACCGCGAACAGATCCTTCCTTAAGCCGCTTTCTGACGTTAATGCTGGTTGGCGAAGAGCATCACAACAAAAGCACACAAGCTTATGAATAAATCTACAAATATGTTAACTTTCTCACTTCCCCATTTATATAAATATATTTGCATTTACATGTATTTGTATATATCCAGCGAAATACGGATATGCTGATATGCTCGTTTTATTTTCTATATAAAAATGAAACCCATGTAAATAAGGCAAAAATTAGGTATCTATAAGTACGTATATGAGGGTTGCCTTTTATATTTTGAGCCTTCGCAACACTACATGTGATTAGCTGTAATTAGATATTTTTATCCTAAAATTTGGTATTTTTTGGCATAAACTTGCATATAATGTTTTCACTTACGAATTTTATTTGTGTTTATTTATAGTGAGTTTAAAAATTCATATTGCCTAAAAATGGAATTAACCCGTGAACATTTTCGTGCGATCATTTACTACGATTTTCGACGTGGATTATCGTGGCATCAATCAACTTACTTCTACTTTTGGTGTTGAATCACCACACTTAGCCACTGTGAAACGATGGTACAACGAGTTCCTACGTGGCCGCCAATCTTTGCAGGACAAATTTCGTAAAGGTCGTTCAAAAACGGTGGTTGTGCCAGAAACAGTCGATGCTGTGCGTCAATTGATAATACAAGATCATCAAGTGGCATATCGCGAGATAAAGGCATCTTTGGTCACTAGTGGGATCAGCATACATTCAATATTGCATGAACATTTGGTCGTAAAGAAGATTTGTTCTCGTTGGATACCGCATAATTTGACAATTGCCCAAAAAAGGACTCGTGTCGATTTGTGTAAAGAAATGTTGAAGAAATTTAGCCGCGGTGGATCAAAGCACGTCTATGACATCGTAACAGGTGACGAACCTTAGATCTATGCATATGAGCCGGAAACAAAGCAGAAAGCGGCTGTATGGTTGTTCCAAGACGAGCCTAATCCAACAAAAGTTGTTCGCGCAAGAAGCACCTCAAAGCAAATGGTCGCCTGTTTTTTTCGGAAAACCTGGTCATGTCGCAACAGTTCCACTAGGTGAACTTAAAACGGTCAATTCTGAGTAGTATACAACCATTTGTTTGCCAAAAGTTTTTGAAGAATTAAGGAAACCAACCGCCGAAGACAAATCATTCTTCACAAAGACAATGCGAGCTCTCACGTATCGATTCACACAAGAGGGTTGTTGAGGACTCAAAAGGTCGAATTGATCGGTCGTCCGCCTTACAGCCCTGATTTGGCACCTAACGATTTCTCTTTATTCCCGAACATCAAAACAAAAATGCGAGGTCAACGTTTTTCAACGCCTGAAGGAGCTGTAGAAGCCTTCGAATAGTTCGTTTTAAAGGTATCCTCTTCTGAGTGGCAAAAGTGCTTTGAAAATTGGTTCAACCGAATGCAGAAGTGTATTGACTTGGATGGAGAATATTTTGAAAAACAATACAACTATTTTCTTTAATATTTGACTGTGTTTTCATTATTAGGCGCAAAATATAAAAGCCAACCCTCGTATGTGTATGTATACATACATATGTATATAAAATTTTGCTTTGCTTATAATTGACCAGTTATGTTTATTAATTTATTTTCAATAAATTTTTTTAGAATTATTGCTCATTCTGTAGCATAAACCATATAAATAAAAGTTTTACACTTTTCAGGAAATTCACAAAAATTTATCAGCTTTTTAATCAGTATTAAAAAAAAAGACAAGTTGGGAATACAGTTTTATAACCTACTGAATTAAAGTGCGAGATTCATAACATCGAATCGGTTCAGAAAAGTTGATGGAGTACAAAGCAAAATATAGGAATATCTTCTGCACTCTCTCCAATCGATTGATATAAACAGCATGGCACGGTGTCCAGTAGATAACGGTAGCATACTCTAATTTAGAGCGAACAAATTGAGAGTACAGCATCTTACGAGTATATGGGTCTAACAAATGCCAACGTAGCAAGATAGAGAGAGTAACATAATTTATATGCGTGGCAAAATTGAACGAGTAATCAAAAAACACCCACAAGTCCTTGATTATATCAAATGATTGAAGACCGGTGTTAGCTAAAAAATGACATAATCTCGTGGAGTCTACGACTAATATTTCTTATTTTGCGCCGAGCTCATAATACGCACATTACTGTCGACTCAAAAAAAAAAAATGGAGCCAATTCGGCATTAAAAAACAATTTGATTTCTCTAAATTGTGATAAGGATCAACAGAAAAGTTATTAAATAAATAATTAAATTGCACAGCAAACTTGAAAATGACTTAAAAAAAAAACGTCAAACGACAGCACAAAGTGACAGCCGTCTAAAATAAGATTACATATAAAATGACGTTAGTCGGCGCTTAATTTGCTGCTGATAGAATTCAACAGTACAGGCGGCCCGTGGTGAGAGAGCAGCAACAGCTGGTACCAATGTTGGTCGGCCACAAAACTTTCCAAAATGACTGATGTTGATTTAAATCGTGATAAAAGTAAATTTGATGAGGCTACGATGCTGATGATGACGATGACTATGACAAATCTGTTAATGATAGCAACACCGAAACTGTTTCCTCCACTGCTCGTGACAGTGATTTGACATATTTGCGCTGTATTTCAGTTTAATTAAGACGCATTCAAAGTATACGCATATTTACATACGAAAAACGTTAAATAAATAAATTAAAAAAAAAAAAAAAACAGCAACTCTAACTAATTGCATAAATAAAATATATGTTGAAAGAATATTCATTCATTACGAAGCCCCTGAACTCATCACATTCGCTGACAATGTTTGTGTGTATGTCTGTATGTATGTATGATGGATCGCGCCCCTCCCCCCATTGCACTCACAGCGAGCGTCCAAGTGTATTTTAATTAAAACAGAAGCTATGGCGTTGCTTCAAGCTGCGCTAAAACAAAAAAAAATGCAAATATACAAGCGTATGTAGTACTTACATCATATCTACTTAGTAAGAAAAATGCTAGCTTACCCTTCACAGAAATAAACGTACCCTTAGAATGCTTAATTTCACCCCCCTAAAATGTTGGGGTTTACTTTTGTTCGACCCCACCGCCATCACCATCCTGGATTCTTTGAATGAGTGGCACTGTGATCTAAATGATTCAACTCAGCAGGTGTGTCATGCAAATTTGTGCTCGCAATTAATTTACCCAATTCATTGTACATAACATACGGGTGCAGTGCTTAGGCAGAATAAGAATAAGAAAAAAAGTTATTACGATAGTGTACCATATAATACTAGTCGGGCTCGTGCACAGCACGCACAAAAAAATAATACAAAACATAGTTACGGTTTACACCAATGCGCCATATTTATTTTTTCCGTATAAATATGTATATGTATATATAAGGGAATTAACATGCAGATGAAAAAGATTCCTAGCTAAAAAATTATTAACTTCAAAATTTTATACAGCAAATAAAACGAATAAAAAATAAATTAATTTATTACTATTTGTCTATTGAACTGAAAAAGTAATATCGATTGGAACTGACTCTATAAAATCCCCCATGCTTATGTGAAAATACAGAGCTAGGTAAATATAACCTTTGCTAATGTTTTGGCCTTGGACTTTGTTAATTGTTTTAGCGAAAGGTAATTTTAACGGAAACTGTTTCTTTAGAGTTACTGCCGGTATTATATAAGCATTCTCTAGACACTAATTGAGACTTTGAGAAGTTACATGGCGTTTTGTTTCCTGTGGCAAGAAAAGTTTTGTTATTTCACTACACCAACAACCAATTGGTAAAATAAAACAACACATTATCTGTTAGAGTAACGGTGGAAGTGATAGAATTTCTTTGTTATCTACCTTCGTTTCTTTCGGAGGGTCAAACATCAAAAATTATAGAAAAGTTTTTTGTAATAGCAGGCGAAGTTCGGCCATATATGGTTTAAGTACCAAATTATTATTACTATTATTAATTTGTCAGCTCGTTCTGAGTAGATCATAAAACAATGAAATTGGCCATTTCTTGATTGCTTATAGCGTTTTTTTTTTGTCTCGAAATATTGTTGCTATTTTTGTTTTTCTTAGTCCTTTCACAGGACTTTCTACTCATTGCTTAAAATATTGTTCTCCGAATAAGCAAATGTGTAACCTTTTCTACTAATGTAGCCATTTTGCAGGATGCTAGGTAACCTTATTTAAATGTTACAATATACGAGGGCAACATATTTTTCTAGAAAAGTAAATGCGCTTAATTCTGCAAAAAAAAAATAACAATAATAAATAATAAAAGAAAATAAACATACTTATAATAGAAAAGAACCATTTGTTTACATTTATTTACATTTTCTGCCATTTTTTATCGAATATTGCATGCATCTCTACCTGCAACAAAGAATCATCTGATTGTCTCTGCGGTTTTTAACCATAGCTATTGGTGAAATTTTTTGACACTGTAGCGAAGAATGTAGATTACAAAGAAATTGCATAGCATTTCGAAATGTTGTCTTATTTCACCACACCATAAACCAATTGGGTCAAATAAGATTCTAGTATCAATCAGCAAAAGTGAAATTAGTGACGATTTCAATTTTTTCAAAATAAATACAAAATTACTTTTTATTGTTTTTTCTATATTTGCGTTATTGTTTCAAATCATTTTCCATTATATCTCTATTAAAAGATCTAATTTGGAGAAACACCAAAAGTTTCTAAAAGGTTTCGAATATTTTAAGCATTTTGGAAGTTTTTGTTTTTGTTTTATTCAGTAAAGCTTCTGCCTTCGAATTTGAGATGCTCAAATTCAGTTTCGATAACTGTGGGCGTGGACCGTGCATCAGGTTCTTTCAAATTCTATAATTAAAAATCTTCTTCTGACAACATCATAATATTTAAAACTGTTTTTCCGAGGCTTTAGAGAGCTAATGTACTATATATCTTTAGAGGTAAAAAATTGTTTCAATAAATAATTTTTTTATATCATTTCAACGTAGAATAAAAAGCCTAACTTTTACTATAACTATTTTTACGACGTACGGTTTACGAGTTATTGAAGCCGTAAAGGGACACTGCCATTAAAAACAAAATGCGGTTCATCAGGAATTAAGAAAAAAAGCATAATTCCGAGTAACAAATGTTTGTGAGTGAAACAAAAAAAAAAAACCAGTCAATTTTTTTTTTTTATATAAATCATGAAAAAACATATCTCATTGAAATTTCCAACATCGACTGCAAATCAGATGTGGCATCACCCACAGGTAGCAACTTTTTGCATAATTTACAATATATATATTTATTATTTTTCCTACTTTTTTTAAAAGCCATGAAATGTTTAGTAGTTCATAAAAAACGTCCAGCTGGGGTTTTACGCTCAGGTAAATTTATTTGTAGAAGATTGTAATAACATCCCGTGTATCTTCGGTTAAATAAAAAATGGTCGCTCATTATAATTAATCTTAAAAGAATTGGAATGAAATATTAAACGTACAAAATTTGCGAAACAGAGCTAAAAAGAGTTCACCTATAACACTACTCGACAAATTTTGATCAACTTTAGTCTCCAAGATTCCGAATATGACTTCCATTTTCTTGTGGCAGATCTAGTTTCCGAGATATCGGCGAAAATATGAAAATTCCCATTTTTGCAGAACACTACTTCATATAGGTACGGCAAAAATTTGCATTTTTCATTTTTTCGTTTTTAACTGTTGAATTATGCATTATACTAATTCCCATAAAAATTTCTTGCCTTCTTCGCCCTCAAGTATCTTCAGTAGTTTGGCCACTATGCCAAAAAACGTTCAAAAAATGTTGAAAAATAAACGAAATTTTTTACACAATTTCAGATTTAACCACTTTAAAATCGGAAAAATTCTATTGACGAAAAAAAGTTAGCCCTGCTATGTTGTAGGTAATTTAACTACGAAAATTTTAAGCATACCAGTACAACAATCGGACGTGCCATTGAAACTATAGCCCCGTTAACTTGCAAGCGTCTATCCTACAATTTTAGTATTTCTCTGATAAAATTGGCGAGACATTTCATTTGGTCACTCTACCTTAGGGTCTAATAAATTTAAAAAGACATCAAGTATTTAATTGTCACTACTGTTTGTTGTAAATTTTGTTTTGCAAATTGTAGTGCAAATTTATACATACTATATCGGTAGATGTGTTTACGAAATGGCTTGTTGCAAAAGAGATTTTAAATGTAAAAATAATCCGGATGATTTTTGCTTTATTTGCGGACATTATATTTTCGGAAACTCAGCTCGGAAAATAACTAATTCTGTCAGAGATGCATACTTTCATTATTTCGGTTTCCGTGTAAAAAATCTCGATAAATCTTGGACACCTTATTTTATTTGCGCCTCCTGTAGATTAACTTTAATGAGATGGGTATCGGGTAAAGGTCATAACATGAAGTTTGGTGTTCCAATGATGTGGACTGAACCCTTTAACCTAAAAGTGAAAATATTTGCTACTGCAATGATGTTCAAGGTTTATTTGAAGCACTAAAATTAGAAAATAAAGTGGATGATTGGCGCTTGTTTATAGACAGTTCAAAGCATAGTTTAAAAGCAGCATTACTCCATAAAGGAAATTCGTTACCGTCAAAACCAGTGGCACATTCTGAGAATACTAAAGAAACTTATTTAAGCATATCAAATTTACTTGAGCTCATTCAATATAAACAATTTAATTGGAAAATTTGTGCGGACTTAAAGGTAAGCAGTTTCGGTGGTACAGTTTAAAATAAATAGTATATGAAATACATCCTAGGTTGTAGCTATAGTTCTCGGACTTCAAGGAGGTTTCACTAAATATTGCTGTTTTCTCTGTCTTTGGGACAGCCGTGCTAGAGAAACCCATTATATTCAGGAAAACTGGCCACCAAGAGCTGAGTACGAACCAGGTGCCTTCAATATCGCAAACCCGCCTTTAGTAAATCCCGAACGAGTTATTTTGCCAGCACTTCACATCAAATTAGGATTAATGAAAAATTTTGTAAAGGCTTTAAATAAGGACGCGCCATCCTTCCAGTACCTAACGAAATTTTTCCCTAAAATAACTCAAGCCAAATTAAAAGAAGGTATATTTGTTGGTCCGCAAATTAGAAAGTTGCTGAAAGACGAAAATTTTGCGAATCATTTATCATCAGTAGAAGCAGCGGCTTGGGACAGCTTTAAGCAAGTCGTTAGTGGGTTTCTTGGCAACAACAAAGATCCCAACTATAGAGAGATGGTCAAAGCCTTGTTGAAAAACTACAGTGCTATGAAATGCAACATGTCCCTCAAAATGCATTTTTTGCATTCACATTTGGATAATTTTCCCGCAAACCTAGGTGCTGAAAGTGATGAACAGGGTGAAAGGTTTCACCAAGACCTCATGATTTTTGAAAAGCGTTACCAAGGTTTTTGGAATGAAGAAATGATGGGAGATTATTGCTGGACAATAATACGGGAGACAAACCCAGAAAATTATAAACGGGTAGTTAGAAGTACCCACGTCCCTCACTATTGACCACCACGGTAAAATCGCTCAATTTGACTTTTTTAGATGTAGATATGTATGTATTTAATGTTGTTGTCGTTGTTGTTTTTTACTGAATTGCTGATTTATACTCATATTACTCAATTGAATACAGTTTAACGTGCAAACATATGTCTATAATAAAACGTTATAAAAAAATAAAAACCTAGTTTGAATAAAAATTTTCTCTATAAAAAAATTGTAGGATAGACGCTTGCAAGTTAACGGGGCTATAGTTTCAATGGCACGTCCGATTGTTGTGCTGGTATGCTTAAAATTTTCGTAGTTAAATTACCTACAACATAGGAGGGCTAACTTTTTTTCGTCAATAAAATTTTTCCGATTTTAAAGTGGTTAAATCTGAAATTGTGTAAAAAATTTCGTTTTTTTTTTCAACATTTTTTGAACGTTTTTTGGCATAGTGGCCAAACTACTGAAGATACTTGAGGGAGGTGAAGGCAAGACATTTTTATGGGAATTAGTATAATGCATAATTCAACAGTTTAAAACGAAAAAATGAAAAATTCAAATTTTTGCCGTACCTATATGAAGTAGTGTTCTGCAAAAATGGGAATTTTCATATTTTCGCCGATATCTCGGAAACTAGATCTGCCACAAGAAAATGAAAGTCATATTCGGAATCAGGAGAAAATTTCACTTTAGGAAAGGCCTATTTTATTCTTGGAGATTTTTTTTGTCGAGTAGTGTAATTAAAGATATCGGCGTCTAAAAAACTTGGTGGCTAAGGAGAGCGAAAGGGTACAATATTGAAGTAAGTTTTGCTAGAACATCTTCTGAATTTATTTTAAAATCTACTGAAAAGTAAAACGGCTGATAACTTTGCGTCTTTAAATTGTCCAAAAAAATGCAAATCTGAGAAACAATCTCCTTGTTTTTATGTTAAAAGTCATACAAAGTGAATTAGTTCGAATTCTGATTTTAAGGTTTTAACATACCAATGTACTTTGTGAATAATCTACTTTATATTGCTTTTTAATTTAGCATTATGAATATGTGTTTTTGGGTTTTTGTATTTTCAAAATGAAAATTTTTTATTTACTTATTTATTACTCCAGAAATTTTTAATGAATAGAGTTTAAAAAATTTAAAAAATAAACTATGATTTCAAAAAATAAAATATAATTTATGAATAAATAAGATAATCTAATAAAAAGCAAGATTCCCTTCTTAATTTTATTGAAAAGGTTTTCATATTAGTTTTACGGGTTGCCTACTAAAGTCCATTGAAAAAGTTTTCATGTTAATTACATTGACAAGTTTTCATCTTAGTTTTGCAGATTTTCTTCTTCATTTTATTGAAGGGTTTCTTATTGGAAAAATATCATAGAGAAATCCGCTAAATTTTGTTCTGATATATGGGTATTTTAGGTAATATTTTCACTCTGTGTTATGTCAGAAAATTATAGATTTTTTTTAAAGAAATTGTGTCCCTTCTCTCCTTCCCAAAGCTTATTTGATTTCAACACAACAAATTCATATGGTTATTGCGCTATGTATGTGAAAAAAGTAACTACAAATGCAGTAACGCAAACATGAGCAGCACATTCGAATACTCGGCATTCACCGACAGCAATTTTATTTACACAAATTTAGTGAATCTCGGGGAGTATCCTTAAAGCATCTCGCTGCGCAACAGTTGTGTCTTTTGTATCGCTAACACACCAACGCCTTCCGTCAAATACAGCCTAATGTTTGTGTAGTCGCTTCTGCTATTTATTTGCCATATTTATTCCCATGGCCATATCATTTTCCTTTGACCACACTGACCCAACGCCAGCCACCCGCTGACCTCCAAAGTCTACTCTCGT
This sequence comes from Anomoia purmunda, assembly GCA_951828415.1. Taxonomy (NCBI): domain Eukaryota; kingdom Metazoa; phylum Arthropoda; class Insecta; order Diptera; family Tephritidae; genus Anomoia; species Anomoia purmunda. Next base: position 52,241,860 of record OX639997.1, read on the forward strand.
TAGCTGGACACCCTCTTGAAATCCATTTTTGCATACATTATTGATGCAATCTACAATATGTGGTCGCAGTGGTGTTGTAGAACATGTACGAAAATGGAGTGGAGAGCCACCGGAAGTGCATGGGCATAGCATAAAGTGAAAGTAATGTGATAGTACAAGTGCTGTACGGATGAAAGGACACTCGGTAATAAATAGGCACTCAACGCTGACAGAGGATGACAATGCGTGTGGCGGCAACAAACATTGTTTGCTTTTAGCATGAAATCTGCTTATTGGGGGAATCGACACTATGCTCGTAGAATAAAATTCGAGGCTGGCAGGACACCAACCCTCAGACCACCAACTAGTCTAGGCTATGTCCATAGTGAGCTTAAGGTATTCACAAGCCAAAAGCAAAGTGACGCTGTATGTATGTTTGTGTGTGTGTGTAGTAGATGTTGGCAAAAAAGGCGCATGCAGCAAGTTTAAATTGAATTATTTATTTATAAACAAGCGCTCTCACAACGGCGACAAATGGCTCTATAGTTGAATGATCAAATTAGCATGAATAATGCGAATATATTTCCATAAATTGTGGATGGATGGATAGTTGTGAGACATTGTTGGTTAGATAGTGATAAATAGTTGGAAAAAAACTCTTAACGAATACTCTCTGTTTGGTTTGAAAAAGAGGAATCAGTGAAACTAAGATTTAATGTGAAGTTGGATTCATAAATCATCTTTTATGCTAACAATAATGAAATACAAAATTGATTTGTATAAAATTACTAGGTGTGTACAAGATCGAAATGCTCGAATGTCAACGAAATTTATATTTAACTGAATTGCCATAATAGGTTTTCAAAAGTCACTAAAATTTTATAAAACCAAACCAACTAAAAAAACGAAAAATACATAAATTCCATTGATTTTCGCTTTCAGTAGTAACCTATACCTATAATTCATTAATCTGTTGAAAAATATTTACAAAAAAAAAAATTAAATAAAATGGCTAGAATTTTTGAAATTTTATTATTAATTAGCGGACTCAAATTTTCCTCAAAGAGTTTTTCAATGTACAGACATGACCTTTCTACAATTTCATAGTACTCTAGATTTGTTCGTCTTTTATTTGGGTTTTTACTACTATTACAGAAGGTGCTTATATATTCTCCTTATTATTTAGAGCCAAGACTGTGAATCCATAATCTACTTATAAAATAGAAAAATTCCGACCTGTAAAAAAAAACAATTTTTAGCGATGAGGCTCATTTTTATCACTCTGATTACTATGTAAACGAATAGCATTATCAGATCTGGTTCAGTGCCCCAAAAATCCAACAACAATTCATCAACAACGAGTATCATGCGGTTTTTGGGATGGTGCTACTCTAGATGTACCAAGCGGTGGTTCAACCGGTGCCGAACTTTGGTTCTGTAGTCTGGTGAGAACCTATCTGGAAGAGGTACATTCTCCCCGTGTTAGCGACACGGGAGTCTGTCCAGCTGTAGGCTTTGGATCCCATCTTAATCCCGCTTTCAACTAAGCCATTTGTCGCACTTAAGCTCAGGGAATCTGGTAATTGGAAGGATACACTGCAAGGGTATAGTAGTATAAATCATCAACTACTTTAAACATAGTTACCACCCGGATGGGCTTCAGTTCATGCAAACTGGAGTTTGAGAATAGAATTAAGGCTGCGTTTCCACGCAGGAATGCATGGAAGAGGGGTGAGATCTTCGCCGATAGCGACATTAAAATATTCACAGATGGTTCCAAGATGGACTCTGTCGGAATCCACTCTGAATCCATGGAACTATCCATTATCAACTACTAATATATTTATTTCTTTTCCTATAATTTTTTACCAGTCTTTTTCCGCCGTCAAAACACTCGTATGCGCCGACAATATATTTTCTTTATCCGCTCTCCACAGAATCCATTATGATGCCCAGAAAGGTATTTTGCTCCACCGTCTATCCTTATAGTCTATACCTTTTGGCAAATCCCAACAACCCCTAAGTAAGTCGTCCAGGTCTCCGAAAACATGGTCCGCCAAAAATTTCAACCCCATTTCTCGTAGTACAGGGAACTCGCACAAGTAGTGCTTAATGTACTTTTTTCTAATCCCTACCGCTCATACAAAATTCTTTATATGGTACTCCAAACTTGGCGGCCATGTGGCCCATGGGCAGTTTTCCCGTTAGTATTCCTGTTAGGAGCTCGGTTTTGAAAATCCCAGCAGACTCCGCATTCTTCGCTCATTGACAGGAGTGGTATGCTCGAGCCAGGTTCCCGCAGTCTTGCCTTGACGCCTCGTATCCAGAGACGCCACTGTGTCCCAGTTGCCAGTGTAGATTGAGGGTGTGTTGCCGAAGGGATTGCAGAAATCCTCGACAGTTGCAATGTTTGTCAACTTTAGAGCGGTGATTGCCGCCTGACTGTCTACAGTAAAGGCAAGCTCTAAAGAAGCAAGGCCCATTATGCCTACCAATTTCTAAGCTACTTCAACTGCAAAAATCTCAGCTTGAAACACGCCATAGTAACCTGGCCGTCTGAATGCTTCCCTTAATGTAAGTTGCTGGGAGAAAACTCCATATCTTCAAAATCGTCTCCTGCCCTAGCTATGTCATTATGATGGTCCAACTATATCGTGGCCGGATTTTGCTCCAGCACATTACGCTAGTGGCACCCAAAAGTGGTACGAAGAAAACAATAAGAATTACGTGGGGAAAGACTTGAATGCTCCTAAAGTGCCAAGGTTGCAACCAATTGACTTTGTTGAAGGCCAGACTTTTGAGAATTAGAAAACCAATCAACAGAAATACAGAAATAAAAAGAATGTGGCGGACAGCAAAGAATAAATTGAAATCACTTCTTTTTCTATCACCACTACAAATATATACATATATTATATTAATAAAAACAAAATTAAAAACAACCCAATTGAATGCATTTAATGAGTGTTTTTTTAATTTGCAGAACTTTCTTTATAATTTTTTTAAATTTTTTTTTCTGCTGCGAAAAGTCAGAACTGGAACAATAATTTTTTTTCGTCTGTATAATTTATAGAGCCTGACCTCAAGCTGAAAATTGTTTGTTTTCTCATTAGGGATAATTAGGGATAATGAGAAAACCAAACAATTTTCACACGGTTAGCGTGGCTGAGTGGTTGCGTGCTCGCCTAGCAACTCCGTGTACCATGGTTCACAGCCAACTAAAGTCTAGAAAGAAAGAAGTCTGATGAGGAGTTATGGAGTTTAAAACATTGTTGTTTCTCATATTATTCGCTAATACAAACCTGGCCTCAAGCTCTATAAACTATACAGACGATTCATAAATATAAGGTCAAAAATAATTTTAAAAAATTTTTTTTTACACAGCAGAAAGCTCATTTTATTTCTCAGTGTGACCTGGATTAACGCCAACTGTTACCACATCAACAATTAGAAAATTTTGCTCTGCTGCTTCTGTAGTGGCTATTTATAAAAATCCAACTAATCATAGAGTTTTCTTCTTTTTCCGGAGTCTACCGGCAACCCCTACTGCGCGATTGAAATATAAAATATGGTTTTGTTTAGAAGCCTTCCCCGTAGCACTTCAGACGCAAATACGTGCGTTTTCGTACATCCTATAAAATAACTAAATACACGAGTTTATACAAAGTATTTAAGTCTACATATACAAAGTTAAAGCAAAAGCTTACACACGTATGTAATCCTTATGCTCGTATGTACATATTTATTTATTGTACAAACGTACTACCTACCTTTCATCAAAGTTTTAAACTTTTACTATGCTCCCGGAAATGTAAACACGCTAGAGCTCCACATTCGTGAGAGTTCACCAGACAAGACGATAAATTGTCGATGGTAAAAATGTCACGTACAATGAACACAAGTAAATTTGTTTTAAATTTTCTTTGCTTGTTTTTGTTTTATTCTCAACAAAGCTTCTTAAATACCTTACTTACACTTTCGCCTTTCTCTCTCTCTCCCTCTCTGGTTTTTTTACTTTCAGGTGTTATCGTTTTATTCCGCATTTGAAGTTAAGGCAAATAGAGCACAAAAAAAAAAAAAAAAACAAACAAAAAATACAAACACAAAGGTAAGTAAAATGCCATTTTCATTATATATTTCATTTTATAAATCGCTCTCTGTGTATTTGTGTATTTAACTACGTGAGTATATAAATATGTAAACATACAAACATACACACATATATAAATTTAAATAAATATTTGTCTCTTTGTACATTTCATTGTAGAATTCCAAGTAATAAGGATTTGACGATTTTTCTTCTTCTTTTTTGTTTCAAAGCCACGTACATAACTCCATAGGGTTTCTTATTTTAAATAGGAATTTATTTACGTAGAGAAGCACTTAATCCAAAAGCTGTTTGTAATGGGATTACGTTCATCCGCTTTTAAAAAGTGTATTAAACATTTAAGCAGCATAGGCAATAAGGCGTATCACGAAAAAAAAAAACAAAAACAAGTTCAGCGTGTGTCAGTTGAATTTGAACAATTATTGTAAGAAAAAATTGTCCATTTTAGCAATTTTTTAGTGATCCGCTAAAAACAGCGAAATCAGAAAAGTACCACTCAGGATTCTATTTTTCCCTTAAAACTTTTTGTCCTTCAACCCCATTTTGATTTGTACCTTCGCCAATTTAGGAAAAACTATACGTAGTTTTCTTATTTTTCTACTTCCTCAGGGAACTGTCTCGAACCGCATAGATCTAAAAAAAAATTCTTAAACTAATTTCGCTAAAGTTGCATATTTGCCCCAAATCTATCCCGCATTTACTTACACAGATCCGAAAAAGCCGATTCCATTCCTCTTCTAAATATCTAATTGGATTTCTTGTCACAAAATAATATTTTTCGATAACTATATTTATATATTTCTTTTACGAACTTACGAATTGTAAGCCTGCCAACTACCGGAATCTTCCCAAATTTTGTTAAGTTTTTTAATTAACTCTGGTGAGTATAGAATTAATTTGCAATTTTTGGACACATTTTAAATGCCACCTAATTTTTAATAAATTAAAGATTGCGTTATGTCTCGATTTTGTTGGTAGCTTGTTGCAGAATATATTCTTTGGTTCCAAAAAAAAATCTTTTACAGCTGAGATCGCTTCTACAGTAAAATTTCACACTTTCAAGAAAATTATTTTTTGATTTAAGCTAAGCGAGTGCCACCGAAACTCGCTTAACTATTCGATATTTTCTCCAAACTGAGTTAGAACCAGCCAAGTGTCCCAATATTTTTCGATAGTGGAGCTATTTTCATACAAAATACGATAATTTAGGGTAAGAGAATAACTAAAGCGGTCAGTCTCCACAAAAATATTAAAACCATTACAACTCTTTTGTTTTTTTTGTTGAAATAAACCCCAACATTCTTTTAGCAAAGTTCTTATAATTTTTCGAGAACTATAGATTTACAATATTGAAAGAAAAAATAGAGACAGTATTAAATTAGTTGAAGTAGAAATCAAAAGGCCTTTAAAGCCAAAACCTTTTACGGACAAAATATAGACCTGACCTTTTCGGCAACATAAAGATTTAAAAAATCGGTCATCAAATAAAAAAATTACGACAAAAACAGTGCTCTTTTTAGCAGTTGCTTAAACAATTTTTTTTACACCCAACATTTTTTTTTTAAAACCAAAATTTTGTTCGGCAAAAGTGTGCAAATAAAACATTACATACGTTAAACTTTTTCTCCCTTCACACACGTCTTAATAAGGCAATCATTTACATTTTTCAATTTTTTCTAAACTTCCATTAAAAAATTGTAAATCTACATATGCCTGTAGTTTAATATAACCCGTACCTATGTAGAGATACTGCCTCAAAACAGGCCATCTTTGTTCGCATTATCAGCTTTGTTCAACTTAACTTTGACAGCTGACAGTGACCAAATGGTAACTTTAATTGCTGTCAATATAACCAACTGTCAGTCTGCTATCTCAACGTCTGTTCGACTCTATTTCTTCATAAGAAAAACTAAGCAAGGAAACTTAGAAAACTTTTTATTATTTCCACGGAATAAAAATTAAAAAACAAAATGTGAATTCATGCGAATTTGCTGCGATCAAATATACTTAGGGTTTCCGTTTTTGGAATATATTTGCAATATTGATTTTGTGCCTCCGAAAACTTTACTAAATTTGGCACGAACGTACCTTAATAAGCTTTGTTTGGAAAATTCTAGAAATCGGGAAACTTCACGCTTACTTCTCACGTAACGATAATGTACAAAAAATTTAACTATTCCTTATTTTACAAAATTATGTACCAAATTCGCTCAAACGCTAATGAGAAAAGGAATCTATTAACCTTGGACTTATATCTAGAAATTTCCGACTTTAATGTATAAAAAGTCTATATAGCTAGTAGAAATCGATTTGAGAACTATACACCACAGACCGTTGATAATATGGGTTCTTTCAAAAAAGTTTAGATTTTATTAATGTTATAAAATTTTAAACTTTGCAATCAGTTCAGTTCTTTGTTTTTTGAACAAAGTAAAACTCGTTTCTCGAGTGCTATTTCGTAACTATAAAATAATGATTATTTCGATTATAATTTTGTTTTTGTTAAAAATAACAATTTTTTATGACTTTTAATTCTTTTGCTCAAAAATTATCACTATTTTTTTTTTATTTTTTTTTTATCAAAAGTAGTAATTCTTTTTTTAGTTATATTTTTTTACAATCGAAAATAAAACTCTGTTCTTGAGTGTTATTTTAACCCTCAAAAATAAAAATTAGTTTTTGAATTTTATTATTTTTTTTGTAGATCGAGAAACTCGATATACCCACCACTTTGCCAATAACTGGTTGATGGTAAATTTTCTTTTTGATACGCCTTCGCCAAATTTCTTTTAATCAAATAAATAAAAGTCATAAAATAATATTTATTATTTTTTCAACAAATTACAATTGATATTAAAATCATTAATTAGGAACGAAAAATATCATTCGAGAAACGAGTTTTATTCTTGTTCAGAAAAGCATAACTTGATAAATGATTGATTTTTCTGAGCGTTTAATAAAAATCGAAACGAAAATATTAATTATAATTTATACAGATATCCCCTCAAATCATAACTAGATCATACAGGCCTTGGAAAAAAGTGATACATACCTATACTCAAAACTGTATTCCGATATTTGAAATCTTTTAATTTTTTACATTGAAATTTCAATACACTGGTCTAGAAGGCTCGAAAACTTTCGCTAAAACAAACCGACAAATTGTCTACAAATAATTTTTTATTATTGCATTTGTAGAAATTGGAAAGCTAAACATATAGCCCCAATAATTCGCTAAATTACAATTGGGAGATCTATGCACAAGTACATCTGTATTTTTTTATTTTAAGATTTTACTATTCAACTTACAAATGCCTCAATATCGCGAGTTAATAATATTTTTCAAAGTCGTTGTCCGCCTGCTGCGTTAAGTGAGTCTCTTCGCTCGTTGGAATCTCATCGCTAGCATTTAGGTTCAAAAACTGTGCGGTTGCACTAAAATGGATCAATAGACTGCCCTAGATTTTTGAAATATTATTTTTCATAACATACAACGTATTTAACTATTTGCTGCAGAATTCGCTAAATGCAAATATATTAAAAATGCCTTTATTACTCGTATTGTAAGTCTGCTTGTTTCTTCAATTCGAGTAAATAATAGATAACTTTAAACTTTAAAAGAAACGCCATGAATTCCAGAAATAATCATAAAACTAAAACTGAGTTACTTACTGAAACATAAACCGCAGTTAAGAATGAAATTAAAAAGGCATCAAATACCAAGAAGCAATAAACACAATCTTTTTAAATTATTCACTCCCAATCATTAAATGCACGCACTTTCTTTGCGCAAAATAAAAACTATAAACGGCAAGCATTAGGCACTTTTGTATTTTTTTCTTCAAGTTTTGTATAAATAATGCCAGGTAAATTGTGTTAGAGCTTAGGTGTTAAGTATAGCCAATTATAGAAAATACATATCTACCCGTTAGTTTACTCACATACATACATAATGTACATACAACCAATGAACAAAGCCAAGGTAAACAAACATTCAATTATTTAAAAGTGAGGTAATTTTCACTTCAAAAAAAGGTTATGAAGCAAAAAAAAAACCCCGGCATATTTTTGCTCTTCGCATTGTTGCGCTTTGAATAAACAAATAAATAAATAAATAAATAAAAACTCTTTCATTACGTTCGTAACTAAGTACAAGCAAATAATACTAAACAAAAACTGCGTGCATAGAAATATGAAGAAAATGTTACTCATACGCACCGTCTAACCGGGCGTTGGCTGTGTGTGTGTGTGGGAAGCAAGTGCAAAACTAGATACACAAAAAATGCATGCATATCTAGATGCATACATAGAAACACACTAACAGAACTAAGCTCATGGCGCTTGTAAAAGTTTTTGAAAAATATTAAGTACATTAATTTTTATATTAAATCCTGAATGCACTTAATACAAAGCGGTAAAAGTTATACGAGTAGCCGTTACTTTGGGGATCACCACATCTCCTCAGCAGACTTTTTCTTTTTCCAATTTCCGGAATATCAAAAACGGCCTCAAGAAAAGAATACTTCTTGGATCGCTGACTGTGAAAATGAGCTTTATTTATATTTCCAAATAATTGTTCTCGAGATATAGGCAACCCTCATTTTATCGAGGTCATTTTAGAGTTATTGCCACACTTTCCGAGTTATTGCCACAAAAACAAATAAAACTAAATTTATATAAGTATCGTTCTAAAACTACATTCAGGTACGAGTATAAATATAAAATTTTCATAGTTGTATACTAAATTCAGATCAGCTTTTAGATTTTCAATGAGTCAGTCTTTGTTAGGACAAACCTATGCGAAAATTTCAGCACCCTGTATCTTAAAATCTAGACGTGAATGAAAAATGTGGGTGCCATTTTCAGAATTACCGAACCCAAACCCTTATAAAATGAAACATTGAATTTAATGTATATTCTGGCTGTCGCACCGTGAAAAGAAAAGTTTTTGATTTTCAACTGAAAAGTTGAATATAGCAAAAACTAGAATCGTCCACTTTTTTCGTTTGTAAGGACTTTTAAAATTTTTATTATAAAGTTGTCATTCAATAAGCTATTTTTTATTAATTTTTGTGCAAAGTTCACCCACTTAAAATGAATGAATGAATACGAAGCAACAATTTTCGAAAACGCTCAAAAATATCGTTGTTTTGTGCATTTAAATGCCTGTAACTTAAAAGTACTATTCCGATTTACACAAAAGATATATTAAAGAAGCGGAATGCTAGAAAATGGAGTTTTTGTCTATATCTTCAAAACGCTTCTTTTTAAAAATACATAAAACTCGTTTAAATGTTCAGCGGTCCAAGGTTAATTTTTTTACCCTTTTAACGAGGTATCACTTATTTATCAAATATTTGTAACCTAGTGATATTGCTGATATAAATAAAAAGGACCAAAAAAATGAAACTGGCGAAAGTTTAATAAACTTTTTTTGTTACAAACAAATTGCTCAATAGTATTCTAAATGATTTTAAGTAGGATAGGTGAGTGGGACTCACTTAGGCTCTAGGCCCTATATGATACTGCATTGAAGTTAGTAGTCACTTACTGTTCCCCTAAAACCACTTCGTATTCGACAGGTCCGCGATTTTGATTTACCTGAAATCGTCAGGCTCCTTAAGGAAATAGCTACCATACGTCTCAGCTCACCTTCTAGCTGGTGCCGTATAACGGCAGAGTAGGTGATATATGTGAGCTCCTTCTCTCCACGTGACGACACCTATCGTTTGCCATATTAACAAATTTTATTTAAGTACGAGTATATTTTGTAACAACTTTACTGCCGATGAAAAAGCAGTATTTTAATATTTTTTTGTAAAATGATAGTAGGTACTCAAAAATTACAAAATAAAAAAAGCGTAAAATTTCGGAACAATTTCTTAGAATATCTCAGATACTATTAAATAACATCTCTTTATTTTCGCTTTCATGAAGTCGAACAAAACAACCAAGTAGTGAAAAAAATGTCTAGTCGTGAAAAAAAGTTTGACATTTTTTTCGATGGTAAATTGGCGACTGTCTATTAAATAAAAAACTGAAATACTTAGTTAAGAGATAGATACTAAATGCGATGAAATGCAACTCAAGTCAATCGGTTGATTCAGATAAACAACCTGCAGATAGAACGATAGATTTTAATACCCGTACGATTTTTCTTCCACAATGGCAGGAATGTGAGAGCCCTCTCTTGAGCTATCTGAGATTTCGGCAGACAACGCTGCCCTAAATGTACTGAGATTTCGGCAGACAACGCTGCGCTAAATGTGGCTCTCTATTTGATTCCTCTCAGCGTCGTAATCCCCTGTCGCTGTAATTCGAAAACCATATACTATATTTACTTGGGACTTAAGTTTTTTAATCTAAAAAGTTTATATTATCAAAAAATGTTAACATTCCTGTTCTTAAAGGGCTCCTCTGAGTTCTGTAGTGCAAATAAACCAAGCTTTTTTTTCAAATGAGCGGCAAAGAGTCAATTTTTGTTTATTGTTTTGAAGATATATTTATAAAATAACTAAAAAAAAATTAAAAATATTCACACTACTCTCTCCCATAGTCTTTGTTTATAAGATTTAAGATATGTCAATTCGCCGCCGGAAGGCGCGATCTGTCGGAGAGCAACCGAAAATGCCCCGATTTATATATATATATATTAGTTTATCACCTTCAGTGTAGATCTCTCCATCCCTATGTGAATTGTTCATTGTTGGAAACAGTATTGGGAATCTTGTCCTTTCATATCCTTCGGAAAGCGTGCAGCCCCTTTTTTTTTAGTTTTAACGGACTCCAATCTTGTCCCTGTTAATTCACCCGCATGGTGCAAGATGACCCAGTATTGGTATTTGGCTAGAAAACTCTTGATAGAAATTAATTGGAGTCAAATCAAGCCGCAAACGCCTTGAAAATTAAAAACTCCATTTTTACTGAGAATATACAAGCAGCTTTTGCTCACGTCAACTGACCTAATTAGACTGCAGTTTGGGAATTTTTCAAGCACCTTTTACCATCAATCTCAAAACAATCATTAAAACTGAATACTTCCCACTTTTTTTATATCAGCTCTATTCAATTTTAGGCAACCAGCTATTCCTCTACTCAACATGACCTTCATACAAGCAAATATTTTTATTTATTACATTTTTATGATTTATAACAGGTGCCTTGCCGACTTTTATCCTCCAACCAACTCCAAGCATCAATTCATCAGGCTATCCACACTCTCTGCCATATTCTATACTTTCCATGCAATTGGCGAGTTGAGCAAACAACAATCAAAGCTGCCAATCAATTGACCTTCTTCCAGTTTCCAATTTCCAATTTCGTGAGCTAACACTTTGTAAACAAAGTTGATTCATTGATTGTGTAAACGTTGGCGCGCGAACAAAAAAAAATCTACACAGTTGCTCCTATCATTCTGCTGCAGTTATTTGCTTGTAGCAATGTGGAGGAGCATAAGCCATAGATATTTTAAACGATTGGATAAACAGAATGTTCTTTTTGATTTAAGTCAAACAAATTATATACAAATTGATATCTTATACTCGTATAAAGTATAACAAAAAGCGTGCAAAAACACGAATTAGACGCCATATATTAAGCCATGGCGATAGCAAAGTTGATATTAACAAAAAAAAAAAAAACTAAAGATATCTATGTATACTAAGGATAGCGATAATTCAACGATACATAAATTTATGCAAATAACTAAATATGTAAATAGGAAAAAGGTATTTGTTACAAAATTCGCATAGTGATAACGATATCGGTAAAGAAATCGATAACGAACGACAATGAATGCGATCAAAAATTTCTCTTCTTAAAGAAATATGTATTTTTTATAAACTGAGCGTGCGAAAAATCGATACTCCGGATACTATAACAGATTGCTCAAATTTGATATATTTTATTGAATTGGGTTAAATTCCTTTTGGAAAAAAGTCATAGCAACGTCCGATTTAGAACAATAGCTTGAAATTCTCTAACTTAACTCTTCAATATTTAGTACATCCACTCCAACTCTGAAAGCATAATTTCGAAACTAGCTGAAATCCTAACAAATTAACTACGATTACTAAATATTCGGGCCCAATCCCGCCTATTTAATTTGTAAGTCCCGTATCCGCACATCCCACAGTTTTTCAAATTAGTTCCTTGGGTCCGGATGCCGGAAAACGATTGTGATTCGTTAAAATCCCACTAGTTTTATATTTACATAATAAAGTAAGAGTCAAAAGTAGCTAAAAGTGCCGTTAGATTTTTTGACATTTTTTTTAATTTTTATCTCAAAACTTTTGTTTTTATGTTTTTCAAAAAATTGTCAAAACTTAACCGGATCTTTAAACAAAAAGTTTTGGCTAACAGCCGTTTGGGTAAAACCGATTTTAAAGTGTCTTCTTTCTGATGTGAAAAACTTGATTTCTCGTGAAATTAAATTTAAAAAGTGCCTTTTTCATTCGAAAACAATTTTTTGGACATAAGTTGGCAAATTTGTTTCCTTCGCATTTTAATTTTCAACTAACTAGGAACATCTTTCAAATGTAATTATCATAATCGGCAGTTTTTAGAGAATTATACACAATGGCAGGAATGTGAGAGCTCTCTCTTGAGCTATCTACTTTCAAAAAAAAAAAAAAAGAAGCAGGCTGTGTCAGAGACACGGCCATTAAGTTTAACGTAGAATACGCCATCCGATAAGACAGAAAACATATGTAACAATAAATGATAAATAATACAAGCAAATGAATTTCTTTATTTGATAGTTACTTTGGATGATATACATAAGCTTATGATAGGAAAAATAGGATAAAAATGTTTTTAAATTATCAATTAAATTTCTCGCAACAACGAAGTCAATGGCTGTTATCAATAGTAAAGATAAATGATAAATAACATACGCGAATCCATTTTATTATTTTTTTTGCAGTGCTTAGCAGTTTCTCTTCTTTTACTCTACTTTAACTTGCCCGCCTAAAATTATGCAATACAAAGAAAGGGCTGCACGAGTACATTTAAATCGCCCCCAACAGCAAACACTCAACCAAACACCACACACATATTTGTGTGCATGTGTTTATACAATTTTCATTTGAGAAATTTAAATATTAGGAAGATATCAACCAACATGAAATGTATGTCAAACGAAAGCTAACATCTTCATTTGACTACAAAAAAAAAAAAAAAAAAAAATTAATCGAGCCGTTTCCTTATAATTAAAGAAATAGAGATTACAACAATAAAAACCTGACATTGGTGCCCATACCGTAAGGTAAGACGTATTCTACGCCAAAAAACAAAGACGGCAAAATACGATTTTCACAACAAAATTTATATCGCCGAAAAATATCGGAAACAATTTTTTTCGTTCAAAAGATAAAATACGTGACTGTACATGTTGGTCTAGAAACAACAGAAACATATTCGAGTTTCATGGAAAAAGAAAAACTTGACCCGAATATATCGGTTGTCTTGAAATGGAAAGGCTCACTTCAAATGCAATGCTCCAAATATTTTACAAAATGTGAGTTAAGGTGTAGAAGAAAATACGCGCTCACAAGCCAAACTACAAATACAAGTATAAATAATATACGACAACAACGCAAGGATTTAAGAATTATAAAATTCTGGAGATGCAAATTCTTGTAGAAAAATGTTTCTTAACCGAATCGGCAATTTCATTTCCATACTTCAAGGTACATACATAACTACTTACTTATATAGCTACGTGAATACGAACGTATTTGACCTATGCATTCACAATTGCGTTCCTAGTAATAACCCTGCAGGACAAATTTTCTGTTAAATTGTTTTCTATATAGTGATAATCAGTATCCAGAGTTCAAGTTACTAAAACTTGTTCAGGGTGTGGTGATTTTGCCTACCGGAGTTTTGTTACCTACTTACTTAATTGGCGCTTTAACCGCTTAAGCGATTTTAGCCGAACTTCTCCAACAATTTGTGGTGTGCGTCTTGATGTTGTAACACAAACTGAGGGGCCTACAGTTTTACGCCCACTCCGAACGGCGAATGTTTTTTGTGAGAATTTTTAGTTTTTGAGTTTTGTTAGAGAAGAAAAAAAGAAAAAGAATGTGACTTTTTTGTAATTTAAATTCTTTGATCTAAGCTGCAATATTAAGTGACAAATATATGCGAAGTGCGTTAAAAGCAAATGGTCTGGATTGTCTATGAATTCAGAAAGGACATAAAATATCCTAAGTGCGACTATCGCATTGTGCATAGAAATTCACACTACGATTTCACTTATATATTGTCTTTCAGTTGAAGTGTTATCTTTTAAAAAACTTTATCTTTCATTCGTTTGAGTTACTGCAAAGCTTTTTCATTTTGTCCACTTTGTTTACCTTTTGTTTTTGTGTAACTTCACAGATGAAAGCTAATCTTATCGGCAAGCCGTAACATTCATTAAAGCTTTTGTTATTGAGCAAAGTAGTGCGATGGAAAAGTAACCAACAGGAGCATCGGCGTCTAGACGAAACTAACTCAAAAACACAAATCGCCTCTTTCTTTTATTGTGGAACTTCAGGGCTCGCGAATTTTCGTGGTGGATAGTCAGGCTCTAAAACTCTTCTGAACTAATTGGCTAGCCATAAAAAAATTGCGTTTCGGTAGTTTCCGGATCACGAAATGTTTGATGGCAACGAAAGGGTTGTGGGTCTCGCAAAACTTCTGCATAGTACTGAAACTTTCTGTGGAATATCCAAAAGTTGCCCCGCTGAACTAATAAGAATATGGGAGGAGTCGCAGTTTGCAACCCTCTGATGTAGACCAAAGGGTAAGAAATTCATTTCTGCCTCCTAAAATATCCTTATATAATTTATAAAACTCAACCACTGGTTATCTAACAGGATACCGAAAGTAACGATACCGTTTTGAAGAAAAGTGTTACAGGTTTTGTGGATTGCTAACCCTGCAAGTTAATAGCAATGGACATAAAATGACAATTTTTTGGTTGTAACACACTGACAGATAACAGTTCCGACAATTTGTTTCAATTTATCAGCGTCTTACATAAATAAATCTTTTTAGGAAGAAAACGAAATTTCGCGTGTAACGATTTTTTATAATTTTAGCGCGTCTTTACTCAAAAACAAAGCTGAGAACGGATTTGTTCGGCGTTCAATCATAAGCGTGGGGGCGTCAATATCAGTTAAGACTTCCGCAAAGAACGTTTAGCAGAGGTGCCACAAACATCGATGCTTTACGATGTATCGGCACGTAACATACCCGAAGATAGAGGCATTCTTGCAAATTGCGGACAGTCGTGATGGAAGTCTGCAGTCTTCGAATTCCACAGGATTTGACCGGAGTTCAAAAAGAGTCTTGCGAGAGTTGGTGCAAAGATTGGCTCGAAAAACTCAATCGGGGTGCTTCTGGTTACAGGTGACAAAACTTAGATCGATGCATATAAGTCCGGATCAAAATAAAAATTAACTCTCTGGATGTTTCAAAATGAGCTAAATCCTACAAAAGTGTTTCGTTTACGCAGCAATTTAAAAAAAAATTAAGATATTTGTATTACGTAAAACTGGGTCACTTACTTTTCTTGCTCTAGAGGTCAATGCAAAATAGTATATTATAATTTATATATCTGAAGACAACAACTAAATTGAGAAAAGTAACGGGAAACGTATAATCATCTTTCCCCACCTCATAACCAGTTTTCACATAACTCGCAGAGCAATTGATTTGTTGAAAATTTATCCAGGCTTGTATTAATCTTATGATCTACTAATCTTAGGAACACTCTCAGCTCGAAAAAATGCAAGATCGAAATTTCTGTTAGTCCGCCAGTTGAAGAACACAAGCTATATGGGTCAATGTAACTTATGCTGGTATTCTGTATGCAGGCTTTAGTCACTCATTGAGACTTTTCAGTGGTGAGATTGATTTTGAGACTAGTCTCAAAATAAAGTCACTAATTTGTCAGCTGTTCCTGAGTAAATCAAAAAGCAAAGAAATTGGAGAAAGTATTGTACAACGCGAACAAGAAGTCACTCGTGTTAAAAAAAAAAAATAACACTTAATAAAAAAAAAACTATGTGTCTACATTTACTTAGTATGTGTCTTGTTCTGCCATTTTGATCAAATACGCGTATGGTTGCATTTATTGATTGTTGATAGTTCCAATTTTTCATAGATTTTAAAAAATCGGTTTACGTAAAACGAAGTAATAAGAATTTTGAACAGTTAATTGCAATGTTAATTTTACGATAACCCTATTGATTTAATTTTTAAAGGGCTGTTTACAAAGAATTGAAAAACTATATTGGGTTCTATCGATTTTCATTACGATTGATTGTACATGCCCTGCTGAACATACCATCAGCTGATTGTCTCAACTGCTTTTCACTTCAGTCTTTGGTGACACTTTTTGAGACTTTTGCTTACTGAATACCGAAATCTTCTCAAGTCACAAAAAATGTATCTACTTGAAAGTATCAATAAAAATTTTCTTTACAGCCTCCACTGCAAATACTACATACCGACATGTACGCATAATAATTTTATTTGTGTCAGTAACGTGTTTTCATAAAAATGCAAGTGCATGCCAAACGCGGAAAATGTCAGCCAAGTTTTCGGCGCCAACAATATATAAAAATGCTTACAAAACATTTTATACACTTGCCACCGCACTTAAATTCAACATCCTGCCAAAAAAAAAAAAGGAAAATAATGAAAGAAAAAAATGTTAAGGAAGAGAAAAATAAAAAACATACAGAAACTGCAAGTTACGTAAACCGTACCGCTCACTTCTCTTTCGTGCTCCACCGCTTTGCTTTGCTTTGTGCGCCAGTTAGTTATTTTGTACTAAATTTGCAACGACGACTTCTGCTGACATAAAATGTTGCACATTCATTTAAATTTTTTTCACATTTCAGGTTTGAAATTTATATACTTTTTTACATTTCACTTTCTTTTCTCTTTCCTGTTTGTTGTTGGTAGAAGAGCATGTGCAATTTCCAAGGACAATTTTATAGACTTTAAATGTCTTCGCTTCCTCACACTTTTGCTCTAAATAAAGGCCTGGGGATTGTTAATGTTGTTATGTGGTTGAGTGGTGTGTATTTTTTTTTACTAGATATATGCATGTGGAAGATTTTTGGTTTTCAATACGTTGCTATGTATGTACGCCATGTTGTTAACAAATTATTGTAACTTTGGGTCTCGGAGATTTACAAGTTCAAAGCGAACCGTACGCGGCTTAACAAAGCCCAATAAAATGTCGGTAATTTACTTTTGGCAACCAATCATATTCGGTTATAATTTGAATGCATTTCAATTTCAAAAAAAAATTATTGAAAATATCTTATTTATTTTAATTATTGAAATTTTTTTTGCAATTGAAATGCACTAAATAGATTGATTTTTTAGTATGTCTGAAAATAACACCCAAAAAAATTCCGCAGACTTGAAATTCATTTTAGAGGTATCGTTTCTTGAGCTAAAATACTTCGTACGTTCCATAGTACCAGAATCTTGATGCTGCTTTGAACCCGCCCGCTCTAATATATGTATGTACATCTATCAAATTATCGATGAAAACTGAAAACGTTAAAAAATCCTTTACACAATAATATAAAAATAAAAATTTGCCAAGGTTAGATTAAATTGAAGGATTAATTGGGAGTAGTTTGGTTTATTAAGGATACCTGTTTTCTTTCTATGTGGGAATGATGCGCCAGATATTTTGTATTCAAAGTTTCTGTCTCACTACGGGACATATGCCGGAAAAACGTTCTAAACTTAGTTAAATACAGGAATCGTATCTGATTTAAACAAAAAATTAGATATTACGAAAATATAACATTTCTTAAGTGCGCAATTTAAGAGGTAGAATCACCCAACCCTTTTTAATTTATTTACATTGACAAAGCTAGGTTTTTCGTTTTTTTCATCAGTTTTTTTTTGTTTGCATCGCTAAATTTTTGGTTGTTGGTTTTATTTATTGAACATTTTTAAATTTTGGCAGCGTTGGCATATTTAAAACAAAAATCCTTAAAAAACAGTGATTATTGGTTATTTAGCAATTTGCCTGAATTTAAAAAAAAAAATTAAGTAGTAAAATGTAAAACATGGCTACCAAACTGTAAAGTGACTAGCAGCCATTCGTTTTGCGACGAGCATTTGTTATAGCCAATAGTCCGAGGAACACTCAGTTTTTTTTTTTGAATCTTGAGGGCAAAAATACTAATAAGAAATCAATGCGATTTTTCACCGGACTCCAACTTGCACTTTGCTATACTATAATTGAATTAACTATAAAACTGATTTCATAAAAATTTTCCCCAATTAATTGGGATTTGCAAAAGGTTAAAAAAAAATATTAATTATTAAGAAATTATTTTTTATGGAAACAAAAAAGTGATGCAGTTTTTGTGATATCTGCTTTGACAACGAATTTTAAAGCACCCTTCAATTATGGCATCCATTTTTTATTGTATATAAGCATTATTCATATTAAAACACAGATATTATTCACCTCAAAGCAACTTAAACTTTTTAAATATCAAAAGGTATAATTTTTGCAACAGAATAATCAAAAGGTGAACTCACAAATATTAGAAAGTTGTATCGTAGAAAAAGTTCTAACGACTTTCTCTCAAAATATTTGACAATGCAGTTTTTTTTTAATATTTTGTACCAAAAAAATACGCTTAAATGGTGTGATTAAAAATATTTCAAAATATCAACTATGAAATTACAATAATGAAATTTGCGAAAAAATTCAAACGGTAATGGATTTATTTGATAAGAAATAAAAAGAGTATGAAAATATATGATATCTTTTAAGTCGAAATCGGTCAAGGTTCGGCTAAGTTAATCGAGTTTTTCTTACCAGAAATGTTCAACAAAACAAACTGCCACATTTGCATTTGATATTATGACTCTGTAAGAAATTTCTTTTTTTTAATTTGTATGCAGAACTTTCAAGCTTTAACTGTTTTATGATCTGGAGTGAATTTTTTAATATTTCAAAAACAATTTTTATATATAAAATGAACTCCATTTTTGGAACTAAATCTAATTCTGTCTAGCTCATGTCCATTGAATTATTTTGAAGGAAGTCTCAAAATAAAATTAATTGTATCATTGCGAAGGAAAAACAATACCGACATTTTTCATCCTTATATCAAATATAATATATAAAATATAAAAATATCACTAAATTCAAAAAAGAACTGTGTATATCGGGGTTATAAAAAATCGTTCTTCTTGGATTTAAAATTTTGCGATCGTACCGATAAACCGAAAAAAATTTGTCGGCGATGGCAATAATAGCAACAACAACAATATGCGATTTATGTTTTATGATCGAAAAAATAAAAATCACAAAATATCGATTAAATTTGATCAGAAAAATAAAAATTAAACAATAACGATAAAATGTGATCAAAAAACTTAAAAATCGCAAAATAATGCATGATTTAAAACAAAAGTTTTTGTAAATAAAAATAAACTCTGATTTGTATAGAATATGCCATAGGTAGTTGATTGATATATTCGAGTTTTGTTTTAAACAAATACCAGTGATTTTTTATCCGAAAAAATTAAAAAAAAAACGAACATGTTCGTTCCTTGCTATATTCAAAATATATGTATGTACGTACAAATTTTTTTTGGATAACTTAAACTTTGTACAATGGTTATAATTTCGATACCTTCAATCCCTGCTCTAAAGATAGTTACCCTTTTAGTTTGATTTTGAATGCCTCCTATAAAATAATTTGTTGTTTCCTTTTCTTTAAATACTTAGCGTCTCTCAATTGCTGACTGAAAACCACCAACTGAGAGTCTTTGCAAATGCTGCAATTTAATGCACGAGCAATCGCATATTACTTTTATTTCAATATTTTTGTCTGCTTCTTGCCGTTGGTGAAATGAGAAATGCTTAACATTTGGAATGAATCGCAATATAGTCGCACTAAGGAACTCATTCGACTTGCAAATTGAAAATGAACCATTACGCCTTGGCCTGCCCCTTGCTGCCAACCTTTCGGTTGTTATTCTCTCACGCCTTTTATCTGTTCTTAAGCGAGTAATATTTCAAGCAATATTTTTCATGTATTTTTGTTTTTGTTCATACATATTTAGGAAGTTCCTCCACACGCCATTAAGCGACGCTAAATAGCTCGGCATGGCATTGTGGAGAATTATTCGCGAGATTGCACCACTTTCACTTGCATTGTGGCATGATAAATGTTCATCTCCTGCTTTTTTTTTAGTTTTTGTTTTTTTAATATATTTTGTAGCAGCATTGGCGCCATTGCCATTCTGTTGCTAGTGCGAAGTGCAATATTTTTTCAATGGCCTGGCGGATGGTAAATTTGCAATTTTCATCACATGCAACATGTTTCTTTCGACTGTTGCATTTGAGGTTTCATTTCCTCCTTCTTTGTGTGTTTTTCTTTATTTACTATTACTTACTTATTTACTTATTTGTAATTAAAAATTGAAAAAAAAAATTTAAGCAATCAAATTTGCTATTTGTTATTCGTAGGTACAAAACAGTCATGCTGATATAATTATATAGTATGTGCAAAACCTGCATAAATTGATAATGCTTAGTTTGCTTGCATTTTTGAAGCAAATCAAAAGTTGAGTTGATTCTTTAGAATTTTAGTAACTTTTCTTATCTTCTACTCCTAAGAAGTATTATTGAACCGAGCGCCTTGAAAACCTGGTCTAATAAATCGATTTTTAACAGAATTTATTGAACATTATTTATCATTATTATTTCACGTTCATTTCTTTTTCAGTTAGAATAATCAAAAATTACCTAAAAACAGACTTGCTTTCTTAAATATCTAGAATATGGTTTTAGATATGCAGTCCCTTTCAAATTAAAAGGTCACCACATATTGATAAATTTTCTCTGATTTATATTTTTTTTTTATTTAATTTATATTACTTTTCAATTAAAATTTCATTATACACCAAAAGCAATGTAATTCCAATTTTCAAACTAAAATAAAAACCAATAAATTTTCATCGAAATTTCAAAGTTTAATTATTTTTCTTATGCAGTTCTTATAGCCTATCGAATTTCAATATAATAAAGTACTGAGTACAGGTGCCTAGAAATTACCGTTAATTTTTGAGAATTCTTTTGCCGAAAGCGTTTCGGTTTTCTTACAAATATCAAAAAAATCCGACATTAAGAAAAAATTTCAAATATCAACGGAAATGTCTAGCCAATTCAAAGTCCGTTTTTAGTTAAATTTTATGGGTTACAAAATTGCATACTCAAAAGTGTTCTAAAATTTTATTTGGGAATGTTGGGAAATTTGTTTAAAATTTGTTGAATTATTATGAGTTCGGTATTAACTTTGAATCTTGGGTTTATATGATTTTTTTAAGAGAAAATGTGTTAATATGTTGTGACTTTATAATTTGGAACGGCAGGTAAAAACGACAACTTCATTTAATTTTTGTAAAAGTAGTCGTTCGAAAACTCCACCTGTATTTCGTGAGCTTAATGTCATTTTTATTAGGGAAAATTATAGA
Organism: Anomoia purmunda; assembly: GCA_951828415.1. Classification (NCBI taxonomy): domain Eukaryota; kingdom Metazoa; phylum Arthropoda; class Insecta; order Diptera; family Tephritidae; genus Anomoia; species Anomoia purmunda. Next base: position 52,263,470 of record OX639997.1, read on the forward strand.
AAAAACAGCAATGGTAGAAGTTATAGCTATTTCGGAGATCACCACATCTCTTCATTAGACTTCTTCCGGTGATCGAACCCACGACCTCCACGGCTAACTTATACTCGTACTCCTTAAATTGTCCTATGACAAATGGCTTATGAGATCAAGTAATATTTTTTGATATAAATAAATACGCCGAAAAATTGATATATGTATATATTTTAACATATAAATTGGAATACAATAAAATAAAGTAAATTACGATAAAATAAATTTTATATTTTATTAAAAGCAGGAATATAAAGAAAGTATAAGGAGTGACATAAGCGCTGGAAACAGAAAATAAGCCGCCATGGTCATTGTAAAAATACATCTACCAACCAAGTTTCAGTCTGATATCTCTAAAACTGAAGGACTAGTTTGGGTCAAACTGATAGACACGCATAGCCACATCGGGTCAACTCCTGCTCCCGATCGGTTTAGTATACTTGGGAATGAGTTTAAATTTTCTTCTCCTTACAAACATCGGATCAAACTTATAACATCATTTCGTCTATATCAAAGATATGAAAACCCCGAGGTTTTTCTTTTGTAGATCAATTGATCTCAAAAGATCAACAATAAAAATGCAATGGTTTAAAGTGTTTGTTTTATATTTCTGTATCCCCATGCTTTCTGAAACTGTATAGCTTTTGCTCTAATATAATAAGTACATTCGACAATTTTAATTTTTTCTATATGGAAGAGAGGTTTGGTTGGTGTGGTAATTCCGCAGAGGGAACTCTTTTACTTGGACATATTACAGGAGTCCATTGCGATACTTCTTTTTGACGTATACCGTAACCGAAATGCTTAACTGGAGAAAGGCTTCGTAGCCAAAATGAAGCTGCTGATTTCCACCCCTGAGAGGTCTTCTGAGATATTAATGAAGTAAGAGCTTGAACCTCAGTCTCACAAAGGCAGGGCAGCTGAGTAGAAAATTAATAGATGATACCACCTCATCATCCTCCATACAGCTGCGAAAAAGAGGGCCAGAGACTATATTCAGTCTAACTACATGAAATAAGTTTTCACTAAAAGTCCACTCACACATACATACATATGTACATACATGCATATGTATGTATATATAAAATAAATTCAAACGAGTACTCAGCAAAAAGGCACGTCCATCAAAAAAATGTGCAGCACGCTCCGACCACAGCATACATATAAATCAGACAAACACCGCCGTAGCTTGAGTAGATAAAAGCCTTCATTTGGTATTTGTTGTTTTTGTAGAAAGTTGTTAGATTTTACTTAGCTGTCGTAACAAATGTCCGACCGCCTTACTGACCAATCCAACTCGCTAGCTACGCTCCTACTCACTGCTACCAGTTGAGTGCCATTAAAATGGGAAAATACTGAAGAGAAATGAGTAGGAGTGATGTTGTACTAGCCATAAAATGGAGGTCAAAATGCAACGTACATATATACTTCAAAAACAAACAAAAAAAGAAAAAAAAACAAAGTTAAAAAGATGCATATAGAAAGTTAAAAAGGCAAACAAAAGCTAAGCGCAGAACAGCCAAATTTGTAGAGAGCCAGTAACGCGAGGTAAACACGAGGGTATTACGAAATTGAAAATTCACTTTGCTGTGCCACATCGCACTGGTTGGTCCAAACTTTGGCACAGAAATTTTACATACACACATGTTAAAATTTCTGCATATGTACTACACTCGGCGTTTAAAGTTGTGGAGTTTTTTCAGAAAATGGCAAGCTTATTTTAAATATGCAAGGAAAAGTAGAGACAAATCGAATAAGCGGACCATATTTGCAACTGGTTTTCTTAAAAAAACGTGTTACAGGTATAATTTTTAGAATAGTAGGAAAGATTACGAAGTTCTTAAAAGTCGTTGGTCTCAAATTACTGATATTATAATTTCCCTCCTTCCTTTCGTTCGCGTCTTTCCATCCCATTTTACTCCCAAAAGCAGAGGCAATGAATATACACTCCGTTACAAATTATAAAAGCTCCCGATATTGACAAAGTTTCTTTAATTTATTTTTCTTTTATTTAAATTCCGCTACTTTTCAATTAAAATACAGTTAATTTTGTACCAATTCCCATATAAATCCAAGTTCAAACTTTCATCAAAATTACAAATTATTCTATTAAATTTTAGTGTATCAAAGTATATGTTTCTAGCAACCAAAAATTACAGATGATTTTTGAAAATTTTTCTTGCCGAAAATGTATCGGTTTGCCTCCAGTTAAAATTGAATTGTCTTACTTTTGGGGAAGCTATCACATTAGACTACTATTACTCTCTCCACAAAATTGGATGTAGAAGTCTAACGCAATAGAGATAGTTGTGGGCATATGTATACTATATAGCAAAATGCACAGTGGTTTTAGTACGCAATCGAACTTGAGCAACTTTAAATTCTTCAATTACAAATAATAAATGTATATATTTTTAATACAAGCCAACCATATTTCAAAATTTTGATTTCAAACAAATTTATCTCCCTGACTAAATTACCCGAACTCCTTTAGCTACATGATTTAACAAAATAACGAGTATTTTGATTTTGTTAATTACCGTTGCATGAGAAGTGGATGTAGTTTTTGTCCGATGACTATTAATATTTCAATCATGCTTACAGAATTGGAATGCAATCTTTTTGTTTCTTATGACTGAGAGAAAAAATACTTGCCTAAATAGAAAGCAACTACGCAAAGGTTCTTTCAATTTCCAGTTATTTCGCATATTCAGTAGAAGTTGCTGTTCGTGTGAGGTGGTAAAGAGTATGACTTGCATAAATTATGCTCACTTCACGCGCACAATAGAGCTGAGGTGCTGGTTTAAAAGAAGTAAGTGGTATTTTGCATGCCGAACACCTGCTGGAAAAGGGGCCAAGTTTTACGTCTCTAATTTACTTTCCAAAAAGGAACTATATTTTTTAAAAAAAACCTGAGTTTTTACGTTTTTTTTGAAAAGGTAATTATTAAATATCTGAAAACGTTAATTGGAATATATTAATCACGGATCCTAATTGCATACTTATATGTATATGCAAAATTTAATGTCTTTTGTGCCAAAATTAATATCAGTTACTTTCATAATAAGATAAACATAACAAAATTGGAATTGCCAGGAAATATATATTTTTTTTAAATCACACTATAACAAATCAACTGCAATGAACTTCAGTTTTTGTTATTATTGTCTAAGAGAATGTGCTATTTTTTTACATGCTCATTTAGATACTGAATATATTAAAAAAAAAAAATTCATTGGAAAAATTGCGTTAATTTTAACATTTTTTAAATAATGCCGAATATATGATTGCAAATTAGCCTCTCCTACAAATGACCGATGGGGCAACGCTTTGCCAAATGTTAAATTCTGGGGAAACGTAATTAATCTGTTTTCTAATCAAATAAATTCGAATTGGAACTATCAGCTTTTTTGCTCTAAATTTGGTAGAGTTTGATGAAATGGTTTCGAAGATACCCTAATTTCGATTATTGTGTACTTCCCTCTGTAATTGAATTCTTCGTACCAAATTTAATTGAATTTTGAGTTTACTAAGTTCGTTACTTAAATTACCGTTATATGACATTAGTCGCTTGTTGTTTCCTAATTCCTATAATTTTCAGAATTGTGCTTATTGAGTTAAAATGAAAAGTGAACGATGCCTCACCTAATTTGCGATATTTATTTAGCCCTCGTACTCATTTCTCCAGCCAAATTCTGTGTATAAAATTTTAGCAAATTATCTTCTATACTACAAGCATCCATTTATTACAAGATATTGTTTATTGCCGTTGCCAACCTACCATGGGTCGTGACGTGCACTCCAATTTCGTTGAGATATTTAAATTTTAACTCAAGTTATCCGATGCACGAACGCACACATAGACAGACTGAGCGGCTGAATCGATTTCTCTTTTTTCATTATAATCATTTTGGTATATAATTATATCTATATCTATATCGCTTGCTTTAGGCTGTTATGTGAGCAAAGTAATAATACACTATAGTTATGTTTAGCTCTATATAATAATATGATCCAATGGAAGATCACAAGATCCGCAATGCCTTAAATACGGATGGAATGATCTTTTAAATGAAGGCAAGCAACCGATGCAATTTATTTTAAAAACGGTTATTTAGACAAAAGATTCGCTTTCGAACAAAAGTATAGAAGAAAGTTAATGACCTTATTTTTGGAAAATAATACATTAGCTAATACCCGCTTGCTCAGCTGCGCCTCAATGCGAGTGCCACACGCCTCATATAACTGCATTAAAATTATTATGAACAACTATCTGAGTTATACAGGGTTTTTCAATAGGAACGCTACAAAAGTTGTTTAAATAAAACAAAAACGGTTTGGGATATGAATTAAATTCTTTATTCCTGTGAAAGTACATTCGATGCCATTATGTATGGAACTCGATTTCTTTTGCATGGGCACCACGGGCACGCTTGCAGAAGTCCAGACGCTGAACCTAATTTTCGACGGTTTTCAACCACAAATCGGCCGATACTGCTGCAATTTCATGTTCGATATTCGTACGAAGTTCATCAGTCGTTACTGGCTTGTTGGCATAGACCATAGACTTGACGTAGCCCCACAGGAAATAGTCTAACGGCGTCAAATCGCACGACCGAGGCGGCCAATTGACTGGGCCATTTCGTGAGATAACACGTTCACCAAACTTAGTTTTCAATAAATCGATTGTGACATTCACTGTGTGGATTGTGGTGCCGTCCTGTTGGAACCACATATTGTCCAAGTCCATATCATCCAATTCGGGCCAAAAATATTCGGTTATCATTGAGCGTTAGCGATTCCCATTTACAGTAACATGCCGGCCTTGATCATCACGGATGAAGTACGGCCCAATGACGCCGCCGACCCATAAAACGCACCAAACCGTAATTTTTTCGGGATGCAATGTTGACTCATGGAGTACGTGTGGATTGCTGCCTGTCCAATAACGCATAATTTGCTTATTGACGAAGCCATTCAGCCAGAAATGACGACGACCATAAATTGGATGTAGCGCTCTTAAAGTTGAGGCCATTGCCTCCGAATTTCAGTAGTAAATTTTAATAATTTCGACTCGTTGTTGGATCGTATTTCTTTCCATGATGAAATGGCAAACCCTACTGAAGAGAAATGTCAAAAGAGCGGGGAAAAACATGACGTCGTTTGCTGTCACTATCGGTCTACTTTTGTAGCGTCCCTTTTGAAAACCCCGTTATATTCGTCCTAAATTTCTGCGTGACATGACTTATGGTTTCAAAGCTATAAATTACTATAGATTTAACTCATATAGGCGATACGCATTCTCCATATTTTCCTACAATAAGAAGCACCTACATTATGTTATATTTCAGAGCATGGTATATTTGTGTGCAAAATTATAATTGAGAAAACACCCAAATTTGCTTAAAATCGCTTAGTAAATATTAATTGTAAGTACGGATGGTGTTAATTCTAGAAATGCGGATTATATTGAAAAAATACCGATTTTACTTTATACTTATTATATTATTTGCACATCTAGTTCAAGCTATTTAATAAGAACTGGTAGATATACCTAAAACTCTTCCATACACTCCTTTTCAGATCAGATACCCTTTCGTAGTACTGCTATTTTAATTAGCCTTATACTTTTGATTACTTACTGCTTTTAAGGTGAACACTACTTATGCGGAATGCGAATTTCACCAACAAATACAAGAACACAATTATTATACTTATACCAACAAATGCATAATAAACGAATATTCCTCTCTAACAAAGTAAAGAAATATGAATGTAGTACATAAATATCAGCAAAGGCAATCTTACAAACAATATTTATTGCATAAATAACTTGTTGCCAATCGAGGTACTCTGTCATATTTACCATACGGCGAACAAAGCAGGCAGTCGCTATGGAGAGCCAAATAAAAAACAGAGAGGCGAAAGGTCAAGCTCATAATAAATAGATGCAGGCTTTTAATTATTGTAAATAAAAACAGCGTTGTCTGGCCAAGTTTTTTTTACTTTTACTCAAATAAATATACATACATACATACGCAAAAATGATTAATACATATGTATACTATGTGAGGCTTTGTAAAATTGATGCATAAATCAATATAGTATTTACTTACTATGCTGTGTATGTATGTGTGTTATGAAGCGCAAAAGTGTAAAAGCAAAATATACATATATACAGCAGTCATTGACTCTCTACAAATTGTTGTTGTTGTAGAATTTTAAACCAATAAAAATTCATGGAATTCTTTTCATTACGCAATTATTAATATGATGGCAAATGTGCCATCACATTAGGTGGATCTTTTTTTTCACATGTAAACTCAAAAATTTGCTCATGATTGGTGGCCTTTCCATACATCTGGTTTTCTAATTTTTATTCACAATGTTTAATCAATTCATCAAATTTAATGGGCACGACTAGCGTGGCTGCCAAAACAAAAACCATAAAGAAATGCATGAAATTTCTTCAAATTTTGGGGATATATTTACGAATATATTATTTGTTTATAGATCATTTTCTAATGAAAGTAATCCATTTTGGGCTACTTACAGAATTCCGCATGATTGATTGCCTTTCGAAACGTCTGGTTTTCAAATTTTTATTTAATTTTAAATAATATACTTTTAAGAAAAAAAGGGCTAATCTCTCTATCAACTTTAATGGGCACAACAAGTGTGGCTGCTAAAATACAAGTATTATGAAAAGAAGTAATGAATGGTATATATTTGCAAATTTTGAGAAAAAAAAATTATTATACAAGTATACTATTTGTCCATGGAACTTATCTTTTTGATTTTTTTTAATACTCATAATTTTCAAAATTGTGCTCTATAGATATCCGTTCTAAAATGGGTGGGGTTATAACCATTTTTCAAAATTTCATTTTACAGCTTCAAAAATATTGGTTTTTTTTTTTAATTTTGTTGCGTAGCCCACATCTATCTGTCCCTGCATATCAAATTTGAGCTCAAGTTATCTTCTTTAGTTTATGAAATATCGAATTCTTTTGTTTTTCACAAAAACCCAAGATACGTTGAAATATCTTAATAAATACTCGAATTATCCGATGCACGGACGTAGGTATGACTTAATCGATTTCCGGAAAGAAAACCTTTTTCGTGCTGTCATTCTTTCTATTTTACGATTAATCATTCACGAAAAACTTAATGTATGTAGCTATTTATTTTTAATTTGAAAATTGTCAATTACGCTCCACATCAAATCATGAACAATTTAAATTCCCACACCTTTAAGGGTGTCCCTTTTAAATATTCACACATTTACGCCTACTCTCTCTTGTTCTCTCTCTCGTCTATAAGACTGTTCGGACTACTTTACTATCATGAATTTTACCATAACATATTTCGCCCACAGCCTTTTGTGTTTACTCCACAAATTTTTCATGCTCAACATTTTTCATTTTTCTTTAAAAAAAAAAACTGTGGCTGGTATTTTAAAATGCCATTTTAATTATTATAATTTAATTTAAATGAAGTGCAAAAAGTTTTTCCTACGCATTATGGACAAACTAGCTTTGAAAATTTTTAATAAAACATGAACCCTGCTTTGTCATGCGAAAATCAACTTGCTTAAAATGCCATGAACGCTTGCATGAATGATGCTAATCGGGTGCAAAAACCATAAATGAATGGGCAAGTAATTAAAAATGAGTTAATAGTGCTATTAAGCGCTAAGATTATTTGTGGACATTAACAGGTAATTTTTTTTTTATGCGTGTTTGGAGTTATCAACAAAAAAGTAACTTTGTTGTGTTCTTTGAAAAATATATGCGTAATTATAAGGGAGGGGTGCAAGTTAGTTTTCGGCATAGCTGGAGAACTTCGATTAGAATTAGAATTCATTACGATTAGAAAAATAAAATAATGTAATCATTATATTTTTTTGATTCTTTAATATTTTAGATTACTAATTGATTAGATTAGAACTAATCTAAAATCTAATGGCGATTAGCGACGATTAGCATATCTAATCAAAACTAATCAAAACTAATAAAAAAAAACCTATATTAGATTTTTCGATTAGTTTTGATTAGATTTGATTAGATCAACTATTTTGAAATAGTTTTGTTGTTTTTTTCTCGTTTAATTCATAAAGTAGCAAACTTAAAAAAACTTTTATTCAAAATTCCATCGTAAACATAAATCTTATTAAAAAAAAGAACAGTAAATACTAGCTATAGTATAAAAATTAAAGGCACTTTCTGAAAAAAAAAAATGAGATTGTCGACGCTTTAAATGTATGCTGATTTATATTACATACATATGTATCACAAAAAGTTTATATTCGACTTCATTACTACCAACTTTTCAAAAGAAACGTCAGACAATGAATTCCGTCTTGGGTTATTGACTATTCCAGCAAATGAAAACAGCCTTTCGACGTGACTAAACAAGTCACGGAAGGACTCCTTTTCTACAATAGAAACGGGTAACGCGCCGTCTACCAAAAAACGGATTTTTTTTTTTCAAAAGCTTCCTGTGCCGTGCTTTCACGGGAAGGGCCAGATTTCATACTTAAATACTTTTTGAGTAAGTCATTGTGGCGAACTATCAAATGGGATATGAAGTTTGACGTTACTTCACGGGTGCCTCGTATGATTTTATTACAGGCGACACATTTAGCCGTTGTTCCTCCATTTGGCTACCATAACAAAAAAAAAACCATCAATACAATAATTTAATATAAATATTCATGAATAAACCAAATTCCTGTTGATCGGAGTAAACAAAAATAAAACGATATATAAAAAAAAAAATCTTTTAAATACAAAATCACCACTAGAAAACCTACAACATCACAACATAGTTTGAACTTCACCAACACTTAGTTTAACAAACTTTTTCCATTGCCACGGAAAATTCTGATTTGAAAATTAATAAAAATATTCCTCTTGCGGATCACCTTCTCCGGGATAAAATTTGGGTCAACATCATCATCATCATCTGCCGAGAAGTCTTGGTCCTCAAACAGATCTTGATCCATTTATAATTTGAAAATGTTATATTTACAAATAGAGTTATCACCACTTCACTTACAATACTTTATAAATTGAAAAAGAAACAAAACCAAATACAATTTGCACTTTCACCAAACAAGTTGACAGTTTACAATTCACATTCCCATGCTGACGGGTAAGGCACAGCGTTAGCGGTAAACTGCCAACGTAAGCATCGGCGTCGTATCCGCTGCAATAACTCTACAACTACTACTAACATCGAATTACGGAACACAACAACAACAACAAGGTGCAGCGACCTATTTAAAACATTAGCTTTAGAATGTAAGTTTCAGTTTGTGACAGAGAACTCATCAGACAGCAAGATCGGATAAATAAAGTGATAATAAAGAATCATACGGCACTCTTGTTAATTTATATACAAAAATAAATACAAAACAGTATGAATCAGCTGAGTGAAGAGCCTGCACAACGGGGTGACCTTGATGCAATATTATGAAATATTCAAAAATATTGATATCATGTAAATAAATATAGTATACAAAAATAAATACATTTTTTTTTACAAAAATATTTCAAAATAGTTGATCTAATCAAAACTAATCGGGAAATCTAATAGATTTTTTTTTGATTAGTTTTAATTAGATATGCTAGTCGTCACTAATCGCGATTAGATTTTTGATTAGTTCTAATCTAATCAATAAATAATCGATTAATATAGCCAACTAATCCTAATTAATCAATTATTCTGCAAAATAACAGTTTCTAATCCGATTACTAATCATTAGGATTACTAATCATTATTCCCCAGCTATGTATGAGATATATTCCAATGAATTTGTGGTTGTTGTTGTTAGCTATGCGGTCATCAATTTCCGACTAATTTATTTATATCAACAATAATTTTTGAGCTCAGGGAGAGTTTTTATTAGAAAAGCGGCATACTGCCGTATTTGAGTTATGGTGGGATGTAGGAAAAGGTGAAAAATAGACAGCAGTTTACATGACCGCTTTGAATCACAGGCTGCTTATTTGCCCGGCAAGTCGAAGGTTGCGAATTCAAAACCGGGCAGAGTCTAGAAAAAAATTGTATGACGAATATGGTGTTCAACGGAATAAAAGCTTTAATGCCCCCCCGCTGTAACTGTTAGCGGCATTTTTCAATGCTTTCCTAATAAAAATTGACCTTAAGCTAAAAAATTATTATTTTCTTACTAATCTGTTATGTATTGTTCTCCAGTTAACGACCGTTACAAATGAAACGTTATTTTCCTCCTAGCGATTTATATGCCTACTAGAAAAATTCTGTGACGTTGTCCTGCCTATATTTATTTATTAATACCCTTCGTCTACATATTTTAATATTTGATATAATTTGTGTATAATTAAAATAAATTGCTTACAGATATGGCAACCCTAACTAGCTGCTTTTTGTTATTTTTTTCCAAAGGTGGCTACCCCAGAGAATTATTTGCTTGCTTAAAATTGGTTCAGAAATTCTGTCATTGCTTTTCTTTGCACAATTTTTTTTTTAATTTTAAATATCTGGCAATCTTTTAAATTTTTTGTTCACAAACGTTTTGCAGACAAAAAAATCTTTGAACTGTTAGTTAGTTAGGGGGCCACTAACGAAGAGCAATTAATTTTTATATCTATATGCATTAGGGTGGTTCTTAAAAAAATTAAATAGACGGTTTTTTCAGTCTCGCCGCCGCAATTGGTAATACGACGGGCAAAGATATCCGATATAAATTATGGTCCCGATTGGAGATAGCAGATTATTCTACGGGAACCCAAAAAATTGTAATTAATAATTGATGTATTATACAATATTGGTATGAATTTTTAGTGTTAGAGGGAAAAAAATATAATTTCATAGGGTAATCTGAAATTTCATAATCTTCATAGGGTAATCTGAAATTTAACCCTTGTGGCACATGCCTTAAACAACTCCAATCGGAACTAAACTTTACACATATGTTATGTTTTCGAATAAAAAAAAAAGTGAATTAGTGTTGAGGCTTGGAAAATTTTATGTAAAAATTGTCTTCCTACATTTAAGGACCAATTTATTATTTATGTATAATACGTATGTATGTACGTAAAAACTTATTTGAAAAATACACAGAGCCCCCTCCGCTTAATGACCTTATTATTCACAACGATATGGAAATTACTCCAGAAGAAATTTTGTACGAAATAGTGAAAATGACAAAGAGCCGTCATAGGATAGTTCCTAAGTTATTTTTTTGACCGTCGCGCTAAGACTGGAAAAACACTTTTTGGGCCAAAAATGAACCCCTTGCAAATAGGCGCTTCAAATCTCTTCTGAGAATCTTATAAGACGTTGTTTTGAAATTCTGCAAAAGCGGCCTAAAAAAAAAATTTTTATTTGCTTAACATCGAAACTAATTAATTAATTTCAACGAAATCTGTTAAAGAAAGTTAAAAGAGAAAGGTTGGTTTAACGTTGTAATTCAAGCAATATTGGACAAATACCACACCCACCGACCACACATATCAAAATTCATCATCGTCGTAGCATTTTTGACTTGGACGACGTACAAAAATAGTGATTATATTTAACAGGAGCATGTTGGAAATATCAAATTAAAGTAGATATCCCTTTTATTAAATATATATATATATATATATATATATGATATGGAATGAGATCGGATAGAAAAAAGTATACTAAAAGATTTTTCAAGCACACAAATGATATTTAAAACCACAGTCTTTACCCTCACTATTACATACCATTCGTATAATTTTCCACTGCAAAAATTATGACACTTAGAGCTTATTTTATAAGTAAAGAAAATCCTCGTCGCGCTGCTATTTAACATAATAAAACTTTAATATAAATTAGAAACAAAACGATAAACTTCTAGAAAAACGACCGCTTTTTAAAAATTTCAAAACTAAAATTTTAAATTGGAGTTTTAGTCGATAAATTTTACCCACCATTTTGTACGTTAATTTTATGAAATTATTATTACTTAATACATTTCCGAGAGTTTAAAGGTTTTCTGTTAATAAAAATATTTAATATGCATAACTAATTGTAAGCTTTACCATTTTGCTTATATTGCAATTTTTCAACGATTGTATTATGACCTAGCTCGTGAAAGTTATAAAAAACTGAATATGTTCGCTACATACATATTTACATACATACACTACGATAAAAAATCAAAGTTAATAAATAAACTGACATACCCAGGGGCAATGCTAATAATAATAACACTACGATATTGTAAATGTATACAAAACAGCAAAATTGTGATAGTAGCAATATGGACGCCAATGTCGTATTAGTAACGGGCCCAAAGCGGTAAAGTGCGTGTCGAAAAACTAAAGAGAGCGAAAATTAAGCAGAAATGTAGCCAACTAAAATTTGTTGTAATGGATGGTAGTAAAAGCTGTCAGCCTGTAGGCAAAAGGCCCCAGGTAGAGCTTGAGGTGCGCTATCACCGCCCCATTGTACAATTGCCCATTGAATGCGCGGAGCAGGCGGAACGCGATGTATGTACATAGCTATACACAACTTTTATGCACCCCATTTTTCCCCCTACTTTCAATTTGTTGCTAGTTTCTGGTTTCCAAAGTGTCGACACTCAATAAATGATTGCTGGCATTTTCCTCGAATTAACAAATTAATGTTGGCTTTCAATTAATTTGCGCTGTCACTTCTCTGCGTTACTTATGCAGGTAATTTAATTAGTTTATTTCATTCTCTCAACGGCATTCGTTTCTCGCATTTCAATTTGCAATCACTATATTGTACATTCAGTCGAATTTTGAGTAGTTATAATGAAATATGCAGTTATGTATATGTGTGAGTGTTTTTGTTTACGTGACAATATAATGCCAAATAGTAGGCGCTGCTTTAAACGAACAGCAGGCGACAGTTTCTAACTATTTGATAACTCTTTGCTGACAGAGCAAAGAAAAGCGCATTTTTACACTATTTGGAAAATTAAATCTCATTAAAATGGTTTGAGTGTAACTGTCCTTTCTCTATGGAATGAATATGTTTGTATTCACCAAAAGTCGCCAACTCAAATATTTTATATCATTATATCTTTGTATTTAGAATAAAAATGTGCTATAAGTAAATGCCATCTTGATAATATTAACTCTGCCTTTGACCAGCGAAAAGTATTTTATTCATTTAATTAACTTAATTTCAGTATATTTTCGACAGGCGTGCAATACCGCGTGAAAGATGCAAGCCAAATTTTATAGGAGGAAGAAAATCCCGATTTTTAGCCAAACTGTTGCAACTTTGTTTTACTGAACTAATTAATTATTAGTATTATGATTGACTCACAAACAACAATTCACCAAAAAAAAACAAGCTGCATAAACAAAGCTTTTTAAAATAATATTTTATTCGAGGTATCGGTTAACAATGAAATCAAAATAAGTGAATTTTTTGCCAGAAATTAAAGTGAACTAGATAATACTTAGATTAAGTTATATTAGTATTTAAAGTAATTTAAACAAATTTCATATATATTCCTCATGTAGAAAATTATTAAAAAAGTTATAGCAGAAGCTTTGGCAATTAGGTGGTAAAGCATTTTTAGTCTATTCTAAATGTTCAAATTTATTTATACGATGCTACTTAAGAGCCGATACACGCCATATTGCCGATCATGGCCCGCTCCCGGTTTAGCAAAATCTTATCATATTCTCACTAGACGATCTCACTCCTTTCAATTCGATAGTGCCTACTTTATTTTTAACCAGGGGCCGTAATTATTATGAGACCTATCAAAAAAAAAAAAAAATTCATATGCAATCTTTATTTGAAGATTTTAAAATTTTTGTTTAATATAAATTTAAAAATTCTGAGTTCAATTTTTATATTCAGAAATATTATTTTACATATATCTACTTCAACTAGCTGGGAAGATATGGTGAATGCCATTTTCGTCTTAAATGGGGTTTGAGGCCGCCTTTCACCCAACAAATAATATATAGCCTCATACATAGAGTCTTCATTTCAAATATTGTGCGACTGCATCAAATAGTTGCGGATATATGTATCAGGAATTAGGCTTTTTATTGTGTAGGACTGAGCACTTCCCAGTTGATTTTAATCGAAACACATTTTATATACCCAAATATTATTCATCTGAACCGAATAGTTGCGGATGTAAAACGAATTTAAATTTTCTCTTTCATGGAGGCGTGGCACCATCCACTTTTCGAAATTTATATACACCCTTAGTTGAATCCAGGGATCACATACAAATTTCAAAAGTTCGGCTTAGTACTTTGGACATCTAGAAAGGTTGCTTTTGAACTTAGATTCTCCTTTCTGCTAAAAATTTGGGAATATTAAAACACAAATTCTTTCTTTTAAATTAAATAATTGTTTCGATAAAGTCAATGGGTTCTTATTCATTAAAAGTTTAACGGCAATTGTCCTGTTTGTCACATTTGTAGAGTCAGCATCTCGTCTCCTTTGTCCAAGTCAGACGTACTACTTGCGTTAAGTCAGTAGGGTTGCATTTCTTAGCAGCCAGTAAGTTTTACTTGTCCATGATTCACTCTCACATTTTTATACCAATAAAATGAGGCATAAAAATTCATACATATACATAGTACTTCGAAATACAATTATAAAATATGTTTTTCTCAACACAAAAAAGGCTGGAGTTGCTAAGTAGTCATGGAGTGTCCCAATAACGGATGTTCGAAATTTTTTATATTGATTTGAAAATATAATAAGTAAATTCCTTTAGCATACTTACGCTGTGACATGCACTATAGGAAAAATGCCTTTTCCGTTCTCGGGTAACTTCTTTTAAGGCACACATAATTTTAAATTACTTTCCTAAGGTTTTACAAACAAAAAATACAAAAATGCAGTCTTGTCTTACTCACAGTTATAGAGTAAAATTTCACAGCGACCATTTCTCATGAAATTTTTCTACCAAAGTATATGGTAATTTCATACCAAATCCTCCAAGGAGTTAGGGTCAGATTTTTTTTTTTTGGCATGCAATTGTTTTTAAAGTTTCCACATCGAGATCGATAAGACACGTGTTTTTTTATTTTTGCTTGATTTTGAGTTCTTATGTCGTGGGGAGTTTTTGAAAATTTGTCTAAAATTTCGATTTCGTGTCATTGGCGCTTTAATTTTTTTTTTTTTTTTTTTGAATACTTTGCGATAATTTTGGGAAGAAATTAAAGATTTTCCAAAAAAATTCTCTTTGGTTAAAGGTACCTCTAAACGAAAAAAACATGATATTTTTGGGGGGGAAAAACTTAGAACGTGATTTAAAAAGAAAAAATTTAAAAAATTTTGACATAAAAAATTTCGGATTGCATCATTTTTTTCTTGCTATTTTTTCTTAAATAGTAATATATAAACAAAATTATGCAGTGACCTCTTTAAGCCCGAATTCGTTATTTGGGAATTATGACTTTTTAAAATCAAAATGCCAATTATTCAGTAACTTAAGGCTTCATTCGTAAAAAATTGTAATCATTTTTTTCTGTTAACAGTTAAGGATTAATTCTAGAAGAGAAAATTATAAAGTCTAGTAAATTATCGGAAATTTGTTTTCATGATCGTCTTTCAAATGTGCAAAATCTCAAATGCATATATACAGACTTTAATCGGTTTTTGCACTTAAAACCCCTAACAAAATCTTACGTTAATAAATTAAAAACTTTATTTCGCGAAACAGAAATTGACTTCAGAACTCGTATATGATGAAATTCAATTAGCATCATTCCCTCACCGACAGTGGCACTGAAATTGTTCATCTAACTAAAGATTAATTACCTAAAGGTTTCCTCTAACAGCTATGAATAAATAAACAACAATTTATTACCTAAATTATTATTTACCACTCAATAAACCCCATTTGAAAAATAACATCAACGCACTAAATTTACTGCACATTTATTATTACCGCTGGGCAATTTACTAACTCAGTCAAATTGCGATGAGAAATATTATTTTGCTTTTGGCATTAAAAATTCAAATTGTCAGTGACAAAACAAAAACTGACAGGGAAATTTGTAAATTTTTGAATTGTTTAATATGCACGACGAACCAAATAAATGCAGGCTAAAATAATTTACAAACGCAAATCGATATACATACATACAGACGTATGGTCATAAAAACAATAGGTCCCGCCGTAAACGAACACTAAAATAAAATACACTACGTACCAATAGAGCTATTTAAATGTACGCCACGATTTGTGTCTGCCACAGCGAACCACTAAAATTCAATCCCACTCAAATTACCAAAACTCTCATTGGTCGAATGATTGTGGTGTGCGGGGTAGAGAAGAGAGTGATAAATTTTCACATAAATATTCGCTATATATGTATATTTGCAGTGCAAAAGCCGTACGCCTTTGTATATGTAAGTATGTGTGTATGGGTGTGTCTATATTTATTTATGTTCGAGTTGTGGGAGTATGGATATTATTTTGTATCTACAATCAGCATGTTTGCTATACGTTGGTATACATATATTTTTTTATTGTTATTTGCACAGTGAATCTACATCCATAGCTACAGCGAAATACATCAACCAACTATACATACTACATACATAGTTACATGTGTACATACGTATGTTTGTATTTATTTTAGTGCATATGCACAAATTTTCTAAAATATTTCCGCAACATCTGTTGTGCTCTCAAATGAATGTAACAAAATTGTTATACCAGACGTTTACTAAGGCTGTCTATTTTGTTTTTTTTTCGCGAAACATATGTACATAGATTGCTGCCCTCTTGATGGCTTTTGGCATTTCATATTTTTCTGTTTATTTTCTTTACTTCTCCATAAATAGCCAAATATGTTTTGAAAACATTTATACTGCAGTTATTGAACTTTGTTACTCAAACACCATCTATGTACATTCCAACGCAGATAGTCAATATTTTCATACAAAAATTATAATATAATTTAAGTAAAATAAAAAACATTTTATTGCATGACTGCAATGATAAAGCCAGTTTGGTAAAAATTTTCGCAAATATACTAATAAAGGTTGTTTTTTTAGCTATGTGGTTTTCAAATAGAAACAAAACCCATATAGTTTAATGTTAGGGCCAAGAAGTTAACTTCATTACAAAGACAAGGGTTTGCCATTACGTTTTCAAAATGATTTCGCACAAGCGACCGCCGCCGCAGACTCGAACAAATTCCAGCCGGAAGGCCCAATTTTCGCCCTTTTTTTGCAGTAATTGGGGCCGTATGTCTATAATAACGCACCGAATATTCTCTTCCAAAGCGTCAATCGTCTCGGGGTTATCTGCGTAGACAAAAACTTCAGATAACCCCAAGAAAAAATAGTCCAGCGGTGTTAAAATCGCACGACCTTGAGGTCACGCCGCTCACCAAAAGTTTCCTTCAATAAATTTATTGTTTCGTCGGCTATATGGCATTGAGCGCCATCTTGTTGGAACCAAAGGTCGTCCACATCAACATCCTCCAATTTCGGCACGAAAAAGTCATTAATAATGGCCCTATAGTGTTTCCCATTGACTATAACATTATGGCCGACATGAATTTTGAAGAACGATGGACCAATGATTCTCTCTCACACCAAACAGTGACTTTTTGAGGATGTGACGGCATCTCAACAATGACTTGTGAATTACCAACACTCCAAATGCGACAATTTTGTTTATTAACGTACCCATTCAACCGAAGGTGAGCTTCGTCGCTGAACAAAACTTCCTTGCGGTGCATCGCGCGAGCCGAACCATTATTTTGTTAAAAAATTTGCACAATTTGGAAACGTTGCTCAGGAGTAAATCTCTTCATTAAGAAATGGCAAACCAAACTGAGTATAAATCAAGTAACAGCTGTCAAAAAGATAATTTCCAAAAAAAGTATGGCCTCATTAAAAATCACACGTATAAAAAACCACTCGATAGTATTTTCCAAGAATGTATGAAACAAGATACACGTTGAAAAGAATATACACATTTTTTGTAAACATAATCCTTTAATCAGATGCCCAACAACAAAATTGAAATGTATTTAGTTCTTGTTTCTACGACTTGAGTTGTCCAAGTTGGTATGTAATCTGTGTTTGCTTTCGTGGCTCAAAGCTATGAAAGCAAAAAAAAAAACACTTGTAATTTGACATTTCTAGCTGATTCTGTCATAATTTTCAAAAGAGAGTTAGCCGTACTACAATCTGCACTACCTTCTGTATAAAGTTCTACATTGCTGGTTAGATTTATTTTTCAGTTCAAAATTTTTCATTTTAGTGCAACTTTAGCTACAAAATCTAATAAAATATTGCTCAGTAAAAATTCAATCAGTCAAATGATGGGATACTTGCACCTAAAAATCAAATTTAAGTAAATGTAAACAAATGTTCAAATAAAAAAAAAATAGGATAAATTTCCAACACAGAAGGGGCGACGACGGATATTTATAAAAGATATTTATTAAATCCCAATGGCTAAATCTCGCAATCGAGAGTAAATGTTTACTTAAACTTTTGAAATCACTTGTATTTAAATCAATTTCAAAATAAATTTGATGTTTATTTAGCTAATTTTGAGAGCACGCTCACAAAAAAAAAATCATTAGCATTAGGAGTTTAGTTGAATAAATTGTTTGAAATATTTTTGAAATACAAAATCAAATTAAGACAAAAACATCAACTTATTGCACTAGTGTCACACATAAATCCGGCAGTTGCAAATTTTCTCTTTTACATGCCCCGACTTCGAGCGGCAGATTATTAGAAAAGCTTGTTCTAGGATTTTCCTAATGCTAAATTGTTATTGAGTTAAACCAAATTCTACTAGGTTGATGACTTTTTTTTCGACTTTAGCTCAAATAAAAAATATATCCTTAATGTAATCTTTGCACTAATTTCGTTATTTAATTTAGTTCAGTTCTTGGAAAATATTCTTAGAAATTACTTATATAAAGAACTTTATTTCTGATACTCAGTTTTTTACTTCAACGCTGGATGACGCTGTGAGGCAATTTCACTAAATTTTATTCCTTTTTTTCAAATAAATTCCTAATTATTTGTATTACAATTACCAATTTTAGACACCGGCTTCATTATTTTATACATGAAATTAATTTACTATAACAGTATTTTTTTTCTATGTGCTTTTGAAAATGTTCTCCATTTTGTTTTTCATTTCAGTTAACAAAATCATCGCGGTCATTGTTTTACTACTCTCACGCTAGAGTGTATAATAAGAAAAACCTGTAGTTTGAGTATTTAATTTGAATGAATAATGAAATTCAATCAAATTGGCCTACAGCGCCATCTAGGCCAGAGCTAATAAAATCCAAGCCTTATAAATGAACCCTACGTAAGCCAACCCCCTAATTAAGTTCCGAAGAATATTTTTCAACAACTCAAATCAATTACTTATACAATCAATTGTAAAGGATTCCATTAAGAATATCTTTTTCATTTGAGCTAAACTCGAAAAAAGACGTTGATGTAGTATTCTTGGCACCCAAAAAAAAGGCATGCATCTAGTTTCACTCAGTATCGAGCCAGCAAGTGTGATATTGTCGCATAGTGTAATTATATTTATCGGAATATATACAAAATATTTCACTATTGTAAATATTAATCACGTATAGAGGAAAAAATAGTTTTCAATTAAAACGTTGTAAAACGAACTAAAGGGTCTTGCAATAGGGACGCTACAAAAGTAGTCCAATAGTGACAGCAAACGACGCCATATTTTTTCCCGCTCTTTTGACTATTCTCTTCAGTAAGGTTTGCCATTTCATCATGGAAAGATATACGATCCAACAACGAGTCGAAATTATTAAAATTTACTACCGAAATTCGGAGTCAATGGCCTCAACTTTAAGAGCGCTACATCCAATTTATGGTCGGCGCCATTTCTGGCTGAATGGCTTCGTCAATAAGCAAAATAACCGTTATTGGACAGGCAGCTAGCTATCCACACGTACTCCATGAGTCAACATTGCATCCCGAGAAAATTACGGTTTGGCGCGGTTTATGGGCCGGCGGCGTCAGTGGGCCGTACTTCTTCCGTGATGACCAAGACCGGCTCGTTACTGTGAATGGGAATCGCTACCGCTCAATGATAACCGAATATTTTTGGCCCGAATTGGATGATATGGACTTGGACAAAATGTGATTCCAACAGGACGGCGCCACAAACCACACATCGAATGTCACAATCGATTTATTGAAAACCAAGTTTGGTGAACGTGTTATCGCACGAAATGGCCCAGTCAATTGGCTACCTCGGTCGTGTGATTTGACGCCGTTAGACTATTTCCTGTGGGGCTACGTGGAGTCTATGGTCTATGCCAACAAGCCAGCGACGACTGAATATCGAACGTGAAATTGCAGCAGTATCGGCCGATTTATGCTTGAAAACCGTCGAAAATTGGGTGCAACGTCTGGACTTCTGCAAGCGTGCCCGTGGTACCCATGCAAAAGAAATAGAGTTCCATACACAATGTCATCGAATGTACTTTTACTGGAATAAAGAATTTAATTCATATCCCAAAGCGTTCCTATTGCAATACCCGACATAAAATACACAAGTATGCAATGTATGTCATTCTCCTCTGAACATTTAAGATTTTCAAATTGCAGTACTTATCTAAAATGGCTAACTGCTTTTATTTATTTACTACAAGCCAAAGAGTACAGTAAGTACTTAGAGACATTCTTAAAGATTAATAAGCTGTTGCGGGGAGAAATAAAAAATAGAGTATAACAAAAATTATTTATGAAAAGAATTCAAAGAATTTAAAAAGCCATTTTTTTGAAAATTAAAAATCTATTACGATAAATTTTTTGAAATTCTATTGAGCTTAATCAGAGCTGTAGCAAAAGTAGCATTTCCATCATAAAGAAATTTGAAAACTCCAATAAAAAAACTCAGAACACCGAAGAGCCCTGGTCGGAACATTAAAGAAAATCCTCTTAAGGAGAATGGAACTGTCAATGTCACCATGAATCGAAAATGAAAGGCAAAGCAAACATTATTCTTCTGTTATGTAGAGTTTTTAAGTTAATCAGAAGGCACCACGATTCATAGGAAAGGTTAGGGTCCGCGAAGCATATTCTATCAATTCTAGCGGCATGACACACATAGTAAAATGACCAAATGAATGCAGCATAGTCAAGTTTGGACTGAATAAAAGCCGTATACAAAAGTTTCAGCGTATAGTGGTCGAATAAACCCCATTGGTCTTTAATTTATTTTACCCGCGTTCAGGGCGAGTTAGAAATATGATAAGAGGTGTCAATGATATTGAAACGCTTAGAAAAGGTTATTTGGAAACATTTTTTTACGTTCGACGATAAGCGAGTTTTGACACACCAGTTACTAACATCATCAAAGTCTATTTGCATCAATTTCGATTCAAGAAAGCTGGTGATCACGATCACAGAATAAATCTTAAGGCAATCCGCATAAAGCAAAAATCTTGCTATTGAGAATCAAGAACTGATATCAATGATAAACAGGACAAAAAACACTGGGCCCAGAATGCTACCATGCGGAGTCCCATAGCAAGCTTGGAACGGCGAAGATCTAATATTATCGACAACAATCAAGCAACGACGATTATGCAAATATGATGCAATCCATCTCAAAAACGATGAATGTAAACTAATGCAAGATAATTTCTTAATCAAAATTCCATGGGAGGCCCTATCGAACGCTTTAGAAAAATCAGTGTAAACGATATTAACCTGAAGGGCAGAGATACAATCGTCTGAGTGGGCAGTTAAATTAGACTCCGTACAGTGTAAAATTTCAACTAAAAACATTTTTTAATCCACTTTCCAATTTTTAATAATCAGTAATAATTTTAATGCGCTCTTAAAAAAAAATATTTTATGACCTTAAAAAGAGTCATGCATAAATATTTATACATTCATATGCACAAATATCAGTGAATGTAAAAATGCATATAAAATTAAGCATGATATAAATATTACGTATTTTGAGAGTAGCGCTTTGTGTATTTTTTTTGCTATATAGCAAGTCATTAACGCAACTCACGCAATTCACAGTTGAATCGTTTGGCTTCCTCGCTTGTCACCATAGCGTTTGTAGTCAAAAGAATAGGGAACAAATAAAAACCAGATAAAACTGCAAAGTCATCTCACGCGCTAGAGAACATTAAACTGAAAAAAAGGATAATGATGATGATGACTGTGCTGCTGATTAGTATGACAAAGGCGCAGCGTAAACGGAAGGATGAGATAAAAAATAATAATACTTAAAAAAAAAAGAGTCGACTGATAGACGATTATAACTATATGTACAAAACACACAGACACAAGAATACGCAATTTGGCAATAAATGCCAATACAATTCAAAGGAATACCTTTGTTGACTTCAAAAACAGCCTTTACTATTTTCCAGACTGCCAAACTCATTCCCAAAAACTCGCAACTTTTTATTTTATACGAGAAAAATGCCGCCGCTTCCTCTTGTTTTCGATTATTTAACCTTAGACACATACTGACACGCACACACACACACACATACACACAAACACAATTTGATGTTTTGCAAATGCGACATTTAGCATGCAGCTTCTTCTATTTGTGATTCAATGCAGGCGTCGATATGGCATTTCGCACGTGCCATTCCGGTTGGTTGCAAAATTCAATTCCTTTGAATTGTTACTTCAAATAAAAAAAAATAACACACAAGTATGAGTTTCAAATATATACACACACACACACACACGCACACACTTGCTATAATGTAGAATGAGAAATGCCTGGAAAAAGGTGTGAAGTGTGATCACTATGCAATATCCTTGAAGAAAAAAAAATATTGCGTGCGCGCAAATAGGTTTTGGATACGCGTTTCGAATATGGCAGAGTAAGGTATGATTTTTTCCAGTAATCGGTTGGCATAGAAATCAGTTCAAATGTTCTGCACGTGCACTTTTGAAATCGTGCAAAATAATCCTGTGGAAGAAAGCAGCAGTGCCGCGGAACAAAGTGAGGTCATAGCAACGGAAATGGGTGGCAATTCTTTGAAATACTTTCACAATTTCTTTCTTATTTACCCATTTCAAACTTGTCTTAAAATTGAGTGTGTCTTGAGAAAGTGATTTCGAAAACAATTCGTATAAATATTGTTAAAATGTTTTTTAGTATTTGTTCAAATTTACTCCGTTTTGTAAAGAGTGATTTGCATATATCATATTTTACAAGAGTTCCAACTACCCACGGTCTATTACTTTGCACGAAGTTTGGTATTTAATTACGCGTTTAACTCTAAGGGCCAGTTTTTCAGTGCTACTTTGAACTGAGTTTAAACTAAGTTTACTTAAACGCCGTTTAAGGTTAAACTAAGTTTAAACTGCAGAGCTGTTTTTCAGTGAGCGTTTAAGGCCGCCCTAGAATTTGACAGTGTGGTAGGGCAACACTGTTTTTTTCTTTATCTACACAACAAAGCAGCTGACGTTTGTTTACATTTTTTGTACACAAAAACCTTCGTGAATTAATTGTGAAAATTTAAGTTACTAATACGGTGAAAAAATGTATAAAATGTATAAAAATGTATATATTTTAATATATTTTACGGACAAAAAACGTAATTTTGTTGATTTCAATTTCTGTGAACTCATGAAATGACAGCTGAACAGTTGTACAGCTGATTGCTTAAACTCAGTTTAAACTTAGCATATCGGGCGTTTAAACTTAGTTTAAACTAAGTTTAAATTCGACTGAAAAACAGCACTTAGTTTAAACTGCAAATCAAGTTGAACTAGCACTGAAAAACTGGCCCTAAGTGTTCCATGTAGAATATCTGTGTTTTCGAATTGGTTTTGTTCGTCGCTTTCAAATGCAACCCTAATTCGTATTCATTATCCGGTTCACACTGCCATTTATCTTTATTATACCGAAATTATTTCGTTTTTTAAGTTCCATATACTTTATAAAATAAATCTTGGATTGGCATAGCGTTGGCATCCTGTTTTTCATTTTTCAAGGTCTAACAACTTTCTAACAGCTACGAATGTAACCGCCGCTTCCTTCCACTCCGCTAACACTTTTAAAGCTAACTCACTTCAATTTAAAAAAGATCGGATAATCTCAATATTTCCAAAGATTTTCTTTACGATTAGATGATTTAAATATCATCCCTATTCTGACTATTTCTTACGTAATTTAAATTTTAATTTTATTATTATTTAAATCTTCTTTGACGTAAAGTACGTCTTACAATTTGCTATGGATGTCATCCTCAGACTGTTGTGGGTGTATGTACTTTTAGTGCTTCCCGTAACCCCTTACTGAATCCGGCAATTTGAAGAAAATGCTTTCAGTTTACCAATAAACTTATTTTTGAAGGGAACATTTCGTTCCTGTTTTTGGCTTTTATTTTGGGTTAAATTTCGTTACCCTAAAGTGCTCTATAGTTAAATAAATATTATTCCATATAAGTTTAATATAAATTTGTCAAAAATCTAAAGGTGTAAGGAAAAAAATTATGGCAAAAATTTGGTTTTTGTAACTTACGAATATAGTTCCAAACTAATTTTATCAAAAATAAACGAAAAAATTTCAGCTAGCTGCAGAATTGTTTCTACAAATACTGATTAAAGCTTTGAAATTTAGACTAAACTTTGCAGAATTTTTCAAACTTTTGCACAAAGTTGGAATTTTTAATGTATATAGTCTCTGTTAGGAAATTAGCTATACGTTTATAAAAAGAAAACTAGAAAATATTAATCAAATAGAAGGAAAATAGTCAAACCTTGTCAAAATGTCGTGACTTTAATAACTTGCCGTAACTTAACGTGATAATAGGAGTAATATATGAAATCCCCCGCGCATGTGTCATATGTTGTTAAATCATTGTATTATTTTACTTCGATTATCGAATGACAGATGGCGCTTGGTAAATATAAACTCAGTGAAGACATTAACCATGGGAATGACAACCGCCATCTGCAGGTTAGATATTGACTCATAGATGGCAAAATTTGAAATTTGGATCTATATAGTTAGTTTCTGTTAGGAATATAGCTATGCTTTAAATAAAAAGTAGTAAGCATTAAACAAATAGAAGAAAAGTAGTCGAAACTTGTCAAAATGTCGTGACCTTATTAAAGTGTCCGACACCGTATGTATATCCAATAGAAAGTGATAAGAAGGGTAATATATTATTTACCCCAAGCATTTGCCTTATGCTGCTGAAGTATTTTATTATTTTACTTCAATTATCGAATGACAGATGACGCTGGGCAAATATAAGCTCAGCGAAGGCACTAACCGTAGGAATGCAAACTAAATATTGACTCACAGATTGCGCCTTCGATTGAAAATATTCATCGGCTGATGTAGGTTTGGCAGTTCTTTTGTGTTTACTTCTCCTTTTTTAATTTTTTTTATTTAAGAAAAATATAAATATTTAAGAAGAACAAAAAAAATATGTTATCTATATTAGTGCTTCAAGTTTTAATATGACGCATTCTACATTAAAGTTTAGCGGGTTTGGTACCGACATGCAGCCTGCAGGCCAGGATTAAGCCACTCCTTTTAAACCTTTGAAGAAGATGAAATGGTAGTTTAACTTTCGTCCAAAATTTGTAAGTGTAAGAACATAAATCGATTTGTCGATTTTTGATATGCCCGTCTTTCTGACTATCTTTCCAATTAAACTCAAACCTCCTCCATCAATACGGATAATGATCGAATGTTTCAAATATAACAAGAAATATTGGGCGTCAGGTCTTAGCCTAATAAGTTGTTTATATAAATGGGAGGGAAAGACCCTAATATGGGCTTAAAATATGTGGACAGTCGGGTCCACAATATCATGTTGGATTTATCTCCGGCCAAGGCCTGTACCATTCCGCAAAATTTATCACGGAATAATAAATGCAGTTACGAGCAACCAATTAATAACAGCACCTGCAACATTTCGAAATAATCATGAGATAAACTTAAACTTAAAACTTTACTAAAACGTCAAAATTAAGTTGTTTTCGTTATTCATATTCCAACTCGGAAAAGATCTTTAGTTCAAAAGTTCCCCAAGACTATTTTAGCTGGAAAGCTGTAGTGATATTTCAAATCTAATTATATTTTTCAAAATTGAATTACTTGATTAAATATACACATATGCTTATAATAATTATTGACCGTAATACCCACCCATATTATAAAAAAAACACGCCCATATGATTTTTTTTGTTAATTGAAATACCCAAAAATTCTCACAAAACACCCAAAGATTCATACGAAAATTGTTATATGGACGTATATGGTTGCGAAATTTGAATAACAAACATCATAAAGGTATCCCAACATTTTTTCGCATTCAATTTTCTAACCGTTCGTCCTCTAAAATATAAATTTAAAATAAAGTAAGTTTTGAACAATTGGCTTAGCAAGCCGGTGTTGCTAATATGGGAAAACTGTAGGCATATTGAAATTCACGACTAGTCAGATTGCATAAAGCTGTTGTTCAAAAAATTGTTCCCGGCAATCCACTAAATTTTTTTTAGTTTTATTTTTTCTACATACATACATATATCTTATTTCATATTGTTCTAAATTTATGTGAAATTTTTGAAGTTTGTTTGACTTGATGTTGCTATTTGAAAATTAATTTCAGTTTTTTCTAAAAAAAAGGTAGTCAAACTTAGACAAACGCTCAATATCTATTTATTGTATAGTTTGCTGAGTTGTTTTTTGTAAAAAGTTACGAAAGCCTTCAGGTATGCAAACAATGAATCTATATATATATATATATATATATATATGTATGTACATATATAAAAAGTTTATATACTTATGTATATTATTTACACTGTGAATACCTGGCATTGTATACTTGCACATGAAATATGCTAATTTTGCCAAATACTATCTACTTCGCGATTAGAGAAAAATTTTATCTGAAATATATTGGTCATTCAATTGACTGTTACATAAAGTTACTGATTTTCAATGAAATGCATATAGTTTCAATTTAACTTAACACTTTTTCGTTTTTTTTTTTTGTTTCAGAATTACCACAATCATTATAACTAACTTAGGCAAAACTTAAAGGTAAATTTTATGAAAAT
Organism: Anomoia purmunda; assembly: GCA_951828415.1. Classification (NCBI taxonomy): domain Eukaryota; kingdom Metazoa; phylum Arthropoda; class Insecta; order Diptera; family Tephritidae; genus Anomoia; species Anomoia purmunda. The sequence continues at coordinate 52,290,566 of OX639997.1, forward strand.
TAGTTAAAATATATTAAGAATTTGTCGTTCTGAAAGGCTACATGTCAATAAATTTAAATAAAGAAAAAAGTTCATAAGAGGTTTGTTGCCTTCAGTGATATTTTCTATTACTCCAAGATTTTTACGCATTTGAATTTCGTTAATATATTTTTTGCAACTTTTTACAGAACAATTTGATAGTACTTTGAGTTTTTTAATTGTAACTTTCTGCTAGTACAATCAGGTTCAAATATCATAGACTTGAAAAAAAATATGTTTGAATATTTTTCTGTCCTCTAAATATTTAAAATTATTACTTCTTAAAATACGGATTTTGTGTACTTAATATTTCAAAAGGTAATTATTCATTTATATTTTATGAAACATATTCTTTTGCGTTCTCCAAAGTTCACTATTAAAAAACAGAATAGCATTTATTAAGCAGTGGAAAAGTTTTTTTAACTTATCACAATTAACACAAATAATTAAATATGCCAAGGGTCGAAGTGAAAAGGAATCGTATATTTATACCACATTATCACAAACAGAAAGGAGCATATAGACATTTCCATAAATACAAAATAATCTGAATTTCCTTCGAATCGATTTGGTTACGGATAGCTCTTTAGTGGCACTATAAAAAAGCAAAAGTTGTGATCTGTCGTAAAAATGGTACGAAGATATAAAAACTAAAAAAAAAAACAAATACTTACATAACATGCCAGATAATAGAAGAGGTTTTATCTGCATCTATAGATATGCAAAATGCAGCGAAGTGAGAACGTAATCGTTACACAACGATTTTAGTTTTTTCTATGCATACGAGTATAAACTATCTGCATATAACTTTATGTGTGAATGAAATTTTCAATCTATCATTTTTTTTTTGTAATACTACTTAATAGACAACAAATTGTTGATGGCAGAGTATGGGTCATTATAATAATGTGTAATTTTTGTGAAAGTCATTGCAAAAGTTCTCCTATATAGACTGAAGCAAAATGCTTTAATACTTAAGCCATTGTATATAAATAAAAAACTGAAGAAAGAATCAAACATGACTAATACAACGCTTAGGTTTTTTAGCATGTAATGCATCTGAGTTTCTAAATTCTCGAATTCATATACTCTCAAGCTTCTTTTGCCATCAAATCTTCGTACTCATCTTTAACATGCTATGCCATACTGTCTCTTTCGCCTTTTCACTTTCAAGGGCAACTTTTTGAATTATTGAAATCTGGTATATTTAGTTATTGAAATGATTATAAATATGCTAATAATTGCAAATCACGTTTTGCTTGCCATAGCGTGTATGAATGAATGTTCATAGAATAATTAAGTAAATAAATATACATACATACATAAATCTTCCGGTCAGCATCGGTATTTGAACGCTTAGCTTTAGAGTTATTAGTCAAAATTAGTATGAATATTATGTGTTCCGTAAAACTAAAACCATTCAGTTTAAAGCGTAATAATATTATAAAGTTTTAGATATGTTTGCATTGTGTAAATTTAAATATATTTTACAATTACAAAATTTAACTCACACTGAACAAATTTTATTCGTATTATTTGTGTAACCGCGCCTGCTGGCACAAATTCAGCCAATACTTAATGAAATTACTACTTTCAAGTTTCCTTGATTTATAAAATTAATTACTGAGATTATAATAAAATTTATTTATTATTTAGTTAATAAAATTTCACACAAAAATTTACATATAAAATAAATCAATAACAAAATCTTAAGCTAAAATAAAACTTTACTATATTGAAGTTAAAATTTTAAAACATATAAATTATTTATTAAGTATATATTATATTACCAAATTTTTATAGTATCAATAAAAAATAAATAATTATAAATAAAATAATTTTATAATAGTAAATTCCTCCTGATAAAAAATTTCTTTCAATTTTCTTAATGAAAATTTAAATACCCCTATTATTTAACTTTAAAATTAACATCTTAGATAAAATATATATAAAACAAATTTATTAAAAATAAAATTAATTTATACTACAATTCTGAAATAATTAAATAATTATAAATAAAATTATTTATAAATTAACAAAAATAAATATTAATTAATATAATTACTCTTTATTTATTAAATACTAAATATAAAATCCCCTATTATTTTCATTTAGTTAAATTTAATAAATAATTTTCAATTATATTTTAAATTTTTATTTAATATATTTTTTAAAAAATATGGAATAAATTTTATATTATTAAACTTTTATCACTATACAAAATTTTTATTTATAAATTTTATTAAATTATTTAATTAGAAAAAAAATTGAGATACTTTTATTTATAATTATTTAGATAACCTAAATAAAATTTAAATATTTTAGTTTATAAAAAATTTATTTTTATACATTAAATAAAAAAAATTAAATGTTATTTTTATACTAATTAAATTTTAATTAATAAATATTTTAAATAACAATAAATTCCAAAATGAATTTTATTTTTATATATTAAATAAAAAAATGGAATATTATTTTTATGTAAATTAATAAATATTTTAAATAACAATAAATACAATTCTAAATAGTACTTTTCGCACTTCACTTCTTATGAATCTTTTGCTTTTATCGGTAATCACTTATATATAATAAACTTATTTACTTAATTAACATTTGAAAAAACTTCACACAAAAATCATCTGACGCTCGGAGTCGCCGTAAAATTTATGTTGCAACATCAAGACGCGGAGAAGTTCGGCCAAACATAAAGCTATGATTTAAGTGCCAAATTATAATGATAATAAATATAATTATTATTATTGGTATTAACAATTTAAGATAATTTATAAATTAGCATAAAATATTCATAATTCTATGTAGTCTTCCGGTTTTTGAATAATGGCAAATCAATGCTATATTTACAATAGAAAACTGCATTGATGCAAATTAGTTAAACCACTAAAATAATGAATCTAATTAGAGCAACGGGAAGTAAGTATAATAGAAGCAAGCTTAAAATTTTTGTTTTAATATTGAAACTAAAAAATCACAATGAATAATTCCATGATATTCATAATGAGGCAATTAATTGCTAGAACAATGCCGATACGAGTATATATAAATTATTGCGCAGTGAAATACATAGAAACAAATTTTTATATAAAAAAAAATGTCGTACAATTATTAGTGGTTTCCCGCTTATTGTGGTTTTGAAATGAAATCATGCATTGCAAGTCTACATACATATTCATATACACATATACACTTATATACATATATGTATATATTAGAATGTGGGTTCATATACTCATGTCGCGAATTTGTTTTTTTTTAATCGAAAGCTCATAATTAAATGACCGCAATGCATATATAAAAAAATTATTGAATCATAACTATTATTATATTTAGCACTTACCATCGCCAGCCGAATCTAATGCTCAAACTAACGATATCCTACCGCATGTCACTCATACGCCGTGTATGACATTTATAATATTACATTATATTCGTACTTATGTATGTACTATATGTGTGCACTTGAATGTGTGTAAAAACTGTGATAATTAATGTGCAAAGTTAAATCCCGAAACTACTTTAACCACTTAGTAATTTATATCTTAACCGAAATCAACAACTTTGTTTGCTGAAGTTTTCCATTGTCAGAAATGTTAGGGGATTTTAACAAGAAGGATAAGTAAGTTTCCGTATACCTTAAACTTATATATGAAACGTGATTTTTTTAAAATAAACTATAAGGTAAGATGAGAGCCATGAACCAAATCATGAGTATTTTCTTCACTATTTTAGCTTTTTATTGCCCAACATGACCTTAAAACATTTTACATGCATTTACGTCGGGGGTTAGCAGTAAATGTAGGGCTCTCTGTTCTCAATTGATTGATTTATATATAAGTTATTTCTTTAATAAATATTACTGCATTCAATGAGATGTTAGAATGTTATTTTCCAAATTCTGTTTAGTTTGTTAAATACTAAGAAATAAAATTAAAAAACCGAAAACGGACCAAATCAAATAAAGTTAAGCACAAACAAATGTCGCTTTAAGCCTTGAGTGTAAAACGGATTGACACTTTTAGAATTTGGATTTTTTTAAATCTCTATTATCTAACCCAACCTGTGTAACTGCCAATATCATAATCAACGATGTGGCTCCGAAAATATATACGAAATATAGTTTAAATAAACCAAAGAGATATTTTTTTTTAGAGAACGTGAAAGTGTTAAGCTAAAAGGTAGTAAATTTTCCAATGGATTTAAGTGCAAACCTAATAACTGAGTTTACTTTTTTACAAGAACAATTTAAAATTTTAGAAAAAAATATATAAAAATATATATAAATAAATATCTTGGTATATTCAAATCAACAATTAATTTACATCAAGGAAGCTATCATCCGGTGCTCCTCGGACTCAAATTTCGATCAGTGTCTCCCTCGGCAGGCAATGTTAAACCACTGAGTGAATTTCTGTCAAAAACAAAAGTCATCTATCTTTCGGAGTCCGCAATAAACTTTAGCTTCCTCAATTTGTGATACAACTTGCATCGGTGCATCAACAAGTGCTGCAGAAATTCGGACAAACTTCGAGCTGTGTATGTATATGAAATTGACGACAAAGCAACATACGGAGTTAGGATTGGTATACATGATACCACAGTTATGTTATGAATATAATATCAGCCGTGCTCCCATTTTCACATTTCAGTCCGACTGCGTGATTTTTGAAAATTCTAGTGAAAGTGAATAAGTGTGCTCCCAATTTCACAAATTTCCGAACTTGGTTATTGTTTTGCCAATTCACTAAAAGCTATTGTTGAAATTCGCCTTTCGGTTCGGGTAATGTAAAATTTTTTCAGGTATCAACAGCAAATAATTTAAAAAATACATATATTACAATAAAGTACTGATTCAAAAATGACATGAGTGACACCTTAACGTATCAATGAATATTTTGAAAAATACTCCAATCGAAAATAATTACACATTTGTACGCCTTTTGCAATTTTCTTTTTATTTCACTGACAACAAAGGCACCGTATTCAAATCACAAAAATCTATGTGAATGTGAAAATAGAAGAATCGAATACGTGATTTCAGGGAAATTTGTTAATGTGAAAATGGTACCACGGCTGTATTATTCAAATAGGAGTAAATTTAGATTAGCAGCTAAACCACCGAGTATGGTGCAGATCAATGTATACTGTTGTTGCCTATTCCATTATCCTATTTGCAAATAAAATTCTAGTACGATAGTCCTTGCATGTCGCTATTACATGAATGTTTAGTTATTGTTGGTTATAAAAAATCTATTTCTTACATACATATATCAATGTTTGGTAAATAAAATCTTATGTAAACAATACTCGTAATTTAGCTTGCTTTCCAAAAGTCGTGGTATAATGTCCAGGCTAAGTGATGTAAAAAATCTGATGGAGAGATATGATGGCTTCCGAAGTAGCAGTTATAATTTCTACCACTTTGCTAATTTCATATAAAAAACTGGCATTAAGTTCAAAACTTATTCTTGATATAAATAAAATCTGGTCAAAAATTATTATATTTAAATTTGGTTCTACTTTATTTCATTTTTAGTATTTCTTATAAAAATTAAGATAATTCTGTAACAAAAGCAGTGTAAATCTCAAACTTTATTGAAGAATTATCAATATTCTAGAAATCTAAGTCTAGCTTTTGAAAGCGGATTTTTAGTACGCAATTCCGAAGTCCATGCGATTTCACTATAACAACGTCTTGCTGCTGAAAATTCGGGTATATTTATACTACTTTTTTTGTTGACGGGGCTACTCCTTTTCTTTTACATATGTGAACAAAATATATTTTGTGCGGAAGAAACTGATGAACACCGTCAATGAAAAAAAAATCAATCAGCATTTCTAGCTATTTGAAGCTTACACTTTATAATTGCAAAACTGAATGAGCAACAAAATTGCGTACCAGACATTTTTCTGATTATATTATGTGAAGGTGTTGCATTTTTATAAATTTTCTATAAAGTTTGAAACTTTGACTTAAATAGTTTTTCTTGTAGAATAATCTATATTTTTATGGAAAACAATTCCGATTAAATAAAGAACGACAAAATTCTCAAAACGAGTCAATATATTTTGCCATAATTTTTATGAACATAACTGTACATAACTTTTAAAGAGAAGAGCGGTGATTCGACCAAACAAAGTTCTGTAAATAGTGGCAGCTTAATTCTAATGCTACTTAATATAGATTTGAATTTGGCGAGTTAGGAATATATAGTTGCATTTTGGATGTATGCCTTGGTATCTAAAAGTTGTGCGAAAAAATTATGCACGTTGTAGAAATTTTATACTTTTAAATTTATTTTATTACCATGATTGCATAATAATATTAAATTTCAGAATATTTATTTTTCTCATATAAAATACAATATAATAAAATAAATCCTTTTAAAGCCTTTCCATATCCTACGATTCGGTGGCATGGTATTCGTACTACACAGCACCGAAATTGTTGCATTTCTTAGCAAACAAAATCAATTGTATGAAGGCTATAAGTTATAGTAACCTAATTTCGGTGATTTCCAATTGGACACTCTCTATTCATGCTCAGTGAAAGGAGTGTCAAATTTCTTTGGCATTGGAGCTAAACTCTCTACTTTTGCCTACCTACTTCTCGTCAAAAACTGAGAAACTAATTTGCGTTAAACAGACAAAAGGGCTGGGCTAAATCGAGTATGATGTGTTCACTGTATGAAAAACATTTTTCCAAAATCAAAGCGTATCCGCGTATTTCCATTCCACTGTTTTTTTAGTTAAAAGCTCAGCGTGCGATTCCCTCTATTGATTTTGTTTAAAGAATTTACATTTCTGCATCTATTTACATATATATATATATATATATATTTCAAGATCCGTACGCAATGCAACATTTTCGAAGAAAGCACCGCAATTTTCAAATTATTTACAAAACCTTTACAAAACCTTTTATTATTGAACCATTGCGAAAAGCCACATGTGTTCCTCAAAAAACTACTTGACTAAATGCAATGACTGCCTGTATTCATTTCAAACTTATTTTTAGGCATTTAAACAATTTCATTGAGCTCAACGCAGGTCCTTTGAAAAAAATTTTGTGCATATAAAAAATATGAACTCATTAGCGTGATTGCCTTTTTCCCTTGCCGGTATACTTTCGAAATTCAAGTAAGACCCTATGCGTAGCTGAACAAAAGGTATAATTTATACATAGTTTGTAAATTATTTAATACTATTGTTGAGAGTTTTTTTTTTCAATAATGAAAAACATTCTGTGTACTTTGGAGATTTCCAATCCCATAAGAAACCCTTTTTTTTAAACTTTTTCAGAACTCGTTATCGAGCTCACATCACAAATATGCTTTTATTAGTCAATTCGGCGCATTATCATAAATATGTTGTTTATTTTACCTGCAACCTTTCTACGTCACTTCAAAGTTTGTTTCAAAAAAATATACTCATCTTTCCATAGAAAAATTCAAATATGATTTCTAAAGCGAAGTCAATTTATTATTGGTGTGTTGACTAAAATACACTACACCTTGAATTTAGCATGGCACGCTATGTATTTAGATATACAGGGTATACCAATAAGCACAATCGCAATTACTGATTATGGAAAGTTGGTCGAGTTATTTAATTTGGAAATTTGTCAAGTGTAGCATTGCTGCGTTGACTTTCTTGCCCTGGTCACCGTTTTCACATTTGGCCACTTATCGTTATAAAATTTTGAATATTTAATTGCCGTTTTTTTAACGATTGAGTAGAGTGGTGCATACAAAATTGTGATTTGCTAATCGAATTCAAACTTGATTTGATCAACTTGCATTCATGCAGCCAAATTTAGAATGAACTTTGAACTGGAAATTTCACCATCCTTCCGAACCAAGACCCAAGGTGCTTAGTTCCTGTAAATTGTATATGACATTTTCACATAAATAAAATGCAAAAGAACAACTAATTCAAATATTCACGAAAATGTCTGTACAAATATACAAACATAGATATATACTTAGTATAGCAAAGGTGAGCTTTAACATACATTTCTCAAATATACAGTATAAGTTTATATTACTCACTTTGTGCAACAAAAAATCCAATAAAAGATATACAACAGCAAATACAATGCATTGAGATCGTACAGTAAAAAACTTTTTAATATAATTTTCGTATACAGCGCATGGCAAAAGTTTGAATCAAACACTTTTGGGGCAGCATTGAAACGACGAGGGTAGCGGCGATCTGCAACAAATATTTTTCTTTCATTTTTTCGCCAACCTTTCAATACTTATTTATGTACACCCACCTACTTATAACTATTAGCAAAGTTATCGTGTAAAAGTGTCAGTGTGCTTTATTTCTTTTATGGCATGCCTTTTCTTATTTACGCTCAGTTTTACTGCGTCTTTTACGTGCATTTTCTTTATTTTGTTCTGAGTTTTTACTTTTTTTTGTCGATGCTATAACCTTTTGTGAAATGTTCTTTCTCAAGTCGCTTAACGTTTACCTTTTTAATATATTTTTCACCAATGTTCATGCCAGCTCACCAGTTTCGGCTAATTTGATGCCATTCTTTATTGGCAAAGTTTTCGAATAGCTGGTGTTTTGTCTTTTTTTTTTTGTTTTTTTTTTGCATTTCTATTGAATTTTATTTAATTCTTCTACGCTTGTTGTACATAGCTTGGCTTTTACTCAAAACCATCAAACAATTTATTAACACTTGAATGGTCAATATGAATGTCAGGTGTGTGTTTTTAAAATGGTGGCTTTTGCTCACTGTGTGCGTGTAATTCAAATGGACAGCTAAATCGCCAATGCTAGCGGGGAAGTGTGTAGCGGTGTGTCAGCGTAGTGGCGCCCATGCTGAGACCATTTTCTTAAAGCTTATTGAAGCGCACTTATTTACGTATGTCATAAACTTTAAATATACAATTTTTATTTTTTTCTCTTTGTTTTGCTATTTCGTCTCATTTCGTAAACGCACACCTTTAAGTAAATATTACTCATCCGCACTGTTGGATAGCTGGGTTGCCAGGGATTTATATATTTTTTAGTGTTTGGAAAACAGTAAATTTGTATTTGAAATTCTAGGATTTTTCACATTTCAGATTTTATATACCGTTGATTTGATTGATAGACGATATGAATTTGGTGCCGGAAATTCATCACCATAAACACTTACATTAATTAAATCAGCGACCGTAATCATTGTGAGTTCTATCAAAAAAATTGATATTTAATCATTATTTTAAGATTTTAAAATAATCGCTCAGTAATAATCAACAAAATTCTAGTTTTATTTTTATGTTCAGGAAAAATAATTTTATGTCGAGTTATATTTTTTGAGCAAAAATAAAACTTGTGTGCTGAGTGTTATTTTTTTGGTCGAATATAATGGTTATTTTTTGTACTGCTATTTTTTGATCAAAACTAATTATAATTTTTTGAGTTTAATTTTTTTGGTCACAAAATATTATAATTTTTTGAGTTTTATTTTTTTCATAAAAAAATAACACAGTGCTACAAAATGAAAAAAAAAATATGCAGGGGCTCTCGCATGGATTTTTAGTTTCGTCATGGCCCATAAAACATTTCCTCATTTGCGGTTTTTCTCCATCACTTCGTTTTTAAATTTTCTGCGTAGAAATATAATACAACTCAGCGCTTTATAAAATGAGCGTGTCTTTTTTTTTTTTTTAATGTTTTCGTTTGGTTTGTTTTTTATGTTCGGCGCTGCTTGAATCTCTTAAAAGAGACCAACAGTAATCAGATAGCATATTTATTGTATTTTTGCCAACATAACGCTGTTCAATCTTTAGTATTTCCTGGTGGAATCGTTCTCCTTGCTCACCGCTCATCTGGCCCAAATTTGATGGAAACATGTCCAAATGAGCGTACAGATGGTGTAGCTTAATTGACATGTTGCAACCCAAGTTATGGTAGGCAGACAACATGTCACTTACTACTGCTTCATAATTTTGTGTTTTTGTGTTTCCCAGAAAACATTCACACACAGAAGAAACCCCTTGCCATGCGTCATTTGTTGTACAAAGTTAGTATCGCTAAATAGTTCGCGAATTTGTGGATCGACAAATATTCCTGTTGGAAAAGGTAACTTTGTTTTAAATCGTGCAATTAAAATACGCACTTGCTTACCTTCTTTCAATTTTGCGTAAGTTATTCGCGGAAACTTTTCTACAATATAGTTGAAGGCTCAACCATTTTTATCCAGTGCTTTGACAAACTGTTTTATTAAGCCCAGTTTAATGTGCAGCGGTGGTAAAATAATATTTTTTGAATCAACTAAGGGAATATTTATACTATTTTTTTCACCAACTACAAGCGATGTACGTGGAGCCCAATATTTTTGTATGTAGTGTAGGCTAGTTGCTCGACTGTCCCATTGGCAGAAATAGCATACCATTTAAAATAGTCAGTACCTTGAAGTCAGCTACAATTGGCCACTTGTGAGTTTTGTAGTCAATGACATTCAATATTTCAGCCATACTGTCATATGATTCTTTTATATCGGTAGCGTAGGCCAGTGGGACCGATGGATATAAGCCAGTGTTGTGTAATAGTACGGCCTTCAAACCTTAAAAATTAAATGAAACTAGAATATGCAATTACATAATAAACATCTCAAGTGTACTTTTCGTTGAACCGTCGATGAATAATCGCCAATCTCGTGGAATATGGTTATAGCTAAATTTTTCAAACAATGCATTTACATCATTGCAAAAAACCAAGTTATCATACCTAGTGCTTTGACTAAATATTGAACCAAATGCAACAGTTTCTTCTGTTCTACGAAATGTAGTATGCACATCATTTTGCAAATGTTTCCATTGATCCATTCTTGAACCTAAAAGTTCTGTCTGTCTTTTGGACAGTTCTAAATCCCATACAAGGTCTTGAAACTCTGCTCGATAAACTAAATGTGGTTCGTTCATTCCATTTAAAGGTGGAACGTATACTGAGGCTGCAGGTTCACAAAAGTCTACAAAAGACGATTCAAAGCCACTTAAACTTGGCGATACTTCCGATTCCGCTGTTTGATTTACGTCGCCTTTTACACGCACTACACACTTAATAACATGGTCAACATCAGCATATTCAATATTTCGTCTTACTTTGAAGTGGTATCCTTTTGTAATCGTCAAACAGAAATAACAATCATTTGGTCGGTGGATACGTTGTGGAAGCCAAGCAACTGGCTCATCAAAAGTGAATGCTTCACTGCGATTTATCTTCCAAGACCTTAACATTGTATTATATTTCTACGCAGAAAATTTAAAAACGAAGTGGTGGAAAAAAACGTGCAAATGAGGAAGTGTTTTATGGGCCATGACGAAACCAAAAATCCATCTGAGAGCCCCTGCATATTTTTGGTGTAGCAAAGTGTAATCATTACTTTTTGAGTTGAATTTTTTAGATCAGAAATAAAACTCGTTTCTTGAGCGTTATTTTTTCTCTCAGAAATAAAAATTAACTTTTGAGTTTTGTTTTTTTTTTGTTCAGAACGAATAACTCAAAACGCCACACCATTTTTTAATAAGTATTTCATGGTGTTGTTGTGTTGTAGTCTTTGAGGGCATATATTGGCGATGACATAGCAAATGGAAATCTAGATCGTAACAGATTCTTATAGAACATGAAAAGATATAAACATATATATAATCAAAACTGTTCTCCGGTAATTGGAACCTTTTGATTTTTTTCATTGAAATTTAAAAAATAATCATTATTTTCGGTCTCTGAATTAAATCCAAATTAGTATCAAATTTTTTAACACAACGTTGAAATTAGTGATGACACCTGCGCATCTAGAAACATCTTTGAATCTAATTCCCAGGTATGCTCGTAAATAATATTGAATTTTTTTATGTGTATCTACATGTCTTTGAGCAATTTATATATTAAAATCACCGAAAATGTAATGACAAACTTTATACTAATTCGTTAAAATATTTGTCCAACAAATAAAGCTCCAAGTTAGTTCTTGGGCCAAAAAAATTAACGATAAAATTTTGTTTAAACTCAAAAAAAATATTTTTTAAAATAATACCTCTAAAATAAATTCAGCCTTATTCTGAGTTTCACATTCCCCCGAAATGTTTAAGTTTTCCCTCAATATAAATTTCGGCCGGAAATTTATCGCTTTCGAACGTTGTTCTTGCTCATCGACAACACTAAGTTCGGGCGAAAAGAGTGGTCATTTTTACTGAAACAAATTTGAGAGGCTATTGTTATTCTTAGAATAAAACTAAAAAAAAAAAACAGACTAATATCCTTGCCGAAAAAGCCGGACACTGCCAGGAAAGTAGAAATAATGGGGTGAACTTTTTGAACCAGCTGGCATTGGAGTTGGATTACGCGAGATTAACTTCCGAGTCTTTACCAATACCATTTTGACAGCTATCCTTCACACAATACGCAAAGAAGTCTCTCCTAGTCACTCGTTAATCTGACTTATCTCTTTCCTCACACAAAAGTGGCATTGCCATTGCGTTCATGTTAACTTAATAAGGACCTAAAACTTTAAATTAGCATTTTCCACAATTTGCGCTATATAAATTAAACACAGAGTTGTTATTTCAGAGGTTCGAATTTTCACAGCTGTTTCGAAGTGGATATAAATTTCAGGCGAAACTCACAATAAATGTATTCACTTCGGCGGAAGCAAAAATTATCTTTTTTTTTGGGCAGAACTCAGACTGTGAAATATTTTGATCTCACATTTGGTGCAAATAAATACATATCAACTAATCGAACATTTTATTAGAGACCTTTCAGTGTAAGCAAATGACTTATATAGCAGAGATCCAGTATAATAATTTTTCGATGTTTGAGTTTAAAAAAAAGCCATTCATATTCACGCAGCAATTATAAAAGTCTATTGAAAATTTTGATAGCAAATAAAAAATTTTAACTCATCGATAGAAATGATTAGAGACTGAAATTATTAAAGTAAAGAAAAAAGTTTCAATTCATTGATAAATGTTATTTTGAGACTTACATTATAGTAGTCTTTACGCAATAATTATGTGTGAGAAAAAGTCTTGTAAGGCTAAAAATGCGGCAATAATTCGAAATTATTTGGTATTTAGAGGCGATATTAGGACTATTTCGAGATTACCTGTTTAAAAATCTTTGCGAACCAGTGCCGAAATGCGCCCGAACCAGCAAACAAAATGTCCCACGATGGTGCCGAGGTAGTCCCAAAATTGCCAAATCGGGACTAAAAACACACTCAAAACTATTACGGAAAGACTTTTCAAAAGGTTCAACGTAAAAATTTTGTGAAGACTTCTAAAAACTTTGTTTCCTCATAACTGACTTCAAATCTTTGTAATATGTTAGAATAGTTGCTGATTGACTTTCATAATAGTAGTTTTTATAATAGTTATGCCTCTGATATCTAAATATCGTTTACTAGCTGCACAAATATCTTGTTGGTTAGGCAATGCTTTTAGATCTAGCCAAGAGTCGTCGAATAAAAATTGTGTTATGACTACAGTAGGATTTTTACACATGAGCCTTAAATATAAAAGCTAAGAAAATGTCATGCCAAAGTTATATAATAAATGTCACGAAAAATCAAAACTCAAAAGGAACTTAAAATTTTGCATTCAAGGCAGATTTAATTGAGTGGCTATAGCTTTCTGACTAAGCTAGCTCAATTGCTCTGCAACTTATCAAGAGCCAAAACGATAATTAAACTCTGAAGTATAAGGGATTGCTGAAGGTGATTTTCAATACTCAGCAGCGGCAGAGAGCCCGGAATTAACTTTCAAGGATCTGGTCTCACTGACCAATTTGTAATAGGCTATATATGTGACCCTTCTCAGAATAAAAATCGTTCGGTATAAGTCGACCGCGCATGCCGCAAATTAATAAAAATAATAAACAAAATTGTAGGCATTTTGCAAGCCATAATGGAGGGAATTCAATTAGTCGGGTAAAAATAAATACTACGCTCTATGGAGTTATATAAGAAAACTGCCCAGTAATAAAGAGGTATCAGTTTATTAGGGCCCATATGAAAAAGTGCTAAGTCAGAACAGCGAAACGGTACATGGAGAGGTATTATCATTGCAATTGTGGAGGCAGGACTAATGGAAACTTCAACTTATTTGATTTCATTTCATTTATTTAATCTATGGGTATAAACCATTACAGACTGGAGGTACGAAAAGACTTAGAGATAATACTTAAAGAAAAGATTTAAGAGTATTTTGACTTTAAAGGAAGTTGATGCCAGCTGCAATAAAATTAAATATCTTGGATAGGCGCATTTAAAATCGAGATTATTAAATTTCATTCATTTCATTTCATTTTTCATTCATAATTTAAATAATTTCATTTATAAAATTTAACTAGCAAGGGAATGTAGAAGCATTTGGGGAATATTGAAATGTATCTGCTACAGAAAATCGAGAATTCATGAGGCCACGAGCAATGTTATAGACAAATATCAGTAAATATATAACATGTGCTGAGGTAAATAATTCCAAATTTATTAACACGAGACCGACCCATTTAGATAGGAAGGGTGGCCTAAGATGAAGAGTTTGAAGAACAAAACGACCAAAGCTACGTTGAACTCTTTCAATTCTTTGGGACTTAACCAGGAATCGTAAGGATGATAATCTTTATTTAAAAAAAAGTCATGATTTAATCGAAATTTTTATTTTTTCGATCACATTTGGTCGATATTTTGTGATTTTTATTTTGTCGATAAGTAATAATATAAAAAAAATAATATTTATTATTGGATTTAAATTTTTTTTAACATAATAAATGCAGAAAAAATTGTAACAACAACAAGAATATATGGTTTATGATTTATAATCGATTAAATAAATAATATAGATAAATATCGATCAAATATGATCATAAAAATCTAGTTCCAAGAAAAATTATTAGTTTCGACCGAAAAAATAAAAATCACATGTTATTGATAAAACTTCATTGAAAAAATAGGAATCACAAAATAACGCACAAAATAATGCAACAAAAAAATCGCTAAATAAAGTTAAGTTCAGATTTGCATTGGCATAGGGATATGATCGATATATTCAAGTTTTATTTTGAATGAATTCTTCCCAATGATGATGAAATTAAGAACTTAATATTATTATCAAACAAGAACTTGGAGTCAAAAACAACACCTATGCAGAATTGGTTCCCGAGGTGTAAAGCCACTTCATCTTAACGCCACACCCTTGCTATGGATCTATTTACAGGGTTACGCAAGTGAAATGTCAGTTTACCGATCTTCCAAAAAATAACTTGAGAATACTTACAGATTTTCTGCTTACAGGTCGAAGTCATCTACACAGGCTCGGAATATGATCGAACGAGTTGTGTTGCTTCCTGATCTGCGAATGTGAAGCCATCTCGAGAATACGGCAGAGGTATCTAGGCTCATACATCCCCGATCAGGAACTTGTACGCTCGCTACCACCAACCACTATCTAGACTTCCTAAGAGCGTTGCGGCTAGACGAGGTACTATAAAGAACGGAGGGCACAATGGATCGCACGGTCGAATGGCAATCCTCAACTACCAATATCTATCTATCTATAGGCGTCGGTTTAATTTACCATATAGCTTCGCCACTGAAATGCTGAAAGTTTTTGTGAAAAAGTTTTGATTATATGACTGAAATGCTCTTGGAGGCTTTCCTTTGCCAGTGGAGTCTGTAAATAAAAATTTCTTTATATCAATTGCCTGTTTTGATATTCCGAACGAGACAAAATAATTTGAATGTACTCCTATATGTGCTGAGAAGTCTGGTGGTGAAATATGCGAAAACCGTAATCGATTTTTGTGTGCTAATATTTTTTGCATCAGGCTTACTTTAATGACCCTTGTAAATTTTGAAAACAATTAATGTTTTTTTTTATACGTGAAGTGAATGAATAAAAAAGATTCGGTAACTTTTTATAAAAATTTGATCAACTATGTATGTATATATGTAAATATGTCTAAACCTACATATATACTCGTATATATATATATATATGGACACATCCATATCAACCACATTGTTTCTAGGTGCACACCAGTTGTGATTAGCAATTACTTTATTTCAACATGCAGAGATTTATTTGAATTCATGCATGCATAAATAATAAATATACATATATATATATCATATTCAAAACAAAAAACTAACACACAAACGCATAGACAAAGTATTGTTTGCAGCCACAGACACACAACCTCGTGTAGTTCCACATAAATATTTTCAGGTGCCAAAGTTTCCATACCACATTTTGCCTTTCATTCAATAGTAAAACAATTTTCCAACAACAACTGTCGCATTCAAACGCTCGCAGCCATTTATGCAAATGCACAGCAATTTCGTAAACTAATTTTATGTAACTGTGATGGAGCCCAACAGCGCTGGTGAGTCACATGCCAACAGTATATATGTGCATACAACTTTTATGTATACACAACTATGTAAAGGGTGGTTAAATTTTAAGGGCCGATGTTGATTTTGAATAAAACACAAATTATTTTGGAAATTATTGTAATTTCTTTTTATTATGATAATATGCTGTTGTTCAATTATGTATGCAACAAAATATTGGCCAAATGTCCGCCGCGACCTCGGCGGCACACCTCCATCCGATGGTCCAAATTTTCGATGACGCTGAGGCATAATTGAGGTTCTATCCCGTTAATGTGCCGAATTATCTCATCTTTTAGCTCTTGAATTGTTGCTGGCTTATCGACGTACACCCTTTCTTTCAAATAACCCCAAAGAATGTAGTCCAACGGTGTCAAATCACATGATCTTGGTGGTCAATTGACATCGCCACCGAGTGAGATAACACAGCTATTGAATTTGTCGCGCAAAAGAGCCATTGCTTCGTTGGCTGTGTGGCAAGTGCCACCATCCTGTTGGAACCACATATCGTCCACATCCATATGTTCCAATTCGGGCCATAAAAAGATCGTTATCATCTCACGATAGCGAACACCATTCACAGTAACTGCCAGCCCATAAACCGCACCAAACAGTCACTCTTTGTGGGTGCATTGGTTTTTCGACAATCTCTCTTGGATTATCATTCGCCTAAATGCGGCAATTCTGCTTATTGACGAATCCACTGAGGTGAAAATGTGCCTCATCACTGAAGATGATTTTCTTCGAAAATGCACGATATACATTTTGATTTGAACGCCCATTTTCATAATAAGCCTGAATAACTTTAACACATTGCTCGATTGTGTATCTTTCCATGTTCAAATTGAGTTAGTCTGAAATTGAGAAATGTCAAATGAAATGCAGACAAAAACTTGACGTTTAGGTGTTGTTCACATTCAACATCGGCTCTTACAATTTAACCACCCTTTATAAATGTACATTCAATCAAGCGCATACGTAGAGTACATTGGTAATTTTGCTTAACCTGCAGTGATTTCAGATTTTCCAACTGCATCATCGATCGAATCCCTTTTTGTATATTTTGTTTATTTTGGCAGATATGGTTATAGACATTGGGTTGAATTGCATCCCGCCCGCAGAAAACACTTTGATTTGTAAATACACACAAAAACCAATTTATGTTTGTATTTCGTCCGACATGGCGTATGAGTGCTGCGGTTGCTGAATTTTCAGAAAGTAATAGGCAACTGATGATTACAAGGATGATTTGTGCTTGCTAAGGGGAGCGGTGATGAGAGGGAGCATCTGTGGTTGAATTTGAATGAGCATTCCAATAACGTCAAATTTGGAAAGTTAATGTTGGTAGACAATTTTGACCTTATTTTTTATGCTCCTGAGGCTGCTTGGCAGCAGTTGCACATATCAGCAAATTTATGCATTTGGCATTAGTGACGCGATTTAAGGCGGTGAAATTTTAGCATGTTGAATTTTTTTTTTTTAATTTTGAACTAAATATCTAGTTAAATTGTACAATTCACCTTTAGGAAAAAATAATTCAAATATTCATAGCCGCGCCTAATCTGTTTTTAAAAATGCGCTCATTTGGAAAAACCTCGCGCATTTTTTAGAGGAATCGAAATTTTTACAGACGTTATCGCGCCACAAAACTGAAACACGAATAAGCAAGTCATTGTCAAGTATTGTCAAGTTTTCATTTCAATAGATGAAGAAATTAAAACCAGCTGAGCTATTCAAGTCTTTCCCAAGTTTTATTTTCCAATAATTTTAGCTGTGAAATCGGTTCAGCTCCCCAAAAAAAAAAAGTTGGTTTTTATAAAAAATAATATGCTGATCAAGAAAGTATAAATTTAGATATTTGTATAAAAGTTATTAAATGACTGAAAACATTGATATCGATTACAAAAATTCAATTTTGTACCAAAAATCTGCCCAAAAAATATAAAACAGAACCAAAACTACCCCAAAAATTATAATTGGCTATATTAAAAGTGAAAAATTAAAATCAAGCAATTATTAGGGAATTCATTCAGTTGTTTCAGCACCAACCTCCATATTTTCCACGCTAAAAAAATTTTTTCTGATGACCTTCTAAATTATAAAACTGAATATTTTTCTAAAAAGGGATATGATCGGCTGCTTATCTAGTTTATGCAACATAAATAGCAACATTATTTTGTAGAGCATATTGAACTAATAATTACTTGACCACAGGATAAACTTGGTTCTTTTGAAAACTTATTGGAAAAATAATTCTCTCAGAAAATTATTCTCAGAAAAACTAAAAGTTTGCTTTATTAATAATAAATATAATAATAATAATAATAATAATAAGAATAATAAGAAACCCAACGGTTATCCTCTTTCTTTTATTTTCTATTTATTTTTTTTATATTTTTTTTGGTTTTTTGTTTTTTTGTGCCTAGTCAGCAAACAGGAAGAGTTTATTCAGCGTCGCTATCTAAAACTGCTCATCTACAAAAAAAAACTTGATATATAAAATTTAAGAATATTAGACCTTCATTTATTGGATAGTACAGCTTTTTTATGGCAGAAAGTGAGCCCGAAATGTGAAAAGTGCTGGAAAGATAGTTGAAATCTCGACACAAACATCGGAAAGGTTCATTTATATCATAATTGGTTTTACACTGTTTTAAATAAAGACTTTAAAGTGTCTTGAAATGAGAAGGAACATTAAGTTTAACTTGGGAAACAAGAAATGCACTTTCAATAGATCCTGTGAGTAGTTTTGCCATAAATATAATGACTAGCATTTCTCTACGACAACAAAAAGTAAGAATTGTTTTTGAATTGATTCCAGTCGATCTTTGTGAACTTGACAACGCGAGTTCCAAACAATCGAACCGTATTCTAGTATCGTTCTTATTAATGTTGTAAAAAGAGCCTTACAGTTCAGTTTCAAGTTATAGACTCCATAGATTATCGCTCATCCTGCTCTCGCCCAAGAAACCATTGTTGTTTTTCTCAGTTCTATGGCAATGGAAATATGAAATCTTTAATATGTATGCAAGAAGTAAAAAGTTCTTTTTTGGTAAATCAGTGAATTATCAGAGATGTTTTGTTTTTCTGGTACATAATGGGCTCGAGATAGCCTTTTTTACTCTACGTAATTTATTTAACGAGCTGATAACTGACAACCTAGTGAAAAACTGGCTAAGAATTTGAATTTACCGCGCAAAATATGTTAAGAAGTGCCCTCGTCTTCTCGGCAAGAAAGCTTGAACCGAATTTGCAATCGTGTATTACGATAGCCAGAAAAAGTATCGATAACTATTTCATTTCATACAAATATCTTCATAATACCAATCCCTCGCATAATACCAATCCCTCACTGCCTATGGGCTTCTCCTGGACAGATGGGCTCTCTGTCGTCTCAGCGAGCGCTGGGAAACTGCCCCAACATGCAGAATTGCAAGGTCCCTCTGGCCAAGAGTGGATCGTGGGCGCTCAAAGGAGCTGAGGTCGCTTACTAAGCGGCAACTCTCGACCCTCGTAGTTGTTTTGACTGGGCATTGTCCGTTGGGTATTCATGCGGTTAGGCTGAAGATAGTCTCTGACCCTTTCTGCCGCAGCTGTATGGAGGAGGATGAGGTGGATTCATCTTGTCATTTTCTGCTCAGCTGCCCAGCATTTGCGAGACTGAGGTTCAAGTACCTAGGCTCGTACTTCTTTAGGACTCCAGGGGAGCTTTCTGGGTGGAGATTGGTAATTTGCGTGACTTTATTCAGGGCACGCAATGTTTCTCAAGTTAATCTTTCCTGACTTTCCGATTCCCGTTACCGTTCATAAATCAGGTGGTATAACCATGGACTCCTACTATGTCTAAGTGAGTTCCCTTTGCGGGAACTACCACAGTAACCTAACCTTACCTAATATCAATAATCAGCTAAAAAAAATTGTAAGTCAACGGTATCGGTTATTTTAAAAAACAGCCCTGAACTAAGTCCAAAATAGTCCCAATTATATTATTATTTCTAGACTTAAAACAATTTTTCTCACTCGAAATTAGAATGAAAACATTTATTTAATATAAGTCTCAAAATAATAGTTATAGGCGACTTTAAAAAAAATGTACCCTAATAATGTTAATTTTTAAGAAAAATTTCATGACTGTTTTAAAGAAAAATATTGTTGTTCTGGGTCTATGATTTATTATTATTACTCTTTGAATTTTACGTCCATTAAATATATATTTCTGAACGTGAAATTTTCAGAGCAATAATTTTATCACTAATTTTATTATACTAACGACTTATACCACTTATTTTTCTAGAGCCCAAAGGGGTTTAATCGATACATACAAATCTCGTGAAAATTGGCCACCTAATTAAAACCGAAATTAAATATTAGCTTTACTGAAAACACACTTACTCAGAGAACGCAAAGAGTTAGCGAGATCCTACTATAATTCTTATCATAACAATACGACGGGAAATTTGAAAAATTTCCACCCTTTATTTGTTACTTAATAATTTTTTATTTATGTATAAGTATATTGTTTATCCAAACCTAGCTTTACAAGGGTTGGCGGAAAATCGTTCCATTATAGATCAACTTTTCACTCTGTCGGAAAAACAGATGAAAAAAATGCATATCAAATATGAGTTCGAATTTTGAGGCTATAAAGTCGCATGTCAAATTTGGAATAAAAATGCAATGAGTGAAATGAAGGAGATTAATTGAAAGTCTGATAAAATGATTATATAGAATCTCTTCAATATAAAGCTCCATATTACGGAACTGATCCAACAGGTCATACATAGCACGATGAGAGTTTTAGTAAGGTTACTAAGAGTACGGAAATTATTTGTCTAGGAAAGTGCCACATTAGCTTTGTGTTGGCTTTACTGGGCAGTCTAATACAAAGACAAATCTTTAGTTTCAAATATAAACTCCTATATTTTCACCCAACAAAGAATATAGAGATAGAGTAGATGAAAGAATAAAGTTTATGTCTAAATTATTTAATCCTGCAAAACTCCTCCGGTCACATTACGGAATATAAATAAGATATCTACCAAGGGCTCAGTACATCAAAGGAAATACCAAACTTCTTGATTGCAGCGCAAACCTTAAAAAAGGAAGAAAAATAACCTTATTTTCCGACTCTGAACAGAACTCAGCGTCGCTACTAGATATTCGTGGTGCTTTCTATTTTCCTTGAAAATAAGTCTTCCCTCCTCCCTGCCCATCTTTTTCACTTAAACAGGGTGCTATTCTGGAAGAACTCAACTGAGATTTTCCTTATTACATAGCCCGAAGAACTAAATTCACAGTTCCCTACTTGACAAGCCAATATGTTTGCATAACAGCTAAATGTTTTACTACTCACATTATCTAAGGTCTATTTTGTGACCGAATTCTGCATTAATTTAAATTTAAAAATATTAAAAAAATGATTTCAGAAGTTACCCTAGATTGCTTAGAGCTCACTAGTTTGCACTTAAAAAAGGAAGTGTCCAACAATTAAACTGAGTTTACTATAACAGCTAATTTTTTGCACCATCTAAATTTCTGATTACATAATTTACAAATTTACTACTTTATGCACGAACATGCCAATTTGTTTCAAGGATCGCTGTATACAACCTAGATACAAAAATATTGATAACTCGAAAATATGCATCTAAAATTAAGTATTTTAAATTGCTGTTTCATTTAAATTTTTTATCAAATTCACTAGGCAGCAATCTTCACTTTTCCTCATATTTGATGACCCACTGTAAGCCGTCATATGTAAAAAATTAAATAAATGAATAATATCCACATGTTGTGTCTTTAATTTTGACTTCCATTCATTCCAATTCGCTATAAGCACAAATCAAATATCTAAGTATAACTTTAGCAATATTTTATGAACGTAATATTTGGTAGGAGCGAAAGCAAATTTAATTTTTTGTTTGCATATATTGCGTATGTGGGCTTCTGTGTCAGAGAAAACTTTTAAATGAGTTTACTATGTGGAGAAAAGTTGGCATGCCTCGCACCACAGCAAACAGTAAACCAATAACATGTGCACAATCTCTAAATCTGTTAAGTTCTGAGACAAGTAGGGTTTCTGTATTAGGGTGTACCTTATTTTTTTAAATTATTATTAGTATTTTACGAAGAAGTTGAGCCAAAGTAAATGGCCACTTAACGTTTGATTTTTTCGAAATTATCACAAAGTTGAATTAAACAACTTTAATTTTCAAATCAATTGAGAAAATTGTCAATAACAGAGACTTAACTATTACAAGAGAAAATAATAAAAGTCAATAAATGGTTAATATAGCGTAATAAACATTTCGATAACTACTAATTTCATTTTGAAGTTATAAAAGTCTTTTAATAATTATTTTGAGCGAAGAATTTTTTATTCATTGATTTCAGTCATCGGTATCTAAATAATAATTACGAGTAGGCCAAATATGCCAAAGTCTTCAGAAGACTCTTATCTTGAGATTTATATTATAAAAGTCTTTACATAATAATTATGAGTAAGAAAAACTTGTTATGTCTCAAAATATGGGACTATTTCGAAATAATTTCGAGAAAAGTTCAGAATCATTCTCGCAAAATGGTGCCAAGTTAGATTCAAGCCTTCAAATATTTTTTCTCACTTATAATTATTATGCAAGACTTTTATAATATAATTCTCAAGATCAAAATCTCTTGAACACTTAAAAAAGTGCGGCTCGCCAATTTTCCTCTCAAATTTATGACTTAGCTTAATAACTTATACGATATGAATTTACTACGGCACTTTAAGCAAACCAAAAAAAGGAAATATATTTTTTCGTGAAAGGTATACAGACCGCAATATTAAGCTACAATATTAAAAGTTGCACATCAATGGGTCGGCTCTCTATTGGTTACACAATTCAAAATGCTGTAATTGTAAAAAATATTTTCCTTTGCAAAATTTTGTTTGCAGAATGAACCGTTTTCCGCAATGTTCCAAAGGAAATTTATTCCAAAAAATATTTTCAAATTTATTTTCAGCCGATTAGGATTCCCAAAGTATAAGATATCGAATCCTAATACTATTATAAACATGAAAGTTTGTGTGTGGGTATGTTTGTAACCTTTTGAAGCCAAAACGGCTGAGGCGGATTTGAGTTTGAAGCCAAAGTAAATTAGATCGAATTTCACAATATGACAGTGAAAATAAAAAGCTTAAGAAAAATTAATTTTTGGAGAGGGCTGCCACCGATTTGATAAGTCAAATATATTAACGTTTTTTCAATAGGGACGCTACAAAAGTAGACCAATAGTGACAGCAAACGACGCCAAATTTTTCCCCGCTCTTTTGACTATTCTCTTTAGTAAGGTTTGCCATTTCATCATTGAAAGATATACGATCCAACAACGAGTCGAAATTATTAAACTTTACTACCGAAATTCGGAGTCAATGGCCTCAGCTTTAAGAGCGCTACGTCCAATTTATGGTCGTCGTCATTTCTGGCTGAATGGCTTCGTCAATAAGCAAAATATGCGTTATTGGAAAGGCAGCAATCCACACGTACCGAATTGGATGATATGGACTTGGACAATATGTGGTTCCAACAGGACGGCGCCACAAGCCACACAGCGAATGTCACAATCGATTTATTGAAAACCAAGTTTGTTGAACGCGTTATCTCACGAAATGTCCCAGTCAATTGGCCGCCTCGGTCGTGCGATTTGACACCGTTAGACTATCTCCTGTGGTACTGCGTCAACTCTATGGTCTATGCCAACAAGCCAGCGACGATTGATAAACTTCGTACGAATATCGAACATGAAATTGCAGCAGTATCGGACGGGTTGCCGCTTGCTTTAAAGAGTCAATAAAATTGAATTAGTAAATTCAATTAAATGTCAAGCCATGGAATTCAAAGGAAGATATGAAAATGTGTGTTAGAGGGTTACCGCCTGATTTTTTTTTTAAACAGTTGCCACCTGCTTAGAAAGTTAAATTCAATTAAATACTTGAATTCAATTACATATTGCGACATTGACGACCGGACAGATTTGGATAAGTTTTGGCATTTACATATGTATATAGTTCATAATCTGGATTACCATACCAGCTTTTTTCTAAATGGAGTTGTCAAATGTTTAAAAGTTTATATTAAATTGAACTACTGAATGAAATGAAATTGGTTTACTAAAGCTTAATTTCGAAAAATTTTCGAACTACTCGAACAACTATTTAAAGCTGATCAAAGTTTACTTAATAAGGCAACTGAAATTTTACAATTGGCTTAAAACTGAAAAGTTTTAAAAAGGTTGATTTAAAAACATAAGTTTGGAGATTTGTATTGAACTAGAGGTTAAAAATCTGTATTTCGAAGACATTTTTGGAGAGTATTGCCACTTGCTTAAAAAAAGCAAATGCAATTTAATTAAATTAAATATTAAGGCATGGGGTTAAAGCGAAATATGCTTAAGTAGACTAAAGTAGAAAAAGGGTTGCCATCTATTTAAAATAATGAATTTAATTCAATTTATAATTGTGAAATCAGAGGTTTTAACTAACATATTTTTGAAAACTTGCCACTTTTTTTTTAACGGTGATTGCATTAACTTAACAGAACAGCGTGTACTATATTGGTATCAAACGAAAGAAAACTGGTCAAGAAATAGTTATTTCAAAAATATTTTGGATAGGGTAACAATCTGTTTAAAAATTTTCATTGATTTAAATTTTTTTTAGAATAACGGCGAAAGAGCTCAATGGTTAATTAGCAACTGAGTACTTTGATTGTTTAAGGTCCCCAATAATTTGAAAAAATTATCTACAAATCCAACAATAACGTAAGTGATAGCAGGAGATCTTACATATGTATCTAAGCCCACTATTTTACACAAGTATTGCCAATTTTCGAAATAAAAGAGATGTATTTTATTTCAGTTACAATTAGTATAATAACAATAAATTACATAATATAAAAACCATTCCAATTATATGCTTTTATCCAAATAAAGTTTTGAGCAGAGTTGTCAGGTATAAAATACTTTAAAAAGAATGTATGTATATACCTAAATATGTGTGTATAAAACTTAAGGGCAAATTGTTTTTCATACTGCCACAAACATTTTTCATTAGCAACCTAATGATTATGAAGCAGAGTTTATTTTAAAAAATAAACACTTTTAATCAAAGTAAAATTAAATGAAGTTGCCTGTTCGGAGAACATATTCATTTATATTTCTCTTCCATTGGTATCGAATGGCAGTGGGCGGAGCCGCAAAATACTCGTAAAAGCTAGTCATGAGAAGTAAAAAATATAATTTCTTCTCCCCCTAATATTTGAAGTTCAGCTTCACACTATGTCGTTCGTATTAGAAAATGCTTATTGTGAATTCATATTGAAGCAAATAAAACCTCTATTTCTAAAGGGAGCAACTCTTCTACTCTGACATGTATTTTAAAATCGCGCACTTAAGTTCCACCCTCTCTTTAAAGCATCTCAATATTTTTTCGTATGTAAATATTCAGCAAAAATACTTCGTCTTCGAATTCATGCAGTCTCCTTTAATATTGTGCATATGTATGTGTGAATATATCTGGCGCCACTAACCGCATAACAATTATTGTACATTAGGGTGGGCCAAATTGTATGGCGCTGAAAACAAATTCAAAGCAACATCGCGATTCTGTAACTATGGATAGAATAATTAAAATAATTAAAAAATTATTTAAAAACAATTTAAACAATTAAAATATTTTCAATCTTTTTTTTTTTTTTTTTTGAAATCGAAATTCACTAAATAGATCGACTTTTTAGTATTTTTTAAAATAACTTTCAAAAACATTCGCCGGACTCGAAATACATTTTAGAAGTATGATTTCTTGGACAAAAACACTTCGTACACTCCATAGTACCAGAATCGCGATGATAGGTTAGGTTAGGTTACTGTGGTAGTTCCCCAAAGGGAACTCACTTAGGCATAGTAGGAGTCCGTTGTGATACCACCTAATTTATGAACGGTTACGTGAATCGGAAAGTCAGCCGCGATGATGCTTTGAAAACTTTTAATTAACCCACCCTATTGTACTTAAAATA
Source organism: Anomoia purmunda (assembly GCA_951828415.1). Classification (NCBI taxonomy): domain Eukaryota; kingdom Metazoa; phylum Arthropoda; class Insecta; order Diptera; family Tephritidae; genus Anomoia; species Anomoia purmunda. The sequence goes on from OX639997.1 coordinate 52,317,050, forward strand.
CATACTTTAAAAGACAGTGAGTGGTGAGAAAAACCATGCATATATTTCCAACAGAAAACCCCCATATTTGCACACATGCATACAATTAAAAAATCTCCAGCTGTTCGCTCCACTGCATTCCAGTCTGATTGAGCTTTGCAAATATTTATGCATTTCTTGGCTCAACTACGAGCATTATGCCAAACGGTTGTGCCTCGGCATGCTGGTGAATAACTTGAAGTGAAGATATTGTGGCACTCTCACACACACACACACACACACACTTACACTTGCACTTAATATACTTAGTTATATCAACATTAATAAAAAGTTTACGACTTGCAACAACAACAACAAAATCAACGACAGCATCAATATACGCAAAACGTTGCAGTTTAAATGCAAATTCAATGCCAGCTGAGCTTACTTGGCTTGCCAGCTTAATGAGTTTCAGGAGCAGTGAGCTGTTGGTATTTTACTTGGCTTAAAAAAGACTGCACAATATTTTGCTCTTTGTCTTGTTTGACACTTTGGTTAAACTTTGGACTTTCATTTAAATGAAAACTTTTTTCATCGCATTTACTAAAAATGTGTGAGTGAGTTGTGTCATATTTTTGTGAGATATGTTGGCGCATCTGGAAGCCTTGTTTCTTTCCCAATGAAGGTTTTCTTATTAATATCTGAAAACATGTTTGTTATTATCTGCTGAAAATTAAAGAGTGTTAATAGAAAATTTATATTTTTTATCAAATACCGCTATAAAAAAGCAGCTTAAGCTAAGAAATATCTGCGTTTCGATTTAAAGTGGATGGAAACAAATATCCAGATAGAAGCAAATATATAATAATATATAACAAATATATTGGTATAAAAATTTTGGAAAAAATCAAAAAACGAAATTGACTACATCAAAAGCTGATATTTTCTTGAAAAATTTTTTTTATAAGGATAAAAAACTATATTGAGTCAAATGGTTGTGAAAAAAATGAGAGAGAGTAAATCGAAAGTTTATATATTTTTATCAAATACCTCTACAAAAAACTAAAGCTAAAAACCATCTGAGATTCGTTTTAAAGCGGACAGAAACAAATGTAATATTTTAAAATAAAAAAATTTGAAAAAATTAAGAAAAAGAAATTGAGTAAATCAAAAGCTGACATTTTCACCGGCAAAATTTGTGTACAAGAAAAAAACTATATTAAATAAAGTTATTCTGAAAACACAAATAAAAAATTTAAGTAGAGTAAATCGAAAATTAAAATTTTTATAAAATACTTCTATAAAGAAAAGGTCTCAAAATTTTTAAAGAGTTGTTTGAAAAATACAAATTGTTGGATTAAGAAAATTTTTTTTTTGTTTCTACATATCTATTAAAAAAGGGGTATCAAACAATTTTTTATTCCACTTTTAAGTTTTAGCCAAAGAGTATCAAATTTAAGGTGTTAGAAGGAAAAACCCCAGGGACTGAAACTAATCGTTATTATGACAAATTTTTATTTTCAATTCATAATTTTATCGTTATTTTTTTTTTTATCTAATCGATCGCTAAGATCTTTACTTTTTCGATCAGCTTTAATCGGAGATTTATCTTTTTCTAAAAAAAAAAAAAAAAAACAACAGTAACCATTTAAATATCGAGAAAATCAAAAATCACATAATAGAAATTAAAAATTTTCGTAAAAAAATACAAATCACTAAATATCGATTGAATTCGAATTTTTTTAAACAAAAATCACAACGGTTACGGTATCTAAAGAAAAATGATTTCATTACTAAATATTATGATTATATTCTGTAGAATCTTAAGTCTCACTATCGTAAGTCGTCCTTTTTGATCCGTTTCCAGAAGCTGATGCTTCATTTCTTTTTCTTACAATTTCTTTTCCTCAAAATATCGTAAATAATTTTTTTTGTGGTGCAACAGCTCAATATATAAATCGGTTAATATAGCAAATTTGCTAGACCACAAAGAGAATTTTCATGTACACGATGTTTTTGCAGCTTTCCATGAGAAAGGTAAAAGTGGTGATTTAGGTTTAAAAAGATAAGCTAGCCGAGGCAATCTACGTATCCCAGCTGGTCAACAAATTCAGATACCCGATAGACGACTTACATATATAGACTAGATCAAATATTGAAAAAACGAATATTAATTTGGTCTCGGATGAATAGACTCAAAGTACTGAATAAAATGTAAACACTAATTTAAAAATGCTTCCTCAGTACAGGGAATAAGTCGTTGCTATGCCGCCGTTCCTATTTCGAATGGATCTATAAGAATAAAAACTTTATCGGCGTCTAGAGAAGGAGAGGGTTTTCAAAAAAAAAAATATACCGATATCTACGAGTTTTTCGAGGAACCAGGAATTAAAAGCTGATGCAAAATTTACTGTTTTTTCAGTTCATGTCTATTGGAACGATTTCCCTTTATGTTTATACTAAACCAAACTTGACAAAAGACGACGGAAAGCCGTTCCAATATGCATCAAAAAATTTACTATTATTTTTTATTTATGTACATTAATTAAATTTTATACTAATTAGTTGGAAATTCTTGAATTGAAATATTTGATGCTAGTACTTATTTTATTAAGAGAGCGATGAGGATTTTTTTAAGTAGGTACAAAATTCTATCAAATATTGGCCAGCGCGCTGCAACACCTCGACATTTCAATCAATTATATTTAGGCTGTTATGAAATTAAAACGCAATAATTTATTAATAACAAAATTATTACAGGTTAACTATTTATATCAGGGACCGTTAGGGTTAGAAATGTATTTTAAAAAATTACTTACTAATCGTTACTTGTTGAGTTTTATTTATTGCTTATAAAATAATCATAACTAGAAAAACTTAAGTTTTATTTATTGACCAGAAATTTCTTGAGTCTTTATCATAAAGCGATAAATAGAATTCAATCGCTAACGATTCTTTCTTGATTTTTTTTTTGAATAGAACTCAAAAAATAACAATCACTGTCGCGTAAGGTAATCCTTTTTACAAGAAGCAAGTTGCTTGAATCTCTATACTCTATTTCTCTTTCCGCATGATTTTTTTTAGTTGAAATTTGGGCAGCAATCACCATTTGTGGTCTCTGATTTATGGCATATCTGTTAACAAAAAATATGTTCATATCAGATCAATTTGCTAATATTTATACTCCAACTGTGCCACGATTTGTTGATTGACAGCTCGATGAAAGTGTTTTGGTGTGCATGACTTCCTCTTGTTTATTGCTTTGAAAATGGTAACGTTATCCAAGTCAAATATTAGCCCCGATCAAACTTTGTGCTACATACTATATTAAACACAAACAGTTATTTACACCTGCCAATATATTCATATTTAACTTTTCTGATACATTTTTAAGCAAAAAATTATCAACAACAATATTAATACAATATAATGTCTTAGTTACTCATCGCATTTCAAATTTGATCAAAATAATAGCAGTAGGCAAAAAATATTTTCCAGCAGATTGACTTGTAAATTTGCAATGGCAAAATCTCTATTGATATGAGAAATAGAAAATGAGGCCGTAACAAACCATGAGCAAATCTGCAATAAGATGAAATGACTTTCACATTTCGATTTCATCGAAGAGAAAATAACCGACAATAACAATTTATATGCAAATTAAAATCTCAAATGACTTTGGATTCGTATTGGAATTGTTAGAGCATGTCTTGCTTTGTCGTTTTTTGCAAAATTTTCAATATTCAAAAAAATGGTATATTCTTTAACTAAATATATGGTAAAAATGTGGTGGATTCTTTCAATAACCGTAAGGCGCTTTTTTCATTTCTGCAGTGATTGTTTGACTATGAAATTGACGAAATATTTAACTTTTCTTCTCATAAACGACTATCAGACAACGTAAAAAGTCAACGTTGGGAAGCAACTTTTATTGGTAATGGAATAAATGTTTATCCTGCATTACAGCAATCAGGCAACGTAATTAATAAGCATAGAGATACATAAAACTCTTATCGGCGAAATAAAAATTCCAATTTTTGCGATAAAACTTATAACTGTTATGTTACTGTTTTCAAAAGATTAGTATTGTGGAAAATATATATACTATAAAATATCTCTTGAATTGATGCCAGCCAATCTGCGTGAACTTCATATCGGTCCATAGTTCCAACCTATTGAGCCATTTTATAGCATTAGTCTTACTATTGTTGTAAAGGGGTTTTCATATGGGGTCATGATTTCTTTAGACCACCTTTTTCGTTGCATTAATATAATAATATTAATAACACTACTCGACAAATTTTGATCAACTTTAGTCTCCAAGAATAAAATAGTCTTTTCTTAAAGTGAAATTTTCTCCTGATTCCGAATATGACTTCCATTTTCTTGTGGCAGATCTAGTTTCCGAGATATCGGCGAAAATATGAAAATTCCCATTTTTGCAGAACACTACTTCATATAGGTACGGCAAAAATTTGCATTTTTCATTTTTTCGTTTTTAACTGTTGAATTATGCATTATACTAATTACCATAAAAATTTCTTGCCTTCTTCGCCCTCAAGTATCTTCAGTAGTTTGGCCACTATGCCAAAAAACGTTCAAAAAATGTTGAAAAAAAAACGAAATTTTTTACACCATTTCAGATTTAACCACTTTAAAATCGGAAAAATTCTATTGACGAAAAAAAGTTAGCCCTACTATGTTGTAGGTAATTTAACTACGAAAATTTTAAGCATACCAGTACAACAATCGGACGTGCCATTGAAACTATAGCCCCGTTAACTTGCAAGCGTCTATCCTTACAATTTTTGCAGAACACTACTTCATATAGGTACGGCAAAAATTTGCATTTTTCATTTTTTCGCTTTTAACTGTTGAATTATGCATTATACTAATTCCCATAAAAATTTCTTGCCTTCTTCGCCCTCAAGTATCTTCAGTAGTTTGGCCACTATGCCAAAAAACGTTCAAAAAATGTTGAAAAAAAAACGAAATTTTTTACACAATTTCAGATTTAACCACTTTAAAATCGGAAAAATTCTATTGACGAAAAAAAGTTAGCCCTCCTATGTTGTAGGTAATTTAACTACGAAAATTTTAAGCATACCAGCACAACAATCGGACGTGCCATTGAAACTATAGCCCCGTTAACTTGCAAGCGTCTATCCTACAATTTTAGTATTACTCTGATAAAATTGGCGAGACATTTCATTTGGTCACTCTACCTTAGGGTCTAATAAATTTAAAAAGACATCAAGTATTTAATTGCCACTACTGTTTGTTGTAAATTTTGTTTTGCAAATTGTAGTGCAAATTTATACATACTATATCGGTAGATGTGTTTACGAAATGGCTTGTTGCAAAAGAGATTTTAAATGTAAAAATAATCCGGATGATTTTTGCTTTATTTGCGGACATTATATTTTCGGAAACTCAGCTCGGAAAATAACTAATTCTGTCAGAGATGCATACTTTCATTATTTCGGTTTCCGTGTAAAAAATCTCGATAAATCTTGGACACCTAATTTTATTTGCGCCTCCTGTAGATTAACTTTAATGAGATGGGTATCGGGTAAAGGTCATAACATGAAGTTTGGTGTTCCAATGATGTGGACTGAACCCTTTAACCACGACCAGTGCTATTTTTGCGTGATAGACCTTAAAGGTAAAACGAGAAAAAAGAGGAAATTAATAAGTTATCCAAATGTGGCATCAGCTAAAAAACCAAAACTACATGACCATACCTTACCCATACCTAGACCGCCTATAAGTTTTGAAGCCTCAAGCGAAAGTGACTCCGAAGCAGATAATTCAGAAAGTGGACAAGAAGGAGAGATCCCACATCGAGTCTCACAAGCCGAACTTAATGACTTGGTCAGAGATTTGAAATTATCGAAATTTGATAGCGAAGTTCTAGGATCTCGTTTGCAGCAATGGGGCAGCCTGGACCCTTCGACAAGTACTTCCAAATTTCGAAATAGACACAAGACTCTCTCTTCTTTTTTTACTAAAAGTGAAAATATTTGCTACTGCAATGATGTTCAAGGTTTATTTGAAGCACTAACATTAGAAAATAAAGTGGATGATTGGCGCTTATTTATAGACAGTTCAAAGCATAGTTTAAAAGCAGCATTACTCCATAAAGGAAATTCGTTACCGTCAATACCAGTGGCACATTCTGAGAATACTAAAGAAACTTATTTAAGCATATCAAATTTACTTGAGCTCATTCAATATAAACAATTTAATTGGAAAATTTGTGCGGACTTAAAGGGAAGCAGTTTCGGTGGTACAGTTTAAAATAAATAGTATATGAAATACATCCTAGGTTGTAGCTATAGTTCTCGGACTTCAAGGAGGTTTCACTAAATATTGCTGTTTTCTCTGTCTTTGGGACAGCCGTGCTAGAGAAACCCATTATATTCAGGAAAACTGGCCACCAAGAGCTGAGTACGAACCAGGTGCCTTCAATATCGCAAACCCGCCTTTAGTAAATCCCGAACGAGTTATTTTGCCAGCACTTCACATCAAATTAGGATTAATGAAAAATTTTGTAAAGGCTTTAAATAAGGACGCGCCATCCTTCCAGTACCTAACGAAATTTTCCCCTAAAATAACTCAAGCCAAATTAAAAGAAGGTATATTTGTTGGTCCGCAAATTAGAAAGTTGCTGAAAGACGAAAATTTTGCGAATCATTTATCATCAGTAGAACCAGCGGCTTGGGACAGCTTTAAGCAAGTCGTTAGTGGGTTTCTTGGCAACAACAAAGATCCCAACTATAGAGAGATGGTCAAAGCCTTGTTGAAAAACTACAGTGCTATGAAATGCAACATGTCCCTCAAAATGCATTTTTTGCATTCACATTTGGATAATTTTCCCGCAAACCTAGGTGCTGAAAGTGATGAACAGGGTGAAAGGTTTCACCAAGACCTCATGATTTTTGAAAAGCGTTACCAAGGTTTTTGGAATGAAGAAATGATGGGAGATTATTGCTGGACAATAATACGGGAGACAAACCCAGAAAATTATAAACGGGTAGTTAGAAGTACCCACGTCCCTCACTATTGACCACCACGGTAAAATCGCTCAATTTGACTTTTTTAGATGTAGATATGTATGTATTTAATGTTGTTGTCGTTGTTGTTTTTTACTGAATTGCTGATTTATACTCATATTACTCAATTGAATACAGTTTAACGTGCAAACATATGTCTATAATAAAACGTTATAAAAAAATAAAAACCTAGTTTGAATAAAAATTTTATCTATAAAAAAATTGTAGGATAGACGCTTGCAAGTTAACGGGGCTATAGTTTCAATGGCACGTCCGATTGTTGTGCTGGTATGCTTAAAATTTTCGTAGTTAAATTACCTACAACATAGGAGGGCTAACTTTTTTTCGTCAATAGAATTTTTCCGATTTTAAAGTGGTTAAATCTGAAATTGTGTAAAAAATTTCGTTTTTTTTTCAACATTTTTTGAACGTTTTTTGGCATAGTGGCCAAACTACTGAAGATACTTGAGGGAGGTGAAGGCAAGCCATTTTTATGGGAATTAGTATAATGCATAATTCAACAGTTTAAAACGAAAAAATGAAAAATACAAATTTTTGCCGTACCTATATGAAGTAGTGTTCTGCAAAAATGGGAATTTTCATATTTTCGCCGATATCTCGGAAACTAGATCTGCCACAAGAAAATGAAAGTCATATTCGGAATCAGGAGAAAATTTCACTTTAGGAAAGGCCTATTTTATTCTTGGAGATTTTTTTTGTCGAGTAGTGTAATATAAATTTGGAATACCGTTATCGCCAACCGATAATCATCGTATTTCTATATGTCTAAATTTCGAATTGTATAACTTTCCGTCTTCTACTTTTAACGCCTTTTCCAATGCCTTTTTAATGTTAAATAGTTTACTTCTTAAGTTTATTTTTTTTTTAAAGAATTACTCTTTTCCTCTGATGTCTCAGAAGATTGTTATCATACTTTTAAGCCCGTTTTGTTTGAATGTTGCAGGCACAACATTCCGATGTTAAATAAAACCCCCTATAAGATGTCATGGTACAATACGAGTAGTAAACTTAAAAGTCATAAGAATAATCTAAGAATAAATTAAAAAAAATTCAAGTAATCTGGGATCCAAATTTTCTTTGAAATATCAGAATTATATCACAGAGTTTAACTCTTTGGATATATTTATTTACAGGAATTACATATCCAAAAGCGTTTTGGAGTTTTATTAAATCTAAAAAATCCCATTTCTTCGCAACTATTTTTTCTAGTGACAGGCAGTGCTCGTTATATTTTCGATTACGATTCTCGAACAAATGTCAATTTTAACTCTTTTATTTGGTCGTCTGATGATGTTGCATACGGGATCGCCAAGCATATATAGTCATTAGAGTACACATTAATTTTACTTAAAAATATTTCTCGCACAGTTTTGCCGTTTCGTATTGCTTTTAATATTGTATCGTATCGTATCGATGATTGAAAAGTTACCTAAGTATATCAGCGCTTTGCGTATGAGAGGCAATAAAAATAATATTTGTAACTATACGAGTAATACGAGATTAATCAAAGGATCTCGGCATTATTTTTTCATTGAATTTCACAAATAATTGACATATTGACCGCATCGCTAGGAAATCATACTCAACTTTAGGCCTTATTAGATGAAACTGGGCAAAATTATCTGATCTGTATAACCTTAAACTGCGTCTTTCGTACGTATCCAGTAGGAATATGGTACATTCGGTTGGAGGCCTTTTCACCTCAATTCTCTTAATCGCATTGAGCGAGTCCAGACAGTATTCCTTAAGTTGTCTTTGCTTCTTCAAAACTTTGTAAGCTAGGAGTTCTATACTTTCACTGTGTTTTATGTTCAATGTTAGTAGAGGCTCTTTAGATTGTACTATTTTATTAGACATTTTAACATTCCACAGCGCAGTCTACGCGTCTTTTTGAAACTATGGTAATATTTTCTTTTTCATATTGGATTTTTTATTTATTTTTTCTTTGTAAATGCGAGTTATTCGCTGATTTTTCTCGATTATTGAAATATAACTTTTTTAGCGGCAATGATTTTTTAAATTGCGTAACGAAAATCGCGTCACAATCGCTTTCCTAATATCTACCCACTATTTTTACTAATGCTACTACTAATTACAACCACTTTTTCTACACATTTATACTACTATTTTTATTAATCCTACTACTACTTTCTATCGCTACTTTTACTAATTTCTACCACTATTTTTCCAAACTTCTTCCACTATTTTCACTACTTTCTAGCATTGACTTTTTTGACTTGTTTCTACCACTATTTTTATTAATGCCACTACTAATTTCTACCACTATTTTTACTAGTTGTACTAATAATTCTTACCACTATTTTTACTAATGCTAGTACAAATTACTACCGCTACTTTTACTAATTTCTACTACCACAAAGAAGTTTTACATCTGGCTCGTGCACTTAGGTGCATGTATATGGAAAAATAGCCGGCACCTGTACTAATTAACGGTAGTTTATTGGAAGCAAAACTATACAAAAGGATCATATATAAATTGAAAAATTTAAAGACTTTCTCACCGCCGTTTTTGCCACTCCTCGAGCCAACAGGATATATGTGTATACCAATATTGAATCAAGTGCTATAATGCCTTCGTCTTAAATTGCTTTGTGCTAAAATTCGAAATTTGCAAACACGATTTACATATACTCGCATGCATTACCAAACTAATAATTGTTTTCAATTTCTTCTTCTATTTGAATTCTCAGTCTTGTATTTCTTGAGCAACTGACTTCTTCCACTTTGTTCAACTCCAATGATTGTTACAAATATTGGTTTTCAGTTGTCAAATAAACTGAAATCATAAATCAAATGTCTGAAACCACTTTCACTAACTAATTGCAGCAATTTGCTAATAAATTATGAGTTGGCTTGTTTCATACGTCATGCAAACATTCAACCCGAATCTACACCCAAACCAATAAGACATAATTAAAGTCAATTACGGCCTACTTATAACCCAAAATACCATCTTCAATCTGACACAAATCTCCATACGTCTAATAGAAACTTTCCATGCCACAGTACAAAATGCACAAGAATTACATGAATTGCACAAATTACTCATACCACATGTCGCACCTGGGTTGCCTTACACAGTACAATACTTTGGGTCTTGGCATTGCGACTGAATGTCTACGAGCTATTGTTGTTAGCGTGTCGGTCACTCTAGACACACCGTGATAAATCAACTAGGAAGTCAAAAACAACAGCAAACAATTTAACAATCATGACAAGTAAATATAAATATCCTGATTTCCCTGAAGTTGTTATTTATTTAATTTTCACAAATTTGACAACTCCTTAACTTTCTTCGAGACTAGGTTTCACTAATCCTCTACCAACTCTACCCCGTATTTTGATATTTAATTTATCATACAAATTTGATTACATTTTTTAACAGGTGGCAACCCGCACCAAATATATTTCTTCAATAAAGCTTCCTTAAATCTTTTTCGGTGGATACCAAAGTAGTGAAATTTCTGTTACCTTACCACTTAAATTGATTCTTTTTTTATTTTTTGAACAGTGGTTCTGAAAAATGTCTCTATGTCAAAATTAATCAAACAATATAACTAAACTAAGTGAGTTCGAGTAGCCAGATCCTGCACATTTTCTATTCATAATAAATGAAAGGAGTGTCAAATTTCGAGTTCTGAGCTAGTTTAGTATAGGAGTTATAAACCAAACCTCATACTCTTCTATAGGAAGTATGTTTATCTGCATACCAAATATACTTAAAAATTTTGAACAAAGTTTGAAATTCTGATATATTTTTTATTATATACTCAAATACTTAAATATTTACGAAGCAAATTATCCTTATTAACATTTCGAATATTATAAAAAAAAAATCAACATCTGGTCAGTTTTCTGAATCACCGTATTTAAAAACAGACAGAGAGACGGGTATACGCGCTTGGATAAGTCAAGTCATATCGTCATAGTGATCCTTTTGTATAATTTGTATGCGAATTAAAATCAAATTGTAGTCCGTACACGAAGGCTACAGCTATCTCATCATCCATCCTCAGCTATATCCTTGAGTGACTAGAAGAATAATTTTCTGTGGCTTTCTTCTGCTAATCAAACAACGATAGCCAATATTTTGCCACATCTTCAGAGGCTCTTTTAAACAAACCCAAGTGCAAAAAATTTATGTCGAAAAATATTTTATGAATCACTTCAATTTATGAGGCACCTCCAATTGCCTCACACTAAGTCACAATAACGAATTTTAGGTACGTTATAATTTCTTCATTCCATAAGTTATTGATATTATTAAAAGTTTTTCAAGTAAATACTGCCCATTACGTATCGCCGTGATACTCTCATTGTACTTGTTCATTAGGCGTATGTCTACTTTTATTTTTCGCACTGTTTGACTTGGCAAAGCGCATTGCTTACCCCGTCTGTGAACATACAATATAAGCGAAATCTGAGTATCAGGCGAATTATTCTCATTCGCTGCAAGTTGTACTTCGAACGAATAGCCGCTGTTCCCCTAACAAAAACATTCAATTGATTGTCTATCATCCTGCCACTTGAAAACATTTTCCAATCGATACTTAATAACCTTTGAAATTTTAATAAACTTGTAAAAAAAACTTTCAAATCTAAACTTCTTTACCCACACACAGTTCAAATTTTTTTAAACTAAATAAGCAAAAAAAATTTAATTCCAAATAATTTCCACCGCATCTCATCGCACAAACATTGAGTACAAATAATAAGTGCACAAAATTTAAAAGAAAACATTCCACTTGTTGTAAAATTACATGAAATACAAAATTAATAATGACACCAATCTAGGCAAAAGCAATCAACACCGAAAGCCCCAAGGCAAATGCCTGATCCATGAAAACTCATAGCCTCTCAATCAATTGAATGCCAAATTGAGTATTTAGGTTTTGCCGCAAAACACAACACACCCATCCTCAATGCAATCAGCCGTCAATTTTCGCCAATCGCTCAATTTTCCAATCATTATTTTCAGTTGTATTATACGAAAATATGCAGACTCCTACTTATTTACTTTTACACACATACGTACTTATTGTCGATATGTATAAAAGTGGAGGATGGAATGTGTTTTATGTTATTTCTGGAATGTATTGTTTGTATGTAAGTATGTATATTAAATCTGGTGTGTGCTGCGCTTAAACGATGGCACTGGCGTAGTGAATAAAAGTAGGGTGACACAAAACAATAGAGGAACTATCAGCTACCTGAAGAAATCTGTAATTTGTTTAAGTAGACGCGCATAAAAGGAATTTGAGATGGTGCAATGTATAGATAGCTCTTATCCTGTACGTTTCCTTTAAAATCCCATCAAAATGCCAAACAGCAAAATTACTCTCTGGAGTGCGAGTGAAAAGAGAGTAATAGCCAAAAAAATATGGAAAATTCAAGGTAAATCTATAAAACAGGAATAATAGAATACAAGATTGCGCTGAATTATCTGAAATTCGGAGAGTAACTTGGCTGTGACGTCACACCAGATTTACCGGTGGAAAGAAATGAGAGAAAACATGTTGGTATAGATGCTAGAAAGAATACACACTAAAATTGTTAAAAACGTTGGAATGAATTCACACGATTGCGAGTGTAGATACATACACGATTTTTGTAAACAAAATATGTTGTAACGTAGAAATTCTGTCAAAATTTTCAAGAGAGGGGGAAAGCAGTACAACAATCTGCGCCAACTTTTTTTATTCTTTTCACCATGCCTATAGAAGGTGATGGCAATATAACCAAGACGAGTCCGCTGTGTAAATTTTGTTTATGTAATTTGGTTCATGTCTTTGGTTTGTGTAAAGAAAAACCCGAACGAATTGTGGAAGAAGAACAAGTACTCAGCTCCTGGGAAGATATCACATTATATAAATTTGTTTCGGGAACATTTTTTCTGTAAAAACGACAAAAGATGAACAGATGATGAAGGCGCGGAAGACGCCGAAACGCGTAGGAGAAAAAAAGAAACGTTGGTCCTAAGAAAAATACAAACAACAGATTTATTTCGAATTTAAACTAGAAAGCGAAATAAATGGAAGACATTAACTCAAAAGTTTATTTCATTCAAATGCTTCAAAATGCTGAAATTTAATTTAATATTTTTATGCAATAAACTTGGCAACGTACAGTTTTTGTTGACTTTTATGCAACAACTGATCGCTTGACATTTTTAGTGATTTTACTAAAAGAAAAAGTTCCGATTTTTATGAAATTTTCTACGCCCCTGAGTATAGCTGTTAAAGTTTACTTTAGGGATGCTTGGATAAATAAAATTTGAGTTTCAATCGATAGCTAACTTTTTTGATGGTTGCCACTTGTTTTAAAAGTCGAATTTAATTAAATTAATTAGGTTATATGAAATACTAAAATATGGGTGTCAACCGGTTTGCCTCGTCAAGAAGTTTCATAGCTAATTTTACAAGGCTTCCCACCTGTTTTAAAAGCCCAATTTATTTTAATTATACACAAAGATATAAAATCTTAAAATATGAGAGTCAAACTGTTCGAAAGAAAGACATCCGTGTTTTTTGTTTTTTTGCATTTGCGTAATATTTGAAATCGCCTCCAGAATTCTAAAGTTTTCCATTTATATTAAGTGTTTTTTCCATAGCCAAGAAACAACCCAACAAGTGCAAAACATGCTGATCATGGCCAGTCAGAAAATTGCAAAATGTAGAAAAAACTACCGATTCATAGATTTATTGGCTAAAGAAAAAATAGTCTTACATTGCCACACTGACCACTTTTTTAGATTTACGAGACAAATAAAATAAAAAAGCTAATTCTCGTTCTCATAAAATAACCTTTACAAAACAATTTGGTTTTTGGTTTTCTAATATTTTTGCTAAGTAATGTATGGCCTATTTTTTTTATTCGAATTGTGGAATCATAATGCCCGCACGGCATTATAATTGTAAATAGTTATAAGTAAATATGCATTTTTTCAACCTCCTATAATCCGCTTCTTTAACTTTGCTCAAAGAAAATTATTAATAATTATTATAAAATATAAAATATAAAATATAAAATATAAAATATAAAATATAAAATATAAAATATAAAATATAAAATATAAAATATAAAATATAAAATATAAAATATAAAATATAAAATATAAAATATAAAATATAAAATATAAAATATAAAATATAAAATATAAAATATAAAATATAAAATATAAAATATAAAATATAAAATATAAAATATAAAATATAAAATATAAAATATAAAACATAAAATATAATATATTAAATATAAAATATAAAATATATAGTCTAAAATACAAAATATGAAATATGAAATATAAATATCTATAAAGTTTGAAATGTAGATTTATACAAAATAAAAAAAACAAAAAAGCTAAGAAAAGAAGGATATTTAAAGCTCGGCAAAGTGAAGTATAAAATATAAAACATAAAGTATAAAGTATAAAATATAAAATATAAAATATAAAATATAAAATATAAAATATAAAATATAAAATATAAAATATAAAATATAAAATATAAAATATAAAATATAAAATATAAAATATAAAATATAAAATATAAAATATAAAATATAAAATATAAAATATAAAATATACAATATAAAATATAAAATATAAAATATAACATATAAAATATAAAATATAAAATATAAAATATAAAATATAAAATATAAAATATAAAATATAAAATATAAAATATAAAATATAAAATATAAAATATAAAATATAAAATATAAAATATAAAATATAAAATATAAAATATAAAATATAAAATATAAAATATAAAATATAAAATATAAAATATAAAATATAAAATATAAAATATAAAATATAAAATATAAAATATAAAATATAAAACATAAAATATAATATATTAAATATAAAATATAAAATATATAGTCTAAAATACAAAATATGAAATATGAAATATAAATATCTATAAAGTTTGAAATGTAGATTTATACAAAATAAAAAAAACAAAAAAGCTAAGAAAAGAAGGATATTTAAAGCTCGGCAAAGTGAAGTATAAAATATAAAACATAAAGTATAAAGTATAAAATATAAAATATAAAATATAAAATATAAAATATAAAATATAAAATATAAAATATAAAATATAAAATATAAAATATAAAATATAAAATATAAAATATAAAATATAAAATATAAAATATAAAATATACAATATAAAATATAAAATATAAAATATAACATATAAAATATAAAATATAAAATATAAAATATAAAATATAAAATATAAAATATAAAATATAAAATATAAAATATAAAATATAAAATATAAAATATAAAATATAAAATATAAAATATAAAATATAAAATATAAAATATAAAATATAAAATATAAAATATAAAATATAAAATATAAAATATAAAATATAAAATATAAAATATAAAATATAAAATATAAAATATAAAATATTAAATATAAAATATAAAGTCTCAAATACAAAATATGAAATATAAATACATATCTATAAAGTTTGAAATGTGGAGTTATACAAAATAAAAAAAAACACATAAAACCTAAGAAAAGAAGAATATTTAAAACTCGGCAAAATGAAGTATCTCTTCTTTTTTTACACAACTGAAAGTATACATATATGTAGGTAAGTAACATATCCACTACTGTTATATTTTTTCTTCATCTTCACGCCGTTCGATGTCTAACCTTTATGTTTTTGATTTTTAAATAATATTACAAACCAAATTGCACCCCAGTCGTTTAATGAGCGTTTTCAATTATTCAGTTTTCGAATAAACAGGAAGATAATTAACAAGCAGAACACTAATAAAATCAAAAAGTAATGGCCACTTAAACTTTCGAAATATAAAGTGTTCGATATAAAATGGCATACAAAAAAAACGTCGAAAAACTATCAAATTCAAAGCAATGTTACTAAAAAAAAAACTAAAATAATAAGCAGACAGCAGCCCCATAAAGGGGCAAAAATAAACAGCTTACCTATCCAAAACTATTGGAAATATTTGAAAGTGGCTTACGAAGAGAGAACAATATGATTGCATCATTTTTTCTAGAGTCATTGTGAGCATAAATAGAAATAAAAAAAAATTATATTTTTACATTTCACTTCGAGCCACTTGTAAATCTGTAATGTTGTCGTTAAAGTTTTTTTTAGCTTCTTTAACAAGGGTATTACGCATACATAGTATAACATCTTGAATATCGGCATCAAAAATCGTTGATAGTACATTCTAAAGAAATAATTTCGCTTTTCACCAACAAGAGCTGCAAGTAAACATTTTTGTAGTGATTTCCTATTTACTTGCAGAAAAGGCAGGTAATCCTCTTTTTTGTCATTTAATACAAAGTTATATAATAATCCTATTAGTTTAGAAAAAGAAATTGTGTGAATTCCTATACTTAGTATATACATAAAACAAAATATGTACATGCGTTTAATATAAAAATGAATATATCTGTTTATCTAATACTACGTATGTATGTGTTTATTTTTATATCTTTCATCCGGTATTGATAATATTTTTGTGAATTGTTGTGAATATGTTATGGTAGGTTTTTAAGTTTATATATTTTGTCCTGCTTAATAGCAATGGCTTACGGATATTCGTAAAAATCGCATTGATGGCTCTATATTTTTGCCGAAGATATATTAACAAAGTCGGGGAAACAAAATAGTACACAAATATGTTTTCGGCTCAATTCAGTTAATATTCAGGATACACATAAAAAAAAATGTGTATTGGTAGCGCCATATTTTTTTTATGATACTACTGTGTCATTTATCAATGTTGAAAATATTTATTTTTTCCTTACAATATTTTATTACAGTAACCCTTATACTCGTTATTTTAATATAAAAAAACAAACCCTTGAGAAAAGTAGTGAATTTAAAATTTGCAGAAAAATAAAAAAAATATATATATTTTAAAAAAGCAGCATTTTTACATTCAAATTACACTAGCTCCCTTAGGAGCCATTTCAATTTACGTTATTACTCTTGGAAAGCTTGAAAAAAGAGCGGCAGTCAAATCGCTAGACGTTATAGCTGCTACTTCAGAGATCACTACATCAGACTTTTTTCTAGACCAGTGTGTCCCAACCTTCTTTTATGGTTGAAAAATAAATTGTATCAATCTGATTCAGTTGTGTTAAAGTTATGGGCAAAAAAGCTGTGGGACTCACGAAATCGGGCTTGTGACTCTTATTCCAGTTTTTGAGGGTATATTTAGAGTCCACTTTTTGTTTTTTACTCAACTAAGCTCATCATATGATTTTTTTTTATTTTGACGCGTAGTGTAAGTTCTACTAAATACTTCAGTTTGTATCAATGAGATTTTCTTACTTGCATTTTTTTTGTACAAATTTTGGATCCTGTGTGGTAATAAGCATAACATCATTTAACCTATTTCTTTATTTATTTATTTCCAAGAGTCAATGAACAAAATTCTTACTGGCTTCTTAAAGGTAGAATTTCCAATCAAAGTATATTACGGAAGAGTTAACAATAACAAATTAACAAATTGCTATCATATATTCAAAGGCAGAATATAACAATGAGAGAAAAGAATCTTCGTATAAAGAAAAATCAAGGCAAATCGAATTCGAGATCCCTTTGAATTCGCAGAGTGCACGAGACAATGGAGCTTTCATTGCATAATTTGTCTTGATATTATCTGGATAGAAGGGATTGAATTTACAATCTGTCCTAAGTGGTACAATAAATTTAATATTTTGCAACAAAAATAGACAGAAAAAATAGACTATTAAGAAGCAAACATGAATTGTAAGAAGGTATAGGATCACCAAAAGTCAACAAATTGATAGCAAATTTCCGGAACAGCTTTTGCATACGTTCAAGCCTGTCTATAGAAAATTGATAATATGGTATATGCTGCGTTTAGCAATTCGTTCGATCTAGAACGAAAGATGAGAAAAGTAATTTTAGCGTGTAAGAGTATGTAATATTTGAACTGTTCCAACGAACGAGACCCAAAGCCGAGTACGATTTAGAAACAATAAAATTGATGTGGCCATTACGAGTATAACAAAATTTAGAATCAAATATAACTCCGAGGTCTTTAATTTCCTCAACAGACTTTAGCATCATGTTCGAAATACATATAGTCGATGTATGCATAACGTTTCGAACTTTTGTAAAAGTAAAATGAAAGCATTTTTTTTATATTTAGTGAAAGGTGAGATTACTTACACCAATGGAACAGTTTATCTAACTCTGCCTGAAGGTCCATCATATCGGTGGCATTATTTACCACGGAAAATATTTTTAGATAATAAAAGCTTCGCAAAACTTATATCATTTATGAATAAAACAAAAGGCAGGAGGCCCAAAATATTTCCTTGCGGAACTCCTGGCGAGGTCATTAAAGGTTCCGAAGAAACGCCTAAGCTAAATAAAAAGATTTTTTGCTTGTTGTCTTTGCTTTAGCAGATCTATTTTATTTTTTGTTTGAATATTAATGCAATTATGAAATTCGTTCTCAAACAAAATAACCTATTGGTAATAATGGTAATAATATGTACATATATCACTTTATAGGGTATTGGGTCCTCTGGCTTTTGAATCACAACATACGGAGAGTTCAAGATTTACTACGACTTCGAACGACAGAAATAAACATATATTCCTTTACAAATTTTCACTAATTTATTTTTTTTCTCTTCATTTCTGTTTATTTTCAATTAAAATACAGCTCATTCTCTAACAAAAATCATACAAGCCCAAGTTTTACACTTTATGCGAAATTTATAATTATTTAAAATATTTTCATCAAACTTACAAGCTTCTAAAAAGTTTCTAAGTCTTAGTATGCAGTTTTGTAGCGCATTAAATTCCAATATAATAGAGTTCAACTTTGAAGTGACTACAAATTGCTGTTGAATTTCTTTTATCTCATTTGTTTCCTTTTAACGATTCAACAAAATTCATCTTGGGCAAGGAAAAATATCTAAAATCAACGATAATTCCTAGTTATTTGAAATCTGCACAGTTTTAGGTGAACTTCCTTAAAATCTATCCGATAAATTATAAATATGTACAAATCTCCCAAAAAATTTCGCAAACAGAGCATAACATTTTACAGATAATAAAATTTGCGCCGAAATATTTCGGAAAATTATTGAAATTTACGTGGACTAAACGAATTTGAAAATACCTCCAAAAATTATGGCTTTTATAATTATTGAAACAAATATTACCAAAGATAATAAAATAATTCAAGTTTTTTTGTAACAAATCTTCCAAAAAAAGTTTAAAAGAGCATCAATATATATATTTAATGGAAAACTATTTTCAATTATTGTATACTTACTATATACATACCTCCAATTTTTTAAGTGCAGTGGAGTCTGGATATAGTGAACTAATTTCTGCAAGGCCTATTCACAGTATCGAGGTTGTTCACTATATTAAGGTTAACATTTTTTTTTTTTAACTTGGTTTATTAGCCTAAATTCATGTTTGTTTATGTAAACAAAACAGGTTATATGTATAAAGTAATTTTTTGAAAAATACATACATATTATTGAAAGAATTTACGAATAGATGTTTGCTTTTTGTGTTCGGAAATTGACTGTTGGGCCGCTTTTTCGCATAGACTTTTCAGTACTAGTATGCCAGCATAGTCAGTGGTGTTAGCTTCAGCCCATGCGATAGCTATATCGAAGTTTTTAATGGCTTCAGTAGCTTTTATTAAATTTCCGATCTGTCCTTCGCCTTGGCTGTCATCACCAGATTCTTCAGTATCCATGGCATAATTAACTAAATCAATTTCTTCGTCAACTTGGATTGAATTCCACTTCTCAATATCTTGTTCAGTGTAGGTTTCCTAAAACAAATAATGTTCACATTAAAACTTAATTAACAGGTGCTTGTCAAGAGGGTGAATAAAATTACCTCCGGTAATACAATTTGCAGCAGACCCTGTATATCATGAACTTCTTTCCATTTTTCCTGCAATATTTTTTGACGAAGTAAGCTCAAAGGAATATCATCGTCTTCATCCTTGCTTTCATTTGCTTCTGTAGTATTTAAGCATTCTAATAAAGGCTTCCAACATTTTACTATTACATTTGCCTGCAGCTGATTCCAAGCAAGCATTAAAAATGATACAGCATCCTTTAAAGTTAAATGTTTTAGAAATTGTGTGATGTCATCCTTTCGTACAGCTAAAAGCAGGAGATGCTTTTTGTAATACAGCTTAGTTAAGCGAATCACATTTTGATCCAAAGGCTGAATTAAAGGCGTTACATTTGGAGGCATATACATCACGAATATGGATCCATCAGCAGTTTTAAGTTCATCTTCTGGTGGATGGCAAGGCTGGTAATCCTTTCTGTAGTAAATACTTTTGAACCTAATATCAATTAAAAACGAATAAATACTCTGCAAAAATGTCAGGAGTTGCATTATAAATGTACCTGAGGGACGAAGCAATGGTGATACCATTCTCTGAAAATGTTGGCAGTCATCCATGCATTCTTAGAGTTCCGATAGTCTACCGGGATGTCATAAGCCTTAAAAGAGCGCGGCTTCTTGGCATGCCCAATTATTAACGGTTTGACTTTATGCTGACCAGTTGCATTTGTACATGCAAGAAAAGTAATTCTGGCCTTTTCTGCTTTTCTTCCCGGAGCTGTTTCTTCTGTTTGGCTGACATACGTTCTATCAGGAAGCATTTTCCAAAACAAGCCGGTCTCGTCTGCGTTATATACTTGGTCCTCGCAAAGCTTCAATTCGTAAATAATGTTTCTGAGTTTATGCTTAAAGGGATCAGTTGCCTGGATATCCGATGAAAGTTTCTCGCCACACACTTTTAAAAGTCGGATTCCAAAGCGAGTTTTAAATCCAGATAACCAACCGGGGCTGGCATGAAAGCTACCTTCTTTTTCCTTAAAGTCAGCGTGCAGCTTCATTGCTTCTTTCTTAAGCATTTCCCCAGTAACTGGACAATTTTTGTTTCGTTTAGCTATAAACCACTTGTACATATAACATCTTCTCCATGCGGGGATACTCGCCTTTTCTAAGAGTCTTCCGCTTAGATGCTCCGACTGCCTGGTGGGATATAATACTACGAGCATTTTTTTTTATTCCCGAAACTGTTGATTTGGCCACACCATAAATCTTTGCTAAGGATGAAACACTAGCATCTTTCTCGAGTTTTTGAGCAATTTCAAGTTTTTGCTTTAATGGAAGAAATTTCCTCACAGGCATGATAACACTTAATTTATTAGCACATAAACACTTTTAAAAACACATACAACAGTACACATTCACTCAGAAGCGTTTTGCACCCGACAAGAGACAAATAAAGACTGGCATCAAATACATAGCAGCAGCTTTTCCAGTAAAAAACATAAAATGAGCAATTTCGGGGAATACCCGACTTTATTTCTGTTTAAGTTTTTTTTTTTAAGTTTATGCTTGCCGTTGCGTTTAAAACTCTGCTCACTATTTCGAGTTTTCGATAGTTCACTATTTAGAGTACTCAATGTAAATTTTTAGGCGTTCACTATATCGAGGTGTTCATTATACCGGGGGTTCACTATACCCAGACTCCACTGTATTTTCAAATAGCTCCAATTCATGAAAATTCTATTATTTTAGTGGAAGTCTAAACTTAAATTAGTTGTATAAATCCAATGGAAAATCCGATTTTATTTGTATGAAGAGCGATGTACCCTAATGTACATATATTGTATTAATTTCTTCAAATCAGTTTCATGGCATACGGCAATTCTACTTAAGTTCCATGATTTCTATAGATTGCACCTCATACGAAGCCTATTTTCTTGAAATCAGAATCTAATGCAATGCAAATAAATAGTATGAATGCTATTTAGTACATTATTTACCCCTTCACGGTAATTTCTATCAACTTTTATACAAAAGTCACATGGATTATATAAGAAAATATTAAAAAAAAAAAATATATATAAAATCTTCCAACAATCCTGTTCTTTCTACGTTCTATGCAACTATTCTTCATATACGTATGTACTTATATTATATAATATGTACATTTGTCTGTACTTCCTCTCTTGTGCAACCTTTGTATTACAAAAAAAAAGGGTTCACTTCATGCATCCTTTGCATTTTAACACACACAGGATAACAATTTTCTAAAAGTAAAAAAAAATGAAGGTACATAGAAATTTAATATCCAGACGCTGTAATGCTGCACGTTTATTCCCATTCAGTATACACGTACACTTGATATGTTTGGTTGGTAGCGCGTTTAATGTCAATTTTAATCAGCAATTTTTTTAATGCATCAGACATGCAGCAGCGTGTGGATGGCGGGTGATGGGGCGACGTTTGTGGTCCAATGCGGCACGCACACGTTTGCTGTCGCTCGTTAGTCGTCGTTGCATTTTTAAATCGGATACGGAAATTGAAAAATCTTTCTACACTTCTACAACTATAAATCTCGTAATTTCCCGTAGCGCAGTTGATGCAATAGATGCAAAGTCTCGCAGTGCTATACAGCAGCGCTAAGCAGAAAAAATTAAATTTTGCACCGCTGATATCAGCTCGGCGTACAGAAAATCAAATTGGAAGCAGTTGATGGAATGTTGGAAAAAATACGGCGTTGGTTTAAATTATATTTGGAATTTTACAAATGTCATGTATAATAAATGAAAAATAAATACACTAGTTTTGAGCGAAAAATCAACAGTCAGCTGTGTTCTGCTCGTCTCACAAAATAAACAGCTACACATAAAAATCATCAGCTGTCATTAAATAGAAAAATCTTAAAAAATTAAAATTTAATTACTCAAGTAAAGAATGAAGTAAGATTTTACCAAAACTGAAGCGGAAGTATCGCAATAGTTTTAATACTTATCTCACTACCGTCATAAGTAATATTATTCTTTATTCATTTGAAAGTTAATTTAACAGTTAGTTTTGTTGGAAAAATATATAAATCCTCGTTTTCAAGTAAAATATGCACAATTCCGTTCAATAATTTAACCCTGAGTAAATCGCCAAAAAAGTAGTATAGGATTATTAAGCGAAGGTAAATTCATTATTTTTAGCCGGCTATTGTATGAGTTCCATTCCTCGATGAGTCCAAAGACAACAGAAACGGTTAAGCCTTATCTGTTTGTCCGTCCGTGCATCGGATAACTCGAGTCAATATTGAGATATCTCAACGAAACTTGATACGAGTACACACTAGGGCAATAGACCGAAGATAGGATGGTATTGAGCGAAATCGGATATTAACCACGCCCACATAACGGTGCTTTATGGAAATCAAAAAGAATGAGATATTTGAGTACTATACTATTTTCTAAAATTCAGAGCATTGGAAATTAGATATATCTCCGAAACTACTAGACTTTATATTTCAAGCCACTAAACACAATTTTGAAAATCATTAAATCGGGCAAAGACCTTGCCAACCTCTCATATAACAGTAGTTTACAAAAATATAAAAATTCGATATTTCAGTGACTATAAAATACAATCTGGATTGGAAAATGAATAGCGGCAATTAAAAAAAAACAATGCTACGTCCGTTCTTTAAAGCAGCTGCTATTCCAAACTTCAATACTCGTATACTTACACTTTTCAGAATTTACTCAATATGTGCAATTTCGAAAATTATAGAAAACCTTCGTAGATCTCTCATATTATGGAAATTTACAAAATTAAAAAAAAAATCGATATTTAAGCTGCTATAAAATGCAATTTCCTCATATGCAGGATTGATTTGGAGAAAGGAATAAAATGGGTGAATAATTT
Organism: Anomoia purmunda; assembly: GCA_951828415.1. Classification (NCBI taxonomy): domain Eukaryota; kingdom Metazoa; phylum Arthropoda; class Insecta; order Diptera; family Tephritidae; genus Anomoia; species Anomoia purmunda. The sequence continues at coordinate 52,340,866 of OX639997.1, forward strand.
TCGAAAAATAGAAGGTACAACACAATTTTCAAGTTAATCGGTATATTTCCGAAACTACTTAATCACACTCTATCAAATTTGTCACGCACTTTACATTTCAAATTATTAAGCACAATTTCGAAAATTACAGAATTCGGCTAACTAACTAAAAATCAAAAATATTCGACATTTTAGTTAATCACTTAGGGATTTCCGTGAAAGTCATAGTTTTTGAAAATGAACGTGGCCGGTCAACATCATAATTTATTGTATATCATGTTTATATTTAAATAAATAACAATTATTTCAATTTTCACAATGGAGAGTGTTATATTATTTTTAATGAACTACCTAGCTAAGTAATGTAAAATTTTATAATAATAGTACTCATTATAAAGCAAGACGTTTTATATATGTAAGTATATCGAAGTCAAGTGACCGATATCTTGTATTTCGCATCTGGAAATATGTTGGGTATGGGGTTATTATCAAATCAGCGACATTTAAAAGGATATAATGGAAAAAAAATTTAATATGAAAAAAAATTGGCTGTATCTAAATTTTCTAATAACAGAGAACCGCAACTCGATTGCAGTTTCCATTTCGTAACCCTGTTAGCATCTTTGATGAAACATGCGATTTTGTTATGTTATTTAAGAACGAAAAATAGTTGCTCAATCCAATTTATGGTTGGTTTATTTATTTGGACTTGCGCCGCCAATTGATAGAAAAGTTCCGTGGTGGAATATCTTTTTACTATAGTGAGAAAATTTTTCTTTTTCTAAGTTATGTTTGCTATCAAATTTTTCACTAGCCCAGGCAGCTGAGTAATTTTTATTCACCTCACAGAAGTCAAAAATTTACTTTCCAAAGTACTTTTCTATCAATTGGCACAGGCCTTTTATTTAAAAATATGGTATCAATAAAAACTGATATTGAGGCGAAACTGAAATTTAACTAGTATTTTTCGAAAGTCCGTTCACAATAGCGCAACTTGCTTTTCATTTTACCGCGTTAGTTCCTATCAATTATTTTTGTGTAACCTATTATGTATATGGTAGTCGAAAAAATCCGAACTTAAATTTTGTATATATTTTGAAGGATGAATATTTTGAATATAACTGAACAAAATAATTTCACAGCACATAGAAGGTAATTAGAGTTGGTTCCTAGAATAATTCTGTAGCTTTCTCAATGCATGTATTCTTAAAATTTCATCAAGTAAATATCGCTTGTTTTTTTTTTTATTACGCCGTTAAGAGAAATACTATATTTTTGATAACTTTCTCAAACAATCTTATTCACTGTTCTACGTGCTCATTTAGCTGTATACCAAATGAAAACGCGCATTTTATACAAGCACAATTTTTGCTCTATTTATTTGTATCCATACATTGAGCCACATACACATAAAAATCCATACAAATACAATATATCCATAGTGTGTGCGTAGAACCATTTGAATGATGCTTTCAACAAATTTTGTTCGACTCATTCGTTCGTGGAGTCATATAAATGTACAGGAAGTAGATGTGCACGGAAGGAAACCGAAGATTGCATTCACATTTATACAACTCGCTTGCTGCTGCAGTGGTTCGTGCTCCTTTTGCTGTGCCTCCCTCTATCCATCCATATTCGCTTACGCTTTCACACTCCTAGCCGTTAAATTTGATTGCTTTGCCCAGTGATACGAATGCAGTTTTGTTATTTTAACTTTTTTTTTTTATTTATTGTTATTGTATTGTATAGTTGTTTGTGTTTGCAACGCTTATTGAATTTAGTTTGATGTTGCCGCTAATGACAATCCCCTTTTCTTATTTTAATTTTCCAACAAGTTTTGTTATATTCCATTACGCGTGATTTCTTGAAAATTGCATTGATACTGTGATGTTACACAATTGCTGATATGAATGAATGAAACTTCGCGCATCATTATAGCTGGTGATGTGATGTGACAATTTTTACAAATAATTGCTGTCACTTTATAGCTGACGTATTTGCACAACTGTTATTTCCAGTACAATTACAGAGAGAATGAGTACAAAAATAGCTGGAATATAAAACTAAAACTATTTGTATTCGGTGATTAGTACTACGTATACGAGTATATTGAATATGATGAGATAATACTAAAATTAGTAAATTATGAAACTGTCGATCAAAAAACCACTTTGAAAATAAGTTCTTATATCGAAACTATTCTCCAAATAAGGATAAAGAAATTAAAGCATATGATAAGCTTTTCTTTCAATTTATAAATAATAAAAAGAAAAGGAATACCTGTATTCCGGACATAGTGCAGTACTGAGGTCAATCTGCGTCTAATGTTCAACAAATTTGTCAACTTTTTGCAAAATTTTTTCGCTCAGTGTATATAACATCTTCCGTGTCTACAACAACGAAAAAGTCACATGCTATTTTGAGCATAACAAGCGTGCAATTTCCGGTCAATGAGGTGTATCAAGCTTACTGCTCCTTCCCAATGACCCGACCCTGTACCTGTACCTGATGAAAATGGATTCCCTACTACACTACTGAAGAATTGTGCGTACCTTCCGCTATCAGTAATCTTCAACAAATCTCAAACACAGGGCGAATTCCTGATTGAAAGGAAAATATCTTTTAGCACACCTATACACAAGCAAGGTAACAAGTCCGACGTTCAAAATTACCCTCTGTCCCTATCTGTAAGCTATCACGCATACCTAAGTTATTCGAAAAACTCGTATACAGCAAGATATTTGGTTTCTAGTAAAGGAGCACTTATCACCAAATCAGGCTGATTTTATAAAGGGTAGGTCCACAAATACAAATTGAACGCTGTTTTCCAACCTCGTTCTGAAACAATTTGAGTTTGGCAACCAAAAATTGTTTAATCACAATATCTTACTTAATAAACTCAACAACATGGGGTTTCACTCGAATATCCTCGAGTGGTTCGCTTCTTATCTTACTGATAGAACTCAATTCGTTCCCACAAACAACACTAATTCAGATGTTACAGATGTTACTTCAGACGAACCTTAAGACAGCCATCTGAGTTCACTACTATTTCTCATATTTGTTAGTGATATCCCAGAATCCATCTTACAGATATCCTGTCTAAAGTACGCGGATGACCTGAAAAAATTTCGTAGCATAAAATTATTAGAAGATTGCGTGAAACTTCAGTGGGATTTATTTAAGTTACAGACGTGGTGTGAGATCAATTCATTGTCTCTAAATGCCGACAAATGCCAGTAGAATTATGGAAAAGATCTGGGTATCATATTTTATTGCAAAATACTTGCCCTAAAGAGCTTATTCTTTTCGTTTGTCAGGTCTAATCTCGAACGCTACAGCATTGTTTGGGATCCTCTCTATGATGGGTATTATCTGCGGATAGAGAAAAAAATTTGTAAAATTATATCTAAATTGCACACATTTTAATTAGAATTTCTATGAACGATTCGGGCTTACAGTTTTATAGTCCATTCAATTTTATTGTAATAAAGTGCAAGTTCCAATAAGCTGAAATTTGCAATTTATTTTTGATAATTTTTCTTACTGTCGGTGTACGTATTTTCTTCCAAACAAAGTACGTTCAACATTTTTTTGTATGGGAGAAAAAGAGTGAAAAGAAAAAAATTATCAAAAAGTAACGAAAATTTTCAGTTAACTGAAACTTGCACTTTATTATACTAAAATTTAACGACCTATAAAACTGCATACCAAAATTGTTTACACACATTGCGATTAAAATTTTTGCAATTAAGAGGAAACTTTACAGAATTTTTCAAATTTTTAAACAAAGTTTGAAATTTGGATCTATATACATACATAAGTGTATAGAAATGAGCCACATTTTCTTTTAAATTAAGAAACATTAAACAAAAAAAAGAAAACTTGCCAAAACTTGCCAAAATGTCGCGATCCTATTAAATTGTCCAACACTGTATATGATTTTCTTCAAGCCCATCAAATATAATTTGACAAAATTCACACAAAATTTCATACCAGAAATTTTTTGTAAGAACACAACTCCATATATTGTCGATTAATCTGGTCAGGTATCCTATAACCGTCTAAGTAGCGATACAAACGGAATGTGAAAATCATCTGACTACATAACTAAAACCATGCAATATAATAATATTGCGTACACGTAACACATGAGAAATAAAAATAATAGTAAAACCGTCATTACCTTTCTTGTAATGCCTATTACGCCATATAGTACATAGTTTGTAGGTATATTAAATGGATGTCAATCTTTTATGACTGCTATGTATGTCCAAACTTTGCTGATAGCGATTGTAATTGCGTAGAAAATTTGTAACTAGCGCGATGAGCGTTAACTTTCGTAGTAGACATGACAGACATACAAAATACAGATATGCCTAGACAAAAAAAAAAGAAGAAAACTACAAAGTTGTCGTAGGTGTTAACCCCGCTATAGGTAAACTGATCTAGAATTCAACTGTCACTCAGAAAAAAACTAATTTACTTCACCTGCATCAAATTAATAATTTGTTACTTCGAAGATAGTAATATTTATTTAGCGTCAACGCTTTCCCATGAAATAATTGGCCCAGAACTTAAATTAAATACCTTTAGAAAAATCTTTTCGATTTTAGGAGTGTTAAAGACCGTTTCATCGACTGGCTGTTAAGATGAGAGTTTTGAGACGGAAAGTTAAATTTGTCGGCATGATAAATTCGATTTCATTTTCTCAACAACCGGTTAAATATTTTTTAAACGGTGGAGAATACTTGGCAGTACCGGAGAAGAAGGCAAAAGAAAAAGTCAAAATCATCTGATTAAAAATAAATAAAGTTTGCTTGTTTTGCATATATTTTAAAATAAAAAACATGCTTGCCCATATAGACAACAAAATTTTGGTAAAAAGCGAACTCAATTAGCTATTTTATTTTTACAAACAAAATAAATGGATTTTTCCAATCGACAAAATTTTAACCGGTGAGTTAATTGCCTGTTAAATTTGTTGGCGGAATAAACATAGCAGGCAGGAGGAGATAAATTGTAACACACAGTCGAGAAAACGGTTCTTAATATTTTAACCAATTTTGAAAAACAAAAAATAATATTTTTATAATATTATATAATATAATATAATATAAAATGTAATATTTTTTTTAGAATTTCAAGTCTACTCTGTGAAAAGAAACTCAGGGAAGTTTTTTTTACCAATTTGAAGAGCTATGACATTTACTAACAATTCTCAAAATCCGCATGAAAACAACGCAGTTGATTAAAAATTATAGACTAACGAGCACCCAGAGACCCGAAAAAGAACACTGTGCGTAAAACTGTGGTACAGCATCAAGACACATACCTCAAATTATGGGAGAAGTTCGGCCAAATATTGAACTCTGATTTAAGTGACAAACTATTATTATTTTATTCATGTGTCTCTATCTCACGAATGGCTTGTTCGATATTTGCCTTAATGGCTTCAATTTTCAGTGGATTGTACGCATAACATCGGTTCACCAAATTTTGTTGGGAATATTTGTTTTTTGGTGAAATAGTGGAATACCAAACGTTACAAAGTAGATGTATTTTATGACAATGATATTCCCTTTATATCAATAAAAATCATAAACTTAGTAGGTCAATATCTCGAAAAAATTAAGTAATGGAACTAAACTGAGAATGCAGTTTGTTTATATTTTTATCTTATTTTTGGAAATTTTAAAGAATTCCGTGCGGTGTAATGAGAGAGTGAAACTTCTTTTTCTGCAAAATCAAAAGGAATAACTAAATCAAAATAGTTATATGGGCCATTCAAAAGTGACGAGTAGTAACAAAGTATAAAACTAAATGATTTTATTTACGTATTGTACAAATTTTGCAAGTCAAAAGCTGAATAGTGACATTCGTTAGCCTAAGGCGGCGGTAGAACAATTCTTCCTTTAAATCAGGGTTCCCCAACTGATGATACGTGTGCTTTACAGAAGATGCAAACTCAAAAATCTGGATACTAACTGAATCATTTACTAGAAATTACACTAAAAAAACAAAATTAAAAAATCGCGTAACTTGAGTTGCGTAATAAGCGACTATATAAGTTTGTATATTCAGAATACCAACTACACCCTCAAAAACTTCTCGAACTTAAATTTTATCGCAGAAATCTAATTTGAAATACTCCGTTTTATGTAAATTAAACGCAAGCGATACACAAAATATTTTCAATTTACAATTCAAATTATTATAAGCATTCAATTAAAAACATTATGTAATTTCTGTCATATAATTTTTACGTAGCGAATTTTTAAGATTGTACTACAAATGCAAATAATTGAAACTCAATTAGGATCAACAAAAAATAAACATGTCATATTTTTCTAAAGTTTGCGATATTTGTCACATTATTTTTGAATATTATTTGGAAACTTATAAATTGGCTATATGAACATATATCCTCTTGTCAGCAGCATATACAAATTTAAGATCGGTTCAGAGGTTTTAATGTTATAAGCAAAATGACCACCATATTTCTGAAAAAAGGTTTTTTTTTAACCTGATTCTAGATTTTCAGGGTGTTATTTTTTTTGTTGTTTTATAGTACTGCTTTTTTTAATTTTACTTTGGAATTTTACAATTACTAATGTACAGTCTATAATTTAATCACATGGTTCCTGCTAACAATAACGAGTTAAAAATTGTCCCAAGTCAAAAACCAAAAGTTTGGGAAACGCTATTCTAAATTAAATTTGTCTTTATATACTCTCACTAATCGTGAATAATTTTTAATGTCGAAACACATTTTAATTAAAGTATGCTCTATACTACGCAGAGCCGGCGAAATTGGATTTATTCCGCATTTACCCGTGAATTAAGTTTCAAAACTCTGTTGTAGAATAAAAAGCTTCTGGGCTTAAAGTATACAGATAATTATTAAGCTCTCGTACGCATAACTTTAAAAATGATTATTTAATCTCCGACATTCTACAAGAGGACCCTTATATTTACCTGAGTCACCCCCTGAGTCACCCCTAAGAAATACATATGCAAAAGAGCAAATTCTCTACTAACTCGTTAATTTAGAAAATGTGTAATTTTGCCAATTAAAGTTAGCCTCAGGTTGTTATGCTAACTTAGCGAGCGTATAAACTCAAATCCTTCTAAACTTCCTATTTAATATGCCACATGATTAACAAAATCAGCTTGGTGTGTTGGCCCACATGTGTTTAATAATATTTTGACAGTGTCAATTAAGTGCAGGCAGGTTTAAACTTTGATTGCTACATTGTGGTGTGTGGGTTTTAAGCAGTAAATGGATTTACTACATATTTATGTGGGTACCCTGTCGGAAAAAACTAGACAGTCTAAGAAAATTCACCAATTTAAAAATTAGTTGAAAGTCAACTGCTTTGAAACAAATGTATGTTAAATTAATTATGCTGTTCTCCTCACTTGGGGTTATTATAATTTTTGTGAGGTAAAATAAATTTTCAATAAATTATAGGTATGTCTTTATTATAAGGCAATTCGTTACATTAATTACTGTTTTTGGGGATAAATACTAGCTTTACTTTCTAAAATTTTTATTTTAGAAGTTTTTTTTAGAATTTTTAAAAAATATTTTGAAACAAAAATTATAAATTTTCAATAAATTATAGGTATATCTTTATTATAATATAATTCGTTACATTAATTATTGTTTTCGGGGATAAATACTAGCTACATAGATATACAAATATTTGGTTCACAACATGCAAAAAATTAAACTGTTTCTATTTTTTAATTTTTATTTTAAAAGTTTTTTTTAGAATTTTTAAAAAATATTTTAAAACAAAAATTATAAATTTTCAATAAATTGTAGGTATATCTTTATTATAATGCAATTTGTTACATTAAGTATTGTTTTTGGGGATAAATACTAGCTACATAGATATACAAATATTTGGTTCACAACATGCAAAAAATTAAACTCCTTTGGTTTTTTAATTTTAATTTCAAAAGTTTTTTTTAGAATTTTTAAAAAATATTTTCAAACAAAAATTTTAAATTTTCAATAAATTATAGGTATATCTTTATTATATTGCAATTCGTTACATTAATTATTGTTTTTGGGGATAAATACCAGCTAGATATATGTATGTATATTTATTTGGTTTAAAACAAGCAGAGTTGTATCTGGTCGAAATTATTATTATTTTTTAATTTGGATTTTAAAAGTTTTTTTTTAGAATCTATGCCATTTGTTCAAATTTTTCTATTTAATTTATTTTTTAACATAAAGTAAAGAAGTTAAAAAAATCGCAAAACTTCTTTAAAAAAAATATTTTAAAACAAAATTAAGAAAATGCTTAATTTAGATCAGCTATAACTCTGCATATTTTTAGCCCATGCCTATATGTTTTATGTCGTTAATTGTCGCTATGTATTGTAAGCAATGTTCGCTCTAAGCAATATAAAATTCAGTATGAAGAGATACAGAAAAAAACGACAAAAACGAAGCAGGCTGTGTCAGAGACACGGCCATTAAGTTTAGCGTAGAATACGCCTTCCGATAAGACAGAAAACATATGTAACAATAAATGATAAATAATACAAGCAAATGAATTTCTTTATTTGATAGTTACTTTGGATGATATACATAAGCTTATGATAGGAAAAATAGGAAAAAAATGTTTTTAAATTATCAATTAAATTTCTCGCAAAAACGAAGTCAATGGCTGTTATCAATAGTAAAGATAAATGATAAATAACATACGCGAAACAATTTTATTATTTTTTTTTGCAGTGCTTGGCAGCATTTTCTCTTCTTATACTCTACTTTAACTTGCCCGCCTAAAATTATGCAATACAAAGAAATGGCTGCACGAGTACATTTAAATGGCCCAACAGCAAACACTCAACCAAACACCACACACATATTTGTGTGCATGTGTTTATACAATTTTCATTTGAGAAATTTAAATATTAGGAAGATATCAACCAACATGAAATGTATGTCAAACGAAAGCTAACATCTTCATTTGACTACAAAAAAAAAAAAAAAAAAAATTAATCGAGCCGTTTCCTTATAATTAAAGAAATAGAGATTACAACAATAAAAACCTGACATTGGTGCCCATACCGTAAGGTAAGACGTATTCTACGCCAAAAAATTACCGTAATCTTAAAACTTTACGCGTACAAAAAATTAAAAAAATGTGCGTTTGAGCTCAGAAAGTACTTGCTAACCGCTATACTTTATTTTTTTATATAGAGCAGTGCAATAGAACAAAAAATCGACACTCACATTACTTTCGAGAATACTCGCTCGAAATAGTGGTATAATAATTTTTAATTTGTATATCGAATTGAAAGTAAAATGTATTTTTGTTGAAACGAAAAATAGAAATTTTTGGAAATGGGCAGGATTAAAAGTAGTTAGTATTTAGACTGATTTTCAAATAGTTTGAAAAAAAATGGAATTTCAAAAAGTTGGAAATATGATAATTTTACTGGAATTGATAATAAAAAAGCTGATAATAAAAAGTAGTTGAAATAAAATGCAGAGTCAGATAATTGACTTGCGCCTAGGACATAACCATATTAATAAAGTTAGTTGCTAACAGGAAAAAAGTGAGTTTCAATCACTTACAGTTGCCAAAACAGTATTTTTTAAATTGCTTTTAAAGTATTTAATTTCCTACAGGGTATTTACGGAAACACACATACATATGTAGGTCCTTATGTGCCTACAAATATATTTATGCACCCGTACTCGTACATGTTTGAAACCCTACTCAGTTGCAGCGTGTTCCATTTGTCAAGCAGTCGTGAAATCACCTTCAGCCGTCTCCTTAGACCTCAAACCGCCAGTTAGTTAGTCAGCCAGTCAGTCAGCCAGTCAGTCAGCCAGTCAGTCAGCCAGTCAGTCAGTCATTCGCCCCTTGTTCACTGTTGACAGTTGCCGACGTACATATTTTGCCAATTAAATGGAAATTAACGAATGATATGGTTAATTTAACTGGCATTCAGTCAGTCAGTCGCGGTGAATGGATACAAACGCGCCCCCATACGAGTACCTATTGGAGTATTCATTTATACATATTATTTGGTAAATTAATGTGTACGTGCTGGAGGGCTCAATATTATCCTCTTGTACAGGTATGAATTCATATCAAATTGCTATTCGATTTCCGTCAATACACATGAACACAGTTGCCATTTTGGTAGAAAGATATACAATTTGGTAAGTTTGTTTAGGTTGGTAGGAGTAGAAATTTCTCATTTGGTATATTGTTACAAATTAAGATATTATTTCTATAACTGAATATGATTTGTTTCAAATTTTTTTTAACCACAAAATCCTGAAACCAATTTTTTAGTTTTACCAAAGTGCTAATACAAAAGATTAAGTGCATATCATTTATTTAGAAAAATTATTCCTTCCGTAACAAATTGGTCACTTTTCTCAATTAACATCGGCTGCCAAGGAATTGTGACATTTTTTAATACTCTGTGAAGCTTATATTTTCTTTTGAAAAATTACATCTAAATATCTACATATCTGCTCTTCCATCGAGTTGCATATCCAGTCAGCAAAGATCAGAATCAGTTGGAAGATTATTTTTTGCATTACAATGTGAAATTAATAAATTTCGAGCACTAAAAGTATAGGGTTATTTTATGTTATTTTTACAAAACTATGTAGGTATGTTTGTTTATGAGATAAACTGAAATAGATGTGGCTGTATGCAACTTTTTCAATAATAATATTAAAAATTATTATTTCATTATTTGTTTGTGAATAATTTTCTTCGCAAATTCTATACGACACTGGGGTGCAAGTACACGATTCCAAAAAAATACTAGTATAAAAGCAGCGAGTGAAGAAATGTCGGCATCGAATGGCAGAAGTATCGATGTGGTATCGTATGATATCGAAATTCGTGTAGCTACTCGGTATTCAATGGCACACCTCCGAGTGCGTTTCTGCTACGAAAAAACTTCTCCCAAAAATCATTTGACGTTCGGAGTCGGCGTAAAAGTGTAGGCCCCTCAATTTTTGTTACAACATCAACACATACATACATAGTACATCTATATTTATACATAGATGCATAACTTACATACATATATACGCAAAGCGTCGTGTCGTGACTTTGTTATGCAATTTCGACGGGGCTTTTGTGACGCGAGTTCCGTGATGTGATTACTGCCTTGTTTGTTATTAAATGTCGTATAGTTATGACGCACACTAACTCGTATAGTTGTAACGGGTGATGCACCCAACTTTTTATTGGTTAGGGTTTATGGAAAAAAATGTGTTTGCCATAATTTCAATATAAATCGTAGTATAAAAGAAACAGTGGATATACGAAGACAACGCTGAAAGTTTGACGGAAGCGAGCATTAGACGTTGCGTTTTTGAATCTCGCAAAATTTTACATTTGTTAAGGGAAATGTTGTCGGATAAAAATTCTGTGAAATAGTTTCAATCTCTCGGAGTTTCAAAGAAACCAGCTGTGTAAAAAAATGTAAGTTTAACATCACATACAAAGCTTGGAACGGCTTCATTTTGGTTTTGGTAATGGTGCAGCACCAAATACCACAGTATGTGACTGGTTTGCAGAATTTAGATAGAGGCATCCTAGAATCTTGTCAAAAGTCAAATAGAAACATTTTTGCATGACCATTTAGTAGGGATTCGACCGAAGCTAAAAGAAGAGGTCGGGTTAATTGCTATAAAGAAATGTTCAAAAAAATTCAATCGGGATAAATGACCGCTTTATTCATTCATAGAACTGGGCTGAATATTTTGTTGGCCTAAGAACAAAATGCATGGGGTGCGTTTTTCAACATCTGAAGACACCGTTAATGCATTCAAAATTAAATAAATAAACGTCTCGAAAACTCGCTACTTCGAATGCAAAAGTATATAAATCTGAAAGGCGAATATTTTTTTTTAATAGAGCATATATTTTTCATGTTTTTCTGGAAACTTTCAGGGTTACCCTCGAAATTTCTCTAAATAAAAACATAAGTACAAACCTAGGTATTTAAAGTACATTGCATTACATTTTTCGTTTTGCTGTAGGCAGCGCTTTATCGTTATTGCAACATATCGCCCAAACTGTTTTCATTGCATTCAGCCTAAAAGTATGCCTAACAAAAAGATAACAGTTTTGATATCTTTGTAATACGTTGTTTAATTTATAACTTCAAATAGAGATATGATTAAATTTCTTACTTGTATTTCGGTGAACATTGTTGTTTCATTTTTTTTTGTATTTTGCAACAAGTTTTGGTATAAAAAACTCAAAGAGGAGTGGCAACCATGCATTTGAATACTCATATCGGGTGAATCTCTGCTGAGTACTCTTCATATACCTACAGATTTGTGCTTGTTAAATAAATACGACGATATTTTGCCAAAGCAGCACAATCGGTAATTGCTGGTTAAATTGCGCATGAACTAAATCAGCCAATAGCTTGCTAGCTCCGCTAAATCGTATGTATTGCGGAATGTTTGTAGTGGGATTTTTATAGTTATAAGTATTTTGGTATCCATCAAAGTCTTTAGTGTATATATATTATAAACGGTGTTAAAAAAAACTAGTTTTTTAATAAAATGAAAAAATAAAATAAGATATTTTGCTACCACTAACGATATTTTTTATGCTCAATAATAATTTATGCCTGAGTTTTGAGTGGCGAATAAATTCGAAAAGTCGTCAAATTTACTGCTTAATAACGCAGATATCTCTGGTGTTTCGAGTGTTTCCAGCTTATTTAACATTTAAGTGGTGTATGAGGTGTGCACATTATAGATTATGGAGAAAATTACTTATTTTCACTTCACAAATATGCATCCAGAGCCCCACGAGACACACCAATGATAATGATTGGTAAATTGGGTAACGTTTTGTGAACAAAGATGATTAGAAAAGGGAATACAAGTATGCCGCTAATGACTATAATAATAATATCTATTACCATATCGATTTAGCTAATTATAGCAATTATTTATCTCATTTTCTGTAACATAAAATTGAGTTTTATTATATACATAAAAGATTATTATACATACATACATACCATACATAGATGTATTAAGTTGACCGAGTCATTGGTAATGTAGATATCAAAATCAAAAGAGGATATGGCAATTTTTTATGCAAGTTGCTGCCATGAATCTGTACAGCTTTATAAGAAATGTTATGCAAATTTCTAGGAGATCACCTCATTACAGTTTTGGAAAATTTAGAAAAGAAGTATGAATAGCTTCTAAAAATTCTTTACGGTTCAAATGTTTCCAATAGAACGACAAAATATTTTTGGAGATTTGAGAGGTCAAATTGATATCGTTTTAAAAATAAAATGAAAAATCACTAATTTTGTGAAAACTTACAATTTTTTTTGCTTTCGTGCAAAAGTGCACATTTTGAAGTTGATAATGAAGGGCAATGTTTGTCAAATGTCGCTTTGTTCATTTTTTACAACATTTTATCTATTTTGAAGCAAATTTTCATCAAGTTTTAACATAGCTAGTGTTGTTTTCGAATAGTTGAATCATTGCAGGTACCCTTACATAAACCTTGTCTTTCTTGTAGCTGCAAAGAGAAAATCGAATAGAGTTAAACTGCATGATTTCTATGTACATTTCGTGGGATTAAAGATACTTTGAAAAATATTCTGATTCGATAAATCGTTGATGACCTAATTGCCTTTTTCATTTAATCGGTTTTTGTAAGAAAAGAAAAACTGCTTTTAGTTATTTTTTAAGGCCTCCTTTTACTCACAATCGTTATCCTCTAGATGCCTTTCTTGTATGCATAAGCATTTGCAACGGATTTTCAATAAAAAAAACCTGAACTTTTTATAGTAGATAAATGGCAATATGATTTGTTAAAAAATATCTTCGATACATGAAATTTTACCTCCGAACCCACTGAGGTTTATAACGATTGGGGAATAAATCAAAATTTCTCACGATACTTAAACATAACTATATAGACTACAAGCTGACCCAGCGAGTTTCCCTATATTCTCCAAATTGAGAGAATGCTATTATGATTCGATATTTCTTTACATACATACATACATATGTATATTATAACTCAGCAATGAAATCGGACTGTAAATATGACTTTTACAACTATCGTGACTACAGCGGCACCTATGGCTTAAAATTTCAGATGAAATAGTTATATTTATGTTGCTAATATATGTTCGGAATTTGAATCAAATCGGGTCATGCATACGGGTTTTAGGTATATCGCGGCTCCAGTGTCAATTAAATAATACTAAAATGTATATTTTCATATGTGGCGAATATGTATTTTGAATTTGAACCGAATTTAGTTTTTCGAAACATTTCGACTCCACCGCCACAGACGTTGTCCTGTCTATGTTTATTTATTAATTGCCCTTTGCATATGCGCCCAGAATATGCATTACTTGTGTAACATTTAATAACATGTGACTTTCCTCTTTGACCTCGCCAGAGCGAAATGTTTGAAACTAATATTTTAATATTTTTGTGCATAATTTAATTCAATTTGACTTTTCAAAAAGGGGCAATGATGTTCAAAATAGTTTATAGGCACTAAGTTGTAGCGAAACGAACGATTTGGCACACATATCTTAATATTTCCTATAATTTTACTAAATTCGGCTTTTCAAACAGGTGGCAACCCTGTCCTAATAAAACGACGCCATGCCTAAAACCCTTTCGGGGTAGAAACTAATAAATATGAAAATGTTTCAGTTTTAAAACAGGCGGCAACCCTAAACAAAAACAAATTTAATTTAACATATTGGTTTTACTTAATTTAGGTTTAAACAGGTGGCAACCTACTTTCAATATATTTTGAAAATGAAACCTTCATTTGATATCCATATTACAATATTAGATTTCACTAATTACTTTAATTGAATTTAAGTTTTAAAAAGGGTGGCAACTCCCTTTAAAAACTGTTTATATGGGAACACATGTACCAAACAATGTCCATATGTACTTATGTGGCAAATCTTATCCAAATCTGTCTAGTCCTCATTTAGCAACGCCACGTGTTGAACTGTAACTGAATTTAATTGAAAAACGAAATGTATGCCTAAAGCGCCATCTGTTGAGAATTTTTGGACTTTTCTTTTCTAACAAACCTTCGCGGAGCAATTACCAATGAACCTGCAGAAGTAAGTACCTATTTTGGTACAATCGTTTTCAAGGGTTAAGCAGCCGACAAAGCACGATTAATTTATATATATATATACTTATATATCGATATATGTATTGAAAGCTACTTTTATGCTCTTTTTGATAAATATGTTTT
Organism: Anomoia purmunda; assembly: GCA_951828415.1. NCBI lineage: Eukaryota > Metazoa > Arthropoda > Insecta > Diptera > Tephritidae > Anomoia > Anomoia purmunda. The sequence goes on from OX639997.1 coordinate 52,356,126, forward strand.
TTATTTCGATACAATTAATTGCGTATCTTTTAATGTAAATAGAACTTTTTATTAAAAAAAATTTTTTTGTTTTTGTTTTCTTGCGATTTGTATATGTTATATGTATATGTTATATGTATTAGATGTATTAGAGAAAACCATTCAAAATCAGTGGAATATTTTTCGTTATATTAGCCTTTAAAAATATTGAAACTCTACTTTAACCCCCTCTAAAACCTCGCTAGCCTACTCCTATTTATTCTCACCGTTATGCAAGTTTCTTGCGCAATGTTATAGTTAAAGATTAAAAATTTAATAACTCCAGAACTATAAACTCTTTACTTTTATAAGCATATAGTACTTTATGTATGTTCTTTTCAAACTTTAATACCAACTTAATTTTTCACAATATTAACTGAAGAACTTTTCTTAAACTTGAGTATTACAAACACCAAAACTGCCAGCCGCACGCAAACACCGCACGAGCTCTTTGTGTAACAAGCAAAATGGATGTACTCACATGTGGTATGTGGTGGTATGTGGTAGTATATAGTGTATTGCGTGTGGTATGTGGCATGTGGCAAATGTCAGTAACACAATGTAGCACTTCAGGTCCACTCAATAGGATTATTTCCTTTCAAGCCTAGTTATACTCAATTTTATGCTTGCGCTTGTATACACCTGCACATCTACATATATGCCTATATACCTGTACATAGTATACATATATGTACATTTACTATACTCGTATCAGCTTTACTCTGATATTGTAAATTTTCGGTCTTCTCTGCAATATCTGTACATTTTTTTTTAAGGTAAAAGTAGATATCATATGAAAAAAATGGCCAAGCCGTCTACTAGCGCACAGCAATGTAGTAAAGTAACTATATATTGTAGATAGATGCAAACTGACATACAAAAATGGAGGAATATTCCAGCTGGTGCCGGGGAGAACATATGCACATATATATATGTACATGCTCCTACAAACACAGGTACATGTCTACCTTTGAGCAAGCTGGAACAATTCAATTCACCCCATCGAAGCGGAAGTAATTGCCATCGATTGATGTCAACGACATTGTTCCGGGGATGGAATAACAATGGCTGTCTCAAACAAAAAAAAAAAGCAAAAATAAAACTGTTGAAATTGTGCCATAGGAATTTCTCCTTAACTCGTGTAAACCGTACGTTACTTCTACACTAGTCTCTCTGACCACTCGCTGAGTTTTGGCGAATGTGTGACCATTGTTGTGCTTAAATTCGAACGCTTTCTTCTTTAATACATTTATTGGTAATTAAATTTTAGCACGTAATTCTGTTCGTTTAAATCTGATAATGAATGCAGCGCTACTTACAATGGAAATTTAATTTTCAATGGCGCGTATTCGTATTGTCCTATAAATCGATATATTGTTTCATATTAGGGGTATTCATCTAAAGTGGTAAACAGCTGCTAAAAGTTTAAGACTCATAAACTAACGGGTTTCCTATACAAATTTGTATATTTTTATACGATCATAAGGGTCACGTAGGTGCTTGTAGTTTCGTGTCAACTGAAATTTAGAACCACTGCATGTACCGATTGCATAATAAAGCAGGAAATTTAGAACTCTGCCGCAGATATCAGTGCCAATATCAATCACATTTGTAAAATTTTTGATTAAACATTTCAAGCTCTGCAAATCAATTAAATGGGGTATACTTTTTTGGCACGGTAATTATAACAATAAATATGATAAATCAAAAAATTCGCAGTAGTCGTGACACAGTCCTCTTAGTGCAAATAGTTATATCTCCGAAAGCACTTTAACAAGCCCTACCAAATTTAGTACAGACTACTCCTATAATGGCAATTTACAACTAGTACTTTTAATTTGAAATAAAATCATTCGCGGAGTATTTAAAGTTCGGGTGCACCCGGACTTAGGCACTTCCTTATTTTTTTTTTACTGAAAATTCCACCTGCAGCTTTTAAACCGCGATACAAAATAGTTGGAAATTTTTTTAGCATAATCCATTTAACATTTTGCTTTTTCATGTTGCTTCCAGATGAGAGAAAAAAGACAGTGCCTCCATGCCAGAGGCGCACACAGAAAAATATTGTGCAGGGGATTTTACACTAATTTAATAAAAAAAAAGGTAAATAAATTCTAGGAAAGTATTACAGTTTTAAGACTTTTGGTGCGCCAATGCTCCAGGACGTTTAGAGCGAAAACAAAACAGGGTGGAATTTTTATTACCACCAATTGAATAGAATATTCAAATTTAAAAAAAAACAAGAAATGCTGAACTGTTTCGCTATTGTTAATGGTGAACGGGCTTTCTTATTTAGAGCTGAAGTAGAAGTCAATGTCGTATAAGTCGATGCAATCGGATATATTTATGGAATGATTTCTTCATTGGCAATAACAGTATCTTTGACTGCAGAAGTATTCAATGCATTATTGATTGTCACGGTGAGAAACATGTCACTTGATTGCATTGCATCCCCTGGGCTTATCTTCTCTTTGGATATAGGGTATATTTTAGTCCGCTAGGAGGAGCAAGAGTTGATATATTTAGAAAATCCATATTTATGGGGCGAAAAAATATGGAGGTGTAGAGAAAAATTTTTTTTATTTAAAACAAATGCGCTAGATGGCGCTAGAGGCGAGTTATTCCCAAAATCAGTATTTATAATTCGATTTCTCTTAAATTAGAAACGTGTAATGGTAGTACGACAAGAATTGTATTGATGAAGAATGAATCCGATAGGTGGCACTAGAATCGAGTTTTTCAGAAAATCCGTGTTTATAGTCCAATATCAATGATATTAAAACAGTATGCTGCTGGTGTAATAAAACGAAAATTGGATGCGGGATATTGTTTTTAAATCAATCGAAGCTGCATTTTTATCTTTAAAAATAATATAATTTTTTTATATATGTTGTAACACAACCTAAGAGGCCAACAGTTTTACGCCGACTCCGAAAAACAAATGATTTTTGTTGCGCCATTCGCCGGCTAAGATTCGAGCCGGGTTTCACTCGGCTAAGAGACACTGAGTGAAGCGCGCACACACCGAGTGTGTAGCCACGGCGGCCGCCATTTTTTCAATACAAGACACAAAATCCAAGTTTTTTTTTTCAACACCAGATATGGAGTCATGTAGCTTGTGAAAACTACTTTACGGAAAAAAGATTCTGAGGTGAAGAAAATTCACTAGAAGTATGACCGAAAGCATTGAACTCACTGCGATAATGACAAATTACCTCTTTTTACTCAAACTATGATTTTAGTGATGCTTGCCTTGGTGCACTTGAGTGAAACTTTATTATTTTCATATGATGTTATTATATATGTATATGTAATAATATGTATATTTTGAAAATAAAATGTTAGCATTTTACTCTTTCTTTCTTTTTAGATGCATACAGACCGCTAGCATTTTTTCAACAATTGATTATCTTATGCAGATTCGACGAAAAAAGAGTTAATCCCAATAACTAAGACTCAACAAAAATAAGACAAAATAATAATTATGTGCTATGCATTGACAAAACAGTCATATATTGTACATATGTATTTCTGTAAGCATGTATATAACTGGACTACGCACAAATAAATAAAACAATCAATGAGAAAAAAATCAAAATAATAATAATATAAATAACATAAAAAAGAAGATTACATTGCGATAGCATTTGTGCAAAAAAAAAAATATACGGCAGCACCATCTGTTCCACGCCAAATATAATCGGCTGGCATGACATTCAACAATAACAAAAGCAAATTTAATTGAACGACATGTTTATAATACATTATGAACATGTACGAACACATCCTTTATATACTTACATATAAAAAGGGATTTGAATTATTTCAACGACAATAATAACGGGCAATTACTCGTAAAAGTGCTGAGCATATTTAGCGTCAACATTTAAAATAATAATATTAGGAACTGCAAACAGAAAATACCACTAACTGAAGTTCCTTTTTATCGCTTGGTTGGTAAGGTCACGACGCTGTGCCCACCCTTTTCAATAATCAACTTCGCCAACCCATCTCAGCAGCAGACAACATGGCTGTACCCATCGATGAGGGTGTGCTGAGCGCTCTGCGGGGCATAACAAGCAAAAATACACGGCTACCCAAACCGCTGCTCATCAAAGTCTATGTGTCCAGCCTAAAGGAGGGTAAGTGTTCATAGTTGTGCATTTGTGTTTTTTTTTGGTTTGTATTTTTATAATCGTTTTCGACCTCACTTAATTGCGCCTCTTAATCGACGCCCACTCTTATTTCGCGTGTTCGATAGTCACACTCCAAGTGGATTTCGTTACACCCCATAGTGGACTTTTTTTATTTAACGGTGGGTTAAAGTTTCAAATCTGGTGGTAAAAAGGGAAATTGATTTTTGGAAATATGCGTTTTAAATCGACTTCCAACTAAATTTTCATGTTCAGAAACTTCGGAAATTTAAATTATTAGCAACATTTTAAAAATGAAAACTTGCTGGTGGTAGAAAAAAGATGGTGTTTAAAATCAACTTACAAATAATATTTCCAAAAATCGGTTGCCTTTTTGACCAACAAAATATGAAGCTTTACGCCCACTGCACAAAAACAAAAAAATATAATAAGGTAGAGCACAATCCGCCTGAGGTTTGCCTGAACTCTAACGACTGTAGTTGTTTTCGTTGTCTCTAAATTGGCAGTTCTACAAGGTTATTAAAAACTTTTATTCATTTGGCCGTTGCACGCTCAGTTGAATAAAAATAATAATTATGTAATGTCTGTGTATTGTAGTGTTTTTTTTTTTGTCTCAACTCGTCTTTAGCTCTTTTCCCCTTTATCATATTATTGTTCTTCTTTATACCTTGCACTTCTATGTTTGCATTTTTTTCATATATTTTTAGAGTTCTGCCAGGAGCGTCGCATGCTTTTGGAGCTGGTGGGACCTGAACTGCAATCAATTTATGATGATCGGCAAATTGAGGTATTTCCTATTAGTCATGCATAAAAAGTTTTTAGAATTATGAATACAATTATAATTACAGTAACAATTACAAAATATAAGTACAATTAAAATTACAAAATCAAATACAATAACAATTACAATTTCAATATAAATTAAAGTTGCTATTTCAACTATAATTCGATTTAGAATTACAATAAACTCAATCGCAATTACAATTACAAGTGATAATATAAAAATAAAACTTAAATTACAATTATAATTACAATTATAAGTACATCTCCAATTACAACCGCAATAATAAATAAAATTACTCTTCAAATTTCAACTACAATATACAGTTGCAATTATGCTTATAACTATAATTACAGGTGCAATTATAATAATAATTACAAATACAAGCGCTGTTTAAGTTACAATGTACCATTATAGTTACAATTACATTAACAAATACAATTACAATTACGATTATAGCTGTAATTACAATTGCAATTACAATAAAAAACATAATTACAATTACGCTTACCTACAATTTCGAATAAATAGTCACAGTTACAACGATTATAATTACAATTACATTAACAAATACAACTGCAATTACTGTTACAGTTCTAATTGTAATTACAACTACAATTACAGCTACAAATAGATTTAAAATTTACCATTATAATTACAATTACATTAATAAATACATTTATAATTACTGTTACGGCTAGAATTACAACAAAAAAATTAACAAACACAATAACAATTATAATTTCAATTGCAACTTAATTTCAGTTAAACTTAAAATTACCACCATACTATATAATTACAATTACAATGATAAGTACACTTTCAATTACAACCCCGAATTACAAATTCTCATACAATTACAATTACAGATTGAAATTGTCGATATGCACTTCGGCACTGGCCCTTTGCAGATAATGCAAGTCGAACAGGATCCATTTGTTCTAAGCGACTATCTGCACGAAATTGAAACATGCTACAACAATTCGAAGAGTGTCTTTTTTCTGGTTAGTGTACATACATATGTAATGAATGAGAATAACGAAAGCATTTTGTGTAATTAAATAACACTCACTCAAATCAATTTGCACAATTTCACTTTCATTTCACATGATTGTATTTATAGGCGCTTATTGGCGATAACATTGGTCCCATGCCATTACCAACGCACATCGACGATGATATTTACACAGCCATTGTTGAAGGGGCGCAAATTAGTGAGGATGAGAGAAAATTGCTGCACAAATGGTACGCAAAGGGCGGAGCAGATACAAAAAATGTCAAGAGCTTGAGTGGTGATGATGGTGGTGGTGGTGGTGGTGAAGGTGGAGGTGGAGGTGGAGGTGGAGGTGGAGCAGCTGTACACTCACACAACAATCAATTTGTGCTCAGGCAGGACTATCGGTGAGTAATGTTGGTATAATTGCATATAAGTGGAATTTTATTAAATAATAAATACGCAATAATACCATCTACCCTTGCAAATCTGTTCGCGTAGCAGGTTTTTTTTTTTTTTTTGTTGTATTATTTGACAAACACGCCATTGCGTGTCTGCTTAGGCATGCAATAAAATTCCGATTAAGTAGTCATAAAACAATAAAATTCGATATAATGATTTTCTTTTCATTTTTTTCTGGAACTCACGCTTGCTCAACTCATTTCCTACTACTGCGCCTTAAAGCAGTCGATTTGAGTTAGGGCGAAGTGTGTGGTAAATCAATTAGGAAATAGTAAATGGCGGAGATTAGATATTTTGCATTTGTATAATACTAAGGGGCATACCTAAACCTGATAGCTTAGACATTATTCTGAAAAGTATTTAAAACTAATACAAGTACAAGAAAGTGGTCAATTACTACATAAATATCGTCTCTATCGATAAAGAAGCCTTGCTGATGCCTTTATATCATTAATATAAAAATGCATTGTTAGCGTAAAAATATTCAACTTTAAAATACTATTTATTTTTCGCTATTAAAATAAAATAAGATATGATAACGTAAATTTTATTTTCATAGAAAAAATTCAAAATATAAAGCTTTATATGGAAATGTAATGATATTAAACGCAAGAACTAAAAAATACAGAAAAATTCAGCAATAACTAATGAATCACAGTTGGTTGTTTTGTAGTGGGGAAATTTGCTGAATGAGTGTTGGTTTAATTGCATTCCAAAGAATGCCATAAGTGTTAGAGGCTTTTTATGATTTGTAAGTAAATAGCTAAGAAAATTTAAAGATTTAAACTGTATAAATATAGGAGCTTTAAAGTAAAGCCCTATAACTGAACAATCAGTCATATGGAAGCTATAAGTTTTTGTGACCCGATCTAAATAACTTTTAGTCGCCCCTTTTTTGTCCAGAATAAATGACATCAATGGGTAAGAATTCCTGAAGTGGGCCAACCAAAAATCTTCTGATTCCAGTTTTTGTTGGAAATACACTACTGTCGCAGTGTTTGAGTTCAATCATTGATATCCTGAAGGATTTAAGAAAAAAAAATTTTGTAGCTGATATAAACAAACAAAGATTTTTTCACTTTTTTCTATAACATGTAATTTTCGCTAGACTGCACCGATTTGAAAAATTCAACCGCCTATCAATTCAAAATTCAATTTGCTCAATAATTATATTCTTTCGGTAATAAATTTTAATGTATTACTAAATTTTTATTAAAGTTGTTTATAACAATTTGCGAAATATAGTGTTCTTCATCGAATTATTCGACGAAAAAAAAACTGGCAATACAAACAATAGTTTTAAACAACATTCCGTTGAGAAAAACAATGAGACTTATCTGGAATAAAAAATATTAGCATTATACTACTTACGCACACGCAAGCGAAAACATGATATGAGTGATTTCGTAACAGAGCAGGCGCATTCCTGCGCTTAATTGCTTCGTCACTGAATGCGCATTATTTCCATTAAATAAACATGCATTCATAGTAACATAAATTGCTAATGTTATGAAGTTATAAAAATACTCACATTTTAATGAATATTTATTAGTATAGAAAAATCAACAAGTTTTATACATATTTATTTATTTCTTCTGATTTCTAAAAACTAAAGTGAAAATTTATGTCAGATGGCTACTTTTATCCATAAAATTTATTGCACATTCTTCATTCGCATTCACAGTTGCAGCACAGATAGTGATGAATGATAATTTTTGTATCTGGCGTTTATCATGGCTTTTTTGTGAAGAAATAGTTTTACAAATGATATACTTTGCGTCATTCACTATTGGTGTGAATGAATGATAGTCGCGTGTTCTTTTAATTGACATTGCTGTCTTGAAACGTAATGTGAGAGTACTTTGTTCCTTTTCGTGCTCGTTTTGACTGCAAAAATCGAAAGATACCTGCTCAAAGGCAGAAATAGCCCAATCATACACATTTTTAGGTGTCAAAATTTGATCACATAAAGGCCGTTGCAGGGTGACACGATGAGCATTCCTTTTGACAGAAGCACCAATACCGTCGCAAGCGCCTTTCCCATGCGATGTTGCAAAAAAATTCCATTCAACAATTACATACATGGTTTTTTTTATCATTTGTGCGAGATTTATAAAATTAAACTTATTCTTGTACTGTGACGCTGCGCCATCAGTAACGAAAATGGGTGTTTAAACATTTTTCTTTCCATGAACATTTCTAAAAGGGTAGCTGCGATCCCAGAAGACGCAAGGGAAGGAAGAAAATTTATTAAAAATGTTTTTCTCGTGCCGCCAGGGGCATCAAGGAAAAATATCTTTCCGTCCTTGCATTGTATACAAAGAAATTTCTTGATGTTTGTCCAATAAAAAGTTTTAATTGCAATTGTATGCAACATAAAATTGTTATTTTTATGAGTTTGTATATTTAGGAATTAAAGTAAATGCAAAATCAAACTATTTTAGAACCAAAGTAACTAATAGTAAGTAATTTCTTATACATATCCATAAACAGAAAGTGCGTGGCGAAGCCTCGCGCAACCGTTGTCAGCTAGTATATTATAAAAGTACATCTGCTTACCTAGGTTCGATCAGATATCTCGAAAACTGAGTGACTAGTTCGCGTTCAAGCAGACGGACAGGCAGACTGGCAGGAAGGCTAAATCGAATCAGATGGCAAGGCTAAATCGAATCAGATGGTAGTCCTGATTATGTTATCATTTTGGTACACTTGGATATGAATTTGTCTCTTCTTCTTATACCTACAAACATCGGACAAAAGTTTAAATATCATTTCATCGTAATGAAAGGTATAAAACTATCTAAGTAAATTGTTCATAGTTGTAAGCAGACAAACAGAGCGACAGTTTTTCTAGCGCATCTTGGTGCTACTAAGTGTTATGCAACCTCTTCTGATACAAAGTTTACAGCAAGCCCCTAAGGTACTATCGAAATCGATACATTCGTGTAATGAAAGCGGCAATTGACTGCTCATTTAATGGCAAGGTCTTTTGAAAATTAGTGGAGTTCTGCGGGCGCACACTAATTTTCCGAGAGAGACTGAACCTTTTCCAAATTATAAAATATATCTTCATACAATGAACCACCAGTTTACCTCATTCAGTAGAATTGTAAATTTTCGATGAAAGAACATCATAGCTTTTAACGGTCGTTTGTAACCATCTAAAGCAACCGACATATGTACATAGATACTGACAAAATGTTCTGAATAAAAAAATAAATCGACAAGCCATGTCCGTCCGTTCCTATGTGCATCGTGTAACTCGAGTAAATATTGAGATATCTCTACGAAACTTGGTATATGTACATATTGCCCTTGATCCAAGATAAGTTGATATTGAAAATGGAATCCGATAATAATCACACCCATATATCGTATTTTGCAAAAATAAAAAGAGCGATATTTTAGCAACTATAATTTGATACAACGGATTAGGTTGGAGAAAAATGTGAAACATTTTGTAAAATGGGAGTGACGCCGATCACTTTAGAGCATATTGGTAACCGAAACAACTTTATCAAACTCTCTCAAGTTTGGTGCATACTTTACATTTGAGCTCAATAGGTAAAACTTCGAGAACTACAGAAATCGAAAAAAAACTTACTATATAACGGTAATTTAAAAAAAAAATCACAAGGTGCTATATTTTAGTCTATTAAAGTTTTGGCGCTCAAATTTAATATCCAAGATTTAGTTGGAGATGGAAATGCGTGGAATCAAAAATTTTGCGATATGGACTTGAGACTTTAAAACAAAGAGGATATACCTCCAAAACGGTTTTATTAAACTCTACCAAATTTTGAAAATATGTATAATGGTAACTTACAAAAAAAACCAAAAAACTCAATATCAGATGAAATGTATCAGCATCGCCAAAATTTTGTACAAACTATATCAAAGAGATCCGCAAGAAGCTTAAAAGTTGGCCAAGCCTGAAACAGCCACTTTAATAACTATTTGTATTGTAATTATAGGTAACTCATACGCCCTTTCGAGATGCGCTGTCAAAGTCAGTAACAAAATATTTTGTATTATAGAAGGGAAAATGGATCTAACTGCATTTTTGCTGTAACATTTGGGGATAAAAAAAAGAATTAAAAAATTTTTGAAAAATGACAAAATCAGTATTTTATAATTAAAAAAACCGAGAAACCAAAATCTTATATTAAATATGTGGCTCCTTTTTCTTTGCACAATCGCTTTTAATAAAAGATCTTGCCTTCAAAAGATATTACCTTTTTAATTAAACAAATTTTTTTCACACTTTATTGAATATCTCTAACTTCGTTTTTAATATAATAAATTTAAATATATTTTATAATTACAAAATTTAACTCACACTGAACAAATTTTATTTGTATTATTTGTGTAACCGCAGCTGCTGGCACAAATTTAGCCAATACTTAATGAAATTACTACTTCCAAGTTTCCTTGATTTATAAAATTAATTACTGAGATTATAATAAAATTTATTTATTATTTAAATAAATAAAATTTCATACAAAAATTTACATATTAAATAAATCAATAACAAAATTTTAAGCTAAAATAAAACTTTACTATATTTAAACTAAAATTTTAAAAATTATAAATTATTTATTAGACGCTATATTATACGCTATATATAAGTTTAATGTTTGGATAAATTTTCTTTATGCAATTCGTCTCACTAATCTTAAGGTATTAAGGCATTTTCAAAGGTTTTTTTTCTTCTTTAAATAGGTATAAGAATTTTTGAATTTAAAACCAAAATCACTTTGAACTATTGAGCATCTCAAAAAGTTGTATGTTTACAAAACTGGTTTTAACCGTGGTTACAATGTGATATTTTGGGAATAAAAAATTTCGTAAAATAAATTCAAATTTAAGATATTTTGGGAATAAAAAATTTCGTAAAATAAATTCAAATTTAAGAAATCGGAGTATGTAAATTATATGCCGTGCCACCCAACTAATTTCAAATTATCCCGAAATAATAATTGTTAAACATCACAAATTGGTAGGTTCGATAAGCATGACTTTACTTAGACTTAAAGAAGAAATATTTTGTTTAATTGAAGAACTTATGAATTTGAAAGATTTGGAAAATGGTGAATTTTTAAATTTTGCATAACTTTACAAAAAAGGAGTTGAATTTGTTTCCTTTGGTAGAATTTTGTTATGTGATAGGAGCAGCTTTCTGACACAAATTCATTCAAATCGAAAATTTCGTTTCTAACTTTTGGCCGATTTTACATAATATTTGGTGCTCAGATAAATACTAGAGAATAACGCAACATTATTTTGTACCTTAGTATTTATAAATTTTACTAGCCAACTATCCCATTAAATTTACAGCATTTAAAGTTGCAAAACTATATTAAAAATATTCTACAATAGTTTTTGCATGTCTATATAAATATGTATGTACATATACTATGTATATGTTTTTGTGTTCATACTGTGTTCACTTGGTTTCTGATCAAAAATAAATATTTTCAATTAAATAATTAAACCGAGTTTTCTCAGAAATCGATTATTTTCAATATGCTTTTCTTTGAATAAAAACAAATATTCGAACACTCTACTTTTAAGCGAAATATACTTTAGGACATTTAGTTAAGAAGATTGTTGGAATTTAGAAGTTGTGGGTTTAAGGAAAATTTAATGCAGAAATATTGTTGAGTAAACTTGATACCAAAATATGCTGGATACTTTCTTCTTACAACTGTGCAAAATATCATACATTATATCTTTCGCTTCTAACAAATTCCCTAACCAATTTAAGAATGTTGATTACTCGTAGTGTCGAAAATTAAATACAAACTGAAGTCTTCTTAAATTTTGCCATGCCTTAATTTAATTCAAACAAATTAATGTTTAGAAAATCCTTCAAAACAAACTCTCATTAACGAACAAGTAAAGTTAAGTAAACATTTTATCTGCGCTCAATACAAGCAAGTGACTCTTTTCCGCTTTAAATTCATAGGGCAGTGCATTTCTTTCCAAGCATTTCTCAGCTTTCCGCCACCACTCACCAATCATTGCTTCTCATATTGCGCTGCTATAACACCGCGGTGGAGGGGAGGGGGAATGAAGTGCAATTCTAATCAAGCAACTCGTCGTCGCTCGTAGCGCAGTTGCAAAAGCAAGTAACTAAATAACTGTAAAGCTTCAGTAAGTAAATTCAGCAAAAGCATTACGTGCTTGCCACCGCTTTTGCCGCTGCAGTAGCTCCCCTCAGGCGTTGTAATGGCGCGATATGCGTTGCTTCATTTGGCTGACTTACCATCTTCATTACAATCGCTGGGAGTGGAGAGCAATGAAGTTTTGCTTATCTTGTAGCGTTACTACTTTCACATTACAATATAATATGCAGACAGACATTTGAAGCTTCCCTTTGCTATATTTTTTTCCACGCTGCTTTTCTTGCTGGCAGCGCTAAGATATTTTCGTAAGTTTCACTTGTTTACTCTTTATTTCATAAATGTTGCATAAACTTTGAAATTTTACAAAATGCAACTGTGTGCACTCAGTTTGTCAATGTGTATGTGTTCAAATGACATACAATGTGTGTACATAAATGCATACTTGCGTGTGTGTGTGTGTGTGCGCATAGTGAGGTCCAAAAGTTTCTGGTCGGTATTATAAAATGAAGGGTAAATGGCAAACCACTATTAAGATTTTTCAATATATTTATTTCAATACACTTTTCCCAACGTAAACGCTTAAAAAAAAAGATTATGAATTTTTAACACTTCATCATCAGTGTTAATTCTCTTTACCGCAAGTTAATTTTAATTTAGACAATAAATAAGTCATCTGCCTAGCTTACAATTCCTCTATATATTTCTCTGGCAGATTTTGAAAGCTAAAAATGAAGCTTTTGTAAATTTAGAGGTCGGTTATAAAGTTGGTAGCATTTTCTTGGCATCATTTTCAATGGGATATTTGTCAAAAATAGTTGTAGCTAAATTAAGACTCAACTTTACCCCGTTACCAAACATTTTAATTGTACATAGCTTATTAGATTTGAACAAAGGTAACCCATAAATATAGGTGATCGAGAAGTCTCGACTACAAAGTCGTCTAATGTATTTATTTCTGGTAAGCGCATTCCTTACCATACATGCAGTTAAAATATTCAATTTGACTTTTAATTTCATGTAAATCAAACTAAAAACTAGGCTTTTCTGCTTAACTCGACTCTAGTGCCATCTATCGATTGGCTTTCGCGTAAAACTATTTCCCATGACATCTGCAGTATGTATATCATTTTGTATTTCATAGAGGTTTTATGAATATCTCTATTGATGCGTCGTCTAGCAAATTAGAATATAGCAAATGTCCATGCCACGGGCCTAGGGAATATATTTTCCAAATTTCGTTGAAATTCTTTTTTCACACAGAGAATAACTAAATAGACCTTTACCGCCAGAATAAAAACGTAAACAACATTTTTTGAAAATTTTCCTTCTGATGCAGAAATACTCCTACCGCAGATACATTTCAACATCATGAAGAAAATTATGTGAGAAATTTTGCTTAAATTTTTTTCGCGGTTAGAGTTCGATAGAGTTTGTCGATCTCAGTGAAACAACATTTCTTATAGCAGTCTGAGAAACGCCCAATGTTGTGGACCGAAGCGGTAACATAAAGTACCAACACTCCTCGAGACATTTCTCCTTAATGTTTTTTTTTTAATAATCGATCCTTCAAACGAACTAGTAAAACTACAATATTTCTAAATCCCAAGCGATTATAGTTATATTATTTTTATTTGATTGTAGCACCAGTGCTTTCTTGAATGGCACTAAATCGGCTCCCTTTTTGGCAGACGATTATCATAAAAAAAACTATGGTGTCATTGACAGTAACTTCTTTCTGTCGGCCTACTCAAAAAACTTTAATAAATACTAAGTATGCTCTTCAGTTCTTCTCGGTTTTTTTTTGCCTTACCTTGGTCTAACCTTTTTCATACCCAACTGTTCATATGGGATTCGAATCACTGTTATGTTTGAAAATCCAGTCATACCTGCTAACTCCTTAGGGTAAACCCTTTTGTTTTCTTATATTCTTTCGTCCAAAACTTTGATGATTTCATACATGGTAAAAAGAATACAGATTGTGGCGCAGATTGTTGTACCGCTAACCACCTCTTGAAAATTTTGACAGAATTTCTAAGTCACAACAGATTTTGTTTATAAAAATCGTGTATGTGTGTAAACTCGCAATCATGTGTATTCATTCCAACGTCTTTAACAATTTTAGTTTGTATTCTTTCTAAAATGTATAACAACGTTCTTCCTCTCAGTCCGCTCCACCGATAAATCAGGCGTGACGTCACGTCGAAGTTTCTCTCCGAATTTCAGATCAATTAGCGCAATCTTGTATTTTATCTTTCTTGGATTTCATATGTAATGGTCTCGCATGGTCGACCTGGGTGCGATTTCTCATGTATTGATTATCTGCTCCAACGCATACATGCATACATACATACATACCTACCCTGGAGTTAAACCTACTTGCGAAGCCGAACCAGCTTATCGTCTAATGTCTGTTGAATTTAACTAGTTTGTCTTCTAGTTATGTATTTTTCATATAAAGAGCTAGGAACCACATAACACCAGCTTTAATACCACCTTCTTTACCAGTTTAAAAAATTTAAATTTATGCTTCAGCGAAACTTTTTCTGAAACTTTGCTAGCACCGCTGCTGTGTTGCAAAATTTAGTAGGTCCAAGATATGAATCTTCACAAACCAATTTTTTAATATTTTTACGGTTGCAACTTAAGTGTTAAGAAATGGCAAGTCCAATTTGAATACATCAAATTTAGTATTCTCAACGTAAAGTTTGTTATTTTTAACGCCAAACGTACTTAGAACGTATTGTCATACGATATTGGGAAAAAATTTAATTGAACCGTGAAAATGTTCGTGCGGTAGTTCTCTAAGATTTGAAGCCAGAGACATAACTATCATAAGAGAAAGGAGTAAAAGTCAATTAGTAATTATTATAGTAAGACTAGTTAATACTGTTTCCATATACTTACTTATTTCTTGTCGCGCTCCCATTATACGTTTCGAATTTTATCAAAATCGTATAATAAATAAAGATTTCTTGAATGATTCGCCTCAAGCGTCACCTAGCGCATTTAATTTTTAACATAAGTACTTTTGTTAGACCAGTACAATAAATACAGATTTTCCGAATATCTCGACTCATGTGCCACCTGGTTTATTAAAATATAGACGACGTCCGAGGCACAGATCTACGGAATATACTCTCCAAATTTGGTAGAAATCCGTTTATCGGTTTATGAAAACAAAGTAAATAACAAAGTATATAAATAAAAGACGGTCAACGAGATAAATATATTTAGGTGTTAAAAGACTTTTAGTTTAAGACTTATATTATAAAAGTCTTCTCCTAATAATTATCAGAGTGATAAACGTTTTGAGTCATAAAGACTTTTATTTTGAGACTTATATTAAAAAATTATAATTATAATCGAGCTATTTTTTTTTAAGTCTTCAAAGTCTTTCACTTTGGGGCTTATGTATTTTAAAAGTCTTCTCATAATAATTATTAGTGAGAAAAAATGGTTTCAGTCATGAAGAGTGAGCCTTTTCTGGGCCGTTTCGGGTCCCGGGTTCGAATGTTGGCCGGAGTAATTATAGAAAAAGTTGTTTGACTATGTAGCGGTTCCCCTCTGCAAGGAATGTATTTCTGCCGTGAAAACCCCTTCTAATAGAACTCCTCTCCCATTCGGAATCAGCATAAAACTATAGTTCCCTCAATTTGTGGTACAATATCACGACACACGCCACAAATAGTTGGAAAAGTTCGGCCAAACATATTGTTACATGATGTAAGCGCTATATTACTTTTATTATTATTATTATTATTATTATAGGGTTGAAGCAGACAAACTATTGTTATTTTAAGAAATAGGCGAAAATGTTGTTTTTTATTCTTGTTCTAAAAAATTATTAAAATATTTATAGATACATATGTATATAGAGTACTGTACGCTAAATTCATAAATTTATATTCATATTTTTCTTACAGTTTTATGCTGCTCGAAAAATGGCATCCGGAATATTTGCAACTGCGTGAGGTCATCGAGCGTAGCCTGCAAAGCATTAAGCAAAATACAAATTTAACAAAAGCACAGCCGGCAGATTTTATAAGGCGAGCACAGAAACTGCGAGAGACACAACTCGAGCGGGAAGTGCAAAGAGCATTGGGTAAGTGGTGATTAAAGAAATAGAAATATGGTTTACAAATTTTAAAAGAAGGAGAAGGTAATTGAAGTGATGTTAAATATTTATTTTAATAATGAGTATAATAAAAATTTTTAATTATATTTATTTTTGGTTGCTAAGTAAATACTAAATTACTGAGTTCATGTTCGTTATCTAAGCATTAAATACGCAAATATTTCGTTATTTTAAAAATATACATATTTTATGCCGAATGCTTAAATGGTCCCTCATTTAGGCACAAGCCAGATAATACATACTTAATTAATAGCAGTTCAAACCCAAGCTAGAACGAAAAATCAAATTATAACCAATCAGTGCGCCCGATAACAATGTCGCTCTGTAGTCAACGATGCGGGAGGGCGACTTTCCTCGTCATGTCACTTCTTTTTTTATATTCTATAAAGTTAGATGCATTTAAAATTAGATTGCAGCTTTCAGACATCCAACTTTCCGTGTATATTTAGACCCATCTTGTGAAGTTCGTCCGCGAGTTCTTCCAAAGCTTCCTGATTTCTCTTTTGAAGATATTTCAAAGCTGTTTGTTGGCGTGGCAAACTCCATCTTTCTTTAGTTTATTGGAGACCTTCCTGTTATCCTGCCGTAAGATGGCTATCTTTTTGCTCCGCCTGTATGGTTTCCAAGGTCCTTTTGAAACAATCTCTTAACAAAAGGCAAAAAACGTTGCGTCAGAGGCATTATTACGGCAGTCAACTGCTTTTTCTACACCATTCGAAGAGCTTGGCTTAACGAGAAAAAAATAATACGCTCTGCGCGGGAAAGATTCTTTCAGAATTGTTTTTAATATAAAAATCCTGACTTTATTCTAATACATATTGGGTATTTTCTAATATATAGCTTTATTTTATTTATATTCGATTTTATTTATTTTTTCATTTTAAAATCCCCGAGTAGCATACGCAGTTAACAGAAAAAAAAGAAATAAATAAATATGTCGTACTTTGAAATAAATAAAATTATCTTTCTCTATTTTTTAATAGAACTTTCCAACGACAAAATCTTGGCTGTATTTCGCGAATGGTCCACACAGTTTAATACCAAAAATGCGGAAGCAGGTGAACGACTACGTAAAATGAAGGATGAACTAACAATGAATCTGTCCTCCGACAACTATACAACGCTAGTGTAAGCTAAAAATGAAACCAAAACACTTAAATACATCATGTCGTTTCTATACATTTTTTAATTTTCATTTTTTAATCTTCATATGTTCAGGATGCATGGAAATTTTTCTAATTGTAACAGTTCAAACTGCCATACTTGAGTTGTGTTGGGATATAGGGAAAAAGGAAAAATCAACAGCAGTTCGCATGTCCGCTTTGAATCTCTGGCAAGTCGGAGACTGTGAATTCAAATCCGAGCAGAGTCTAGAAAGAAATCTAATGGGGAGATGTGATGATCTCCGAAATATCAGCTATAATTTCAACCGCTATGAATTTGGTTGCATTTTTCCAATACTAATGAAAATTTACCCTGATTGAAAAATTAGTGTTGACAGTTTCAGATTTTACGGTAAAAATTTAGTAAGACAGACTATTTCTTTACACAAGAACAGTTTCGAGAAAAATTTAATTCAGCAATAAAATGCGCATATAATTATAATTTAGCTATGTTCTTCAGAGCCAGCAGCGATTTTACTATTTGGCTGGTCATTAATTCATTTTATTACTAACGAAGCCGGGGTTTTTAGGCTATCGTAAATTTTTATTGACAGATTTCGCCCTTTTCATCCACCCTCTACATACAAAGGTTTTTTGTCTCTCAAAGTTGTTATATATTAAATTACAAAATGAATCCAGCAACGCAAGTTCATCAATCATTATTTTTCCATTTAATTTACTCATCAGTGTCGCTGGCAAAGCAAATGAATGTGGCATCGATCCCGACAATGAAGACCATGAAACATATTTGAGCAAATTTAAAAATAAAGTATTTGATAAATTACGTTTTCTAATCGAGGAGCATATAACCAACGATCCAGATGTCATCAAGGGGAGAAGAAAGACTGTGCAGGTAAGAAGAAAATTAAAAATTTATTCATTTGACAAAAAAAAAAAACAAAACCAGGTAATGTGCTATAATTTTATAAAATGGTATAATAGTTGTGTAAGCCTTTGAAGCATGAAATATGAATCAAAAAAAATGTTCAAGGCTTGCGTGCGCAAATGTGTCCTTTGGCTACTACTTTTGTTGATTTTCTTTCATTAACGTAATTGCCGACAACAATGAACCCAACAACAGAACTCACATTCTCATAAACTTAAAAGGTAATGAATAATTTTTATGAGAGTTTCTGCTGACATTTGCCGACATCCCACGCCACCCAGCTAGCGTCTTGTGGGTCAGAATGAATTTTTTTTACGTTGCTAGCGAATATTGACAATTTACAAATTTATGCATGTCAGCAATTTTAAACTTTTACTATTTCTGAGCTCATCAACATACACACACACGCACACACGCAACACATTATTATTTTTATTAAAATTGAGCACAGTTACCCTGTTGGAAACTCTACTCTAATTAAATTAACATCTCCACAACTCTTGTTGCCATCGCTAAGCGGAGCTCCGAATTTGACGGCCTTATACCATGTCCACACGGCAATGAGAACCAGTTGTTTTCTGGAGATGTTTTCAATATTAAACATGACCGTCCAGATAGCGTTCCTTTTTACTAACTGGTTTTCGATGACATTTCTATATTTTTATTTTTTTAATCTTAGGCTTTCGTTGTAGTGCGCACTTGGTTTGGAGGGATCTTCTAATTTCGATTTATTTCATCGTTCCGTACCTAAAACCTTTGGGCGTAGTCTGAACGTCCACCACATTAGCGAATTTTGAAGAAAAGATCTCGATCATGCTCGCTAGCTTTGTCGCCATAGTTAATTGTGTAGACTTCTTCATGAGAAAACAGTAGGTTATCTGAAACCCTGCAACTTCTAACCGCTTTGAAAAATATTCAAATTTCAAATTCTCATTCAAGAAACAGGAATATTTTTCAAATATATTGCAATTAACATGCCCATCTTTTGGTATGAATGTCGAGTCCCCGCTTGCTGAACTTTGGCATCTGGATCTGTATTAATATCACAGGAGCCTGCCCTACACCATCAGAGAAAGCACTCAATGCTTTATCTGCTTTCAATCTAATTCTTATGAGTGAGACTTCGAAATCCAAATTGGATACTCCCTTCACGAGTTTGTTCGTAATTGCTACGCGAAAGTTTAGTAAAAAAGAAAAGGCGAAAATTCTCAACAGGTGGCGCTGTAGGCGCACATATCATCTTTCAGTTCAATTCAAATACAGTTCAATGCGTGGCTAAATGACGAGTGAAGAGATTTGCATAAGATTTACAACATAACTGCATGCATAGTTCGTTGTATGGGTTCCCACACAAAAAGTTTTTTAAGGGAGTTGCCACCTGTTTACAACAAAATCACATATTGCAATATAGATATGATACGAAATCTGCGTTTTGAAAATATTTTGAAATAACATTCCCACCTATTGGAACGTAAATTAAGTAAAATCAATAAGGTAAATGAAACAATATGGGTATCAAACTAAAAGCTTTAAGAAAGCTTAATTTCAAAAATATGTTTGTATTGGATTGCCATCTGTTTAAAAACTTAAACTTTGCATAGTTATTAGTTTATACCCTGGTAAGGTTTTAGGCATGGTTTTGTTAGCTTTGGAGAGGGTTGCCACCTGTTTGAAAATTTCATATTTAAATATATATATATTTATATTTATTTTATTTGAAAATTTAATCGATAGATGGTGCTTGGGTCGAAATAAAATTTTTAAAGCAATTAAAGTCTTCTTTTATTATAATATTTTTGTGTACAATAATTAACAAAACAAAGTTTTTATAAATATCGTATATTCGAATTTAATCTTACCAACAAAGCATTTGTATAGCTTAGTATAAACAAATGGAGCCATTTGAAAACCGAACTGCGATTTTTCTAATTGGTTCAAACCACTGAGCCGAACCGCATTTTGGTGCGGTTTGCAACCCTACAAAGTAGAGGGTGTTTTTAGACTGATAGAACTTTAAATTGAAATAAAACACATAATAAATGAAATATGATGCCTTATTTTTTACTTGAAAGATATTTTCATGACATTTAATATTTAGAAACGATTTCTGGCATATACATATCCGCCACGACTAGCTTCGGTGAATCGGATGCGATCAGTCCAATTATGAACCACCGCAAAATTTTCCATGTGTGGATGGACAAATTCGGATGCTCTCCAACACTATCACTTACATCACCAATATTTTTTTCTGTACGTACAGTTCTTTGTCTTGTTGTTGGTTTTTCATCGAGTAGAGTAAATGTTGTTCAAAATTTATCAACAGTTCGACGAATAAGCTGCTCTGATGCTTATGAGCTTATGATGATGATTATGTGGACCATAAAATTGACGAAGTGCTCTATAAGTTTGGCGAACAGAGCACTGATTTTTAAAGTAAATTTCCACAATTTGTATTCGTTGTTGCGGCGTCATTCTTTCCAAGAGGATTTGTCAATGCTTACTGAACTGAAATATCAGAACGAAATGTCATTTACCAGCTGTCAAGTGACAGTTATTTCTATCGAAAGTTTCAGTAAAAAAAAACACCCGTTATATACATTTCCGTATGTGCATTGTTTTAATAGAAATTAAAGCTGTACTTCAAGCTCTGCCCTTTCACACAATGGGCAAAATGTGTGTGAGCTTTTTGGCTTGCCTCATACCAAGTGTCTCATACGAATAAAAAAACTGTTGCTATCAAAAACCATTAGAAGCGACGTGTTTCGTGTCATCCGTCTACCATCAGACCTCACTTCGTTTTTTAATGTGTTTTTTTTTTTTTGATAAATGAGATATTTTAACTGAATATGCTTAAATTTCTCACAAGCACAATTAATTAACAGCTCTTAATTGACAGCTTTTTCAGGCTTCTACACCGCTGGTGTGAAAAGTGGCGCCGTAATTATATTTTCAAAGTTTATTTTGCATGCGACTTTAATTGGCAAATTTTACACATCACACGTCAGCATATCAAAATTTATAATTAACAGTAAAAGTATGAAATGAAAGAGCGCATAACTTTAGGGATTCGTTTGTCAAGGTATAATGGTATGAAACTGAAAAACGCGTATGTACCTAAATAAGTTCGTGTATATGAAAGTTTCAGAGTTTTTTTTTTATTTTTCAACAAATTTATGAAAGTTTAGAAATCTAACTTATTCGTATAACCAGCATAATTTGTTAGCTTTTCAAAAGTCCACACAGGGTTACGATTATTTGCACTTGGCACCATGGTGTTCAGAAAGTCGAAGAAAAAAATCCTAATAGCTGTTATATCAGGAAATGAAAAGTTTTAATTGATTTCTCATTAAAAAAGCGCATATTAAGTTTTTCAACAAAACCAATATGATTTTAAATAACACTATACCTACTATTATTTTTTTTAAAGTTAGATATCCACGGTACAACATTGAGATGCCCAGACGAGCTATTTACAGTGTTGTTCATATCATAAGCGACACAATTCAATATAATACAGTTGACCACTAATTTTTTTATGAATCTTATGTATAAAAAATCTTGTATCACGGTATTTTCGGTTGAACTCCTCCGAAACGGATCGACCAATTTTTATGAAATTTTGTATTTATATTTGTTAGATATCAAAGTAGGTCGTAAACAATATGCTTGGGGGAGGCTGCCACCTATTTGAAAAGTCAGATTTAATTAAATTATATACAAGCTTCATGAATCATTCAAATCTGGGTGTTAAACATTTCGTTTCGATAGAAAATTCATACATATATTTTGGAGAGAGATGCCACCTATGTATTTGAAACGTCAAATTTTATGAAGTTATACAAAAGTATACAAAATATTAAAATATGAGTATCAAACGGTTCGTTTCGCTGAGGGGAAGGTGTATAGCCAAGTATATTTTGAATTTAATTAAGTTGCACACGAGTTATATGAAATACTAAAATCTGGGTACCAAAAGGTTCGTCCGGGTGAGGAAAAGGTTCATATCTATATTTTCGGTCCAAAGGTCGAATTTTCGAAAATTATACACAAGTTACATGAAATATTATAATATGAACGTCAAACGGTGGGTCTAGGCAGGAAACACGGAATTTAATTAAATTATTTATATATAAAATATATAAAATACGGGTGCCGCCCAACTGTTCGATTCGCTGAGGAGAAGGCTTACAGCATATCGAGGGTTGCCACGTGCTGGAAAGATCAAATTTAATTAAATTATAGACAATTTATATAAAATATCAAAATACGGATGTCAAACGCATCGTCTAGGCGAGGAGAAGGTTTATTCATACATTTTGGAGAAGGATGCCGCTTTTTTAAAGTCAAAATATGATCGTCAAACTATTCGTTTCGCCAAGGACAAGGCGCATATGTACATACATATACTTTTAATAGGGATTCCACCTGTTGTATGTGACATATACCAAGGGTAATTAAAAAATAACTTGTTTTATAAAAGTTTACAAAATTTACAAAAACTAAATTTACCTAACCTCAAAAAATTTTAATAAAATTGTCAAACTTTTCAAATTACTAAAAATTTGAGTAGCTATTTGACAATTTATTTGGCTGACGGTGTTTGAAAATATTATGAAAATTTCTGGAAGTTTGATGAATTTTTGTGAATTTCGAAGAGGAGTTTGAAACTTTTATTAAATTGCAGGTATTCTTTTTTCGCAGATAGCTGGATTTTTCAATAATTTGCTACTAAATTATCCAGATTAAATAAATTCGTATCAATTTAATCTTGAATTCATTTTTTTAGTCAGTTCATATTCAAATGCGGCATTTAAAATAAACCTAAAAACGATACCAAACAAAAATATGCAATTTCATAAAATTCCAAAGTCTAATTACAGCCGATTGAAATATTTATAAATTTCAATTTTATCAGCATAAACTGTGTGTGTGTGTTGCTACATTCCGAAACTAAGCTATTCACTCAGCTTGTTATTTTATCCGAGTGCATATCAAATGGCAAATAGTATGCAATACAAAACTTTTCCTAAATTTTTTCTCTATAACTTCATTTTATCAATATTAATTCCATTAACTCTTAATAAGATTATATTTCCGGGTGTAATTTTGAAGTTGAAGAACACATATGAATTTTGGCAACGAAAGTTTCAAACCATCCTTAAAGCCATTGAGGGGCAGCTCTACCCCATGCTCATTAGTTGGAAAACAATATTATCGAATTGTTATTTGTTAATGAGCTGTTCTTAAGAATTTCATACGAAACCTCATTACGATGATTAATTGAAAAGTAGTACAAAAAATCAAAGGGAAAGTAATCGGGGATATTTTTCTTTTCACTACAAACCACCATAATCTGTCTAATTGGAATGATTGCAGCCGATAAACTCGCAAATTTTTGTAACTTCAACTGGTTATTCAAAACCACATTTGACAAGGATATTCGGTCCAAATTATATTATCATACATACAAAAAAAAAAATAGAAGAAAAAATCAGTAGGCAGTGTTTCCATTGCCAATGCTACAAAATGTGTGCAGAAAACATTACCCATGTTGACAAGCTTCATGAGAGAATTGATAAGGGTGATTTCTTTTGTTAGTTATTTCCAAAGTAGTGCAAGTCCATCTGAACTGGGTATATCGAAGAAGAGTTAAGAATAATAATTTATCATAGAATTTACACTTTATTACGTGCAGTGGTGGCTAACTTTATTAACTTTTTCAACACTTTTCAACACAATTTTAGACATATCATTTGCTAATATCGGAAGCATTTCTTATAATCGACAAGGAAAAACCCCCTTTAACAAATGAGCAAAATAAGTCCAAATAGGTTCAGAAACCGAAAACATCTTTACAAAATTTAAAAACTATTGTGGTATTTTCCAGAAAATTCAATAGTATTTGCTTTGTTTGATACGGCACTGTCTGTCGAAGTGAGACCTTAAGACTTAAATTCTTATATTACATAGGAAATCTATGGCATTTTATTTATTGAAATTTTTAGAGTTCAACAAACTGATACCTTAGACTCCGACTGCATAGCCATATTTTCCATATTGCTAAAAATACTAGGGACCGAAAATAATCGCTCTTTTGAATTTTCGCATAAAAAACTCATTGTAAAGAATTCGTTCATAGCAAATCCCAAAACCTTATAACATATACTACGCAAATCTGACCTTTTCTTTTTAATTTTTCGATGAAAAATAATAATTATTCTTAGATTTAAATATTTCCGATCATATTTCGTAGATATTTTGTATTTTTTTCTTAATTTTAATAATTATTACCCTTTTATTTATCACAAAATTATTTAGAAGTCGTTCAAAGTTTGCCATATATAAAAAACCGAGGAATAGGGGAACAATATTTTTTCGTAGAAATGGTATAGAATCTTTAGAAATCAATATTTTTGAATCGTAATCTGTTTCCCTTTGGAAGATTTACAATCAAAAAGGCGAAATACTTTATTTGATCATTTTTGATATCAACTATTTCTTGAGAAACCCTAAAAACGCCAAAAAATGCACCAATAAAAAACTGCTAGTATTGTTAATTAATATTCTTTGATGTCTTCCAAATAGGCCTTCTTCTAAAAAGGCCTCTATACAATTTCTACTTTGAGCTCTATAATGGATCAATTAAATTTTTTGATTTCCAAAATAAATAGGTGTATTGCTTTTTCGATATCGAACAATCCTCTGTGGTGAGTGCCTTCAATACATTAATGATATATGAACTTTTCAAAATTGTGCCAAATATTAGAAAATGTAATTAAAAAATGTACCAAATCAAACAAAAACGTACTCAATTATACAATTATCAGTAACAACTATTTGTAAATTGGCGTAACAATAAATATTAAAAAACGAATTAAAAATAACACAATAAAAATCAGAAGCACATTTTTCCAATATTGTGGCGCCAATGCCTAATCTATTTAGCTAAATGTCACCATTAATAATTACTGCTAGTAACTACTACACCAACTACTAATTATTATTACCACTAATTACTACCACTATCACTACGACTACTACTATTGCTAGTTTTACTAATGCTGGTACTTTATGCTTTTATGCTACTACTAGTTACTACTATTTTTACTCATTTCGACTAATATTTTCGCTAATTCCCTACAAATGACTATCACTAATGTTATTTATTTCTACTACTATTTTTACTAATTCTACTACTAATGACTACTAGTATTTTGAATATGTTCTACTACACATTTTACAAATTTCGACTACTATTTTTACTAATGCCTCTACTAATTACTACTACTATTTTTACTCATTTCGACTAATATTTTCGCTAATGCCCTACAAATGACTATCACTAATGTTACTTATTTCTACTACTATTTTTACTAATTCTACTACTAATGACTACTACTATTTTGAATATGTTCTACTATTAATGTTACAAATTTCGACTACTATTTTTACTCATTTCGACTAATATTTTCGCTAATGCCCTACAAATGACTATCTCTATTGTTACTTATTTCTACTACCATTTTTACTAATTCTACTACTAATGATTACTAGTATTTTGAATATGTTCTACTACAAATTTTACAAATTTCGACTACTATTTTTACTAATGCCTCTACTAATTACTACTACTATTTTTACTAATTTCTCCCACTATTTTTACTAATCTCTACTATAATTTGACTAACGCTACTTCGAAATACTACTATTATTGTTACTAATTCCTTCTGCTGTTTTTACTAATGCTACTACTTATTACTACTACTATTTTTTTTATTATTAATTTCTACTACTATTTTTGCCATTTTTTTACTATTACTTTTACTGATGCTACTTCTAATTACTTCTTCTATTTTTATTAATGCTACTACTATTTTTACTAATTTCTACTACCGTTTTGAATCATGCTAAAACTAAAAAACTAAAAAGGAATTCGTGTAGACTCTCCCCCGTATTTAACTCTGCACTTCTTTGCAGAGCCGGCAGAGGAGTTTTACTTCTGGCTCGCGCACTTTGGTGTAATTAAAAGTGATATCCCTGATTTTTACTGCTCAACTTTTGAGCCTAATTGACCATTTGAGGGGTCACAATTGGGTATATATTTATCGAATTTTTGAAATGTTATATTTTCAATCATTTCCAAAAATTCATTTGAATTACTTTCCTCGCCAGTCTTTTATTATACTCTTAAAGAGGTGTTTAATTCGCAACAATATTTAATTAATCATATCAGACGCGGTGTTTGAAATTGATGAAATATCCATTTCAGCAAAAAAAATTCAGTATTTCACGTTGTGTGGAGAAAGCTAGCTTTGCTTAAATTATATAAATTTGTTTGTGTAACAGAGGCCTGTCGAAGACTTTCGTGGACTAAAGCCCTCCAATTATTTATATTCATAAATATTTTCCAACATTTGGCGTGGTCATTGGCGCACTCCAGTGGGGTGTGGATTTAAACAGGAATTTTATTTTTCCTTCCCTTCTTATCTTAACCAATTACACAGTTGGTAAATATGTAATTTCCGTCTAATCTTTATACTCACCACGAAAATTGAAATGCCACTCGAATCACTGCTGATTATCCTATTTGCTAAAAATGGTATTCAAGTAAGCTTGATGCAAGTTCTTTACACAAAAAAAGTGTTTTTATTGAAATTCATGCGGTATTTTAATTAAAATTATTCAGCCAGGTAAACAAACGTTAACAATTTAAAATTTGTTCAGCAAATTTATTTTGAACGTGGCTTTTTTATACCCAAATAAACAAAGCGAATGAGCCTTGAGCTAAGTCAAAAGCCAGAAATAGGCGAAATAGAAAAGAACACAGAAAAATACAACACGAATATAATTCATATTTGGTGGCATTTTAGCGCTCCGAATTTTTTATTTTTATTTTTTCTTTTTTCTTTTTATTGTTTTTTTTTTGTGAATATTTTTCCTGTGCCCATCTGCTTCAATCATAAGTGTGGAAAAAAATTTATCTAAAGAGAAATAAAGAAAAAAAATTTAAATAAAGGGAATGCCGCTTATTGTTGGAATATGCGCACACTTTGTAAAAAAAAAAATTGTTGTTGTTGTTATTTAGGGTATGCACAAATAAACAAAACAAAAAAAAACAACTCTTAAGCTGCCAACAATCAACGGGCTAAACCAAAGGCTTGTCTGCTTTAAATGGAATTTTTTTGTTATTATTTTTGCTCTGGATTATTATGCACACATACAAACACACAGACAGTTTTTTTCTTTGTGCCACAACCAAAAATGCTTGTTGCTGTGGTAAAACAATGGTTGATGCGGGCTAATGCCTTTGCTTCCATTTTTCGCCTACAGTTATGTGTTTGCGGCAGCACGAAAGGATAATGGCTAAAGGAACGGCGGATGTCGGTGGCAAAAGGGAATGTGGAAGCGAAGCAGAAAAGACAAAAAACAATGAGTTCGCATAATTTCTGGGTGCGAAATACTTTTTATGATTTTATTCATTTTTTCCCCCGGTTTATTGTTTTATTTTTTTTTTTTATTTGTTTGTTTGTTTGTTTTTGTGAAGGATTTTTCCATTGCGATAATAAATATACAGAGAATTGAAATTTCGCTGCGGAATACCTGGAAATCCAAAGTTAACTCAAACTAAGTAAATAAAATGATAGCAATTTGTGAGTGGCTTGCGCTGTTAATTAAAGATAATTTATTATAAGTCAAAGAATTTGTTACAATAACGGTCGCTCAGCAATCATGCAAGTGTTTGTAATTACCATATGTGCCTCATGAAAATGACTTGATTTGCCACACACACACACACACACACATATGTCGCAAATTATAAATTTCGATGGCGTGACGAGGCTAAAATTAGTCAAGGTAATAATTCATGCGTAATGAGTGCATGCCGACCATAAATTTTTAAGCATGAACACACATTGAAAGCCTTTAGTTTTAGTTACTTGTGGGTCTAGCCATGAACCGTCTACTCTCAAGGTCTGAAATCGAGCGGGTTTTTTTGGAAATAAATTCCGAGGGATCTACTGAATCATTTTTTTTTATTTAAAAGGTACATATTTTGACTTCAAAACACTTGTATCGAATACTAAAAAAAAAAGTATTGTCGACCGTGAAACGTCATTAACTAAATTGATGTTGAAACTGCATGGGTCCCGCTCAAGTAAAATTCTGGCCAGTTGGGTAATCTGTAATCAAAAATTAAATACTGTTTATAATCACAGTTATGTTGGCTATGTTTTCCCGAAACAGAATTTTTTTATTTTCCAAATTGTAAAATTTATGCAACAATTTATTAAAATTTTCAATTTTCACGTTATTTTTTTGACATATTAGAGACTCTAAAAATGGAACAAAATAAAATTTCGCAAATCGCACTCGGGAAAAACATAGCAGTCTGTTCGCTGATTAATTTAATATAAAAATTTTTGGAATCGGACCAATGCTTTTATGAAAAGTCTTACTCGGCAGCTAAAAGACCTACTTTCGGGAAAACGCGTTTAAATTACGGAGCACAGGAGCATGCAAAGAAATGTGATTTCCACGAAATCCTCTCTGTGGCGTATTTTTGGATACATATAGATTGAAATTAAATATAAAAAAATCGATTTTTTGAAACCGCTAGAGTAGATGACCCCCTTATGGTAAGGTCATTTATTTTGCTTCAAGCAACTAAGAAAGGAATGACAGAGAAAAGAAGGAATTCTCTTGAACTGGACTGCGGCTTAGTGATATGGGACTGCCACTTGGACTTTAAAAAGTGGAAAGCCAAACTCTAGCTTCTCATCAGTAAATTCAGCCCCTTAAAAAGCCAATCGATAACTCTTTGATGGCAACTAACTGTTCTGGTGTCACACTGCGGTAATCTGGTAACCTAGAATTTAGACTAATATCTGTGCCGTTCAATTTCGAATCGTCCGTAAATGATGAGGCCTGCTTTTGTTTCGTCTCGGCTGTAGTTGAGAATGTTCGATATTTAAAAAAGTATCGATAACATGAAGGGATAGTATTCATTGCATGTATAATATTCACTGTATGCGCTAAATAATACCGTTATCGGAGAAATCGATATAAAAAATCTTTTCTTAATAAAAATCGATTATATCTATAAACTCGACGATGGCAAATTGAATGTTCCTATAGTATAAACTTTCATTTCTTATTTGAACTTTCCTTTTGCCGCTAATAGTAAAGAGTTTTGTTAATGTACTACTACTGGTTGGTCAAATTACACCAAGTCATTTTGTCAGTTAATTACGTGGAGGACCCCGTAGTCCAACTCTCTTCACATGAACTTCCTGGTAGGATATGACTCAATGGCTAAACTCCTACTGATAATCTAGATAGTTGCATCAGAACACATCGCAAATTTCATTCTCTACGTTCACGGTGCGAATTTTTCCTCATTTAGTTAATTGGATAATTAAATATTTTTTTATATGGGTACCTTTTTTCATTTATTTCGTTTTTGTAGATGAAAAACAAATTTAAAATTAAATATCTATATTAATAGTTAAATATCGATATCTTCTATATATCGACCTGGAAAATATCGATTTAAAAAATATTATCGTAATGTGAGTTATCGATATTCGGAATAAGTGTCATAAAATTATATCGAACAACAGTAATTCCGTTCGAAAGGTTGGGTGTTCCGAAGGCTTGGCTCGAACACAACGTCGATATATAGTTGGTCCTAGGGGAAAGAAATAAATAAATAAAATAAAACAGTCATGGTTTAGAATATATGGAAAGCATGAGCCTGCTATCACCCTGAGTATCCGGGTTCAAATAATTTGCTCAGACTCTGCTAACAACTCTCGACATAACAAACTTCCAAATTCAAATGTGAACAGTAAACCAATTCCATTGGAAGTCTACCCCCGGTCATCATTGTATCGGAAACAGACTTCGTTTCAAAATACTAGTATCCAACAAGATCGTAATAGTAATTTTAATCAAACTCAAAATCATCAAATCAAATCAACAAATCATCCTAAAGCTAAACTGGAGCTTGTAAGCGACTTGGAGATGTATCTGGTTCATTCCACCGACCACAAGCAAAAGCTCGAGGAATGAATTCTATTCTGGAAGCAGTGAAGATCTGAGAAGCGGCGATTTGCTTGATAAGTCCCCCAATTTACGTTACGACATCCATACGTACATCGCAAATTGTAGGCGAAGTTCGGTCAAGGTAATCCCGCTCAAATGATTCAAATAAAAGCAACGTTTTGCACATATTCCAGTCTTTATCTTTTCCAGCGAGTTTCATTCGTAGTAAGATCCAAAAGTTTATATCCTGAATGAAAAAAAATGGTAAATCTCAAACCACTATTCTTATTTTTCAATATTGTTCGACTTTATTTCAATGCACAATGAGTTTTACGAAGCTACCTTTACATCGCTAAGTTTCGCGCATTCCCAGTCATGAACTACTCGACATCGGACTTTTTTATATAAAGTCCTCGACTAACCTAACTTTTCCATTTAAGTATAGCACTTATTCTCAAAAGAAAGACAATCCAAGATGGCGAAATGTCTCCACATCGAATTTAGGGGTAAAACTGTGAATTCATGATCTACATACATATAAAATATAACTAAACTGCATCAAAAGTTTTGAACTGCATAATTAGTTTAGCTCCAAAGTTACTAGGCTGAAACTAGATTAGATTTTCATTTAGAGAATAAATAAAAGTCACTTCATCCCAAGTCGGGACTATAGTAAATGACGGACGAGCGAACTCATTGAAAATCCATTTCCTAAATGACAGCCTTGGAATTACCCGATGTGTTGCCCGAAACATTGTTGCGCAAGTTTTTCTAGGCATTTTTCCTTGGAACACATTCTCCTCAGAAAAACGGACTGTTTGATATCGAAATTTTAATATTTTATATATTGTAATTTAATAAAATTTTCCGTTTCAAACAGGTGGCATCTCTTTCCAAAATATTTATATGAGCGTCTCCTCTTCGCCGAGGCAAACCGTTTGAGATGCATATTTTACTATTTCATATAATTCGTAATTTAATTAAATTCGACTTTTCAAACAGGTGGCAACCATCATAAAAGTTAGCTATGAACATTATTTATTAAACGAACCGATTGACACCCATATATTTCATATAACTTGTGAATATTCGAATTACATTTTTTTCGAACAGATGGCAACCCTCTCCAAAGTATAAATCATTCTTTGCGACCTATTCTCATACCTACCAACTATACATACCAAATTTCATAAAATTTTGTTGTTCGAATACTTAGTCAAAATAAATGAAGTCATCGAATACAAAACTAAAATTTCCAACCCATATACTCACAAAGACAAATCAGCGACTCATATTCTGGAAATTTTCTGATACAAATTTATTATTATATTTTTTATCTTACTGTAGATAGAAATATGTACTTTTATTGAAATAAATTTACTAAAGGTATAAATTTTGTCAAATATTGTTTCTCAACAACAATAGTTTTAAAAAATCAACCTTTAGATATATCTTGATAGTAGTAAAGAAGAAGGTGATATGTGGCCTCCCTCAATTCACCATTTTATCCTTATCATAAAAAGTGACTTGATCTAGCCGCAATAAAATTCATAAACCGATGCCAAGCAAACAGATTGGAGAATTTCTTTATTTGGGAATATTTCCAGTTTATCAAAAACGCCTAGGCATTTTCCATATTTGTTTCACTTAACAAACTTTACTGCCAGGTCGTTCATCTTAAGAACTGTCAAGGCGCCAAAAGCATCACTTAGCCGATACATGCATATATTTAGTAGGTAAAAGTTTTATTATAAGTTAAAATTTCTCACATTTTCTGTTTAAGCACTAAAGTAGAATACGAAAGATTGCCAAACTGTATGTAAACTCGCAAGCGTATAAATAACGTAATGACAGCCAAGCTGTTTTTTACTACTTATAGTTTTTTTGTTTTTAGGGAGTTCCCATAAATGATGCATGGCCGCGCAGCTCCAGCTGCTTTTCACCGTTGTGCCATCACACAGAAATGTAGATGTTCTTTGAAAAAAAGAAAAAGAACACAGGAAAATAGCAACAGATATTGCATACATGCATAGCTAAAATTTAATGGCAAAAATGTTAAAAAAACAACAGCTAAATCTTGGCGTAAAGCAGCTGCTAACCAGCAACACAGCCACAAAATAGACCAGTCTACGCTAACAGCTGCTAACCAACTGGAAAAAATGTGTGGAAAAGTGTTTTAAATAATTTAACGCTTAAACGAAGTCGTTTACCTAAATTGTGTTCTACAAAAATAAATTCAACTTCTTCTTGTGACTAAGCTATGACAAAACTTGGCGGTTTTTATGTGTGGGGCTGTTGATATTTCGATCTGTGGTGTGCTCAGACAAATTCAGTTCGTTTGAAACAACAACAAAAACATTCGTATTTTTCTATTTGAATATTTCCTTACTATGAATTGCAATCGAAGGTCGAGGCATTTTCCATTTATATGATTTGTAAACAAATGTCCTGTGTCAAATTTTAGGATTAATTTGTAAAGAAATTCAAGTTCCTCACACAAAGTTAGCCCGATCTAATATGCATAGAACAACAAATCACCTGTGTATGCTTAGTATGCACACAAAAAAAAAAGCATTCATATTTTTTCCGCAATTCAATTTTTTAAGCTTCATGCCTCCAAAACTGCTTAACGTATTTATGAAAATTTTGATATAAATTTGTTGGCTAATTTAATTTCAATAAATGGGTAAAAGATTTGAGAAAAATGTGTTTCAGCTACTTTTGCTTTTTTTAGTTTGAAAAAGCCAGCATTCATTTTTTGTTCTTTTGCAGCTTTTGAACATTTCAAAGCAATATTTACAAATCGGAAAACCCAAAGGTTTTTTTGGATCTTATTAATACTTGCACTTCAATTATAGAAAATTCGACTGAAATTTGAACGATTTCCTTTTTCTTTAATTAATTTCCTCATACTATACTTTCATTGGTTTTCGTAGTTCATTGATTTAGGTTTATTTTTGCGAATTTTAGCGCCCATAATAGCCCAAACGTTTTCTAATAGATTGAGCTCCAGACTGTTCCTTGACCAATGAAGTGATATAATGCCCACAAATCTTTCTTCAGTTTTGTAATCTAACGTTACACAATAGACCGCAAAAAAACCAGCAATAAGGCGTTGAATTGGTATAAAGTTCATGACAAAACTTACAGCACGTCACCGATGGCATGGCACTGGATCGTTGTGAAAAATTGGATAGTGTTTCTTTTTTGTTAAGGACATTAAGCTAGGTACAATCCGATTGAGTACAATAGATTCGTACTTTTTGGCATTTCGTATACCTTCTGTTATAGTTAGCGATTCCGGTCTGTATTTTGAAATGCATCCTCATACCTAGATATAGTGAGAATGCTCTATAATAGAAAGTATGGAATTTTCAGTAAATCGTTCACCTGGTCTACGGCGAACGGTGCAATAGCCCTCAGTGCCTATCAAATTGAATTTGAACACATCAGAAAATATGGCACGTCCCCATTCAGATTCAGCATATATTTTACTTTACTTTTGGCACAGTTGAACTGTTGTTCTTTCATTTTTGTGGGTAAAAGTGCGATTTTTGCAGGATTCCTAGCCGACACCCGTATCTCGTTTAACCGGTATTAAACGGAAAGGTTCGGTTCGTAATATCTTTTGGAAGCCATTGCTGCATCTCTGGCTTTATCTCGGCAGCATTATTGAAACGGACATTAGAATACAGGAAATTAGTTTTAAAAAACCCTAAGCACCATTAAAATTACTATTAGTATTGGGGGGATCTCTTTTTGTCACTCATACGCCCCTGCTACCTATAATACCATTGAACTTACGTTTAGCTGCGTTCATGAAAATAATAGCAAAATATATTGACAAGTTTGAACAATTTAGACTTTCCCTATTTACTTTTACTTATTTTTTACAAAAATTTCGATAATTCTATAACAAAAACCATGTTAGGCGAAAAATTCAACAAATTAAAACAAAGGTCATCAAAATTTAAAACTTTATAATTTTAATTTTTAGAAAATTTTCGGGTAAACAGTTTTGTAAGGCAATCCAATTTACACTAAGAAGTGGAAATTTCAAGTAGCTGGAAATTTTTGTTGATTTTTGGTAATTTTTTTTACTGCTTATGGTATTGCGCCTTTCTTCCATAAAAAGCATGAAAAAAATTTGGAAATTTTCTAAAAATTTTAAAGTTAGCACTAATTTGTGGAATTTTTTATAAATTTTTTAGATGTTTTGAAACTTTGAGTTAAATTGTTTTTGCTCTATAATTAACTATATATTTATAGAAAATAAATAAAATTAAATAAGGAAAGACAAAATTGCTAAAATATTATTATTTTTATGTACACAACTTTATTTGTGTACCTACATATACTTACATATACATACATATACTACATACACATATAGGCATTTCAACATTCATAGCATTCGTGAGTTAATTAACAAAACTACTTGCAGCTAATTTAAATAAACAACTTGAACTATACAAACACAATAAATAAACAACGTCAAAGTGTCAGAGAAGAAATCTATTGTATGCAATTTGGGCAAGACATATTTGCTTCAATATGGATATACATACACTCTACATTATTAATATTTACAAAAGCTAATTAACATACATTAAGTTGCATTTTCTTTAAGCGAAATCGAACACATTTGCATATAAATTAAATTCAAGCAATCAAGTATTTTTTGCAGATGTACAAATTTGTTCGAACTTTTAGGCAAGCAAAATTTTAAATATAGCTCAAAATATGACACATTGTTAGAATGTCGCATAAATTGGTAGGTTTATTGTTGGCAGTTTACTTAATAAATTTATATCTACTAAAGAGATTGTTGCAAAATCTGAATTGAAATCAACCCAAACTAAAGCTAATTAGAATTGAGATCATAAATATTCTCTATTGAATTCAATAAGAGTTTTAATAAATAAGCAACTAATAAGTAAGCAATTAAAGATATGCATTCAACACAAAATCGGATAAAATTAAAAGCTCTATTTCATTTCCAAAATAAACTTCACTACGAGCCAACTGATCATTACAAAAATCAATAGTAATATGAAAACAGGGATAATAAAACTTCACTTCACATTTGAAGGTTGCGAAATAATATACCAAAATGTAAGTGTATATTTTCCAGTAGTAATCGATAAATTTTTTTGTCAATTATTTAATTTGATTAACTTTAATTGTAATTGAACTAATCATGATTAAATTAATTTCGATTAATATAGGAATTGTAATTGCGATTAACTTAGTTAACCTTCAATCATTTATTAATAATTCGAATAAGCAGATTTTGTGATTAACTGATTTGTACTAATATATAAACTAAATGAAGATTTTGGAAGGAAGTCATCAGCCGAATAAATATACATTAAAGTGGTCCTTAAATATAGGCAGCAAATTTTTACATCATATTTTCTAAACCTCAACCTCTACTCCAATACTACTCTAGTCGAAGATATCACATAAAAATTTTGATCACGATTAGAAGCGCCTCAGACTTATCACACGGCGGACAAAGTTCGGGTTCCTCTTTGGAGACTCAAAAAAGGAAAACTATTTTTTTTGAATTAATACCCAAAATGGACACTACTATAATCGTAGCCATCACATATTTGTTTAGTATAAATAAATTTGTGACGGAAATTTTTATGTCATATCTATCATATACATACATATATTCCTGTAATATCGAATCTGAGTATTAGATGAACAAAAAGTATTTAATTTTAAAGTCTTCATAGGAGAGGATTATCTGAACTTTGACCTTTGTGCGAGGCGCCTTAACCGTATCCGATCGGGCGCAACATAAATATGTGACATCTTTGACTATGGTATTCAAGTTTGATGGGGTGGGACTGCACAAAAATTTGTCCAATACTTCGTTTCATTTTAAGGGCCAACCTAATGTGGATATATGTGATATAAATTTATAACTTAGAATATTAAAATGCTCCAAAGCTATTTTTTTTTGTGTTTCAGTGATCGTAACGGTTATGATTTTTCAAGATTTAATCGTTATAATTTCGACCAGAAATAATCGCTATTTTTGGAGTTAAATTTTTTTGCTCATAACAAACGCAAAAAAATTTGTCGAGGATGGCAATAATAGCAACATCCCAATAATACGACTTATGTTTTATGATGGAAAAAAATTTACAAAATATCGCTCAAATATCATCGGCAATACTTTAATCCAAGAATAACAATTATTTTTGATCGAAAAAATAACAATCACACAAATTTAATCGCGTTTGACCGATTTTAAATAACCATCAAACTTGATTGTAAACACAAAAATCACAGAATACCAATCAAAACAGAAAAGTCACAAAACAAACAGTATGCAACAATTTAAAACAAAAAATCTTCTGCAGAAAAAAGTCAAATTTGCTTAACATATGGCATTTGAACTCTATCAATATATTAGAGTTTTTTTCTAACGAATTTTCGTCAGTGATTTTTTTATCTGAAAAAATCAAAATAGCGATTAAGATTAAAAAAGCATGCAACTTAAATGGAATAAAATTGAAATAAATTACAAATAAAAAACAATAATATTATTAAAAAGCATTCCTTGCATTTTTGTGACATACTTTGTTACTTAAATAAATATTTTATTTCTGAAAGAGATAATCGCTCATAACTTTAACACAGTCATTAATTGGATCAACCTTTTGCCAACACTAGAGTGCACTACTATTTCGCATACCATATACTATAAATCAGAACAAAATTTATTGGATTTCTCTACGATTTTTTTTTCCAATAAGAAGCCCTTCTTATTACGACTGGCTATATCTTTTCAATTAAATCAAAAAGATAATCTGTAAAACTAAGATGAAAACTTTTCAAGGTAATTAAGTAGGTGACCCGTTGAATTAATTCAATATAATTCGGAAAGGAATCTTGATTTTCATTACAATATCTTCTTAATTTTAACCAGCCAAAGATCTCATCAATTTAAAATTATTGGCACCTGAATTTTTTTTTAATACATGAAGAAAATTATAATATTTTTAAGTACATATGTATTATTATGAAAGGTTTTACATATTTATTTATAAGATATAAGAATAATTAAAATAAATATTTATAATAACTAGTACAAGGAAAATGGCATTTGCCATTTCTTGAGCATTACTACAAGTTTAGACGGATAAAGATATTTATTTTTGAAAACATTTATTCATAAATCATATTTTATTTCTGAAATCATAGTTTACTTTTGAAATTATTGAAACTCGATTCGCCTCGCTCGATTCATTGAAAAGTTTTGGAACAATAAATAGGTAAATCAAAAATTTTCTCTTTGAAAATACAAAAATCCACAAAGCAATATTCATGTTATTAAACTAAAAACAATAAAAAGTAGATGTGAATCATGCATAGATACATACATATGTATACTAAGGCGTTGAAAGCAAAATTTGAATCCAAATGGGCTCTTTTAAAAATAACAAATTGTCCTTTTTAATAAATTCAATAAGATTCTAGTAAAATTGAGAAGATTTCCTTATTAATTTCCTTTATATGATATTTAACATAAAAACGAGGAGATTTCTTCTTACAGTTGCATATTTTTACACAAAATTTCAGATTGTAATAATTAATAAACACGAAAGAAAACTCTTTATTTCCAACGTTTTCATTTTCAATAAATTTGAGAAGATATTCAAACCAACAATAAGAAGATTTTCTTGTGAAAATTTTTTCGATTTCATTTTCTCTCGCACTCCTCCGCCATCAAGATTTTTTAGATGTCGATCTCATTAATTATAGGTGAACTCTTTTTAGCTCTGTATACAATAGATCACTGATTACTGATTCATAGGTAGTTGCCAGACGGGTCTAACCTTGTTTCTCGTCATTTACGCGATATGTTTAGTAATCGCATGTCATATCCAAAACTCATGCAGATCCGACTAGCTAGGCTGTGGTGGAAGCCAACGTACCCAGTGGAATCACCATACTTTATTTTAATGCAGTGCCATGGAAAGTCTGGGATTATTAAAGAAATCAAAAACTTATACCAAATATGAAATAAGCTTTTTAAATTTATGTAACCCATAAAATGGCTTTATTTACACAATTCCATATATACATAGAGATTCCAAGCCAGCTCCTTGTATACCGTTCCACCTTTTTTTTTTTGCATTGAGAACACTTTCCAAATAAACTCGCAAATGTCCTAACGTTTGTTTTTTTTCAGCATTTAAACTACAAGTATGCACTTACGTCTAACAAATTTTCACACTTGTTCCACCTTTTTATGAGTCAAGCGGCCGTTAACATTGTTGAGACCTCCTCGTTGTTACAAACAAAAAAATGCATTTTTAATGTCACACTTAGACGATGTCCATGAAAAAGGAAAGCATTTGACAAACAAGCTAGATGTTATTTTTTTGTTTTTTTTCCTCTTTTATATGCGCTTTTAATTTTGTATTTTTTTAATGGCTTTGACGCCTGTCACTGTTGCCGCTGTCAAGCCGCCGTTGGCATTGTGGTTCTAAATACCTACATGTTCATTACTTTAAAATGCACTTACATAAATATTGCATGCAAAGTGAGCGTTTTTCGCCTTCCGCCGCTCTACTTTCACCTACCTGCACTCGCTCTCTTTCTTTCCCTTAGATACTTTCTTTTACTCTTGTTGTTTGCTATTTTTTGTTGTTTTATTTTTTTGTTGTTTTATTTTTTTGTCTCTCAAATTATAAGTGACCCAGCTCATGTACCAGCACCAAGATAGCAGTTAACCTCCACTTTTTGCAACATCACGCACGTCTTAACCGTTGCAATACTGAAAAGGTGCAATTCGCTGAACGTTCAGCGCATTATGCAAATATTTATGCATAATATGAAACTAGCGTGAGCAGAAAGGCAACAACAAACGTGAATAAAAATAAAAATTTATTTTTGTACATAAATTTGCGCTCTAATGCCCCTTCAACGCTAAGCTTTTTCCAGCTGTGAAGTAAAGCTTACTATGATTTTTTTTTTTTTTTTTTCTTCAAGGACATCAAGCAAATAGCAAATACAAAAAAACAAACAAATGTCTAGGGCCAACCCCATCGTTTAGCACAAACAACAAGCGGTTCTTGCGGTCCGCCCTGTCTGTATATTTCAATGTAAACAACTTTTTCATTTTACGCCAATAACAGCAATATCATCGCTATCACTTTAACTGTTGTGGCGTGGTAATCAACTTTTTGCCCCATTTTCATTATAATCGTATTTCATACAAATACAAATGCTGTTGCGAACATTCACTTTTTACATATTTTCGGTATTTTAGAAAGTTTACAATTGGTACAAAAAAAAATTGTTAAACCATAACCATTCATTAAAATCTGACGGTGATTTGAAAGGATGAAGTGGTGCATATATTTGTGTATGTATCAATTTTATAATGGCAATCTAAAATGGTTCTTGTTTGCGGTTTAAGCGGGTTGAACAATAAAAGTTGTCATACAAAGCTTCTTAGGTTTTGCCACACAGAGCTAAACAGTTCACCTATAATTTAAGAGATCGACGTCTAGAAAAGCTTGAGGGTCGAGGAGTGCGAGGGGGGGGGGGGGCAAAATCGATGAAAATGTTCGCTAGAAAATCTTCTTAATCTTCTTTTTGAGTTTCTTCTCAAATTTATTGCAAAGTAAAAAGGCTGGAAATAAGGAGATACCTTTTTGTTTATTAATTTTTATGGACTTTTGATCAAAATATTCAGGTTTAGGAAGAACTCTTCCCGTTTTTATATTAAAATGATATAAAGAAAATTAATAAGGAGACCCTCTCATTTTTACTAGGGTCTTATTGAATTTATTACTAAGGAAGACTCGTTTTTATGTTAAAAATCATATAAAGGAAATAAGAAGAAGATCCTCAAATTTTTACTACAATCTTATTCAATTTATTAATAAGAAAATTTTTATATATTTAAAAGAGCCCTTTTTAATTTAAATTTTGCTTTTAAAATCTTAACATACATACATATTACTTAATTTTTTTCAGTTTAATAATATGAATATTGAACTTTGGATTTTTGTATTTTCAAAATGAAAAAATAATCAGAACTATAAGGAAAGCTTGTATAATTAAATAAAAAAATAGTGTGATATTTATTTTCAGAAAAAAACTTACGTAAAAAAATTTAGCTGTCAATAATTTTAAATTGATAAAATATTCGGCTTATTAAAATTAAGAGGTGATTCTAATGAAAGCTAAGATTTCCTTCTTAATTTAATTGAAGAGGTTTTCATCTGAATTTTAAAGGTTATCTACCTGATTTTATTGAAAAGGATTTTACCTTAATTTTACGGGTCACCTTCTTAATTACATTGAGTTTTACATATTATCTTTTTGATTTTATTGAAAAGATATATCCAGTCGTAATAAGAAGGGTTTCTTATTGGAAAAAAAAACATACAGAAATTCGTTAAAATATGTTATCATTTTAGGTGGTATTTTCGCCTTGTGTAGAAATAAAATTTTGCTTAAATGTTAAATGTGTAACGAAAATCTAGTATATACAAAACAAAAGGCGCACAAGGTTTCTGTGCAAAGTCCCCTTTCCGTTTTGTATCAAACTTATAACAAAAACGTATCATTTTCTACTAAAAAGAAAATTTTCTTTATATTCTATATAATTTACATAGAATTCACAAAAGCACCCGATGACGCTAAAATTTTATTTCATTTTTATTTCAATTTGAGTGAACTGTAATTTTCCACGCAGCATAGCTGTGAAACATGTTGCTAGCATCATGGTGCAAGGGTGTTGCGGGATTTTTTACAGCACTTGTATTTTACGGGTTCAAATCCTGGTCGGGCAAGTAGCATCAAAAACTATAGAAAA
Source organism: Anomoia purmunda (assembly GCA_951828415.1). Classification (NCBI taxonomy): domain Eukaryota; kingdom Metazoa; phylum Arthropoda; class Insecta; order Diptera; family Tephritidae; genus Anomoia; species Anomoia purmunda. The sequence continues at coordinate 52,397,747 of OX639997.1, forward strand.
GTTTTTTCTACTGTAATAGCGGTTGCCCCTCGGCAGCCAGTGGCAAACCTCCGAGTGCATTTCTGTCATGAAACAACAGCTCACAAAAAACATTCGCCATTCGGAGCCGTTGTTAAACTGTAGAGGTCCCTAAATTTGTGTAACAACATCAAGACGCACACCTCAAATTGTAGGAGAAGTTCGGACAAACATCAAATTATGGTGTAAGAATCAAATTATTATTATTTTTATTTTCTTTGTAGTTTGTAGTTTGCCAGCTCATTTCACAAGAAGAAGAATCAGAATACTTAAGAAGTTATCTCAAGAAGTAAATGATTTCTAAAACTATACATAGTATAGGGCTACGTCTTTGGCGAGGTAAACAAAAACTCTCCACGTTATTGACGGAGAGTAACATAAGAAATTCGTGCGGATTCGATGGTTTCCGTAGAAACTTGTGAATTTATTGAAATGTTGACTTAGAAATATTTTTCTGTTTTCAACGATGTAGTCGCGGGATTAAGTTGTTTTAAATTGTTTTCTTTCCTACGGCAGCGTCCGTCTACGCGCACGTCGCTGAACAATCGTACTATAATCCTACAAATAAGACGTTATATAAAAAAAAATATATATCTACCCAGTCTAATGTAAAAAGACAAATAAAATATTTTTAAATCTATAAATCTATCTACATACATATATATATATAAATGTAGCCGTTTTTTTTTTGTGACAACTTGGCTCGAAAAGCGATGAACGGATTTCAACTAAATTTGGGCAGTATATTCCTTAGACGCATGAGTCGGGATATTCAAAAAATCTGTGTTTATGGTTCGATTTTGATGAAATCGGAAAGCTAGGCTGTCGGTGCTATAAGAAAAATGTTTTTAAAAATTAATGCGCTAGGTTGCGCTTGACGTGGGTTATTCAGAAAATCTCTGTGTTTAATCCGATGCTGATGAAATGGGTGAGGCGAGAAACACTTTAACGCAACTGTATGACAATATTTTGAATATTTTTTATTTAAGTGCATATGCATAGGTCTCAAGACTAATAGAAACAAGATTGCACCTTTCTCGGACCGCTAGTCCGCTCTTTGTCGGTTTGACAGCATCCATCCATTTACTAACGAAATGCAAGTATTTTTCTTTTGTTTTACACAACTATTGCTAACAAAATGTTCCATCGTTCTGTCGCATAGCCGTTGCTTTCTCTTCTTTTTTAGAATTTTTTTCCTCACTCTCTCATTCTCTACATCACTTTTAATTCCTCTCAGCAAGAAAGACGCAATATTGTTTTCTATCTTTCTTGTATAGCCCCGTTCCTTTGCTCTACTGCTAAGAATCTGAAAACTTTCAAAATGCAAGAGCTTGAGAGAAATGGGTACACTGAGAGAGAATAAAAGGGAAAACTACGAGATTGCACAAAATCACGCGGAACGTCTCATCATTCGTCATTCTAGCACTCATTTAAAAATTACTTAGTGATGCCAGTTCCCAGCTAAATGAGTGATGCCAGTTCCCAGCTAAATGAAAATATGCCGATGCAGTTCCGCAGCTTTGTCTGGAACTTTGTCGGATATCATACGGCTCGTAAAGATTTTTCTCAACTCTAACTAAACTGGTGGTGCTGCTCAAAGTCGTTTTACATAGTCATTTTAGCTTTGCGAGGATGCAAGATATAAACAATTAATGAAGAACTTTTTTTTGTGATTTCGAAGGTGGCTTTAAAATTAACAAAGAAACGGTGAAGGTTTATCCCCATCTCTCAGTTGCTTTCCAAGATTTGGCGTATCCTGAATATTTGGTCGATGGTAGATCTACCACACCAATAAATCCAGTTTTTCATACAATACTCTCAACAGAACGACCAATGGAAAGCATCCTCCAGCCTCGATAAAATCGATATCAAAATACAATTAATTAAGTCATATCAAATTAAAAATCCATTTCTACAGAACAATTAAGATAATATTACAAGCATTTTCTTTTGAACCCTCGTTACCATAACCATCAAATCAAGTTCTAAGTTCACGTACTTAAAAAAAAAAAACTATTTAAAAACTTCTTTAGCCGAAATGAGCTTCGATGATTTGAAAACAATTCAGCACTTCAATCATTCATTTGCATTCAGCACATTTTCGTTTTTAATTAACTCAACTTCTCTCTACATATCGATATCCCGTCACCTCTAAGTCATCTCACTTCATTCCTTCCTCATCTTCTCTATTACAGTTTACCCCTCCACAACACCCATTCACCATACCAAGTCAATTATCGCTCACATTCCCTCATCTCACTTGGCCACATTTACCGCCATCGTTTCAATACTTTCGATTTCCTTCTTTCTTTGCACTCATCAGACGTTATTGCAACCCTGTGGTAGACTTTAATGCAAGGATAGTTGTGTGGGCAAAAGTGTGGTTGTGGTGGTGGTAGAATAAATACGTAGTTTGTTTCCAACTCGTTGCCTCATTGTGCAATTTGCGGAAGTAAGCGGATGCAAAGTGTGCCAATAGCCTCAAGGGTATTCAGATGTGCAAATTTTTTTTTCACTTTTTTTTATTCATTAAACAAGACGCAGGTATGAAGGATGTAGGGGAATAGTAAATAGAGTAATTTTACAAATCTTGCTTCGTAGTGCTAGATGTCAACAATTACCTTCCCTCTGGGTTTTTTTACAGCAAAGTATCACAAATTAAAATAAGCTCCTCAAACTGCAAATATAGCTAAAACTTTGCCTTGAATATTTTAAATCACATTAAAACAAATATTATTTATAATAAATTTCGCTTTTTCTCCCTCTTGTTTGTTAAGGAAATTTTCCACGAGCATGCCACACATTTACGCATCCTTCGCGAACACCACAGCGCCGCTGCACTTGCCTCGAGTCGTGTTCCCGGTCGTTTGCGTCAAAATTTGCTAGCAAACTTTCGCAATGGCAGTCGTCATGCTCCTTACTTCATTTACGGTCCTCATGGCAGCGGTAAAAGTGCACTGTTAGTTAATTTATATCATCAGTGCAAGGATTGGTTCAATTCGACGCGCGTTTATCGTGTTATGCGCTTTGCTGCCGCCTCGCCACGTTCTGCCTACAATCTCGAATTGCTACGCGTCATTTGCCAACAAATTTCTATTATTTACAATATACCCGAAGGTTATTTACCCAAAGATGCTTCCTTCGATCCGGTCTACATTAACAGTTGGTTCCAGAATTTATTGCGTCGCATAGAGGATATGAATAATGATATATTTTTTATATTCATCGATGATCTGCAACTATTAAATCCGCTCGATTGTGACGTAGTGGCGGCGCTCTCTTGGTTACCCACCTCTTTGCCCTGGAATGTCCAACTCATCTGCTCAACGTCTACGCCTATTGATCAGCTACGTTTCACACCCATGCAAAGGGATCGTTTCAAGTCGGCGGAATTTCTGTTCGATTTATCATCGGAGGAGAATCGCACCGAATTGCATAAGCCGTTGGCAGTGGCTGCTGGATTGGGGGACATAACGTTTACGGATTTTGTAGCGCACGAATTTGATCGGCTTGAAACGCGCTATGGCAAGAAGTGTGTTGCACGCTTAGCGGGTTATATCACTTGCGCCGAGTTTGGTTTGTCCGAAACGGAACTATTGGAGTTATTAATGCTCACTGACGATCCGGAGGCGTTCGTTGATTCGGATAGGGGAAATTTTAATTTCTCAACCTTCAAGCAGATACATAACGATATGAGTAAGTGTGCAGGTTTTAATATTCAAATTTTTTTTAGAGTGGTTTAATCACAACCATGTACTCAGATATGTAATCGCCAGAAAGAAACACCTATTTCTATGTGGTACAGATAGGGACTTTTTGACAAGTTTCGAGTTTCTTACTAATAAAAAAGCGGATCATTCTACAAAAAAATGCATCAGTTTTTCAGTATTTTTATTCAAAATTTATACAAAATTTAGTATTCAGTTTTATGGCTAATTCAATTTTATTATAACGCAGAACAAGTTTAAAATTGTTAAAAAATCGAGTTGGTTTTGATGAGTTTTTATAATTAGCTTTCCATATAAATAAAATCAGTAACAACATTAGCAAAACCAATTCCAAAAATCAACGTGATTTCTGAAACATTTTGAACTTGTACTCGTACTGTGTTATAATTAGAGAAGGACCGTGTGTAATCAGTTAGAGCCGAAGCGAACCAAACTTCACCAAATTCGACCAAAGCCGGAGCGAACATTTTCAAAGCTTAAATTATAGAATAATCAATGAATTTTTGAAAAATCTAGATTTTTACTATTGTAGCTAAAAAGTGTACATTTCAGTGCATTATATAAATACACACACATACATACATATATATTTTTCTTTAAAATAACAATACAAATTTTATAGTTTTAAACGAAAATTGAATAATGAAAAATAGTATAAATTTAATAATGAAAAATTGTATACACATTTACAAATGTTTCGCCGTTTGGATATTTTGGCCGAAGTCGAATCCGAAACGGAATCCGAAATTCGATCGTTCTCTAGTTATAAAAAAATTAAGACTGCATACCCATCAATGTTCTAAAAATTTTAATTAAAAATTTTGAATTCTTGAGTAAAGTTTAATGTTGTACGAGTATCTCCCCGCTTGAACGAAATTTAAGGCTTGGATAATATGGTTTTTTTGTTTCTAAAATGAAATCAGTTTTTATTAAACAAAAATAACGAAACATTAATATAGGTCTCTGTCTTATAGTTATGATAAGCACTTCTGTCCATAGTGTCTACATTTGTGTGCAAACGCAGCATTATGTTTAAAGAAAAACGAAAAAGAGAAGGATGCATAGTAAAGAAATACGAAAAGAATGTTTAAAACTTTTTAATTAGTTTTGTTCTTATGCATCAATCACCAGTTTGATTATTACTCAACGAAATGTTTTCACTACTATGTATTTAAAAATTTGCCCTATTACCTTACCATAATGATTTATGTCAAACCCTATAGAATATAATAAAATTCAATTTTTCAACAAATGCACTGAAAAAACACAAAAATCTCTTTATTTTGATGTATATTTTCTTCAAATTGTAATATATCTCCCGACTGAGTCAAGGTTGCTACAAAATGTAGTAATTATTTCTAAAGAGCCATCTCAGTTCAATTTTTTTTTTTTTTTTTTTTTTGATAATTGTTTTTCTTCAAACTAAATAGCAGTGTTTTTCTTTTGTGCTTACCAATGTAAAATACTATAGACATTAATGTTTGGAATAATTGCAGAAACTCGAAACTGTATTTATTTTTTCAACAAATATTAAGTTTATTTTGTGCCGAAAATTCCGTTAATGCATAACCCGTAAAGCTTCACTTGAAGTTGGCTATAATTAGCTGATTTTTGGAAAGTCGATGAATTTTGTCACGGCGCTAACCCATCTACATAGTATATTTAGACTAGTAATTAACATTTCATCAAATAAACAATCATTTCTTTCAACTTATTTGTAATATTTCGAAATGATATAGTCAGCATTTTAGAGCAAATTATAAAGCATTTTTTACAGTGCAAACAAGCAGCTTATTTGCCCAAATTGTACGAGTACTGCCATGCGAGGTCTACATTCGATTCCAATCTAAAAATTTTCAGCTTTAAATTTAAAAACTGGTGCTGGAGTGTTTCCAGCCCTGTGAGTTTTTTAAATTCCATATTATTTTCCCCCAACCCAGCCTTATTTTTTATAATATACTTTTCTGCTGGAAAATCGTCGAATTCCTTATCTAACATTGGATTCTCTCACCGTCTACATTCACAATCATCCTTTGTAAAATATTTCGCTCATTTCATAAAATATTTCACACAATTTTCACTAATTACACTCATTATCTCTAATTACCAACTAAAAACCTATAACTGAAATGAAAGTTAAGGAAATTCATCATTCGATGAAAGATTAAATGCCTGTGCTCAAAATGATGGATTTGTCAATAATATACTCTCAAAGCTGCATAATATCATCAACTATATCCATACCACCTGGTATCAGAGATGGGTGTCTATGATTGAATTTTTATTCAAATAAAAAATAAAAGTTGTGTTCACAAATTTTCAATTTTTTAATGAATACTTAATAAATGTTCATTGATCATACAAATAATGTTCAATAGCAAATCGGCTTTAATTTATCATTAAAATTCATTCGAGTGTATTTCTGCCAAGAAAGATGTTCTCATAAAAGTTATCTGCCATTCGGAGTCGGCGTAAAAAAGTGCGGCGAGACATCGAGCTTTGTGGTGTGATCGCCAAATTATTATTACTATTATTCTTTTGATTGATCAGCTCGTTTGGTTAGAGACGACGGGCTAGATGTTCATTCCTAAAAGTAGTTATGGTGTGTATACTATCTCATTATCATTGTGTGTTGTTTCTGGGCACTTGGCGACCATATAGTTAGAGTTCTAGTGAAATTTCCATAATCACGCATATAGCGAACGCTCAATATAATGAACTCTCAAGTTTTTTTTTTGTTTTTATGAGAAAGAAAATGAGCGAAATGTAAAAAATGCTGATCCAAAGGTTTAAAAATTTGACTTTTTTTTGTAAATTTCTTAAAAATTTTTAACTTTTAACTATATGGTTTGTGTTACGAAAGGAGCTATACTTAAAAAAAAAAATACAAAAAAAGTAAATTACTAAGCCGGACACTGTATGCGGTACTTTTCTTAATAATTTTTTGCGCGCACTTATCTGCCTCAGTGTTTCCCATCGAACCCTAGTACAAATTTCTGCAGTTTAGCAAAAAAATTTTGAAAATACTTTATATACTTGGACGAACTTTAAGTAAGTTATTGTGGATTAAAATTTAAATTTATCGCAACGTTTAGAACGACGGTGGGGAGTCAGCTTCGTTCCCTCTTGTCTGATTGGAAATGATTGAATTAAATAATGATATCTCGAAATATTGTACGGATCATAGTACTCATATTGTTGATATTGAAATAAGTCAAATATTTTGGGACAAAGCGAAAACGAGTAGTCAAACTTGAGATTTAAAAAGTAAATTAATGTCCCCTTCAAAATGAATGCATAACCAAAGTGGTGTTGGTACTAAACCGAGTAATTCGCTTTTAGTTTAATATTGCTATAAGATACAGATGTAAAGAATTTTTCATTAAAACTCTCTTGTTAAATCATTGTGAGGCACTTTTTTTACAAAAATTTTTCATAGCAAATTCCCAATTGCCTCTAAGGTACTTCAAGCCATCGAAGAATAGTCTACCTATTGGGGGTAATCTTCATCTGCATATCGTTTCCTCCTAAGAGTGTCCTATTATGGCATCCACTTTTTTTTTTTACTTCATATTTTATTACAACATTTTTTGTCTATTACTTTGCGATTTCAGAATTTCTGCTGCGTGACAAAATCATGTCCGGTAAGGTGCTATTGCAATGGCGACACAGTTACTGTGCAGAGCTCTCGAAGAAACGTTACATGGATGCGCAAAGTACGCGTGCCATGCACATAGCCATCGCTAATATATTTTTCCAGCAGGAAAATGAAGAGAACGATGGTAGCACCAGCGAAAATGCATCGGGAGAAAGTGACAAGCAATCAGGTGAAGACAAAATAGCTATTTATTTTATTTACACTTATAACGTATGAATAAAATAATTACGTATACGCCCTGGTGTGCTGTAAAAATATTTACCTTAGTTAGCTCCACAAAAAGAACAAAACGAACGAAAACAAAGATAGCGCGATAAAAATATATTATAAATGTACACATACATATCTGTGCATGTGAACATAAAATTTTAAAAAGCAGTATTTGTATTATCTCGTAAATTTTGCATACGGACCGTAAAATATCACAATTCTTCTTTACGAGCATGTGCAAAAAGATAATTTTTTTCCCCATATCTTTGCAGTAATAAGTCAAAAGGAAAAGGAAAGCATATCAACATCAGAGCGGAAAGCTTCATCACACCACAACGATGATACATCCACGTTTTACAATCCCATTGCCGCCGATGTTTCATATAGTATGCGACATGTGGAAGAGAGTTGGCATCATTTAATGCGTTCCGATGATATGACGAAATTTAAACAGATTGCTGTGTGCAATTTTGATTTTCTTCTTGCAGCGGTAAGTTAATGTAAAATTAAAAAAATTTAAATGAATTTTATATTAAGGGGGTATGAGAGTTATCTAATTCGTTACAACTACATATATAAACAATAGTATTTTTAGAATCGTTTTTTATACATACATATAGCCTAAGAATTTGAAATAGCAAAATTGTGCAGTATATATATATATATAGCCTTTGAATACAATGGTGTCCTTTCATATATATTCTGTGCTCTTTTGTCTCCAGATATAAAATGGTATTTATTATATATAATATGTGTTATCTTGAAAGCCTAACATTATGGATGGATTAAAGAGGTATTAATTATGATATGCTGCTGTATGATATTCATTGGCTTCATGAGAATATAATTAAAAAAATAACATTGTATGGGATTATTTTCTTGTGCGAAACATAGGAATCAGTGTCTAACTTTGGACCACACCTACTTTATCAGAGTAAAAAAAATGGTTAGGTGCGGCGTCTTGTGAAGGTCTCTTTATTCATTATATTTATTATTTACTTATTAATTTATTTATTTATTTGTAAAGTCATTGAATTAACAAATTCTTCCAGACGATATTAAGCTAATGTACAATAGTAATCACAAAGGTAAAAAAGATCTGAAATGGTTGATTAGGATGGCATAAGGCTACGTAAAATCAGCATCTGAAGAACTGAAAACCGAATTTAACTCAGCACATGCCCTTGAAATAGGGGCATTCATGCCATAGTTAGTTTTCGAGAAACTACTTTTGAAAGATTTTTAACTGTCGAGGGTACTTGTATGGGATATTGAACTGAATTTTACCTAGAAGAAAATGGCAATAAATAATTCCAGTAATGATTCTAATAATAAATGAGCACGATAAAATGGACATTCTTTCAAGTGTATTTGAGTCAATCAACAAGCATCGAGATCCGTATGATGGTAAGGGTTCTGAAAAGCTTAAAGATCGTAGTGTAAATCGTAGAAAAGCTTTCTATACTCTCTCAGGGCAGCTGGAGACGCCTATTTGGTATGATCTCCAGACGAATGACAATGCTGTAGAGAAATCATTATAAATTGTGTCAACATGAGATCTGCTTTGGAATGCAGAAATGCAATATTCACTGAAAATGGACAAATTAGTGGCATCCAACGAAACCGTGCTGATTAGTAGAAATTAGGCGTTCAACCGTAAAATATAATTTTCCATTAACAATTTTCTAAACAAAGTTTTGAGAAAGATGAGTGCATTGAGATTAGCTTATATTTACGAACATCGTTTTTGTTTCCATTCTTAAATAAAGGGGAAACGAATGCCAACTTTCACTCATCCACAAAAATACCAGAAGCCAGTGATTTATTAAAAATACAATAGTTGTCAAAGGCACTGCAAGGCACAACCAATTTTTCAGCAAAATAGAAGAAAGTCCATCCGCGTCAGTTTTAGACGAAGGTTTAAGCTTTTTATTGCCATTGAGGACGTCAGTAACAGATAAACAGAAAGATCCAAAACTAAGCAAGAGATCACTCCCGGAAGGCAAATGCGAATCCAAGACAATGTCCGATTCAAAATTAGAGCAAAAAATCAGCGAATAAGTTTGGAGAATCAATGGCAGAATTTTACATATTTATCATTGTAAAATAAATTATTTCGCATAGTCGAACACGACTTTTTTGATTTGATGAATTGCCAGAAGAACTTCAATTCGAAATAATATTGTTTTCAAAATTTAAAATATAATTTCTCAACAAGAACTTATGTATTTAAACAGTTAAATTCCTTTAGATATCTATATGAAATTTAGAATAATGCTCTGGATCACTAGTCTTTTTATATAGCTTGTAAAATTTGTTTTTCAAATTCTTCAACTGCTTTAGCCGTTTGGTATGCTAAGGTGCTAAATTATGCTAAACTTCCTTAGTAAAAATAGGAACGTACTTCAAGCACAGCTGAGAGATCTTACTTTTAAAATAATGAAAACAGCAAATAGCATTTTACACCTATGCCATTGGGCTGTCGCCGTATACGTGCGTGTAGTGTTTGCGTAATTCACACGGAGTGCCCCGTAGGAAAGCTTTTTTGCTAATAGCGCCGGCCCCTTGGCAGACAATATCAAAGCTCCGAGTACATTCCTTCCTGGAAAAACTGCTTTTCATATTATCTGCTATTCGGAATCGGCCGCAGGTCACTTAATTTATAGCGCACCATCAAGATCACAAATTGTAGGAGAAGTTCGGTCTAACATTGAGCTACGTATGATGTAAGCGCCAAATTATTATTATTATTAAATAATATTCTGGTTAGCAGTCCGCCTGCTCTTGAATTGACCTACTCCAATCTGGTTCAGAGTAAGAAAAGCTATAGTAATCCAGAGCAACGTATGGTAGACGAATCAGAGACTAATCTATAGTTTCATTCAAAGACTCCACTGATTTGCATATCGTATTAATGGTAAAGCTTGAACGTATCGAAATCCATTCTGTCTTTTCTTTTCAGTTTGCGTTCGTATCATTCTGATATCATTTCTTTTGTGAACATTTTAAACTTTAAATCTTCTCCATTCATATCTCTTATTTTTTATAATCACATTGGCATCGTTTTCGTAATTCCAGGTATTTGATTTGCTCGGGCGCTCTCAAAATTTTCAACAACAAAATTTTACCTATCGTGCTGAAGTTTTGCCCTGCAAAATTATTTAAAAAACCTAATGGAATGCAGTGTTGTTAACAACTTATCTCTGAACATAAATAAATGTGTCTATATTTATTTTTCCAAAAGTGTAAATCCTTTTGTATAACTTATATCACTTTTATTGCTACATTTATTATTGTTAGAGAATTTCTGAATGTGTGGATTTCAATTATAATTTTTTTTTGTCAATCACATTAACTATAATATTCCTAAGAATTATTAAAATTTGGCCGTTGTGTACTCATTATTCTGAAATCACCTGCTTCCAGGCGTATTATGCAATTCTAAGGGTTTATCTATGACATTTTTTATGCGACGTTTGATTTTCTAGAATTCCTCGATCAGATAAGCCTCAGCACTCCCACGCAGATCTCCTCTCTTTTAATTTCTTTTTCTAGATCTCAGTTTTTGAATAAGCCCTATAACTCGCAAACAATCAGCATGTTTATAGACGGTAAGAACTATCGGTAGACATAGTCTGTAAAGATTTTTCCGAACCTTGGACTTAAATAAATATGAAATTATCACCGTATTTGGAACGGCAAAATGATAAGAGAAATTATGACCTGAGCTTCGAATAGTATTAAGCTCATGTTTTTTGTGCAGATTTAGCTACATCATCGATCGCTTGGATAGAAAAAAATTCATCGAAGCAAAGGCTTATAACGGGGTTTTTAATAGGGACGCTACAAAAGTAGACCGATAGTGACTGCAAACGACGCCATATTTTTCCCCGCTATTTTGACATTTCTTTTCAGTAAGGTTTGCCATTTCATTATGGAAAGATATACGATCCCACAACGAGTCGAAATTAATAAAATTTACTACCGAAATTCGGAGTCAATGGCCTCAACTTTAAGAGCGCTACGTCCAATTTATGGTCGTCGTCATTTCTGGCTGAATGGCTTCGTCAATAAGCAAAATATGCGTTATTGGTCAGGCAGCAATCCACACGTACTCCATGAGTCAACATTGCATCCCGAAAAAATTACGGTTTGGTGCGGTTTATGGGCCGGCGGCGTCACTGGGCCGTACTTCTGCCGTGATGATCAAGGCCGGCACGTTACTGTGAATGGGAATCGCTACCGCTCAATGATAAACGAATATTTTTAGTCCGAATTGGATGATATGGACTTGGACAATATGTGGTTCGAACAGGACGGCACCACAAGCCACACAGCGAATGTCACAATCGATTTATTGAAACCCCAGTTTGGTGAACGTGTTATCTCACGAATTGGCCCAGTCAATTGGTCGCCTCGGTCGTGCGATTTGACGCCGTTAGACTATTTCCGGTGGGGCTACGTCAAATCTATGGTCTATGCCAACAAGCCAGCGACGATTGATGAACTTCGTACGCATATCGAACGTGACATTGCAGCAGTATCGGCCGATTTATGCTTGGAAACCCTCCAAAATTGGGTTCAGCGTCTGGACTTCTGCAAGCGTGCCCGTGGTGCCCATGCAAAAGAAATCGAGTTCCATACATAATGACCTCGAATGTACTTTCACAGGAATAAAGAATTTAATTCTTATCCCAAACCGTTTTTGTTTGATTTGACTTTTGTAGAGTTCCTATTGAAAAACGCTGTATAACGCTCGAACCTACTTATTACTAACATTACTAGATTATTTTCCTATCAATTGATATAAACTCTCTACAACAATCTGCGAACATAGCGGTTTGAGGAGGGCTTCGAGTTTTGGAAAACTGCTGTTTTCAAACAATCCAATTACTTGAGAACATCCAAGCTGCGATGAATAGAGTCGATGAGGGGCCATCTACATCTCTCAGCCTTATTTTCACATAGATTTTGTCTGGGTAGACCCCTTATGGAATTTTCCGAAAAACTATTTACTGGAAAATCTTAATCGTCTAAAGACTTTTGAAATTGGGTTTTGGTTGGTAAAAATGAAATTGGGTGAAATTGGGTGGGGCTAATGGTAAAAATATTACTAGGAAAACCTTTGCAGGCGATAAAAAAAAGAATGATTTGACCAGCTTTGATGGGTCTGCTTTCATAAAACACTCATAAGGCCCAGTTCGGGACTGTTGCAAGGAATCTTGGACAATAGGATGCGGAATCCCATAAGAAAAAGCTAAAAATTTAATGTCTTGCTTAAAATAAAGGAAATAAATACAAAATGTTTAATTTTGTATATATTTTTGGAATTGCAATTCAATAAAATAGATTATACCTTTATTTGTTTTCAATACTTTTTTTTGTATACTTCTCAATTTCTCACAATTCTTCTACCCTTCGAGCTATACACAGTGTTAGTGCTCTGATAATTGAAAAATAGTGAGAGATAATAAAAATATAGTATAGTTTTATTGCATTTACGCGCCTAATTCATTCATTAAAAATATATCAAATTATTGAAACAAAAATTCGCAGAGGTTTATAAAATTTTAATATCTTCGCAAATCTATGGCATATTATCGAGATTCGTAGAGGCAAATTGAAACTAAATGCCGAAAGAAAGAAATTAGCTGCACATTTCCGAAAACAGCAGTGAAATTGTTAACTATTCCTATTTGTCCGCTCCCTATTTGCGTAAGTCAAACAAATGAAACCTAATTGTAATTATTTATCTAAACTTTGATTTTCTAATTAAAACTATAGCGTCTGTTGCTAAACAAGGTGTTCTTCTTCATATATTACTTTGCCGAAATAAGCAATACTTCAATTTCACGCTTTCTATTCACACATCTCCGATTTAAATTGATGCCATACATTCTGCAAAGTTTTATCCTAGGCTCTCTTATTACGTTTTGGCGCCAATTAAAATCCTTCTAGCCCAGCATCCGCCGAAGCGATGAAGACCGTCTCACTCATTCACGGCAATCTGCGACCTGTCACTCTACAGCTCAGCTACGCAATTGCTCGACTTATATTTGGTTTTTTCTTCATCTTATGTTGGTTTTTTTTCCTATTATTTTCGTTCGCTACCACTTGACGCTGACATTGCATGTTGGGCTGTTTCAACTGTACCGTTGTTTCCATTAAGTACAGTTTTACGTTGCATTTACATAATCCACTGCCCAGCTGTTCTCGCTCGACTCCCGCCGCGGCGTTTTTGTACAACCTAAATTGCAGCACAGAAATTACACTAACAAAACTTTTTGTGTTCTACTTTTTCTTGTCGTTCAACTTCTTCTATCTGGGAAAGCGCCCACTTTTTAAAACACTAAAATTTTCCAATTTGCTTCTCTCTCGCAATTACTCAAATTGTTAGCGCTTTTCGCCAAATAATTGCTGAATATTATGAGACAGAAACCGAAGCGATAAGGACGTTTGTTGGTGTTTGTTGGTGTTGAAGAAAACTTGTTATTGTGCATGAAAGGTGTTTCTTAAATCAACTCCTGCTAGGATTTTCACTTGTTCTTTGCTATGACAAAATCTTTATATAAAAAACGTGAAGTTCCGCAGAAAAAATAACAAATATGTTCTCTTGAAATAAGTAACATTTATTTATAATCTCCTTTACTAATATTTCCAGTTAATATATTTGATTTCTCTTCTTGCTACAGTAGATGTAGAAAATTTTGCAAAAATGCGAACGAAATTATATCACCTAATATAAAAAAAAAACAAAAAAATCCGTAAACATAAAGATATAAGAAACATATATATATATATATATTAAAACTTTTACATATGTACACATACAAATACATTTATAAAAACATCTCTGTTACATATAATTAGCGTAAGGCCTGTGTTGCTATCGCTATAAATTGCACTAGCTTTTAATTTTTCATTATAAGTTAAGTTTTGTATAAATAAAATAAATAAATATTTGATTTTTATATTGCAACTATTTGATATTTTATTTTTTTTTAAATCTGAGTAGACCTTTAGTGAAGTTTTCCGGCGAATAATTCTGTAAAATATTTTAACTCTCTAGCAACTTTCCAAATTTGTTTTTTAGAGACTTTTGGCATTATGTTATAAAGTTGTAGGCAAATATATTTCTCGTGAAATTTTACTCTATTTTTGTATGTATTAACCTTTCATTTTGACGGCATGAGAACGAACAAAAAATTAAACTTTTTTTGCTTATAACACGGTTGTGGTCAAAAGCTGTTTCTATACAAAATTTCACGACAATCGCCTTAGCCGTTCCCAAGATTAGGTGTTACAAAATAAGGCGCTTCAAAATATGTATATAACTAGTACAGATAAGCGTTATAGATTTTCAGTTGTTAAAAAAGTTCAGGATAACATTAAAAAAACCCACAATAAATCAAAAGACTCATTTTTTTCAGAACTTGAAAAAATTAAGCAAAATGTTTATCAATATGTTGAAATTTTTAATCCGAATTTTCAGAAACTTTTTAAGCACGCAGTTTTGTAGCTCATTGAATTTCGATGCAGTGAAATGCATGGTTATATTACTTCTAAATTGCCGCTAATTTTTCATAATTTATCCTTTTTTATGCCGAAGATGCTTTTTGCTGCAAAATTAATATTTGGGTTTTTTTATTTGAAAGAAAATCATTTTTATTAATTTCCAAAGTGCACTTTATTATAATAAAAGTTTGAAGTTTTGCTGAAAATTTATTGCTTTTTCTGAAAATTTTCAAAAATTTTGAAACTTTGATGGATCAGTTCTATATTATAGTATAAGCAATATTTCAATAAAAAAAAGTATAAAAATTATAATTCGGCGCTTACACCTTATCGGGCCCTAACTTCAGAACTTTTTTTTTCTAGTCAAGTCCGTTTTTTCATTTTTTAATTTATTTAATCCCATTTTGCTATATTTTGAAATCCAGGGGAAAGTAACATTAATTGACCATCGTTGTAGGTGACGTTAGATATTTCCTTAGAATTTAATTTAATTCCTATCATTCAATTTAACTACAATATTTTATTATTACTTATATATCATTAGGCCTAATTTTTTGTAACAGACTGTCAAAAGAACACTAACCAAGTAGATAAGGAAGTGCATGTAAAGCAATAAAATAGACTCGGAAAAATGTACGAGTTGAACTATCTTGGGTCAAATGGTATTCTACCTGAGATGTGAATGAGCTCTAAGCAAATACAAGGAAAATTTCAATCTTGCACTTAATCCGTTTTTTTTTTACATAATATTTTGAAATACATAACCAAATCAACCAAAAAATTTACCAGCCCAACTATTTTTCTTAAATACCACTAAACAAATCGCATATTTTATGAAAGATTCTATCAGGGTTGCTTTTGCAACTAAAGCAAATTTTATCCGAATGGGGGCGTTATTTTGCCTATCGGTTACAAAGAAACAGGCCTATTACTATACTATTTGTTTATAAAGTTTCGATTTTTTTAATTTCAGTATGCTTAATTTAAAAGTTTAGAAAAAATCACATATTTCATCTGCGGATAAAATTTTCATATCTCCGTTAGATACATCCTATTGAAAAGTGGTACTTCTTTGTGAGCGTTAAATTTGAAAACAAAATGTTTCTCGAAAACTTCACGTAACATATTGAGTGCCCCATTAGCATTTTCCATGCTTGATATGAAAAAAATATATTCTTCTGAGGGGCAGATGGTTGAAAGTCGATCAACTATTAGATATATTTCCTTCAGCTAAAACAAACAAATTTTTCGCTATAAGCTTCTTAAGATTCCCTTTCATACGTAACAGCATTTTATACTTCAATTTTTTGTTTCTCTCTTCATCATTCACTTTAGAATACAACCATCTTATCTCCTGTACATATGTAAGTAGAACTTCTTGGTATTGCACTCACCTAGGTATATACCTCTCGCCGACTTATATTGCTCTCTGAAGGATCCTCAGCTTTTGCCTCTGCAATATCCTCGTAATGGGCATTTTTTTTGTTTGTTTTTGAACACATGCTAATATAATTCGGCATTTCACATGCACTTGCCCTCGTTAAGTTGAGTTTAAAGTGCATTCTCCGAACCGCTGAGTTTATGCAGCACTTCTCCTTAATGGATTTTTCAATCTTACTATACTTACTTCAGTAAGTATGGTTGTGTGTAAGTACGTGGGGAATAGTTGTTCATGCAAGCCGTCGCAATAAAAAAATGATTTTATTTTTCAACCAGGTTTTCTACTTACACGCGCTTACATCTGTACATACATACATACATACAAAGATATTTATGGAAAAACCATAAATACATATATACCACCAGAATAAAATCTTACGAAATGGAAAAAGAATTGACATACATGCTGGGCTCTCCAGCTCTTATACTGAATGTGTTTAGAATGTGGAAATATTTCTTTATATTATTTTGCGGTTTAAGGTTTATGTAGGGTCGCCTTAGCCAAATCGACATACAATCATTAATCATTTAGCAAATGATATGGCCCACAAATATTTTTCTTTTAATATTTTTAATACACTCAATTTTTCAAGGCATCTACTTCATTTTACATGTACGGCTAAGAAATAAATAAATCGATAATTGTGAACTAGGCCGAAAACTTTAAAAATTACGCACATCTACAGTCATGTGAAAAAATGGAGACTGGATATTTTTACCATAAGTAAAAATCTGGCCTATAATATTGTATACAAATAAAATTAAAAATCAACATTTCAAACTTTGATGAATAAGTAGAAGAATTCAACAAATTTTACACTAACAATAAACTTTGTATTCAGAATTTAATTCACGCAGTTTTTATTCCAATAAATTGTAGTACAAGTTCAATAAAACAAGCTTGAAGTTGTTAAAAATTCCCATAAACCATAACGGTTATAACTTTTATTAAAACAATTTCTTTTTAATCGATATTTCTTGAGTTACATTTTTTGTTGAGAAACAAATTTTAATTTGTATGAAAACCCCTTAGAAAATAAGTTCTAAGCGATAAATAAAACTCCAAATATAACGATTATTTTCTGAACAACATATAAAACTCAAAATATAACATAAACTTGATTTAAAAACAAAAACGAAAAATAAAAAACAATGACGCGTAGGGTAGTCTTTTCTAGAGTGAGTGTGTTGTTTTAGTCCTCTTTCTGTATGATTTTTTAATGGGAAATTTTGACAATAATCTTTATTTGCGGTCCCGGAAAATTCCCGTTTGATTTTTGTCATTTTCTTTGCAGACGGTCTCTCGCGTTTTCTTCCATACAATGTATGTTCGAAAAGGTTTTATAAGTTTTAAATTTTCTGGCAAAGTTCGGTTACGTGAAACGGCAGTTCTTAGTGGGAATAACTTAGACTACTGGTCCTTTGTTACACCGTATTGAAGCAGATACGTTCTCTATTTCCCTAAAACCACTTCGTACTTCGAAGGAGCTTCACCAAGGCTCTAATCTCGATAGGCCTGAGATCATCAAGATCTCCTTCTATACTAGTACAGAATAGCGGCAGAGTTGATGACGCAGAGTTTTCTTTTCATCGACGATAGGACAGCTTTTACAGCAGGGAGTCCATATTCTGGTGATCTTTTTAATACCAATGCCTAGTTCGGGCTGCTGTCATCATCTAAATATTCTGCCTCCGTCACTCATTGACAGCCAAAGTATTCTTGCTATTTGGCAAGTGTTTTCAGCCTGCAATCTATTGTTTGCGATCGCAATCAATTTTTTGATAATCAATAACTTCAATCTTTACAATATAATGCACGGTCCACATAGGAGGTTTTTTTAATCATACACAACACTCACGGTCCCCGCCGTCATATGATGCGCACGGACGATAATGTAGTCACCGTAACCGAGAGTGGTTGAGTCAATCTTGAAATATCGGCTCGCCATCGATCTGGCCAACTTCAAATTTTTCACAAGGCCTTCGATTCAATTTACCCAGCAATGGAATATAAACGATCAACCACTTCGTTATCGCTTCTCAGTTTGGATGTTAGATGTGTATATAGAGATGGCACTTAGAAAGTACTAACTAAAAACTGACGAACGAGAAGGGGAAGTTTTTCCAAGAAACACGCAGTAAACACTTAAGTAGGATAAAGCTGCTGCGAGCATATCCACAAGAAAAAAAAAAATTCGGACAAAATTTCGTTGGGAAAACGATCGCATGCGCTGTGAAAATTCAATTTTCAATTATTATTTGAACACTAAAGACTTTTGAGGGTTTATTTGGAAAACTGCAGTCATTCTGTGTCCCTTCATTACTCGTACTGTTCTATCCTCGTATTTTTCTATCTATCAATTATGTTCTCGGTTTTGCACTGACATGCCGATCTTTCCGACTGACAAGCTAGAAAGAAGTTCCACTAAATATTCCACCGTTAACCCCATAAATGTTCGCAAATGTTTTTAAACCGATTCTGCCTTTTTGATTAGACACTGAAATTTATAACTCGCTTTGAATAGGGTCCATTTTTGAGTAGTGATTTATTCTCATTAGAATAAATCGAGGGGCTAAAATATTGCTCCACTTGTTTTATTTGTGCCTATTAAATTGAATTTGGACATGGCTCTGCCTGTAGATGTAAATTTTCACACTCTTTTTTTACAGGTCCAAACCGTTTCCATTAGCTATTTGCGTTGTCTCATCGAACATGTGCGCTGTTATTTACTAGATCGTGATATAGAGCTCATCTACTATACGATACGGAAGTCAAGTGATGTACTCACAAGGGATCCCATGCAGCTTGGTTCACAGGTAAGCTTTTCCCAATCTTAATTTTGAAAAAAACACTCAACTTGCTACGTATGTATTCGTAATCAAAAATCATTCGCTGAACGATTACTTTAATTAAAACCCTGTATATTTTTTATAAAGATTTCTGTAGTCGTAGCTTGGATTTTTTTATAAATTATCATTAAAAATTCTGGCTAGAATTGTATGTTGTTTTTGAGTTGTTTTTATTAATTTATGTAGTTGTTTTTTTTTAGATACATAATATTATTGGTTACGCGTAATTTACGCGTCTTTTACACGTTTCTATTACTGTAATTATAATTTAAATTTTTGTAATTGTAACCTATGAATTCCTCGTTAAACGGTTGCAGAAATTAAAATTTAAAAATATTTGAAATTTTGGTTAAAGTAATTAATTACTCAAGCATAAGTTATCGCTAAGCTCTGAGCATAATGTAAAGAGTTTTTCAGAGGTTTAAATGAAACGCAACATTTAAAAAATACTCACGACGTCCTCTACAAAATTTTTGCTTCGAATAGCGAACATTACATGCGGGAAGGTAAATATTTAATCAGCGACACAGCGGCAATATTTAGAACAAAAAACAAAGTAAAGAAAATTAAATAGGGCCAATAAAAAATATTTTTGGAAATATTTCGACTCCAGCGCATCTCTCGAGTTTATTTTAAAATCAAAATACTTCTCATGCATTAATTAATCTCCTTTTGAAATATGAACCAAATCGGTATATAAAGAAATATGTTAACTTCAGCTTCACTTACCGGGTCTACATTTCCCAAAAATGTTTTCTTTGCACAGCTAACGTAGATCCTAAATATGAACTTAATCAATCCAGAAATACGATTTTTTTTTGATCCCAGCGCACCTACCGAGTCAATATTTTTTTTTTTGCAAAACTATTTCTTATTGCACAGTCAATCTAATCAATCTACATTCTTAATATAGACTAAATCGGTTCATAAAATACGATTTTTCGCAACATCTCAACTCCAGCGCCACCTACCGAGTTTTTTTTTGCAAACATTTTTTTTTTGTTTTGCATAGCCAACCTATACACTGAATATGGGCCAATGCGACCCGTAAATACGACTTTTAAATATATCTCGACTACAGCACCACCTACCGGCAATTTTTTCCATACAAACACTACTCGGGCCACAGTGGGTATAACAGCAAAAAAAAAATTGTCCACTTTGTTGCAGGCGTTAAAATTGCAAACTATAATACATTTTACAAAATTCATTAAAATTCAGAAAATAACTAAAAATAAAGTTAGTTTCATTACATATATCATATATATCAAAACTTTAGATTTTGTATAAATTTCTTAAAAAATTCAAAAAACTTTCATTCAAATTTCGAATTTCTATTAAAAACTATGTAATAAAAATTAGCGTGGATATATTTTTATGATATTTATATTTTTTCTGACAGTACTTCGCACTTTCTTTCATACAAAAACAGGATTCGTTCATAATGTTTGTTCCACAATATATTCCATAGAGAATATAGCCAACGCCGTCGGTAAAAAATTATCAAAAATCAACCCAAATTATTAGGCTACAAAACATCATCTACGAAAAGTTTCCAAAAATTCTGATTAAAAAGTTTTAAACTTTTTTAAATATCGTAAGTTTTCTTACACTTTGTGTATAAAATTAACAAAAAAAATTTAAAACCCAAAACAATGAAAAAAATGCGCCACTGTAAATCTAGGTTAGACCGGCGCGATTTCTATATAAAAAAATTTACAAAACTTTTCGCGTTCTATAAAGGTTAATAAAATATAACGTGTAGCACATAATTGAAATCATGGCATATTTCACAGAAATTTCCGTCAACTCTTGTCCCTTTGAATTTGGTTTGGTACAAAATATGGCACAACGCCGTAGCCGCTTTCCCGCCAATCTAAATTTGACAAAGGCTGGCGCCACATCATTTACTACGATAACGAAAAAATATAAAAATAAAAAAATTAAATTACCACATTTTGTTTCATCCTCCTCCTTCGCCAGCTCATCTCATGGCTACGACCAATCAGCGAACACGATGAGAACGACAACTCTCTGCTAAGCATAACGGTACGCTCGGCAACCGCCTGGTGTGATGGCTACACGGTGCCACTACTAGTTCCACTTACCGGTTGGCTACCAGCGCCACTGCCTTCACAGATCCGCGTCATGACGGTAACAGGCACTGGACAAGTGCGTGATGTTTGTGTTTCGCCCACAAAGCAGCATCTCATTTTGGCAACTAAGTCAGGTGATGTGCAATTGTGGCACATAATGAGCAACTCGCTGGAACACATTTTCAAAGGTGGGTAGGTGGATAGATAAATACTTGTCCGCGTAATGGCAAGTCATCTAAGTGAAATCACTTAAATTCGACTACCTGGATTTGCTAGACGTGGCCGTTTCTTTACACACAGAACTATAGAGCTATTATCATTTAATTGTCAGTTGAATTGATTTCCACACACACACAATTTTCCTGATTGTAGGCTACGGAATCGGCCAACAAGGAACGAATGCATTATACGATTACTTTCATGCCATTTTCTTTATTCATTATAGGTCACACTGCCGCAGTCACGTGTCTGTTGGTCGCACCACAATCCGATATCCTGTTGACGGGCTGCGAGGACAATACGGTATTGGTGTGGAATGTGACAACGCGGGTGTTGAAGACGCATATCAAGTAAGTAGCGACACGTAATCGTTGAAGTGCACCCACCCATCCACAATTCGATCCGAATGGTCAGTTCGATTTCGTCCTCTGCCCTCTGCTCTCTGTTTGTGCACACACCTCCCAATTAGGGTGAGATTTAATTTCGTGTGTTACGTAAATCTCTGCCCATGGGGTAGTGTGTGATGGGAGTTTTTTTTTTATTCATTTTATTTATTTTTTTGTCATTTGTTCATTTGTGTCATTTAAGTTTTTTACAACCATCATTTTATTTTTTGTCAGGTCGCATGCGGGTATTGTGACGAGTGTCGCAGCTGGTGTCAATAATACTTTGGCCATTAGTGGCAGTGAAGACTCGACGATTGCCATCTCGGATATACATAGTGGACAATTGGTAAGTGAAAATGGCATTAATGATGATTGTGGCGTGTGTGTGGACAAAACTATTTTATGTGCATACATACATACATATATATAATATTTATGTACGAGTATGTGGGGAATTTTCTAATAGCAGAACGCAATCACAAGGTATTCATTATTGAGAGTAAAGTAAAAAGCTAATTATACTTGGTTCCCTCCTTGCGATGACAACATCTGACTATGGTTTTTACGAGTATGTGGAATAATAAAATGGAAAAATTTGAAACCTGAAATTAACGAGAATAACAAACATTATTAAGTTTACATAAATTAAAATTGTCTCTTAAGAGTTAAAACTTATAATCAACAATTATTTTTCGTTGGATATTTTAATAAATATTGTACTTATATAGTCGAAAAATTGGAGATTTAGAGTTAACAAGCAACTTTTGTTAAAAATAAAGCTGACTGTGTGGAGTCCCTACTCTTAGCAGGAATGGAACTTCATAAGACAATTACCAAAAAGGAAAATGTAACAATATATTTACTAACATAGTTATCATTCATTCCATTCAATTTTTAACATCTGCCATCCCTTTTCAAAAATATTTCCGAAACTAAACCTTCCTCAACCTCTTTTGCTTTACAGCATTATTGTTTGAATTTTTGAACAGGCGGCAACCCTTGCTAAAAACATTTTTCAAATACGGCTTTCCGAATCCTCTTACATTTCACACCCATATAGTAAGTATCTAGTTATTAACATTATTAATGTGATAGAATTTTAGTTTTCACAAAGATGGCAACGCATTTCAAAAATATTTTCAAAATTAGCTTTTTGAACTGGAAAAATAATTTCGTAAAAACTCTTTTCAGTGCACATTAATATTTTAACATTACAGTTAACTTTATTTATACTTTAAAAAGTTGGCAACTCTATTCACATATCATTTTTTAATAAGTCTTTCTTAAAAATATTTCCTTTGATATTTTCCTTTGATATTTGTTTAATACACATTATTAAGTTCATTGAATCTAAAATTTTCAAATAACTGGCAACTCTCTTCAAAATCATTTCGAAATTAAGCTTTCCTAAACCTCTTTGACACCAATATTTATAGCAGCAGTACGGCAGTAACATATTCATTAAATTAAATCAACTTTTTTAAACAGTTGGCAACCCTTTTTCGAAAATGTTTTCCTATGTCGTTTTCTTCAAACATATGTATTTACATCCGAAACCAATTTAGTATTATATTAATATGCTAACATAAACCTTGTCCGCTTAAATCCCACAACACCATTGTAACGGTATATTATTGAAGCAGAGTTTTGGTTTAAAAATTTGTTTAGAAATTACAGAGTTGCCACCTATTCAAAACTTAAGTAGATTGGCGATGCAAGGTTAATTAATTCAGGCAAATATAGTAGTGTGGGCTTCAAGCCAAAGTTTATAAAGAATACTTTTGTCAGGTATGGTTGCCACCTATTAAGAAAATTAAAATAAATATATCTTAAATAGAGCAATATGGGTATTAAACGAAAGCTGAATGAGAACTCTTTAATCACGATATATTCTTGAACCGGGCTAGCGCCTACAAAAAAAATTTAAAACAAATATAATTGTTTTTATATTAAAAAAGAGTTGCCATCTATTAAAAATTTAAAAAGTAAATAAGGCACTTATATTTGCATAAATTTTGCATTAAAATTAAAGCTTATAGAAAATATTTTATCCGCGATACAATCTATACTATAATTAAACTGTAGAAAAGTTATGTATTTACATTGAAAATTTATTAAAACAAAAAATACAGTAGGTGATGCAGGGAATGTAGTAAAATACATTTGGACCATTTTTAGAACTTTTGTCTGTCTGGGGTCGAAATACGTGTTCAGTGGACGTATCTCTTATATCGTAATTTTGGGTATTATGAGTTTAGTTAACGTAACTCACTACAAATAAACGTCAAAAATTTTCATAGGATTGCAAGATGCTATTCGTATTCCAAAAATTTCTACTTGTTGCTGTGATATTATTTGTAAAAATTTAATTCGATATTTAAAGCAAGTCTTATTGCATATGTACATATATAAAAAGAAAAACTGGTTTTTATATCCTACGGCGATTTCATGAAGGAGCATTCTCATTTGGAAAAAAATGTGCTGCCAAATTGTACGCGGGGCAAAACAAATGCTTTAGGTTTTCCAAATAAAATAATACCTCGGCATCCATGTTATATAAAATGTTTTTTAATTTTTCGTGTACAAACATTGAAATGACATTTTCTTGTCAGAATTTCTATTACAATTATTTTAGAACGTAGTGCACCCTGTGATAAAATACGATACGGCAGTTAACGTATCTCGTAATTCCAATATTATCGTACATACGATCCGTCAGGTAAACAATTGTTATCCGATTGCCGCTTTGTTCACAGAACACATAGTTCAACCCCTGGTGGTCTGTTTGCCTGTTGAACGCAGTAATCTTCGAAACCATCGAACGGATTTTCGTGGGACTTTAACTGATGGCTAGACAGTAACCTAATCTAACCTCTGACATAACATATGGTATATTTTATCAATGTATTATAAGGTATATTTTACCAAAATATTAAATTAAAAAACGGGTTGGGTACAATATGATTTTGGTTCAAAATTCTGTATTTAAAATTCTGTATTCAATATTCTGTATTCAAAAATCTGTAATTCAAAATTCTGCACTGTTAAAATTCTGTATTGCGGAACACTGTAATTTTAAATTCTGTAAATCAAAATTATGCATTGGCAGTATTTTGTTTTGCAAAAAAGTGCGCACTTTTTTTATTTATCCATATGCTCTTCCGGTTTTTCAATACAGAGTTTTGCAAAACAAAATACTGCCAATACATGACTTGTCTTGACCCATATGGTTTCCTATATTATCAAAACAGATTTACATAAAGCAAATGTACATATGTTTGTATGTATTTATAGCTTCAGAAATTTCAAAATGGTCACAAAATTAGTCAAACGAAGAAGGCTGTAAAAGCAAACAACAGAACTAAAAGAATAACAAAAAAAAGGCTTATATTAAGGCATGTTTCTTTTCTAAAGCGAATTGCTAAAAATTTAATAATATAATAATTGTTTCGCCATTATAATGTAATAACTTTTGTTTTGAATGAATTTTTGAATTTTTCTTTAATTGACGTATGTATCTATATATACCATTGATTCTATAAAATCGGAATTCCATTATTCATAAAATAAATGTGCTATTCAGGTAAGCGTGCTTATCAGGTTATCTGCTTATTTGGTTATATTTTTACAGCATTTTGATCGAAAATAATTTTGATTCCAGAATTTTAATATACAGAATTTCAGTTCTCCATCATTTTTATCATACAGAATTTTAAATACAGAATATTGAACCAAAAGAATTTAGGCTGGACAGAATTTTTTTTTTGATTTTTACAGAATTTTCATCCAAAAGAATTTTGAAAAGCAGAATTTAGTACCTCTCCCTTAAAAAACACATTGTAATAGAAATGAGTTTGAATCATTTACTTTTGAATAATTATATTTTTCGACAACATCAATGTAGTCGTTGTGTATTATGATTGATTATTATTTGTTGTTGACTTGTTGACTTGTATATTTTTTTATTTTCAACTTTAAATAAAAATTATCTGAGTTACATATATGGCTAAGAACGGTGAGCCCGTTTATGCCACTTATGTAATTTGAAGTATAACGCGAAAGATGATTTTCACAAAAAAAATTAAAGCGTAGCGAGGTAAAGCTAGCTTTGATAAAATCGAGTGCATTGATAATGTAAAATAAAACAATGTGAGCGCCTTAAAATATTTTTGATTTGATATGCTAATGAATAGCCATTAGGCGTAGAGATGAATGGATCCTTTTTCCTGATCTCAATCAATTTTCACTCTGCGG
Organism: Anomoia purmunda; assembly: GCA_951828415.1. NCBI lineage: Eukaryota > Metazoa > Arthropoda > Insecta > Diptera > Tephritidae > Anomoia > Anomoia purmunda. Next base: position 52,424,121 of record OX639997.1, read on the forward strand.
GTTTGTTGGTTATAATTTTCAATGTCCCTGATAGAACCATTTTGCTTTTGCCCACGACCTGGAGTCAATTTCACTCTAAATCCGGGCCAATATACTACGACAAATGCTCTCGAAGGTTTGTACTACTATTGTTCGGTATATTGGTTATCTGTTGGAAATGTCTGTATATTTTTTATATTTTTCTGGTGCTCAAGGCCAAAATAGTAACTCCAATAACATCATTCATTTTGAACGTACTCCTATAATTGCCGAACTACAAAAATTTCTTTTGCTATACTATAAAATACCTCTTCAAATTTTTCCCCTTAAATCATTTGCTACAACTTTTTCTAACTTCTTGTAATTTTGTTGCAATCATTTTCTGAATCCTTTTACATCTTGTCTACTAAAGTCATGATATTTATGTATGTCTATATACTATACATGTATAATATATTTTCAAGTACAGAAGAACCTTCGTTTATTACCTAATGTGCATTCATTTCTGCCAACAGTAATTCTATAAAAAAAAAATCACATTCAACTATTAATATTTATAGTTCACATGAAACAGCTACCAACCATTTACTCTTTAATACAAATGACTGGAGTATAGTGTTCTGTATTCGTACATATAAAAAACAGCGATTTACGTTGTACATTTTTTATTTCAACATAAAATATAATCTTTTACTTAGCATCGTTTCATTCCATTTATTCTATTGAAATTTGATGAAAGCTTATAAACCCCAACGCACTTCTCAGCTGTGCAGCTCAATGTTTTTCTTTCGCGATTACTACTCAGGGGATTTTATTACGTAGGAGAGAATCGAAAGCAGCTTATGTTCGAAATTATTATTACTTCGTTGTTACTCGTATTGTTTGCGATGACTTGTATAGCGACTTGTCGAGGGACTTAAAAATTTTCAATATAAATAAAAAGCGAATGCTAGTGCAACTTCACTACTATTTGCAATTGTGCATAGTACTTAGTAATAATTCGAGCTATACATAACTACTATATGAAAATGTATGTCCTAGTTTGAAATATATTTAAGTTTAAAAAAAAAATATTCCTAAAAATGTTTATTTCGACGTCTCTAGTTATTCTCTAATATTTCATCACTCTGATCGATACCGCCGCAGTTATCCTTATATAGTGTGTTTTATAATTATAACCTCAAAACATATTGGCAAGTTTTAGCTACATATATATTTTGTAACAATTAGTTTAGATTATGCTTTGATAAATATATGTATAATTCTATAACAAAAGGCCGCTTAAATCCAAATACCAAACTTTATCCGGAGCTTAAAATCTGGCAGTATTCGGGTGGGTTGTAGTTATGAGCATCCAAATTTTTTGAAAAAAGTTGTATATGCAGTTTTACAGCCCATTCTATTTTAGAACAAAAAAGTGCAAGTCGGATGTTCTTTTGTCGATAGTTTTGCCCGGTTATTTTTTTCATATAAAAAAATTTCGAGCTTGAGAGAAGTTGATGTTTCCCATGTAATAACCACGCCTACATTACTAAAACCATAAACTTGCGAAATTTCCGTAACCAAGGCTGGGGGGCGGGGGGTTTTTCGTGTTCAAACCTCTCCCAAAATCTTAAAACTTAAAACTTCCCTTTAATCAATTTGGTTTCTTTTTTTACTAAATTAACGTAAAACCATCTCAAAAATATTTTTCCGTGCACCACACTGTCCGTAACTGCAAAAGATAGGGTATTTTCTTCAAGCCTTGGATAAAACTTTATTTGGAAAAAGGGTGTGTCACTGCCCACTTATTGCCGAACGACCGTGATCAAACTTTACATTTCAACTCAATAAGCACACTTTTGAAATTGTATGCGAAAATACACAAAAATTTAAATTTTGGAATATATACCCAATAGGGAAATGAATAAGCATAGTTTTGAAAATTACCGAACTTCCATATAACTGTAATTAAGAAAAAATCGAAAAATTCGATCATGTGGAGAATTCGATCAAATGTAGTACGAAAAATTTAATTAGGGGAAAAGCGTCGAAATCAAAATTAAAACAAAATGGGCGCTGTTCGTTGGAAGAGCATTAATTTATCTTTGGCTTCATTTAAAATAATATTCGCTCGGTGGGTGAAATTCGACACTACAATGGTCCCAATCCTTTTATCTGGCAAAACTTTATATTTATAGAAAGTTTTTTTTCTAATAGCGGTCGCCGCTCATCCGGCAATGGTAAGCCTGCGAGTGTACTTCGATCATGAAAAACCTTCTCATAGAAATCATCTCCCTTTCGGAATCAGCTTGAAACTGTAGTTCCATCAATTTGTGGTACAACATCAAAATACACATCACAATTTTTAGGAGAAGTTCGGCCAAACATCAAGCTTAATGATGTAATCGCCAAATTATTATTATTATTCAACATATTCAACACCATGAAATTCCTTCAAAATTCACTATGCTTTTATTTTGTCAAAATTTGTGTTGGCGTTGAGTATTGGTTTTTGGTATCGAAAAAAATGTAAAGCGTTCAACGCCAATGGCAATTCATATGAAAAGCCAACGGAACAAGCGAAATACTTTATTACACATATATTGTATTTTATTTCATTTTTATTTATTTATTTAATTTCTATTTTCATCAATTTCATTTATATTATTTTAATTTATATTGTTTTATTTTATTTTATAAGAAATTATTATTTTTGAGTTTTTATTTTCTTTTCCGTTTTATTTTATATATTCCGCCTTTTTTTACTTCACTTAATGTCAGTTTTATCTATTTTATTTTGTTTAAATTTATTTTATTTTATATTATATCATTTGGCTTTATTTTATTTTCCATTATTTTTTTTACTTTTTTGGTTTATTTTATATATTTGACTTTATTTCAATTTATTTCATTCGCTTCATGCCATTTAATTTTATTTATATCTTATTTTATTTATTGATTTCATTTTGTTTCATCTTATTTTATTTTAAGTTACTATGCTATATTTTATTTGAATACCATTAATTTCATTTTATTTCATCTGATTTTATTTTACTTCGTTTTATTTGATTTCACTTTATTTTGTTTTATTTTACTTTATTTTATTTCCTTTCATTTTATTTTATTTTACTGTATTTTATTTTATATTATTTTATTTTACTTTTTCGTTTTATTTTATATTTTTGATTTCATTTTAATTTACAGTATTCGCTTCATGTCAGTTTCTTTTATTTAATTTCATTTTATTTTATTCTTCTATTTTATTATATTTCATTTTCGTTCCATTAATTTGATTTTATTTCATCTGATTTTATTTTACTTCATTTTATTTTGTTTTACTTTATTTTATTTTATTTTCCATTTTTCTTTGATTTTATTTTTTTTTAGATTATTTTACTTTATTATGTCTTATTTCTTTTTTTACTTTATTTCACACTGCCTTATTTTATTTTATTATATTTTATTTTACTTTATTTTGTATTATTTTTTTTTTGCTCTATTTGTTTTATTTTATTTCACTTTATTTTACTTTGGTTTATTTTATTTATAATTGAACTAATCTCCATTCTCCTATTGTCAAAAAATTTTTTTAACGAAACGTGTTTTTTATTTTTGTTTTTAGACAATTATATTAGTGTCAATTTTTATTGGATTTTTTCGCGTCATATTCAGCTTAATTAAAATTTGGTTTTTTACCCTTCAGCGTCAAAATATCTTTCGAGTGTTATATAATTATTTACACTTTAGAAATATAGGTTATCTGCTAAAAGATAATAAAGAAAATATGTTTGCCTATTTATATATTTGAAAAACTGAAAGTCGGTGAAGTGTTCGAAATGAAGAGTATTAATATTAACTGGTTTTATTGCATACAACAAGTACTGTTTATTGGTCAAATTAAATTCAGATTCACTCGAACTTAGACTTCCCTGCACTTGATTTGTTAATTTTAATATTGAATTCTGTCATTAATTTTTTCCAGCGTACTTAAATATCTACCACACATGCAAATATTTTCTAAACAAAATCAAATGCTTAAGGTTTATTCCATGAAAATACGCTAGTTAAATTTTGTATTACACTACCATATTTTCCACTACATATATATTTTGTCATCTGCATGCTGTTTTATTTGATTTTTAAAAACCCTCTCCTGTACGGGGTAGTTCGTATGCATATTAAGAGAAGCGGTCCCTGTGTGGTTGTGGTTATTTTTTTCATCACTTGTTGTTACTGTGCAGGAAGGTAATAAATTTAATTTATACATTTATGATGCACTCGGCTTATGACAGCTGTTTGTGTCCACTTCCAAGGTATGAATTTGTTGAGCTGATGGAATGCCATATACGAGTATGATTGTATATATTGAGTGCCTGTATATATAAAGTACTATACATACACATACAGATAGTATATAAAATATAATACATATATACTTATACTTAGTAGCATTTACAGGTAGTCAAACAAGGTCCTTTCAGTGGTGGTGAAAAAGTAAAATATTTGAGGAGAGTTTTCCTATTCTATAAACAATTTGCTTGCACACACATACATATGTACATGCATATACATTTATAGCAATTACAATACACAACAACATACATATATTTTGAAAAATTAATAAATTCATTTTTTTTCTCATTTCTACAGCTACACAAAATCACTTATCATCGCGCTGCGGTTACAAGCGTTAAAGTCAGCAACGCCTGCGATGTACTGATTTCATCGAGTCGAGATAAAACGATTTGCTTGTGGTCTCTAGATGATTATACGCTACTGAACAGCATGCAAATGTGTAGTCCCGTGCTTCGATTTGACATTTCATGTGACTCGGTAAGCATAAAAAGCCTTTAATGTTCTTGAATTTTTTTATAAGTTACTTGAAAATATAAATATGTGTCTGCATAGCAATGTTCAGATATTAAAATGCAATATCTATATGTATGTACATATATAGGTATGAATATTTTATTTTATTTAAATCAGAAATACTGTTTTGCTCAAATCGGATTGCGAATGATAAAAATTATTTCTTAATACAAAATTTTGGCGAAGGCCATCATGGCGTATGAGCAACATGATTCATAATACCTGCCTATTACATATGTATATGAGAAATATATAGTATATTCTTTCAGCATATATTTGAAACACATTGAATCAAAATATGGGTTTGCACTTTTTCCATCTCCACCAGGTTACAATGTTGCATATCTCTTTACTAAGGCTTAATTAAATTAAAAATTTTTGTAAATGAATTCTGGTACTACATATTACTCGTACTGCCATTGTTATGTGCCCACAAAATCTCTAAGTGATGCTATCCTATAAGCCTTACAACTTGACTTTTTTCACTCAATTTGCAAGTTTGAATGGTCTATCCAAATACTCTTTCGACAACTACGGAAACTTATATGGAATGTTTAGAAGACTGGTCCACCGATAGATCGCTCAAATTGCAGTATCTTCATTTTTGTGAATCGATCAGAGTATATATAAATCCCAATCGGCAGATGTGAGTTCATTCCACCATATTCGTTGAGCTCTACATTACAGCATTTGCTTTAAACCGACTATATGACCAGTCGACTAGTCGATTTGAAACTTGTTTGATAGTTGATAACCGAATACCAAATATTCGTCGAACCACTCTACATCGAGTAATCTCAAAATTGACTAATCGATTTCATTGAATCGTAATAAATTCATAAAAACTTCATTTTAGTGGAAAATGAACTTCGTCAATAAGCAGCAGCATTCACACACATAAAAAAAAATAATAATTTATTGAAAGGAAAAAACTAGGCCAAAAATCGAAAATGAATGGTTAGGAAATCCGTTTTTTTTTATCGTCGAAAAAGTCGAGCGGGAACTCGGCTATTTTTTCAGATACTCCTTGCCAATTTTGCCAATTTTTATTTGGAGACAAATCAGTTTCGTCATTATAGCATGACTAGTTTAATTTTGCAAAGAAAAATAACAGAACCATTAGTTTTTTTTGTTTTTTTCTAGTGTGCGCATCTCATTTTTTGTTTTTTAATAATAATAATAAGCCCAACGGTTACCCTCTTTCCCGCCCAACCGACACGAGGGGCACAGTCCGCATGACGTACGGATCTTTTTTTTTTTTTTGTTTTTTTTATAATTAATTTTTTTTTGTGCCGAGTTGTTAAAAGGAAAAAGTTTGTTAAGCGTCGAGATCCAAGCTCAGCTACAGAAAAAAACTTCATCAGCTGAATCAAATATATATTATACCGCCGTTAATCATTTATTGAGAAAGGACAGTACAGCTCTTTTTATGGTGAAAAGTGAGTCCGAAATATCAAAAGTGCTGGAATGACAGTTGAAATCTTGACATAAACATCGGAAAGGTTCATTTAATTCATAATTGGGTTTACACTGTTTTAAATAAAGAGGTGTAAAGTGTCTTGAAATCCGAGAAGGAACATTAAGTTTAACTTCGGCAATAAGAAATGTGCTTGCGATAGACCCTGTGAGTAGTTTAGTAATGAATATTATGCCTAGCATTTCTCTACGGCTGGAAAGAGTAGGAAGATTTATTAGCTTCAAACGATTAGTATAATGAGGAAGATTAAGCCGAGAATCCCATCTAAAGTCTCTTAGGGCAAAAAGTAAGAACTGTTTTTGAATTGATTCCAGCCGATCAATGTGAACTTGATAACGTGGGTTCCAAACTATCGAACCGTATTCTAGCATAGGTCTTACTAAAGTTGTAAAAAGAGCCTTTGTTACATATGGGTCCTTGAATTCTTTTGACCATCGTTTTATAAAGGCAAACATCCCTCTAGCCTTATTAGCTATAGCATTAATATGACTATTGAAATTAAGTTTGGAATCCATTGAAACTCCCAAGTCAACAAAGTCAAACACTTGATCCAGAGTATAGTTATTTATTATGTAAGAAGCTGGCTGAATAGTTCTTCGAACCACTATTTCTTCTTTTTTTTTTTGTAGAAACAAAACTGATCGAAGAAATTTTTAGAACAGGTGGTGTGCTTATCATCTATGAGTTTACTTATGAAAACCAATACCAGTTTACATTTTCGATGAAACCGAGAGGTACTGAGTTAAGGAATAATAGTTTTAAAATATTTTTAAGAGCCAAAAATTACGAGTGTAATTAAATAAAAATATTTTAGTGTACTTTCATTTACATTCTTCAATATTTTTAAATATTTTCTTAATAATTTTTAAAAATCTCCACTGAACTTAAACTGTGATATCCAAATCATTCAACCATCGCATTGTCATAACATAAGTTCGATTGACTTGTCTCAAAAGTGCTTATCAGTTGTGTTTCCTGCGCAACGTCGCAATGAAAACAATAATATGAAATGTGTACTATTCTGCGAAGGTTGGATTTCTTCGATTATTTGTATACTACTTTTCTTGTTTTTGTCACATTTTCATTGTTTATGTTTGTTGTTGTTGTTGTTGTTGTTGTAACAGCATAAAACATTCCCCATAACATTTTGGAGAATGCTGCTGAAGTAACAGTCCTTGGCTAGACATAAATCCGGGTCGTTCCGATATCGTAGAACTGAGTGTCGTGGGAACGTAAAATCTTAGTTCACCTGCTCTGGTACAAATATCAATGCCACTGTCTTATGAGCACTCTCTCTTTCCTCGTATATTTTTAACAGTTTCAAATCTGTTTTACGAGCAGCCATTTCTCTAAGAATTATTCCCCTTGAAGTAATCTTTCAATTTTCTTTTCACTTCTTTCTTGGATAACTTTTTTCACATTGTTGCAAACATTTTACTCGTATCATTTCTAACTTTCATTGCAATTATCTGTCATAAAACATAATATCTAAGTGAGCCAAGTTAGTGCTTAAACTAGTTTAGAAAAAAATGTTATCGGTAAAAATTATCTTATTAATTTTTAGAATATTCTGCAGCAAAATTTACATAGTTTGGCAAACGCTTAAACCTAGTTAATATTCAGATTATTTTGAAGAGAATAATATAAAGATAGACATATGCATTTTAATTTTACAAAGAATTTCTTAAATTTCTGTAAAGAAATAATCAAATATAAACAACGAAATAAACTCACTGTTTTATTGCAGCTTTTTTTATAAACTTCAATTTCTTAATGAACATCTCGGGCATATTCCTACGCTTTGCCAAGATTTTGTGGAAACAATTTTGTGAATTTTCATTGAGCGAACACTAAGCAAGTGGTTATTGCGGTTGTGGAATAAAACTTTTCCCATCAATTAACTACTTTTTCACACATATATGCATATGCACACATACATGCACGCACTTACATATAAAGTAATAATAAATGGCATTCACTGCATATGAGTGACATTAGTTAGTAAATATTGGTTTGTTTTGGTAGAAAGGTGATATTTTTTCAATTTATAAATGTAGAACAAACTGGCATTTATAATTCAATACTACTTGGTCATTCAGATATGGAAATCTTATTAGAAATAAAACTAGATGACTCCCAGAGATTTCAAGAGAATTATAATAAGATAATTCCACTTACAATGTACCGATTTACCATATATTTATTTTCTATTTCCATTCCTGCTTATTACAAACGAAACGAATTTTTCTCAAGTATTTTCTTGCTGTGGCTTTTTTTATTGTAATTCTGATTTCTTAAATAGAAGTCCTGGCATAATCATCATTCGTGTTACTCATACGCCTCATCCGCCAGCAAAGTTCACTAAAATTGATTTCTATTCATTTATTTATTTATTTATTTATAATACAAAAGTAACAATGAATTCTTATTTTACTTACAAGCTATAGCTACAGAGGCTTGATTTCTAAACATATGAACTAATATGTGTATGTGTTTGGTGTTTGGCTATGCAGTGATTAGAGTGATCATTTTAGCTTAAGTAATAAAAAAACATATTGCATTAGATAAAATAACTCATATGTACTAGGGCTGCAAATTCCATCCGGATTTTTCCACTATCCGCATAATCGGAATACTCCAAAAAAAAATTGCAAATATTTGGATATCTCAAAATAATGAAAAGCAAATAAATAAATGGGTAATAATCGCAGGTCAGGAAAATAAACCACTTTTTCATTTCTTGCGAAGGTTAGTATTATATCTTTGTGATTATAGGTGAACGCAATAAAGCGGCATGAAAATATTCAAGTACCAAGAGTTCTACAATTCGCTAACCCAAATATTATTGACGAGTTGCCTCATTCAATTCGTTCGCTAACGGCGTGTGCGTTTGGTTGTAGTTGTAGAATAGCACACATCAATTACAAATGGGGTTCGATGATCATTATTGTGGTTTATCAATTCGTTGATTTTTTTGGAGATCAGAACATGCGTATATTAACTGGATCTTCGTAAATATAGATATCCGGATAGTTGTATCAACAAATATTGACCGGATATCGATACTATCTGGACATTATCCGAGTCAAAGAATATCCGAATATGCGGATAGTTCCATCCCTAATCTGTAAAATTCATAGCTTTGTTTATATATTCATATCGTATAATCACTGTTTAACTAAATAACTTAAAAGAAACTATATATATATATATATATATATATATGAACATAACGACTGCGCAATTCGCGGGTTTTATCAATATAATCGCTTAAGTTAAATTAAGGTTAAGTTCTCTTTTTACAGATATATTCACTTTTCATTTAAGGTTGATTCGTTCGAAACATGACACTGCATATCACAATGCCGAAAATGATATGCCTCCTAACCAAATTTAATAAGGGATGACATCCCCAATCATCATATCATATAAAATAATTTCTTTCTAGATATAATCATAAAATATGAATGAAGAATTTTTATTAAAGGAAAACAGCCGTAATTTTGGTTGTTTGTTTTTCACGAAATTTTTTTTAATTATACCCTTCGTTGCAAATTATAAAAGTACCACATATTGATAAGTTTAACCAATTTTATTTTTCTCTTATTTGATTTACGTTAATTCTAAACAAAAAAAAACAATTAATTTTCTAACAAAACCCGTACACATTTTAAATTGTATGCTAAATTTATAATAATTTAACAAATTTTCATCAAAATTGCAAACTTTGAAAAAAAAATTAAGAAAATTTTCGAGTTTGCAGTTTTGTAGTTCAATAGATTTTGGTTTATTAATGTGCAAGTTTCTATTAACTAGGAATTATTATTGGTGTTTGACAATTTTTCTTGCCGAAGAATTCTCGATTTTTTACCACATAAACATACATTTTTTTTAATAATTTTACGGGCACAAACTGCGATAAAAAAATTAATGGGTTAAAAAACTTCATACTCAAAATGTTTCTAAAAATTTGTAAAACATTGTAATTTTGGTGAAATTTTCTTAAAGCAATATAAATTTTTCCTAAAGTTTGAAACCTGTGTTTATATGATTTTTGTTAGAGAATAAGCTGTATATTAATTGAAAAGTAGCAAAAATTAAATAGAAGCAAAATAAGTTAAAGAAGTTTTCAGCGGAGTATATATACTTTTTATAAAGATAGATTAATTGAAAAATATTTTTTTCTTTTATCCTTTTAATAAAGTCATTACCCAAAAGATAATGCATTTTGTATACGAAAATAGCATAACTTAACTTTAATTTTGCTTACTACTAATGTGCACATTGACACGGAGGGTAGGGGTAGGGGTGAATAAGCTGAATAAAATGCAAAACTGATTACATACAATAGTGTAGGAAATATTTATACTTCAGAAAATTCTACCATGTTATTCTACTCTATGAATATCCTGCTTTATTGCCAGTCGAAAAGAGGATTTTCTATAGCAACTCTTTAATTAGTCCTACAAAATGCTGTAAACTTTTAGCGCCTTGTATTTGTTCTTGCAGTAGTTCCTAATTGATTTAGTACCTCTTTCAGTTCTAAAAAAAAAGCTTTGTCTGCAAGTCAAGTTGATTTCGAAAATTAGAAGCGGAAATGTCTGTGTAATTACTATCAATATTGTCTTTGGTTAGATTGTTTGTAATTTTACAAACGGCGATTCGTAAGATTCAAAGACGATTAGCATCCAGTCTACAAGTAATTACTTTATTCTGAAGTCTTTGCAATTCGTTCATACTTTGGACAGAACAGCGATTCCAAATTAGATTTATATAATTTATTTGCGACATAATCAAAGCTTCATACCGTAGCAATAGATGATTACTGGGAATATTGTTTTTATTTATGTGAATGGCAAAATTGACTGGGATTATTTGTAGTTTTAAGTTTTTGGAATGCTCATTCCAACTAATATTGGAATCTATCGAAATTCCTATATCTTTCAAAGTGTCAACAAGTTTTATTAATATATTATTGAGAACACGCCCAGGGAGATCATCTTTGTCTGGTAGTGGGCTGCATTTAGTTATTACCTTCTCAACTATACTAGCATACTTTTTTCGGTTCAATATTTTCTGAAATGTAAGAATTTCAAAATTCGACCTTTAACTTCTTAATGCTTAATAGCTCCCACTCTATGAATTTTAACCAAAAAATTTATACCATTCAAATCAGTAAAAATAACAATTCAACAATTCTACCTTTGCCCCTACCAACCGCCTATGAATTTGCAACAAAAAAAATTTGATACCATTAAAATAGGTAAAAAAAAATACTGGCCCACTCTCACTTTGATATTTTGACGATTTTTTTTTTATTAAAATGACGATATTTAATGTGTGATGAGCGATTTTTCAATTCAATCACCTAGCATCACTGGTTGCCTCACAATCTGTAGATTCCGCATATTTACCAAATCGTGCAGTTAAAACGGTAGTTACAAATATCTGAGCAGCAACATCAATAAATGGAATTGTATTTGGTAATACCTTGTACTCCGAGGCAAAATATTTTCTATAAATTTCTGCTCAATCAGCCGGCAGCTCTGCGATCCTTTGATCTTCGTCCAAGTGAACTCTGTTTCATTTCTTATAATACAATTGAGTTGTCAGAGCTCAAGTTGAACAAAGATATACGTTTTATCTTTGTGTAATTAAGAGCTACAAGTTAATTAAATACAAGCAATGATGAAGCTAAAATAATTGCATTACCCAAAATCAAAAACCTTTGGTGAAAAAAATAAGAAATCCCCAAAGAAGGTTTAAAGAACGTATGCAGTTTCAGTATTTTCAATGTATAGCTGCAAGTGTATGTACATATCTAAGAGTGCACACACACACACACACACACCCATTTTATCTCATTGTTTATAAGTACTTGTACCATGTGATAAATCAACACGTTTTTGTAGATAGCAGCCAGAGCGGACATTTAGCAAAAGGCCAGTTGGCCAATGTTGCTTCCTGACCAGGTCAAGTTAAGTTGCGAAAATCCTGTTGTACTTATCTCTTTCATTTCTTTGCAACAGTTTTTCACTTGACTCACTTTTACAACAACAACAACGCCACAAACACTGGAAATACATTTACCATTAATTCATCCGTAAAAATCTTTTTTGTTTACATAGTAGCTAGATAGAATTGTGTTGTTAGTCGCATGCATCGCTGACTTGGAATTCTGTACAATGTCATCTACTTGTGTTGCGTATTTTATTGGTATATCCTGCTGCCGTGTTTCTATGTGTGTGTGTGTGTTTTTGTGGTTTTGACACTTGGCATTCTGTACATTTTCATTTGGCACTAACCGATATGTCTATGGAATTCTTTGAAAATACAACTACACAGATATTCTAGCAACACGCTCTTAATACGCCCGCAAATTATCAGCACTACGCCGTACATACTTTTTACGCCAACATAAGCTTCAATTTATTATAGAACTAAAATTGGTTATAAAGAAAGCGTAAAAAAATTGACAGCTGAAATAAAAGTCTCTTCGTGGCTTTACCACCTCAATAATAAAGTAGTAAAATGCACCAAAAATACTGCGATGACGTGGAAGAAATAATGTGGAAGCTATTTTTTTTTTGCTTTTTGACTTTTTAAAGATCTGTACGCCAGGACGAAATTATAACTTGTGTTTTGTTCAGTAAGTAAAGAATTTAACTTTAAATCTGGTTTGTTGGAGTCTCTACGACAATAACCCAGAAGTTAATGTTGTACAGTTCCATGGAAAAGAAATGAGAGAATTTTCTTAATTTTTGTAGTTTTGCAGTACTTGGAGTGCTAAAAATATTCGTGATAGAAAATTTAAAAAATGGAAGAAATGCCTTTTTTCAAAGAATTTTTATCTACTATTAACAAGAAAAAGTCATTTACATAAAATTTTAGAAAAAAATAAAAGTTGTGTACTATTCAAAAAAAAAAGATTAAAATTTTCTTTCACTCGGATCGCAAACTTTCAACTTTTTTATCTCAGAAATTACAGAAAAAACACCTGTTGAAAAATTTCACTATATTTTAAAGAAACTTCAAATTTTATGAAAATAGTATTTTGAAAAGCCCAATAATGCTCTTATCAATAATTCTAAACTATAAAAAATTAGTGTGAAAAAAAAGTTATTAAAAAGCATTTATTTATTTTTTATATTTTTTTTCAAATAATGCAAAAATTTGACTTTTTGCTAAAATTTTATGTAATGACATTTTAAATTTAATTTTTTAACATTTGAACGCCCATAACTTGCTAAATAGACCGCAAATTTTAAACTCTTTTATCTCAGAAATTATAAAAAAACATTTCTTTAAAATTTTGTCCCTATTTGAAGGAAAGTTAAATTTTTATGAAAATATTCTTAACATTCATTTTGAACAATAAAAAAATAGTGTGAAAAAAATGGTTAAGAAATATTTATTTAAAAAAAAAAAAATTTTCTCATGTTCGTTCTCTTACGCACATTTTTTATTGAAATATATTTGCTTATGTAACATAAACTATATAAAATAAAAGAAAAATTTCATCAAATTTTCGAGATTTTAATCAGAATTTCAATAAACTTTGCAGGTATGCCATGTTGTACCCAGTTCAATTTCAATAAAACAAAGTGCAGGCTTTAAAGAGCTGAAAACTTTCTTTGATTTTTAATAATTTCTAGTGTTCATATTTTAAGACTAGTACTAACTTCACAGCAAAATGTATTTGGAACAAATAAAAGAAACAATTACTTAAATAAAGTGGTAAACTGTCACAATTTTAAATGACAATGTTTTTTAAAAGCAGTTAGAAAAATTTTGCCAAACGGGAAGAGAATACTGTGCTTTTTATGGAAGCAAATGCGAGGCATCGTCAAGCAAAAAACGTTTTGAGAAATTAATGAAAATTTTCAGGATTGTCCAGGCCACCATTTCGATAGATGGATAGATCTAGGTATAAAGGTTTACACTTCGACTGTTAGGATCCATTGTGTCCTCTGTTCTTTTCACTGCCTCGTCTAACCCCAACCCTCTTAGGAAGTCTAAGATGTTGGTTGGTTTTAGCGACCTTAAGAGTTCCTTCCCTCGGCTATGTGAACAGCTTAAATTTCCACGCTGGTAGAAGTAATTGCTGCTACTTCGGTGATCAACACATCTCCTCATCAGACTCCCTTCTTTCTAGACGTTACCAAGGTTTGAACCAAGGTCCACGGATTTCTAGGCCAGGAAGGAGTGAAAAAGAAAGAGGATAAAACTGAGAACGAAACTTGATATGATCCTCTATGCTAAACGAAAACTTGTATGACACTGAAATCACATGAAATGAAGGTTTCAAACTAGGGGGGTAGTTACAAAATTTTTTTTATTCATATAGGGGACCACTCTAGTGTACATATGTATGTACATATATTCTCCATATACATAGAGGACGAGTCATATCGATTGTATGACAAAAGTTGCTCGTGGCAAGGTGCGCTTAAAGAAATGCAGAGTGGACGATTTTAAGTGGTTGCCAGAAATTTAATACCAAGTAAAGCAAAGCAATGCCAGCTCTCAACCACCAACTTCCACAACCGCCAATTTGACCGCTGATAAAATCAAATTAATGGATTATTCAACATTCACCTGGCACTCAGTGATTTCTTTTTGTTATCGAACATTAAGAATAGACGGTGTAAACAATGTTTTAGATGTGACACTTTTAGATTGACATGGATGCTAAAATAAATAGTTTAAGAGAAGGCAGTTGATCATCATTGATAATATTTTGAAAACCAGTAAAGCGACTTTCAATCAAAAAACACCACATTTTCTTTACTAACTGCAAAATTCACGGTACACCGTTCGCTCGTACTGCTGTTAAAGAATCGAAAGTATTTTAATCTTAATACAAAGGCTAGATTTTACTGAAGCTTTAATGCAAACATCAAAATAGTATGCCTTAAATTTACTATAGCCGTTTTGGTTTAGTGAACTCGATGAGAGGTTAACAACTTTGGAAGGCTATGTGGTCTAAAAAAACATAATTATTAAATTGAATTCTTTCAGAAATAATATGTCTTTGAAAGTGTCATTTTTGGTTTACTTATTTTAAATTATTTGTAGTATGACTTATAAAAAATTCTATTACAGTTCACTTCGTTGATTAAATTTTATTTTTTTTTTGCATTTTTTAACTAAACGTTGACTACACTAAGCCGAAATTGATTGGGCAGCAATTATATATTCCAACCATATGTAAAAGTAATTAAGAAATCAAACAACAAATCGCGCGAACATCAAAAAAAGCAAAATCTTTAAAAATTTCCATAAACATGTCGACAAAAACTCTACAAAGTATACAGATGCATAAAAGTTATTATAGCAATTTTGTTCTCTGCTCTCCCTAATGAACTTTACCAGTTTTACGCTGATAATTAAAAAATTACTACGCTTACACTCTTTATCTTTGTTTTCATTTCTTTTTTCTTTGTATTTTATAGGTTTTTCTTCTGGCTCACTGTGAAGATAATGTCCTGTATTTACGAACATTGGCCACAGGCAAGGAACTGCATGCACTCAAAGGACACAAGTCCAAGGTAGGATAAATTGTAAAACGTTATAAGAAATGCAGAAAATGCTTTATATGCAAAAACTGATAGGAAAGAAAAGGTAAAAGAGTAAAAGAAAGAAAATGGAAATTAACTAAATTAATCAAAGGTATGGAAAATAACTTAAAAAATACAGGTTTGGTTTTTAATATGAACTTTAACTGCGTATCCGAGTAAGGTAACTTTGTTTATGTTCTTTACGTGTAAAAGTTAGTATTTTTTTCTTCGGTTTATTGAAACCCTGAAAGCAAAATACATTTTTTTTAATACTCATAACTTAAGAATTGTGTCAGGTTTATTATCGTCCGCACGATCTGTAATTAGACTTTTTACTAAGGAAGTGGTGCACATTTTATAAATATATATTACCTCTTGAGTCTTGAGAAAAGGAAGTAACATTTAGTATCCAGTAAACATTTAAAGAATTAGATCTTTCATTCGATCGGTCGGGCGCACTTTTTTTTTGCTGGCACAGTTTCCAACTAGGTTTCAAGCCGAACAGATATCAGGGGTGTTATAGCTCTTGTTTGTTATTACCACCTATTGTTTAACTTTTGTGCTATGCAGAACTTTTTTTCCGAACTAAGTGGTAGAAAACAAAAATTGATAAATTAGAAAATCATCAGTGTAGTTTATTGAATTTTTCTTCATGCATGAATAACCCTGATTCAATTCAGGGAATCGGTTTAGCTAACTAAGCCGACGACATCCACCGATCGTTAGCAAAAGAGAAGAGAGTTACCACAAAAGGGTAAGATTCAACAAGATCAAAAAAAGTGTGCTGCCAAAACTTATAATAAAATCAATTGAAGATCTAAATCATAGGCGAATTTCAATGTATTTGTTCCGTACGGATCGCGCTTCACACGAAGTTATCCACCACGGGAGGCATGTCATTTTGTCTTGGTATTATCGATTAGAATAGTGTTTATTGTAGTGCTAGAGATGTGTTGTGCCGCCGTCAAGTGAAAGTGAAATTGATGATTTCACATGGTACGGATGAAATTGATAATAAAGTTGGGTTTTCCCCTTTCCTGTGTTTCCAAATAAACCACTTGTTGTTTTTTTTTTGTTGTGATGGGATATTTAATTTAATTCGCTATAAAAAAGTACTTGACTTGACATTACTCTTCATGTGAAACTTAACTACAGCAAAGGCAAAATCTACGACAGAAATTCAATAACGACACCAGAAAGCGAAATTGTTGAGTGCTTAGAAGGACAAGGATTAGTAAACACCACAAATTTACCAAACCAAAAGATGGCAAAATGATCTCAACGAAGATGATTTTATTAACATTTGATTTTTATTAACCACCCAAAACTATTAATATGGCCGCATATAAGTTGCAAGACGAAAGCCTAAGAGCGTCAGATCGCAGCTCCGAGATGGCTAATTGTAACAGCGAACTTGGCGCACAAAATATCGATTGTGTCGTGAGCTATGTGACATAGTGTGCCTTCCTGCTGAAATCAAAGATCGTCCAAGTCCATGTCTTCACTTTCTGGTCATACAAAATCGTTTATAATGCCTCTGTAGCTCTCGCCATTGACCGAGTTGGCATTTGCAGCGACATTTTCATAGGAAAGCTCTGAGAATGCATTGGCTTCGTGCTTTCCGATATGCGGCAGATCGGCTTGTTAACATAACCGCCGAGACGAAAATGTGATTCGTCAGAAAAGACTGTTGTCTATTTCAGCTGATTCTAAGGTTCAAATTGAGAAGCGCTTTTCATTCTGAAAATGTTGTCTTTTCTATCTCGATGGCTTTATGAACAAAATTATAATACCCTGAGCACTAGTGCTCTCGGGTATGAAAATTTACAAATACAACCATTTTTTACGTGAAACAAGAATTAGCATACTCGTACAGTGAGCTCACGAACAACATTGCGCTTGTGGACAGTAGACTTATAGATAGTAAACTTGGTTTTGATAGAGAAAGTTTGGAAGACTCTAGTTGGTTATTTTGAGACATGTACTAACCTAACGTCCTGAATTTAGTTAAAAAATTTTAACTGAAGTCACAAAATATCGCTCCTTAGGGTCTCAATCTACATTGGTTGTATATTTTAGAAGATTTGCCTTATGAAGCCCTGTTAAAGTTTTCAAGGCAAGCGAGGAAAAAACTGACCTATTACTCTACCTCTAACTACCTTACTACCCTACCCCACAGTTCTATGTGTATATTTCTTTTAAATCCCACAAATGTGTAAATATCTGATTCAAACTTTTCAATTACCACATCAGCTCCATGCCATGACCATCGCTAAGGATAGTCAACGCGCTGTCGTTGGCGGTGAGGATACACGCGCCCTAATTTATGACATGCACTCCGGTCGCCTAATACGCTCCATGCCACCTAATCCCGGTTCGATTACAGCACTCTATATGATGGATAATGATGATTTCCTAATCACGGTCGGCGGCAATAAAATCAGCTTCTATTCCTTCCGCAACGAAGAACTCTACGTACATCCATATTCGCATAATCAGCGAAGAAAGCGTTCACTAAAACGAGCACAACAATCACAACGTTCACCGTCGACAACATTACCACCGATAACATGTTTCGATATATCACGTGACTCGCAATTGGCTGCGATCGCTTCGAGTCGTAGCGTACATATTGTAAAAATCAATACACCCGAGTATCAAACAACTTTTGACGGACATACCGCGCCGGTCACCTGTGTAAATTTTGCGCCAAATGGTGAGTATTTGACAACTGGATCGGATGATCGCACAGTAAATGTGTGGAGTCTGGCGTTGGGTGAGGTGACCAACACTTTTAAGGTGAGTTCATATACGATAATAAAACAAGTTTCAAAGTATTTTAATATTTTTCGTAAACTACCAGGGCCACAATGCGTCTGTTAGCTGCGTCGTAGTGCTTATGGATTCGCGGCGGGTGATCTCAACTGATCGCGACTCGATGATGTATGTTTGGCTATCTGAGGGTGGCAATCTATTGCAAACCATACAGGGTCCCCACAAGTTTTTGGCTGCAACAAATAACATGAAATTTGCCGTGAGTTCAAAAGCTTATTGCTTTTCATTTATCATTCGCTGATCGCTGATCACTGCTTTTTATACAAATAGATCTCTACAAATGGCGACAACACTCTGAAAATCTGGTCGCTTACACGCGAAGATGAAAAATTCACCGTATCACATTCGGATGAGATTACCTGTTTCACCATCACCGCCGATAGTTTATATGTAATAACCGGCTCGCGTGACATGTCACTTAAAGTGTGGCAAGCGACTGGCGGCAAGCTGGCGCAGGTATTGGTTGGACACACCGATGCGGTTAATTGTGTCGCGGTTTCGGTGACCAACAAAACGCAGGTAATATCTGGTTCGAAGGATACAAATCTTATTATTTGGGATTTGCACACGGGCGAGGAGTTGCACACTTTGGCTGGTCATTTGGCTCCGGTTCTGGGCGTCAAAATCTCGGCGGACGGTATGCAAAACTACATGAGTAGTCAAATATTTATTTTAAATACAAAAATTATCTTAGGTACAACTGCAATTTCGGGTAGTGACGATAAGACGCTCATAGTGTGGGAGACTAAGCGCGGCTTGGCGCTCACCTCACTCCAGATGCATGTGCCCTTCCAACGCTTCGATATTAGTCTCGAGTGTTCCCGCATTTTAGTGCAGTTGTTGGAGAGCTTCAATTTACCGGTCATTTGTCTGCATAATACACCGGCGCAATATGTGAAGTTGCCTACATATTCCGCACCAGCAGTGGATGCTGAAGGTTAGTAATCAAACCGAGATGAAGTTCAGCAAGAGTAAATCTGTTTTCTTTTAACTTTTTCATAATTCCAGCTTTTCATAAAAATATTCGAACACCATTTTAGTTTAAAATGTAAAATCGCGTTTAAAGTATTTGCAAAATCAAATCATTCGTGCTTGATAAATGACATTTATTTAATTGAGTAAAGAGCTCGTCTGAAATTTTGTGATTGTACGGAAGCTCCACAATGTTGAAAATAAAGATACATTTCCGGCATAAATGATTTATATATGGCCGTGCAGGGGTTTATAATTTGCCTCATTTTGGTTCTCCATCAACCTTTGTAACTAACGAAACTATCGAACCAAATAATACAGAGTACAAAGGTATTTCGTGCATTCTCGTCAAACTACACTACGCACGAAACCAATTGGATCTATACAGATTCTTTATAATTTACCTTATTTTATCGAAGAAATTAAAAATAGCTCTGCTCAGAGGTTATCAGGAAAAGAGTTGACGACATTTTGGAGTCTTGTTATGGCTTGCTGATTTTTTACAAGAGTAGCTCGAGTATTTACTACCAAATTCTAAAAAAATCTATGCCATAGTTGCTTACCCTTTTTAGTAGCCCTTCATACCTTTTTACTCTGATTTGTCTTTAAAATTCTTCTTGTATAAGCTGTGTGATGTTATTTTCGGCTCTTGTCAATCTCCTCATGTATAAAATGTCCTCTTTTATGCTCCCAAAAGTAGGATATTCATCAAACACAGTGCTAATGTAATTTCATAATCCACATCTTCATTTGTTTCGCTGTGGTCGAGTAACGATTTGAATTATATGTTTTAGTTATATATATGTCTTAGTTTTGTACCAGCTATCTGCTGTGTATTTATAGGATAATGTTTTCCTGTCGAGAAGCTATCGTATTACGAAATGTATGCATTCCAGGCTCTTACGACACTACGAGTATCTTTGCCAAAAGCAACCCCTTAGCGTTTCTGTATTGCTACATGAAGCGAGTCTATAAATTTCATATTGAAACGGTACACCAGTCATCAGAGAGTCGAAATTTGCGATGTTGCACACTATTTTTTCTGATTCACAACAATAAAAAAATATAAGTTCTACGATGTTTCTAGAATTCGTCACGAAATTTTAACCTTATACTTGCATACTGGTTTATTTAGCTAATTATGTTAGGGGCTTGAACTCAAGCCTTTGCTTTTTTCTAGAACTTTCGATTTCTGCTCGCACATTTTCGAGTATTTCGATACGAGGAAGCGATCCTTGCGAGAAATTGCTTCTCGAGCAGTATCGAGAGAATTAAGACTCTAAAATTTATTGCTTTGACTGCTTGGCTCACTGTATACGTAGTGGGTGAATTGAATATTTAGAGGCTCGCGAGTCTCATGAGCTTTACGAAGCACGAAAAGCTCGCGATAAAGCTGTCCTCGTGAGAAATTGCTTCTCGAGCATTCTCGAGAAATCGAAGGCACTAACTTTCTCAGTGTTAAACTATTTTCATATGTAAAATTTTTTTTGCCTTAATTTATGTGTCGCCACTAACATCAAACTACTTTGTGTAGCCAGACATTCTTAAATGGTTCTTACTATCACATTGATGTTTTGTGCCTCTGTTTTAGCCTGACCACCGATTTATCTACATTAGTTGCAATATTGCAATGGGTTTTCCAGAGGACCCGCCCAGGACGAAGTGTATCTTTGACATCGAAGTTTTTAGAAGGGAATCATGCAAAGCTAAATTGAGTAGTACTAGTCGTTTCTCACTTTTCCTACCTCCCTTTACACCGGTTTTGCTTTTTTTAATTAAAAAAGCGTCACAAAGCATATTTCATCAGCCTTTTACCCGACTGACAAAATAAAAAATTAAAAAAACTTTCTTTGTTCATCCCCACAGACTTACGGCCGCAAGGTCCCAAACGACAAATGAAGCGTCTTCTCAAAAAAGAAGTTTCACTGGACACATATACCTGGCAAAAGAAATACGGTCATCTAACATCTTCGGTGATGATGGCTCAAGTAGATGAGCGTTTAAAGCGTCGCTTCTCTGTCTCTGCTAGCATGGAGGAGATTTCGAAAATAGCCGAAATGAAAACAATCACATCTCAAACTAATTTGGGGCCCGAACAAGCAGCCTTGGCGCAATCGCAGCATTTCGATCAATTGGAGGCGCTATGGAATAAACGTTCGCCGCCAAGAAGAAGACACAATGCGGTAGGTTGAATCGAATTGCTTGAGAGCTGTAGTCATGTTTTATATAGCAATTAAAAAATACATTGTTAGTTACTACGAGTATTACTAACATCCAAACGCATACATATCCGAGCATACAATTATTATTACAAATTGCTTAATTTACATAAAGGCATATGGTATAATTATTGTAAATATTAAATTCAGAATGTATTAGCACTCTTCATCTTTATATGTAGTATATAGTGAGTACTCATTTACGGTAAACGGTAGTAGACTTGCTTTATACCAAATGCTTAGTTCCCTGTTTTCTTAAATAATATTTATAAGCTAATGATTTTTGGTTAGTTAAAACGTTTTGTTAGTGTTTGGCTGCATTGTATTTGTGTGCATTACGATTACCAACGATAAATGCATTAGTGATGGCAAACCAAAAATATTTTTTGTCGTAGTGGTACTCGTATTTTTGGGAAATTTTAGGAAAAGCATCTTTGGAAGAGAAATCAGTCAAATGCTTCAGACCTCGGATCAAGCCAAACAATGTTTTTTCAATATATTCTGAATTGCTGTAAAACAAAACATGCGTTCACCTAAGTGCGCGAGCATGAAGTAAAACTTCTTTGTAGTAGTAGAAATTAATAAAAGTAGTCGTAGCAAATAGTAGTAGCATTAGTAAAAATAGTGGTAGAAATTATTTGTATAATTAGCAAAAATAGTGGTAGTAATTAGTACTGCATTAATAAAAATAGTGGTAGAAATAAGTAAATATGGTGGTAGAAAGTAGTGAAAATAGTAGTAGAAATTTGTAAAAGCAGTGGAAGAAATTAGAAAAAATAGTGGTAGAAACTAGTAAAAGCAGTGGAAGAAATTAGAAAAAATAGTGGTAGAAACTAGTAAAAATAGTGGTAGAAATTGGTAAAAATAGTGGTAGAAATTAGTAGTAGCATTAATAAAAATAGTGGCAGTAATTAATAGTAGCATTAGTAACAATAGTGTTTGAAATTAGTAAATACGGTTGTAGAAATTAGTACAGAGATTCTAACGCGGCTTACGTTGTGTGATATTCTGACGCGACGTCTTTATACGAATTTGATGTGACTTTCGTTACGCGATGTAAAAAATGACTGCCACTAAAGAAGTTTTACTTCAAAAAACAAGTGAACCGCACCAAAATTACGCAACCGCACCAGTATTGGAAAAGTAGTTACAATTGTAGTTTTTGTGCTATATTGCAGTCAAAATCTACTTTCTGTATGCTCGGATCCAATTAGATACAAAAGGTAGATTACTTCTCCGTAATAACTAAAAAGCAAGAGCATAACTATATCAGGAAGGAAAAAAATTCTAAAAAAACATCATGTGCGAGCTTCATTCGGTGGATCCCGAATTTGAATCCCGAACAGGGAAAGTAACATCAAAAACTTCGAAAAGGTTTTTCTTATACTATAAAAGTATTTTTCATCAGAGACCGTACCGTGGATCCATTTTGTACTAAAAATCAGACAATTTTAGGAATGTTTTGATTGTTAATATATACAATAGTTTTCAAAGCAGGAGAAAATCGCATATTACTTTGAGCGAGTACTCTATCGGTATCTTAGAGAACTCGGTACAATAATTTTTTTACTATGCTTTTTTCGATTTAAAAGTCTAAAAATACTTTTATTTTCAGTCGCTGCTTTTCATAATAATTATGAATGGAAAAAAATTTTAAGTCTTGAAATACGAAAATATTTGGAAATCATTTCTGAACAATATACATAGTTCCGATTTCAAGACTTAAAAAGACAGGGAAAATGTTTAAAGGGTACTGTAATAAAGCCCGAAGTCTTTTCTATGCATACAAATTGTCCTCCGACTTATTGATTTTATGGCAGCAGCAATGGTAAAAAATCACTTGGACTGTTCTGAGTACTCTGCCACTAAATAGATCTCCAATGCATATTATATAACATCTAGTAATTTTTAATAGTCTCGTATCTTTAAAGGGGTAATTTTAAGGTTTCAACTTCATTTATTCTTCGCTCCAGCTGGAACATTTAAGCCTCTACTGCCTACCAAATACCTTTACTGACGAAATGTGTAATCTATGGCTTGTATTTATATTGTCAGCTTTAAATAAATTTTAAGTATTTATGTCATAATTTCGCTTTTTAAGTATTTGCCTATCTATGTACAAGTAGTTGTGAACTATGTCTTTGAAAAAATCATTTAATTTTGCTTCTTTCATCTTTCGTTCTATTTCCAAAACAACTAAAAAAAAACACGATAATTTCAATAAAAATTATATAAATAATCGTCAACTAAACCGCAAATTGTACCCCACAATTGTTACCGCACAGGGTCTCTCACGGCAAACATCGCTCGTCGAGGATCGCCTTGAGTCATCCGACGACGATGAGTATCACGACGAACGTACAGGTATGTTTTCACACTCGTGCGATCAAATACATTTATTAGCACAAATTCCGAGCATGCTTCGAATGCGTCCACTTTCCTTGCAAGATCAAATTTGGGGCACATGTAGTTTGAAGGTACCAATCGCTCATTTAGCACAAAATCAAAACCAACACCGTCATTTCCACCATCACCACCACCATCACACGACACAACACACCACAATCACCACAACAGGTAGCAGCAATAATATCGAAACGAATAGCGACAGCAGTGCCAATTGTCACAACAACGCGCAGGACATAAAAGAGAAGTGGATAAGCAACGGGAACAATGCCAGCCATTCAGCTCATCCACAACAACAACAACACAATATGCACGCTCACACCTGTGCCTGTTTGCTTTTCCATCACCGCCAGCAACATCAACAACAACAACAGCCACGCCGTCGTTGCAACAGCAATGCTAGTTCTTTGCCGCAACACCCGGATTTAGTACGCGACTTGCAATGCGGCAACGTGAACTCCGCCCCCAGTTTACCCTGCGAGGGCGACTATGTGGACAGTGCGGATGAGGGCACAGATTATCTTAGTCGTACGCGTCGCCTATTCCGCAACCTAAAATCGCACCACGTCGTACACACACAAAAAAGCCAACATTTTGATATGAATGTCACAAAAGATTCAATTAATTACCAAAATAAGCAGCCAAGAGCCACGCCTATTATAATTGTAGAGAACTATGAACTACGCCAGGTGCGTCAAGTGCACACCAATCGTATATTGCATCCACATAGCGGACGCGCCGCCTGGGGCCACACAGCCGACGAGGCAGCGACCGAACTACGTTGCAGCAAGAGCAGTGCTTGTGCAGCCCAAGGCGCTAAACAGTCTGAGTCTCGGCCACCCGCTACTGCAGACACATCATACTCGAACTTCCGCATGTCCGAATATTTAAGACGCAGCTTGCGTGTGTCTCGCATTTTCAGGCGCGCCAAATCGCATAGCGAGGAGTTCTATGATAAAACGACTACGGCTGAGTGTGGAGAAATGGCAAGTGGTGCACTCTGTGGGAGAGCGCTCAAGATGCATACCAGGCAGAAGAAGCTGAAAGAGGCGGAAGTGAACCGCGCTAAGTCAGTAGATGCGGGAGAAGAACGCAATAGTAGCGGATGTGTAGCGCAGTAGGATTAAAAAAAAAGTGGAGATTATCAGTGTGGATTCGCTGGAGCGGGCGCAATGTTTTGCTCTTGAATTGCTTCGGAAAAGGGTTTTGTGAAACCTTTGGAAGATACAGTCAAAATGTGTGCAATACATTCTTTTGATCACTCAAACAGATTTGAGTGAATAACTTCATATTTTTAAATCACACCAACTGGTTTAAAGCAATTTCAATATTGTTTTCAGTTTTAACGAAACAATTTTTACCCAACTTATGAATTAATAAAAAAAAATTGTTTTTAATGTGAAAATATTTCCGATGCCAAATTTTTTAATCTAACTTATTCCTCTTAGAAGATTTGCATTCGTTCTAAGCAAAATAATATTTTTTGTATTTTCAAAATTTTGACACTCAGTTTGAGAAAAAACAGCTGGAGCTTTGCGACCAGAAATTGAGGCTTTGGATTTATTAGAATCCAAAAAATATATACTCTGACAGTTCTGAATTTGCAAGTAATTAATAGTAATTAATTACCGTAGTCATAATATTTATTTTAAATCTCGATACTATGTCTATATCGCGGTAAAATGTATCCTTCCACCGTCTGCCATATTCGCCGTCGTAAAGACGTAGAGGTCCAAAATCTTTCGTAACATCTTTTTCATGAACACTGCAGTGGCCTTCTCACTCGATTTTATTCAGCTCCATACAATAGTTCGGTCATGATGAGGGTTGATTCAATCAGTTCTCGGTGAGCTTCAGTATTTCACTCAGTATGCTCGACAGAACCTAATATGCTGTGTTAAGAAGACTGATTCCGCGGTAGTTGTCGCATATTGCAAGATCACGCATTTTTTTTTAATTGGGCCATATTCTGCAAAGTAACTCGTGTATGCACTTTACCAACTCCTCCCCGCCATACTTGAATAGCTCAGCTGTTAGCCTATCATTATCAGACACATTTTTTTACCATTCGAGTTTTGTCCAAGTCGGATAACTGGACTTCGTCTATGACTTCAGACTCGGGTTCGGCCTCGTGACGAAGTGTCCCCTTCATAGTTTAAATATACTCTGTATGGTTGGATGGATGGTCATCTAGTTACAGAAAGTTGCACCGGCCTTGAAACATTTTATAAGCCAACGTATTTTCTGAAAGAATCTTCGGATGTTTGTCCAATCAGTTAACATCTCTAGCTCTTCAAACGCGCGCATCTCGGCATATTTTCTATTCTCTCGAAAGATACGAATCTCTTCCTTCTTCAGCTCTCGATAACAGAGCGGTTATTTAAGCAGCACTTCATTCACCATCGTACCATGCATTCGTTTGGCTTCACTGAAACTCTATGACTATGGCCCTAGACGGCGGTACGTAAAGAACGAGAAATCTGGCCCCATTTCCTGAAGATATTGCTTTGTTGAACGTTGTTCTCATAGAGCAGAAGTCCAAGTCGGGCTAACGTGAGCTCTCCTTACCTCTTCAATATGACGATCAGAGTTGATGTTAAATTGTGATTATTTTAATGCTAAGATCAATTCCTAAGATACTCAATAAAATATAAATGTATCTAAAGATGGATGTCTAAAAAGAGCGGCCGTGAGTTTGGAAAAAGTAAGCAATGCCGTCAGCGAATCAGCGCACGTTATCATGGGAAGTGATTTTTCATACTTTCTGATAAGAGTAGCTAATTGATTTTGACAAGCGTCACGTAAAAAAACAAAAACGAAATATATGTACATTTTGTTTTTTTTTTAGTAACAGCCCCTTCATAGAATTCGCTTTGGGCTACATAACTGCATATACAGATTTCTCTTTGAAATTCTGATAAAAAAAACTTTGAAAGTTTGAGTAAAATTGTTTGAATTTTTTAAATTTTGCCCTAAGTTGGAAATTGGATTTACACATTACATTAGAACGATCTATATTTACAAGGAAATAATTAAAATTTAAAAACAAATATCCATTTGTGGTGTCTTTGTAGTTTTGAAATAAATTTTATTTGTGGCATCGCTTTCGATAGAGTTCTTCAGAAAATTTTACTAAAAAAACCTAAACTACGTATTGTGCTCATATGATTATATGGTTTGTAAGCTGTTTCAACTTTTATCAATCAGAGAGCTTTAAATAAATAAATTAAAACTTAATGTTCATACAAAATTTTAACCGACGAATGCGAAACGTTATATTATAGGTTGTACGAAGATTTTTTTAGTAATTGGAAAAAATCAGATTAATATATGAAGCAGTATTTTGTATTACTACCTTCCGCGTCAATTGGAGCATTTTGTAGTCATCGTCACTATTACCTACTTCACGCTCTTCATGGAATATGGCACATAGTAATTTGAAAATTCAACGTCATGATTTTGGCTGCAACAAAATAAATAAAGATTTGAAAAAACGTAAACTCAACAAAAACCGCATTTGTTCAACAATTTAAAAGCATAATCAACAAATATGTGCACATATTCACACACACGCTCCCAATCTTAGCGGTACCCTTTTTTGCTTGTTCACTTTAATTAATTAGTTTTAAAAAAAATGTTTTACTGTATTTCCAATGATTTCCATATATTTTGCATGCACTTTTTACGAGCATCTAGTCACTACGGCTACGTATTAAATTTATATTTTTAATATTCTACAACAAAACAATATTCAGCTCGACAATTTATAAATGTGTAGACTTTTTTATCTACAATTTTTAATTTAAGCACGAAAAATGCAGATGTTAATTTTATGATATTTTGAGCTAATGTACTTTTAGTTTTTATAATGTTAAGTTATGTCAAGTAAGTATACGGAACATATGAAATAAATAATCAGAATGCATGAAAGCAAACGAACATATTCTTTTAGCAGAACTTTGAAACTCTTTCTTTTATATGAAGTTCATAAAACATAAAACTATGACCACTCGCTTGATTTATTGAGAATAATCTCCATCAGTTTCGAACAAAATTTATTTTTAATGAATGAACAAAATTTATTTTTATATGAAAGAAAATGCGCAACACCATCAGCAAAAAAATTACCAAAAATCAACGATAATTTTTAGCTACATATATGCAGCTTGCACTTTATTAAACTAAAATTGAGTTCGCTACAAAACTGCATACTCAAAAAGTTTCTAAATTAGAACTTTTGAAAATTCGATTGTTTTTTTTTAATTTGTTGAATTTTTTATAAAGTTTCAAATTTTGATTGAGATAATGAGCTACATTTCTATAAAAAATTAATATTTAATGAAATAAAATTTTCATGCAGAACATTATGAATAATTAAAGCAAAATCATTCAACTCGTGCTTCGTCGCTTTATGCGACAGAGTTTTGCTCGTCAACTCGCTAGGCATTGCCAGAACTTGCAGATAGCAGCTCTCTGTCAAATGAGAGAACGAATGAGTGAAATTCTTTGCCAGAATTTGCACGATTTTGCCTGAAGGATTTTTGCTGTCAAAGTGTCAAATTAACAGCTGTTCTGTGTAGCTAAAGCAAATTGAAAGTTTATTAAACACATGTGCATTTTTGTATTAATAAAATATAATTATTGTAATAAAAATGAATCGCAAGTAAGAAATGTCAGGTTTTCTAAAAATTTTATTTATTTGGTTACATACATATGTATATATTTTGAGTGTCAGGGTACACGTTGTACTTCACTGATTTACCATTTTTCGCACAAAAATCATTCCTTTACTCCTTGGTGTTTCTCTTTTTCTCTTACTCTCACAGTTTTACCAGTTTTTGACAGAAACCTTCGGGAATATAACTTATGATTGTAGCTCACGATGTTCTGAATGTAGAAGGTGACGCCTTCAGAGGTACCACTACTTTGGTTTTGCGGAGTTGGACAATTCTCAGCTTCAACTAAACACAGCTTTTTTCACGAATAAAGAAAAGGAGCCACCTTTTTTAGTATTTTGCAGCTTTATTTACTAAATCTCTGCCTGCAAATTCATATTTTTACACTTTAAAGCAGTTAAAACTCGTTTTTCACTTAAATATTGGAAGTTATTCAATTGTTCCTCTCTCCAGTATTCTTGTTTACTAAAGGCGAGATCTGTCACTTCGCGCGGGAACGCGCAATCTTGTATTCTATCATTCTTGATTGTAGTTTTTAGTAGAAACTCTCAAAGCAAAATGACTCTCAGAGAATACGAAAAACACCAAAAATGAGTGGAACGCGTTTTGAGTAAGAAGACGTAAATATAAACTTTTGTTAGCAAAATTGTTTTTTGTCATTTGGTAACTTAACTTATCTTCAAGTTTTTGACTTTTATAAAAACCAACTTTTCATTTATATTTATAAAAATTCACATAGTCTTAATTATAATGTTATAAAATTTAAAAGAAATGAATCAATATTTTAAACTTAATAATTTGCCTATAATAAGGATTAATGCGATGGAACAAGCATCAGATTTTAAAATCGTAGTTAATAATTATATTCTGGCAAATATCGAATGGGAGTGGTTTCTATTAAGTGAAATGTTAAGAATCTTTATAATTAAATTCAAATTTAATTTTTTCTTTTTATTTTTTACATTTGATTTAATCTTTTTTTTTTTAATTTTTCCAATGTATACTTTTATGTTGAATTTATAATCTGTCAGGACTCTTCTTGTCAGCCAAATAGGCTGATTGTTAAATTTTGTTTAGTGTTTTTTTTATTATTGTATGTACATATATAAAAAAAAT
Source organism: Anomoia purmunda (assembly GCA_951828415.1). Lineage (NCBI taxonomy): Eukaryota > Metazoa > Arthropoda > Insecta > Diptera > Tephritidae > Anomoia > Anomoia purmunda. The sequence goes on from OX639997.1 coordinate 52,454,212, forward strand.
TTAAACAAAAAAATAGCGGCCATATTTAAGCTATTAAATTAATATAGGAACATATTGGAATATCATATTTTTTATTTTCACATTACAAAATAGTCATATTCATAAAAATCTATCTACGTTCAGGTGAGTATCGACAACATCTGAATACTGCTAAGCACCACCAGTCAATTAATCATCAGAAGTTTTTTCACTTAATGTAGTTTCGTACTTTCTTCGTAAAATAAGCAGTTGTCGAGTAACAGTGTTACAATTTTCTTCATACGTTTTTTTTCTGTAATATATATATATATATATCTATAGTATATTTGTATTTTTATAAAACTTTTCTACAGTGTTTATCGTAAAAAGCAAACACTTTTCGAACTCTAAATGTTGCGTTCAAAATGTTCCTTTGAAATATTTAATAAAAAATAAAAAACAAAAAAAAAAAGCCAAAAGTATTTGTAAATATCTGAGACCCTTTCAATAAACTAACCGAATCATATCATTTCTATGTACCTGTTGTTTCGAAATTCCGCCGATTGTCACAAACAGTGCATTCGAAAACCAGCTCGCGCAGTTCCTTGCAGCAACCTATTATCTAAGGAGCACAAAAATCCAACAACATAACACAATCAACCAAAAAACACCCGTGACCGAAGCTAAATTTATACATTATATAATTAAGTGATTTTTCAGTAAATAACTTTGTACCTATGTGCATTTTTTATGCAATGTGTGTTGTAAACTCTTAACACCACAATACCTAAAATCCTCAACACTGAGTGATGAAAGAATCAAACCTACTATCATATGCAATGTGTGCATCCACCGCCCGTCGTTTTAATTCACTAAATTTTTCAGCGCATAAAACAATTTTTGATTAACTTGATTAGTAAACTTAATTTCAATACTTATGTAAATTTTTAGATAATTTCGATGGCTATAGAAGGGCGACGCTTCAGTAAACTTCTATTTTCCGAATACATTCATCTAAATTTGAAATGTGTAATCGCAAAGAAATTGTAATTCTCAAAAATTTACCTCAAAACATGCTGTAAAAAGTGGAAAATTTATATATTAATTATAGTACATATAAATGTATAAAATGCATTTCAATTTAAAAAACACAAAACAATTAACTACTTTGCGCGCACATTACCGTAAATTCGTTGTAGAAAATAGCTAATGATGATGATAAGCTAGTGAGTTTTTTTTTTCAAGAAAAAAAAATTAACAATGCACCGTAACAGCAACTACAAAAATGTAACAAAACAACAACCACAAAGCAATTGCAACTCCAGCAGATTCACATTCCATGTAAGTAGTGAAAAAAAAAATGCAAAATTATACTTTAATACACATATATACATATATAGTATATATAGATTTTATATAACCACCAAAGTTTTGTGTGTGTGTGTGTATGTGTAAAAATGCCTAGCTGATCTACAAAATATTGAGTTATATAAGTATGTACTCGTATTTTGATATGAGCTTCCTTTAGCGCTTTTGTAGAGAACGCTTTTATTGTTAGCATTAGCGCTGTAGGCGAATTAGTCGCACTAATGTACCTATTATTTTTCATAATCACACTGTCACCCGCATTAACTCAATTGGAAAGTAGGAAATTTGTTAATTTAGACTTCAAAAGTTAATTTTTTCCTTACACACTCTACGTATTTGGTCCATTAGTTACATATTTATTATTTTACAATATACATAATTGGGTAATTGCTAATTATTATTGATACAATTTTTTTTACTATAAAACATTGGTATTTTGATTTTAATTATCATCTAGTTCACTTTCTTAATATTCAGCCATTATTTAGATACCTGTATACAGGGTGATTCATAATGTGGTTTTGAATCACATGTTATTTTGGGAGTGACAGCTCTTTTCCGCTATAAATATTGACAGAAAGTGACCAGCATATCCCCGCGGAAGGAAATGAATTTATTTCTAAAGTCAAAGTGGTGTAGCTCCAATAGTGCGTTTAAAGAAAAGAAATTTTAGCTTAAATGAGGTACCCGCCACCACCAACAATTCGTAAAGCTGGCTTGTTAGTGGCAACCCTTTTGGTCCGCGCCGTCATACGGTACACACTGACGAAAATGTGGCTGCCGTAGCCGAGATTGTGCGGCGCAGTTGGGGAACCTCGACTTGCCATTAATCTCAACAAATCAACATTTCATGCACCTGATGCAAGTTTTGCACAAAGATATCGCATTATTCGCTTACAAGGTCGAATGTAATCAGAATTTAAGCCACACGACCGTTCACTTCTCGGTTTGAACCTTATGCCAGTATTCAATAGCTTAGTCTCGTCTCAAGTCACTAAATTTGAAGCTTTCAAATAGAGATATTTTTTGTGACTTGAGACCGATAGCATAGAATATACTTTTTCAATTCTTTATCAACAGCATTATTGCTCTTTAAAAATTAAAACCATATGATTATCGTAAAATTAACATTTAAGTTAACCGTTTTAAATTCTTACTACTGCATTTTATGTAAACCGATTATTTGAAATATATGTAAAAATTAGAACTATCAACAATCGATAAATGCAGCTGCTCATCCATTTCTAAATCCGATTACAATGGCAGAACAAGATACATAACAAACGATGTAAACGACCAAGGGGTATATCGAGTGCTACTTCATTTTCGCGGTTGTTCAATACCTTCCTCAATATTTTTGCTCCTGCCCAGGACCAGCTCACAAATTAGTGACTTTATTATGAGACTAGAGCTTTGAGACAGCTTACTGAATACCGAATAGTTTCAAAATCAATCTCACCATCGAAAAGTCTCTATTAGTGACTAGAGACTGCTTACTGTATACCGACATTAAGAGTAGCTTGAAATGGATAACGATTTTGTTTGAAAATCATCAGTTTCATCTCGGCGGTTGTTTTAAGAAGCAAAAATTAATGCACCTGGGAATCGGAAAACCCCTAATATTTTGCGCTTTGACGCCGTTGGACCTTTTTGTGAGGTGCCATGAAGGACGGATGTTATGCGAACAATCCATTAACGATTTAGGTTCTTAAGATGGATATCGGGCAAGCCATTCGTGAGATAGAGTCAGAAACCCTTACCGAAGTCAGGATGCACTACTACAAATGAAGCCCCGGGGCATTTACGTGAATGAAATTGCATTCCATAAATGATGGGGATGATTGTTCTATAAAATTAACCCAATATATACCAAAAAAATGTATTTTTGCTAGTTTTTTAAACGAAACCACTATATACATAGACCTTTAAAGTGGTTTTCCACATTAAGCGAAAATCAGTGAAATATTTGCATATGTTATCACGATCGGCGGCGATTGAAGGACGGTCTATATACACTGATTCTTATCTGATGATAAACCCTGCCTCTACTTATAGTATTAACGAAAATTTCTATATTGAACGATAATTAAAACTCAAATTAGAAAAAATTCTTTAAGTACTGTTTTCATCTTCAACTTTATGCTTGAGATAATGAGATTAACTCCTCCACGACGGTCAGTATGCATTTCGCTAAAAGAAAATGCCTTCTCATACATGGGAACTCTTCTTTTTCTTAAACTTACAAACAACGGACTAAAGTTATAATACCATTTCTCTTTTTGGTCTTCTGTTTTTCCGACAGGGTGAAAAGATGGTGTATATTGGAACGATTTGCCGTCATTCCTTGTCAAGTTTGGTTTCGGCGTTGAGCCCTTGTCAGTGTCATTTTTCGTTCTTTTATCAACATCAAAAGTATAAAATAAGCGATAAAATGAACAAGACGCTTATAAACTTTCATTTGAGTTTTTAGAATTGGTTACTAAATGAAATTAAATAGGGAAGCGCTAGCTGCCAACGCATTCAGCTCAATTATGCAATAAAATCTAACTTCCTTAAAATAATAATAAGAAAAGGAACAGCTATTTTATACAATAACACAATTTTTTAGTAAAAATAACAACAAAAAATTGAATTGTTAGAAAACTTTAAACCACCAAGTTTCCCAGACTTACCTGTATTAGTTAATTGAATTATTTATTTATCAATTTAATTTAGCAGATTTATTTAACAAAAACTGAACTTAGCCTTTGCAGAATTAAATATTCGTATATTCTTAATAAATACATGTTGTTTAATTTCCATTTTATTATTTTTGTGATTTTTTTCGTCAACCACAGATCATTTCGCTGCAGGAGGAGGAGGATACCGTTAGCTGTACTGACTAGCAGTTACCGAAAACGCCGCAATAACAATCCAAAGAATTTTAGAAACATCTACCAAAAAATGCTGTACATATGAAATTGACATTATTTCCTGCTTGTCAGTTGTGATTCGAAATTGAGGCCACAAAAAAGCAACAAACAAAAATCGTAATGGGGTTGTATGATTTTTCGACTGCTACTAAACTCATTTACGGAAATGAATGCAATACATAAGAATGTTTTAAAAATAATTTTGTAAAACAATTATATTATACAAAAGTTAGTTCTACTCTATATTAAATATCTGTAAGTTAAAAGACACAAAAGTTGAGAGAAATATTAACGAGAACTTTGTCGACGTACTATCCGCGAGACGGATAGCCTTTGAAGTAAAAGTTCGAAATAGTTGGTGCAGAAATTAAAATAGATTAATTATAATCAGTTGGTAATTTGTAAATTAACTCGATGCAATCACTATATATATAAATGTTAAAGAAATATTTTAAATGAAGTTAATTTGAAAAATATTTGTTTTAAGTAAAATGAATTATTCATTACAAACAATAAGATGTCCTCACTTTTTTGCGCTCCCAACTTTGCATTTATGCTGGTAAATTTAACAAACAATTACTATAAAATAACATAAGCCCTTCTATGTTAAATAACAGGAACCCAACGCAGACATTATAAAATAAATTTTAAAAAATAAATAAATAAATAAATTGCAATGAATAAAACTATGTACACGTAAAAGTAGAAGAATGAAAAATTAAAAGGGGTTAAAAGCTGAACTATGCTTACAACAAAAAAAAAAACATTTTGCTGTCAATAACACAAAAACCAAGAAATATAATAACTTAACTCGTAAAATGCACACATAACTAGCTGTATGTATAGAGCAATGTTATTGATATGAAAAAATAGCTGCATATGTATATACATACATATTTAGGAATAACTAAAAAACTCCCACCATTAGCTGCTGAATTTGTAAAAGAAAAATATTTTTCCTCAAAGTAGTAAAAATTATACATATGTAATTGAAATGCTCGTAGAATTTTTTTGATAGCTGGAACAGCAGGTAAATATAACTTTTGTAAAGTAGTTCAGATATTTTTCTTTTACTATAACTACCTGAACTTAGTGTATGATATATTTTTCTTTTAATTATATATCGTAAGAACTTTTAATTAATTGTTACTCAAATATTAAAAAAAAATTTCATTTCATTTCATTTGCTTAGGCAACGTTTTTCAATTAAAAGGGCCGGCCCTGTAAGTTACAAAGAATTTTGTTAGGCGAACACAATTTCCTTTTGCTACAGGCAGTTTCACTTCTTATTGCGCTGTCAAAATGCGATTTTCTACGTGCTCCGCACTAACAAAATGAGCCAGTAAAATAATTCAGAGAATAATTCGTTTTACTCTCTCAAAGACAGAAACTTACTGAGTTTTTGGCGAACAGGATTTAGTAAATATTTGCAAGGAAGTCCGCACAGCTGCATTTGGATTTATGTTTTTGAATAATTATACTTATACAGTTGGTTTTTTTCGTTTTCCCCTTGCTCGTTAATAAATCATTTCTTATTTTTTGCAAATTTATAATATGAAATATTGAATTATTTTGTTGACTGAAATGCAACCATATGGCACAATCAACTGTTTTTCTTCCTTCCCTTCAAAATGAAACGTCAAAATTGTGATCTCTCCTGGCAAGTTTTGCAAGTTTTTTGGCTAAACGAATTTGGTGCAAGTTGGTACAAGCTTGTACAAGTTTTCTGACAACGAACACTCTTTCTACTTCGTTAAAATTGCGGGCCAATTTCAGGAAGAAGAAGCGTTCACATTCCCTATCATGATGCCACATTGAACAGCTAGTGACAGCAGCACAAAAACAACAAACTGAGTGTATTATATTCTCTAGAATGTCAACACTGGGTTGGCAACTCTTATGAATTGTGATGAAATTAACCCTTAAGTTGACAACAGTTTTTGGCATGACGCTTCCATGGGTCACTTTTTATATCTTTTACGGATACAATGAAGATATTCAATGATTGAAATCAATAATTGAATGGATTTTTTAACGCAAAATTTATGTATATTTTTTTTATGCAGATATAGTCGTTATGTCGAATTTATAATCCAAATTTGATAGCAAAGGGCAGATCGGGAAATCCCGCCCTAATGATCGGCTTAATTTTCTTTAGTTTAGTTTCATCGCCACTCTCCGCAGAGCGACCAGTCATTGTTTGCCCATTGTGTGGATGGTAGTATAAACAATCATGAGAAAATAAGTCACGAAGTTTGGGATCCTTTATTTGACCCTAAGTAAGCAAATACCTAGGAACTTACACTCTTCCTCATAGTTCGTAAGTTTGAAAATAGTAAAACAAGCATTTTAAATTTTAAATTTAACGGCCTTTACCGGTTTGTCCGCGAAAGGGTTGAACAAAGTTTGGCAGTTTAGATATCAAATAAATAGGAAAACTCAAAGCAGCTATTCTACTCCTACATGCATTCAATATATGTACCTTGGCTATGGTGTTTCTTTTTTAGCGAAACCAAACTTCTTCTATTAATAAAAATTAATAATTTATGAAAAAACAACAATAATTATTGGTTGTAAAATTCATAAATTCAAATCCATTCCTCCTTTTGCACAGCAGCACAGCTGACGGTTTGAGAGGAAATTTTTCAAAACCAAATACTCACAGAAAAAAAATATAGAGCGTTGTGCAGCTGGTGAGAAACACAACCTAAGTTAATGGCTAAATGCTTCCCGGATTTTTTTGGTGCTCACGATTATGTTCTGGCTATCTAGGAAAGAACCTTCATATAATTATCAAATTGTGCAAAAAGATCTTGACTCCGCCGTTTTTAGCGTAAATCGGTGTTTCTCCGAAAAGGCCTTACCTACAGACTTAGGATTTGATTTTGCTAAACATGATTTTAAAAATTTTTAATATTGTACAAAAACCAAAAATACTAAAAATATATCTTATATTGGTTTTGGTGTCCAATTAAGAATTTAGAGCTTAAGGCCCACTATGTGGAACTTTTTTGTAAAGCAGAACTTAATTTTCGGTTTGTTAAATCGTCAACGTATTTTTTCTGAAGAAGAAAAAAATAAAAGCATACGTAAGATAAAAAGCTTGTTCTTTTCAAGTGGTAGAGTACTTCATTTTCTATTCTCTATCATTTAAATATGCCACTTATTTCGAACCAAAATTATTGAAAATGGGCTCAAACTGTGGCAAACCTAAAATTTATGATGGCGGAATAAGCCCATATCAAGTTTAGGAGCAAAACTGTGAATCCCGTAATCTACGTGTAAAATATATAGAACTAAACGGTGTCAAAACTTTACACCTGCCATTTTTTTCTTCGTGTCAATTCGATCTAAAGGTTTTGTGCCTTGCTCTATCAAACTCAAGAAAGCTTGATTCACTATTAGGCTTGGTCTCTAAGAACCCACTTTAGCCGTTTCTTCATTTGAATAAGTAGAACTGACCTTGAATGTTTGTTTCTGAAAAATATGTACTACGTATACTAAGTCCAGTTTAGGGCAATGTTCATCATTTCTTTACTTAGTTGATAATAAATTTGAATTAATTATAAACGTTATACTTAGTCATTTTTAATATAAATATTTTGTAGGAACAATTTTCATAATGCACGGTATAAAAATTACAGTTGGATATCTAGATTTCAAAATCATTTACACATACACATAATTTAACAGAAGTTATATGGAAATCCACAATTAACAAAAGCCTTCAACTTTTTAGCACCAAGTTAGAAACCCTAATTTTCTCGCAGTAAACTTTTAGTTATATTTACTACATTTTTACTTTTTTACCTATATAAATAAATTAGTACTTTATCTGAAAAATACAACAAATATGTACATATATGGAACAAATGAAATACGACGCTTTTTTGAAGAGTTACATATTTAAGAAATAAAAAAAAAATATATACATGTAAATTTGTAGTTTTATGAAAGCAAAGCGCACGATCTTTACACAAAAACTCCTTAAATACGTATTAAAGAGTAAAAATGAAAAATTAAAAAAACAGTATTTGTCACATTTTAAAAATCTAAATATAAGATGTTAACGCTCACGCAATAAAATTAAAAGTTAATTGAAAAAATATACTCAAATATCATGTATGTATGTACATTATGCGTACCATTGAAAATCGTAATAAATTGAGACAATCAAATATTTGCAATTTATGCACACATTTCACATTTCAGATACATTAAAGCACACATAGTGCATACATATGTAATAAGATATTAAAAAAAAAAAAATTTTGTTCAAAAAATTATTACTCTGTGAGAGTAGAAAAAGAAAAGACACAGTGCACATTTTTGTGAGTGAATTCCTGCAGCTAAAAGACGCCTACACAACTACGTTAAGGATATTACAAAAAAAAAAACACACACACTCATTTTCACTTCTTCTCACATACATACATACATACATAGACATATGTACCTATAATAAATATATCCATACAGATGCAAAATGTCGCTAAAGGTGAACAACTCTCCTATGTAGTAGGTATGTATGTCTGTATGTATGTATTTCTTAAGGTGTTATAACTCGAATAAGACACAAATGTTACTCTTTAGATATTGTTACTTAGTATCTAGTTACATATACACCTACATACTTTAGTGATAAAGATTATGTTGTATTAATGTATGTATGTTTGGATGTACGTGCTTCTACTATAGCGTTGTGTTGTTCGTGTATTCGTAAAACAAAAACAAAACAGAATTTAAAACAGATTAAGTACATATTTATAAATGTACGTAGTCTGACTTAAGTAAATTAGTGTATTCTATCTATGTAAATTGTAAAACCACAGAATCAAATAAATAAATAATGTATGTTGCTATTAACAGTCATCTTTGTCGTTTATACTAATGATGGTGAGAGCCATGGTGAGAAGAATAGAGAAGGTGGCGCAGATTGTGGTACCGCTAACTCTCTCTTGAAAATTTTGACAGAATTTCTACGTCACAACAGATTTCGTTTGCAAAAATCCGTGTATGTATGTATACTCGCAATCATGTGTATTCTTTCCAAACGAGCTTAACAATTTTAGTGTGTATTCTTTCTAACATGCACACCAACGTGTTTCCTCTCATTTCTCTCCACTGGTAAGTCTGGTGTAACGTCACAGCCAAGTTACTCTACAAATTTCAGACCAATCAGAGCAATCTTGAATTCTATCATTATTGGGTAATAGCTTGCAGTGATAAAGGTATCGATTATGTTGATAATAATGCTATCGATAACTGTTTCGGTGCCGTACCGAAATCAAATGAAAGAATATCGCTTGTAGATGCACTGGCGATAAAGGTAATATCGATAAATACGACGATAAGGACCTCAACTGCAAGAAGGCTGACTATAACTATTAGCCGTGAAATTAACTCAAACTATAGGCCAATTTGTCGTTTAGTTTTGTATGGGCATCGGGTATAAAATGACCACTTCTCTTCTTCGTTTTTTTTTTGCATTTATGCAAATGAATTCACAGAACATTTTTTTGCTATAATACACGCACTCTTTGCCCGTTGTGATTCACTGTTAACATTAAACTCACTCTTATTTTATTTGATGAATACGTACGTGTAGAAGCATAAAGAGTTTGAATTGCATTTTTCTCATATTTTGCAGGAATGTGTGTAAGTACTAACTTTTTGTCGATATGGTCAGTAGTTTTTTGCAGGGTCTGGTATGGCTGTCGACGCCGACAACAGTGTCAATTAGTTTGTCGACCTAGATATTTACTAAAACTTGTTATCGATAACGTCGAACCAATATTTACCATCTTCAGAATTTGCTTGTTAATATTCAAAGGAGAATGCGATTTTCGATATGCCGGTTCATCTCATGATTCTCTAATTTGAAACGAGCTAAGCGCAATGAGTTTTACATTAACATTACTGTGGCTGGCGCTACTGGTTGGTTTTGAAAAGGCTGAAATAAACTTAATATAATAAATATCTACCCCATACCAGTTGTAATCAAAAGCTGCCTTTCCATATGTATAAATTGCCGTCGTTGAATAAGAATATCACAAGCACAATAGTCTAAAGTATTTATATTTTTTTCAATTTCCCTTACACATTATTCGTTATTATTGTAAACAATTTACGTAAATTAATTAATTAAATTTAATTTGCAATATTAACCGCAGACTAAACATTTAGCTATGGAAAACACAACACAACGTTTGGTGCCACGTACTCCTTTAATGAATCCGGCCACTACCACCGTAGGTCTAACCAAAGATTCTTGGCAAATTGAGAACCATAACTATAATGATCAAAATAGGATGCAATCAAACAATATTGAAGTGAATCGGATGTTTGAAAAGAAATTTCAGTACCAAAAGAACACTACAGAGAACAATTGGAAATTACCTCCGCCCACAGATTTACTCAGTGAGTTTTATCAACTCGAGCCGTTGCAGGCACTAAAGCAAAAACTGAATGACGTCAAATGTAAATTGAATGACTATATACTTGAAGATTGGAGTTTACATACAAGACGTCAACAGCCCTCTACTGAAATTCCATGGCGCCTAAAGAATGAGACAAAAGCAGAATTTGTTACAGTAGCTTGGTGCAAATTTTTTGAATGTCTGAACACTTATCCACTTGTGAAGGGGCCACAGTTAAATTCACTACACCTGTGTGAATTGCCGGGAGCTTTTATTGCTGCTTTAAACCACTACATGTATTCCACATACGCGAAAGGGCAGGTGAGACAGACTACATTTAGGAAAAGTGTTGCTTTGCTGTATATTGTTTTTTAAACAACATTTTTTTAAGGTGAAATGGCGATGGCTGTCCACTACGCTTAATCCGTACTACGAAGGCAACCCTACTAGTGGCATGATTACGGACGATCGTTTCATGTTCCATACATTCGATAATTGGCTCATGCATGAAGATTTTACCGGCAATATTATCAATCGGCAGCATATTAAACAAATGCAGGAGCAATGCTTACAACGCTTGGAAGGCAATGTTCAACTTATTACTGCCGATGGATCCATTAATTGTGTTGATTCGCCCGATTGTCAAGAGGAGGTAGTTGCATCTCTTCATTTTGCCGAAATCACTACAGCCTTGAATATATTAGCTGATGGTGGATGTTTTGTATTGAAAATGTTTACGCTTTTCGAATCCACAAATATCTGCAAGATGTTCCTGCTAAATTGCGTGTTTGAGAAAGTGCATGTATTCAAACCGGTCACTTCAAAAAGCGGCAACTCGGAGGTCTACATAATTTGTATTGGCTATAAAAAGCAAACTAAGTACTTGTCCGAAACGTTGGAAGTGATGATGGAAAATGTCGAATGTGCAAATATATTTCCACTTTTCCCCAAATCCTACTTACCTAAGGACTTTTTGCTTCAGCACGAGATATGCTCAAGACTTTTTATGAATTTACAGATTCAAGCTATTGAAGCGAACATACAAGCATATGAGGTGAAGCCTACGCGACGTCAGGTGAACTATAAACAGCAGCTGCGTAGTGATATTACAAATGAATTTTATCGGCGCTACAAAGTATGTAACATTCCTGAGGAGGATACAATTCTTTATGGTTTTCCCAAAAGAGATGAACGCTATGAATCTGCATCATTCTGTAGAGGCTCATACTCCGAACGCAAATTGGCAAAAGAGACAACCATGGAAGAACTCATTTTTGGTATACATCGCTTTATAAATAATTTAGAAAAGTTATTGGAAAATAATTATGGTGTGGAATATCAAGAAGATTGCTGCGCGAAAAGATCGTCAGCACCTGAGCTGCGAATTTATCGAGGTGCGCCCATTTCCGATTTACACAGCAGCTTATTTGCGCATCCTTATATCATGCAATTACATCAGAAGCTTAAAGAGATGTTAAGTCGAGATCCAATATGTGTGGTAACACCCAATTGCAATGTAGACAGGAAAGACATTCCTATAAGCGATGAAGTACAACGTACATTTTCACTCATACCTCGCAACTTCTTTTTGACATTGTTGGATACGATTTATGAAAGCCCACCCCGGCGAATCGTTCTAACAAATGTCGCTTTTCTAACACACCTATCAGTATCGATATTGCGTTTTTTGGCTTTACACATTTTTGAAGAATTAATTATCTGTGCAGAACCTCGTTTTCAGATCGAGCTGCGTAGTCAAGCAGATGAATATACAACGAAACAAAAATCCGTTTTGGAAGAATTAAGATCTGTACTAGCGGACGGTTCGAATGTTGTATGCATTCTGCCAATTGAAGAGTTGCATCGCAATGAGTTTGCCGATGCTCTTACCAACTACAACAATCAACTGGCGATGAAGAACTTTAAATTAGCTTTAAATAACTAAAACTTCATTATGATGGATCTTAAATATTTAATTTTTTACTAAATTATTTTAAATGGTTGGAATATATGTATGTAACTTAACTTCGTCTTGTTTTTAAAAACCTACTTTCTACATAGATATGCACGTAAGTAATCCTTATCTAAAATGTCACAATATTACAAGTTTTCACCTCGAATTAGAAATTATTGCTTGTGCTAATATTCACATCTTTATTATTTTAAGTCACAAATTTTCACATTGAATTTCGGGATGATAATATTGAATGTGCCGAATTGGCACAATTTGATCGCACTGTAGTTTCTAATACTTCGAACATGCAAACATAAATATTTACATCCAAATGACCACTAATTGAATCGAAAAGAAAGTAAAACGTAGATTTGTGATTTTTTTAAAGCAAAATTTTTCGACATTAATCAATTCACTGTATGTAGGAATTTAGTGTGCCTCCAACGAGTAATTAGTTCCCATATTCGTTGTCGAAACTTTCAAGTCTATCCCGCCGCTATTGGCTTTTATAATATAAATTTGAGAAATGTGTCCCGTAACTGGATTTGCACTTCAATGCCAATGATTATATATTTTTTTATTTTTTTTTATTTATACATTTTTCTACTTTCACATGTAATTTTATTTGGCAGCGCTTCTTTTCTAATCCGTCGGTCGTTTTTCGCTATTCTTCCGGGTATGCTCCTCGGCGTTTTTCATAAAACGCTTTCGATCCCGCAAATACTCTTCGGCCAAATCGGCACGCAATGGATGTTCTGGTTCGGGATCATTAATTAGCGCAATCAATGCTTGGACAACTTGATCTGTACGTGTTGCAGGCTTCCAATTTTCAGTCGATATGATGGGCAAACACACTTGCCCCTTCTCATCAATATTTGGATGATAGATTTTAGTCTTAAAAATTATCTTTGGCGGTTTGAAAGGGTACTCCGCTGGAAAGTTAATTTCAATTCGAAATGCACCCTTATTATAAGGAGCATTATCTGGCACTATCAAGCCAGTCCAGCGCAGCAAATTCTCTTCGTCTGCATTGATTTCTCGGAAAGTTTTCAGGCCACAGCCTTGCAGATCAGTCAGCTCTTTTCGTAGTCTACGCGGTGCAGTCATCTCGTTTTACAGTGTAATAAGTTCTTGGCTCCTCAACAGCTGCCAGCAAATATTTTTGCAGATAAAATTTTTCCAAAATATTCACAAGTTTTTCCAGAAGTAATTTTCTTCTGTCCCCCTTAACGTTTCTTTCGATGTTTATTTCGCTGAATATTTTCGCAGAGAACGTCTAATATACGTTCTCTGATTTTCGGGTGACTTTCGGTAAGAATGTCAAAACAAAAAAAATGCGAGTGTTGTTTCATCCGAATCTTCCCTTTTAAAGGGGATATTTTTTGGAGGCGATGATTTTTTTTATATAAAATTAACAGCAAGAATTACAGCAGAGAACGTATATTAATTTTCTCTAAAATTGTTGTTTTCGCTCAACCGATGTTAAATTTTGCCCCTTGTAGGTGAAAAATTATTGAGTGGTGAGCTGGACGAGAATTAGACCTTTTCCCAAAAACGCGGAACGACAACAGGAATGAAGTGGGATGCTACTTCTCTGTAAATATACGTTCTCTGATAAAACATTCCCCAACAAATTTTGGGAAATACTGCTGAAGTGACAGTCCTTGGCCGGGTACAAATCCGGGTCGTTCCGATATCGTGGAACCGACTGTCGCGGGAACGTCTATTTTTTTCGAACGCGTTGCTTGCGTCAAATATGCAGTGCAACTGCATCATTGCGTTTACGAACGAACCCATAGGCATGCATCCTTGATTTCAATTTTCACCGGCTTAATATATGTATGTAAATCTTTCATTTTGAGCAAAGATTGAAAAATCAAGTAATGTATGCAGAAATGAATGCTACCAATTCATATATGTACGTTGTATACAAGCTGCACCCATTACTTTGATTCTCTCCTGCGATATACCAAATTTGAAATTAGCGAATAAGAAAACAGATACACCGAGCAGTTATTAACCAAAAAACGGTATGGCAAACCACATAAGTATGTGTGTATGCTATAAAAATACAATCTTACCATTCTTAGAAGCTCTCTGGCCAGCATATAGAAAATCGGTTATTAAATTTCTACAACTGAAAACAAATTCATATCTTCTATGTGCTACATACATTTTTTGCAATTAATCACGAAAATTATTATTATGCCCGCACAAAGCACAAAGTTAATTAGTCAAAGAAAGAGCTTTGTATAAACATTTCACAATCTATTTTAATCAGGAAATTTAAAATATCATGTAGAAAACTTAAGTTGTTCAATTCTAGGTGGACCCCGATGTTGCTACCTTCTTTTCTTCCTCCTCTTCATTGTGCTTTGCTATTAATCGTTCGATTTCCTGTTTCTGCACCATTTTTATTACGGGGCGTAAATTACTATCTAATTTAGTGACTGCCATCTCAACTTTTTCGGAATTTATGCCTTCCATGCTTTTAGCCAAAATTTTAATAGCAATCTTTTTCGCTTCTTCTGTTGAAAGTGGATTTTCCAAATTATTATAACTGTAAATTTTTTAAAGATTAGAAAGAATGATATATAATACGAATTTTATGTATTTTTATACCGATTTGCTAAATCCGTTTTCAGCATTGACATAGCTACACCAAAGCTTTTACCAATACAGGTTCCATTCCAACCACTGTAGTTGCCACTTGGATCCGATTGGTATAGTTGGAAACCATGACGCTTATCGTATCCCATATATAGAATGGACACACCAAATGGCCGTTTGCCACCATATTGTGTGTATGCCTGCTTGATATCACACAAATGAGACACCAATTGCTCTAGCGGTATTGGCTCACCATAGTTGTACTGATAGCGCTGTGCTATTAAGCGCATCTCATTAACCAGCACATTAGCATCTGATGTGATACCCGCAACAGCAACGCAAAGATGACTAAAAAATAATTGGTTAACTTATAATTTTATAAATACTTATTTTTTTTAATGCGCTTACTCATTAATTTTATAAATTTTATCCTGAAAAATATCGTTGTCCAGCAACGGACTTGTCGTATGACACTCTGCTGCTATAACAATGCCATCCTCTGCCCGTATACCTAAAGCAGCGCCGGCACGAGAAATTGCCTCCATAGCATACTCCACCTGGTATAATCGCCCCTCTGGGGAGAAAATAGTTGTCCTCGAATCATAACGACGTGCCTGCAAAAAAAAAAAAAACTAAGTGTGAATTCCCAAATTCTACATTAGAAGGCGCTATGGTGTACTTGTGAGACGTCACACGAATATATTACGGGAAGCACCCTTAAAAGTTACTTACCATTTTATTGCTCTAATTAGTAATTACAAAAAACCCAATTATTTTACCAAACAGTTGTAATGCTACGAAATTGTATTGTCATTCCAGCGGCATGAGTGTTACCAATTCAGCATATTTAATACCAACGTATCAGCCCTAAAATCTCGCCGGTGCTTACAATCAGCGCTACGTCATTTTGACAATTTAAAATTTGTTTGCCTTATTCTGCTAAAGAACATAGAACTATAAAACTGAACATTATTTTTGCTTTTCTTGTTGGTCTTCACCTGCTTGAAATTCTCGTTTGCTTTCTGTTCTTTGTTATCGTGAGCGAGAGAGAGTTTTGTTCAGTGGGAATTTTCAAAGCATACTTTTTCATTTACAAGACGTCGTCAAGTAGGATGATTTGTGTTCTACGCGCTTTTTTGTGCGAGAGGATGTTACGTTATACGATGCTGCCACAATGAAAGATGCAACGAAATGTTAAATTGTTGCCAAACTACGAAAATAACAGTTGGAATTAAGCGTCTGTTCGCTTACCGATCGGCATGCGAGAAAAAGCACTCTTCCTAATTTTAGCACTCTTTACGCTCTTCATCTCACTTGCTTCTTCAAGTAAGCTAGAATTTTAAACAGTTGAAAATCGTCTGTTATAGTTCTATAATCTTTGCTATATGCGATGCGATCGGAAAATGATCCAACTGATTCAAATAGCGTGGACGCTGTATAATTAAAAGTGCGTCCATTTCGTGTATTGTTGTTAAATGGCACCACTTCTTCAGCTGCTGTCAATTTAATAAGCGCGAAGAAGAAAGTTAAATATTTAATTTAAATTCGTATATTTGTCTGCCGTGCGGCTAAAAATAATTTCTGTGAATTCGGCTGAGGAATGGGTGACTTAATTAATGTAAGTAAAGTTAGAGCAGAAATTGAATTTCCTAAATAGAAATAATTATTTATTTCACATACGATGCAGCATTTTGATGTGTTCAAAAAATTGGGCTTCGATAGCGCCAACCAATGGATATTGTATGATGATCGTTTCCAAAAATTCTTTAATTTTTTCACCGATAATATCACCGATGTGAATATACTGAGTGAACACGAGGTCTTGGAGTGGGATGAATTGAAACAACGAGGTTATTTGCTAGAAACCTGCGATCGCAGTACAAAGCTAAAGGAACTGGATCAAACACATCCTGGTTTGTTACAAAACGCAGAAGAGCAAGTAATAAATTTAACAGATGAGGGGCAAATATTGGAACATACTGAAGACTGCTATGCAACGCTCGTTGAGGATATGAGGTAATATTTGTTATAATATTCTAATCGGCTTTTATTTATTATGTTACTATGTTAAGATGCACAAAGTCGAAAATAAATTCTCAACTTGGAGATATGGAGAATGAAATAAGCATATTAGTAAATAGAGAAAATGAACTACTAACTGAATGTCAATCGAAAGCGCGTCTATTGGAGGAAATGCAGCGCGATAATAGCAAAATTTCCACTGAAGCGACACGCCTTTTTTCCAAGACTGTAAGCAACTTTTGAAACAGCAAATATACAAATGTTAATATAAATTTTATTAATGTAGCAATCACCGCCTTTGTTCATACACCAACTGCCAGTAGACCAGTATTTACTAAAATGCGATACTTTTATGCAATATTTTACTTTATATATGAAGGAAAATTTTAAAATTCAGGTAGCTGCTACAACGAAAAGTGGGGTGTGATGTGTGTCTTAAAAAAATGTTTTTTTTTTATTTTTACAGGATTATACCGATTTGGATAACACCGCAGTCGATCATTCTGAGTTTTCGGACAAACTTCAGTCCCTGTCTAAATCGTAAGAATAATTAAAATTGTAATTCGTTCGTACATTTTAAATTCTTTCTATCTTTCCAATCAGCGTGGAATACTACACTCTTGAATATATTAAGGAAAAAGCAAAAGCAAGGGCCACACAGTCATTAATTGATCTACTAGATCTATCACAAATTCATGTCATTAGCCTTACTGATATGGAGCATGAAACACGAGAATTGGAAATGATGAACGAGCTTCACCTGAAAATAACATATGAAACTCTACTAAACGATCTCACCCTGCATGTACGTCAGCATACACAACAACGTATGGAATTGATACTTTATGAAAATACAAAATTAAAATTGGAACGCGCTCTAAAACGCCATGATACCGATAAGCGTCTAACGAAAATTATTTCGGATGCTTTATCCAATGCTGAACTTGTGTGGATCGCAATACAATTGGATTTAGAAAGGAAACGTAATCGCTTTGTTAACACCGAACAGTTAAGTAGCGAAACAGATGCTTGTTTAAGACGCATTAAACTTATGCGCACCATACAGCATAACAATATGCCACTTATGATACAAGGAGGAGCAGCAGGAGGAGGAGGAGGAGGATTTTCGAGTTCCTCGGCCGCCGCACTGTTGGATGCAATTGCAGAGCAACTGACGAGACATTTAGGTCAGAAAGTGCGTAGTGACGCAAAGTCGTGTCTATATGAATTTGAAAAATTCACTCGTCTATTATCCTACGCTATGCAAGGGATGATTAGCGGCAAGGCATACACATACGCCTTTGTACAAATGAACGAATTGTAAGAGAAGAAATAAGTTTGATTTTTTTTTTTTTTTTTTTAATGTCATTTCAATATTTTGCACTTTTATTAGGGAACGCATCGAACGTGTGCTACGCCCAATGGTATACGATAGTCCAGTGGAGGCGCCAATGTTTGAACATGTTCGGTTTTTAATGCCGATTTACAATGCGAAAATCACACAGGAGCGTATCGATAAAACATTGCGGTATTTGCGTACACAATTTCAAGAAAACATCACAGAGAGAATAGTAAGAGGAGCAAAAACTTCAAAGTTTACATATGCGCATTAGGGTGGCCCTCCGTCAGTACTGAAAATCGAAACCAAAATTTATATGTAATTTCTTTGACAAAGATGTTACCGATGGAGAGCGTGAGATTGAAAAAAAAACGTGCACTTGATTTTTTTAAAGACCACCCTAGTGTACATGCATACATAATTGTGTATATTAATTATATTCTTTATTTTAATTTTTTTGATATCACACAAACAAAAGGAAAAAGACAAACTTTGGCGTTACAGTCAGTTGTTGTGGATTTGGTTTTTAACAGAACCGCGTCGCATGCTGATGGCCATCGAGGAGGCAAAGAAAGCTGCATCCAAAGTGCCAACTATCGCCGGTATGAAGTCGTTGAGTGGCATTAAGCGTAAATAAATTAAGTGCTTGAAACATAGTGTGTTTTTTGTTTAATTTAGGATATAAAATTACGTAAAGCAAAATTATGAACAACTCAATAAAAAATTGTCATTATTTTAATTTATTGCAATAAAATAGGCTTTGCTTGCTTCGTTATTCAACAGTTTTTTGATGCTTTCGATTAGGTCAACCAGCCACCAAATTCGTTCCCATGACTCTCGCTTCTATGATACCCGAACGACCTGGATTTACATATATCCCGCCAAGGAACTGTCAACCCAAAAAATTATGGAGAATATTATATGCTGTTCCCACAAAAAGAGCATTATTTTTTTGAGCATAATATGTTATAGTAAATATGCCATGAACATCCTGTTTTTGTTCTTGTTGTAGCAGCAATGCGAAACCCTGAAAAATTTGGTTGGACCACTAAGTATTATCATCGAAGTTATCTACCGTAAGGCTCTAAGGGAAGGCCCAGGAAATTATATGCCTTACAATAAGGAATTTATTGAGCCAAATTTTCTTAAATGGTTCTTAAGATATTTGCTACGCTATCTACTACGTCTTTCAAAAGTTATTTTGGTAAAAAAGAGAGCAAGTCAAACCAGGTTTGCAAAAGAAATACATACATACATATGTACATACATACATATATGCTCGCTCATGGCACATTGTGCAGGTAATATAATTTGGGGGGTGGAAGAGGGTCCCATCGGCATGAATGCTGAGTATCAGTTTGATCAAGAACATCCGTGTCGCAAATAGGGTAACCGAGGACTTAGTCAGGCAGAGAGTGTCTAGTTTCTGACAGTGCAGAAGCGAGCAAGGTCGAAGAAATAACCATTTACCGAAGTGCAGTTCGACAACAATGTTCTCATGTCGCTCGCCGGCAGCCCTTAGGGCGAACACAAAGAAACTTTGTTAGCAACATACCAAGGCGATTGGCGGGCCGGTAATAAACTGTGCTGCACCAGAGTGGTCGCCGGTAGCCAGCCGGATACAGTGGGTGAATCTGCAGACCTGCCAGAACGCTGCACTTCGTAGATTGACAGAATGTCTCCTGACGTCGCCTGATGAGCACCTACACCAAGGGTAAAATTAGGGAGCTCAACCTAATGCTCAGCGAGCATTTCCCTCCTGGGTGCCACCGTTTGGGGCACCCAAATTGCCATCTGCTCGCCAGTGAACCACCTCCCAGGCACAAAAGAATGCACCTCCTTGAACTAAAGAAAGAGATCCAGCCGCACATAACACAGCCGCTAGATCTGACAGCGTAACGGCAGGTCCTAAGCAACATCTACCAAGAGACAGTTGTAGCCACCATCGACTCTCGCATTGTTAATGCCGTAATAGAAGCCCAACCACCACCAAATGCAAATGAAGAATCCCAGCTGCCGCGTGAGTCCCGCACTACTCTGGCCCAATTAAGATCTGGATATTATAGTAGACTCAACTCCTACTTACCCAGAACCAACTCCGACATACCGAACACATGTCCGTCATGTGGAGATTCTCCGCGCGATACCAAACACTTATTTACACGCCCTTTCAAACCAACATACCTAACCCTCCTCCCCGTCTGGGCCGACCCCGGCGAAACTGCACGTTTCCTGGGTCTCCCCCTAAATGAGTTTGACCACAAAGACCATGGGTGAATCCGTTCTTCACAGGGCGTGACTAACCGCTACAACAACAACAACAACGGTTAACCGTTTACTTTCGAAAACTGGCCACCAGTTACAATGACCGTAGCTATTATCGCGCAGCACAGAGTTGAAGACGATAGCGACTACCTCGGGTGGATGAGAGAGCTTGGAGATGTAGTAGTTGAACAGTAGAGGGGGACGTCATGCATGTGAAGCCCATTTTTTAACGCTTCTTAGCTTGGATACAGCCTCTATGCAGCACACCGTTAATTGTCAATCGCTCAGTTAATTAACGGTCCACAGTTTTAGTCCTTCCGTTTTAGTCCTATGCTTCTTGAGAGCGCCACGTTCGATATCATTTGGTAATATATGCCTTAGTGGTCATGAGCTAATCTTAAAATGGTAATAAAAGTAACTGTAAAAAAAAGATCGCTGATTTAGGGTAATTTGGGGGCGCTGATTACGAAAATAATATCAGTTTTGTCGAATTGGCTCTAGTTTTTCAGATAAAGACTTTTAAATATATCACGAAAAACCTAATTAAAAATACCAATATGAATTTAAATTATATTTTTATTGCGCGCCTGTATAAAAATAATACAAATATAAAAAAAATACTATATTCTTTTCATTAATTAATTTTAAAAAAATTACAAAAGACTTTTTCTGTAAGTCCTCCTACGATGTCGTTGCTCAGGACAATCCCGTATTAAGTTCCAGCAGTAGTCTGCCATCATGTGGTCGTCCCATCGACCTTGGTATCTTTCTTCCATTATTTTTATGTCCTGGTGGAACCGTTCACCTTGTTCCTCACTGTAATCGCCTAGGTTATCCGGGAATTTGTCCAAATGACTATGTAAATAATGTAATTTAATGCTCATTTTAGCTCCTAGTTTGCGAAATTTGAGAAGCATATCAGCAACTAGTTTTGCATAGTCTGGTGATTTATGATTTTCCAAAAAATTCTTAACCACCATAACAAAGCTTAGCCAGGCTTCAGATTCAATTTGTGACATATGGTTTAAGAATTCAGTGTCTTTTAGAAGGGTACGAATTTGAGGACCATCGAAGACTAAGGACTGGAAATTTTTTGCACATATATTCGAAACAGTCACCTGTCTTATCAAGGGCTTTGATGAACTGCTTCATTAGCCCAAGCATGATGTGAAGTGGTGGAAGAATGATTTTTTCTCGGCTTATTAGTTGGTCGTGAACCACATTTGCTGTTCCTACCTCCATATTTTCTCTCACCGGCCAACCCTTTCTAATCCAGTATTCATTTCTCTTGCAAGGGAAATAAAATATTTAAACCAACGAACTACTTGTTTTAATAATTTATATAAAAAACCTTATTGAGGAATAATTAAATTAATACAACTGGAATTGGGTCATATAATTTTTTTTCATTAATTTCTTAAGTTTCGTTTATCTCAAGAACTAGAGCCAATCCAAAAAAAAGTAAAAACACAGTTCGTAAGCCTGCTACTAATGTTAATAAAAACTATTAACAAAATCATGACCGCAGGTTTTTTTTTTAATTTTTGTTCCGCAGTGTAATTATTACGAAAAAAACTTGTATGATAAAAGATGTCTAAAATTAATAAGTATTTGTATTTGCATCTTGTTATAATAGCACTTTCAAAATTCTTACTAAAATTCGTATAACTTTTTTAAAACTTCACTATCAAACAATCATTATTCTGGATCTTTGGTCATAATTCACTGTACGAGTAAAAACCTTCCCAAATCCAGTATTCAGTAAGGTTTGGTTCTCGATTAGAGAACTATTCGGGAACCAACCCTTTTCTTTGATCGTCCAGACGAATTCTAATGTACATATTTCTCTAACCTCACTTTATCTAATGCACAAATCATAAATTTCTCTAACGTTTAAATCTCTGTTTACTGTGTGAAATGAAACAACTTTTAACTAAATATTTAGTTCACTGCTTCCTCTCCCAAGTTAGATATTAAATTTTAGCAATCCACCTCGATGAGAATATTCAATAAACTCACTTACCTAGACAAGATTTGTTAATACTGCAATAACAACAACAAGTAGAAATGAATAGGGTTATTGAAAACAAGGAAGTGCGTGGTTTGAGCAACCAAAATAATTTATTGGATTGTAGTGAGCGCCAATAGAGACAAATACACAGCTATGTAAGTATGTATATATGTAAGTGTACATTTTATAAAGCATTCGTTTGTATGTAAAGAATAAGCGACAACAAAGGGCCAACAGGAATCCTTATTTCCTATATATGTATTTATTTTGTTTTTAGAACACGCTCATCCGTCCATGCGAAGTGTTTAATGTTGGCGTAAACGACATCTTAATTGTCTTACAGTAAATGCAATTGGGTGTGATGAATTGCATGAAAGTAATGATTGCTTTGATGCTTAGACTCTGTTAATGTACCTTTTAAAGCTTACTCAAGTTATATCAACGTGCCAGCTAACAGACGGATAATAAATACGTATATATATATATATATATATATATATTATATTTAGAAATTCAGAGGTAATTGTACTTGCAACGTATGAATTTATGGTGTGATTTTTGCGTACAATTTAATTAGGAGTACTATACCAATAGACATACATACTTTAATTCGAGGGTGTTGACTACTATTGACAAGCTTTTTTTTAAATTTTACTTACTTTTAGATACAGAAGAAATGATCTGTGCTATTCTCATCCTTTGGTGACCATGCGCTGCCCTTGTGAATTGTGCCCTGTAATCAAAACAATCAGGGCTCGTAACTCCTTTCTTCTCTGTCTAAGAAGAAAATTCCCCCAACCTTCCTGATTTTTTACCATCAAAATACAACAGAATACGTATGCGATGATTGATCTGATTAGAGCTGTGTACACCTAAAGTACCAAAGCTGGTATCAGACCCCCAGTCTTGCTTACTGTTTGATATGAGCTTTCCAAGTAATTTTTATGTTAAGGGTTACACCAAGATATTTCACTTCCTCGGGAAGTCTTACGTTTACGCCGCTTTCTAATTTTCTTTGTCCCGTTAACACTACCACTATTGAATTACTGTGGATGACAGAAAGACAATGCCTAATGGACTATGCTTCAATCATATCAAAGATTATCTGTCTGTTTTCACAGACCTCCATGAGAGATCTTCCTCATGCTAGTTCACAAACATTGTCCGTGTAAGCTTAGACGTAAACGAAGTCTTGTATTGCCATTAAAAGGGAATCCTCCTTCACCTTGCGACTCTTTCCAGCCTGGCAGTATTTGGTCATCGTTCAAAAAGCAGTCCGAACCAAGGGAATGGAGTGCGGTCTGTACGAGAACGGTCTGTACTTTCGTAATTACACTTCCACCAATTGATAAGGTCTGATTAGTAATTCGATTAAGCCTCGCACCACGATTTGGAAATTAAAACAAAACTAAATTACTTTCATCACAACTTCGATGAACTTTTAAAACAATGTCACAGTAAATGTTAAATCGACTTTAAGGTTAGTCGGAATTTGTTTGACATAATTTTTAATGAGATATCTGCCAAAAATACCTGCGACTAACTTAAGGACCAATTTAACTTGACTTTGACTAAGGGCATTGTATTTAACTGCCCAATGCTTTTTAGATTTGAACTAAATAATCGAACCATAAATATGATCATCAATATCGGACCATAAATACAGATTTTCTGAATATCTCGACTCATGCGACACACAAAGCAGACCCTTTTTTTCATAAAAGTAGTTCTCGTCGCTCTCCCATTATACGTCCCTAAATTTATAAAAATCGAATTATAACTACAGATTTTTTGAATAACTCGCCACTAGTGCCAACTAGCGCGTTTATTTTCCATACAAGTATTTTTTTTATTTCACCAGCGCAATACTTTTCTAAAATATCATCAATATCGCACCATAAATACGAATTTTCTGAATATCTGGACTCATGGCCACCTAACGGATTAAAATATAGCATATGTTCATGATACGTGTACGAGTATAAGGAATATACTGCCAAAATTTGATTAAAGTTCATCGATTTCATCGGCTTAGTTGTAGCATGTAAGATAACGGCTACATTTTTTTTTATAATATACATAAAGGGTGTTTTTTTAGACGTGTGGTTTTCAATGAGGCAATACTTTCTGACAGCTATTACTTAATTTGTACTAAATTTGGTTTGCCATTTCAAAAAACGAACAGACTTACTCCAGAACAAGGTTTGCAAATCGTGCAAATTAATTATCAAAATAATGATTCGGTTCGGGCGACACATCACGCGTTGCGTCCAATATTGAGCTGGTTCTGATGAAGCTCAGTGTTGGTTGTTGAGTGGTGTGTTCTAGTGGGAATCATTGATCCATATTTCTTCAAAAATCAAAGCGGCCATAATGTTACAGTCCATGGGGAACCCTATAGAGCCATTACTAATGACTTTTTCGTGCGTGAATTGGAAGATGTTTATGTGGACGACCTTTGGTTCGTATTTATGGTGCTACATGCCAGACAGCCAACGAAACAATAAATTTATTGAAGGAAACTTTTAGTGAGCGCTTTATCTCGCGTTGTGGGCCTGTGGTGTGACCTCCAAGATGATGCGATTTAACCCCGCTGGACTATTTTTTGTGGTGTTATGTAAAGTTTCTTGTCTACGCAGGTAAGCCCGAGACAATTGACGCCTTGGAATTGAATATTCGGCTCGTTATTGCTGACATACGGCCCCCAATTGCTGCAAAAAGTGATCGAAAATTGAGCCTCTCGGCTGGAATTGATGCGAGCCAGCCGTGGCGGACACTTTCCCGAAATCATTTTTAAAACATAGTGGCAAACCCTTATATTTATAATGAAGCTAACTTCTTTCCCTTAACATTAAATTATATGCGCTTTATTTCTTCTTGAAAAACACATGTTAAAAAAAAACACATTTTATAAAGATTACTTATTTAACCCTTTTGTTTAATTGATGATATCTAATTTGCCTTAAAATTAAAAGTTATTTTTTTCCGAACATCTTGTACATCGATTCACGTCCATTAGGATTTAAATGTACGGTTCAGTGTTTAAATTACTATCTCTTGAAGACAACCGTAGTAACAATTGTTGCTCCTCCCGCTCTGTCAGCTACTTTTGCTGCTGTTGATCTTTTGCATAATTGTTATTGCCCGTGTATTTATGTAAATAGAGAAGTATAAACACGAGCATGATTACGCATACATATACATACATACATACATACATGTGGATGAGTATAAATATATTAAGTGAAAGTCAACGAATCAACGATTTGCCCGCGTGCAGTGCAAGAAAGCGAAAGGACGCGAAGAAATCTATGGTGTCTAACGAAGAAATAACATACCGACAACGCTCCTGTAATGCAGACCGAATGTGCCGCTGGCATATAAAATCAGCGGCAGGACGCGAATGCGGCTCATTTTTATCTTGACTTCGAAAAGGATAGCAGTAAAATCAACAATATATTTGCGCCAAACCTAAGTACAACGGACATTCGTTGGCGGCAAAGGACACAAATGGAGTGTTGTGACAAGTGAATAGTTGAGAAATATAGAGAGTTGATGAAGAAGAATAATAATGAAATGTTTTGTTGATTATAAAAACACAAATGCACACATGCATATCAGTTTATTGTCAATGAACCCTTGTGACAAAAAAGTGTTTGAATAGACTTTGCGTGTGAGTGATGGAATCCGACATTGTGCAACTGAGATTGGTAACCGTTGAAGCAAGAAGTTTTTACTTAGAAACAAGTGTTTTGAATCTAATCGAAATATATACATACATACATACGTACATTTGGCTACGCATATGTACATATCTTTTTATTAAAAAATGTATTGCTGGTGTTGATGATAACAGTTGATTTAAGAGATACACATACACATACAAAATAAAATAAAAATTTCCTAACGAATGGGAAAATCAGAAAAAAAAGTTGAAAAAAGTTACGTACTCTGATAATAGGTAACTGTGTGCTTGTTAGTGAATGACGGCCGATTTTACTTTACAATAAAATTACATATAAAAAAATAAAATAAAAATATCAGTTATAAAGACTTTAAAATTAAAAAAATACATATGTACATAGTATGTATATATTAATAGCTAAAAATTATGCACGTTTAAAATATGCGATTACTTTTCGAATTAAAAAGAAGATTTAAATTTCTAATAAATTTATGAGAAAAAACATTATTGGAAATGACGCAAAATTAAAACATCGAAAAAATATTTTTTAATTAAAAATAAGTTTCAATGTAATTTTAGTTAAAGAGATAAAAAAAATACATAATGAATTAATGGAAATGGTGAACATTTTAAAACTTCGAAAAAAAAACATTTTTTTAATTAAAAACGAGTTTCAATGTAATTTGAACTGAAATAAAATATATAGCAAATAAACGTAACGATAATTAATAGTGAATTCAAAAGATACATTGATTGACAATTAAAATTTTTATTTTTATATTTGCTATTAACACCAATTCGAAAATTTAGTCAGAAAATTTACTATACGGATAGTATTTATTTATTTATTTTCTATCGCGTAGTTTTCGGCATATCGTCAAAAAGAGTCCTTGCACGAACAGAAAATTAACACTTAAAATTAAAAAATAAAAATCGCTTGAGAAGACTCTAGTACTCTTATTAAAATTATATTGAATTAGTTGAATACAAAAAAAATATTTTGAAATTAAAGATACATAAAATATTGCAAATTCAATACAAAATTAAATTAAAGATTTATCTAAAAATCTTTTGAACCAAATGAAAATAAAACAAATTATAAAGCTTTCGATTTGAATTCTAATGGAACAGATTTGATGTAAAAAATTAATCTGTAATTAAAAAGATATGTGCACAGCAAATTTAAAAAAAATATATATATATATAAATTCAATAAAAAATCATATTAATCAATTAGAGTCGTGAACTTTTAATTAAAAAGATATATACAAAGTTGAATTTAAAAAAAATGTATACAAAAAAATCTGTTAAAGAGGCTTTCATATTGGAAAGATAAAAAACTAAATGAAATTTATTTAAAAAATAAGAATAAGGCTTATAAAATTTGTTTAAATCAAAATGACACATTAAGTTATGTAAAAGACTTTTAAAAACCAAAAAAAAATTTAAAACAAATTTTGAAATACAATAGAAATGCATTCAAAAATAAAATTCGTTTAAAACATCAGAACACTAAAATGAATACTAAAATTCACAGAACTTTGAAATCAAATAAACATAATGATTTTTAAGTTTGAGCCACTCGCCAGTAGCTAATGAACTAAATAATAAAAATAAAAATAAGTTTTTCTTGTTTTAATTTCACTGTTTTCGATATTTGGACTACACTTCGAATGCATCTTTAGAAACTATTGACTGGTCTCGAGCTCGAAACATTAAATAAATTACACCCTTGGAGGCCGAAAAAAAACTTCAACCAAATAAAAATATTAAAATCTAAAATAAAAATTCAAATGCATAAAACTTTCCAACAAAGCAAAAAAATAATTAAAAATGCTACATACAAAAAAAGATAATAATACAAAGTTTATTTAAAATAAATAAGTGAATAAAATAATGAATTAATATGTGAAAATATAAAAATGAAAATATGGCCCTTTTTATAAGAAATGAAACTGATTCGAAATGTTTTATAAACTGATATTTTCTTTTCAAATTTTTTTTTTGTTTTGAGCGATTTAAAATTATTTGTTTTTGTAAATTTGGCAGTTATAAAATAAAAACTAACTTAAAATAAAATTAAATTGAACATTAAATTGAACAACCAGAAAACATTGACTCAAAATTATAATATCAAATAAAAAAATCTAAAATTTGGTTACAATTATTACTATGATAAACAAAATCCGGTTAAAAATTTCATACATTTTACTTCAGAACTTTTCTCGTAAGAATTCAGGAACCAAAATCAAAAAATAAAAAATAATCTTAATTATCAAAATTTACTCAAGAAATTTGCTTAAAAACATAAAAAAAAATAAAAATATTCGGGAAAAATCAGTAGAAGAGAATACAAACTGAAAATTACCGATTAAGCTTTAGATTCTATTGGTTCTTTAAATTATCAAACGAGAAAATATTAATTAAGAAGGACTTTAAAACTGGAAAATTTCAATGAACAATTTCAAGAAGTGAAAAACTAAATAAAACACTCCTTCAAAGTAAAAAAAAAAAGGAATACTTAAGACACGTTGAATCAAAATACGATTTTCTTCAAATTGAAGAAAAAAATTCATTGTTTACTAAATAGTTTTCAAAAAATAAAAATTTGCTAAAAATAAAAAACAGTGCAAAAGCAGTTACGCTAAATTGAAAGTCAAGGCGAAGAACTGGGGGAAGCGTATATGTAAATTTCCTGCGAAAGCCAATCGTTCTGTGCGAAAAAAATTGTAAAAAGTTCTCATTCAAATATACTTTACATATTGATAACAAAGCAAAAATAATTTTTATCTAAACAATTTCCACCCCGAAATGATAGAAGATACGGCGACATTGTTGGCAGACGCTATGATAGCGGAATTAATTTCAAATCTGCTTAATTCAAAATGTACCGTTTAATACTCAATTTGCTTACAAAGTGTTTAATTAAATATCTAAGTCCAAAAAAAAAATGAATAAAAACAAAAGTAAAGAGAAACTTAATTTGTGGAAATTTTTATGAGTAAAATTCCATTTGAACCCAAAAAAAAAATGA
Organism: Anomoia purmunda; assembly: GCA_951828415.1. Lineage (NCBI taxonomy): Eukaryota > Metazoa > Arthropoda > Insecta > Diptera > Tephritidae > Anomoia > Anomoia purmunda. The sequence goes on from OX639997.1 coordinate 52,483,789, forward strand.
GTTAAGAATGCAAAAATAAGCGCTACTTCTTACCGATTAACACTGGCCTATTACTCAGAAGAAGGCAATGTGTATATACTAAAAATATGATTAATAAAGGAATACACATTTTATTATATGTGATATTTAAAAAGTAATTCAAATCATACTTCAATGATTGTGAATTTGAAATAGAAAAGGGTGGTTGAGCTTAAAAAAAGAAGAAAATGTAACATTTCAGCGATGGAAGAGAAAGACAATTGCTGACAAATTTTAAATATTAAATATTTTGCTACGTCCCATTTTGCTCAAAAGAGTTCAGCGAAAGGCCTGGTCATGCAACAGTAATCACCGCAAGTTTATACATTTGGGAAACTGGTAGATTCAACTCGGGAAACTATGTACCAAATCGCAATTCTGTGACAATAAAAAAATGCTCAATTCGATTTTGAGTATTTACAAAATACACTTTTTAAATGTGCAAATATAAATATATATATAAGTTATCAATATGCAATATATTATTCATGGCAACATATTTTCAAACCACGACAATTGATAAACCAAATCCAAATATTATAAACGTGAAATTTTCATAAAAACTTTAAAAATCTTTAGAAATAGAATGAATGTTTCGATATTTTTTGGATATGTTTTATAGCTTATTTAATTTTAGTTTTGGAAAAAGTGCAAATTTGAAAAACTATGATTCATATTGGAATGAACCCAGTCGGAAAAACAAAAGATCATAAGAAACAAATATCTCATACCTTGCATGAATATATAAAATAATAATAATTTAAACTATTTTATTATTAGCGTAAAAAATAATAAATCATAAAATGCTATTTATTATTCTCATAAAAAATAAAATATAATCAAAAAAAAGTAAGTATAAACTGTCTAAATATAGAAGCTTTAAAGCAAAACCTTATAGATGAACAATCAGTTGTATGGGAGTTATAAGTTATAGTAATTCGATCTTCATAATTTTCTTTACGCACTTTTCATTACTAATAGAGGGAAAAATTGCTAAATTTGCTGTTCTTAGCTGCTTTGGTGTAGGAATTAGAATGGAAAACGTCATATCTGAACAATCAGTTGTATAGTAGCTATATAATGTCCGATCCGGTCGGTTCCGACAAATGATTAATATATTATGCAAATACATCTGCCTACCAAGTTTCATTTAGATATCTCTAAAACTGAGGGGCTAGTTTGCATTCAAACAGACAGACGGACAGACTAAATCGAATCAGTTCGTATACTTGACGGTACATTTATGTGGCTAAATTAGTTAACGATTTATATTTCCATGTAGGCTCTCCGAAGAAATTCTCATTTATTGTTCATACTCTAATTACAAAAAAAAAAAAGTGAAAATGTGAAAGAAAAATTAACACAAAAAAAAGTACTTACATTCGCTTACTTCGGCCACATCAATGTTACGGATGTGGCTCACTCCTACACATCAACTGTTCGAGCAGATACTCGTATAGCAATATAATTCCACTCAATTGGCGTAATCCTTCTCTTCATACAACATCCGTCTCCGCTCCCCCCTCGTTCAGCGTCAGCACAATGCGCCAGTTTCACTTATTCTCTATCACCTCCACATTTATTGTCACCGGCGCAACTTACCTGCTATTCGCGCTACTCACCTTTGCCTACAACAAAGCCACCATGGCGTCGGCTATAGAAAAAGCAATAAGAAATGCCGCACACATAAATGCAGATGTAATCACACAATGGCAACAACAACAACAGCAACAACAACCGGCAAAACGTAGTGATTCCGCATTGCCGGTCATGTCGATCAGCATTGCGGTCGATCCCCAAGTGAAAGCATCTGCGGTGACGACATTGAATTCCAATGTGGTTGCAACCTTTGGTCCTGACAGCGGATATGTATACGAAGAACGTGAAGGTCATGTGGTGAAACGCGAAAATATTGAATACGATTTGTCTGGGATGCGCGTGTACAATGTGGGTGTGTTGATGGCATCGCATTTGGGTAGGTGTATTGAAATTTCTGCAACTATATTCATACATCTACATATATTAGGGTGCATCAGGTCATATATAAAAAAACCAAATCGCTACTATTTTTCCTGGTGAATTATAAAATGTTTTATGTTCTAAGGTTTCTACCAAAAAAATTTGGCAAAACTGTTAAGATTTAAGTGAGCTAGAGCGATTTGAAAATACCTCAGAAATGCTGATTTTTATAAATGAAAAAAAACAGTGGTTTTAAAATATCAACAATCATTTTTATGAACTCAAGAATATTTAGTTATTTGGAACTTATTGGAAAAAACAACAATTACAGTGGTAGAAATTATAGCTGCTATGTTGGATATCACCACTTCTCCTCATCAGACTTCAGCTTGCTAGACTGTCATCGGGTTCGAATACTTCCAAATAAACAAATGGTATTGAGTTCAAAATAATGATTGTTGATACTAATAAATAGGCCGAAAAACTGAAATATGTTTTAGAAATACTTTTTCAAAAAACTCACCTCACTATTTAAGCTTCAAAGGTTTGCATAAAAATATTTGAAAATTTGTTCAACGATATTTTTTCCGGAAGCTTTAAAACATAATAAATTTTGTAATTCCGATGCAAAAATCTTAACTTTTGACGCTACAACTCAATACACATATATTAGGGTGGATTGAATTTTTTGGGCGAAAACTTGGCGACAAATCATGTAGTCATTACAGTTATTCTATGAGAAAATAAAGAAGTTAAAAAATCAAATGCCAAAAAAAATTTGGAAACTTTATTAATCAAAGTTTGAGGAAACTTTTTGGGTGTTTAAAAATAAATTTTATTCATGCGTTTTTTTACATAAAAGAGAAGAAAAGAAAATGTGCAACAATGTCAGAAAAAAAACCAAGAACTAAAAGAAATTTTTAAGCACTTGATACTTGCACTTGATTGTACAAAAATTACATACCTGCAGATTTTCCAAAAATTTTGATAATAATGTTAAGAAATTTTGTACCTTTTCATCTTTTAAAAATTCCCACTCTGGAAACTTAGTTTCAAAAATACCATGCGATTAAGCCGAACAAAATTTGTCTCACCCTAATGCACTCTAATGTTTATTTATACTTCCAACTACCTTTTTTTCTTACGCGCAGATTCACCTTTTGATCTGGAGCGCTGTGGTCCTGCCGTGGACTTGGCATTAGATGTTATCAATAGGGAGTTCCTGGGACCGCATAAAATTAAGTTACGCAAAGTGCAAGCCAGGTGGGTACACACCAAACATACGAAGCTAGATACATATATGTACCTTGGGATTTTTCTTTTTGCAAAACAATTACATTTGACTCACGTTGCACTTAATTGATGCATTGAATAACAAATTAATACTATGGGATTCAGTGTCCCATGCTGCTCTTTCCAATATCCTTGCCACGCATTCCACTACAAGTAAACATAAACACATACATTAATAGATATGTATTTATTTAAAATAAAAGAAAAAACTCAAAGCTAAGCAATTTGTTACTCATACGCCCCGTGTCGCGTTTCGTTGTTGTAAATAAATTTTCTACATAACCACTTCCATTTAGTCGAACATTTAAAGTTAAAATGCAGTGTGATTTATTAACATTGCAATTACGATTTGCTATAAACAGTCTTTTGCTACTCGTAATTACTCTGAATTTAATGCTGCAGTTTTATTGTAAGTTGACATGCGGCCTTCGGCGACAAGGCCAAGGTGTAAGTAACGTTAAATTGCGCTTGGGATCAGTTGATTTAATTGGCTCTTAATGAGTGCTTACGTTGGAGGAGGAATGTATATGTATATGAATGACTAAAGAGCGTGGAAAGTGAATGCTTTCAATGCGTGGATATAAAATTATTTCGTAAATTTAAGAAATAACCTTAACGTGGTAATTATGTTTTCCCAGTGTTCTCAATGGAGTTGTCAGTTCTTAAGTTTCACAGAATCCATTGTCACTATCTCTTTTTTATTACTAACTTGAATAACTGTTTATAGTACTCCACCTAAATTATTGTATAGCCGTATGGTTTCCAAAGTTCCATTCAAAACACATTTTGTGTAATTTCAATTTCACACTAGTATTTATTATTTTCAGTAATTACAACGTGCTTTGCTTAATGTTAGATGTGAGCTTAATTTTATACAATATTTTCCTTAATATAATCGATTAATATTCTTCTATATATAATGATATTTCTCTCTTATTTAATATTATTTGACAATGGATCAAATAATTTTAATAATTTGTGTAGTAAAACGTTTTCTCACCTACTACTTCTATACAGATTAATCCTCGTTACGCCTTAAGTTATGTGGTTGTACATCTTCCACATATACTAAATGTCTTGATAAATATTTAGATAACAAATTATACTTAATTTTAAATACAGATAATAAGACATTCATAACTGTTCTTTGGTTAATATTTAGCCATTTTAAGGTATCGACCATGTATGCTATTGGGATCAGTAAAATACAATGCATACCCTTTTTTTGTAATTTTTGTAGCCTATTTCGCATTTCCGCCGAATCCAGGAACAATATTGTAGAGCAATACTCGAAATGACACTTGATAATCACATTAAATAATCTGAAGACACTATCAATAGACAATTGTTTTCTAATTTTCCTAAGGAAACCTATCTTCTTTGCAATTTACCTACAATTATCAAATGACTATCAAAATTCAAATTTTTATCATTGACAATGTACAGTAGCAATTCAATATATATTCATTGTAAATTTGGTTAAGAATTTTATACATACAAATTTTTCAGTTATCATAAATTTTCATTCTCGTTTGTACTTTGTAAAATAAACATCATTATAAAGAACTTTAAACTTATTTCTTTAATCAAATCCTTGGATCTCTAATATTTATTATTAGATCTTCATTTGACTTTCCGTGTATTATGATATCCTTAATTTTGTCAGCATTAACTCTTAACTTGTTCATTTTCAATTATTCCTCTATGTTTTTTAATTTAGTGTTCATTCTGTCAATGCATTCGCACGTTGAAATACCAGCCGTTTACCAGCTTGTGACATCTTTTATCCCAGATTAATTTTGAATAATATCCAGCGATCATTTCTCTTACTCCATCGGTGTTTTTAGTTGTATTAAACATTCGCAGATTCCCGTACCGAATCGAGGTTTTTTAAAACATTAAAGGAAACTAAATATACTTATACAATTCATTACTATAGCGCTTATTATAACAACACGACAGGAACTTTTTGCCCAGTTTCCACACTTTATTTGTTGTTTACTTTAAATTTTATAAAAACGCAGTTCCCTCTACAAAATAAACCGTGTAAATTTAATATTCAAACTTTATATAAATTCTAATAACATTTAAGGAAACATTTTTATCAAAAGTTTAAACTTTTTAATCTGAATTTTTAGATGTTTAACGTATCGAAAGAAAGTTTGCCGTACCACCCCCTATTTAAAATATTTTTCAAAGGCAATTTGGGGCAATCCCTAGGGTAGCCATTTACATTATTCTTCATATCTTTAGCATTTATAGTCGGATCTTAAAGAATAATACATTCATATCTTCGTCTTATGGAAACTATTTTTGTTTCGGAAGCTCAGCACTATTATGATATTTATCCACCAGATCTCAGTTATTACCACCGTATCTGTCAGTTATTACCATCTTAATATTTTTTAAGGGTGGTAATGACGAGATTTGGTGGGTAAGTACCACAATGGAGTCCGTGAGGTCTTATCCTCGACTTTTGCTTTTGAGCCGATACGGTCTAGTATGCAGCTTTATATTTGTTAAAAATATTAGGTTTTAAGTTAGCTGAGCAGATTAAAAACGCCTCCAAAGTTAGAGTATTTTATAAATTAAATTTTTTTTTCTAAAATACGTTTTTCGAAAAAATAAAATAGTTTTTGCTTAAAAGGTCTGCTTAAAACTTTAACCAACAGGTTTATAATATTGAGATCAGCGTTAAAAATTAATAGACTTATTTGCATTGATATAAAGAGAGTCTAAATCGTCACGTTTTGGCCGAGTTACTCAAGTTTTTCTTATACCAATTTTTCAAAAATGATCGGAGACAAAAAAAACATAAAAAATTCATTATTTTGATGGGGTTGAACAAAATTTAATATTGTTGTGCAGAATTTTTAAACCTAAACTGTTTTATGATCTAAGGTGTTCTTTCTTGAGAGAATATTAAAAAAAAACTTTTACATATATATCGTTTCGTTTCGCGTTTAAAAAAATAATGAATTTTATAATATTAATAGAAAAACAGTACCGATTTTGGTTTGTTTGTTTTTCACAAATATTTTTTGAGCAAAACAATATTAAAATCTATTAATTTGATCGCCACAGCGTTACAAACATTCAGCATATAAACTATGTTATATAATGGTATAGATACAGATCATTCATATTTGTGTCAAGCTTATTCAAATATCTAAATTATTTTCTTATCAGTTACCCCTCCTGCTCTGGCGCAAAGGCACCTGGCCTGGCTGCCGATATGCATTTCAAAGATGATGTCATAGCATTCATTGGACCAGCATGTGCATTTGCTTTGGAGCCAGTAGCGCGCTTGGCAGCTTATTGGAATTCGCCGATTATTACCGGAATGGGTGACCAGGTGAGATAAAAATTGTAATTCAACTAAGCACGAAAAGATATGTTCAGTTTAAGGTGTTAAGATTTTTGAAAAATAAAAAAAAATAGATTTATTTGTAAACTTGCACTAGGATACTATCATTATCTATATTTTGCAATTTATATTGCATTCATAAGCAATTGGATTGTATTTTCCATAGAGGTCACATTTTTCACCTTTATTTAATGACCTTAAATTTTGAGAGCACTATTAGCGAAATGAACGTCAGTTGCATACTTTTCAGAATGGCCTTTATAACGAAATTAAAGTCAGCAAGAAAAGAATCATGAAACAAAATAAATAATGCCTTCTTATCACTAATTAATGTATTTCGATTGTTTTGTTGAATTCTCTGGATGATTTATTACGGGTTCAATTATTGTTTTGTTAAAGTTTCCTTTGCTTCTCTAAGTTTTTATTAAATCAGTTTGAGTTCAATTGCACTTTACGAGTTTTTTCGCGGGTCTCTAGATATTCAATATATTCCTAATTAAATTCCGCGATTAAGTAAGTTACGATTAACTGAATAGCTAATGACAATCAATTTATGCTAAAATATTTTTTTAATCTAAAATATAAATTAAAATTTATTATGAACTCCAGAGCTACAGGTCATATGAGTATACAAATTTAATATCAGCCATACAAGAGAAATGCTACTCATATACGAATATACATAGTTGAAGTACAGGGCGTATAAGTACAAAATTTCTGAAGACCATTGTAGTCAGTGTTGAATAAAATATGAATATCTATATATAAAAGAGCATTTATCTAGGTTAGAATGATGTATTCCATTTTCGGTTCAAAATGTCGCTGAACTGCCATAATATTCGCCGTTGATTATTTTATTATTTTCAATGTAACTGGTGTGGATTATGCCATGTGGGGTGTAGATAAATTAGGTCAACTATCATATTCATCATATTGAACAATGAAAATTTTCAGTAAAAAAAACCCAAAGGCTTCCAAATACCAGATAACAGCTTTGAGTATATATTTATGTATATTTTTTGCGCCCTGTACGAATCTGTTAAGATTTAAACATTTTTGAGCGATATCTAAAAATTATAATTACTTATTTAGATTTTTATTAATTGCTCAGAAAAAATAACCGAACTAAATTTTTTTGATAGAAAGTAAAATTCGTCTTTGCTGTGCATTGAATATCGATTTTTTTGTGAATTGTTATTTTGTTTACTAAAAACAATTAGATATACTTTTTTTTTCGTAAAAAATTTTAATTTTTTTAGTTTTATTTTTTCATCAAAATTTATAAATTTTTGGGTAATATTTTTTCGACCGAAAGTAGAACTCGAATAACAATATGGGGTTTGTTTTTAAATATTATGCAAATTGCAAAAAACAAACGAACTTATAATGTTCATTGTGACCAAAAAGGTAATGCCTTGGTCACACCTAACGAGTAGGGTGGTGATTTGGCCGATTGCTCGTTTCATATGCACAGACTGTTTGATCGAGTCATCGGCCGAGAAAATTTGCGAAACAGTCGCTAGAAACTCATTTTGTTTATTTCACAACTCTATCGGCTCAGTTTTAATTTACTGCATCGACACTCAACTTCTTAGGTTAGGTGAAAGCATAAAAATAGCAGCTAAACTCGGTTTTGGAGTAATTTCAAAAGTCCACTATCAAGTCAAAATTTGATGACTTAAAATATGAATTAACGATAGTTTTAAAATTTATATATTTACTTTAAACAAGGTAGAAATAGATTAACTAAAAATATAGTTTTTAACGTGAAAATATAGTCCCCAATCTTACTTTCTCTTGTTTACATTTTTTTTATACTAACTCGACTTTAGCTTTTGCAAAAACCTAAAAATATGAGGGAACCGTATTTTTAAACATATTTTAATTAATAATATTCAATTTCTTCCACAGCCTCCTTCGGATGATGAATTAACCGTAACATCGGGTATACTGGGGAAAATACACAAATGGAAAAATGAGAGCACGGTAAGATTGCTAAATTCCTAAGTGGCAACTACTTTAAAATGACAATTAAACAATGCTGTAATTTTTAAAATATTTTAAATGGTAGAAAATGGAATAAATTAGTTAAAAATTATTTGCTTGAAAATATAATATTCTAAAAAAATTATATCAAATGAATTCCAAGAATGTATTACATATATTATATATGTGAAATCTTTATTATCTAAATTATATTTAAAGCGATGCCGATGTCAAAGTTTTATTAGGATTATTTTCAGTATCAACCAAATCGTTCTAACCTTTTGTATTACATATATTATATATGTGAAATCTTTATTATCTAAATTATATTTAAAGCGATGCCGATGTCAAAGTTTTATTAGGATTATTTTCAGTATCAACCAAATCGTTCTAACCTTTTGTATTACATATATTATATATGTGAAATCTTTATTATCTAAATTATATTTAAAGCGATGCCGATGTCAAAGTTTTATTAGGATTATTTTCAGTATCAACCAAATCGTTCTAACCTTTTGTATTACATATATTATATATGTGAAATCTTTATTATCTAAATTATATTTAAAGCGATGCCGATGTCAAAGTTTTATTAGGATTATTTTCAGTATCAACCAAATCGTTCTAACCTTTTGTATTACATATATTATATATGTGAAATCTTTATTATCTAAATTATATTTAAAGCGATGCCGATGTCAAAGTTTTATTAGGATTATTTTCAGTATCAACCAAATCGTTCTAACCTTTTGTATTACATATATTATATATGTGAAATCTTTATTATCTAAATTATATTTAAAGCGATGCCGAAGTCAAAGTTTTATTAGGATTATTTTCAGCATCAACCAAATCGTTCTAACCTTTAATTTAATAGCACGCCATATATTCTAATTGAGATGGAAATGAAAGAGAACGCGAAATATGTCCAAACTATTGCTTTTAAATTTCTTATTGTTTCCCAGGTTTGATCAAAACAGTGTCTCTTAAATGAAAAAGGTCACTTTCGTGAGAACTTTTTGAACTATTATTATTTTAAATGCAAGTATATAGATTTATTCCTATGTAAATAAGACATTGAGGCACTAATTCTTTAATTAAATATCCAGGTTTTCGATTGTAAAATTATATATAGAGTGTTGCCATGAGGCTGTATCACATATTTTAATTTGTTTGTTGCTTAAAATTTATATGCAATGGGAACAGTTAGTCAAAGGTTGTTGAAGGGAAATTTTGCTCAAACCCCACACATGATTTTCGAAAGAAGTTTGTATAAAAGCCAAAGTATTAAATTAATTTCATAATTCAAGAAAACATTTGATCAGAGCGGTAGCAAAGGCGCCAAGTCTCGGGAAATTTCGACAACGGCATTTTTCCGCAATATTTTCAGCTGATATTATTTTGGGTCACCTCTCTGATCACCGATAGAATTCCCAGTTTAGACAAAGAGAATATATAAATGAAATCAAAGGAGATTAATGAAATTTTCCAGTGACTACTTTTTGGTTCCAAGGATGCGGTCAATATGAAAATTTTAACATTTTCATTCACAAATATTTCAGCAAAGTATAGAACTATTTTTAGTTAAGTAACTTTGAAGAGCAAATGCACTCGTCAAGTACTTTCATTTGGTATACAATTAGCTGAGAGTTAAAACAACGAGTTTCAGTGGCAAAAGCAATTGAAATTCTTAATTTTTTGATTTGAGCTCTCATATAGCATATTTGAACCTTTAGCTGTACCAAGTGCCACTTTTTGTATTTTATTCCCAACCTTGGCTGCACTTTAACCTAAAAAATATTAAATATTATATTATATTTGCTTGGCAAAAAACTCAAGGATTGGCTTCCTTAAGAAACGTGAATGTAATGACGATTACAAGAAGCTCAACAGTTTTTTTTTTTCAAAATAGACAGTGTACCACATGTGCACTACTTCTGTACGTAAATAAATATAAAGCTGCTGAAGATTTCATTAATCTACTTTGATTTCTTGTATTCCCATTGCCGCCAATTCCCAGCGGCTACTGGTGTGAAGCACATGCTGTGGTTGCCACTAATAGCGGTAGTCTAATGACACTTGCTGTCATTGTCATGGCCAGTGTCAGTCACCAGACCAGCAGTCAGCTATCACTACAACATACCCACCAAACAGTTACCGACTTACATAGAAGGCCACCTACTACAACTTCGTTGACATTGAGATTTTGTAATTTGTTTGAAACAACCACGAAGAGAAGAGAAGGAGAAGAAAAGAGAAGGAAAAGTAAAGCAAAACAAGGAAGTGCAAAAAAACAAAAATGTTGCTGGTCATTTGGGATTTTTTTCGATATGTTTTTTAAATGAGTAGTGGGAATTTGTAAGCTTGTGTGTGTATGTATGGTATGTGTGCGTGTGATTGAAGAGATGAAAAGAGAAATTCAAAAAAATACCTACTGACAGACCACATACCAACACGAGCAGTGTTGACCCATCCACATAAGGAATGCCAACTTCTAGCTAAGTTAACTAAATAATTGGCATCTTAAGGCTGTATGAGTATATAATTTCCTGATGGTGGTGGTGTGGTCGAGGACTTCGGTGTCGTTTGGAATTAAGTAATTCTTTTTGTTTGACATTTGCAGTGAGTATTTAAGTATTTTTTAATTAATTAGCTTTTTGCTATTAGTGCTACACTAACACTAACACTAACGGTATAGGTCGCAGTGGTGACGGAAACGATGAGTTGCTTTCAAATAACAGTATCTAGTAGACATTCATGTAAACAAATAACGACTTGTAGGGAAATACAGATGTATGTAAGTTCATAGGTAAGATGTTATACATTGTGATTGTCTTTACTGTGGCACTGTGCTAACACAATTTGTTTTGGAATCAATTAAGTTAAATTTTATTCGACTTTTATGCGATTTTTACGAGTCTCTCTCTCTCTGTACAATTGTTCGTAAAATATATGCGAGATTAATGAGTGAAGAACGTGGAAAAAATTAGTTTTAATGAAAATTCACAGCTGTTAGGCGGCACGACATTTGATTTGATTTAAGCAGAGATAGAGTACTATGCTTAACATATCCTAACTGAGATGGTGCATATTTTTATTTTTAAATGTAAGCTTCACGTCTCTATTTTAAATAACATTTTAATTCATGGCTTATTTTCCGATAATCGATACTAAACCACCTTCAATAATAATATTTCAATTCAACTCTTAAGATGGAGCCTCAAAATAGCGTAATTTTATTTTACATATATCCAGCAAGGCACATATTCAAGGTAGGGAACTTTTTGAAAGGCCCTTATATAGAGTGCTTGCTGTGGAGTGATTTTCTTTTGTCATAGATTTTGGATTGTATCTTTTAGGAATATATAAAGTACTTTAAGAAATTTACTGTCAAAGTGCTAAGGAGCATTTTAAAGTAATTTTCCACATTCATGACTTTGAGAGTATAATACAAAAAAAAAAAAAATGAAAACAAATACAATTATTTTTGTATCAAAATTTTTGCAAAATCTTTCAATCAAGAACATTTTAATGTAGTTTCCTATAGGTCCTTATCAAAAACCTTTATACGGAAAACAACTCTGCAATAGAAAATAATTATTTTAACGTAACTGGTATTACTACAAAATGATATGAAGGGTGTTTTTCGAAAATGTGGCTTTCAATGAAGTAATATTTTTTTCGGAGTTCGTCTTTTTGGCAGCTGTTACTCAGCTTAGTTTGCCATTTCATAATAAACAGACTTATTCCGGAACAATGTTTCCAAATTATTATTGCGAAAATAATATTTTGGTTCATGCGACGCTTCGCCCGCTGCGTCCAATATTCGGCCGACATAATCTCCCAGCAGAGTCAGTAATTCGAGCAACCATGGATCGGTTTCGCACCACGTTTACTCTAGCGGATAATGCAAGTTAATGAAGTCCTTTTGACTTCATTCAAAAATTTAAAGTTGGGGGCCAGTCAACTTGGCCCCTTTTCATACTTACATTTATTTTCCAAATGATCAAACTCAGTTGATATAATTACTCTTAGTTTATTCCGTTATTCCGTCTTCTAGCCGTCAGCCCAATTCTAAGACTAACTGTTCTTAAAAATGTAAAGCTAAAGCTAAGCTTAACCTGCGCTAACTTATCGCTACCTTGCACTTGGCCGCTAGACTTATGCAACCAGGTTCCCACGCTGCACCTGTATGCGACCGGATGCGCGTGCAGTAAGCCAGACGCAAAGTCAGCACTTTCGGCAGGTGAGTTGGCTGCCGGCTGTGTTAACTCCTCCCCCTTTAAAAATCTGCGTCCCGCAGATCCACGTGGGTAGAGCGGGGGGTTGGCGAAGTTCCTTCGGCTCTTCCTTGTACTGGCTTGGTATTTGGGATGATGATGGTAGCAGTGATCTTCCTCCAGATTACGTAACACACTACGGCGAGAGTTATCAGCATCGTGACTTCGAAAGTGGCAGAGATGTGGAATCTGTTACCTAATTTACCTAACCGATTTATATTCTGCACGCTTAGCGCGTGAACATAATCCAGGTTTAGTTTCAGCCCTTGCTCTGTTACATTGCTTAGGACCGAAGGAAGAACTTGGAATTTTTGTATTCCTCGACTTTCGAAGGTGCGGTTGCCAATGCGAATTGTCTCATTGTTTAGCTGGATAAGAAAAGACCCTTCAAGAGTTCTCGAGCCTTTTTCACCTTGAACGGTTCCATTAAAGTTTGACAAGAACAGCGTGTTACTGTTGACTAACTCCATAGTTTCCTCGTTGTCAGTTATAAAGCGACATTTTGCGTCACCACCTTTTAACAGACGCGGCATGCATTGGTCTTCTTCCAGCTTTTTCAGGCAGTTTCCCTCACAGATCGTCGCATTGTTAATTTTGAGACATTCGCCAATGACCCCATACGTTTCTTCATCGTTCACCAGCAGCTGCGGAAATTCGACGTCGACTCGCTTTCCTCCTAGTGAGGTACCCCTTGCTAGAATTAGCTGGTAACGAGTAGACTTTACCTTAGGGACAGAAAGAGCATAGATGAGAAGTGAACCATTGGAGTACATGCATGGCTTAGCATATTCCATCGCCTCCACGTAGTTTTGATATGGAAGCGCTTCCTCTTCAGATATAATTTGTGCGGCTTCGGTTTGGTCAAGAAGATTTGTGTTGACGATTCCAGTTTTCGCCAATTGGCTTGCTCGAATGATTTCTGAAATTTGCTCCTTTAACACAAGAACCTTATTGAGAACCAGGAATCCGTGCTTTTCGTGTTGTATGTCCCTATCGACGTCGTTAGTTAAGCGTATTATGCCATTAACCCGTTTAACAGCTTCTTGAGTGGCATTAAAAAGCTTTCTATTAATAGAGATTTGGTTATTGTTGTTGTCGACAATTTCGTTTTGACTGCGGAGGACAGCATCCCAGTCGCTAGCATCAGGAGATCCTGCTACCCATTTCCAAGCTGATCCAATCCAGTTTATTGAACGAATCCTCCTAGATTTATCGCCCTGCAATTCTTTAAGGCGCAAGTTTGCTTGGCTGAGGTGGAGTTCAACAATCGGTTTCATGTAACTTTCATTTAAATCATATTCCAAAGTGGCCTCCAGCTCGGTGATAGTTTCGGCGAAGTAATCGAGGTCAATTATGTGCAATAGTTTAAAGTACCCGTTGACGATGAATCCGCTGCCTTGCTCTAGCGTTATTAGCGGAGTGTCATACTTAAACACGTTGAACGCGCAAGTGCAAGGGAATATTAATAATCTAATTTGTAAGAAAATTTATAAATTATTAAAACGGGATTTCGAGTCCCTCCGGGAAAGTTCCATGCCTGTGGACTCAACAAAAATGCGTTTTAATTCGTAAGCACGATTTGCCATGGGGGTTTCTCCCTCAATTTCGCTTTAAATTCGAGGCAGGAATCTTTCCTAAAGAAAATCGTTACAAATATTCAATTTTGTTTTTTTTTTTTTTTTTTTTTTTTTTTTTTTTTTTTTTTTTTTTTTTTTTTTTTTTTTTTCTTTATATGCTCTTATTTGATTACGGAAATATTAGCAATAGACTATCTAGAATTCTGAAATAATATGCTATTTGAATAAAGGATATAATTGTACCCTCAAGAAAAATTAATAAGTACATAATTCTTCACATCTTAAATTTATAGTTTACATTTTGAGTTTAAAAATTTGCATTTTTAATTTAAAATTTGCGCAGATAATTTTTTCTTCTTTTCGTATCTTTGAGCATAATAAAAAAATCTTTGTTAAGTGATACAAAAAAGTGATTACTTTTTAACTCTTATCATCTGCGTTAGGGAGACATCTTTTCCCAAGCAAATTTTTTTTTTTTTTTTTTTTTTTTTTTTTTTTTTTGGGTTTAAGAAAAATTTATTATTATTTTTTTGTTTCTTTAAATTTCGCATTTTGCGACTGATTGTTTCTTTTGTTTTTTTTTGTAACACCCATAATGAGCTTAAAAAAAAAATTTTAGAATAAGTAACAATATCGTGGAACCACTGGATTAAAGATTTTTAACTTGAACTTTATGAATCTTTTTCCCATGTTCCGTTCTGAGCGTGACCCTATTATCTTTTTGTACAGTTTCCCTTTTGTACAGGGGCTTCTGTTTAGCCTTAATCTGTCCGTCTCTCACATATACAACATCGCCCTGCGCATATTCCTGCGGCTTTTGTCTTTTTTTGTTCAGTCGCAGGTTACGCGATTCTTGGCTCTTTTCGAGCCGCTCTTTTATTTCGTTGAGCATCTTAGGACGGAAATCTGTCAACTCCTGATAGTTGATCCGCTGTGTTCTATTAAAAAATATGTCACTAGGTTTGAGCTTTGTGACCGAGTGAACTGAATTGTTGTAGCGATCTACCGCTATGTAGAGTAATTCCTTAGGAGAGACGTGGTCAATTTCTTTTCGAATGCAACGATAAATTTCCAGAATGGTGGAGTGCAATCTTTCAACCTGACCATTAACCTCGCTACGCTGAATGGGTGTCTGATAAACGCTTATTCCCAAACTTCTTACATAGTTACTGACCAAGGGGCTCACGAAGCCCTTCTCGTTATCTGTTACAATCATCCTTGGAGCAGTAAAATAATGGAGTAGCTTAGCGAACTTACTTCGCAAGTGAATTGCAGATTTGTTTTTTATATGGAAAAATTTTGCGAACTTCGAAAATTTATCTAGACAACTGAGAAATTTTTCCCCTTGAATTTCGAATATATCTATATGTAAAATTTCGCAGGGATTATTTGGTATCGGGGTGTTTTTTAGCTCGGGCACAAAAGGATGCCGATCATATTTGCTTACACGACAAACCTCGCAGGCCTTTGTATATAACCTTATACGGTTCGCCATTTGTGGAAAATAGTATCTTTCCAAAATCTGCATTTTATTCTCGACAGGATTTCTGTGAGCTCTTTTGTGTTCCCCCTCAATTATTGCGCAGATTCTTTCTTCGTTGGCTACATCTTCCACTAATCTTTGGGTTATTCTGATTTTGTAACAACGGAAGTTCTCCAGATAGACATTCTGGAGCAACTGCATATTTTGCTCTGGTATCTTAATGCCGTTAATCACGGCAGGGTTAAGCCTCTCTTTTAATTTTTGCGTCAAAGTTTCCCGATCAATTCTTTCGATTGTCACATAATGACGGGTATATCCACGATGAGGATTTTCCATCGTAAGAAGTTCCTTCCCTTCGCGCACGATTATCTGGTTCTTAAATACATTCAAAGGTGCTTCAACATGAACGATTAGGTCCGAGGAGTCCTGCAAGGCACTGTGCACAGTTTGACCTTCGCTTGCCGATTCGGTATCGGATTCGCGAGGAGCTGTCAATGTTCCAGAATTATCTGTCACCCCTTCGCTCGCTGTGTCTGTGCTCGAATCGTTACCATTATTAATTGTCATTAAATGCCCTTCGGGTTGGCACCTCATTCTTGAGAGAGCGTCAGCCACAAAGTTCGATTTACCAGGAGTGTAAATCAACTCGTAGTTGTACTCCTCAATGCGGGCTTTCCATCGTTTCAACTTGGCATTATAATTCCTATTCCCCATTGCGAACGTGAGAGGCTGGTGATCAGTGTAGATCTTTATTTTCTTCGCGCCGTATAAATAGGAACGCAAGTTGTCAAGAGCCCAGACAATGGCCAGCATTTCTTTCTCATTTGTGGCGTAATTTTCTTCGCACTTATTGAGCGACCGAGAGATAAAAGAAATTGGCTTGTCTTTGCCGAATTCTCCCTGGGAAAGAACAGCGCCGATAGCATAATCGGAGGCGTCGGTGGTTAGGTTAAACGGTTTCTCAAAATCTGGGAACACCAGTATTTCTGAGGAAACAAGAAGGTCCTTTAAATCGACAAATGCTTTCATGGCCGCGTCATCGAGTGTGATTCCGACCTTACGGGATTGGTTGGCCTTTACCTGTGCATTCTCTCCCCGTGTCAGATTTGTGAGAGGTTTCGCTACTTTAGCATAGTCGCGAATAAACTTCCTATAATAAGAGGTCATTCCCAAAAAGCTTTTGAGTTCTTTTAGCGTTACCGGTGGTTTCAGGTTTTTTATAGCGCACACCTTATTTAAGTCTGGCTTAATGCCATCAGGGGTAATCACGTATCCTAGGAAATCAACCATGGTTTTCATAAATTGGGTTTTCTCTAGGTTGACTTTTAGTTTTGCTTCAGATAGTCTTTCAAAGATTGTCTCAACGTTTTTCAAATGCTCTGATTCATTTTTCCCAAACACGATTATATCGTCGATATAAACATAGCACATTTTTCCTATGAAATCTTTCAGCACATCGTCAATCATACGTTGAAATATGGCTGGGGCATTTTTCAGGCCAAAAGGAAGCCTCAGGAATTCAAACTTGCCGTTCATAGTGGAAAATGCCGTCTTTGGGATATCACTTTCTCTCATGCGAACTTGATGAAAACCAGAAGTAAGGTCAATGGTGGTGAAATATTTTGCCTCACCTAAACTGGCCAAAGTGGAATTGATATCCGGGATGGGATACGCGTCGGGAATGGTAACGGCGTTCAACCGCTTGAAATCAATAACCATCCTATATTGTTTTTCCCCAGATGGCTTTGGCTTTTTCGGCACGACCCAGATCGGTGAATTGTACGGACTCTTTGAAGGACGTATCACACCCTCGTTTAGCAGCTCGTTGACCTGTCTATCTACCTCCTCTCTCATGCAAGCAGGATATGGGTAAATCTTGGTGTAGATTGGGTCCTCCGTTGTAGTTCTTATTTCGGCCTTTACGTTTGTTCTGGCAATTTCTTTATTGCTTAGAGGCCCAAAAAGTGTCTTGTGGCGGCGAATGATTTCCTCCAATTTATACTTTATGTCCTGCGGGAGATCATTGCATAGAAGCGGATAGACCTGCTTGGAAATTTTTTCCAGGAGCGGAATTTCTAAATTCGAGTTAATAGTGAGGGTATTTCGCTTCCTATCGATTACCGCTTCCAATTTCTTCAGGGTATCGTCACCGATAATGCCGTCGAAGGATTCAAGACCAGGAAGAACATAGAAGGTAATTACTGAATCGTTCCCAAAACGCTGGAAGAACTTGCCACTGACTTGTTCGTCAATTTCAATCTTACCACTAGCGGACTGCACAAAAAAAGGTTTGTCTAGAATTTTACTGCCTTGCGACAGTGATTTGTTGATAAAATTTTTGTTAGCACCGGTATCGACTAGGAAGTCAAGAACTTTGCCCTCTCTTCCAACGTATTCTATGTATGGTACGCTGGATAGGCCTCTGTCATAAAATTTATTTGGTCCCCCACGTTAGCTTCCGCCAGCGTTTCAAACTCTGTCGTTGCACTGGTTTGAGGCTCGTTCACCGTTTGGATGTTAAACATTCTCTGGTGTTTCGGGCGGAAATTGTCCGAAGCGAACCTCCTTTTAGTGCCAAATCGTTGCTGCGTGTTACCAGCATATCCGCTACGCCGAGTCTGTGCAGAAGGATCTAGTTCCATTTTTGTTACCGGCTGAAAAGGTTCCGGCTTTACTGTGAATTGACGATTACCAAAAGAACCACTTTGTGGACGAGGAGGGCGATTGCCAGGATAAAAATTTCCCCGATCTTGTGAATACCCTAATCCCGGACTATCCCTTCTGCTCAATTCATTCATAGGGACCGTAACCGTATTTCTCAAGCCGACACTGTGTATTGGGTGGCTTCTAAAATTTAAATTTTGAATGTCAAGGCAGCTAGTATAGGCTTCGGGCAATGATTTCGGCCTTTGTACAATGATCATCCTGGAGAGATCACCGCTCAAGCCTCTAATGAAAACGTCAAGTGCCCTATTCCGATACGTCTCCATCAGAGCATCGACCGTCTCAGTGGAGTAATCTTCAGTTTTCAATTTATTTATGATCAAAGAGAATTGATGGTTAACTCGCGCGTAGAATTCGTCAAGTTTTGATCCCCCCTGAGTAAGCTGACCCAGTTGGTGTTCTAAAGTGCGAATGTCGCGCTTATCTGCGTAGTGGAGTGAGAGGCAAGCCTTCATCGAGGGCCAATCACTCTCAAAGATATTGTGCGAGATCAGAGCAGAGTTCGCACTGCCCCTAATTTTGCCGCGAATGCTTTTCAGGATCGCTCTATATAAAGGTTTGGCCCGCACTATTTTATAGTCGTCAAGGATGCCTTCCACCGAATGCACCCATGACACGTACTGTGACGGATCCCCTTCAAACACTTGTAGGTCCCTCACTGCATCGGGTAGCCTGCCTATCTCCTGTAGCTCCTGTTCAGTGGATGGGCCTCTCAACGGGAGTTCACCCACCGGCTCCTGAGGCGGTTGGTTCACTCTCTCGAGTTGGCGAATGCGGATTTCTGCCCTACGCAACTCGGCTACCAAAGCTCCTACCGACCCCGTCAGCTCAGTCACGGTTTGGGTTAAAGAATCCATATTTGTTTCCCCTCTTTATTCTTAATTTTAATAAAATAAAACCAGTGGTACTCACTTGTTACTTATCCTAGCCTTAGGGGTTTCGCTCTTGCTTTTGTGCTGTTGTTTTGCTTTCGTCCTTGGTGACTTACAGTATTCTCAACATTCCAAGATGTACAAATTCGTTTCTGAAATAAAGTTGGCGTTAGCTCAAGCTTTCGATAATCAATTGAATGAGTAAAATGTTAAAAATTTATATATATTTTTCTCTTTTTTTTTGTATAAATCTTCGGTGGATCATGGCAAGGAGTTGAACCTCGATGCTGACCTGTCAAGGGGCATCCCACCAAAGTTTGCCAAAAAATCACACCGGAATTTCAAATGAAAGTACAGAAGTAGCAAGGCAGCAAGTTAATGTCCCGACAAGGAGTTGAACCCCGATGCCCATGGCATCCCACCATAATTTGTCTGGCGACATATCTGTAGAAAAAAGCCTTTTATTTTTTCTTTAGTGAGGCTAGATCATGGAAGGATTGTATGCTCCGTTTTAGTCGTAAGGCAATAAGCTTGCCAGCGACCTACTAAGGTACAAGCTTCACACTGCACCCAGGCTCCCCGTAAGGATAACCCGAATGGAGCGACCGCCCAACACATGGCTTTTATCTACTTTAATACTTGCACCTGCACCTGCACTCTCTTTTAACTAACTTTCTTCAAACATTTCTTATTTCGGTTTTTGTTTCAACTTCGGAAATTTCTTTAAATATTTTTCATTGCTTTCTTTCCGCAAGTAACTTATATTTTCGTGCTCATTTTAATTTCTCTATAAGTGGACACCGTGCTATTTTATTCACAGATGCAGGAGTGCGCAGGGAAGGCTTGAATTGGTCTTATTCATTTAAAATTGGCTCAGCAACTGGGCATTAGCGCTGTTGGCTGCCTTTCGCCTTCTTATAGATTATATCCTCTAGGGATGAATTTATTTGGCACAGATTTAATTTTTTGTTTGTACTTTGTAAAGATTTTGTTAAATAGTCAGGAGGGTCCCCCCGAAGGTGGTGAATCGCTGGACTATTTTACAATTATCATAATTGCATTTTTATTCTTGTATTCCAATATAGTTATATTTGATTACTTTGTAAAAATTTTGTTAAATAGTCAGGAGGGTCCCCCCGAAGGTGGTGAATCGCTGGACTATTTTACAATTGTCATAATTGCATTTTCAGAGTTATATTTGAGATATCCTGGGCTGCCCCGTAGGACCCAGAGATAAATCATTTCACAATTTTATATGGTCGCTGTTTTATTTTTGCTCCTTGTTTGAGTATTAATTTAATTTATAGCACTTTTGCATCACTCACTGCACTAATTCTCACTATTTATTTTTTGGAGCACCTTTCTTATTTTTACTAAGATTCCTTTCTCGGAATCCTTCACATTGACCCACTTCCAAAAAAAAAATGAAGAGGGTCCCTGCTCGGGCGCCAGTTAATGAAGTCCTTTTGACTTCATTCAAAAATTTAAAGTTGGGGGCCAGTCAACTTGGCCCCTTTTCATACTTACATTTATTTTCCAAATGATCAAACTCAGTTGATATAATTACTCTTAGTTTATTCCGTTATTCCGTCTTCTAGCCGTCAGCCCAATTCTAAGACTAACTGTTCTTAAAAATGTAAAGCTAAAGCTAAGCTTAACCTGCGCTAACTTATCGCTACCTTGCACTTGGCCGCTAGACTTATGCAACCAGGTTCCCACGCTGCACCTGTATGCGACCGGATGCGCGTGCAGTAAGCCAGACGCAAAGTCAGCACTTTCGGCAGGTGAGTTGGCTGCCGGCTGTGTTAACTTGCATATCTTCAGAGATGCCGTACTGTGCTGTGTATACCGAAGACGCTATTGCTGCTGTGGAGCAGGGTATCGAAGAAGACGGAATTGAGTTCATCCGCCATCGCGCGCAACAATTGGAGCTGTTCCCACTTTATGGAAGTTTTGCGAAAGGATCTTGGTTTGCGGGCTGACAAAATCCAACGCGTGCAAGAATTGAAGCCGAACGACCATCTAGCACATCGCAATGGGCCACCGATCCCGATTTTACCAAGGAAATTTTGTCCAGCGGTGAAGCTTACTTTTGGTTGAATGGGTACGTTAATAAACAAAATTGTCGCATTTGGAGTGTTGATAATCAACAAGCTATTTCTTCACAAATCAAGTCGGCCATAATGTTACAGTCAATGGGGAGCGCTATAGAACCATAATTAATGGCTTCTTCGTGCCTGAATTGGACGATATTGCTGTGAACGACCTTTGGTTCCAACAGACGGCGCTGCATGCCATACATCCAACGAAACCATAAATTTATTGAAGGCAACTTTTGGTGAGCGCATTATCTCGCGTCGTGGGCCAGTGGCGCGGCCTCCAAGATCGTGTGATTTAACACTGCTGGACTATTTTTTGTACGATTGCTGCAATGCGTGGTCGGGCTTCTCGGCGGGAATTTATTCGAGCCAGCCGCAACGGTTGGCCGAAATCATTTTTAAAACATAATGGCAAACCGTTATCTTTATATATAAAATTCGTTGAGGAGAAAGCGTTTCAGCAGTCTTTACTTAATTGGCGTCAATGGCATCAAACTATGAACTTTTCGGTCTTTAATAGCTCGTGTGCCAAGAAATTGTTTACTCAACTCTGACTTTACGTCTTTGGTATTATTTTATAGTGCAAAATTTACAAACTATGTCGGATTTTTTTAAGGCTTTTGAATGCTTTATTTTGCTAAGTTTTGCTTGAAGGACCCACCCATGCCATTGCAAGGTTCCATTCCAATGGTAATCTCCTTCCAACAGGTAGTTTTCTTTCCATTCACATTATGTGAAGAACTTTTATTTGTTTTTATACTGCGAACCAGCATCACCAGAAAAAGGACTATACCAAAGTGTTATTTTAAATACTTTAATTGCGATGTGTGCTGAAGTTTCTAACAAAAAGCCATCTACTGATCTTTTGCAGGAAACTCTTCCATTGCTCATATGATATGATAGATAATTGGGGCTGATTTTGTTAAAAAATCATCTTTTCATTTTCTACTCAGCTGCCGAAGCAACTAAAGTTTAGATTAAAATATTTGAAAACAAATCCTTTTCAAACCCCAATACGAATATCAAATTTAGGAAGAGTTTAATTTTCTTTAAATTCGATTACTACAAAATACACAGTTCTTTCAGTAGTTAAAATTTAATAGAATTGACAAATTGTAGGATTTGAAATCATTCCATTTTCAGAACATGGTTGTATAAACATATTTTTTGTTTGGAGATACCATGATTAGGTATTCAACTACATAAGTTTTTTAGATTTCTCTGATTTATCGTTATATTGGAAGGCGGAATTGGATTTCTTATAATTTCGAAATTGTGTTTTTAATAATCAACATTATTTTGGGTACTAATATCGGCTTAATAAAAAACGGCATTGTGTACGAAGAACTGGAATAGCAGTTATTTCACATATCACTCCCATTTCCGCAGCAGTCGAAAGAAAATTCTCGGACCTAAGTTAAGTTAAGACTAAACTCAGAAATAAAATGGAAATCTAAGATAGCAGCTACAGCTTCTACCACTTCGGCTTTTGCAGCTTTTTCCGTCTAAATAAAATAAAAATAAAGTCAAAGAAACTGGCCATAAGCTGAAAAAGTAATGCTACTATAAATAAACCAAGCAAAAAGAAATTAATGTATATACCAATTTATTTTTTGCTGATACAAAAAACGAAAAGGATGAATAACAGTTTTCGCAAAAATTTACCAAAACGGATACATATATTTACCTAGTTCTATAATTAAATAAGAACTAACTAAAATTGAGTTTTATTTGCCCTTGATCCAATATGAATTATAATTGTATACCAAACGATTTCGAGCCCAAGATATTCAGACTAAAATTTTAGAAATTTATATGGTCACAAATCCTCCTTCGCTCTTCTTTTAATAAATGAAATATTCAATTTATAAACAAAATATTGTTTTCGTTAAAAATGTTTCAAACTTAGGCACGATTTTTTAGCTGTGTTCATATTAGTAATCTGATTACAATACATATTCATACATATGAATGTATGTGTATCTCATACGAGAGTATGAGTGTCGCAAAGTTTGTTATGGCAGACGACAGATTTGAAGCATAGGACTATCGTAAAAAATACAAATACCAGTGAGCCAGTCAACCGTCTACCGAAGAACGTGATTTATTAAGGAGAAAAATGATTATGCAAATGATTTATTTTTTTCCTATTCAGTCTCATGAATTTCGCTTTAGCGAAATAAGTATTTATGTGTATTAGTGTGTCTCTTCATGATATGGAGAAGAAAGTAAGTACTGAAATAATTGATATCACTCGTCTAAAAAATGCAAATAGTTTAAAAACCAAAACATATAAATAAAGTTTTTGAGAGACTTAAAAAAATAATAATTTTTTTAAATTTTCCTATCTGCGTAACTTTGACAGCTTATTGCCTTCCTTAATGGAAATATTAAAATCCACAAACTATTAACAGAATTATGAATTACAATATTACAAATAAAATAACACTCATACGCCTAGGTGTGCAACCAAAAATCAATCACTTATTTGTAGTTTTATTAGATTAAATTTTATTATGTATTAGACTTCGAACAAGGTATTTTATTAAGAAATAACAGTTTATAAAAGGAAATATGAATTTAAT
Source organism: Anomoia purmunda (assembly GCA_951828415.1). Lineage (NCBI taxonomy): Eukaryota > Metazoa > Arthropoda > Insecta > Diptera > Tephritidae > Anomoia > Anomoia purmunda. The sequence goes on from OX639997.1 coordinate 52,508,032, forward strand.
TGCAGTTGCTTAGATCTAATCAGGGTTAATGTACTAGGTGACGCGTAATGCTTTCTCTAATAAATTATAATTTCTACCCTTGGCCCTTAGATGTGAAGATTTTATTTTATCGATTTTATTTATAAGTTAAGATTTCATTGTACATATACTTACTTTAATAAATTTATCAGTGCTACGGTAATAGTTTTATTTTTTTATTTTTACAATTATTATTTATGAGTTCCAGTAAAAACGCCTAATACTAAATACATGAGAGGTATTGACAAAACAAGCAATAAAATACCAACGTTTAATGCTACAAAGGCATAAAATGTGCTTTCTAGGAATTTGCTAATTTGTTACTTACTTGATTTTTATTAATACATTCCAGTTTACAGGTACCCTCGTTCGATTCAATTTTCGATTTTCATCAAAATTTAAACATGGAATTTTATTTTGTTATAATAATTTTTACTACTATTTTTACAAATGCTATTATTAATTACTACTACTATTTTTACTATTTTATATAATTGTTTTTCTACTACTAACTACTACTCCTATTTTTGCTTCTTTTTTTCTAATGCTACTACCAATTATTACTACTACTTTTATTAATTTCTACTACTATTTTCACTAATGATAATCACGACTTTTACTAATTTGTATTACTATTTTTACTAATTCTACTACTAATAACTGCTACAATATTTAATAATTTGTTCTGCTATTTTTACAAATGCTACTACTACTTTTACTATACTACTAATTGCTACTACTATTTTTAGTATTTTCTAAACTTGTTAAATAATGCTACTACTAATTACTACTACTATTCTTACTAATTTCTACATTTTTTTAATAATGCTTCTACCAATTATTACTACTACTTTTATTAATTTCTACTACTATTTTCACTACTGCTAATCACTACTACTCTTTTTACTAATTTCTACTTCTATTTTTACTCATGCTACTACTAAGTACTACCACTATTTTTACTGCTTTTTACTACCAGTTTTACCAATGCTACTATTAATTACTATTACTACTTTTACTAATTTCTACAATTGGTTTACTGATCTCATTACTAGTATATACTACTATTTTTAAGAATTCTACTACTAATATCAACTTTTATTTTTACTAATGTTACTACTAATTACTACCACAATTTTTTTAATTTCAACACCTATTTTTACTAATATTTCTACTAATTACTACCACCATTTTTTAATCATTTCTACTACTAATCTCATTAATGCCACTACTAATTTCCACCACCATTTTTTATAATGCCATATTACTATTACTATATTTACAAATGGTATTACTAATTACTACTACTACTTACTGCTAACGACTAGTACCGCTACTACTCCCATATTAAACTCTTTATCTCTTTATGAAGTCGACAAAGAAGTTTTACTCCTGGCTCGCGCTTTAAGGTGCACGAGTGTTTCTTTTTATTATTAATTGTTATTTCTAAATAAAACTTCTATTTTGAAAAAAAAATTAATATAAACAATACTACTTTAATTTAATAAAAGGACAAGTAGAAATTATTTTTATACACTAATGGCAGCAACTCTAAACCTATGAGTACTATTTTAGTTTTTACATTGCTTTAAAATGTCGGATCTGGTAACGATTTCAATTCATATTTTAAAAAGTCGCAAGCAACCAATAAATATATCCAAGACTCGAAAAAAACAACAAGCAAGCAACCTTGTACAGATTTAATCTCTCTTGATAAACATTAACTTCCGTAATAGAAACTGATGATTAAAAATTAATGCACTTGGAAGTAGTAGATTTTCTCCATAGAAAAATTTCTAGCTACGAGCCACCTTTTTATCGTAGCTTACCTGCATGCAGTGTTAATGTAGTTAATGCTCTCTCTCTAAGTTTATTCTAACGGAATATTTATGGCAACAATCAAAATATTAATACAAACCAACACATCTGTGTACCATCTGCGATTTGAATGAAGAAATAAATGTAAAATCAATTTACAAGTTCGATATGTATGCCAATCATTTTAGAATGGCACAATCAATCCACGACTGTCTAGCCGCATATGTAGCCTACAATAATTCAAAGATATATATTATTATACAATATCGATTAGTAGCTATTATGCTCGATTAAGTGACATTTGCATATAGTACATTAATTTGACATGTCTGCCCAGAAAAACACATCTGGCTCTCACAAAAAATTAGGTCAATAATATGATAATCATATTCAAGAAGATACATAAACATAAATAAATATTTGCTTCGAATGGTCAGGGTATGTAAAATATTAATCATACGACATGGTGGTGGTCGTTTTCATATTAGCAAGGACATCACTTTGTAACCAGTTGATTTCGTGCAGGGAGATTATTTAAATTCATAAGCATCATAACGCACGTTAATTTTTATACATAATGAGAAAGTACTTGACTATAATACAAGACAATAAATACACACTTTTTTACATATAAAGTAGAATGCCCTTTTATGTGAATTTATTCGGATATATTGAGTAGCAGATTATTACAAATAAAAATTCTTCAAGCCGCAATTGCCTAGTCGTAGGGTAAGAAAATAATAAGCAGATCGCGGTTGCAATACGCGCTAGTAACTTATTAGTTATAGTTTGTTTGTTTATTAGGTAAATTCACAAAATGTATCTAATACATTTTAAAAGAATAAATAATATTTAAGATAATATGGTTGGCGATAATGCATGTATCCGTATATCAACATTGCTAACATTTATTCTTAAATAAATAAAAAATCTCTTTGACAAAAATATACATTCGTGAAGTCAGCGCAAAATCGGCTTGAAGTAATATAAAATGCTTTTTACGTATTCCATTGATATTCTCAACATTAATTTTAGTTTCCGATATACTCAAACTGGTATTAAACGCGGCTTTTTACGAAATGTAAAATAAAACATCAAGCTAGCTCGGGATAATGCCACATTTTGAGAGTTGCAAATTTTAAACTACAAGGAAAGTCTGAGAGTAAATAAACTTTTTAGCGTAAAATATTAGTTACATATGTGATCTAAACTAAACTAAAATTGGCATATCAAAAAATATTGAAGCCTTCAAAATTGGTTTCCGTTTCAAAAAAAAAGAAAATGAGAAAAAGCAAAGAAAATGATATCATCTTACAAAAACTAATTCAAATTCGGTATGTTAATTTTTTTTTGTAAAAAAAACCATTATGTATCAATATAATACACAATATTAAAGTTTCATGGAAATATGACAAATTTTTTCGTAATAATTAATTTTTTCAAACTGGTAACGGAACTAGTTACTGCGTATTTTCTGAAATTTACCAGAATAGCCTTTATATTTAGCTAGTTTTCAGATTAGAGGAATTTTCTAATAGAATACCACTTGACATTCGGGATAGAGAAATAGATAATGATAATGACAGTTATCACGATAACGTAAATGACAGATGATAATAGTAACGAAATTTATAGCGATAACTATTGCTCTGTCGAAAAAAATTTAAATTGAATAAAATGACAGATTATCTTTTTTTCGTGATTTTCCAAATAAATATTTCTTTGCCATATGATCAGTCAGTCATTTTAATAACAATAATATTAAGATATACGAGGGCAGTCCGATAACTACTTAGTCTACAAATGAAAAATGAAAAATTGAGAAAAGTTGCGGTTTGTTTCTAAACATATTCTCCTCTTAGCTCGATATACTTGACCCAGCGATGCAACTTTTTTAAACCGTCTGAAAAATACGTTTTCTCGAGGTCTACAAAGTACCAACAAGTGACCTTTTCAAGTTTGCGAACAAAAAGAAGTTGCACGAGTCCAAATCTGGAAAATACGCCGAACTGGGCAGTAGTTGGCAGCTCAATTCGACGACGTCAAACACTCCTGAAGTGGTCTTACGGTTGCAATAGAAACCAATATAATATAATTCTCACTCGGCTAATTCTCATATTGTGAAGAAAAATTGATAATATATATATGTATATATGCAGATAAGCACTGCAACTCTATAGTTTATATAGACACATAAACTACTTTCTTTTTCACATCCCAACAATCCTTTATAATTTCAGGGCATGTTCAAGGACAAAAGCAAATATCCAACACTCACACGCATGTCCTACTGCCAGTGTCGCCTCAAATTGGTTTTTGCCAGTATATTTCGTCAATTCAATTGGAAACATGTGGCATTGATCATTGACCGTTCGGACCTCTTCTCGCTGACGGTTGGAAAGAATTTGGAGTATGGTTTACGACAAGAAGGTCTACTAAGTTTTGTACGTGAGCTGAATGGCAATGAGCAAGAACCATATGAAAACTATTTAAAAGATGCAAGCATGTATGCGAGAGGTAAATAGTCGCTGTGAATAGATGTGGTTTAAGAAAATGAGATAAGATTACCAAGGAAACTGTATGCAGGGAATGTTAAAATTTATCAAAACTGAGGTTTTTTATTCAGACATGAAGACTTAATAGACAATAGATCTTATTACTTAGATAAGAAATTTTAAAATGCAAATTAGTCGGCTTATTATTCCATTGAAGGCAGTATCTAAAATCAAAAAAAGAGTTTTTAGTTTGGGGTGAAATGACTTCGACTCCTTGGGTAACGTGAAAAAACCCATGACCGAAATGCGATTATTAACGGGTACGGAGTTTTGAATCACGGCCGAAAGAGAACGAAATTTAGTGAATCAACTAAAGTCTATAGCGGTTGTTTACCAGTGCAGTAAGTGGATCGGGATATAATCGAGTCTACAATTTGAAACTTCGGACGGGATTTGTGCATTGCTCTTAGCCATACAAAAGTAAACACCAATAAAACGTTCTAAAAAGTTTCAAACGTCGACGGCGTTCACAAACGAAATAAACACTTGGAATGTAATGTCCTCGCCATCTATAGAAAGGTGGCTCTAAGCAACTGTTAGACAACTTTGAAAAATATTAGGCTGACATCACACCGCAATACATGAATTGTGATGAATGGAACATGGCTGATATGAAATGCGAAGGTTCACTCCAGTTAGTGAACGAAATGCGTCGATATTCACTAAGGTTGATGAAGGAGAATAACGTTGAGACCACGGAATATATTTAGCAGCGACGCTCTATGAATTCTATGAATGATTGAAACCCTTCATCAATCAACTAATTGTACACTTTCTGTGTTGCTTTAGATCTAACAATTTCGTAGTAGAGATGTTCACAGTTAGTATAATCCTGAAGAAGACCTTAGAAAAGCAAATTGTTATAGATCGCATCTTCGTCACTTCTAAAATTGTTTTTACTTATAAGAAAAGAAGCTGAAAAATTATTCCCAAGTCATCGACCTACGTAGTCGTAGAGTCTCACCCTAGGTGGCACAGAACATCAAAAAGGTATAATATCTAAAAGAAGTATTGCTTTCGAAAAACGTTCGTCTTCAACAGGCTGGCATTGCATCCCAGTGCTATTTTTGTCATAAAAGAACTTCTCACAAAAGTCATCTGTCGTTCGAAGTAGGCACAAAATTGTAGGTTCCTTTATTTATAGTATAACAACACGACGATCGCAACAAATTGCTGGATAAGCATACCACTCCGGCACAGTATATGTACATGGAAAATTCGAAGGAGGCGAAATTCTCCTAGCTAGGTATTGCAGAGAAAAGCAATCACGCAAAGTACCACCTGACAATACAAAAAAATCTCAAATCGATAGAACAGACGCCACTGTCGGTAGCAACAACTTTGAGATTATGAGGGACTTTGTCTACGTGGGAAGCCACATAACAGACACCAGCAATGCCAGCTTGGAAATCAAACAAAGACGTAATTGAAAGAAAACTTTCAATGGATGAAAATCAAATGGGTCGCGTGAAAAATCCTAATATTCGGCACTCTTAGCTGGACAATGAAGACAAGGCCGTCCGAAATCAGTGAGAGAACGAAGCATTGTATATGCTTGATATGGTTAACTATCGAAACTTCGTGAAGAAGATAGGCACCTAAGTCTGTTTGGTATCGATCAAGCTGAAGAATTAAGTACAGAAAAAGCTAGAAGAAAAAATTGGATGAAGAAGTCGATATTTTGAGTCGATAAAAGTGAAGCTGAAAAATTTAGAAGAAGAAACCAATATTTTGAATCAATAAAAGTGAAACCCGAATGGTTTCCGCAGGTGACGCTGAAAAAAAAACAACTGCACAAATCATTTGCGTTCGAAAAAGACACGAAAATCATTGTGTACGGGTTTAGGCACTACTTTTTGCACTACTTTACAAATATTAGATTTAGAAAAGTATAGCAAATTTGTGGAGGTTCTTAAACGGGTTTTTTATAAAATGTGCTATATTTATATTAAAAAAAATTAAATTAAATAAAGAAGAAAAAATAGTCAAAAGTTTGCAATGTCTGTTTTATAGTTGTGCGATGGGCTATAGTTATAAAATAACTTTTTAACAAATATTTGATAACAATAATATTAAATACTGGCATTCGATGGTTTACTTTTTAGTTGTAATTTTATCCCTGCGAGGCATTTTAGTACGAAAATTCATGCTCGCCGCTTATACGCTGGGAATGACGAGCGGCGATTGGGTGTTTCTTGATGTGGAAATATTTCAGGTATTCACTCGATATACTCTTCTCAAATCTCTTACTTTCAATTGATTATTACTTTTTTTTTTTGGGTGCACTTTTCTTACATGCTCACCAACTGCAGAGTTCCTATTGGGGTGATCACGATTGGGAAATGTACGATGCACTGGATAGCCATGCGCGTAAGGCATATGAAGCTTTACTGCGTGTTTCTCTGCTTCAACCGACCAATCCCGAATATCAGGGGTTTGCGGATAAAGTGCGTGAAATGGCAAAAACATATAATTATAGTTTTAGCGAAGGTGAAGAAGTGAGTTGCAAATGAATTTTTATTTTGTTCATCTTTCAATAAAAAACAGTTAGACTGGGGTCCTGAATCCATTGGCGTCTTATCGAAAATAATAATTTCTTAGTTTTTCAATTTCTGAAGCAATTTAATTTTTTTTTTCAAATTTTTCGAGGTGAACTTTTTTATTGGCGCTTTTTATGATGGCGTCTACTTGCTGGGCATGGCCTTTAATGAGACTCTAAGCGAAAGCGGTGATATACGCGATGGTATGGCCATAACGCGACGAATGTGGAATCGCACTTTCAATGGCATTACCGGTCATGTACGCATAGATGACAATGGTGATCGTGACGCTGATTATTCCATTTCAGATTTGGATCCAATAAATGGAAAATTTGAAGTAGTGGCACATTATTACGGACTACATCGGTAAGGTTATTTTGTGGGATAGATGAATTTATATTTTTCTCTCTTTTAGACTGTGTATTTATTTACATATGTACCTACTTATCTAAATTCCAGCGAGTACTCTGCGGTCGATGGCAAAAAAATCCATTGGCCTGGTGGTCGTGAAGGTCCACCGCCGGATGTGCCTCGTTGTGGATTTTTAGGCAATGCACCGGAGTGTCATGGCAATGGTGAGTAGTACATCAGGAATACAAATTTACTCCTTTTTAGCAAAGTGTACTACATACTTGTAAAACCTGTACACCGAAATACACATTTCGCAATTCAAATGCGCATATATGAAAATAATAATTAATATTGTAAGTATCCGTTATGGTTTCTGAAAAGAGTTTGCATAAAAATTTGCATATTTAAAATTAAAACTCTTGACACAGGCAACGAGAGAATGAAACGCCATGCAATTTCTTTGTACGAGTAATCTACGTTCTTTAGTTCTATCTCTGCCTTGTGCGGTGAAAATGTCTAAATTATTTGTTTTGTTTGCATTCTCATTTTCTATTTGCGTTCGAATTGGAACATTTACAATTCTTTTCTTTTTTTTTGACTTTCCACCGATTCGGACATTATACAACATTGTAGCTAGATTTAATTCTCCTAAGTATTTTAATGCTATTTAAAACTTATTTTCACAACTTTTTATGGTAAACTCTATGTGGTAAGGAATTTATGTGAGACTTGGATAAAATATTTAGTATAATTTTTGGCTTTTTTAAAAACGGTAGCCGAGTGTGTAGCAAGTGCTCACTTTATTCGGTGTGCACCGGGTTCAAATCATGGTCGGGGCAAGCAACATCAAAAATTATAGAAAAACTTTCTAATAGCGATCGTCCTTCGGCAGGCAATGAAAAAAAAATTCTGCCAAAAATCATTTGCCGTTCGGAGTCGGGGTAAATTTCTAGGTCCTTCAATTTGTGGCAGAACATTAAGACGCACACCACAAATTGTTGGAGAAGTTCGGCCAAATGTCAAGCTATATGGGCCTATTTTTTAAATTGTTTTATAAATTAAACAAGTCTTTTATTCTTTCAATTTGCTAAATATTTTTTTTGTTTGCGAAAGCTTCTTAGGTTCCTGTGAAATACAAAACCAGCGATCATCGAAAATAGATTTTTACTTTATTTCAGTTCTCCCATGAACATTCTAATTTTTATCGATCGAGTGTTACCAAGATGTAACAAAAACCAAAAAGGTTTCAATTTACAAAGTGCTCAGACTATGATTTATCAGTAAAAAAAAGTGTTTTAAAAAGTATTCCGGAATTTCATACTACTTCTTTCTTGAGTGAAAGTAGACCATAAACCAAATTTAGCGAACTTTACAAGTTTTTCCCCACTGTATATATTCGCTGCAGTCGATTGTGTGGTGCTGGTGCGCAATAACCCAGTTTTGAACGAGTTCAAAATTCAGTCGGAATACATAAGATCAATAAAATTAAAGAAACATATTTATTTCTAATAGCTGTGGCCCCCGCAGATATTCTTTCAAAATATTAAAATGTCTCTAAAATACCAATTATTCATTTCGAGCTATTTTTCTTTGAACAGTAAAATATTATCTTTATATTAAAATTATAGTAATTTATATAATTTGTCTAGAGTTAATCATCATGTATGGAACTTTTGCATTTGCCATTTTCATTGGATTCTCTTTCACGGTGATTTACCTTATGTGCAAGTAAGTTTTCGTTATTGCTACAACTTGAAATCAATTCCAAAAGTGAGCAACAATAACCGAACATAATTTATCTTTTGTATATGTTTCACTTTTTATTTTTAACTCCCGCCTGAATCAATGCCGTAGACAAATGAAACTAAATAATGAGCTAAACAATATGTCCTGGCGTGTACGACCAGATGAAGTTTTACTTGAGGTAGGCCGACTCTATGGCAGCAAAGTTGGTCTGCAAAAGCTCAATGTGGAGGTACGTACGTTCGAGGACATGCCAGTAGTTATTACTAAATATGTCATAATAAATTTTTTTTTTGTCGCATTTAGAACTTTTCGCTCCAGCAATATGATATTCATTCTGGCCGCGCTTCTATCGCTAGCTGTGGTTCGCTTCCCCTCACACAGGTCTTCACCACAATTGGTATTTTTAAAGGTGAACGTGTCGCGATAAAGAAGATACACCGCAAGAAGGTAGACATCACACCAACACTCTTGTGGGAAATCAAACAGGCGCGCGATGTTAGTCATGAGAATACGGTGCGTTTTGTGGGCGCATGCATTGATTTGCCACGCCCAACCGTACTAATACTTACCGAATACTGTCCGAAGGGTAGTTTGAAAGATGTGCTGGAGAACGAGGCAATACAATTGGATTGGAATTTTCGTATGTCGCTAATACATGACATTGTCAAAGGCATGGCCTATCTGCATAATAGCGATGTGCAGGTGCATGGCAAGCTACGCTCCTGTAACTGCCTCATTGATGGTAGATTTGTATTGAAGATATCTGATTTTGGCTTGCGTTCATTGACTACGCCCTCGGAGTTTGTGAAAGATCAGAATTATTTTAATAGTGAGTTGAATTTTGAAACATTTTTTTAATGATTTAATTGTATATATATGTGTGCACCTTAATTGTTGAAGAGTTCCTTTGGATCGCACCAGAATTATTACCTTTGACTGTGCTACCCGGTAATCCTGCTACGCAGAAGGGTGATGTTTATTCATTCGCTATCATATTGGAAGAAATTGTTGTTCGTGGTGGTCCCTATGAAATGGCACGCCAGTTTATGGACATGCAAACTATATTGAATCGAGTGGAGGCGCACGAGGCACCACCATTTCGACCATTTGTTGGCCAAAGGGATTGCCCGCCTGATGTGCTGGATTTAATGGACAAATGCTGGGCTGATAATCCAGATGATAGGCCGGCGTTTGCCACAATAAGATCATCGGTGCGGTTAATTATGAAGTAGGCTTCGTTTTTGCATACACTTTACTATTATTCTCATTTTCATATACACTCTATGCAATCTCATTCGCACTCCAAGAGGTTTCTGTGAGAACCTAATGGATGATTTGTTACGTCGCATGGAACAGTATGCCAATAACTTGGAGAGTTTGGTTGAGGAAAAGACCGAACAGCTGAGCATGGAAAAACGCCGAACCGAAGAGCTGCTTTATCAGGTTCTCCCACGTCCAGTGGCAACGCAATTGCTTGCCGGCGAAATGGTGCAACCGGAACAATTTGAATGTGTGACCATCTATTTCAGTGATATTGTGGGCTTTACGGCATTATGCGCGGAAAGCGGTCCCATGGAAGTGGTTTCCTTTCTCAATGACCTTTATAGCACATTTGATCGCATTATAGGTTTCTATGATGTTTATAAGGTGAAATTTAAGCCAGAAAAGATTTATGCGAATATAATTTGAGGGCATTTAAAACCAAATTTCTTTATAGGTTGAAACCATTGGCGATGCCTACATGGTAGTTTCTGGTCTCCCCGAACGTAACGACGATCACGCACGTGAAATCGGTCTTATGGCACTCGCCATCTTGGACGCTGTCAAATCATTTACTATACGTCACAAACCAGACTATCAACTGAAAATACGAATTGGCATACATGCGGGCCCGGTTTGCGCTGGTGTCGTTGGTCAAAAAATGCCACACTATTGCCTCTTCGGTGATACTGTGAACACAGCCTCACGGATGGAGTCAGCAGGATTACGTAAGTATACTCGTATAGGGGTGAAAATGTCTCCACCGGGCCTCAGATTTCTGTCAAGCTGACATTTTTGCGTGAAAATGCGTGGGCGGTGAGGATTATTGATGTAGAAGTGATTCTGAATATTTTTTTAACCTTAATTTTTAAAGTTTTTATAAGCAATTATACCTTTAAGCAAGTTTTTGATTTCCTCCTAAAGCATTTGACAAAACTTGATGCGATTATTTTGGAAGCGTACTGACATTTAAGCTTTAAAAAAACAAATATGCTTTAAATTTTCAACTTTCATTAAAAATGTGTTCTCGAAGAATTAACTTTAATAATTTTTATAGTAACTTAGTTAATTCCATAACAAAACCCATGAATGTAGGTCGTAGTTCCAAGCTATCTGGAAAATTAATAAAAACTAGACAAATGTAAAAAAATTGCCCAGCAAAGTTTCTAATTTCTAATCCGAAATTTTAGTTGATTTTAACATTTTTTTTTTCTAACGATGTTCAGAATAGAAAAAAAATAGGAAAGAATTTTTAGCCACTTTAAATTTACTCCTTATTTCATTTCTCAAAATATTGCCTCTGACCAATCAAAAGATTACAACTATCTACTAAAGTAGCCATTTTGCAATAGAAATGTTACACTATAAGAATGCAACATTTTTTTTCGAGAAGAGCTCCTGTCTGTGGGCTACAAAACTGCTTATTCTAAATTTTTTTAAATGTCCGTATTAAAAAGAGGAGGAATTTAAAATGTTTTTTTTAATTATTCGAATTTTTATACAGTTTATAGATAGTTTGGAACTTTGACTTACATTGTTTTTTCTTATTGAACTATCTAGGTTTTTATAAAAAAATAATTGAAATTAAATAAGGAAAGACGAAATGTTGATTTTTTTGAATGCACCAAATTTTAGGCTGAAATTGGTTTTTGTAAGTCACCAAATTTTAATTACGTTCCTTCACTTTTGAGACACTTGGCAAATAAAATTAAATTGACCGCATAACCAGAGAAATTTCTATAGAGCAATAACCAACTTTTTTGTTAATTTTTGAATCAAATTAGATTCATATGATGACATAAGCAAAATAACTATATTTCCCTTTATACAAATGTCATTGAGACCATTGCGGATATATTCAGAAGTATTGAAAACTATGCTGAATTAAATTAGACGACAAATCGCATTATTATTCCTAGAGACATAAGTCAAATTTTGAAACTAGGGACATAATTACTTACTATAATAGAAAATAATAAAAGTCAATCATTAATTATTATTATAATTATTATTATTATAGCTATTATTTTAAGACTTATATACATAAATTAAAACTTTTTTCATAATATTTTAAAGTCATCAATTTTAGTAGAAAATTAGAAATTCGAAAAAGTTTCTATATTTTGCATATAAAACTAATTATTGCCGAAAAATTGTACTAAACAGTGTTATTGCTAAGCTTGCAATACTTTTAATGAGCGACTGTTTATTTTTTTGTATATACAATATTTTCGAATTTTGATTTTTGCCCAGCTGAGTAAGGCGAATTCTTATAAGGTGGTGTTACAATAACAACACATTTAAATTTTTTATGAGAACCAGCGTAACTGCTAAATTGCAGCGTCAAGCGTCAACGAACTGTCAAAATTTCACATGCCCGTATAATTTGCATGGAGCATCCCACAATAACGTGGCGATAGCGCCGAGCAAATCGAATTATCAATTTTTACAGCACATTAGGTGAGAAGTGCGGAAGAAGGGAACAACAATGAGAGAGATGAAAAGGCTAATAAAGTAAAAATAAAACATCAACAACAAACTTCGAGAGAATGAGAAAACGTCGGGGTATTTGAACGACGCGACTTGCCACTAGTTGGTGTTAAGAAACGCAACGCTTGACGCCGCAATTTAGGTACCATAGTAAGGGTTGTCAAATTAAATTTTTTTGTTTACATTCTGATCGCTTTCGTTGTCATGGGAACTGACTTCTCGTGCTTTCTGGTAGAAGTAGTCAATTTACTTTGACAATCGGTATGGAACACCTAAAAACAAAATACATGCAAATTTTGTTTTTGTTCTAGTAGCATCACTTTATATGAATTCGCTTTGAGCCTGAGTGAAACTTTTTAGGATCTCAAGATTTATTCATCTTACAAAAGTGACGATTTCGATGAGGTTCTGTAGAAATATTTGAAATAAGACATCGAAATAATGGAAATGCATTAGAAATCCTCCCGGACAAAAATTTTGTGAAATCACAGATTTTTGTGGGAATGTAGTATAATATTAAGCATTTTTCCATTATATATCAAAAACAAATCGACCAATATTCATCAAAACCGCAAATTTAACAGTTTGAACTTTTTACTAACGTCTTTCGAATTTGTCCTATGTAACGTACTTAAAAAGAAAAATATTTTGCTGGTGTGCGTATTTCATATAAATATAAGAAAATTCATAGGACTCTCAACGAAAAAAATTATAGAAAATCTGCCTATATATTCTTATTTACAACTTTCAGAACTTTCACTCTGGAACTTTGTTGAATTTTTCATACATATTCTGAACAAAATTTTAAACTCCTGATTTACATGGCTTTTGTTACAGTATAAACTATTTAAAAAATTTAGTACGCAAATCATTGGGAATATTGTAAAAAACGCAAGGTGCATAGTGACATTGTGAAAAACATAACGCACTACTGTGGTTCAAAAGCGCCACTTTTAAAGATGGTTTTTCGAAATCATGTATATTACTAATTGCATGCTAAATATTATCTCATTCACAGCGTTAAAAATACACGTCTCTTCAGCGGCCAAAGCGATTTACGACAAATTTGGTACTTTCCAAATGGAATTACGCGGCGAAGTGGAGTTAAAAGGCAAAGGTACGGTTACTACATATTGGCTGTTAGGTTGCACCGAACCAGATCCACGGCCACCAACGCCACAGAAAAACAATAATGGTGAGGTACCATTTCCCATACTTTTTCCAGCAATTGGCAAATAAGTAGCTTGATGTCGCTGAAAAATTGAAGTATAGGTATAAGATCCCTGAAATTTAAATTATGCTCAATTGTTACCTGTTCAAATGGGGATTTGTATTATTAAGTTTTTAAGTATATGTAAGAATTTATATATATATATATATATATATATATATATACATATATAAAGAAGGGTTTAAATAGCTTTAAGCCTCCTCTATTAACAAATTCATTCAAAAAGAGTACAAGTCTTGATGTACCTAAAATTTTGTATTGTCGTATAATGAATGTTTCTACTATATATTACATATACATATGTACATATATAAGGTGTCCCAAAACAGCGCAATTTAAACTTGAGGATGGAGCCGGAAATTTACTGTTCGAAGGTAAATTTTCAACTTAGTTTTCTGGTTCTCCGCAGCAAGTCTTTCTAGCTTGAATCGCACTAAACGGACGTCGGACATACAATTTGAAAATTAATGTCCGATATAAATACTAAAAATAACGGTACTTTACAAAGGTCAAATAAAGCAACACTGATATTCATAAATAAGTTCATAGGTAAAGTGATTTGCTACAAAAATGAACAATTGAATAAAATATAACTGAGATGACCCATTAAAGCGAAACTAAAGTACGCAGTTTTGGGATAATCTGTATTTATTTATTGATATGTGTTTGTGTAAATGTATGTATCGATATAATTGAAGGTATTAAACCTATTCTAAGGCGGATGAGCTAAAATTAATGAGCACTCATATTGGTGCTTTGAATACTTTTACTTTGTAATATAAAATAGTCTGACTAGCTCAATTATTTTAAAAGAAATACGTGTATTTAGAAAAATATGCATGCTCTGTGTAAATCATAGAGGTTTTTTCGTATTTCTAAACAAAATAAAATGTGGCAGTGGGGTAATCCCTTAAAATTATGCCAAATAAGTATAAGAAAAATTTTCAACCGTAGAATTATTGCTGAAGATTTTAAAGAAGTAGTTTTTAATAATTTATTGTAACACTAAAAATAATACTTATTCTCGCAAGGTCAAAAATACCACATTCGACCACTTTCAAGAATTTCGCCAATTATTCTCACTACAAAAAAAAAATTATTATCAGATAGACGTAAACATAAAAAAACGTATGCGCGAAGACCAATATACTGGGTTATTAAAGTCAACTAATAGAATATTTTCTTTCCAAAGGCCGGCCTTGTACGTCTGACTTCTACAAAAAAGTACGCAATTTTTAAACAAAATGGGAAAGTCTGCAGTAATCGAAGGTGTTATTACCTAGAAATTGCCACTGATTTTATAATAAATTGTCCTTTGCAAATTAAATGCAATCATTTCACGCCAAAAAAAGGTTTGGTACAGGAACGAAAGTTAATTAAAACAGGAAGGAAAATATTTTTCAAATACTATTTTAGTACTTTGCGACGCCTATCGCCCTTATAGTGGCTTTCAAAGAGTCCTTTGACAAAATAATGAAGTTTTTGGATACTTTTTTCTAGCAAATCCCATATGTGCTCTATAGGATTAATATCGGGGGATTGTGGTGTAGTATTGAACTGTTTGCAGTTATATAGTAGACATTCACGGAATAAAGACGAAAATGGTTACAGTTGAAACCCAGTTGTTGCACGCTTGGATAAAAGTTTTGTTTGAAAATTTCTAAATAAATACGTTTGTCGATTTTATTCGTAATAAAATGAAATTACCGATTTATTTTAATATTAAGATAACTGTTCTTTATGTTTGCGTTCGCCCCCTATATTGACAATTTCAAGTAGAATTTTTTTCTTTCTAAATACAGGTTTAATATTTGCTTTCTTACTTCGATCGAAATTAATTTCTATTTTGACACACATTATAATATTTTAAGCAACTTACAACTCTTCCTCTTCCTAATTATAATATGGTTGCCCCTTTCAACAAATCTAAAAAACAAAACTCTAAAACGTTCAAAAGGATCAGCCTGAGTGAGGTGTACCAAAAGTATTTTCAGTAGTTTTTGGTTGTTTTTTTGTTTCATTGCGCTGAAGTGAAAAATACCGGTACGAAAATCAGTCACATCGATTTGCAAAAGTTGGTTTCTGAATGAACAACAAAGATTTTTTTAATTTTTAAAGCAAGAAATTATTGGAAAGAGTTTCGTCGTAAATTCGTTTTGTACCTAAACTTAATTGATTTACTGAATACGCTGAATGGTTTTTTCCAAATTTATTTTTTACAGCAAAAAGCACTAACTGATATTTAAAAGTTTTCTTCAGAATCCTATTCACCACATTTTTTTTTTGCAAAAAGTGCATTGAAAGAAATTTCAAAAGTATTTGGTTTTCTTTCTATGATATTTTTTGCTTCTACAGTAAAATAGTAAATTCGTTGGTTAGGGGCTTAGTGAATTAAGGTAGACTAAAAATATACTATGTTTGAAAAGCAAAAACGAATTTTTATTCGTTTAAAACAACTGTAAAATAGAAAAAAAAAGCTAATAAAACGATCAACAGTGGTCAATATTCGAAATTTTGTCAGAATAGTGCTGCTCGGGGGCTTTTTGGGTTGATTTTGAAAGCCAAATGGAAATATGTTACCCTAGAATTTTTGGGGTCGCAATCACGACTATGGAGTTAGGTGTAAAAAATTTTACACAAAAAAACATTTGTTAATAGTCTACATAAAATGTAGTTTCAAAGCTAAAAACGCGCAATGAAAGAATTATTTTCTAGCTAGCGCATATAATTCCGTTTAAAACCAGTTATGAACCATTAAAAGTCAAATGCCGCATATTTGCCTGATAATTAAATTAAAGTATATACATAGCATTAGAAGCAAAACTTCATAAAAATCATTATGAGCTTATTCTATTTATGCGTTAATCGGTAAGATTAACAATTCTCTAACCCCAAAGAAATTTGCTACTTCTATCCTTCTATTTGAAGCAATGTTTTACTTTCTGTAACCCACAAACTTGTTTTCGAACTATAACAAAAAAATGACATGACTGAATAAAGTCTTCCCCGTTGTCTGAATAACTGAACTAGTAAAATTTTTTTCAATAATATAAAATTTTTAATTTTTGACTATTCGTGTTTTTTTTTTGTCTTCAATGATACACGAATATGAAATTTCTTCATAGATTATTTGCCACTACTCGTATTTCTTATTATCCATTAATTG
Organism: Anomoia purmunda; assembly: GCA_951828415.1. Classification (NCBI taxonomy): domain Eukaryota; kingdom Metazoa; phylum Arthropoda; class Insecta; order Diptera; family Tephritidae; genus Anomoia; species Anomoia purmunda. The sequence continues at coordinate 52,525,207 of OX639997.1, forward strand.
AAAATAAAATGATTTGAATCAGGTTCACAACTTGGTTTTTGGTCACTTTTAAATGAACTCTGCCCTGTATGCTGTGATTTACATTTGAACGCATAGCATATGCTGAAAATATGGTTGTTTTCAATTTTTTAGATTGGCAAATATTTTTGCTTTTAAGATTAACTTGAGGCTAACGTTGATTTTGAAATGAAGGCTAGATCACATCACATGCTGATTTACTTTTTGTAATTTATTGATTTTTTTATTTTATTATATTTTTATTTTATTTGTTAATACTACTCAAAAAGTATATTTTCACCAAAAAGTATCAATTTGAACATATCAAAATATATGGAAAACAGATCGTTTAAATTTAAAAAATTAAATTAAGCCAATCTAAAAGAGTGAAAATAACCATAGATAGAGGTTTGATAAAATTTGGGAAATTTTGCCATCGTGTTGCAGAGTTTTAGCAGTTGGGCTTTCGAAGTATATCCAGTCTATGAATCTGCGTTCATACTTGATTGATATTAAAAATTAAATGAAACAGAATACGGAATACAAAATACGAGAATATACTATTAGTTCCAAATATTTAAAATAGGTAATTATATTTATTTATGTACGTACACATACTTTCATTTGTATGTATAACCCCTACTTCTCAATAATAATATTATAGTAATATTAATGTAATGTAAATGTGCTGTGAGAAAAATACAAATTACTTTTAGAACTTTGCTATTATGAATGCAAATCGTTATTAGCATTACCAAAGCTCCTAAGATACATTGTTTGAAAATATGGTTTCTTAAGAAGAAAAAAAAACGATACCTTTAAAAGTATGACTTCTATTGTATTCTAAGGAAAAGTTCTGCAAAGCATTAGAAATAAAATTTTAGAAAGTTTTTGCTATGATCCTCTAAAACCTTTGGCAAAATTAACGACGATATGTAATACGCATGACTACAAATGAAATTAATTAAATTAAGGAAAGTCTTAACAAAAGTGCAAATTCGCTGTGTAAATTCAAAGGCATTATACTCGTATTATTATAATTAAATGAAGCAAAGTAAGCCTCTGCTCGACCAAGTTTCGTACAAAGAATTCATCTACTTCCAACTGAATCATTGAATATTGTTTTTGTTTCTATTGAATATTCTTGATTATCATTTAATTTGTTTCATTCGAAATAGTACGAGTAGTATTTAGACAATACCTCCGAATATAATTATTAAATATAATATATATAAAATAAAGTTTTGAAAAAAGTATATACTAGACTGCTATAATGTATGGGTAAAAAATAAATGATATGCCCGAAGCAAATGACTTTTTAGCCGATATAATAAAAAAGTGTGTATTGTAGGCATATAATATATGTATATATTTATATTCATGTATTTTTAGCTTGTATTAGACAAAGTTTAGTGTCAATAAATGTATAAATATCTGATATACATCATATTTAATGTGTTTGAATTTGTTTTTCGTTAACGTCATGTTTCAGGAATGGTCGATATTTTTAATATGGATTATTCGAGAAATTATTACTTTTCTAAGCTCCTCTTTTCTGAAAAACTCTGGTTGATTTCCTTCCTTTCTTTTATATAACACCAATCGTTTTGCATTGGCTACGAATCAAAAAAGCACCATAACGGCGCTTGTTAAAAACGTGCATTATTTTTATCGTTAATTCTAAATTAATTGCGCCTATCATATTTTTTGATTGACCAAGATTACTCCCAAGGAATGCACTAATATAATCTTAGATATATTATTTTTTGGCCTAATTTATTAAATCGCCAATATTAATTTTTAAGCTCAAGTTTTTTTGGAAAAAAAAGACAACAACATTTAGGAGTGGTAAAAATTGTCACCACATCTCCTCATCAGACAACCTACGACTACCACTCCTGACTGTTTTTGTCTTTTTCCAAAGTGCTTTCCTTATACTGGCCTTGAGCTCAAAAATTAATATTATCGATATAATTTTAATGTTCAGAATGTGAAAGAAATATTAATTTTATCGAAATACAACAAAACCAAGCAGCTTTTATTTTCAGTTGCTCAATGTAATTTGCGTTACTTCTACTTCATTTTTATTTTAAAACTTAAAAGTTTTTGTAATACTCATAAGCAGAGAACAACCGAACTATAATTTTTAGGGCCAATTTCGGACGAAGCCGAACCGAATATTTTCTCGGTCTAAAATAATGAACAACCAATGAATTTATAAAAAATCTAGATTCGTTTTATTGATATTAAAAAAGGTGCGTTAGTTTAAATCGCGTTCATTTTAGTTCATCACACAAACATACATACATATGTACATAGTTTTGTAAAAATAACAATAAAAAACCTTATATTTCTAATGTTCCAAAATTAACATTTTTATATTGTAATGTAAAAAACAATTTAAAAAAATTTTAAAATGTAAAAAATAACCTATTGACATTTCCACCCTGCAACCGATTAAGCCTACTAGATACTCCCGATGAAGAAGCAAACAGATATTTTAAAGCAATTCTTTTTAACGGAAAATATGGGCTTCAAAAAGTATTCAAAAAGTTCGCAATTTCTTGGTAGTAGATACTCAATGAGAAAAGTGTCCAATTCGGAATTGATAATTTCTTTCAGTATTAGTTTTCCAAATCATAACGCTATCACGTAAATTCGAAAGGATTATTTGACTTTTTTCCAAAGAGAAAGATATTCAAAATAAAATTTTATTAAATTTTCATATTCATAAAAATTTACAAATATTCGGCAAAGTTCGGCCTTTTTTTTGGTAGGCGGAATTTGGCCGAATTCCAAGCCGAATCTCTACTCATATGTTAATTAATTTAAATTACATATGAGATTTTAGGAGAACTTTTTATGTTTAGGAGTTACAAAGTTTTTTTTTTTTAAATTTGATAGAAACTACCCTTTTTCACCAAATTTAGCTGTCGGAAATTCCAAAAAGTACAACTCTTTTACTATAAAACACGTTCTTTTAAATATCTATTCAAATCCAATTTTAACAGTGGTCAAAATATGTTGTATTAAGTTATGAATATTTCAAGTGAAAGTAAAGCTTGATTATGAATTAAATTTTCGAAATATGAATGTATTTCTGAGTTATATATAAAATGGCTCGAGGCTTTAGATTTTACTGGTATAGAAAGTTCTGGCAATTATTGTCGAAAGAAATAGGTTAACATCCCCATATAAGCTGTCGCGAAAAAGTAGAAAGCGTGCCCTGACGATGGACGATGTAGGTCCTGAAAGTATTCAATACGAAAGAGAAAGGCCAATTCAAAACGGACTTGACTTTTTTCATAAATGTTAATTTATTTATTTATACGAATAGAGTAGAAATGTAAAGTTTTTGATTAAATTTTATACATATGCTTAAAAACTTTCCCCACTGTTCTAGTGACTATGAAAAGGTTCATCAGTTATGGCAGAAAAGTAATATATTCGAACTCAGTTTTATCGTTACATGGATGCCAATTTTTTACATAAACTTAAACGTTTTTGGCCCATTGTTTGAGTTTTCGTAAAAAAATGTTTCTTTGATTGAATATTGTTATTTTTTTTATATATTGTTTTTTTCTTGAAAAAGGTACAAGTGTTATGAAATTTTAACTTTCCTAAGTACGTCTCCCAATTTGATTTCATTATCAGTGTTTTTAACTATAAACTGGAACGATTAATAAAAGTGTAAATAATAATATGTATCTATAATATTCTAAGCATTCCAGGTGAAAAGTACAACCTGTTGATGGATTGAAAAGGCATCGAAATTTTCTGATATTTAGTTGAGACATGAATTGAGTCTCGTAGCATGAACTTAGTTCAATTATTTTTCTCTTTTTAAAAAAAATTTACGGAAGAAAGAATATAACTCAGACGCCTAATAAGGATACTGAAACGAAACTTCTTTGGCGAGGCCAAAAAAAAAATATAATAAAATCGGCACGGTAATTGCCATTGCGTTAAATGAGCAAGAAATTAATAAAGCTCTTGTTAATTGACTAATCGACTAACCATTTCCTTTCGACTTTTTGGATTAGCAGCTTTCCTTCGAAATGTATTTGTTTTTTTTTATAGTCAGTACATGTTTTTCAATGATTATGCTTATTGATAAAAGCAATTTTCTACCATAGTTAAGTTTTTAATGAATTTATTGAGCATTGGTATTTAATTATATTTATAATAATTTATTTATATTTAAAATAAAGTTTTTAATGAAATATAATATGCTATTGAATAAATCAGACCACTTTTGGTTGGAAAGCTACGACTTTATATTAACTAGCACACTCATATAAATAGATGTGTATGTATGTTTGTTTTTGTATTTAGAGTTGAGCAATGAATAAACCCACCCTCCATTTACAGCTTATTCGTATTCTTAAAATCCTTCAAACTTTTTTACATCAAATTTGAGCTTAAAGCTTGCATTGTGCTTAAAATACTGGTTTCTCTTTTTGTCGTGTTTACACAGTATTTTCATGCTCTATTGTTGTGTTCTCGTCCTTTGTTTATAACAATAAACAATTTTTTTTTACATATTCCTATACTCAGCTGTCATCCTGTTATCCTTGCATCCGAGTGTCCTAATATCCTGTCAAATGAAAACCAAAAAAAAAATTACATAGAGTGAAAATATGTAGAGCGTGTAAGTTTTGTGTTGAGTTTAAAAGCAAATAATTAGTAAATGTAGTGAAAAAGTAAAATTAAAAAATATTAAATAAACTTCATAAAGTGTTATCTATCTGCTTTGTAATGTTTTAATATTCACTTAGTTTAGTTTTAGATGTAGGAGAGTATTCAGCTAAGTTCATAGTTGAAAATTCACAAAAATTCGGTAGGGTTGTAGTTAGTGAATGTTTTGTTAGATACGTACAAAACGACACCCCAAAGCATTGTAGTGAAATTCGTAGTGAGCAGACGAGAAGATGTGCGCTTTAACAGCCCCACTGCTTCCATTCAAATTAAATTTGACCTCGCTTTGAAGTGGGTTGTGGCACAAAACAAAAAGAGATTTTTTTTTTTTGGAAATTTTACACAACACAATTAACTACTTTAACTCGCAAATACCCACCGTTGGTTGCAACATGAAAGTGATGCGCATTCGCCACGCGAAGCTAATAGTAACGGCAGTGGTCATAGCCAATCTAATACTGTTCTATTACTCTTGGAAATCGACAATTTGGAAGAGCCTTGCATCCACACTAATGCTACCCGATGCAGCAGAACGCGCACCGGCCGCTGAAAATGAATTGTTGGGCGCTGCCTCTGGTCGCGCTGGCAAATCGCCGCGTGATAAACTAAAGAGCGCCAACAAACACATACGCAAATCGATAACAATCGTTTTTCGTAGTTTTTACAATTTCGAAAATGATCTCAAAGCATCCATTGACAATCTGCTCGATATTGTGCCCAATTTGTCAGTGCTTGTGCTGTTGGAGGGTGCGCCCTATCCACCAGTCACGTATGAGCGAAATTTGACCGCCAGTGGCGAGGAGAACACCGTCCGTTTCCTCAATCTTGGCTTCGATGTACAAAAAACACCGGATCAATTGAATGCGCTAGCAGCGATACATACAAAATATGTGCTCTTTTTGCCAGATAGCGTACGATTGACAAGCAAAAATTTGCTACAGAAAATTTTACGAGAAATAAATTCGGCCGTACCATTGGGTGCTGGTATTGCGGCAAGAGCGCCGCTTAAAGCGGGTGAGGCTAGGCAACAGCAAGAGGCGCGTGCTTTGTTGCCACCCGTGGGACCGGAGGAGACAGTGAGACGCATATTAATTGTGCCATTTGCTGGAAATATGAAGTCGTTCAGCAGTTGCACGCAAATCGTTTTGGATCTACCTAATTGGACTATACAATATGGGGCGGTGAATAGCAGTGACAAATGTGATTTGGTGAGTATAGAAATTGTTCGGAGTTTCTGTATTTCGCTCATTTATTTCGCAAATTTTTTTCACAGTACTTGCAAAAGCACTCCATACTTGTGGACGTGGGTGTCCTCAAGGAACTGCCAGATCCACTGGCCTCACCATTTCCGGAAATGTTTTATATACAAGCGAAACTGGCAGGAATTTCCGTAAGTTGTAATAATAAAATATTGTAATGTAGGTTTTAACTTCAAAACTGTTGTGGGTTTAGTAGAGTAAAAAAAACTATATACTAGAAACCTTAAATATAAAGTATGTATAGGGTCTGGCAATAGGGACGCACAAAAGTAGACCGATAGTGACAGCAAACGACGCCATATTTTTCCCCGCTCTTTTGACATTGTCAAGTCGGAATATTTATGGAATACCCCTCGTACACCTTTCAAAATATAATTTATTAAACTCATTGATCTAAAGCTTTTCCACAAAATATTATAATCTATCCACGGTTTGGGCTAAGAACGGGCCCATGTAAGGGTAAGAATACGATCAAAGCCCGAACACGCCAAATAGATCCTCTATATACTAAAATGCATTCGCGCACCCCGTCAGCCCTCACACATTCAAACTTATCTCTACAAAATATAATATGCCTATAATTTCTATATTTGAATTACTTACCTAATATATTAACTTCAACTTACAGAAAACTGTATTTCCGCAAACTTTTCAAGACGGGCGTCGACTATTTGCCTCGTATCACACGAAGCAACGACGCACCGAAATACGTCGCCGTCAATTCAAGGATTTATACAAAAAGCTACAAATCAAGCGCATTATTCGGCGTTCGCATAAAGTTATCTCAAAAACGGATCAAAAAGAGAGTGGTGGTGGCGGCGGTTCGCATCACAGCCCTGTACTCGATACACAATTTTCTTCATCGAATTTTAGCCTACCGCTGGTAACCGAAATCGATTTAATCGGCTGTGAACGCACAACCAAATCATGCGTGGGCGCAGTCTACAACAATCGACCCTTCTATATTTATTTGAACAAGCATACGCCACCGTGTTGCCTTGACAAACTCAAATCAACGTTCAATCATGTACTCGAAGAATTCGAGAATGTTGGCATTCGCTATTGGTTGGATAATCAAGCCTTGAAGACAGCCATCGAAAAGAATCGTTTACATCCGGATGCCTACGAAGTAGATATCAGTTTCAATGTGAATGATCTGGAACGTTCTAATGCAATGAAAAAGTCGCAAAATAAACCATACGTGGACAATGAAGGCTTCTATTGGATCAAGGCGACTGATGGTCATTACTTTAAAGTGCAATTTTCGAAAATCAATCAAATTGGCGTAAATCTATTACCTTTTGAAATTAGCGGTAATGAAGTGAGACCGAGTGGATTTTTTGGTTGGAAAGCAAAAGAATTCTCCGCAGATTATTTGCATCCAATGTCAACGGTACTCTTTTTGGGTAAAAATGTTATGTGTCCGAATAATGTGAGAGAGTTTTTGGACTTTAAAAATGTGAAATAAAATTTAAAAAAAAAAAAAAACTGTTGGCTAAGAGATTTGGTAAAAGGTCAAATGAGTAATGGGAAGTCATTTAAATTGTATACGATGCGCATGAGAAGTATAAAAGTTTAAACTGCAAATGTTAAAGATTACAGTACTATGGAAAGAAAAGTAATTCACGATAAATAAAACAATACTCGTATAAGTATTTAATTTTTATGTTGAGGACCTTGCTATTTTACTCGGAATAGCAATGAGTTGGTTGTAAAAATAAAAACTAGTAGCAGTATAACTGGAATTGTACATACCATTGTATATTTTATTTCTGATTGTTTTAGTTTGTTGTTTGTGTTAAAGTTTCCTTGTATACTCTCATTCGTGCCCAAAATAAAAAGTAAGCTTACTTAGAGATTTCCTTAACGCTATAAAACTGTGTGCCCAAGAGCCCCTCCCCAAAAGTAGCCGAAGCCATGTATTGTTTTTTATCATATTTTATATATACATATGTATATATATACATATATTAGGGAGTCTCACAAAAAAAGTTGCGATTTTCCTACCTGAATTACAAAATTTATTGTTTTAAAGTTTGCCTGAGCTACACCGATTTGAAAATACTACGAAAAATGAAGTTTTTTTTATACATAAACATTTATGTATTAGATATTTTAAAAAAATAAAAAAAATACCATAAAACAAATTTTATTATTTTCAAATAAATAAAGTGGCCTAGAAAGTACTTTTCCTTTGATACTATATAAGTCTAATCGGTCAAGTTTTGGCTAAGTTTTTCTTACACCACCTTAAAACAAGTCAAAACGAGGAACAAAAAATATATTATTATGATTTCGTTGAAACAATTTTTTTTAAATATTTTTATGCAGACCTTTTAAGCTTAAACTGTTTTATGATATTAGGTGATATTTTTGTTTGAATATTTAAAAACTTTTTTTATAAACAAAAAAAACTACACAATCACCAATCGGATTTTAAATCGACCATCGCACGTAAATATTAATATTTTTCTAAATTATTGTGGTTGATGTTGTAAAATATAATGATGAAATATAAAGCAGTATCGACTTTTTTTTCATTATGGGAGGTAGTTCTCTCTAATGTATATAAATAACAAAAAAAAAATGTCAGGTGATTAATTTATGACTACTCTTTCCGTAGCAATTTTATGTGTAAGTTATGGTAGTTTTGTTCAGTATTTTTTAACCTGCCATAATTTAAAGATTTAGCCCGGTACCATTCCAGTATTTGTGGTATTGAAAAACTAAAAGAAACATCCATTGCTTTCGACCAACATTTTGTTCAACGATGAGACTCATTTCCCTATTATTTGCTAAGCAAATAGTAAGCCATATCCGCCGCCTATATTTCTTCAAAAATGAGACCGGCCTGAACGTCCTTACAGTGACTTTTAAATTTGAACTTTTAGAAAACTTCTGGGTACGCAGTTTTATAGCTCAATAAATTTTGGTGTTATAATATACAAAGTTCAAGTTGATTTTTTCCAATTTTTTTGAAATCTTGAGTTTAAAAACTTCGTTCCTTCAAGGCCGTCAGCACCACAAAATATTTAAAATCAACAGAAATTTATAGATAGATTTAACCGATATAAAAAATTTGCATGAGACCAAAATTAAAAAAAAAAATGTCGAAAATCGGCCGAACTATATTTTTCTAAAAAAAAAAATTATTGGAAAAAGTTTCATTAAAAGCATGGCAAATGTTGATAACTGTTTGAGTAACTGTATATTACTATAATGGACTATTTGTTGCCCGAAATGGAAGCCTGTAATCTCGATGATGTTTGGTTCCAATAAAATGACGCTACTTGCCACACAATTCAATTCGATAAACAGTATTTCACATTTCGGATCGTTGAATTAGCTATCTATTTACCAAATAGTTACCGCTCGATATGATCGAACGCGTCATGGAAACTTTAAACTCAGAATGGGCGATATAATGTATATTTTGCTTGATCATAAATATTGCTCGACAAAATTGGATTTTTTGTTTTTGATTTTTATTAATTAATAACTCACCAAATCAATCAGGCTTTATATTAACAAAAAAAATTATATGACATGTCAAAGCGATTTAGTTTATTATAATTATTTTTGAGACGTAGTGTTTAGAAGCAGTTAAACTTAGTTTCATAATAGGCATGGAAATCATTTAGTAGATGGATTAATCGTATTCCCAAAATTGACGCAGGTAATCGTCCAATGACTCTAGCTCTTAAAGGACTTCCAAGTCCAGTATGAAACTTAAGAGAATTTTTTTTATACTACTATTTAAAAAAAAAATATTATGAATTAAATTATTAAAATTTTGATACAATTTTCATATTCTATTTTAAGTCGAAAATCCACTACTGACTAACATACTAAATATTCTCAAGACAGCAAGTTGTACGTACAGGAATGACCAAGGGCCAAGGGCCCTGTTTAGATCAGCATACCCCATACCCCTAAAATTGGAAATATGTCGAAAACTTTTCGGATACTAAAATTCTCTCATAGTAAGCTTACAAACTAAGGGAACATTTTATTTTGTATGTGGTCCGATCCAGTCGAATATGGAGGTACAGTTTGATACAAATATACATAAATACATCTGTAAAAGTCATGTATGGTAAATGGGTAGACCTATGACGTGCTCATAAAGATTTTTTAGTTCGACAAAAAATTAAAGATTATATAGTATATATATATATCTATATATACATGCACACATATGTACATACATTTATATATAATAGTACATATTTACTACATACTTATACATAAATAGAAAATTATATAAAAACATTAGCCAACAATTCAAATTGTGAAAAAGCTTAGAATTATGAAATTATGAAATCAATAGAATAACAACACAATCTAAAAGTCGAACTTTTAAATACGTTTTTATTCAAAATATTTCAGCTCCAATCTTAAGGCAAATATGCAAGTTAAATAGAAATAAATTCATATTTAAGAATAGTCGCAATGTCCAAGTTAAGAAATAAGTAGATCGTTGAAACTCACCACACTTTAAAATTTTTAAAATATGTATGTTGCGATGAAACGCAAGATGGAATTAGGATAGTCGAATAAAATGTATGTATATGTATAGTTTTCAATAACAATTAATATATAGAAAATAATTAACATGAAACTTCAAAAAACTTATTCGTTTTCGACACGGTTTTAATTATACCAAATGAAAATAAATAGTGAAGCAGCAAAGTTCAATTGCCACCAAATAGTATAAGAAATGTTTAATAAAATTTTAACTAAAACAAGAGTAATTATAAAAATAATAGCAAAATCGCGAAAGCGAAAAAGCATAGATCTACTTTAGGCCAAGCATTTAACAGACCATCGAAAAGCGAAAAATATAACTCACATAGATTACACAAATCAAGTTTAAACCTTAGCAGAAAACGTTGTTGCGCAATGAACATTGCAATGAATTAATAAAATTTTGATTTCTGTGTCTGCCCTTGAGTAAAAGTAACCGAAGAATCAAAGTATAAGTTAAACAAAGAATAAAACAAACAAGTATTAAGTAAATAGCCAAATAATACCAACGAGAATGATGAAGATTTAAATGGGGTAGGCCGATCTAAACAGGGTTAGATCGCCGAAACAACAGTCCTGGCCGAGTGAAACCCGGGTCATTCCGGTATGTAGAACCGACTGTAATGGGAATGTTACCCAATACATGTCCGGCATGTGGAGATTCTCCGCACGATACAAATCACCTATACACATGCCTTCTCAAACCCACTCATCTATCCCCCTCTCCCTCTGGCCCAACCCTGTCGAAACAACACGTTTCCTGGGCCTCCCCCTAGATGAGTTTGACGACAACGACTATGGGTGAATCCGTTCTTCACAAGGCGTGACTAGCCGCTACAACAACAACATGGATATTTAAACTAAGTTTTTCAGGAATTACTTTCATCATTACTGGTTCAAATAGCATATTTCGTTTTATCGATTTCCAAAATTGACTTTTGGCCATCGAACCAAGTCGCCTGGCCCACCGTGCATCGATGATCCCAGTATATTTTTCCTGCTTAAAATTTATATGGAACATTTTAACCCTCTTACTTCCTGAAGACAGGAATTATGTTTGGAGCCGATTTTAAGCAAAACAAATGCGTTTTTGACAAAATACTTACATTTTAACCCACTGTAAAAAAATCCAATGCTGCATTGCTTTGTCTATCTCTATGAACAAAGGTGCTAGTGCGCTCGGGTATAAAAAGTGAGACGGGCATTTAAGAAAAAATGATCTGAAGGATGTTCCATTCAGAAAAATGGCATGGTTACTCTGTTGCTAAAACAGATCGAAATTTGTTCATTAACTATTAAAGTAATTACAGCCAGTCAGAAAAGTCTTGGCACAGTGATATTTTTTACAATATTTGCAATATTTTTATGCCAAGTTTTTTAAAATTATTTTATTTAAAAAATATAATTCACGCTTTGACAAATACTACATAAATCAAAGTTTTTAACTGTGTGCAAAATTTATGACTAATCAAAAAATTGCCATTAAAATTTGAATTTTTAATTCGAAATTATTCGAGTGCCCATTTTTCGACAGCTCATTTAATTTTAGTGTAAAAAAATGCAATTTAAAATAGTCCAAGTCCACCTCTTTTTTAACAATTTGGTTTCTTAAAGGTTTGCAAATTTCCTCCGACGAAAATATTGTCGTGCTTGTGAATATTATATATGTAGTTAGAAGAAAATGCGCAAGGATATAAGAAATAGGTTATTAAAAATTACTGAAAATTATGTGCCACTTTAACTTAAATCTCATTATATTGCATGAAGTGTTAAACAAAACCACGTACTCAAAAGTTTTCTGAAGATTCCGAAAACATGAAATTTAGATGCAAATTTATCGGATATCGAAAATAATCGTTGGGTTAATTTTTTCGGACAAAAAAACTATTGGAAAGAATTCGTTCAAAACAAAACTCGAATATATCGACCTACTCCTTGTGCATTATGCGATGCAAATCTGACCTTATTTTTATTTAGAAGAGCCTTTCTTTTGAATCATTGCATAATCGTTATTTTCTGATTTCTATTATTTATTTTTTAAATTTACATTTTTCGTTCAAATTTAGTCGATATTTTGTGATTTTTATTTTTTCGATCGAAAATAATCGTTAGTCTTGGATTTATATTTTCCCCATCATATTTGTCGATTTTTTATGATTTTCATTTTTTCGATCAGAAAACATAAATCGTATTATTGATGTAGTTGCTGTTATTGTCATCCGCGACACAATTTTTTTTTTTTGAGTTTGTTATGATAGAAAAATTTTGAATCCAAAAAACCGATTATTATTCTTTATCGAAAAGATAAATATCGATGAAATATGATCGGATAAATAAAACTACAAGAATAACGATTATATTTAATTGGAAAAGTAAAAATAATAAAATTACGAACAAAATTTATGGAAAAAATAAAAATCACTAAATATCGATGAAATGTGATCGAAAAAAAGCTGAAATAACGAATAAATCATAATTTTTTTAAAAACATAACCGTTTCGGGTTCTTGAAATTTAGAAGTTCAAACATTTGATGCGCATAGTTTTTGTTGTTATACGGAATACGTTTTTTTTTTTTAATCAACAAAAAAACGTAAGCGCAAAGAACATTGCAAATATTATACAAAATATCACTGGACCAAAATTTTTTTCATAGAAATTACTTATCAAATAAAGGCAAAGATTATTATAAGAGATATTTTGATCTTATTAAAATTATTGCTAAAAGTTCGGCCTAAAGCTGTGAGCATATTTTTAATAAAGTATTTTAATTTTTGCTCATTGAAACTAGATTTAGAGTATTAAACATACATAAATACGTAAAAAAAATTATAGCTACATACATACATACATAAATAAATACTCATAACATTCATATGTGATAACTGTACTGCATGTAAACATGTACTCCGCGCTAAAGCTTCAAGGATTTTGTTTTGCTAACTATATTTACATAAATACATCGTATAAACATAAAAACATATACACACATATAAAATTGTTGATTTTCTAACATACTATAGAAAAGTTAAAAATACAATTTTTTTTTAATGTTTTATATTGCTGTATAAATTAGTATATTAGTTTTTGAGTGAAAATTTTCTATGAAAGTAATGAAACATAGTTCCACCATTCCACTCATGTATGCAATACTTGCATACGTACATTGTTAAAAATTCAACACGACACATTTAGACACAAAAACTTATAATGGAGGATTTATACAATATATACAAATATATGTAAATAACAGGATATTATACTATTATACTATCGTCGTATACCCATACCATACTATACACTACATACATATAAGAAATATCTCATTATAGTACTTTCGATGTAAAACAATGCAATGTTCACCTCTAATAAATAATACAAAAAATTTACACAATTTCAAATAAACTATTTGATTACTAAAACCGCACATTAAATTGGTTTTTATTTTCGCATAATATTGTTTAGGTTTTGTACAATATTAACAAAAATATTTCACAAAGTACTTCTTATCGACAAAAAATTTTAAAGAAATATTTCCAAAATTTCTACAAATATAAATTACATTCAACAAGTGCAGTAGCCGCAGTTGCTTCTCTTTCTCTCACACACTTCAACTCTTCGTAGTGGTGGGCGTGTCTGGCACCACCATATCGTGTGGCAACTCTCGCACCAGCGACAACAATTTGTCCAACTTTTGCACTTGCAGCGTATTTTGATCCAAATACTGTTGCTTTTTGGGCGGTTTCACCATCAAACGCAAATTGGGGGAAAGTTTCAACGATGTCACTGTGCTTCTAAAAATAGCCAAAACAAAAAAAAAAAACAAAATATTTCAAAATAACAAAACTGTCACACAACCTTGCATTTGTCTTACTTATCATCGCCCACAATAATGAATGGCAAATTCTCATTGAAAGCGAGTCGTGTTAATTTATTCTTTCGCTTCGGCACCACCGCCTGCACACAAATCGGCTTATATTTATTTACATTCAAATCGAATACGAACACCTTGCCCTCGGTGGTGCACGCCGCAAAGACAGTGCTCGAGAAGGGCGCCCACTTCACGTCACCCACCGAAGAGCCCAAATCGAAAATGAACAGCGGTTCGGCTCGCATATCCTCCCACACTTTGACACGCCAATCACCGCTACACGATATGAAAATATTCGAATTGAAACGATTAAAATCGATGCGATAGACGGTGAGATGATGGGCATTGTAGGTCATCAAATATTTGGAACTATACGCTATGCTGCATTTGTAGATTAACCCCTCCTCAGTGCCTATTAGGTAGATTTCAGGATTTGTCGGATGGAATTTCATGCAAGCGCCACAGCTGCGTAACTGTACTTCGGTACCATCGGGTCCCTCAACTATGCCATTGTGGAGGAAGAGTGTTGTTATTGTGGTGATCATGAAATCGTTCTGCATGAGTACCCAATTGAAGACACGACCATCCGTTGAAACGGAGTAGAAATTTATTTCACCATCCGCCATATCTGGACCCCATTTAATCTGAAGGCGGAAGAAAGAAGCAGAGAAGAAAAAAACGCAAAATAACATTGGAAACAACAATCAGGAATTGTATACTATAAGAAAGAGGTGATTGCTCAATGCAGGTCAAGTAATAGAAATATAATGGATATTAATTTTGCCGACTTCAAAGATTTTAAGGTTATGCTCTACGTTGTAAAGCTGAGATCCATTTTTAGTTGTATTTTGCGGGATAGCATTTAAAATTTTTACTATTATCAGACATTTGAAAAGATCAAGTATAGTAAAAAAAAATATTAAAAAGCAATTGTTTTTTCTGTTACGCTGTCTATTTTTTAAAAAATAAAATGATAACATGTGACTATTTTGACATTTACAGATAGTATCTAATCTAAAGCACAACAACAAATGTGAAAAACAACCACCCTATATATAAGTAAATTATTGACCAAAGTTACTTACTCTCTAAAAATCATAATCCAATAATATTATATAGAAAATAGAACAACGGGCCCGTTTTATTGTACCCGACTTGCAAAAGAACGCTCCAACTCGGATAAAATTTCCTTTCGTTGCAAAAGCAACCCTTTTAGCATCTTTCATGAAAGATGCGATTTGTTAGTGCAATTTAAAAACAGAATATAGTTTTGCCGGAAATTTTTAGGTTTATGTAGTTATATATTTGTGTAAAAAAATAATAAATAAAACGTAAAAAACAACTTCTTTAGCGGCAGTGATTTTTTACATCGCGTATCGAAAGTCAGAATTGCTTTACTAATTTCTACCACTATTTTTAATAATATTAATTATTACCACTATTTCTACTAATTTTTACCACCATTTTTATTAATACCACTACTAGTTACTACCAATAATTTTACTAATTTCTAATTTCCATCACTACTTTTACTGATGCTACTACTAATTACTACCACTATTTTTAATAATTACTTACACTATTTTTACTAGAATCTGCCACTATTTTTACTAAGTTCTTCCAATATTTTCACTACTTTCTACCACTATTTTTTTACTAATTTCTACCACTATTTTTTACTAATTATTACCACTATTTCTAGTAATTTCTACCACTATTTTTACTAATTTCTACCACTATTTTTAAGAATGCTACTACTAATTTCTTCCCAAATTTTTACTTATTTCTACCACTAATAATTGTACTAATAATTTCTGCCACTACTTTAACTGATGCTACTACTAATTACTACGACTATTTTTATTAATTTCTACTACTACTACAAAAAAGTTTTACTTCTGGCGCGCGCACTGAGGGGCACGCATGGTTTTCTTCAATAAAAAATATAAAACAAATATTACACAAAATCCTAAATGTCAAAATCCAAAGAGCCTTGAATTGAGTATTTCAGCTTTGAATAGAGAAAAGGCAGGCAAAACGTGCAAATCATACATTTTCTAGTTTAACAAAAGTCTACGTAAAGAACCTTGACCAAATTTCCTTGTTAAAAAGTGCTGTTATTGTATCAAAAATTCTCTCGTTAGTGCTATTTCGATATTCCTTCCCTGCGTACAAACCCTTTTGAAGAAGAATTCAACTTCGAAAAAGTGAGCAACAATTAACTATTAACTAAAAAAACTAAGTATTTTTCCTTTTCAATCGAAATCCAAGATGAACGAGTACAGATTATGGTTAAAACAATATTTATGTAAAATATAAAATTTAAATTACCTCCCAAGCACACTCTGCATGCTTGTTTTGTACACCCACTGACAAATAGAGCGGCTTGTCATAGTTTTCTCTCAGATTATATACCGCTACACTGCCATCGTACATTCCTACAAATCAAGAAACAAATAAAGATAAAGTTCCCTAGATGTGACCAACAAGCTCACCTATCGCCACCAAAAATGGATATGTCGGGTGAATATCGCAGCACATGACACCACTCTCAGTCGATACTGGCAGAGAGGAAGTAAAAAATAGAACAAAATCATTATTAAAAAAAATAGTTAGATTAGGTGCATACTTTAGTGATGAAAAATTAAGCACGTTTCTTACTTATATAATCCGGGTAGGAGGGATTTTTAACCGTAAAAAAACAAATAGCGCCCTCATTCGGTTGCTTCATGAATTCATCTAGGTGTAATAATAAAAAAACTTGTTACAAATAAATGTACGCTATTATTTGGAAAATCTTACGTGATCCATAGCACACTGCAAATAAATCATAATACTTCGGATTAAATAGCAAATCGGTTATGCTCAATTTTCGTATACGATCATAATTGAATTTCCAAAGCGGCAACAATGTGCCCTCCTGCTCTCTGAACTCATCCGCCGGATCTTCCCAGTAACGATAATCGTTGGCTATTTCTTCGTAAATATTTTGATTTATCATTCGTTCCAATATTTGCCAAGCCTTGAGATAAATCTTATTTAGTATCTCGGCCTCTGCTGCTTTATCCAACTTTTTCATTGCCACATCCTTTCGTTGCTTCTTCTCGTCTTTCTTTTCCTTTTCCTTTTGTTGTTGCTCAAAATCCTCAGCATAGCTATCGTAAATATTCCATTGGAGCACATTGGCGCCATATTGCGAACGCGGCGGCGGTATAGTTTGTGTGTCGACATTCTAAAGCGATTCGAAAGCATTGCCAGCACATTAGTTTCATTTATAAAAAAAACAAAAAATTATAACTGACATATTTCACTAAATACTTACCCTTCTAGGGTTGGTGTAGGTTAGCGCGGAACGTTCACAAAAATTAAATTGATTTAATAATTTGCGTTTTCGTCCACCTTGCGCCGGCGCTACTGACGTTGATTCTGTTAACGATAGAACAGGATATTAATATTTAGATGCAATATTATTTTTGTTTCTTTTATTTTTCATGCCTGCCGGTTCGCCGCCATCGTCGGCTCCAGCAGCATCCCCTTCTGTTGCTGCCTCTTCAACAGTCTCTTCTTCTTCGCCATCCACCTCTTCCTCTCCTAATTCTTCATCCACTTCCTTCGGTGGCTTTTCTTCTGCCTTTTCCTCGCCTTCTTCTTCTTCATCTTCCTGGGTCTTCGCCGGTTGTAGCGCCTCTTCGATTTCAATAAATGAACCCATGATTGCAGGTAGGGGATAGCCTAGCAAAGTTGAATTCCAAAAAGTTACTTATTGTATTCGTATTGACACTTAGTGATCTTACCGATTTCACCCATCTCCTCCATTTGTATTTTTGCCTCATCCGAGTCTATATGCAAGGCACTTCCATCCATTTTCAAAAGCGTTACGGTATTACCAGCTATGGGCAGCTGAAAATAGGTAATTTTATACAGTTAGTTTCACGTAGGTAATTTTTGTATAGAGTGAAAAAACCCAGTAATATGTAGTAAACTCCAAATCGGGTTTACCAACTTTGTTCTCTAAATATTTTTTGAGTCCTCTGCTATATTTTCTTTAATTTCGAGTATAAATGCATCTGAAGATATTCACTCGAGAGTCTCATAGAGCGATTCATTCGAGCAGCTGTTGGACTTTTTTATGAGGTACCGAGCTATTCGCGAAATAGAACCAGAAATCGTCACCAAGTCTTGAAAAACTGGGTGCGCTGCTGCGATGCCATCCGAGGCTGTCACATGAATGAAATCGTGTTCCCTAATTTATGGACTTTTTTTCCTTTTCAAATAAGATGGTTTCTGTATCTTTTGCATTTTCAATATCTTTATTTATTTTATAGTTTTGAAAAATTTCGACACATGAGTGCGAAAATCTATCTGGAGCGACTTTTTAAACAATTTTCGAGGAATGTTTAACTTTAAAACCCGATCAAATTTCACATATTAAACTTAGGTGGCAACCCCGATACAATGAAATAATAACCGTGCTTCATTCCGGGCTTTACTCTTGTACTATATCATCGCGTATTTTAGTCAAATTAATTGTATTAGAAAAATGTATCAACCCTAAAAGTATCCTTCCCAAAAAGTTTTTAAAATGTCTATCATTTGCTACTCGTATTGTGTAATATCAGTTCCCTTCTATCAAAGAGCTTAGATTTCAGTGTTCTAGTACCACTTTTTCATAGAAAATTTCACAACACTCGGGATTACTTTAGCTTTGCATAAGTGATAGAATTTTTAGAATCGGTTTGACAGTTCTAGGGACTTCGCAGAAAATACAAATAAACAAATCTACATTTTTATATAATAAAGTATAGATAAAGGGTGGATAAAATGTATCATAAGAAAAAATATGATTACAGTTTTTATTAAATTTTGACATTTTGGATCTCACGCAATTTACTTTAATCTATCGTTTTCCTGTAGAAAGGTTCTGTGAATTCAAGTAAGTCGTAGAACAGACCTTAGGTTTTTATTACGACCTGGAGAAAATCTGAAAGGTCTTACCCAATTTTTGAGAAGGAAATTTGAAATCTATAGCTTTTGGGTCTCGAAAAAACAGAAAAACTAGAAAAAACTATACACTATATCCAAAAACCGATAGGGGTTATCATGACTCGTATTCTGTATTTGTGGTTTCTATGGAGATTGTCATGAAATTCTAGCAACAAAATACTTGCACTTTATTATTTAAGCCAAAAATACGAAATAAAAGGGCATAAACAGCGAATCATGAATACCCTTAATAAAAACTAAAACAGCCATTAGTCGATTACTAATTTTTTCGGGTGTTGCAATATTTTATAAACATCTCAACTTACCTGCACAAAGGCGCTTTCCTTGAAGCTATAAACCACCAAATTATGCACCACATTTGTGTTGGTTGGTGTCAAAACCTTAGTTATTTCCTCACCGAGTTCGGCCTCGGTCAAGTCGAGTTGATCATCGGGTTTGAGTAACTGACGCGATTTAATCCATGCATCGAAATCGTCTGCATCTCCACCACCATCTTTGAGATTAGATTTCGAAGCTGATTTGATCTATTGTAGGTGAAATCAATTGATTAGTTTATTGGTAAATATTTTCTACAAATCCATTAGCAATTTTATTTTGAGTAACTATTTAATTGATATAAAAGTGAGTGCTCTTTCTCTGTGTGTTTTTGGACACAAAAATACTTCGGAACAAATAAGCGGATAGTTTTTTTTTTATAAAATTCACATGAATATTTGTATGTTTTAGCTAAAGTACTTACAATTTATTTTTTTTCAAAAGAGTATATGAGGAATGCTAATTATAAAATCTATTATTGTATTGAAAAAACAAAAACACATGCATGCAAGCCCTCATGCTTTGGCTATTGCTACACTTGTGGCTTTTTATTTATCTAAGTTACCTGTAACATTTGTGACCTTGACGGCGTACTCTCTTCACTATTCGACTCATCCATTTGACCATCATTTTGGTTGACATCAGTGGTCATAATAGATGTCGGTTGTTTATGACTCAACACAGTTTAAAATAATATACTTTTATGAACATAAATTGGGTTTCCCTTTTAAATAGTATATACAATTTTTTACTATATTTTTTAAGAATTTTAATAAGTTTTTACTAAAGTTTAAATTTTTTTTGGATTTTTTACATTTCATACTTTACTTTTTTGTTTTAATTAAATTTATTTTAACTCATTCAATTTTTTTTTATTTCATTTAATTTTGATTTTATTTCATCTTGTATTATTTTATTTTAGTTTATCTTATTAAATTTTAATTTATTTTATATTATTTAAAAGTGTATTGTTTTTTTTTAATCCTAATTTACTTCATCTTCTTTTATTTTCATCTGCCTCATTTTATTATATTTAAATTTCTTTGGATGTGCTACTTTATGATTTTTAGTTTATTTTGTTTTAATAAATTTTATTTGATTTAAAATTAATTTATTTTGTTTGTCTTTTTTTATTTTTTATTACTCTATTTTCTTTATTTTTTATTTTATTTTACTTAACCTTATTTTCTTTAATTTCAGTAAATTTGCTATCTTATTTTAAGTTATTCTACTTTACTTTTTTACATTTTGTTTTATTAAGTTTAGTTTATTTTATTTTCCTTTTCAGTTTTATTTTAATTTTTTAAATTTATTTTTAATACACTAGTTTTATGTATTTTGTTTTATTTTACCCTATGTTTTTCTTCACTTTATTTAGTTTTACTTTAATTTTTTTCTTTTATTTCATCTGATTTAAAAATATATATGTATATATATATATATATATATACTTTATATTTTTATTTTAAAATTTTTTTTCATTTAAGTTTTATTTTTTAAATTATTTTAACATATTTAACTTTAACTTATTTAACTTTAATTTACTTTGTTTTATCGTGTTCTATTTTTATTTTTGGAAGTATAGCTTATTTCTTAACAGAAACTATATACATAGATGCAAATTTCAAACTTTGAAAAATTCTGCAAAATTGTATCTAAATTACAAACTTTTTAATCAGAATTTGTGGAAACAATTCTGGTATGCAGTTTTATAGTCCGTTAAATTTTAATTTAATAATATGCATGATTCAGTTAGCTGACAAATTCAGTTTATTTTTGATATTTTTTTTTTATTTTTTTTTTTTGATATACTCCATTTTACTTTATTTTATTTTAATTATTTTATTTTTTCTATTCAATTGTTGTTTCATTATTTTATTTTCGTTCAGTTTGCTTCATCTTCGATTGTTTTATTTCAGTTTTGTTTAGTTCTTTTTATTTTAATTAGTAGTATTTAATTATACTTTATGTTTTTAGATTATTTTTTATCAGGTCTTTTTTTTTACTTTTGCTTCACTTTATTTTATTTAAGTTTATTTTATTTATAAAATATTTAGATTTTAACGATTTACTGTATTTAATCCAGTTTATTTTAGTTTACTCTCTTATTATTTAATTTTTTTAATTTTTACTTAATTTATTTCATTTTATTATATTTATTTAATGTTTTATTTTGTTTTTCTTCTTCGTAATTTACTTTTAATTTGTTTGTTTTATTATATAAATTTGTGTGTATAATATAATATTAAGACAAAATTTTAAGGTTAAGGCTAATTTTTTGCTTTGACTGTTGTTGTTTTTTAAATACTTTCCAAATAAAATTTGGTTTTACGCTCAAAAATTATGGTTTATATTTTATTTTAATATATTTTATTTATTTCTTTCGATTTATTATATTAAATTTTAATTTTATTTAATATAAAGTAATTTAAATTGTACTCTTTAAATTAGATTATTTTGTTATACTGGACATAATTTTTTTGATTTTTTTCTGTGTTACTTTTTTATTTCATTTGATTTATTTAGTTTTTAAATCTTTTACTTTATGTTATTTCGTTTTATTTGTATTATTTTAGTTCATTTCATTTAACCTTATGTTATTTTATTTCACTTTAACTTTGATTCTAATTTGTTTGTGTTTTATTTTATATATAACTTTTTCTTTATTTTGTTGTATTCCATTTTTTCTGTTTTTATATTATATTTGTTATATTTATATTTATATTTTCTTTCATTATATTTATTTTATTTTATTTATTTGCTTAATGTTTTTAATTTCATTTGCTTTAATTTCGTTTTAAATTTAAGTTACATCTGTGGTCACAAACCAGATCCGCTTAAGTCGAGTTAAGACAAAATCGATATGAAATCGCCATCTAGCCAAATAGGCTAAAAGTTATAGAGGAAAATATTTTGGTATGCTCATAAGGCCAACATTAGGATTCAAATGTTTAAAACATTTTTGCTCGAATTCACGTTTTTAGACTTAGGCGCTTGCGACCACAAATATTATTTAAATTATTTTATGCAAGTTTTTTTTTTGCATTAAAATACGAAAAACAGTTATAATATATTTCAAACAAAAAGCGATTTAATGAGAGTATGTATTTATGTACAGATGAAATGAGTAAACTCAACCTTCTATTGTCTCTTAGTCTCTTCTCGACCGCCAATTAGAATTATGCTCGTTTAAATAAATGTTCCCAATTGTGTATTTATGTACAGTAAAATTTTGATAAATTCTAATTTTATAAACAACACACTCGAACTTCGTGTATAATACAATTATTTACATTGCAATAAAATATTACTAAATTTATAGGTTTAACTAGTGCTTGATTTTTTATCTACCGCTTTATTTGCGATTTTCCACATCTTTCCAATAAAACGACTGATTTACAACTAAAACCTGCCGACAGATACTTGAATGTAATTGACAGGAGTGCAACCCGAATTTTGCACATATACATATGTATGTACATCGGTATCAACACGGCTCATGCTTGCAAATTTACACAACCACATTTTACCAATAAAGAGATGTGTCTACGTCTACCTCCATTGCAACTGTCGTATGAGTAGCGCTATCGTGACTGACGTTTTTCATCACTTGCAACCGATACTATTTGTAGAGTCCTGCGAGCAGGCTTATTACAACCAAATGGCTGCTACTTTTGTATCATTGCCAAAATCAAATATAGTTTTTTTTTTATTTAGCTTATTGACGTAGTTTTAACTGGGCTTGCGAGAGTGTATGCGCGCGTGCGTGTGTGTACCTGCGCATACAATAGTGAAATGCAAAACAACCAAGTCAGTGAAAACCGTGAATGAAAACTTTGAAAGGTCTAACTTCTGCTATTTATGGGCTAAAATTATTCACGTTTTTGTAAGTATGGATGTAAGTATGTATGCATGTATTTATATGTAACAATACTTGAATTTCTTGGTAAATGCAAAATACACCCAACAGACTATACGAGAGTTTTGCAAACCGTAAGATTAGTATTCCTGCTGAATGCTAAGAAAACCTTTGCCGATCTTCCTTCGTACTATTTTACTAGTACAGGGCTATTGGCCGTCGTAGCTGATCTGAGTGCATGGCGTTTGCGTGGCCGGTGGCCGGTGGCCGGGACAGGTCACATCAAATATGCCCCTCTGCAGGCAATGGCAAAACACCGAGTGTACTTAGTCCTGTTCAAAGTTCTGTTCTAAGTTCAAGCAGTTATAAAAAATTAAACTACATACTATATAATATTTTTAATAAGGTTAATTTTATTTAATAATTCCTATATAAAATGAGTGATGTACAAATTTTATTCGAATTGGTCACCTTTTGCTTTCACTCAAAGCCTTCAAATGGTGCGGCCATTGATCAATAGCGACACGTACAGATTCTATTGGTTTTGACGACGCTGCTCGAAACAAAGATTGTTTGAGACTCTCCAAATTTCTGTGGCATATTCGACAGGTCATGTTCCCCAACTCTGATCACAAACTGTAGTCCAATGGTCCAAAGAGGCAAAAAAATGTCCGTTGATTTTTGGTAAATTTTTTTGCTGACGTACGTTATTTTTTTTTTTTTTTGTATGGGAGAACATGCGGGACACCGTCAATTAAACACAGTTGGCCAAGTGAGCATGGCACATTCTATGCACACCCACCAGCATTGAAATTGAAACATTTTTAATACGAACTTTTAGAAACACTCTTTGAAATTGTGTAATTTTGTAGTCAAGTTAATTCCAGTTTAACAAAAAAAAAATTATCAAAAACCACTGGGAATTTTGAGCGACTTTAAACTTGAAAATTTTGATGAAGTTGTTGAATTTTCGCGAATTTTAAAAATGATTTAAGCTTATCTTTATATGTATATTTTTACAAAGCATTATTAAAATTTCAAAGACCGGATAAATTTGAACATATAGTAAATATCTGAGTACCGTCTGCTTTACAAAAACAACCATTATGTAGTCAAAGTTATAATAAATAGGTTGTGATGAGCTGTAATTCAATATTTTTATGGAAAAGTTTGGTATTTCTCAGCTTAAATTTAAATTTAAATTTTACGTGCATATAACATTTTCGCTTACGAGCTTCATTTGTTCTGTTTTCACTGAGTTTAAAAATTCCTCTCGCAGATAAGATGGAATTAAATAACTCGTGAAAATTTTCGTGTGATAATTTATTACAACACATTCGACGTGAATTATCGATACCGGAGTGCATTGATCAACTTACTGCCGCTTTTGACGTGGAGGCACCACACTTAGCCATTGTGAAGCGCTGGTACAACGAGTTCCAATGTGACCGTCGATTTCTGCAGGATAAGTTTGGTAAATTTCGGCCAAAAACGAATGTTGTTTCAGACACAATCGATGCTGTGCGTCAATTGATCTCGCAAGATCTGCATGTGACTTATCGCGAGATAAGAGGTCCTTTGCATAATTTGACCATTCCCATAATAGGACTCTTGTCGTAACAAGGGACAAATCTTGGATCTATGACGAGCTTAATCCAATAAAAGTTTTTTGTCGAAGAAGCACATCAAATCAAATAGTCGCCTGTTTTTTCGGAAAAGCAGGTAATGTCGCAACTGTGCCACTAGAGAAACTTGAAACAGTCAATTTTGAGTACCAAAGTTTTGGAGGATTAAGGAAAACCAACCGAGAGCGAATCATCATTAACCAAGACAATGCGAATTTTCACTTATCGACTCACACAATAGAGTTTTTGAGCACTCAAATGGGTCATCCGCCTAACAACCCTGGCTTGGTACCTAATGATTTCATTTTGTTCTCGAACATCAAAACCAGAATTCGAAGTTAACGTTTTCCAACGCCTGAAGAAGCTGTTGACGCCTTTAAACAGCTCATTTTGTAGGTATTCACTTCTGAGTGGAAAGAGTGCTTTGAAAATTAGTTCAAGCGATTGCAGAATTGTATTGACATCCAAGGAGAATATTTTGGAAAGCAATAAATTCATTCTCATTATTATTAGGCGTAAAATATCAAAGGCAACCCGTACCCTGGGAAATAGGGCGTTCGGTTATAATAACAGTATATTTTGGGCGTCTAGGCGTATTGAAATTAAAGATTTTTGAAATATTTAGTAATTTTGAAAAAAAAAAATGATTTATTGCTATACAGTTCGATTTGCGAAAAAAAAATTATACTTGAACAGTTAAATTATAGTTGAAATATTTTCCTTTTTTTTTTGAAAATAAAATAAATAATTTATTCATAATAAA
This sequence comes from Anomoia purmunda, assembly GCA_951828415.1. Taxonomy (NCBI): domain Eukaryota; kingdom Metazoa; phylum Arthropoda; class Insecta; order Diptera; family Tephritidae; genus Anomoia; species Anomoia purmunda. The sequence goes on from OX639997.1 coordinate 52,551,124, forward strand.
AATATTGTGAGAACAAGCCACTTTATTTCCGCGTAATCAGTAATCTGACTGACTTTACGCTAAATTTAAAGAAAAAGGAAATTACCAATCAATGCAAGTATTGAAAATAGTTCATTTACTATTGGGTATAAGTACATACACATATACTTACACACATTTTATACTATATACATATGTATGTACTTATGAATGTTCTACGTCTCAACATAAATGAAAAATTGTGTTGGCGTGGGAAAACTTGCAAATAATTTGATGTAATTACTTTTAGTAGATGAAATTTGCATATTGTCAAAGGTCACGGTTTGCAGAATTGACAATTTCGTTATTTATATGTAAATTTAGGCAAGCGCGTGTGCCACGAATAACTTAACTTTTCGCTATAAAATGTGATTTGAACCAGTTCATTTACAACTTTCAAAGGGATTATAACGTGCACAGTGGCTCATGGATAAAACAAAGGAAAGACAAAAACAAAACAAAAATATACTGAACATAAATGCATTGATTAGTGGAAAAATATTGAAGTCAAGTTCTTTAACCACAATAATCTAAAATAAAGATGGATTGAGTTAAATTATGAATATTGAAAAAAAAAAATTAACAAAGTGTTAAATCAAATTCATGCAAAAGTTCAATACATTTTGATCTAAAAAAATATAATAAAAAACTGCGTTTTACTGTCATTTAATTTTTGAAATTTCTTCCAACAATGGTTTTTGATAATACCAAAAATAAGGACGATTTCTTAAATAACTCTAAATATCGAAATGTTACTAAATTTCTAAACTTATCTTAAAATAATTTATTTCAGTAAAAACTTGAGGTTTGAAGATATTTATTTTGAAAGAGAGGCAAGACCATTATTAAAAAAATGCAGATAAAGGTTTTTATATATACATATATAACCTGTTTTACGCGTAAACAAAAAAATTAAAATAGAATGGATTTGCCCCATTTTCAAAACAAATAATTTTTTGAAGTATATATTTTGGCCCAAAAGTTTAAAGCTTAAGATACTCGTACACCGCAGAGTTCTGCTATAACTATGAAATTTAAGGTCAATAATTTTGCAAATTTACGAAATTCGGCAAAAATGTGCTGGTACTTTAAATTTACTATAACCATTTCAAAAAAAAATAAAAAATTTAAAAAAAGAATTATAGTGAAGGCTTAAAATTATCGTAGACCATTCTTTGGTTGTTTGGCGTTGCTGATAATATTGCCATCACGGACAAAATTGTTTGCGTTTATTATAATCGAAAAAAACAAGAAAAAAATAACAAAGTACTAATAAAAAATCAACCAAATATGATATGAATATGAATTTGATAAAAAAAAATCTGAAAATATCAATAAAATTTTATCGAAAAAATAAAAACTATAAACTAACGTTCAAACTTGATAAAAAAATAGAAATCACAAAACAATGATTAAATCATTATTTTTTTTATAACAATTGTAACCGTTACGGTCTCTGGAATAAATGGCTCAGAACCTAAGCCTAAAACAAAACCTCTTGACAGCTCTGTCTATCCAAAACAAAAGTAGATATGAATGAGGAACTTGTTATGAAATATGAATTAGGGTGGACATTAAAAAAAATCAAAGAAACGATTTTTTCTGCCTCGGCCTTTTTATCGGAAATACCACTGTCAAAAATATCACATGCATATAACTTTTTGCGCTGATTGGAGTTGGTTCAGGCGTATCGCACAGGGGTCAAAGCTCAGAGATAACCTATGAAAACTCAAAACGTTAAAATTATTTTTTTTTTTTCAATTAATACCCAAATCGATACTACATATTGTTAAATTTTATCTGTTTTATTTTTAGTTAATTAAAATTTTTGAGTTTATTAGTTGAGATTGTATTCCCACATTTAAGAACCACCCTAATGTGCATACATGCACACAGGATCGCGACACTTTGACAAGTTTTTTTCCTGTTTAACTAATGCTTTTTATTTTTATTTTTGGAAGTATAGCTTATTTCTTAACAGAAACTATATACATAGATGCAAATTTCAAACTTTGAAAAATTCTGCAAAATTGTATCTAAATTCAATTAGCTGACAAATTCAGTTTACTTTTGATATTTTTTTTTTACCTTCGAAGGCAAACACAACAATCATGTTTAGTTTAAATGACATCGGTGAGACCTCAGTACCACATTCAACATCAGTTATAATGTAATACTTATATCTTTGTGTTATTACTTTTTTAATATCATTACTTTTTTAGAGCGTACGGTGAGTTATGCCAATGCAAATAACAATTGCCGTCATTGCAACCAACCCAAAATGTTTATAAACACTTTCTGCTGAATGTCTGTTACATTTTTTTCGACGAAAATGCTGTTAAACCTATCATACCCACGAATTTGCGAACCATCAGGTTTTTAAGTCGATCGAAATTTTTATACATATTTGTATTTTAATGTAATCTTTCCGTTTGCGTGACAAAAGTCAATCAAGGTAAATTTCCAAGGAAGTTTTTAATAAACATTTGTGTAGTGTAGTCGAAGGAGAAAAGTTGTCAAATGTACAGATGAATTTATGTATATATATATTTTATATAGGCTTGCTTTAACAAAGAGGAGTGCAAGAGTGGTTTTCTAGGCCAGCAATTACCAAAAATAAAAAACTCGCGTAAGCATTGCTATATGCAGGGTGGTCCATATACATAAGTGACTTATTTTTAAAAATTCAAACAAATTTGCAAAAATCAATTTTTTTCATTTGGGTGCTTCATAAGGTGTCGTAATGTGTCATACATAAGTTATAAAATCGTAAAATTTAAAAAATGCAAAACTGCTTGGTTTTAATTATTTGCTTCAATGCAATCCAAAACATAACATTTGCAATCTAAAATTGTATGACTTTATTATTTATGACACATTATGACACCTTGAGAATCACTTAATTATATTACTAGTTTATTCGATAGAGCAACTATTCAAATTTTTTATAAACCTCGATTTTAAAGGAAAATAGTCCAATGATGCCACCGCTCCAAAATCCGTATCAAACTGCCACTGCCTGAGAATGCATTGACTTCTACCAGGGGCGGATCCAGCAGGGAATAAGGGGGGGAATTTCTCCCCCTCCCCCGTCAAGAGCTCAAAGTCTGATAGATTACTTGAATACCGTAAAAATATTGTATTTGAGATAAATCGCATTCAGAAATTTGCTTTGGAATCATTCAGGAATAAGCCATATAGAAATGTCACTAAAATGCAAGTTGTAATTTTAGTTGCATTTAGTACCAAAATTGTTTTGTAAGAAACATGCTTCTGGGAAGTAGGGAAAAAAGGGTATTGTGGATTTTTTCTACTTTCGATTGAATTTCACACCGACTATCATTCCGAATAACACTTACTCCAGATTTGAGGTATAAAATTATGTTCCCCTCTAAGAATCGTTTCTGGATCCGCCCCTGCTTCTACACGAGCATGTTCGGGTCTTCCGATGAACAGATGTGGCAGTTTTGTTCCGAGATTAAATTACGCTTGGTTGCCCATTTCGTTAGCGTTATTTCCCAACCTTGTTCAAAAGTTCCGCGGAGAAATGATATTAACTTTCTGTCAAGACTTCCAGCGGGAAACCAAATATGGACCACTCTGTATTTATTTATTTATTTATGTAATTCAAAAGTCACGCAAATAATATTTGAAAACTTTAGGATATTATTTTTAAAATTTTAATAAATTTCGATCAGAGCAATAAAATAGTTCCTATATTTAGCCACGCTGTTTTCCTTCCAAGTGTAGCATAAACATATGATCCTATAAAGACTAACTTTACAACAACTACAGAATATAGTAAACCAGTTATTGACAAAATGCTTATTTGAAAATTATTACATGAATCAAGGTGTAGGAGTTTGTGTGTCATTAACCAATTGTCAACGAATATTGCAAAAGTACCCTCTTTTCACTCTTTGCACTATAAGAATAGTAAATTTTGAAATTTGAGAGTTCCAGGCTATACTACTTTTACTCGCTCATTGATAGAACCATTTCCAAAAGTCAACCCTTCATTATTTGAAGTGCGCAGAATTTCAAAAACCTTCGGAAACTTCAACCGCGCAAAAGATCAAAATTTTATCATATTGTTTTATAAAATATAGTGTACTAGAATAATTGCCCTTAAACCATAAAACTTGCATATAATTTGTACATAGTTTAATTCAGTTTGACTTTTCAAACATGTGGCAACCTTCTAAGTTAAAATCTCAACGTAACTAACCGTTTAACACCCATATTTTAATATATCATATAACTTACACATAATTTAAATAAATTCGAATTTTCCAGCAGTTGGCAACCCTCATAAAAATTAGCTATAAATCTTTTTGCAGAGATGAACCGTTTGAGACCCATACTTTAGTGTCTGATTTTCCAAACAGTTGGCTATTTTACACCTTCCAAGCAAACAAACCCAGGCCTAAAGTCTTCCCGGGATAGAAACTAATGACTGCAGAATTTCAGGTAACTCCGTGCTGCGGACAAAAAGTTATAATGACACAAAAAAAACCGATTTTCGAGTTTATATATATGTATGTAAGTATACATACATATGTATACATATGTAAATTATAAAATATAAATCCAGTTTTGAAATTTTATACAAAATTCACAAAAATTCAAAAGTTTAAAAAACTTCACATAGTTAAAACACAATTTTTACAACTTTTTCTGTTACGTAGCCTTGTGTTCCATTAAATGCCAGTATAGCACAGTCCAAGTTTTAAGCAGATCAAAGTTTTCGGTGATTTTTGATGGCTTTTGTTAATTTTCTTCCATAGTATAAAAATAAATTTTGTTTATGCGTTATATGAAAAAAAGTGTAACACGAACCTCAACCACAATATACGTAGGCGACATTGTTTTGTTGCAGAAATGCTCGAAAATATATAAGTTTCGAAATTTGTATAAAATTCATACAAACACAACAAATTTGCAGCAAAAAAATTGTCATAGAATTTTCAAAATTTTCGGTTATGTAGTTTGATAGCCAATAAGTTTCAGTATAATTAAGTGTAAGTTTCAAATTACTAAAATTGCTGGCGGTGTTCGTTTTTCCTCGTATAACGAATGCTCAAAAAGTTGTCGTACGAAAAAAAAATTAAAAATCATCAGGCACTTCAAATTTGCACTCTGTTATACTGAGATTCCATGGGCTACAAAACTGTATACCCGAAAAGTTTTTACAAGTTCTGATCACAAATTTGAGGAAAGTTTGTTGAAATTCGATGGTTTTTTTTTTAATTTTTTCTATTCGCTATGTATATTTAAAAAACAAAAATAATCAAGGCGAATTCAAACCAGGTGGTGTTAAGTACAACAACAAAAACGTACAGTAGCAAATTTTATACACAATGGCCGTAAGAATTAAAAGTACAACCAATACATAATTCTGGCATGAACTTCACCAAGCGAGTCCAATCAGCTGATTGGTTAACATCCACCTTATCTGAATTTGCTTTGTTTCAAGCGCATATATGTATGTAAGAAACCAATGCATCTTGTTATTGCTTTCAGTATGTGTTTGTCAAAATCGTGGCGAATCAAATGAAATCACTTTTGACAAAATCAGTTCAGGCGAAGCGTAATTAACATTTATTTACCATTTATATAGACAGAAAACAAAAAATAAAAGTACTTAAACGACGTCATTAACACATTGTTTTGACAACAGTTTACCCAACAAAATTAGGCCAGAGATTAGGAAAAAGATCAAAGATCAGGTTTGTGCACCGCGGCGAAAAGGAAAATCAATCAGCTGTCCTTATAGTTTAACCTGTATAATTCCGGCTTGCCTTGAAACATAAGTGGCGAACAGATGCGCATTAATAAAAGGAAAGTGAGACCAAGGCGAATTACGAGATGACGTTAGTAGAGCAGCTGATTGCTTCTTCTTGATTCGCCTGGCAAATGAAAATGTCAGCTAAAGCTAATTATGAAATATTTTGTTCACAAACCAAAAATAATTAATGGCTGCTGACTTTTTATTTTCTTTTATAAAGACATTTCAGTCCACCATTGAATTCGCATTTTCGCCATTGCCATTACCTTATAATATAAAAAACACAGCGAATTCAAATAAGGTGATAGCATCCCATGAGCTGAATGCTTGTTCTTCTTACCCAATTCGCTGAGTTGTTTTGTTTAAACAAACAAAATACGTACGTAAGCAATACTGGGCGAATTTAGATTTTGACATTTCACACGCAAAACTACGCAAACAAAATACGCAACGGATTGGCCTTGGTAATCTTGTTATCACCGTCTATGGATCCACCTTGGTAGAAACACAAAAAATTTAAAAAATAATATGGCGCTTACATTATGTTGGTTACAATTTGCGTTGTGCGTCTTCGTGAAAATAACACAACAACAACAATTACACTAACAAATTATACACACAATGACAGTTATAATATTGGCATTTGATGTACCACGGCGAAAAAAATCAGCTGCTTACTGTCACCACTTTAATAAATTCGCCTTTTGGTCAACTACATATATTACAAATGGATTTTGTGCAAATTGAAATGTCAAATACTATATATGTATCTACGAGTACATGTGCACTTACGTACACAATTATAAACTACTTATGTAACAAAATATTTGCCATTTATCGCTCAATTGCATTTAAAAATATGCATACATACATTTAGTGTGGACGCTACATTCAATACAAATAGACGCATACATTTGCAATATATACTACTTATATATTACCTTTAGTTTTGAGCCTTTCTTCCTATCACCACCACCACCACCACCTCCACCACCAACAATTCGTATATGCTGCTTATTTGGCATATTGGCTTTGGAGCCTCTTTGATATTCTCAATTTCGTTTACTAAAAATACTTATTTATATAAAAGGAATCTGTACATACATATGTATATCGCAAAAATTATCAGCACTTGCGCTAAAGCGTTTCACTTTGCACTACCATTAAAAAGCACCACATTAAATAAAATATAGCGTAAAAGTTTCGTAGAAAAAAAAATGCGCGACGGGTTTATTTAATTTTGAAAGGCTTACAATATTTTTAAAATTTCCAGTTTAATATGACTTTTTACATTTCAGTTTTCATTTTCACACAATTTCTGTTTACTTGACTCTTGGCTGCTCATTTGATATTTGCTTGTCGTATTTTTATTTGTTTTCCATTGTATTTTTGCTATATTACAAAATTCAATCAATCGCCGTCAAGCCATGAAGTTGCTATAGAAATTTTTAGAATTGTTTTAGTTATCGATTAATCGGATTGGTTGTTAATTATTATGTACATATATAAAGTAGATACATACATACTTATGTAGGTATGTATTTAGTATTTGTAAAATGATTTGTAGAATAGTTAAGTTTCCGGTTAAGGGGCTATAATTTTTCTAGCCGATATAACAGAGGATATTCTGTATAGCCTAGACTAATTTATGTCCAAAAACTTAAATACATAAGTACGGTGTGCATACTATATACAATGTGGAATAATATATGTATGTATATCCTTTTATGTCTAAAAAATTCCGAAATTATTATGGTGGAATGAGATAAAATTTCACGTTAAAGAATTTCCGGCATCTCTAAAAAAATTGTAATTAACTTGGTCAAAGAAAACATACAAATAGGTTGCTGCAATTCAAATTACAATTATAATGATAGTACTTTTAGTAATTTTAAAATGATGATACATTTTTCTAACTATAATTGGAAAAATTAAGATAATATTTATATAATAAAAAAAACAGCGAAATAAAACAAATTTTTTAAATACAAATTTTGGTTGATATTTAATAGAGGTCATCCTTAGAAACGATTACATCAACCCTTTTAAGAAAAAGGATAGAAAGCACTACAGCTAGACTGAGCATGCGTGTAGCTTTGGTCAAAATTTGTGCTGGATTGGAGGCTCCGACATCTTGTCTCTAGGTTTATCCCCATCAGTGAACGAATTGCCACAATCCAAATGAAAGCTAAGTTCAATCAAGAATGATAGAATACAAGATTGCGCCTTCCCGCGGTGAAATGACAGATCTCGCCTTTAGTAAACAAGAATTCGGGAGAGAGAAAATTGAACAACTTCCAATATTTCATTGAAAAACGTGTTCTAATTGTTCTAAAGTGTAAAAGTATGAATTTATAGGCAGACATTTAATAAATAAATTCGCAAAATACTAAAAAAAGTGTCTCTTTTTCTTAATTTGTGAAAAAAACTTTGTCTAGTTGAAGTTGAGAATTGTCAAACCCGGCAAAACCAAAGTAGCGGTACTTCTAAAGGCGTCACCTTCAGTATTCAGTACACCGTGAAGTTCAATAATATGGCGATCGAAAAAGCTTGGGGTGGATAAACTAGGCATATTTGATCCAACACGCCAGATATTCGCAGTATCCAAATCTTGGAAAATACCCTAGATAGACAAATCAACATTTTTTTGTCGACTTTCGAGCCTATTTTGATAGCACGAAGAAAATCTGTCTCTACGACGCCATATCTAAATTCGTAAATCCCACTATTATGATCCCTTTGAACAAATTTTTTAATACTTGTAAGCAGAAATTATAAACTTAAGACTGATATATCAAGCACTAATCGCGAAAAAACGTAAGCGACAATTTTAAAAAATTTTTTTTATACCAAAATACCCTTAGAGCATCTAAATTCACTTCTGAAACAAACAAAAAATTGAAAAAAATCTCGCTTACGTTTTTTTTTCGCGTTGGGGCTCTCAATTGATCGCTATTTTGTGATATTTTTTTTTTCGATCATAAAATATATTATTTTCATAGCCGACAAATTTTTTTGCGTTTATTATGATCGAAATATTACAATCAAACTTGATCCAAAAAATATAGATTAAAAAAACGAGCAAACTTGATCGAAAGAATAAAAGCCCAAGAATAACTATGATTTTTGATCGAAAAATTAAACCCCAAAATAACGACTATGCAACGATTTGAAATAAAAAATCTTCCAAATAAAAATAAGGTCAGATTTTTATAGCATATGGCATAAGGATTACATAGATTGATATATTCAAGTTTTATTTTGAACGAATTCTTGCCAATGATTTTTTGATCCGAAAAAATCAATATAACGTTTATTTTCGGTTTTTTTTTTATATGGCTAGTCAAAAATTACATAACTACCCAAAAATATTTATGAACAAGAGACGAAATAATACAGGCGGTGCTCGATATAATTAACTTTATATTATGCAATTTAAAAAAAAACAAAATGTCTGAATATATCTGTGGAGTTTTGAGCTTGATCTTAAACTTTTTATTTTCAGACCAAGAAGTGCTGATCTTTTAAAGAACAAAGTTATAGGGGTATTCACATCGACATTGGTACATACATATGTACATAATTTGCTTCCTCGATTTTGATTGTTATTGTAAAATTATAATGTTACCGGTTTACCGACTAACAAATTACCTTGGCGGCAAGATTCATAATTTGTAGCGTATTAGGTAAACTGAAATCAGCTGTTTAAATAGGTAGGTTTTACTTCATTTACTTTTGGTTTCGTTTTATTATTATGGCATTATTTGGAATTTGTTTAACCTTTATTTATCAATGAACAACAAGCTACGAATCAGCTGCAGCGGAATATCATTTACCAGATTACTAAGATAATGCTATCTAAGAAGGCGTTCAAAATAAGTAACTGTACCGAGTAGCAACTAATATATTACAGAAACTGGTGTGAAGACCAGTAATACTTTAAGTTTATTTTGGTTAACTAATCGGTTAAATATTTCATCAGAACATGCTAATCTTAAGCTTGACAAGAAAAACGTGATAAGTCGACATACATAAGTTGTTTTGTTAAAATTCCACAAATATGATATGTTTTGGCAGCTAGCGGTACAGACTTATTGTCATTGAAGTAATAAGCAATTGTGTTACGGCACATAGAGCATCCACTCTATCCTAGTTATGCCTCTGCAGTTTTAAAGCGGAAGAAAATGAAATGCTGGGCACATTTCTTTGTTTCATTTGTACATAAAAAAAAGCCTACGCACTTACTCATAAAAATTACAACATTCAGAACTCACCTCAAGCTAGCGAATTTAATTTTTGCTTTCGAGGCAAATTAAAATAGTAATAACGTTCACCAGGTCCCGGCAGATAGACATGTTCGTGAAATTCTTCTTCCGTAAAAGTGGACGTATCGTAAATGAAAGGAGTACGACGCAAAATGGCACTGCTAGTCTCCGACGTTATAGACACCTTCTCTGGTTCCGATAATACTGGATTTGTCTTTTGAATTAGTTTATCAAGAGATGTGACGTCTTCTGCTTCTGCAGCATCTTCCGCTAATTTATCCCCTTCCAGTTGCAATAGAGCATTTGGTATGAATTCTGGTGGGCGATTCTTCAAACATTCGGCACGTTTTTTCACAGCTTCTATTGCGCGTAGTAAAATGGGATTTCTTAAAAATATTTATAAATATAAAAAGGAATTTCCATCATCAATGACCAAAAAAAAAATTCAATGACTTGTCTCACTTAATACGGTTCACATATTCATCAATCTCCTCTACAGTTTTCGTCGGATCATTCAAATATGGATTTTCGGCAATATATCGATTTCGATTGAGTATTAGTTCAATATCTAACTCAAGATCTATGTCCAATCCGCATCCGCGTACATCAAAGTGTTTTATATATTGATTAAATTGTAGAACCTTAAGTATTTCAATGCCTGCCTGTCGAGTGATGGGCACAGTACGCACATCCAGTCTTTCGAGTGGTGAATGTTTTAGAATTTCATTTGAAATGCAGCATATTATCGTCGATTCATTTAGCTGTGCAGTTCGCAGGCATAAATTGGTAATGTGGGGGGTTTGAAGAATTTTAGTGCTTAGCTCATGTAGACCCCAATAACCAAGCGGATTACCACCCAGACCGAGGTATTCCAATTGGCCGGCATAACGATTGATACCGATTGCTAAAAAGTGCATAGCACGCGCACCAATCAAATTATGTTCAAGTTCGAGAGATTTTATGGTATCGGTGTGGCGAAACAATTCAAACAAACCTAGCCCACAATTATCCTCCAAGTGATCATATCCGAAATCAATTATCTCAATACTTTGCAAACATTTAAGCGCCTTGGCGAGAATATATAACTTCCTTGCATCCATCTGGCTACAGCGTAGTCGAAAAATCTTTAATTTTTGCAAAAATGATATACCGCTGGTGAGACGAAACAAAAACAAAATATACGTAGAAATTAATGTAGGTGTATCACTTAAAAACTACTTATTCATTTATCAAACGCAAAACTCACAAGGCCAAACCCTCTATATCCGCATAGGAGAACTTTAAATGTCTCTCATGAAAATCACGTTTCATATCCGGCCCACGGAATTCTATGGTGAAATTGACTAGATTTTCGAAAAAACGCAGAAACCGTAAGCTGACATGATGGCAAAGCCTTGTTGGATATTGTAGCAGTTTCTTTATTTTAAGCACGCGTTCCAAATTTCGTCGATCCTTAATCAACTCCTCACCATCATCTTCCGGCTCTTCGACTCTTATGTCGAACACACCTTTCGGTCTAAATTTCTTCTTCTTCTTTCCAGGTATTGGTTCTTCAACCAGTGGTGGAGTTTTCACTTTTTGCGCTTCTCGTATTCGTCGTCTTTCTTCACGGTCTGCACGTCGCTTCCGTTGCGCTTCTCTTAATACCCGTGTCCTTTCCTTGCGTTCATCCAATATATCCTGATGGAAACTTTCCCATTCATCTCCTTCCTTGGTTTCCATTTCTTCAGTCAGATTTTGTTCTGCAACGGCTGTGCTACGTTTAATTATGCTGCGCACCTTCTTTTCCTCCCCATCCTCCCCGGCGCTCATCTCGTCCATTGATGGCTCAGTTGATATCGGTGTGGCCGTCATCGATTCAACATCAGTTGAATCGCTCTCCGTCTCATCCGAGTCATCTAAATGGATTCGATCTCTAAAAAAGCGTTCGGAGGTTGATTGTAATCTTCGAATGTGCATTTCACTAACGTAATCTTTAATTTTCATAGCTAGCGGCTGCATTTCATCTTGTGGCATATATTCAGCCGGACAGGCTTCCACTAATTCTACAAATTTCATTGACAACCCCAGACTGCGCCAGTCGTATTTTTTCTTGAATGCCAATGTTACATCCTTATTTTTTGCCAAAACAAAACGGCGCCAATACTTCTCGTCTGTAATGCGATAGCATTCCTCCAATGCCAGATCCAAGCTCAGTGCATCATAGTATAAACGCATTTTGTGCGGGTCCTCTGCCAAAAGTGGTAATTGCTCCGGTGTGTACGCTAAAGTAAGTGCGCGTGTACAAAGATCTCTCAAAGGGCCCAATTTAATGTTCTCTATGAAAATTTCCGGATATATGGTGCGCCCCTGTTCGGATTTCAATTTGCGAGTCTCCAGTGCGGGCCGATATACCTCGTACACCAACAAGAGGTCATGATCTTGTGGTAGGCCCATCGTATTCATGCGTATAGGATTAAAATAGTCGATCTTTTTTTCATGCTCTATCTCTTCCATCTTCGTATGTACATATATTGGTGGCGTTAGCAAATTAATTAAAAAATTAGTATTTTATGATTTCAAAAATATATGTGAGTATTTTATAAGTGACACGTTTTTATTTGTTATCGAGAACAACATACAAAAAATATCTGCAATCTACTTTTCGATCAAAACTACAATATAATGAATCATAAAAATAAATTGTGTATTTCACATCTTTAAAAAAAGACTCTGTGTCTAATAGACTTTACGTCGAGTAGGTATTTTCTTTAGTTAACCCTTCGTTGGTGTGGTGACTAAAAGTTCCTTGAGTGGTGTGGTGGGGTATGACATACCCCATGCCTATCAATTTCAAATAAATACCAAATTCCAATAATAGCAATATTTTGTGGTGATTTATTATTCTTTAACTAATTTTTAAAAAGTGTTAATTTGAAAACATAACAATTTTTTCTTCGTATTCAATATTATAGCCATAAAAAAAAGACAATATAAATTATTCCAAAAAGTGAGGTTCCAGTTTTCTGAAACATAATTTTTTTTGTATTTAAACAATTTCAAAACTGTTTTTACATTTCAAAAGTAAAAATAACATTTATTTAAAGGAAAGAAAATTCACTGTAATGCATTAATTACATAAAAAGTTATGGCGATCGAATATGATACCCCAGCCCACTTTGAAAGGCTGTCCCATGGAACAGAAATATCTGGGGTATGTAAAACGTGGCAGATCTCCTGTATTTGAATGTTAATGAAAGCTATTGGGAGCGATAACGTATTCCTTAAACAAAAACATATATATATTTAAGGAAATACATGTGCTGGGGTATGACATACCCCACCACACCTCCGAAGGGTTAAGCTCTTCCAGTCACATTACCGGCTTATTCTACCGACTTGGTTACAACAATATGTCACCTAAAAATTGTATTATAATTTTGTAACCCAAATTTGTAACAAGGAAAAGTTCACCTTGTGGTGAAAGTAAAATTATGGGCAGCACTGTTGACAGCTGATTATTGAAATAATAAATTTTGGCAACGAAAAGTAATAATATATTTGTTAAGACCTCTAAAGATATTATTAAATGTATGAAGAATGGATCAATGCCGTTTAATGAGGGTGGCTTGAACGCATCAACGGTTAGAATTCATATGAGGTGGTGTTATAAGTACAAAAACAAAAATTTACACTAACAAAATATACGCACAATGACAGTATGATTTACAACAAACACACCCTTTTGACTTAACGTTGACCAAGCGAATTAAATCATCAGCTTGATCAACTTCACCTTATACGAATTCGCTTTAGTTATTCAAACCATTTCATGATTACTTCGTTACGCGACCAATCTTGCCTATGACAAATATCTGATAAAGCCCGTCTCTCACATATATTTCTCTAAAACATGTCATAAATGTCTAAATGTCCTTCGAGAGAAGTCGACAGTTTCTGCAACTTTTTAAAGTTAGGAATGCTTAAAGTAGGATTTCAGTACAACTTTATTGGGTGCGTGTAGTCAGTATTTATTAATTTTAGTTAAAAACAACACTAGTCCATTTTTTATTTGCTTTCGTTCGCTTATTTGGAGATTCAAAAAACCAAAAACGTGATTTAATTTCAGCCTCATTGAATGTATTCGGATCCTTACTATGCCGTTGTGAGATTGTACTTCTTCGATCATCATCATCATTTTCAATTGATTCACTCTTAATTTCTTCCACTACAGATGTTGGTATAGAAAACATTCGGTCATGTGCTTTGCTTTTTATTTCTCTGTTTGCTTGATAGTCCTCTGCACGATTAGCCAAGCACTTTGCTCTTGCTTCCACCGCTTGCATGGCACGTAAAAAGATTTTATTTCTAATATAAATATTTTTTTCAATAGTTAATTTTAATTTTAATTAGTAATCAAGAATATTTGATATGCATATACATACCGCCGTTTTGCGATGGATTCATCAATGCGTACAATAGATTTTTTTATATCCCCAATAGCTGGATAATTAAAGCGAAATATATTTCCTTTCAACAAAATTTCAAAATCGAGCTCCATATCAGCTGGTAAATCACAGCCGCGAATGTCAAATTTACGTATTTTATTATTATTTTTTAATGCTTTTAGTAGCTCAATTGCTGAATCAGATTCAATTGGGACGGCCGATAGATCAATACCACGTAAAGCTGCATGTTTTAATATTAATTGTTGTCCAATACAATAAGTAATTGTCATTTGTGATAACATTGCTCCTCGCAAGCATAACTCTCGCACTTGTGAGGTATTTATAATATGCGAACAGAATATGCGTAAAGCATCAAAACTCAGCGAATTACCGCCCAAACCTAGGTACTGTAGAGATCCATCATAGTCGCCGAGAGCAATGGCTAAGTCACAAAGAGCGTCACCTATCTCATTACCGGCCAATTCGAGTGATTTAATTGAGAGTGTATTTTGGAATAATTCATAAAGACCATCACCGCAATCCTCCTTCAAATTGGCATAGCTAAAGTCAATGCTTTGTAGGGTGTAAATAGTTTTTAGACTTTTTGCGATAATGTACAGTTTTTTGCCGTTCATACGACTATTGCGGAGACTGAAAATTTTAAGTTTACTAAGCGATCTGATGCCGCTGGAAAGAAATGAGAGAATAGAGAATGTTTCATGAGTATATTAAGTCCATACTTGTATTTTATGTAATAACTAGCATTACCCAGCGTGCGCCGCTACGCTTTAATTTTAAAAATATACAAAATGATTCTAAGCCATTTTAAAAAAAATTGTTATTTTTTGCAATTTAATATTTTGAAAAACAATATACCCTAAATTACGTCCGATGTTATTGTCTAGTCATCAGTTAAACGCCCATTAGTTCCGGAGATTAGTGCGGTCGAACAGGCAAACATACCGATAAAAATTATGAAAATTATCATCAGCTTCGGTCATTATTTTCAAGAAATTTTCAAATTACCTAATCGTTTTTTGTACACTTTATTTGCAGCAATAGATGTGAGACTTTAATCGACTACTATATGGAAAAGTACTTGCCTTTCGTATTAGGCTTTTTATACACACGTAGATATGGTTATAGATGTTTGTAAATTTTTTGTGGTTGGCAATTCTATTAAAAAAATGTGTTTTGATAAATGCATATTCTAAAACTGTTTTTCATAGCAATTTAATTTTATTAACTATACTTTATTTGAGTTAAAAAAATGCCTTTAATTTTGGAAAAGTTACAACTATTTTTTGAACTGCCTTCAAAAAAGTGTTGAGTAAATATGTATGTACATATGTCCGAGAGGTATGCAGATAAACGTTATTAATGAATTTTTATTTAAGTTTCAAACAGCTTGGATTTAAAAATTGTTGAACCTTTTGTAGTGGAAACTCAGTTATCTGCCAATTAAATTAAATAAAATTTGGCAACCCTCTTCAAAAATGTTTTCATATAAACGCTTTCGTTTCACGTCAATACTTTTATATTTCAGTAAGCTTTGAAATTTAATTAAAGTAGCATTTTTCAACAAGTGGTAATACTCTTTAAGCACTTTTTCATGATTAAGTTATTCTTTGAATCACATGTTGTAATATATTCTTTAAATTAATAATATACCCAAATATCCTTTATCTATTCCAAATAGTTGCGAAGATATGACGAATTAAAATTGTGTCTTCCAGGGGCGTGGTAGCACCCATTTTTTCAACAGGATATACTACCCAAATGTTCTTTTTTATACTCGTAGGAGCGTAGCACCGCAGTATTATCATCACCAAACAGCAACCCATAGATTAAGCGAAGAATAACTCTTGCCCACAGGTAATACTTTACCCGCGATAGGCGATTGAAAAGCAGAGCCAAGAGCTCGATACGAGCTTTATAATGACATAACAATAGTCAAATGTACCCAAGAATGGGCAACGAAAGCAATGGTGCTCCGAACACACTGAAAGGGCTTGCAGTGGATTATTGGCGAAACTTCGCAAAGCGGCGAGCCAAAAGAGAAAAATTTAAATTTAAAGCAGAACCGGTAAGCCTCTACTATCGTCCAAACCACTTCCAAATAAGTAGTTTTAGTAATAATAATAATAATTTGGCGATTGCACTATAATTTAATGTTTGGCCGAACTTCTCCTAAAATTAGTGTTGTATGTCTTGATGTTGTAACATAAACTTTAGTTTTACGCCGACTCCGAACGGTGGCAAATGATTTTTGTGAGAAGTTTTTTCATGGCAGAAATATGCTCGAAGGTTTGCCATTGCCTGCAGAAGAGTGATTAAAAACAACTTTGCTATATTTTTTTATGTTACTTGCTCCGCGCAGGATTCGAACACGGGACGCAACGAATAAAGTGCGCACATACGCTACACACTCGGCTATGGCGGCGGATATTACCGACCTCAAAATCAATGTTCAGATATTTTGTTGGTAGACTTTGAGAAAAAGTTGATCATTCTTTTGAAAAATGTTCTTCCAAATATCGTCGCAAAAGCCGGGCAGAGACAGTTTGCTTTAATCACCGTAAAAGAAACCAAGATATGATTAACTGCTAGCGACAGATGAAGGGAGGCAGAAACAAGAGATATATTGCAAACCTTCTATGCATATGTCCTGAGGGGCTTTAAAATGCAGCAGGATGGTGGATGTTGCAGCACTAGGTCCTCGAGGACTTCTCAAATTCGCCGTAAGCGTTGGCATCCTTAATGATGTGTCCTATAGATCACATGAAGGACCATCTCCGTCTGGTATCGCTAGGGACCAACTGGTTCATGTGAGCCAAATTGCCGGCCAGACTTACCTGACCTCAGCTATCTTCGTCACGTGGCGGCGGATTGTTATATGGGGGTGTATAACGAAATCGAGACATACAAAATCTCGAAATATAGAATTCCGAAAGACATAATACAGACTCGACCAAATCCCGAACCGAAATAATCCAGCCGATAGTAGATCAATTAAACTGAAATTCGAGTGCTGCTACTCCGAACGGCAATTCATTTTTGTGAAACGTTTTTTCAGGGCAGTAATACATTCTGAGGTTTCAATAATTTTTTATGTTACTTGCCGCGGCCATGATTTGAGCTTGGGACACACCGGGTGAAGCACTCTGATCAGCTGATTGTAATGTGGACAACATTTGTTCTTTGAATTTGAATGTTAAAATGGTAAAATAAAAGAAAATGAGTTTGGAAGAAGTTATAGTTCGTGTAGTTAGTATACTGTCTCAGATTAACACTCTGCGATCGGATTTTTAATGCTTTCTATTCCCCACTTTGGATGTAAATAAACAACAAGTCAATCAGCTTTACATTAATGCCAAATGAAAAGTTTAGTAAAAAATCTAAATACCTTTAAAAATAATAATTTTGTACTTTTGTACATGTTGTATGTACTAAACCTTTGTATTTCTCAACTCACTCTGCCAGGCGTTCTATATCTCTCGTACTGAAATGAAAATACCAATCTTCGTATTTAATTGGCGGCGGAGGTCCGTTAAATTCTATGATCAAGCTTGTCAAAAATGGGAAATGGCGCAAAAAATGAAAATTCAAATGATGACAATACTCCGCAATCAATGGGTCCCTAAAAGCTTTAAGGCGTTGCTTTAATTTTTCTGGATTCCTGCCATCGCTTTCATCATTGAAAATGTTATCATCGCTTGCCGGCACGACTTCCATTCCGAATACGCTGACCATCTCGTCTTCTTTTTCATCTTTTTCTGCTTTTCTCCTTGCCAATCTATCTCTATTAGCCTTTTCTTCGGCCACCTTCTCAGCCAAATCACGTTCCAAATCCAATTGCTCATTCAACAACGCTCTGCGTTCTCTACGTTCTAGACGTCTAGCCTTTTTTGCACGTTGCACCTCCCGTTTTTCTCTTTTAATTTCTCTTTCAGATATTGCTCTGCACTCATCATACCAAGAACCTGAAGCGTCAATTGATTTCAGCCCATAACTCCAAGTGGTA
Source organism: Anomoia purmunda (assembly GCA_951828415.1). Lineage (NCBI taxonomy): Eukaryota > Metazoa > Arthropoda > Insecta > Diptera > Tephritidae > Anomoia > Anomoia purmunda. Next base: position 52,569,646 of record OX639997.1, read on the forward strand.
TCTACACTCGCGCCACTCACTCCGCCACCACTCGTTCCGCTACTGATTTTAGACAACTGACGTTTGTTGGAGATATCCCTCACTTGACTTGCTTTATTTGATTCACTGCTGCTAATATAACTCTCTTCACCGATAAAATCTTCGTCTTCTACGACCTCACTTACCGAACTACTGCAAATATACGTTGAGGAATCAGAGGAAGATGTGGAGCTAATGCTGTCATTCTTAAGATAACGTAGTAAGGTTGTTTCGCGTATGGACTGTAAGTGTTCAATATGTAGATTTGTCACAAAAGTATTTATTTTCTCTGCCAGTGTGCGCATTGCATCATCATCCCAATATTCCGCTGGCAATTGTTGGAGGAATCGCTCGAACTTCATTGTAATTCCGATATTTTTCCAATTTAATTTTTGCAATTGCAAACTTGTATCCTTATGCCGAGTTGAAACATAACGAAACCAATATTTTTCATCATCGATATAATAACAATCCTCCAATGGTAGATCGATATCCAGCGTATCATAATAAGTTCGTATTGCAAGTGGATCTTTGGTGACAATATCGACAAGTTCATTGGGTTTGTATATTTTAGCCAATGCTTTTGCACATAAATAGGATAATGGCCCTAGTCCAGGAGGATCTATAATCGCATCTGCATAAATCGTTTTGTCAAGTTCACTTTTTAGTGCTCTGGTGCTCGGGGAGGTTTTGTAAACTTCATAAGCATTGAGCAATGCCTTGGCTTCGGGACGAACGCCCACACTGCTCTGCTGCATAGATCTCAAGTATTTTTCTGTTACGCTATCGTGCGGCTTTAAATTCGGCAACGGATGGTGTTCACTGCCGCGACCGCTTATCATTTCTCAGCTTGTTGGAGCTGCCAAAAAATATAACCAAAAATAATTGACTATTGTGAATTTTGGGACTTCTGATCGATACTTCCTGCGCGGCAAATCCTTACTACCATACGTACAAAATTAAAAAAAAAATGTACAAATTATATAAAACACATATAAAAAAAAAGTATAAAATTAAAAAAAAAGATATTTATCAAAAACAGTTTGTTTAAAAATTATTATTGACATAAATATGATGGATAACCATGATCAAGTTAAATTCATATAAGGTGATGTAAATCAAGCAGCTGATTGAATTCGCTTGGTGAACTTAATGCCAAAATGTTGTGTTTGTTGTAATTATTACTGTCATTGTGCTTATGCTTTGTTAGTGTAAATTTGAAATTATTTCGCCTTGGTGTTGTTACTACAAAACAAAAATTCATTTACTTCAAGGCGAATTCATCCCATGATTCAATAGTCAATCATGAATTCATTTCAGAGGGTGTTACTTTAGCAGTCGATTTTATTTCTATATTCACCTTGCATGTATTTTGTGTTTGCTTTTGCGAGCTTTCAAAAGTAGTAAGAGCAAAACAAAATACATGGGATTTTTGTAGTTGTAATTGTAACACTATCTTATATTAAAGTATGGAAAATCAGTTCCCATAACAACGGAAACAACCGAAATGAAAACAAAATATTTCAATTTGGCAATCCAATTCCAAGGTGAGTTCATATAAGGTGATGTTGAGTAAGCAGCTGAGTGAATTCGCTTGCTTGACAAACGTTGGTAAAATTCTTAAATTCTCGGATGGTGAATTTGTTGTTACGTACAATCGCAGAAGTCTACTAGCTTTGGTTAACCAACGATAATGAACGATGGGTCCAGGTGCCTAAATCTTCTGGACAGGAACCGTTATGAATCGCGCTGGCTGTCCGATATAAGTACTTAACGTCGTTGCAAGAGTTTTTTCCTGTTCTGACGACAAGGAAGGAGGCATATTCCTCAGCAAAATACCTTGAAAGTCGGGTACAACCTACAAAGAGAACAAGTTACTTATTTAGAACCAAAAATAGAGATCTTTATTAAAGTACTAATTCATTGCTTACCTGAATCTGTTCACAGGTTTCCATTAATTTTTTCAGAGCTCCACTGTCAGTTCGCGGTCCACTTGTAGTCGATTTTTCCAGCGCGCAAAATAAGTGGTAACTCATTAAAATGTAACACGCAAACAAACCAGTGCAATGGTCTGTCTAACAGTACTTCAAATCGTCTTAATATGCCGCTGCGTCACAGCTTTTGTTTTGTACCAGCGGACTCAGCATTGAGTGTTAAATGTCCCAAGAGCTCGGTTTTAGGTTTTCGCACAGCCACGATGTGAGATTCTTTAACCATTCTCGGGTGAAGCTTATGATTAATCTTCTCCATTGTCAATGATTCATCTTTTCTGCCATCAAATGAGAATGCCAGCACGCTGGAATCCCTGCATTGTTTTTGACGCACAGGATCCCTGAATTTTTTCTTTTCTCGCTCTACTTTACATTTGTCCGCAATAATAAGTTCCCCATATATATATATATATATATATATATATTAAAAGGTGCCGTAGCCAAAGACGCAGCAACTCTGTCTGACACACCAAATCTGTCGCACATCATAGCATAATTGGGGATATCAAGCCTTTTCGTATACGGACCGCGCTTAAGAACAATTGGCCCTTCGGCGTTTGGTGTTTTCAACACATAATCTTCATCAGCGTCCATATCTGATGAGTCAGTCCGGTAAGATGAATATTCAGTAGTTGTCGGAGCCAACTCCAAATCAACAATATCCGCCAGCACTGCTGGAATTGTCAGTTTTCTTGCATTTTCCAATATAGAATAAGTTGTTCATAGTCTTGATAAATGCGGTGTATTTTTCAGATGTAGACGTGCCTTTGTTTCTTTAGAATATTTATTTAGCAAAGTTTTCAGCTTGTTTATTATGGTTTTCTTCGTCATTATGCCAAAACATTTTAAAACATCGCGGCAACTGGGCAAATTTAGTTCGTGTAAATCACTTGGTAAACCGAAAGCACTAAAATTTGGATGTGGCATACTATGCACCAAATTTGATTCCGAGTAATTTGATAATGTAATATCATTAGCAGAAGAACTAATTGATACAGCAGATGACTCCATAATTAAAAGAAGCTTAAATTTTGCTTTAAAATGTTAGAATCGCGAAAATCAGAGACGCACGCTTCTTTCTTGAGTAAAAACTGCTAACTGCAATATTGTATCAAAATAATTCAAAACCATGCTTTCGGAAACAATTGTTTTATTAGTAATTGCTTTGCTTTCTCTGAGAAGTTGATAAAAACATAGCAAACAAATAACATAGCAAACAGTAACAGAAATTGGATTGATTTTTACAAAATACAAAATACGAAAAGGTTCTCGTTAAAAACCGGAAGCTCGATTTTGATTTTAGCCCCATGGTTTCTTGAGCAAATTTTCTTAGAATTCATCGTAGTTTACGGTTTTGATAACCGCTTTGTCGAGAAAAAAATTGATCCACTCTAATGGACATACAGCCAATTGGGCCACTATCGTTGTTTGGAAAGATTAAGGCAGTGCAATGGAATGGTTAAACAAGCTCACATTAGTAAAAGGTATAAGGATCATTATACCCCTGGAAAGTTAATTCATGTACGGCAGCTAACCGCCAATTTCAATAAAAACAACGTAAGTACCGAATGTGAAGCAACCCAGAGAAAACTTCTCCACTTGCGGAAATCACATTAAAAAATGAATTTCTTTTTCCACAGAGTTTGCTGAAAATCCAGTTGAAAACATCTCTATTAAATGCTGATATTCCAATTGATCCACAGATTACTGAGCAAACGTATATTATTTAGCTCTTGATACAAGAAAGTGGCCACATTAGCGGAGTATAAATAAGGCCACGACTGCGTTCCTGTTATTAGTAAGCCCTTCCAAGTCGACGTACAACGGGAGGTGTGCTTCAATTCGCGGTACGATACAAAGTTATACATAGAGCAAAAAAAATAATTTAAATCATTTCAAAAAAAGTTTCAAGCATTGTACAAAATTTTTTGAAATTTAATTTAATCAAAATTTTTAATTTTTAATAAATACGTGCCAATAGTTGTTTTTAAGTATGCAGTTTTATAGCCCATTCAATTCAAGCTTTCAGTAGCACCTGGCCTGTCTGAACCCTCATGCACTTAAAGTCGGCCGGCCAATAGGCTAGTGCGTTGCTAACAGAATTTTTTTTCTCATGTGATGCCGGCGAGCGACTTTTATTATTTGTTGCTGTTCTGTACTTTACTAACGATTAAAATTGTGGGCACTGAGAATGAGAATAGGCTGTAGAGGGTTGACACACAAGATCTCCAGGTGAATAGGAATACCGGCGTGAATATTCTCATGGAGTTAGTTACAATTACCGAGAGAGATTATATATGTAGTAGTTAACCAATAGGGGGAGGAAGATTAACTCTCCTCAGATTTGATGTTGCGTATCAAAGACGATAGCAGACCACATACGTAGGTAGTCCACCGTTTCAAACCCTGTGGGAGAGTTAATATATCCATGTCTGCTACAAGCGTTGCGTGGCCTAGGTTCTCTCTCCGATATACTCTCCTGATTAACTTCCCGCAGTTGAGAGTAAGAATTGCGGTTATTTTTGACATTTTGTGAATCCGTTTGGTTACATTTCGCTTGGTGCTAGCCAGCAGATGTAAAGAAGTTGGTCGTGCATCTCTTCGGAACGGATGAAGCACAGTTCCCTATTGAAATGTTTACTCCTCCCTCTGGTCGCACTTATGCTGATATACCAGCTTCTGAATTTCCATGTTTACATCCTTTATTAGGTGTTCTTGGGGATCGGACTGACGAAGGTGGCCCCACTCGTTGGCAAGGGCAGACGCTTTGACAAGCAAGTTATGGATTTTTCCGGAAGGAATTCTACCGGTTGGTATGAAACGAGCAGCTGTAGACGTGACCTTCTTGGGTAATTAATATTCGCCATGGGAATTTTTACAAATAGCCCCAGACGAGCTAGAATAGAATTGAATATTAAAAACAAGAGCCCAAAATTTTATATTATTATCATAGATATTTATTGAAACTAAAATATGCATTAAAATTAAATTATCTATTGAATAATAAAAAAAATATAAAATTTCCAAAATTACTTATAATTAATTTGTGTAGATCAACAATACCTAATGCTCACATAATTTAATTCCATAATGATCGGATGCGTTTTATATATCTAACAGGTAATTCAGGTAAGTAAATGCATACAAAAAATATTATGGGACCGAATAAAATTGCAAATATTAACCAACAAAAAATAGTCAAAATATCTAATGGATCCATAAGGATGTACATAAAGGACCTATGAGGATTACAAAAGTTGGAAAAACAAAATTTACAGCCGTATTACTTAACTCTACACCCTGTTAGTGATGGATGTGTAAATGTAAAAAAATGTATGTTTGTATGTATTAAGTTGATATATGCAGTTGATGAAAAAAGTTGTTCTATAACTAATATCACTAGCATATAAAATTGTATGCAACTTTTAAAATCTATGTATATATATGTATTTTAATATTTTAATATTTTAATATTTGCATAAGATATTGTTGTTGCTAGCTAAAAAAAATGTATGTGTACTTTATATGTTTGTTTGTGTAAATTGAATGATGCAGGTAACTTCAGATACTCGTACAAAGTTTCATAGGTCACTGTAGTTTCAGCTCATGATTTGATTTAGGAGCGCCACCTGGAATTAAAATAAAAATTTATAATAAATTAGAGAAAGTGAATTATTTATTAAGTAAAGTTTTCAATTATTTCAAAAACAAAAAAACAAAAAGATACATAAGTGGTATGCTAAAATTCTTAAATTTAAAATTCTGAACATTGCCAAATAGGCGTAAATTAATTACTTCAATATTGCTTGTGGGCACACCCGGACTTGTTCAACAACCGAAAATGACTACCACTCGCTTTGGCCTTTGAATTTTATATTCGCCTGCATTCAGACACCGATAAACATTGCATGCATTTAGTATATCGCATTTACTTGCATTTAATACTCGTATATGTATATGTAGCGATGTGTGTGTCTCGCGCAATTTTTATATGTACATATTAATATACATTAAATATTTGCGTTCTTTGTTTTTGATATTTCACACTCGATATATATGACGCGAACGATTCATGAAATCAGGAAACCTACAGTTCAAAGCTATTCCTGGCTTGTTAATTTTTTTTTTAAATTTTTATTTCTTGCTTGGCGATGCAGCTATATGGATTTTTTTGCGTTTTTCAGTCCAACGAACAGAGGCAATCTGGCAATCTGACCAACTTTCATGTGTGCTGTGCAATTTATATGATAAATATACTTAAAAAAATATATATGTATATCCATTTGCGCACACGCACACATTTTTAAAGCGAAACGAAAAAAAACACAACAAACATTTTTTTTTTAGAACGCAGTTAATTGGTAAAGGCCTTACATGCAGCCACGCCGATGGGCATTGTTAAAAGCCATTCGATGTGATTGCCGATACTCGCCGCTGCACTGTAGTTTCAGTGCGCTACAGTGGGTCAACTTTATTTTGTGATAATAATAATTGCGAAAGTATTCTAAGTCGTACATAAATATGCGAAATACATGCAATGCGCCGATTCACATGGAATACATTTAATTTTTATTTATTTATTTTACGAGTATTATTATTAGTATGATGCAATAAAGAAAAGTGGCACACATTTACGTTCATCTCGCTCTAATCGCCATCTTGAACTACCTTTGGAAAATTAGTATATTTGCCTCTTTGACGAACTACTTTTTATATTACAATGATTTCTGAGAAAAAGTACGAAAAAACTGAGGTTCAGTGAATGATCCATTTCAGTTCAGAAAGTTTAATTTTATATTTTTCGCAATATGGAAATCGCAAAAGCGTAGTAAATTTAGTACTATTCCCCCAAACGACCTTCATTTCATCCTCTTTCTCATCGCCTTCGGGCAAGGTAAGGGAGCGACGTATGAGCTGTCTCTATTTATTGCATCATGAGATTATTATTATTATTGCGGTTATCGGGTGAACCTTATTTTTTTTTTGCTGTTCGTTTAGCAATAAGGTTATTGCATTTTAGCACTCATATAATTCATTGGCTTATTTTTGTTATCGCAATGCTGGCAACTCTTTGTTGAAAGTTGAATAAACCAGCATTGGTCGAAATTATCAGCAAGACGATATGAAATGCTTTCGGTACGTCGACCCCTGCATTTGCTATGTGCTAGTCTCCCGGTTTTTGTATTTAATCGGGCATGTGCTTTAAACCCTGTAGGGTTTATTGTCGGCTCGATTTCGAATTTTTTGTTTTAATGTTTTTAAATTTAAAAAATACTTAAAATTTGAATTTACGACCATTTGCATACTGTATCATTGTATTGTATCATCCCTCATAAAAAATTAGTACTGTTTTTCCATCGGAATTATAGAATTCATAATATTTGAAGAATACCAAAGTATTTCGCAAAAATATTAAGATTTACGTGATTTACCGATGCGAAAATATCATACGAAATTGAGGTTTTTTATAAAGAGGAATAGTTTTAAAAAGCTTTTTTTTATCTAAAAAAAAAAAATTATTCTGCGGCAACTTTCACTAGGGGCCTTCGCACACAAAATCTTCATACAATGAACGTAGAAGTCCACGGAAAATAAAAAGTAATTATGGTCTCTTGAAATATGTTACATTTATTTATGCTCTCCCCTGTTTATGCCGAAACAAATACTTCATAGAGTCATGAAAAGTTCTGCTAAACCAATCACTTGAAGCTTGTAAAGGAGTTGTTGCGGAAGAGGTATATTAACGCTCCGGATGCTTACAAGGTTACAAAATCATAAGGGAATTTAATTTTTTTTATCCCAATAGTAATCTTCTGCTTCCGTCTCAATTCACTTTGCCGGTTTGTCTATTCTATTTGCGACCCATTTTTCTTACGTCATTTTTCAAACACTCATCACAGATAAAAATAATTCACGGACATGAGATCAACCAACCGGTTACTATCTCATAAGTAGAAAATTCTGTCAAGTGGTTTTGCCAACCGGTTCAGCGATAAATTGATACGTGTATAAAGCTCTTTAATATTTTCTATGTATGTAACCCAATGAATACGGTGGCTAGCGAGAGCTGAGCTAATTGATTTTAGTGTCATATTTACAGTTTTAACCAGTAGAATAAAATATTTAAGTTTTCTAAATTATCTAAACAAAACACTGTTTTCCAAAACTTTTTTCGGTTTTTTTTTACTAAGATAAATTCAACACAACAAATCTATAATCCATTAAATTCAAGTACCTAAAAAATGTGTTTAGTTTTTGCCTACGGTGTCACATTTTCTTGCATAATAAAAAAATGGAAGAAAATGCGTGAATATGTTTACCAACTTGGAACTTGAAAGGCTAAAAAACTGTTTTTTTTTTATTTTTGTAAAAACTCTGAATAGTATTTTGTGATAGTGTGAAATCTAGATTTATATGAACATAAAACAAACAAAAAAAAAGTATAGCCAAAACTGGTCGCAATGTCGCGTCCCCATTTTTTTACACATGACTGTATGTTTCTTGCCGTTCATAAACCACATTATTTAAAATTAAAATTGACGTATAAGTATTTTACTATTCAATAGTAATTCCAACACGATATTGCCGTTTAAATACCTTTAGAATAATATAAATCGGATTTTTTTTTTATTAATTCTATGTTTTGCTTGTTTTCCTTTCATGGTGTGTATCAATGCTATCGAGCTTATGAATTGGCAAACAAATAATGTTCTGTTGGTTATTAGCTCCTATTAGGCAACAGCATAAATTGAGTAGTGAAGTGAATAAATATTTAGATTTATTGTTAAAATAAAACAACAGCTGGCATTGATATCCATTTATGTGCGTACATACTCGTACTTGAAATGCGCTTTGGGCTTGTTTTTGTAACTGGTTTTTGTTACATGCATAAATTTGTATTAGCAGCAGTATAATTTGGCATAGACATAACTGGCATAAAAGCCTGATATTAAAGCCTATTATTGCAATACTTCTCAATTAAATTAAATGCATAGTTTTATGTTTGTGGTTTGGATTAGAAAATTCGTTTACCACCAAGCAAAATTAAAAGAAAAAAAACTAATTAACAAGTATTCACAAACTTATTTATTTACACTACACTCTGGATGCAATAATCAACTAAGGGATGGTTTTTTTTTTTGGGGGTTTCATTTACCGATAAAAAATAGTTGGTCTTATCTGGCAATGCTATAATCAATTGAAGTCAGTGTGATTTGCAATTTTAATTTTTTTTAATTTATTTCGAAAATTATTGTTATCTTCGTCTGATCATGATGAGGCTCACTTTGTAGCTAGAGAAGGAGACAGCAACGATCGAAAAGTTTTGTTAGCATTGTTTTTGTAAAATACTTTTATTTCATCAGCGAATGAGTGGATGCTGTGAAATCCACATAAAGAGGACTAACTTGTGAAAAGAATCCACGAGAGATACATTAGGCACAAGGTCATCCACAAAAGCTCACTATTTGGTCTGCTGCTTTATGGGTGAAATCGTTGGTCCTTATTTTTTTTTTTAAACGAGAATAGCAATAAGGTCATGGTGAACGGCAAACGCCATGATTTCCCATTACACTGTACGTAATTTTTTAACTTTTGAAATTTTTCAAAAACAAGATATACAAAATATATATTATATTGTTTCAAAATATTGGTCTACGATTTCTGCATCTGGACCTCTAATTTAGTAACGGTTTTCGCCATTTTTTAACTATTTCTGTTGAAAATAATTGGCATATTTCCTTGCAAAGTTGTAGAGCACTTCATTCTCTACTTATTTTACATTCAGTTATACTAAATTCGACCCATATGCCTTAATAAAATAAATTTGTAAAACGTGTTGGTAATTTTTCACGAGTGAATGAACTTATGTAAAGTTTTTTTAACCTAGTTGCAAAAGAACACTAGGTAGGATAACGAATTGCATGTTAAGCAACCACACTAACTCGGGAAAATATGCAACTTGAGCCAACAAATCTCTGCACAAATTTGGTTAAGAACTATGCCATGCACCCAAATAAGAAGAAATTTCTCGACAGTAGCAGTGTCATAATAGACGTCAATTTTGAGGACCTCAATAAATGGCCAGGTGTTTCGAACTAAAATATTCCAACTATTGAACAATCAAGCACGTTTGCTGAATACAATGTTCATTATTTCAATGCTTAGATATTTTTTTGGTTCACACTTAAAACAAAAATAGGCACTACTCATTTTATTATTCGCTAACTATAAACTTGTGGACCCAATTTGACATTTCGATTCCATAAGAGTATTATGTGATATCTTCAAAAGTTACAACTGGTAACAAAAAGTTCGTTTACATGTATTTTACTTATAATTCACTACCAAATGTTTTTTTACAATTCGGAAACAAACGAATGCCACTCTTAACACTTTCACAATATTCCATGGCACAAAAATTACGTTTAGAACCCTCACATATCAATTAATGTTATTTACCTCGTTTATTTTAATAAAAAAAGATAGACTATAAAAATAAGGTTTGTCTTTTACAAAATCACAATCGAAACTAACTATTGTGCTGAAATTTTATGTTAAATAAACTAAAACCGAATGTCCGATCGAAGCTAGAAATTAAAAATATGTTCCTACTAAAATGAATCAAGATTGCATTTGTTGTTGTTGTAAATTATTATTTGGAAATTATCACCATTTGGAATGTATTTATCTGGGGGAATTACGTAAATAGACCACGATAAGACCACCCGTGGCGAATTGCACTCAAGTTCAATAACAAAGACAAGAAACGCAATCGAAGTTTAATCAGTGCATATACATACAGTGAACAAAATAAAATCTGGGACACGGAGTTGGTTGGAACTTGTTATTAAACTAAGTTTATTTAACTGATGTGTGCAATATCTTTTTGTAAATTTGACACTACTGCTAGTATCGATAATGAAAAAAACTAAACTTCTGAAAATTCGAGATTTGGAAAAACTGTGGTAATGCTATCTTCACACTTATTAAATATTCACAAAAAGTGTGTCAAGCGATGATTATATCTCTACACACAAAACGACATTTCGTTGTGTTCAAAAATTCCAAGAAATCTACACAGGCTACGGCATCTGACATTATCACATGTAAAATTTGCTATTGAATACGAAAATGAAGTCATTTGAAGAAAGTTGAACAGTTTTAGCGATATAGTTAAAAAAAACTTCAAAATTTAAACATCCATGTAGAAGTTATTGTATATGATGTTCAGTAGAAACTAGGGCTTTCGATTTCATCTAGCAGATTTTCGAGTATTTCGATACTCGAGAAATCGAGTTCTCGATACGATCTCGGGCGAGAAATGTCGAGTAATTAGCGAGACGAGCTTATTTTATTTTTTCATTGTTTAAAGTAAAAAGACAACAGTACGAACAAGTGTAAAGTACAAAATGCGTACAATTAAATTGAGTAACAAGAGGCTCGCGAGCCTTACGATATTCTCGATGCATGAGAAATTCACGAGAAGAGAAATTACTTCCCAAGCATTATCGAGAAGAATAACGCTCTAAAATTTATTGGTTTGGCTCCTTGGCTCATTGTATACTTACACTGGATTGGGATATGTAATGCAAATTAGTGCAACCAATCAGTTATCTTTTCGAGTTGAATATTGACAAGCTTGTGTGTATTTACAAGCTTTACGATACACGAGAAGCTCGTGAGAGAGCGGTTCTCGCGAGAAATTGCTTCTCGAGCAATCTACAATTTTAAATTTTCACCTCTCCGTATTATTTTATTTTCTTTTTACTTTACAAAGCACACTTTAATAAATTTTAGTAAAAAAAAAAACAACATTTACTGAACTTTTATTTTAACTTCTACACCGATGGTTGATTTTTAGAAAGCAAGGTCTTGCTGCATTCGTAAATAAAAAATCATTATTTTTTCTCTGGAAGTAATCCCTTCATGTTTATATTGACAGAAAAATTAGAAAATGTCGCTCACATAAATTATAGGAAATGTTATTATACATATTAATGCCGTGAAAATTCGTAGGTTCGAGTGCTACGGATGTCTAGTAAGAAAAAGTCTGATATCAGCCATCATCTGTACCTTTCAAATAAAAAATGATCTTGAGCTAAAAAAAAAATACCGTTGAGTGACTTATGTTTTCTTTTAGGTTCAAAGGATCTACATTTAGTTATATCTTAAAAATTGCTCTACTTTTTTGTAGCCCGCCTCCATATTTCGATTCACGGGAACATTTTAGTTTCACATAGTATAGGATAATCTTTGTTTTTTTTTTTAGAAAATCTCTAGGATTTTTCAATACTTTTATAACGGTATATCATTTATAGAAATCGGCCACCAAATGAAAAAGTTATAGAAAATCCCTATTTAGCTATTTTTACAGAGAGCCAAAAAATATTTGTATTCACCCTCTTACATCGTGATACGATCTAATGTGCTGTATATAAGTATATATTCGTACATACATATGTGTGCATCTATATTGAGTAGTTACTACAAATACTTACATTATATAGAAATAACTATCGCTATCTATCCGTTTGGCATCGTAATGTGTTTTAGTATCCACTCCGCCAATATGGGGACTAACATTGCTTTGTAATCCACTACTCATTCCGGGCGACGCGACGCGGCCTGTAGATAGATTTTGTCCAGCACTTTGTTGATTATTTGTGAAAGTGGCATCTTTATTTGGTCCAAAGAGAAACGAACGTAGGTTCTCCATTCTTATATCTATATTACTTTTGTTGTTCCGCAGACGAGCCCCTGTAAATATAAAATAATGAAGACAAAAAAGGAAATTATTTTATTTGTTTTGTATTGCTTGCAATACTGGTTGCTACGTTTATTTTCAGTATCTGCTATTTCTGAATCTTTTATTTTTTATGCAAAACAACTTAATTTGTGTGTGAGAAGAATTAATAATCTGAATATTTGCTTACGAAAATAAAATTTACAAATCACGCATGTCGTACTAGTATGATAACAAGGGTTATTTGAAAAAAAAATCTGTGAAACCAAATATTTATGCAGTAACGATCTAATATCAAGTTTATTTGTATTACCAGGTATTATATAAGGCACAGTTAAGAATTGACGAAATTTAAAAAAAATATTTCCCAACCTACGCACGTTAAACAGGTAGCAGTAGCAGGGTTGACTTTTTTCTCATTTTAAGTGTTCAATCTAAACTGTCCAGTTGGTTTACAAACAAAGAAAATGAAAGGTATTTTTTGTATACCTCTTTCAATGCCCTGAGTATATAGTATATGTTATATCTTTCCCCGCGGTTAGTTAAAATAATACTAGTATTTATAACCATTACCATTACAATACCAATTTAAATTAACAAGTTAAGGTTACCAGATGGAAATAATAGATTTAAAGCCATTTTTCTGGAGATTTTAATTTTTAGTGTATAGATTATGCAGCTGATTTCATAGCTATAAGCCAACTACATATTGACAAATTTTTATTATTATTGTATATAACACAAAAACCGTTTAAATCCAACCTTAAACCTTTTAAAATAATTTCAACACTTTGCTTTAAAAAAAAAAAATATTTTTCAGATTATAGCTAACTTAGTGTAAGCATCAAAAATATTTGACAGCTAGATTTTTAATTAAAAATTTGAAACGGTTTTTTTAAATAAGAATTTTTTGGATGGTACGAAAACCGATTTTTGAAAAGAGGAAAAAAATCAAGTACTCAATTTACAGTGATTGTTTTTACAATATGTACAATGTTTTTCATACCAAATCGAGTTCGTTAACGTTTAGAATAAGCAAAAATTAACGCGAATTTCGAGACACTTCAAACTTGGACTTTATAAAAATGCGTACCAGAAAAATGTTCAAAAGTTCTGATTGAAATATTGGAAATTTGTGAGTAATATGTGACTCTTATTTTCATCATATATGGTTCATTATCGACTCTTGCAATAAAATCTTTTATGACTTTTCTTGACCTCGTAAACAACTATTATTGGATTAATTATAGACTTATTTATGGCTCTCAAAGGCCTACCAAATTGTTCCAATTAAGTAGCACGTTGTCTTATAATAACTCACTCTTATTTCAAAGTATAATTGTTTTAAATTTCAATTTCCTTTTCGCGACGATCTAGCGGTTATCTAAACTCTGACTTTATATGCCTACATACATATATCGACAAATAATTAATTTAAATAATAATTGCAAAGTTGGTTTATTTTGCGCCTGGTTGATCACAACAATGGCAGTTCAACGACTATCGTAAATCTACTACTACTACAACTATCAGAACTTATTTTTAAGGAATAGTTTAGCTAAAATAATTTAATTTGTAAACGTTTAATAAAACTGAATATGGCTTAATTTCAAATTTGCGCAAATATCTAACAAAATTTTTAATTTTGGAAAAAAAAATCGGTTTTTTAGAAGAAGCATAAATCCTTTTGCAATTTTCACATGAAATGCTTTGTTGCGCCTTTATATAAAACTTTGAAATGTCGCATTTTTTATTATATCAATTAAATTTTTTTCTGTGCTTGTATTTGTATAATATATCACAAAGGGTTTTTTTTTTTAAATATATATTTGTTTCTTTCTGCTCTTCTGTGTTTCCGGCAGGTGAAAAGTTAATGTATATTAGAACGATTTTTCTTTCGTCCCTTCTTAATAAAAGCTAATTGGTAATATCATGTGAAATTGAATTGAACTTTAAAATTTCAATTTTAATTTTCTACAATTTATCACTACCGCTGAGAATCCTACATCCTTCGTCTACGATAGACCAAATGCATTCCAAGTTTCCCGATGCTCTCCATGGCCAGTGTGGAGGAAAGTTCCGCTCTAAAGACATCATATGATAAAAACGAAATTAACTGTCCAATCAAATGGAATGTTTCCATCTTTCTTTTGAAAGTGTACAGTGTGCATGGGGATATTAAATCGATATAAATTCACTATGTGTTTAAGCATTTCCAAGGCGAATTCATATAAGGTGGTGTTGAGCAAACAGCTGACCGAATTCGCTTGTTGGACTGAATGTCAAAACTATGTGTTCGTTATAATTCTCACCGATTCTCACTGTCATTGTGCGTACAATCTGTTGGTGTACATTTTTGTGGTTGTACGCTCAACACCACCTGGTATGAATTCGCCCAGACGCCGCATTTCTTTGAACTCCATTTGTAAACAGAGTGTTTACATTCGTAAATTGGTATGTTTTTTGTAAATAATTATTTATTGCATTAATTAAAGTTTGATAAATTCATATATGTACTTAGTTTGCAAACAAAAAAAAAAGAGATCGAAATGTATTCCCCCAATTTGGTGTCACATTTTTCCTATTCGCCTGAATGCATTCACCTCACCAATCTAATTAATTTTATGATAAAATCACAAACTACGTAAATTTAGAACTAATTATCTTTGTTATTCAACGTTCGATATCTACAAATACATATGTATGTATGTTTTGTTTGATTTCATTTTTGTTTACGTTCTTCAGCTTTAACATCGTGATAAGATCAATTTTGTTACGGTTGAAGGTTTAGTAAATTAACAGTCGTACGATTTTTGCGTCTCACATCTTCAGTTGGGATTTTTCGATTTTTAAAGTAGTATGTATGTATGTACATAGTAAGCAGTCCACGTAAGTAAATTCATGCATATGTTTAAATATTTTGTTATCATTAAAATACTGACGTTGACAAGTGGGTGTTGGCACTGTGATAAAAAAGTCAAATAGATATCATGCTACAACTCTAACCAGGTGGTCAATTTGCGTTTGATGAAGTGGACAAATATTTGGCAATCGCTGAATAAAATTTCCTCTTTTTTTTAATTCTAGAAATTCATTTTTTTTTCGTTTCAAGTAGTTTATGTTCCAACAACAAGGAGTTATCACCTGTAGGCATCCATATATGTGCATGCATTAGAGTGGGTCAAATTTGTCGGACGACATTTTTTTTTTAATGAAAATTTTTACAAAGACACTTTTAGACACTTTTCGGGTGTGCAGTTTTCAATATCAGTATAACGCATAAAAACGTAACAAAAATTAACGTAAAATAAATTAGCTATAATAATATATGTATGTAATATACAAGCTACAATATGGTGAAAACGCTACAAAACCTCACCGAAAAATTTATGAAATATTCTCTGATTCAACGTAAGACCCTGGAATTTATGGCAAAGTTGCACCTCGCCCTGGTCGGTCAGTCACAGGAAAAGTCGATGAAATAATGCAAATAGTTGAGCAAGGTCGGCATGTAAACTGTGAGAAGACAGCAAAGACACTAAATATCAATCTCATGGCAGTTTGGAATCATCTAAAAAGAGCAGGCAACTCAAATAATCTCGATGTTTGGATGTCACATGAATTAATTCAAAGAAATTTGATTGAAACATTTTTGAAGCAAATGATAACAGGTGATGAGAAATGGTTCGGAAGGAAATTGTTTCAACCTTAACAAATGCAAGCCAAGGTTTATATTCTAATAGTGGGTTTTCATAATGTCAAATATTTGACAACAAAGTATGACACAAAATGTCAACATGTTGCCATTTCATAATTTTGCATTGGCGTCAAATTGAAATATGTCAAAATTTTGGTGGTTTTCATTCAACTGACAACATTTGACGTCAAATTTAACCTAGTGAAAGCCATGGATAAATTTAGCCATATTGACTTGGAATACTTTAATGGCTATTTAGCACTACTTAGCAATTGTGATTATCGAAGAATTTTTTAGGCACGTACAGGAAATGAATGAATGAATCGGAAAAAAACTTCCTTAACATAATTCTGTTGAGAAATACACAGGGAGTCCCAAAGAACTGTTCATATTTCCTTGATGAAAATTCCTATCATCAATATAATGAAAACTCCAAAGGTCTCATAAATAATAAAAGATAACTTTTATAAAGCTCTCTTTTGTTACTCTGGTCCACACATGATCGGGACTGTTGTCACCATATAAAATATTTTGAAAGGATAAATAAAATGATCTAATCTATTCCTGTTCCTATTGTGCTAGAAACGAAGCATTTCGGCATTCTTTGATTTTGCTACAGGGTTATTGAAATATATGTACATATGTACATCGAAGCATTAGGCAAACGGCAAGTTGAGTAAGAAACAATGACAGCTCAATTTCTGGGTATACAAACCACTGCAGGTGATTCGGTTAAAATACGTATTTACATACATATAAATAAATAAAGAATTCCATATGCGAAGGTCAGTAACTTATTTCAATAGACTTTTCTAGTCTGAAGTGTAATGTACGATATTTTTATATGTATGTACTTATGTATGTATGTATATTTTTGAGTGTTATCAACTATAGGTTTATATAAGCATGTGCTACATGTTCATACATACATAAAAATTTGGGAACTCATTGTTTCATGGAATACACGAAGGCAATGAATTACCAAGCAGTATCACCCATCTTTGACATACGAACAGATCCACACTAATACATCCATACATATTAACCAGTGGCGTCTCAGCGGAAAAGTGTCGAGCGTACTTTCTAGTGTCAATAGGCCTCCTGGGATCCGCCGAATCTATGGGCAAATGACAAAATAGCTGATCTTCTGATCTGATCCTTTTTTTCTATCTGGCACTAAATGTGGTGAATCTCTGTCATCTTTTTTTAGTAACTATCTATACAGTAGTAGTTTGAACAGCCAATGCCCACATTCGTTTCCAAAAAAATGTACTACCTACTTCTATTGAATTTTAATTATTTTCTTAAACTGTCTGACTCCAAGTTTCAAATTGTATGCGAAATCAAAAACAAAACCTCAAATTTTACTCTGAATTTCAAAAATTTTAATTAGATATTAAAAAAGAGTATGTATTCAATTTCCGTTGATTTTTAACCTTTTTTTTCAACCTAGAAACAAGATATTGAGCCAAAAATATCGATATGGTGCTCATCAAAGGATCGCTCTGAAAGAAACGGGTACCCATAAATATCGAATTAAAAAGATTCGATACCCAAAATATCGAGAATATATTAAAAATGAAGAGTTCAGTCACAATTTTTTATAGAACATTATCCTATAAGTTTTGGCAATTTTGGGTGCCCAAAACACTTCACTAAAAATTGGAAATTGATTAACTTACAGCGCGAACTTGATGCTAACCTTTTTGTATTTTTATTGAAATTCGATACAATACTGTGCTAAAAGTATCGAGTAAAAAATATCGATATCTAATGGCAAAAGAATCGATATGATATCTTATCGTATCGAAATTGCCGTTCCTAGCTGACATCTTTCCGCAATTTCTTCCATATATGTAAACGCGTGCTACATATTTTAATTTTAGAAAAAACTACACTATATTTTTATTAAACCAAATTATTAAAATTAAAGAAGAATTTTAACAGTGAAAACCGTATAAATAAATGAGTTTTAAACTTTGTGTACATTTTACAAAAAACAACGAAATTTCAATATTTGAACTTTTCAGTAAGAATATGTATAGTGCAGTTTTTAGCCCATTGAATTTTAATCGAATAAAATTTGAAGAGACTGAAGCCCGAGTTGATTTTTGATAATTTTTATTTTTGGTACCAATGTTGCTTATTTTCTCCATAAAACAAATTAACGATTATTTTTATATGGAAGAAAATGGTCAACACCGCTAGCAAAAAAAAAAACAATCAAAAATCAATGGAATTTTTTAGCAAATTACAATTTACACTTTATTACACTAAAATTGAGTGAGCTACAAAACTGCATACCCAAAAACACGTCCCTGTAGTATAGCTATGATAAGCACTATTCATATTTCTATGTAAACCAATGTTTTACTTGAAATAAACAAATTAGCATAACGCATAGATGAGGATATTTGTTCGAAATTACACTTTGTATGTATAACACATACATTAAAAGATTGAATTAAAAATGAAACAAAGTCCACCTAACCTAGAAAATATTTCAGATCATAAATACCGTACTAGTTTATTTAGCTGTGCATTCAAATATGTTACTAATTTTTGTTCGTATTTAGAGAAATCAAGCTCTTTTCGATTTGTACAATAGTACCAACAAACGAACACGGAAACAGCGAAAATATTTCGATTTATTATTCTAGAAACACATTTAAAACTTTATCTCGACCTCGAACAATCTGTAGTACAATACTCCCTTATACGAGTATTTTTTCCATTTATCGAAAAAAATAATAATAACAAACCAATAAACGCACCACCATAAAAAAATATAATCAATATCAACTCAATAAAACAATCACCTTTTTCAATATTTTGTTAAGTCTTTTCGCTGATAAACCGCTACTTGCTGTTATCGTTCTGTATTTTTTTTTTTTTGTTTTTTGTTAATCTTTGCCGCGTGCCGCGTTTTTAATTATTTCACTTTATTAATTCTTAATTCTTGTATGTTTTATTTTTACTTTTCTGTAGCGTTATTTGTGCGCTAGTTAACGACGTTAGTACAAACATACATATGTATGCATATAAATGTATACACTACATACATATATACATAATTATTGTTCACAGACAAAAATGTAGATAAACTACCATATGCCCTTTGGCCTTGTACTCGTATGATAATAATATACACAACATCAAAACAACATAACTTGTCCCAACATGATTACCACGGACTGCAACGGACAAACATTATAACAATAGAAATGTAGTATCACCAAAACAAACAATAATAGCCCAAATCACTACCTACTAGTAAACAGATAACGACCGACGCATCTCAATACTATAAGTAGCACTAAGATTCATGTAAACGAGTTAGTTTAAGAATAGTAATAAAGAGCACGCATTTTGGCACAGCAAAATATTATAATTTTTGAATTCATATCGAGTATCGATATTAACTGGGGGCTCAAGCCGGTCTAACTCTTGACTGCAGCCAAATTCCCTTGAAATACAGGGTAATAAAATAAAAATTCCACAGCTTTGAAGAAAAGCATAAAAACAATCTCTGAAAAAGCGAGATATAACAAATTTAACCAGTCGCGTAAAAGCAAACCTTGAAATAGCAGGCAGCCTAAACCGATCAAAAAAGTGAAAAGTGAAAAACGAAAACTGAAGATTCCTGACTTTAAACAGAATCGCTCACCCTGGACTCACGCACTAAACGCCAACGAAGTTTCAATTATCTGCGCCTAATACCACAGGACGATACAATGGCTCAGGACATCGCAACTCTACGAGCACAGGTAGAACTACTAACTCAAGCTCTACAAAATACACAACTAAAAGTGAATACACTGGAAGCACAACAACCTTCCCAGACAGTCACTACAGCAGACCAACACGTAGAATTTACACCGAACATTACAAATGGAAACCTCATAAATTTAAAAACCTTTGAAGCCATACCATGCTTCAGCGGAGACAAGAACCAGTACAGATCCTGGAGGAAAAGGGCATGGACATTCATGGAAAACATTAAAGAATTTTCCAACCACCCGAACTACTATACAGCGTTTACAATAATACACTCAAAAATTGTTGGGGAGGCAGCAAACATCTTAATCAATCACAACACCAAGCTGAATTTCTATTCAATAATCAACAGACTTGACTATACATACGCTGATCAACGACCGCTGTATGTACTACTCGAAGAAATGAAAAAGATCACACAAGGGAGAAGCACACTATCGGAGTTTCACAGCGAAATCAGCAAAGCACTGAATCTCGCACTCTCAAAGATAGAGATGTCAGGAGAACAAGGACCTGCATCCATGCTAGAATATGCAAATCAAGAAGCAGTCCGTACTTTCATCACAGGACTCAACAGCAGGTATACAAGCGGCACATTATACAGTCATCACCCAAAAGACTTGGAAACCGCATATGCAATCGCAAGCACGATTTACCACGACAGTTCAAACATGCAGTTCGACGCACAAATTACGCCACAAGGATACAACCAAAGACAGAATCCTCCACAACAGAGATATGATGATAGAAGGAGATATAATCCAAATGTGCAAGTACAATATAACCATCAACCACGCCAAGAACCGATGGAAGTGGACGACTCTCGTCAACACGTACGACCAACACAACACAACAATCAACTCCAGCTAAGGAACAACCTTCAGCAACCTCAACGGTACTATAACCCGTTCAGAGAAGACCAACAAGCAGCAAAACGCGGAAGAATTCCTTCTTCACGAAACCTCAACACCAACAAGGTACAAAGAATAAACCAGACGAGAGACGAAGAGCTACAATCACTCGCCGCACATACTGACGACATCTATGAGACAGGAAGTGTTTTTTTAGGAGAATAAACGGATTACCGTGTCTCCAAAGGCGTTGTCAAACGACAGGTACATCCGTTAATATTTTAATTGATACAGGTGCTACAAATAATTATATTAGTTCTAAGTGCAAATTAGGAAAATCTATACCCATAAAACCGGTTAAAGTTAAAACGCTTCATGGATACTCTTTGACCAAAGCTAAGAAAGTTATTACACTACTCAATCATAACTTAGTATTTTTTGAAACCGAAGCTTTAGAGGAGTTTGATATGCTTCTAGGTGAACACGGTCTTAGGGTATTGAAAGCAGAAATTAACATCTTTGAGTATAAACTCTTATACAAATATAAAAAGAAAGTAGTAAGCGAACAAAAAGTTAATTTCACAATTAATAACGACAAGTATAAAACTGAAATTGAAAATATCATGAGAATAAACGACGAAACTAATGAAATCCTTCCGTTTACGACTACAATACAAGCCACAATTAGGACAGAATCAGAAGATCCTATTTGGGTGAAACAGTATCCGTATCCGATAGCAGACAATGAATTCATAAACAAAGAAATAGATAAATTATTAGACAACCAAATTATTCAGCCTAGTAAAAGTCCTTACAATTCTCCAATCTGGACCGTCGCAAAAAAAGGTACCGATAACGAAGGGAAACCTAAAAGACGAATGGTAGTAGATTTTCAGAAGCTTAACGCTCAGACTATCACTGATAGATACCCTATCCCAGACGTTGCAATGACAATTCAAAATTTAGGTAAAGCAAAGGTTTTCACAACGATAGACTTAGAGTCAGGTTTTCATCAGATCTTGATAAAAAAATCAGACAGAGAAAAAACTGCATTCAGTGTGAATGGCGCAAAGTATGAATTCCTTAGGATGCCGTTCGGTTTAAAGAACGCACCTTCCATATTTCAGCGATGCGTAGACGATATCCTACGTCCATATATTGGCAAGTTCGCATATGTTTATATTGACGATGTACTCATATATTCGTCCTCACCCGAGGAACACATGGAACATATTCGTACAATAGTAAATGCCCTCCACAATGCCAATATGAAGATTTCAAACGAGAAATCGCATTTTTTCCAGGATTCAGTTGAATACCTTGGACACATAATAAAATATAATAAAATAACTGTGGATCCAAATAAAATTCAAACTATAAAGAATTATCCAACTCCAAAAAATTTAAAAGAATTACGATCATTTCTTGGCCTAGCGAGTTACTACAGGAAATTTATTCAGAACTTCGCTACAATAACGAAACCCCTGACAACATTTCTACGCGGAGACAATGGTGGTATAAGTAAAAATCAGAGCGCAAAGGTCTCAATTAATCTAGACGAACCAGCACTCGAGGCTTTAACAAAAATAAAAGACGCACTACAAGCACAAGTCGAATTATTCCAACCAGACTTCAACAAACCTTTTGAACTAACGACAGACGCAAGTAACTTTGCAATAGGAGCTGTACTCTCTCAGAACAGGAAACCTATTTCCTTTATATCTAGAACTCTTAGTCAGACTGAACAGAATTACAGCACGAATGAAAAGGAATTACTCGCTATCGTTTGGTCACTTCAAAAATTAAGAAATCACCTATACGGTATAGCAGATCTAACGATTTATACAGACCATCAGTCACTCATCTTTTCAATTTCGGATAAAAATCCAAACACAAAACTAAAACGATGGAAAAATTTCATCGAAGAATACGGCGCAAAACTCGTTTACAAACCCGGACATCAGAACGTTGTCGCTGATGCACTTTCTCGCCAGCAAATAAACAACACGGTAAACTCTGATGACTCCCAACATTCAGCACAAAGCTCCCCAACACAAAAAGTCAAACGAGTAAAGCAACCACTAAACGCATTTAGAAATCAAATTATTGTAAGACAATCAGATCAGAATCCCATCGAAATATCCTCACAAAATATATTTTCTAACAGCCGACATACGATTTTTTTTAACACCAAAACTGAATTGCTAGACAGACTAAAAAATATAATTAGACCTAACGTAACTAATGCCCTGCAAATAGGCGAAGAAATATTATTTTACGTCGAGAATGACCTTATCGACACATTCCCAACCGTATCGATTGTACTAGCGCAGAAATTGGTTGACGACATCACCGAGACCGAACAACAAAAACAAATCATACAAGACACACACAGACGTGCTCACAGAAACTACAAAAATAACGCACAGGAAATTTCGCTCAAATATTACTGGCCGAACATACGTAACGCTTGTAAAAAGGAAGTACAGGACTGCGAAATTTGCCTCACAAACAAATATGAACGCCGACCAAATAAACAACCAATTGGTTCAGCACCAGTACCGAACAAAGTAGGCGAATACATACACTTAGACTTATTTTTTATAAGCAATAATATGTACATTAGTTCAACCGACAAGTACTCAAAATTTTGCTATTTGAGACAAATACCATCAAAGAAAGACACATACAAATACATCGACGAGATACTATCACAAATATACCCTAACGCAAAGTTTGTAATGACTGATAACGAGTCAACATTTACTGGCATATGTGCACAACAAATATACAAGCGACTACAAATAACGCATACCAAAACTCCAGCCTATCATTCAACAACAAACGGTCAAGTTGAACGAACGCATAGCACCATAATTGAACTCGCAAAAGTTTTGGCACACCAACACAGTTCGGCACCCGATGAACAGATATTTGAAGCAGTCCGACAGTACAACAAAACTATCCATTCGGTAACCAACGAGAAACCCGAGGACGTGTTTTTCAATCAAAGGGGGTATCCTGACATCAAAGAGCGTCTTCAACAAAACCAAGAGAGAGTTTTGCGATACCACAACCGCAATCGCAAACAACTGAACTACAAAGAAGGAGACGTAATATATTCAAAGACGCATAGACGGAACAAAAACGTAAAAAAATACGCCAGACATATAGTCAAAAAAGACAACGGCGAAACAGTAACGACAAATAAAAGAGTTATTATCCATAAGGACAATATTAGAGTAAAGGCATGTACGGAATAGTGTTTACCTTACTTTTCTCTATTGCACTTTGTGACAATATAATAGATTTAACTAATAGGAAATATGTCTTAGTGGAAACCGACCCTGTTTACATTTATCAGGATACAGCTTTTCTCTATCACATATCTAACCTTTCAAAAATACTAGCGCCATACGAAAGCATAATGAAATCATTATACAATCTAGAAAACCAACCTGAAACTCAAATTTTAGTGAACAAAATCGAAACTCTGAAAAATCAACTCATTCCCAATATTTATAGACCCAAAAGATCAATCAACCTTCTTGGCTCCGTGTTAAAGTTCATCACTGGTACACCAGACCACGATGACCTAGTAGAAATCAAAACTTCACTTAATATGCTAATAGAAAATAACAACAAGCAAAGGAAAATTAACTCACAGTTCGAAAGAATACTCGAAACCCTTGATCCCAAAACAATAACCGAAAACATTGTTATATCAGAAGTTTACAATGAACTTCAATCAATAACAAATACTATAAATTTTGCGAAAACTAATAATTTTTATTCTGGCACATTAAATTTGAAAGATGTGTACGATTTAATAAAGCACGAAAAACTAGATCTTCCAATAATTAATATATTAGAATATGCCGACATTCATATATGTTACCTACAAGAAGCAATTATAACAATATACAAATATCCTATCCTCGAAACTAAATGTAGCCTATTCAATGTTTATCCTTTAGCACATAAGCATGGTAAAATTAATTTAGACCCTAAGATCGCAAAATGTAACAAATATCAAAGAATATCCAAATGTAGAAAGTATATGAGTAACTTTATATGTAAGTCCGAACCCTCTGACAATTGTACTATAAAAATACTAGAGGACAAATCGGCCCAATGCGAAGCAACCCATGAAAATAATGCTCCACTCCGCATCCTAGAGAATGGATACATTTTCACAGATTACCAGCACACTTGGAACAACATGCATATATCAGGCCCTAAATTAATACACTTTAATGAATCTACAGCCATCGATGGTATCACATACTACAATCATCAACGACAACTCAGAAAAATCATACACAATCAACATAGCGAACAACTTGAAGTACTCCGCATCCTTTCCTCAAACTCAATCTACAAATTCAGCAATATCCAAAAACTCTCAGCATTTTTGATACCTATTGAAGAAAACCCAGTACAATTTACGTTCTTTATCATAATGGGATTCCTTACCTTAGCAGTCATCACTTATGGCATGGTACATCTCTGCCGATGCTATGAAAAAAGAAGAATACTTCAGAGAAAAAGACAAATTGAAGACCTATACGAAATCGAACTGAACCGTCTTCAGCAGCAACTCATAGCAGCACCATAGCGGGGACGCTCCGTTTTAAGAGGGAGGAGAGTTAACGACGTTAGTACAAACATACATATGTATGCATATAAATGTATACACTACATACATATATACATAATTATTGTTCACAGACAAAAATGTAGATAAACTACCATATGCCCTTTGGCCTTGTACTCGTATGATAATAATATACACAACATCAAAACAACATAACTTGTCCCAACATGATTACCACGGACTGCAACGGACAAACATTATAACAATAGAAATGTAGTATCACCAAAACAAACAATAATAGCCCAAATCACTACCTACTAGTAAACAGATAACGACCGACGCATCTCAATACTATAAGTAGCACTAAGATTCATGTAAACGAGTTAGTTTAAGAATAGTAATAAAGAGCACGCATTTTGGCACAGCAAAATATTATAATTTTTGAATTCATATCGAGTATCGATATTAACTCGCTCGTTGACTCGTTCACCGCCGCAACTGTTTGCTCGCACAGCGCGTCTAGCGCTTTTATAGTTGCCACTGCTCGATGTAATCACTTCCAAGCGCCACAATGCAGCTCAGAGTTCCATTGACGCTTACCATATGTTTATTTTGGAATTTTTGTAGTTTTTTTTATAATTTCGATTTTGTTTTGGTCAAGTTTCCAGTTTATTATTGTATATTGCCTTTATTTGTATCCTCGTTATACGACTTTGTTACAAAAAGAAAAAAAAATTGTAGAGTTGAATATGCGAAATACCCTACACACGAATAATTTGCAGTTTAGTCAAGTGATCCTCAAAATTTTGAAATTTTATATTATATACATATATATATATATTTGCAAAAGTTCTAACTTTTACTAACGTTATTAAAATTTGAAGTATGGAGCATAATTAACTATGTACATATGTATATCGAAAAATTATTTTCTCCTGCACTAAAAAAAGGCAACGATTCTCCAATGCAATTTGAAAAACGATTATGTTATTTGAACAAATTGATTACTTAATTTGCACACAATTTTTGTTTAACAATTCCAATTTTTAAATTAAATATTTTTTGTTACTCAATACGATCTCCGAGCGAATCGGCGCACAGTGTAACGAGTGCGACCAAAAATAGTAAAAATTAAGTTGAAAAATTCGGAATAATGTTACTGCCAATTGACAGTAAATACTCGAGTATAAACAAAACCGAAACAGTTTATCGAAAATTTATTTTATACTACTTTTTTCGTTTTTCAAAGTCGAGAATTTGTAAAGTTAAATATTCACCAAGTATTTTTTTTTTATATATTTATGCAGTGATTCTAACATAATCTTTGTGATATTGTACTTAATTGCTGTGTGTTTTATTCTCCTGAAGTTCATAGTTTTTTTACTGTTGTTATTTAACACATAAAGATAAAAAAACTCTTAAGATAGCTTAGTTTTAAATCATCTAGATTTTAAAAATTTAGTTATTTCAGCTGTAACCAGCTGCAACTTTTTGGATCCCCGCCATATTTGTGATAAAGTGTGTAATAAAAAAATTTAATATTTGTCGTTATTCATTTTAGGAAGGGAGTTTCTTAAAAAAACTCAAATTTTGTAAAGTTTTGGAAGGAGTTATCACATATTTCCGCATCCATAATATTATATCTTACATTTTTCCATTTATATTAGCTTTAGTCAACTTAAAAATACGTGAATTTTATCTATGTGTTCCAACTTTAAAAATTTTCAGGTATGTTTAATTTCGCACAGATTTTAAATTTTGTTGCCAACAAAATCTCTTCAGTTCTATGGAAGGCAGGTCATCGATTTTGCTCAAATTTTAAATTTTTCTACGCAATCAATTTCATGTGGATACGTTACACTGTGCGTCGCACTCCACCAAGTTATTTCCTCAGGTATCGCTCTCCTCCACGCGCTCAATATAGAAGAGAGCATATATGTATGTATATATATATGTATGTACATACAAATTAGTGCAGCGATGTTGTGACCTAACTGAAGCAGAATCTACAATTTTACAATGATCTCGCTCTCTGGTTTCCCTAACAGAGGTGGTGTGAACACTTCTTTATTAGTATAGAAAATTTCAGTTCATTATGTTTTTTGTAGTTTTGCAGTAAATAATCCTTCAAACTGCTCAAAACTTCAATTGCTGAAGAATTGAAAAAAATGGAATTATCGGAAAAATTTAATAGCATAGCACTTTTTTACAAATAAAACATTTTTTCCGAAATTCTTGATTTAACAAAATATTATTAGCTACCTACTGATAGCCATCTAATTTAATTTACGAAAGTACTCGTAGGTATAAATACGAGTATGTATGAAAATATTTTTTATGAGTATATTTTTACGTGTATACTATAAATAAATGTATCCGTTAAGTGGTTATACATATATGTATACATACATATATACATATGTACATATATATGTGCGTCAAGTAGGTACTTGTGAAGAGGGTGTGTCAACGCGAGAAACCAATATCTATCTACATACATATGTATGTATATGTACATATATACATAATTTATATATATATGTATATTCGTATATGCTTCCATATGTATGTAAGTATTTATGTACTTATGATCTGCAACTGAGAGTAAAACCACAGTAGGGTAAACCTTTGGAAGAGAGCGTAGGATAAGAAAAACCTTCATGAAGTTAAATATACCTGCAATAAAAAATTAACACAATGTTGTTAGGACCACAACTGTTCAATTTACCAGAGTTTAACCGGAATCGCTTTTATAGAATTGTTTTCTGTGTCTTACTATACAGAGTTCATAAATGGTTTTGTATGCTCTTTTATTTTCTTCGACTAGAGTTTTAAGTGATTTACACAATACATTCGAACAGTTTCAAAATACACGGTATTCATTCCAGATTCAAAAGATTGGCAGGTACTGCCACATTCCTCATTCATTTACAATTTCTCTAGTGCCATCATTTTAACAGCAGATGTTGCAAACGGTACAACGGTGCAAGATAAATATAAACATGTTCTCGAAATATTCAAAAATGTTTCAAAGCTATAATTTTTGCTTAATTTAAAAATCTTGTTTTTATCCGGTTTCTATTATTTTCAAAATTATGCGTAAACAGTTGAAATGCAAAGTGTTTAAAGTTTGATAAAGCATTTTCGACGATATACCTTATCGCTCTAAAGTGCCCATTTTCCCAAACTTTGTTTTTTGGTTATTTTCCTATGTAATTAAATTATTAGTTTCAAAATTGAGCGAAGCTGCTAAATTATTTATTCAATTTTTTTTCTTACATATTCCTATTTGGTCTAAAGTGCGCGATGTCACACCTATTTTCCAAAAACAAAAACTTGATACTGTAAGTATATAAAATTTGAGCCCATTACCTTAAATATGCTAATTGACTTGAAATGCCAAGGGTGTTAGAAATTTTGTAGAGTCTGACAAACTAACTAAAATTTCGCTTTCTTTCGATTTTTGTACGTTACCGTTACATGTCCGATTTCTATAATTTTTGAAACTATGCTGATTGAGTTAAAATTTAAATTGTCTGTTTTCCAAAAAAAAGTAACCCAAGTATTCCCACGATTTCGATGGAAATTCAAAGAATTTCAGACAATACTGTCTCCCTTAAATTTTTTGAAAATTGTATCACTTAGTGCCTTAACAATGGATGGAACCTCAATCATATTTTGCTCGCTTCCAAATATTATATTGTGCCTGTCTCCAAACTAATCCAAACCCGCTGCAAAGTGTGATAGTTGTTACCCAAATTTAACCAACCAAAATCATAAATAAAGAATGCTAAAAAACAAGATTGCGCCTTCCGCGCTGAGAGCAACTGATGGTGACGTAATAATAGCTAGATAATGAGAAAGCTAAGAAAGAAGAGGAAGAAGCGGACAAACGGCAGAATGATTGAAAAGTTTTCTTAGCATTGCTTGTGTAAAATACTTTTATTTCAACAGCGGATGCTGTCTAATCGACAAAGAGAGGACTAGCGGTCCGCGAAAGGCGCAATCTTGTATTCTATCATTCTTGCTACGACCATGACCAAAAACTCATACAAACTAAAGCTCCAATTTAGTACTTTTCCTGTAAAATCCTGTAAATATGGCAAATATCAAAATTACTCTCTAGAGTGAGAGTAAAAAGGAGACTATCAGTCAAAAAATACGTGAACACAAAACAACATCGAACATTTTTCTTTCAAATTGAAAATAAATTTAATTTCACTCAAATGCTACAAAACCATTAACATTTATTTGAATATCTGTCGCTATAAACTTGACAAGATACAATTTTCTTTTTACTTTTGTGCAAAAACTGATTGTTTGACACTTTTCATGATTTTACCCAAAGAAAAAGTTGGGATAAAATCTTGCAACTTTATTCTCTACATAACTCTCCAAAAATCGCTCTCATTTACAGGATTTTGATGTACGGGAACATTTTACCTGTAACTTCCTGCAAGTTCGGCTACAAACCTGTAAGTTCATGGAGTACAGGAGCAGAGCTAATAATATGTACTCGTAATTGGTTGAAATATGCGTTATATTTTACTCGTTTCGGAATTTCACTAGATACATACATATGTAAAAGTAGGCTATTGAAAACGCTGTTTTGGAAAGGAGAGAACGACGTTATCGCTTACGGATGAACTAGTTCTGCACGCATAGCGAACTAGTTCTATTTCCTGCAAGGTACGTATAGTATATAGATAAATATGTACCTGTTTTTATCGCCAAGCCCTCCTTTTTTTGAACTTTACCTGTTCATTCAAATTAATACGACATAGGTAGAAAAAGAAAACGAAATTTCCAATGAATTGCAAATTCAAATTTCCTTAGAATGACTTAAACAATTCAATAAACGGAAAGAGCCTTAAAAGTACTGCTCTCGGAAAATCCACATCTCTCAGAGACAAATATATGTACTCGTATGTATGTGCATACATACATATGTATGATTTTTAAACTTAATTTTTTTTTTTTAAATAAAATAAGCTTAATTGAGCACAAATCGGCATATGCCTATACTAAGTGCATATGGCTGATCATTTGGAACTTTTAGCGCTCTCCAATGCCTTCTCACTTGGCCAAGTTTCTGCTCTCTGTTTATATTCCAACAAATGTGGAGATACTGCATGGCAATGGTTTTGAAAATAAATGTTTGTTATGTGTTTACATATACTGATGTACATATGTATATATGTATACAGATAGATATTTGGAGGCACTACCCAATGTACGCATTTTTTTGTCTTTCTTGTTTTAAGTGGACTTTGAACCCCAACGTTGGCGAGCGTTTTTGTAAAAAAAAAAAAACAGACTGAATCAACATAATTAAGAAAACCTACTTCTACTACTATTTACATGTTGATAAGTACCCACGTAATCAAGTATGTAAGTATGAATGTTTGTATGTATGCAACTATATTAATTTAAATATTGTAAATATATAGACATACATACATATGTGCATATGTAGTTGTTGGTATGCACAGTGTGCGCTTATATGATTACATTATGTACTTATACTGTGTAGGTAGTAAAACGTGAATGAGCTCACTTACAACGTGAATTCAAAAAAAGATATTTGTACAAAAAATATTGAATTTCGTGGTAGATATTTATTACAAAATACAGATACTTATATATACATATATAGATACTTATATGTACATATGTATGTATGTATGCAGATTCAATTTGTCGTTTAAACAAAATTGTAATTTCCCAGCCTAGCTTTAAAAATTATTTATTACTTCAGTTGGAGATAGGAATAATGAGAAACAATTCGAGCTCTGGAAAAGTTGAGAAAGAAAGAAGTCTGATGAGGAGATGTTGTGATATCCGAAATAGCAGCTATAACTTCTATCATTGTGAAAAATTGTTGGGTATTCATAATATTCTCTTATTTAAACTGGCCTCTAACTCAATAAAATTACACAAATTACTCCGAAATCATTTTTGTTTAGTTTCAACTTTATTTATTTATTGAATCTTCTCTGTAAGTGACTAACAATATGTTTTAAAATCTTAATTTAATTCTAAAAACAATTCCCCTACAGCAGGCCGCTGTAGCCGGGGGCGTATCGTTTACGGGTTTCATTCGATGTGTCCCGGGTTCGAATCCTGGCAGGGGCAAGGATCATCAAAAATTATTAAAAAGTGTTTTTGTAATAGCTGTCGCCCTTTCGGCAGGCAATGGCAAACCTCCGAGTGTAATTTTGCCATGAAAAAGTAAAAAAACCTCTCACGGAAATAATTTGCCGTTCGGAGTTGGCGTAAATTTGTGTTACAACATCAAGACGCACACCACAAATTGTAGAAGAACTTCGGCCAAACATCGAGCTATGATGTAAGCGCCAAACTATTATTGGTCCCGTTTCTTTGTAACCTAGTTGCAAAAGAACACTAGGTAGGATAACGAATTGCATGTAAAGCAACAACACTAACTCGGAAAAATATGCGAGTTCAGCCAACTCGGTAAAACGAAATCTGACCTGAGATGTTGTTTTTGGGAAGTGAAAAAACTGCGCTATTGTGAATGAGGCCTAAGAAAGTGCATGGGAATTTTAGATTTAAGACCTAATTCGTTTTTATTTGCATAATATTTATAAATATATAATTTCATAATCCTAAAAATTTTCGGTACAACTACGTTCCGTTCTTAAATAGCACTAAACAGATCGCAACATTCATGGAAGAGGCTAACAGGGTTGCTTTTGCAACTAAAGGAAAATTTATCCGTGCTGGAGCGTTCTTTTGCAAGTCGGTTACAATAAAACGGTGTCCCATTGTATATAATTTCATTACAGCTACTCCAGTTAGCTATACGCTCTCGACTCTGAAAGTGGTATGGTAAATTTTATCCTTATGATGTGAACACGATGATGTTGGAGTTCTCTTTGTAACTGCTGTTAATTTCTAGATTGCGGCCTATAACTCTCCAGACTTCTAACGTTGTAATATATCGAAGAATTTTAGATTACTGCCTTTGTATTATATGTAGATACAAGTATATTTGATCTCCTAGTAGTTCCGAATATTTTTGCTCAGTGAGTCCATAGATTCACAATAATTAAATTGTAAATGAGTAAGTTCCAAACTGTGGGAGAGAAAAAATGCTGAATTCCATGTCACATCTATTACCATTACGAAAATTCTGTAATATCATTTATTGTAATTGGTGATTAGTTTCCAGGGAAAAAGCTCATTAAATTACGATGGTTTTTTTTTTTAAGTAGCGCGTTTATCATATTAGTATGTACATACGTAGATTGTACTTAATTTCATTCACATACTAGTTGCATGCACAAATAGTAGCTGACGTTAGGAGTCAAAAGTGTATCAATATGCTCTAAAGACGCAGTAAAAAGAAGCTTTTAGGTTTTGGCATTGATTAAAGTACTACATTATTTAATATGAATGTAATATAGTCGATGATAATGTAAAACTGCATTTTTGTAAATTCCGCGTATCTCCAAATGTAACAAAATTAAGAGTTTGATTTGTCAGTCTGGAACAGTTGAAAAGAGTTAAAATATTACCGTGCACTTATTATTGGCAAGAAATACATGAAAATACATAGCACATTTTTCCTTATAGTTAAAAAAAACTATTTTTCATGCGGTCAAAATCGTAGTGATTTTCAAGGTTGTTCAAAATTAAAACTGCCCGGAAGATAACTTCGGAATACCTACCTTCTTAAATGAAGCCATTCTAGAATACTAAAACAGGAAGTGCTGAAAAAGGCGTTTGTCAACATGATTTCTAGAGGGGATTTTCTATTTATGGTTCACATATATATGGTGTTTTTTTTTTGAATAAGGAAGGATTTTTAAAAAAACTACTTCAAAATACCTTCTAAGTAGCTCTAGCAAAATAAGAATGCCTTTCATGGTATGGCCTAAAACCGCTCCGCTAGAAGCCCTTCTATGATTAGCAAAAGCAGAAGACCTTCAGTAAAAAAAAAAATGGAATGTAGAAAGGAAGGCCTCTCGACCCTCAGAAAGGGTTTTGTAATGACTTTTAGCTACTGAAATTATCTACTGGGTACATTTAGTTCATGGATATGATTGTATCTTATATATATACTACTGACTAATTAATTATTTGAAAATTTCATTAGTTCCATTAGTTTCATTCGACTTAATGGCTTGCAAATGAAAATGAAGTAAGTCGAAATAACCAATGAAGCTGGTTGTTAATCAGATATGTAAATCAGTAGTTTAACTTTGAAATCTGCTTTCTCAGTAAACCTACGTGGTAAAGTGCAAAAGTTTCTAACCATCCGATTACATTTGTCGATATACAACCTATTCACCACAAAAAATATTAAATTGTTTCTTTTTTTTACAAAAATATAGTATCAAAAATTTAAAATTAATTACAATGTATTACCGAATTTCGATTAGCTTTTTTTTTGTAAAAGAGAGGAAGACACCAGCGTAAACCAAACAACGTTAGGATTATTCCCTTCGATAATCAATTGATGTTAAACCGCACACATGGCGATCATTTAAGCTCATTACGGATGATAATTTATACTTTGTAGAGGAGGCAGTACTACTCACTTGGACGGCGTACCTATAAAAACTAAAGGATTGGTAGTTATGACTGGGTTTTTTAAAATAACAGTGTTTATAAAACAAAACTCGCATGACCGTATCCATAAAAAAACTATCAAAAGAGCTTTATAAATTTTCATTTTCGATTTATAAAACAGTTAAAGTCTTTATGATTTTTTTGTTTTTTTATGAATTTTTATTTTGTTTCAAATTATATGCAGATTAATTGCTTTTGCTCTTTTCGTAGTTGGAATTTTCTTCAAAAGCATTATGAATAGTTTTTATCCTTACCATTTCAGATTTTAATAGATAATGGGGGAGGACTTTGTTTTCCAATAAACATTTGAATTCATAAAATATTACGAAAAGGGAAAAGAATATTATCTCAGTTAAGAAATATTTATTTTTTTTGCCTAATGAGCACATTGTGAATCCAAAACTTTAGTATTTTATAAAAATTATTTATAAAATTTATTATATGGAGAATGTTTGTAAAGACTTACGTGATCTGGACAAATTTTAATTTCCCGAAAAAAATAGTTTGTTTTGTAAATGAAAATAATTTCTAAAAATATTTAAAAAAAATCAGCTCAAATGATGGATAAGTTTATGCTTAAAAAGTCTGCATACAAATATTTAAAACTGTTCTCAACAGAAACATAATAATGAGATGTTTTAAAAGTTAAAAAAAAAAAACTTAGTAACTCAGCCAAAACCTGACCGATTTAGACTTTTAAGGTGTCATTGAAAAGGTATTTTTCAAATTTCGAATCTCATTTTTATGGTTCCGTTAAAAAAATGTAAATATTTTTATGTAGACTTTTTAAGCATACATTTTTTTATCATCTGTTATTTATTTTATTTTTAACTCTGATGAGCTGAGGGTAAAGCTCTTTGCCGGTTTTTTTTTCGAAGAGCGGGGAAAGAAAATAACAAGCAATTGCATTAGAATATGTTTTATTTAAAATAAATTCAGGAACTCAACTTACCACGTCAATCTGCTGTGGGGATGCAAGTGAATAGAAGGAAGCATGGCTTCCTTTAACTTCGGAGAGGGTTGCCATTTGGCAAACGGAGTGAACAAAAAATTCTATTCTTAAAGCTATGTTTAAATTGGTCCATCTCGCGTAAATCTTAATATACATGTTTCCATATTTTGTCGGAAGTCTTATATAATTCAATAACACATTAAATTTGATAATTTACGTGGAAACCCCCGCTTTTTTTGCTTTGATGAGACAACCTAATATACATACATAGATACATACTATGTACTACATACAGAGGCGTTCGCAGAAAAATATTTTGGAGAGCGTTTCACGCTTCCAAAAGAATAATGAAAGTTCGCCATAAATAATACAATAAACACATTTAAATTAATTTTTAACCACGAATGCAAATATTAAAAAAAAAATCCCATGTGCAAAAGACGTATTCAGCTTTCAAAAGTAGTAGACCAAAAAATTAAATACAGCTAATTAATTACAATAAAGTATTAGAGTTTTAAGGGTGAGAAGAGGTGGTGTTGTTGAACCCCAAACTCTCTCACTGGGGGCCGCCAAATATGTTTGTGTGTAGAAGTTTCATTACGGCACTCATTTCATGGTCAACCCAAATTTTTGATTTGTTTTAAATTACACCCATTTAACGGCTTCTGCACAGATAAAAATCAAAGTACATAGTATAACATTAACGAACATTTTTCAATAATTTTTTTTTTACTAATAACAATAAACCAGTAGTATATTGATGCCACGCAACATTTCGTATTCTCATTTATCACTCACACCAAAATGAATTGGCAACGCATTTTACGGATAAGTAATTATTTCCTGCTACTCAACGGTTTTCAACTACACCGCTTTGAGCCGGCCACGCACCGTTATCGTTTATCCCTCTGGGGTATTGGGAATTTCATAATCCTTACACTTTTTTATGTCATCTGCGTGAATCAGCACTTCTCACGTTCGCCATTACTACAGATTGTCCACGATGTATCACCATTTTTCTGGCAGCTGATCCGCATCCAAATACTGTTGGGTCTAAAAATCTACATATTCCGACTTTTCACAATGGCTGAAGTTGGACGCGCTTGTGATGGTATTTCGCGCAATTCGATTAAGGTATTTGCACGTAAATTCAGTATGGAAGAGGCGTTTGCCTATTTCTTAATTTTCTCGACAATTCTGATATCACTTTGTTTTGGTTTGTATATTGCGTATGAGATGGATTTCAAACCACCGCCTTGGGATAATATTTTCATAAGTTTTGGACTATTTATACCACACTTTGCTTTGGCTGGAGCTTTGAAATTTTACACACTCCATTTGTGGTTCCTGGGCGTGGAGTTAAGGCACTTGAAATCGGAATTAGCGAATGTGTTTGATGTGCATGACATGAGTGGAATTGAAATTGCTATTAGCGCGACAAATAGTTGTGTGAGAATTGCCACAAATGATGCTGAAAAGCCGTTGGAAGAATTCCATAGACGATTTGAACAGTTAGCTGGCGAGCTGCAACTTTTGAGTAACGCATTGGAAAAGGACCTATTGCTGCTATTAGTTTTGAACAGTTCATGTCTACTGGCCGGCGTCTATACGTATGTCTACTTCCAAACAAGTTGGCATTTATTTTTTTCTGCTTCCTGGAAGCGTATTTTCTACGCTGCGAATTTGGCTATTTACGTGCTCGTCTTCTGGGACTACTTGTGTTTGTGTACAAGTGTTTGCTATTACAACAAAATGGTGCGTAGTTAAAAAATTCATTAGTCAATATTTTGCTTGGGTTAGAATGGCGTTTTTTTCGCATTTCCAGAAATCCCAAATACTTGCACGCATTCAAGTGGCTTTAAAGTCGAAAACTGTCATGGAAACCCAAGCTCGTGCTGCTGCTCTGAAGGCTATACGAAATGTGTTGGCGCTTGAGCTTAAACTGCGGCTATTCAATGCTGTGGATGTTAGCATTGCGAATTTATTATTGGTAGGGTATTTGCTAATTGAAAAATATAAAAATCTTTTAACATTAATTTACGAAGGTACACATCCTCTGGGGCGTGACTATAACAGTGGTGGTGACATTTCATTATTTAAATGATAAAACTATCAGCATAGACGAACGACTACTTAGCATTGAAAATGATGATTAGCAATTTGCGCTAACCTCAATTAATCATTGACTTAAAATAAGCGATCATCTGAGTATCATTGTTAATCTCCAATAGGCCATAGAGTAAAATTTCCCTCCGGTCCGTTGGAGCAACCTGGTAAACCTGATGTAAATATTTACTATATACGTCCTTATCTTATCTATGTACATACATTTCCCTCTGCCTAAATGTAAATATAAATCAAACAGACCTGATGCAAAAATAAGTCCAACATGATGTAAATAAAATCAAACCTGATGAGGAAATCCGTCATGAAAATAAATTATTCAATTTTGTGTTTTGCCGGCTCGAGGTCAAGGGGGTGTCGGTAGAGTAAAACAAATGAAGACGGTTACCGTAGTGTAACCGAAATATATTGGAAGAGAAAAAAAAGTAAATCATTTGTTCTACTCTACCGACACCCCCTTGACCACGAGCCGGCAAACACACAAAATTAAAATTGGAAAGGTCGCGAAAAAATCATTATTATAAATTATTCAAGTTAATATTAATTTAAATTAACTTATGCGCCTACTTAAAAAAACATAAGTATTTCATTAGCTTTCATCAGCTTGGTTACTTCTCTTGATATGTGGATATATTCTGCGTGGTCTGTCCTAACCAGAGTTTTATTTATTTAATTTCAATGTTTAATGTTGCTCCACTTATAAATCACATATATTAGTTTGTGCTATTATTTTGGTCAATCCTGTATGTTTCAATTCTTTTGTTTCCTTTGTATTATTATCCTTATGGCGTGATTTCACTACACCATTGAACTGGTACTTGAAACTCCATTAGCACAAATATGTATTCAATTTTAATTAGCATTTTTATATTTTCAAAAAAGTTTTTACTTAAAATTTCAATTTCTTTCATAAATAGCATAAAGAATATTAACTTTATTTAAACTACGAGTATTATCATCATTCTATTCGATATTTTGCTTAATTTGCGAGCATTTGATTTAATTTAGCTTTTTTCACGATTGCTTTGAAATGATTTAAATTAAACACATTATGCTATGGATCGTTCAGCTTCATCATCGCTAAAACGTTCATGTCGAGGAGTCATTTCTATACTGTCAATAACATCCTTTTTATGGGTTTTAAATTTCTATGGCTGAAGCTTAAGATCAAAACGCCAGGTTATCCCTACTGTTATTGTATTTTTTGTTTTTTTGCTTCTGTTTTTCCCTTCTTCTATGTGTTGGTGGTATTCCCTTAAAAGTTCCGTTATCTAACTGTTTCGATTAATTTCAAATGTTGTTTTTATATTAGCGTTTTAACAGTTTAAATTTTTTTCTTCTAGGTTATAATTTAATTTTTGTAGTTTTATAAATTGAATTTTTCATTTTATTAGTTAATTTCTTTTTATAGGTCTTTTTATTTTACTGTTACATATATTTTCAAGGCTTAAAATTCCTTTAATATACTATACGAAAGTGTGGGCTAAAATTATTTAATCTCATTTCATTTAGTCATATAAATAAATTATTAAAAATAGAACTTTACTTAATTTTGTATGCATTACGTTTCACGCGATTATTTTTTAATACGTGTATGAGAAAAAAATAAGCTTTTTGTTTGCTTTTAAAATATTACCGACCGAAAAGCTCCTAAAGCATCCCAATTGGAAATTAAACTTTGGTCCTAAGAAAAATACAAATACAAATTTTTGTCATTCAATAAGATTTATTTATTTAAATTAGTTTCTTTCAAACTATTCACTCGACTAATTTCTGAAGCCTTTCGATCGAGGATCCATTTTGCGACGGTAAATAATATCCTAATAAATATTTAATACTTCCGTTTCCGTAGCGATAATTAATTTGACACTCCATTTTCCAACACATTACTGTAATGCCATATCGAACAAATTTATCGATAATGAATAGAAAATATCATTACAAAAAAGTTGGCGAACCGCAATTTCTTTCTTTAGAAATAGTTAGGTTTAAAATATTTATTACTAAATAATAGCACAGCGTAGTTAAAAATACAAGCAATTGTAAAGTTTCGGGGTCTTCAAGTATCTAATTGAATATGGCAACATTTTATAATTTAAAACTTGGCTGCACTGATGGATACCACTGTCAAAACCACAAATGTCATAAACAGCAAGACGCCAAGCGAATTTTGGTCAATTTCAATAAACGCCGGGATTAGTGCTGTGGTTTTCTTATAGAAAAATTTCATATATTGACGAAAAGAGTTCAACACATTGCTCATTTTCAATATGAGTGCCGGTAATATGTTATATGGCGGTGATGAAATCGGTGCACTTGTCTTTGATCCCGGTCATCATTCTTTGCGCGTGGGCTATGCGCAAGAGGATACTCCAAAGGCAGAGATTCCCTCTGTAGTAGGGGTGGCACCTTCGGCACCAGATACAAATATGGATATAGAAACAAAAACCGACAACAATATTACACCGAATAGTAGGCGCATAATGTATTTATGCTTTTATTTATATGTTTTGCTAATTTAGATGTTTTTTTTCGCAGATGCAGACACACGCAAATACTATGTGGACACAACATATGTGAATGTACCGCGTACACAAATGGAAATACAGACCTATATGAAAGATGGTATGATCGACAATTGGGATTTATTCGAAAAAGTTATTGACTATACCTATGCCAAAGTCATACAATCGGAACCCGAATATCATCCTGTTCTCTTTTCGGAAGCATCATGGAATGTGCGCAACAACCGAGAAAAATTAACAGAACTCATGTTCGAAAAATACAATGTACCCGCTTTCTATTTGGTGAAAAACGCAGTGTTGGCGGCGTTTTCAAGCGGTCGTGCAACTGCGTTGGTCGTGGATAGTGGCGCAACACACACTTCCGCTGTGCCCGTGCACGAGGGATATGTTCTCTCACAGGCCGTAGTGAAATCTCCACTCGGTGGCGACTACCTATCGATGCAATGTCGGCAACATCTCGAAAAACAGGGGATTGATTTATCACCCGCATACAAAATTGCATCGAAAGATGTGGTGAAAGAGCGTGATAGCGCACGTTTTACGCTGCGTAAATTACCCGAAAATCTAACACAGTCATGGCAAAACTATATGCTAAAATCACTGCTGCAAGATTTTCAAATGAATATACTGCAAGTATTGGAGAATCCATTTGACGAGCGCGTGGCTGCGCAAATACCTAGCGTACACTATGAATTTCCCAATGGCTATCATCAGGAATTCGGTTCAGAGCGCTTTAAATTGGCCGAAAGTTTATTTGATCATGCCATGCTTGGCGCTGGCCAATTGGCTTCCACCAGTGTTGGCATGTGCGATGCAGATGTACGACTTTCGCTATTCGGTTCTGTTGTGGTGACAGGTGGCAATACCCTATTGCAAGGTTTCCCCGAACGTCTTAATCGTGACTTGCAACTCCGTGCACCTTCCAATACGCGTTTGAAGATGATTTCGGCCAATGGTAGCGTGGAACGGCGTTTTGGCGCTTGGATAGGAGGATCGATTTTGGCCAGCATAGGCACATTCCAACAAATGTGGATCTCGTCGCAGGAGTATGAAGAGTCGGGCAAAGGTCAGGTGGAGCGAAAATGCCCTTAAGCTTGGTATTTTTGTATGTAATGCGCAAAAGATATTTGACCAACAATTATTTTACTTAAATTTTCAAAACCAATATATAAATTATGTCGTAATTTAATGTACTAACTAAAATTGCTATTGATCTTTTTATTGAAGAATTTGTAGAAAATATTAAAAAGTTTTGCATAATTAAAGCCGAACTAAAATCTGGGTGCGCGTAAGTAACTTAGTTTAGTTTTTAAGCTCTAACAATTTCGCAAAATTTCGGTTCTTATAATTCAATTTAACAGTTATATTGCAATTTATCAAACCAGCAATTTGTATGTAAAGAGTTTGCACTTTGTATTCATTTTAAATTTCCTTTTGATCACTTCAAAGCCTGATTGTTCTCCTTCACTAAATCTTGTGCTTTCTGAATTTCTTCGGTCCAGTTCTTTTGTGCAATCATCGGCACGGCTTCTTTTATTATATTTTTCACCTTGTCAACGTTGCTAGCAAAAGTACCAACTACTTCCTTGACGCTTACCGCTTCTTTACCATCCCGCCAGCTATCGTAATCGGTAGCGATTGCTACGCCAGCATATAAAAGTCCCGCCTCTTTGGCCAGCACCACCTCAGGCACAATAGTCATATTAATTAAGTCGCCACCCCACAAGCCAAACATTTTGCTTTCGGCCTTTGATGAGTATCGCGGACCTTCAATGCACACTACTGTAGCTTGTTCATGTGCATTATAATTAAGTTTTTTGACTGCAGCAATGAGTATCTGGCGTGTTGCTTCATTGAAACAAGGTGACATGGGTAAATGGCAAACACCTGGTGGACTACTTGGCTGGCCGTCTGTAAAGGTTT
Source organism: Anomoia purmunda (assembly GCA_951828415.1). NCBI lineage: Eukaryota > Metazoa > Arthropoda > Insecta > Diptera > Tephritidae > Anomoia > Anomoia purmunda. Next base: position 52,611,443 of record OX639997.1, read on the forward strand.
CGACTCTTTGTGTGGTGCGGTCGATGATGTCATTGGGTATCACCAGATCTCCGCGTTTGAACTCCTCTCGCAGCGATCCACAAGCCGAGCTCACCAGCACGTGAGTACAGCCCGCTTCTTTGAGCGCCCAGATATTGGCACGATATGGAACATTGGTTGGCATTATATTGTGTTTGCGACCGTGTCGTGCAAGTAGTACACATCGCACACCGCTTATCTTACCTTCAATAAGCACATCGGCGGGAGCGCCAAAAGGTGTTGTAACTGTTTTTTCCACCCGACCCTCCAGTATGTCAGGATCATCCAAACCGCTGCCGCCAATTATGCCGACCTATGTAGGCAAATAAAGAATTTTTTACCACTTATTTTCAACATGAAACTCCCCACTCACTTTGACCATGCAACCACAGAAGCCGGTCGCTGTTGTGACTTTCGGCGCGGCAGGTTTTGCTACTCTTTCACAACATGCCATATTTATGTACAAAATTTAGTCAATGTTAATTCCAAAAAAAATGCAGTATATGCCGAAAATAAAAATATTTTTGGTAAAAGGTTTTAAAGAGATTGCAAGTTAAAAGGAAATTTTGAAAAGCAAATAATTAACTATGACACTTCTACAACCAACATATATGATTTTGGGGCAAACAAGTACAATACCGGAAGGTAAAAAAATCATGGCGATTGAATACGTTAGCACAAGGAGGGAAATATTTAAAAGACGAACTAACGTTGGTCGCAAATAGCACATTTTATGTACATACATACATATATCATATGTTAAATTCCATAGTTCCGATTTTAAACACGAACATTTCACAGCTTTCATTTTGTTAATATTTATGTACATACATGGTGGGAAAGACTTTCTGACTTAAAATAAAATGTAAAGTTCAATACTTTCGTAACTAAGTTTCAGAATCCTGATCAGAATTCTTTGGTTGCTTTGGCGACGTCGGTGCTTCTTCGTCGTCATTTTGTTGGGCAGCAGGTTCTAAGTCATAAATAATAGAAATCGAACGTAATTTAGGCAAAATATCGTTTTTATCATTGGAACCGGATTCCTGTGCTGGTTTACGTTGTAAATAACTGGAAGTAATTTCGGTGGCTAAAAGTAAAAAGCGTCACATTGCAGCGGTCATTGTGTTCTTGCAGACACATTTCTATATTAAAAGAAAAATATAATAATAATAATTTTCATACATGCATGTGCAAAGGACAATGTACTACCTTTGCTTCTAAAATATCTTCTGTCCAATCTTCTTGGGCGATACTCTGCACAGATTTTATTAATATATGCTTCACTTTGACGACATTTTCGGAAAAAGTTTTCAATACATCCTGCACATTAACACCTTCACAACCCTTTCGCCAGCAGTCGTAATCGGTGGCGATAGCTATGGATCCATACAAGAGGCCCGCCTCCTTTGCAAGCACAACTTCGGGGCACGTGGTCATATTAATAAGATCACCGCCCCATTGACGGAACATATTACTTTCGGAACGCGACGAAAAACGTGGTCCTTCAATCGTTACGATAGTAGCTTTTTCATGCACATTGTAATCCAACTCTTTGGCGGTGCTAACGAGTAGTGCACGTACACGTTCACTAAACGACGGAAACATACTCAAATGGCAAACGCCACGCGGACTATCCGCTCCACCATCATAGAATGTTTGTATACGTTTCGTGGTGCGATCAATAAAATCGTTTGGTACCACTAAATCACCTGGATGTATTTCTTCACGTAGCGATCCGCAAGCGGTTGAAACTATCAGGTGGGTGCAGCCCACTTGGCGCATGGCCCAGATGTTGGCACGATAATTCACATTGGTTGGCATTATGTCGTGCTTGCGACCGTGACGTGCCAAAAGGACACACTTTACACCACCAATTTCTCCTTCTATCAACATATCGGAGGGATTTCCAAAAGGTGTCTTGATTTCTGTCTCCTTACGGTTTTCCAAAATGTCGGGGTCATCAAGACCGCTCCCTCCAATTATACCAATCTGAAAAGTATTACATATTTAAGTTTACGGAAAACATATCGGCAAATTTGGCCTTTTAGTACTCACCTTGACGGATATTGGCTCCAAGTCGATGTCCTTGCATTTAATGTGTATCATGGCGCTGAGTTCCAAGACGTTCCGCTCACAGTGGCTAAAATGTGAAAAGTGTATACTAAAAATTTAATTCGACGTAAATACATATTTACATACATACATATGCATATGTACATATGTACATGTGCCTTTATTAAGCCCTATCAGATGAAAGGGGTTAATGTCAACCGCTGAATGCGATAAGCCGACGGAAGCAGTGTTGTTGTAAAGTGTTGTACGATGAGTAAGAAATGTAAAAAAAAATTGGGATCATTTGGACATTCGTTAGTTTGTGTGTTAATGGTATATAATCTCGAATAGCCATTACGCATCTAATCACCGGAATTAAAACTTATTTTCCCCGACTATTTTTTGTAATAGTTGAGGGCTAGTTCAGAACTGCTCTAGATCTATGTAGTTTGGGACATGTTCGCCACAGGTTCGAATTTGAACAATATCGGGACCAGTTAGAAACTAGTTCTCGGTTCTCTGGTTTCGTATTGGTGTGGGATAAGTTTGGGATTTGGTTTGGTTGGGACTAGTTCTAGATTGGTCTCTCGCTTGTAGCCATAATGGTTTAGGGGTTGTGTGGTCCTGAACGAGCAGTATATTTTTATATACATTTATTATATATAATGTGACTAATATGTATTGACAGCGATATGCGGGCGCTTAAAATGTTAGGAACTAACGCCACAGGATTGCAGTGTTGTATTCCACCCTGCATGCAGAAATTATAGCAAATGTAAACACATCATAAAATAATTATTAATATATCACGTACTGTTTGCACATCTTTAACATAGTTATCGACATTTGCGTATGCATCCTTGTAAAATCTCAACGGATTTTTTAAGATCTCATTTTATTTGATTTAAAAAATACAAAGGTTTGAAACTACTTTAGAAAATTTAACAGGTACTTAAGCCAAAGTTAAATCACACATTTTTATCGAAACTTTATTATTGCTCATTGAATACGCTATTTTTTGGAATAATTTCCGTTCCGTTATTTTTGCAGAATACGCTGCTCTGTAACCAATTGCCCAAACAAAACAAATTTTTAAAAAAATTTGTTTTTTCCTTTTCCGAAAGATTCTAGATTGCAAAATAAATGGTTAAAGTTTTGCAATTCAAGTGAAATAAATGTAAAGCTTGCAAGAGTATGCCCTAAACACTTTAAAGTAGATCAGTTTTCAAGAGACAAGAAAGGAAAGATTGGTATTGAATATACATATGTACATATTTTAACTCTTGATTTTGTATTTAATTCTTTATTTTGTCACTGTACTGCCATCTATTGAATTTCCTGAAAAAACGTTAACATCTGTAGCACAAATCGTGGAATCAAGCATACTTGGTAATGTAATGGAAACACTAGCAATTGGTTTCCAGGAGGCAATTAATGAGTCCAACAATTTTATGTGCCGCTACAATTGTAATCTGCGCAATGATATTTTCCAATATGTCTGTGAAAATTGTAAAGTACTGCTTTGTCAATTTTGCATTCCTCAGGGTCACATTAACCACAAGTGCATACATGTTTTAAATTAGTGACAAACAAATAATCAAACTATCAAGATTTCATAATTGGTAACCGAATCAAATTAAATCGGATGTAATTCTACTGGTAAAAAATTATAAAACGTGATGTTTTTAAAGAAGTAAACATTTGTATTTTAGTTTTAAAAAGTTGCGTTGAATTGCAAACTAATAAAAATTATAACTTTTGTTTTAATACGGGTAATCAAGTTATAGTGTATATTTGTAGGCGTAATCAGGCATATACATACATAAGTAATTTATTCGAATCGCAGTCGGATCTATTCTTTCACACCAAACTCTCTGAAGAAACTGTCCTCAAAATTGATCGAAAATGTGTTATGCCGGCTTACTAAAATACTGACAAGAAAAATTCCTTTGAAAACGGAAATTTTGAATTAATATTTGGTACTTTTCAAAAAGGAACGCATAGTCACTAACTTTGAATTTTAATTAAACAGCTGTTTGCATACAGTAAAAGCTGTTTAATTATCTCACCTAAAAATAATAAAATTGTCAAAAAACAAATTTAAGATCTTTCATTAATTGAAAATCACACATATTTAAAAATTGGTCGATTTAAAATTGTATTTCCAACTTACTATATTGGAGTATCATGCATTGAAAAATAGCTCGATGTTGGGCCGAACTTCGCCTACAATTTATGGTGTGCGTCCTGATGTTGTAACACCAACATTGCATACCTACCCCGATTAATTTACACAAAAAAACGTGTATGCGATTGAAATCAGTGAAAGTGCGGAGACTCCCAGTTTATTCATTCTTTCTAGTGTTTGATGGTATCAATAGGGGGTTGTATTGATTTAGCAGTGGGTTAATTAAGCGGGCGTCACTGTATATTTGGTGGTACACAAATGAAAACGTGAACAAGTGCCCGGCAAAGGAGATTATGGATGGATTTAGTTTTTTCGAACTATTATCATACCAAGCAGCAAATACAAAGATTGTTAACTATGAAAATGAGTTCTTATTTATGTCCGCTATAAAAAATGACGAGAATTCCGCACTAACTCGTCGTATGTCTACGGCATGGCTGAGTGCCTTAAAAGCTAAACATGCATCGAGTGTCAACGATAAGGAGCATGCAACTCGATGTTCCAATCGGCTGCGCGAAAAAGGTAACGCTTTGTATAGCTCCAAAGATGATAGCAAGAAAAAGAATATGATGCTCGCTGGCCAACTATATACACAGGCTATATTCACTGCTGCTGCCAATACCGAGGCTTTGGCACTTGCCTTCGCCAATCGTGCAATGGTCTTACAAGAATTGGAATTATATCAGCAAGCATATGATGATTGCTGTTGCGCACTTGAGACGAATCAATATCCAACGGGATTATTGCATAAAATTAAAACTAGGCAGGGATTTTGTGCATTCTATTTGAAGGATATGGAGAAATTGTCAGCGCATTTGGAAGAACTAGATAAATGTAATTTAAACGAAAATTTTGCTAAGCGAGTACAGGAGTTGCGAGTAGGATTACGAGAACTAATCGCTGAACTATGTCTTCCAAATGAATTAGACGTTATTAAAATGAAAGAAAATCCAGCAAAAGAAGCCACAAAAGTGTAAGCGATACGGTTGTTTTTTTTTTTTTTTGGATGTAATCACTTATTCCATTTTTTATGCTTGCAGTGTTGATAGTAAAGACCCTACTCGAGGTCGCTATATGATTGTTACAAGGCACATCAAATCTGGTGCAGTAATTTTTAGTGAAACTGCCAGTTCGTTTGTACCTGTCGGTGTTTGCCAAATGTGCCAGCAATGTGGTGCTACGTTGATGATTCCCTTACCTTGCCACCACTGCAAAGGACAAGTAGTTTACTGCTCAATAAAATGTCGAAATGCACATTTAAAGGTGCATCGCAATGAATGCGTTGGTCAAATGATTGGATTATTTAAGCAAATTGGCATTTCATACTTGGCACTAAGAGTTGTATTAAAAGAGTTGCCGGCTATTGTGCCTATAATCGCACAAGAGACGGATGTCGCAAAACTTTGGATTGATTTAACAGCACCAACAGGATTACTACATTCCATGATTGGTGTAAATTACGTACAAACCCTAAGCATGGTTACTCACTTGGGGAAAATGACCTTACCAGATATAATGTGGTTTGCGTTAGGTGCCGACCTGTTGGTTGTATATCTCAAGGATTATACAAACTTTTTCCACTCCATCAGCAACTCTAAGTTAAAGAAAAGTGACTGGGAGTTAATAACAGGTAAGATTTCATATCTATTAATTAGGGTGATGATGAACACTGACTTTATAAATTTTATATTTAGGTGCTCTGATTCTTCGACACATTGGTCAGTTTATTGTCAATGCACACACATGCGTTTCAATCACACCCACTTTCTTCGATATGGCATCGGAAGCAAACGCTTTTGGATTACTCTTGATGCCAGACGTATGGGAAAACCCGTTTCACCTGCGTCGCGGCATGTTACATATGTTGAGTAAGTTTCGGGAAGTATCTGCAGCAAATTTGCCATACCTCAGTATATGTAATCATGCCTGCGCTCCTAGTCTGCGACCCAAATTCTCTGGTGGAAATTTTTATGCCTTAGCTAATTGTGATATAGAAAGTGGAGCAGAAATTTCCAATTGCTACACACTCAACTATCGCAAATCGCTCAGAAAAGTACGCCGGAGATATTTGAAAGACGTTTATCATTTTGACTGTACCTGTACGCAATGTCAAGGAAGTGATCCTGATGCGGCTTACGTAAGATCAAAGCTCTATAAGTAATTTTGCTTCTTGTCTTATTACCATAGTATCTTTCGCTATAGCTGAAATATCATTTATACAAATGCCAAAATCCACAATGCCGAAAAACATTCGTACCAAGTATTAAACAAAATACAACCCCACTCAATTGGTGGTTGGCTACAGATGAGAATAATATTTCCATTGAAGGAGTATGCTGTACAGAATGCACGAAGAAACAGGATGTTAAATGGTATTTGGAGTTTCAGGTATTACTGAAGCACACAAACATCATCGAAAAACGTACTAAACTTTTTGAGATTTTTAAAATGATTGATGACTTCCTTTTGGAATTTCATTCCTTGAAGTTAACCTTGGCAATAGATTTGATGAACGTGTGTATTGCCTCATATTCTGGTAATTTGATTAAATAATAATTAAAACCAAGTATAATAATTTAAAGGATTATTTGCATTTTTAGCTGGTTGTGAATTTAATGAAAGAGAACTGGCTCAAATTGTGCAGATTCTTAATTTCTCTCTTGAAGGCACTGCAGATCAATGCGGCATACAATCCATTCAATACGTGGCTACTATGACCTATATGTGGGATTTAATAGCATTGGGAGGTTGTCAGTGGCCGCAATCAAGAAAGACCGATATGCTGGAAGCGCTTGATATTGTATCAGATGAATATAGAATGGTGTTTTTCAATTATTATAAAGATTATATTGATAACAAATAAAAACAATTGAGATAATTAGAACTGTAACCCTTCGCGGCGCCATGTTGCATTCCTGCAACATAATTTTTAATTTACATTATTCTCTTAAATATATTTCCAACTTCAATTACTTTCGTTTGTTGCGCATCTGCAACATTCTTTCTTTTGAATTTTAGTAGGCATCAAAACCAAAGTAACTGTAAATTCAAATGATACAGAAAAAATTCGCAATAAACTGCAAGTGTCTGCGAGTTGTTGATGGAAGTAAATTATATTTTGTGCTTATTATTGCAAAAAGTGAATCAAGTTTAAGAAAGTGTATTTATTTTGAAGGTAAGTACGTATCTTTTTAGAGGAAATATGATATCCATTAAAAAGTGGATCTTGGCACACTATTTTATTAGCTTTTGTAAGTGTTGCAGTAATGCAACAAAGTGCTTAGTAGAGATAATATTTAGTACATTTCACAGATACTCAATTTCGTGATTCTCTTCTTTATGATGTCGTCGAGACGAATGAACTCCGCTGAAATAAGTAATATTTTGGAAGACTTCGATAGTTCGTCTGATGAGGACTTTTCAAGTGATGACAATCTTGAAGATCCAGACTATATTGATAATGCAGCCAATGTGCAAAGCGAAATTGAAGATGCCAATGGTGATGATCAAAACATCGAATGTTACGAAAACGCTACAGTTTTGTCAAGTACTACGAGTAAAAATCGCCAAGAATGGAAAAAAAATCTGACATGGAAAAAGAATAACTTATTACTGAACGAAAACCAACTCGCCTTTTTAGGAAACACCATGCTGCCATCTGAAGTTATGGAACTTTCAAATCCCATACAATTTTTCTTTTACTTATTCGCACAGGAAATATTTGAGAAAATAAGAGATGAAACGAATATTTACATACGTCAAAAGGATGCAAACTCGACAGCTTGTGTAAGTACTTTGGAAATACGTCAATTCGTTGGAATTCTTCTCTATATGTCGGTTATACGTATGCCAAACGTTAGGAAGTATTGGTCAGATGATATAGGTGTTACTGTTATTAAAAACACCATGTCACAGAAAAGATTTGAATTAATCAGGAATTCAATTCACTTCAACGACAATAGAAATCAGTTGCCGTTATCCCATCCAAATCACGACCGTTTGTTCAAAATAAGGCCAATTGTTACGGATCTAAACAAAAATTTTCAAAGAGTTCCAATGGAGCAGTTCCTTTGCGTAGACGAGCAGATATGTTCAACAAAGGCACGTAATCACATGAAACGGTACAACCCTAAGAAACCACAACGAAAATTTTCGTTTATATTTTGATAACTATTTTACCTCTTTACCACTGCTAAAGTATCTTGCCAATGAAGGGATTTTAAGTTTGGGAACTATAAATAGAAATCGGATCCCAAATTGTAAATTGTCCGATCAAAAAGCTATAAAAAAGGAAATTCGTGGTTATTCAGTGGAATATGTAGCTTCCTTGGATGGTGTTGATATATCTACCACTGCCTGGGTTGACAACAAAGTTGTTTGTTTGGCATCGACTTTTGCAGGTGAAGTTCCTAAGGATACAGTTCAACGCTACGATAGAGCCAATAAATGTCATATTCAGGTTGATCGGTCATTTGCAGTAGCTCAATACAACTCATACATGGGTAGCGTTGATTTGATCGACAGTATTATGGGCCGGTATAAAATAACTGTTCGGAGCAATAGGTGGCAAATTCGCCTATTTTACCATTTAATTGATTTAGTTATTAGCAATTCATGGCTTCTTTCCAAGCGAGTTCATAAAGCGTGCGCATCAACAGAGAAACAATTAAATTCTGCTGAGTTTCGTCTACATGTTGCTGAAATTCTGTGCAAAATGGACATAAAAGCAAGGACAACAAAGCGGAGTTCTAATTTGGAAAACGAGTTGAGAGCTAAGTCATCCAAGGGTTCGGCGCAGCATATATCACCACAGCTAATACGTAAAGATCAGGTGGGTCATTGGCCGATTTGGACTGACAATCGTATGCGTTGCAAATTTCCAAAGTGCACAGGATATACACAAACGCTCTGCGAAAAATGTGGAGTATCCCTTTGCTACAACAAAACCAACAATTGCTTCAAAAATTTTCACCTAAACTAATTTCATAAATTACCTACCATAAACATTTTTTAATCAGAACAGCATTTGTTGCAGATGTGCAACATAACATTTTTCTTTAAAATAAATGCAATTTTTCAAATTATAAAAAAAACCCAAAACAAATGTTTTTTATTTTGTGGTTTTCTACCAAAAAAATTTACTTTTACTGAAAAATTCATTGTTGCGCTACGAAGGGTTAAAACGAGTAATTGAAATTTTCGCTGTTACTTTTTATCGTTAACACGATAAGTCCAATCCAAATTTATTAGAATTATGTTACAACCACAACAACAAAAACAGTCATCAAATTTTCGAATCATCAAAATGCTTAAAAATTTCGGGTATGCATTCAACTTCATTAAAATAAAAAGCTTGAAACATGTAACTTTTTTTTTTTTGCTAAGGGTGCTGCATATTTCAAGTGACTAAGAATTCACGTTGATTTTTGATATTTTTTATTTTTTTTTGCAATATGGAGGAAAATGCCAAACAGCGTCAGTAAAAAAAAGGCGATTGAAATATGCTTTTATTATATTGAAATTGTATTGGCTTCAAGCTGCATACTTTAATAAAATTTAAAAAAATTTTGATGACCATTTTTTTCAATTTGTCGAATTTTTATACATTTTCAGAAAAGTTTGAGACTTTTATTTTTATGGTTTATAAGTGTCAAAAACTATTGCATATAATTAATTCAATACAAAATAGCGTTGCTTTTGATACGCAGTATTCTAAATATAGTACAGTTTGAAAACCAAATGCAATGATTAATTATTGAATTATAGTTTAAAAAATAATTCAGTTCCAAATACGAATGATACACCCTCCTACACAAGACGTTCAGTTAAATATGGCAATGACTTTATAATTTGAAAGCGAGCTGTCATTTGCCCGGCTTATTTGCCATATTTACTAGACTATGGGCCATTTGAGCGTCTATATTAATTAAATTAATATTTTTACTTTCAAAGAAATAACAAAATTTTAGTTATTCATTAATTAAAACCCCAAAATTGAGAATAATCACAGACCATTACTAATTTGATTATCACGTATCTGTCGGCCTTTTATCCGTCATCCCCTTTTGTTTTTCGTATTCGTACCAATTTGACAAGCTGCAACAGCTGTCACTTTGCGCCATTTGTATGACAGCGAATTTGAGTGTGAACCAGAGAAATACAAAACGAAGCGTAAATTAAACGAAAAAACTACGGAAATATAGTTGCACGCGAAAATTTTGCAAATAAAATGCAAATATAGCGAACGGTTATTGCAATAGCACCAATCCGAATCTTCAGTAACATCAACTACATCAACAATGGGCCTCGATTTTGATGCGATCGAGTATTGCAAGAACGTGAAGCTGCAGCAGGCGCAACCGCCGTACGCGTGTCCAGTAGTTAAATGCGATCGTAGCTACAAAACTGTGGTGGGACTTCAATATCACTTGCTTAATTATGACCACGACAATCCACAGCCAATTACACCAATTATAACGCCGAACCGGAAAAAGGCGCGTAAAGCACATCATTCCACGCCAAAAACACCTAAAGGAACGGGCGATGACAACGCCGCTAATAGCGTCGGTGTTCAAGTTTCGAATCCTGAATCTTTAGTTAACTACAATGAAGAAGAACAAACAGTGCAGTTCAATATTGACGGTAAGAGCGTTCGATTGGCTATTGATGAACCACTGCCGTTCATTGAAGATGAAGAGTATGCGGAATTAGTGTCACGTCGCTGCATTTTAAATGCCGACTCTCGACCACTTGAAGAAAATGCGTCGTGGGCGCGTGTAAAAGTGCCTGAGGCGCGTTATAATGAAATTGCCGATTACCATGTGCCTGACGCACCATCCCGCCCACTCGCCTATTATCGTTTCATAGAAAAATCAGCCGAGGAATTGGATGGCGAAATTGAATACGATGTGGATGAGGAGGATTCAGCGTGGCTAGAATGGATGAATGAGCAACGTGAAAAAGCCGGTCTGAATGCAGTCAGCATCGATACCATGGAACTTTTAATGGACCGTTTAGAAAAAGAGTCATACTTTCAAGCTGCCGCAAATGGTACGCCAACCGGTGTCGAAGTCGACGACGATGCGGTGTGTTGCATTTGCATGGATGGCGAGTGCCAGAACACAAACGTGATTCTCTTCTGCGATATGTGCAATCTGGCCGTGCACCAGGATTGTTACGGTGTACCGTACATCCCGGAAGGGCAGTGGTTGTGCCGACGCTGTTTGCAATCGCCCAGTACCCCTGTGAGTTGTGTATTGTGCCCGAATGCCGGCGGTGCTTTCAAACAGACCGATCGTGGTCAATGGGCACACGTGGTATGCGCACTTTGGATACCCGAAGTGCGTTTTGCAAATACTGTGTTTTTGGAACCTATTGGTAAGTAAAATGCTCGAAAGGCAGCCAATATTGTCTGAATTAAATTTATATTTCTCTGTTTCCATTTAAGATTCCATTGAGACCATTCCGGCGGCGCGTTGGCGACTCACATGTTATGTTTGCAAAGAAAAGGGTTTGGGCGCGTGCATACAGTGTCAGCGCAATAGCTGCTATGCTGCTTTCCATGTAACATGCGCGCAACAAGCTGGTTTATACATGACAATGGACACGGTTAAGGATGGTCACAATGACTCTTCGGTACATGTACAAAAGTACGCTTACTGTCATGCCCATACGCCGGCAGATGCTAAATTAAAGACCAATCAGAAGGAAGTGGAAGATACGCGCATGAAAATGAAGGAAGCACGAAAAGCTCTAGCCAAGAAACGTTCAACAGCGCCCGTTGTGCTCATACCAACAATTCCCCCCAATCGCGTACAGGAGATTTCCGGCATGGTACACATGCAAAAGAAGCAACAATTTTTGGATAGGCTTATAGCCTATTGGACATTGAAGCGACAGTATCGGAATGGTGTGCCGCTATTGCGACGCCTACAAAGCCAAGGCAATAATCATGGCGTAATCCATCGAAACGGTATTGAAGGTTTGCATTTTGTTTCGCCTAGCTGCTCCTACCCCAGACTAAAAAGTGACTAACTGTATTAGCAATTAACTGCATTTCCCCGTTTATCGGCAAATCTAAATACATAATTTTTTTTATTAATTTTTTTTATTGAAAATTGCTATTTTTGTTGCATTTTTAAAGTAATTTTATTTTATTTTTTTATGATGTCTTCCCGTTTATTGATGACTGCTAAACGTTTTTAATCTTTACTACTTAGGCTCGCCGGACACAAAGGAGTTGTACAAGCAATTGAAATATTGGCAATGCCTGCGTCAGGATTTAGAACGTGCCCGTTTACTTTGTGAGCTGGTGCGCAAGCGTGAAAAACTAAAAGCTGCTTTTGTTAAAATCTGCGAACAGGTAGTTATGCTACAAGTAAATCCACTTGAATCGGCATTGACCAAATTGCTGGATACACTCGAAGCTAAAGATACCAGTGAAATATTCCGTGAACCGGTTGATACTGTCGAAGTGCCTGACTATTTAGATATTGTGAAACATCCAATGGATTTGGGTACGATGCGCACCAAACTGAAACAGGGTCAATATACGACATTGGAACAGCTGGAAATCGATTTCGATTTAATGATACAAAATTGTCTAGCTTATAATAATAAGGACACTGTTTTCTATCGTGCCGGTATACGTATGCGCGACCAAGCGGCGCCACTTTTCCAACAGGTACGCAAAGAATTGCAACGTGAAGGTTTGTTGGACAATTCACGTTCCGAACATGAAGATCATGTTGAACAAGAGGTTGAAATGGAATTGAAAACATTGTTGGAGGCTAAGCCATGCGAAGAAATCGTACAAAAATTGCTCATACTCGCGGATAAATCACAGGTTCTTAAAAATCCCGCATATCGTACGAAAAAGATAAAGCAAATACGTTTGGAAATAACACGTATGCGAAAAGCTATGCAAAAGGCGAAAATTGCGGCGGTAAATAGTTAATAATTGTTACATATTTTTAAAACTTTTTATTTTTTAATAATTTATTTTTTAATAATCATTCAAAAATATATATATTTCTTTTTGCAGCGCTACTCAAATGTGGTCGTGAACTCGCAAAGTGATGATGATGATGATGATGATGATGAAGAAGAAGATGAACATAGCAACGAAGTTATGCTTCATACAGAGAAAATAAAACAGCCATCCGGTATACAACAACAACAGCATATGCAAAATAGTTTGACGAAGCGTTCACGCAAAGTGCCAGCAAATATGTTGGTAGTCGATGACGACGACACAATGGGCGAGGAGTCTAAAGAAACCGCTACAACGACAGTACAAACACCGCCATGCAGCCCCATAAAGAGTCTCAATAATAGCGCCTCGCCTGTGGGTGTGAATCGAAGGTATGTATTGCTTGTATCTTTGTATCATAGCGTACTAAAATGTGTGGGACATTTTGAAAATTACAGTACTAGATTGTAGATAAAAAATTCGATGGTATTTTTGAAGTTTACCAAATAGAATTTCATTATAATAAAATTTTTACCGAAAGCTTCACAGGAGTTAAGAGCCACTGTTAAGTTTCATAAACTAATCCAAGTGCTGCCATTGCAAAATAGTTAACTAAAAGTGAATTTTGTAATATTTATGATTGCACTGTGCGACAATTTTATGCCAACTCAAGGCGGCCCGTACTGTGTTAATATTTTCTGAAAGTATACCTATTCAGTAATAGAACGCTTGATGGAGTTACAAAAGTTTTTTTTATGACCTACTAAAGCTTCCATATCCCGGCCTAAAATGTTTTCAATAAAGTGGGAAAAATGGTTGGGGCGAAATGAAATGTTAGTAAAATTTCACTGAAAATATTTTCGTAGAACTGGAAATATTTTCGTAAAACATTTTAACCCATTAGCTCCGACTTTAAAGTGCCGTTTTAAGTGCCTTTTACTTCAATTAAAAAATATTAAAATATTCTGGAAAATTATTCTTCGGAAAGTCCTTTATACAAATAACGAAAAAGTTCACAAAAATACATTTAATTTTTGAGCTACTAGATGAAATTTCTGTACAATAAAGTTAAGCATTGAAATGGCTTAGTTATTGTTAATTTTCCAATTTTTTTTTGTTGCATTTGTTGCAATATATGCACATAATCGATAAACAAAATTTATTTTAATATGGAAGAAATCCGCCAAAATGTCGGCAAGAAAAGTTCGCAAAAAAAATCGGTAATTCCTAGCTACTTGAAACTAGCAGTTTATTAAAGGAATTTTTATATTTTTATATTTACATGATTTTTTTTTTGTTAGAGAATAACTGAGTTTTAATTGAAACAGTAAGAGAAATTCAATAGAAGCAAAATATGTGATGAATTTATAATTTGCAACGGAGCATAAAATACTAGTCCAGTGTATAAAAGAAAAGCGTACTGCGCCTCACCATATATCGCCCAACAGTTGATTCCATTGAAAATATGCACTCCAAAGTAATAATAGTTTTAATGCCTCTGTATTGCGTTATTTACGTGGATAAAAAAATTGTTGAATCCTGTCGAGCTTTTATATAGTATACTAATATTAAATAATTAGGATCAATATTAAACTCATATTTTGCAAACAAAAAAAAAAAAATGATGCCCTATTAAGAAGAACTCACAAACTACTTTGCTATAAATATTGCACTTAATCCTTTCTGACTAATATCAGTAATTCAAACTACTTTCCTATACTTTGCTTTTATATCACATTTTTTCTCGAACGATACGCCTTCACACATTTCATTAACAATTGTTAATAACCGAGAAAACTAATGTTATATACTTCATATGCAACACTTTGAGAAACATTGCATCGGTATTAAAATTAGCTATTCAATGAACTCAGTTTTGTTGAAATAGTAAATGAAAACCCTTTTTGTTTTGGTCGATGGGTGTATGGACTGCACATTTCCCCTTTCCCTTATTAACATTAGCATTAGAAGTTAACATAATAGTTAAAAGTTTTGTGAAGGAAACTATCTCGATGTAAAAACTAAACGTGACGTCGTCAGAGTTACCGCTACTTTGGTTATGTCTATTTTGACAACTCTCAAGTAAAAGCAAGTACTTTGTAGAATTATTTACTAAATTTCCTTTTATAATTCACATGTTCAAACTTTAACAAAATTAATTAAAACACGATGAGATATCTCGTCGTCATGTTCCCATGAGACAGTAATTCGCGCTCCCATTTATCATTCGGCCTCGAATTATCCGAAATTCCATACAAAATTTTGAGAGCGAATGATCTAAACTAATGGGCATTAAATCGATGCCTTCTCTAATTTTATCGGGAATTTATCGAAATCTGAATAAAGAAGAAATAATAATTAAAATAGAAGCGAAAGGAATGTTAAATTATTATAATTTTATTTTTATAAAGTAAAAGCTTTAACTTTAACTTTAATTTTTGAGTTTTTTTTTTAAATTAACGGAAAAAGCAACAACAAATAAAAAACTGGCCTTAAGTTCAAACAATTTTGTTGATACTAATAAATCACGCGAAAAAATGCGTAGAGATACATATAATTTTGTAGAACATTTGAAAAGCGACTTTAAATTAATATCCACACAAAATTGTAAAAAAGTTTGCATTATTTTCCGATAAAGCTGTAGTATTTTCAGTAGAGCTCTTTTTAATCGACCAATCAGTTAATCGATTAGCAAAAGTTGTCTCAAAGAATTATCGACTGCACTTAATAGACTAACCGTTTCCTTTCGACTTTTTCTATAAAACACTAGGCGACTAGCTGTTCATTTTCGGTTTGTCGACTAGTGGAATAGTCGATTTTAAGCAACAGCTCTAATTTTCATTTTGAATTTGAATCAGACCGCCCCAGATAATGAGTTTGCAATTATTGCATAATGTAATTGGTTACCCAGAAGATAATTTGGGGACCTTTCTTAAGTGAAGACATTCTAGAAGGCTCAACCAAGAAATGTTTCATAAGTGTTTCATAGTGTTCAGCATAATTTTGTAGAAGGACTTTTCTATTCATAATTCCCATGTGTATGATTTTTTATGAATAAGGAAGTAGTTTTAGAAAAAGTGCCTCAAAAAGCCGACTAAAACACGTTCTACAAAAGCCGTTCTGTAGGTAACAAAATACGAATGACTTTCGTCCTTTAGGAAGTCCTTCCATGGATGGCGAAAGCAGAAGGCCTTCAGTTTGTGCCACTCCATACAAAAAAGAAACGAAAAAGGAATGTAGTAAGGAAGGTATGTCAACTCTCAAGAAATGCTTTTAGTATTGGTCTTAACTCCTGAAATTATCTACTGGGTAGGTTCTGGCTGCGCTGGAAAATATGCTTTCATTCGGAGGTTCACTGTCGATTTTTTTTTATATAATACTACCCGTGAGACTCCCTAAGAAATTTTGATTACTTTTAAATAACCAAGACTGAATTGGACCAACTCAGTTTATTCTATAAACAAATCTCATTTATTTATTACTTATTATATTGATACGCTAACATAAATTTTGCCCGTTTTCGTTTGGTGGTTCTACTAAACCGAGCTTAAAACCAAACACACTATCGCAAAGGTATGTTACTGCCATAAGCTGAGTTCTATTGGTTGCAAAATTGGTTGAAAATTTACAGGGTAGCCAAATTCAGTAAAATATAGGGATGTGCAAAAATTGTAGAATACAAGATTGCGCCCTCCACGTGCCTCTAGTCCTATCTTTGTCGATTTGACATCATATCCACCCAATTGCTGACGAAATAAAAGTATTTTTCTTTTTTTTTTACACAAAAAATGCTAACAAAGCTTTCAATTGTTCTGTCGTTGCCCGCTTCTTCCTCTTCTTTTTTAGAATTTTGGTGGTGGTCTCTCATTCTCTAGGTTTTATTGAATCGGTTTTATTTGCTCGGAAGCCGCAATCTGGTTTTCTATCATTTTTGAGAGGTGTGGAATTCAAACCAAAGCTTATAGAGAATACTTTCTTTGAGTAGGGTCGCCACTTATATTAAAGTTAAAACAAATATTTTATGTGTAAAATACCGCAATATGGGTGTCAAACGAAAGGTTATTGAGAACTCTTGCGCCACGACATATTCTTGAAGAGGGTTGCCACCTTATTAAAAAGTTGAAATAAATATCGTTTATTTTAAGTAAGGCAGAGCAATGTGAGTATCAAACATATTGGGAATTCATTAGCCACGATATACTATTGAATAGGGTTGCCACCTATTTTTTAAAAGTAAATAAAGTAGTAGGTGCACGTAGTGAAAGCTTTTATGAGATATTTTTTGCTCTGATGTGTTCCTCAATAGGTCTGCATGGTTAGAAAATATTTCAATATGGGTATCAAAAAACGCTTTTGAGAATACTTTAGTCATGATATCTACAAACATACAACTTAAATATTAAGACATATTCTTATACTTTATATGCCGTGTTTTGTGGTTTTAAAGTAGGTCGAAAATTACATTTGAGTATATTTGTTGTTGTTTCAAATATTCAGTTTCTGTTCTTTGTTGTTGTGGTATGCTAACTGTGCACTGCCTTTGAATTTTTTTCCTTCATATTTTTGCATTTTATTCTTTTTGTGGGAGTCCGTAAGTAATCTCTTATTATTCTTTTTACGATTTGAGTACCTACCGTGGTCCTTTAAAACCTTCGTACAGAGGAGTTTTCGCGGTGCATACGAAGTCTTTTACTTTAATTTTTCTTTTGCTGGCAATTTTTGTTTAGTGAGGTTAAGTTTTTTAATGGTCGGATAAATAATTATAGCTCTGTTTATTCTC
The DNA here is from genome assembly GCA_951828415.1 of Anomoia purmunda. Lineage (NCBI taxonomy): Eukaryota > Metazoa > Arthropoda > Insecta > Diptera > Tephritidae > Anomoia > Anomoia purmunda. The sequence goes on from OX639997.1 coordinate 52,629,452, forward strand.
AGAACGGCAGATTTTTCGTTAAGAACTTTTGTTTATTGTAAATTACTCGATATGATAAGTTTAAAAAGCATTTTAAGGCCGTTAGAAAGCTGAGAAAACGTTTGAGTTTCGTTAGTAACTGTCACTTATAGTTTCCACAAAAAGTCATATTTGAATGCATGCAGATTAATTTACATTTATACGAAATTCCATAAAGATATTATGCTGATCATATATTCTCATTTCATTTGTTCTGATTGGGACGTGTCCGCTGCTTCTCGCTTCACTACCGTACAGAACTGCGGTTTTATTCACCCGTAAAGCACAAGCAGCCCTCAAGCGACCTTCCGAAATCACTACGCCCGTTAAAGATGAAAGCATAACATTGTCCGCGTCGGCCACACCGAACAACAACAACTCAACAGGTGCGCCAAGTGCTGCTGGAGCCGTCGCAGCAGCTACACTCGCCTCGTCAGCAATGACAATAAGCAATAAATTAAGTGGTACCCATTTGACTCCACTCAGCGCAAGTTTGAGTCTAACTGCGGGTGGTGTGGTCTTAGGCGCTGTCGCAGGTAAATCGCCAAAACGAAATGCGCGTCATAAACGACTTTCGGAAATGCGACAGAGCGCATCAATGTCGCCAAAAAAATCACCAAACGCCACACTAACACCGAACACGCCATCATCTGTGACGATGCCACCCAGTGTTGCGGCGCTGACATCCACGCCAAACTACGATAGAATACCAGATAGTTTTCGCGTGTACCGTGCGAACAATGAACGCGACGTCAGCGATAGTGATGACGACGATCTGAGTGACATGTCGGGGAGTCCGTGTAGCAGTTGTTCGGGCTTTAGCGTTAGCGGTTCGGGTTCAGAGTATGATAGTAGTGATGATGACGATGACGACGAAGATGATGATGGCGAGGACGACGGTGAGGCTGATGGTGACGCTGATGGCGATGGTGATGAGGAGAGTGAAGAGGACGAGGAGGTGGAAGGGCGTGAAGGCGATGTGGAAATGCGTGAAGTGGCTAGTGCTGGTGAAGCCGATGTGGATGGTGAGGGAGCTCCTGCGAACGCTGGAGTCGATGGTAATGGTGAAGCGGTTAGCGCTAGTGCCGATAGTGTGAATAGTGATGATGGCGCTGAGGAAAGTAATGATTGTGTGGCGAGCGATAAGGTGGAAACAGATGCAAAAAGTGTAGCAAGGCGCACGCCAACACCCACAGAGAAACGTCCACGCAATGCCACACGGACGAAGCAAAAAAATAAAGCGGCAAACGAAACGAATTCCAATGCAAAAAACCTAAACGTCAATGCCGTGCAGCCACTGCCGCCCACAGGTAAAACGACGACGCGCTCAATCAACAAACAAATGATGACAAGATCGGCAACACCCACCGCCAATGCAAACGCGACTAGTACACCTATTGCGAATAACGCTAGAGGTAGAAAAGCGAGCCTTAACAACAAGTTAAAGTACAACAACACACATAATACACGCGGTGCCGCAGCAGCGACTCCCACCTCATCTGCACCCTCTAGACCTGCATCTGCAAATGCCGATTTAACTTCTGAGACAGCCGATGTGGATGGTGACGAGGCGGCGACGTCAACGACAACAACCCTGCTAAAACCGCCACTTGAACCGCTACAGTTGGTGTGGGCCAAATGTCGCGGTTATCCCTGGTACCCAGCGCTCATACTCGATCCCAAAACACCAAAGGGTTTCGTCTATAACGGTGTGCCGCTACCGGCACCGCCACCCGACGTTCTGGCGTTACGTAAAAACTACACCGAAGATGTTGTCTTTCTGGTGCTGTTCTTCGATGTGAAACGCACCTGGCAATGGCTGCCGGCCAATAAGCTCGAAATACTTGGCATCGATAAGCGATTGGATCAGCAAAAATTGGTGGAGTCACGCAAGCCGACTGAACGAAAAGCAGTGAAGAAGGCATACCAAGATGCGTTGCATTATCAAAGCCAAGTGTCAGATTTGGAAGGACAAGGACCGGATCCGATAATGTGAGTAGGTGCAGTGGCGGTTGGCATGTGGAGGAAGAAAGTACGACAAAAACACTAAAGTGAAAATGATGTGATGGGACATTGGGGCGCCAATCGCATAGCTGCACACAAACACACACACACACACACACACACACACACTTATAAATATACAAAATATATAAATACCTATATGTACTTCGGAAGCGACGGTGTCATGCATATATACATACATATGTACATATGTTTGTATGTATGTGTGTCTCTATTATTAATTATTAGTTTTTTTTAGTTATATAAGTTTATATATACATATAAAATAATTAATTGATGTTTAACTTGGCTATAATAAGTAATACATATGCTAAAAATATAATTTTGTATTTTACCTAAATTCTCCTAATCTTAAGTCTTGAAAAATTTGCCTTTATATTGCAATTTGCACACTACTGTACTTTTATATATATAAACTCTAAAACGTATAAATCTGTATAAAGTTATAATTTGTAATTTCGTTTTCATTTTCATGATATTCTTCCTAATTCTCAAAATGTGGTTTGTTCGCTCTCTCTATTTCCCTCTATCTCTCTCTCTGCAATAATAAGAATTTTATTTATATGTAAGCGCTAAAGGTGGCTTTGTAATCGCTCGATTTCGTTTCATGTTGATAAATGAGGGAGAGTATTGATTCGGTTTCTCTAGAAAGAGATTTCCATAGTTATAATTTCTGCAACTAAGTGAAAATTATTTGATTTTTGCAATATAAAAATTTTTTTTTTGCTGTGCTTGTTAGATTTAAAGAAATTTGTTTGACAGTGACAGTGCATAGAACCTAATATATTTTCCAGATTTTTGTGGGGCATACTGCCCTTGAACGTAACGCATAAATTTTAAAGCAGGAGAAAGTGTATCTATTAAAAAATTTCATTCCTGGCACATTTGCATTTAATAGAGTCTATTTCGCACGGAACAAATGCACGTACAGATGTGTTCACAAAAATAATAACATATTGTTTTGAATTTTTTTTACAATTTTAGTTATTTAATTTCAATTATTTTATATAAGCGTATAGGTAATTCTATAACAAAAACAATTTAAGTGGAAAAAAATGTAAGTAGAAAATTTATAAAAATTTAATAAATTTAAAAAATATTAAAATGCTCAACTTTTTAATCCGAATTTTTAGAAAATTTTCGAGTTTACAGTTTTACTACAACAAAGTGCTAAAAATTTTTGTTGACATGTTTTTTTTTCGCTGACGATGTTGATCCTTTTTCCCTACAAAAGTAAATTTGCGTTATATGGCAAAAAATGCGAGCAAAAAGCAACTTAAATTTTTAGCCACTTGAAACTTACAATTTATTAAAGTAAAATTGAATGGACGGAAATTGAATTTTTATAAATTTCGTAGATAGTTTGAAATTTTTACTTGCATGGTTTTTGTTTTAGAATCACCTATATTTTTATAGAAAATAATTAAAATTAAATAAGGAAAGACAAAACTTGTCAAAACTCGTTAAACGATTTTTTTTATGAATACAGGTATTTTGTGCAGTGCCAGAGAAAAGTATTGACACAGTAATTTTTTGTCTAACATTCGCAAAGTTTTTCATGCTAAAACTTCTTCGTTAATTTGTTATTAAAATATATCTTATTCTATAACAAAATCCATATAAGTACAAATTAAAAACTTTGTAATAATTCGCAAAAGTTCAGCAAATTTCAAAAAAAAAAAATGTTTATCAAAATTTCAAAAAATGTGTATCAAAATTTTTTTAATTTTTTGATTAGAATTAAAAAAAAATTTCAGCTATGCGGTTTTGTAGGCCGTTAAATTTTAGTACAATAAAGCCAAGTAAAAAATTTATTTTTATGTATATGAAAATTGGTAACACTACCGGTGAAAAAAATTATCAAAAATTATGGGGAATTTTTAGCCACTTAAAACTTGCAGCTTATTATAGTAAAATTAAATAAACTATACGCGAAATTCTGATTAAAAAGTTTAAAATTTTGATTTCTTTCTTTTAAATTTACTGAATTTTCCGTGAGTTTTTGAAATCTGGACTTAAATTATTTTTGTTATAAAAAGTTTTACCATGAAAAACATTGTGAATAATATGCACAAAATTACTGCGTCAATACTTTTTTCTGGCACTGTATCTATTTCCGCTATTTTTTCCACATTTTTTACCTCGCCTTTATTTCACTTTTTCCGCCTACCATTCACAAATTGAATATTTTGAAATTTTGGCGAACATGGTGTAAATTGAAAACAATAATTACAAAATTGTAAAACAATCTACACTATTCTGATAAGTATTTTCCAAAAAAAAAAAAATCAAAATATAAAACTTATATGTAAAATAAATTAATACTAAAATTATAATTATAGTAGTCTTAAAAAAGAAATGTTAATTCTAATGCAAAGCAACATAAAATAGTATGTCGCTTCATTGCGTAATCGTTTATGTCTTTGATATTCTATTTTTCTATAATTTGCAATCGCTTACAGTTTCTTTCAAAATTTTGCCCTTATTTTAACTTTCACATTGAAAAAATAATGGCAAATTGTGTGTGGTTAAACGCGTTTAACATAAACGCTTATAAAAACTATAAGTTAAGTTTTAATTCTTAAATTAAATAGTTTTAAGCAAATTAAAATCATGTAAAAAACAAACAAAAAAAATTGATAATAAATATAAAAAAAATCTCATTAAAAAATTTAAATACATATATACATATATAAAATAAAACCAATTTGTCAGGATAAAATTGCGTTGCGAAATGAAAGAAAATTCAATTGTATTAAAGTTATGTTTTTTGTTTTTTTTATATTTTTTTGCTATGTTGTTAAACATAAAACAAATCAGAGTCGCATACAAATTTTGCATGCAAAATGTTCGTTTGCAAAGAACTAACCTACAGACACCCACTCCTTATCCCACATGAATACCGTGTTTTGTTTAACTATATAATAATTACAATTATACTTATTGAGATCATTATTATAGTTCGACATTCAAATTAATAGTTCTTTAATTTGTAAAACTGCTGAGAGAAAAAAAAAAAAATAAACCGACTCACTAATGCAACACGACAAAACACACAGATAGCATTCATAAGAAAATAAAGAAAGAAATAAATGTTAAAAACATAAAGTGTTGTTAATTTTTATTATTGCTGAAAAGAATGATCCTAGTTTGTAGAGCTCGTGGAGCTCAACGAGTTAACGTTGGTAGGTAGTCGTATGGTCATTGGGTTGTTTGAAAAATGCTTAGTGAAAAAGTAAAGTCGGAAATTCAACTCTCTCACCTCCTAAGAGTGGTAATCGTAAATATATTAGAACTATTTTTTGCACATAAAAAAATATTCGCTAAAGCGGTAAAAATTTCCCATGGGGGACACTAATTTTTCATTGAAATGGTATACGAGTAGTATCCTCGAAAATCCATATGTATTTTTCAATCGGGAAACCCTGCTTCTCATCAGAATACTTTGAACGGATTTTTGTTTTTAATTTTTATTGTTTATTTAACTATTTTTTTAATATTAACTACTTTTTATGGGTCCATTTTGCATTTTGGGTGACCCAAAAAAAATGTAATTTAATAAATGATTAAATAAAAAACCATCTCCTGCAGAGCGCTTTGGGAGACCCCTAAATATTTTTTGATAAAAAATATATACAAATTTGTATTATTTTTGTATTAATTTGTATGTAATTGTATCGGGATTGAGAGTGTTAAAATTCCGACTACAGTTATTTTGGAAGTGAAACCACCGGTAATGTAAAATTTTGTGCCCAAGTTAACATAGAAACCCCTGGTAGGTCTCTTAACAGCTGCAAGTCAACAGTACCAGGATGAACCCCCTGTTGGCAGATTGGTAAAAAAAAGTTCGCAAGCCTAAGGATTTTCCACATATTTTTCAAATATATTTTATTAACTTTTTACATTTAAAATAAAAACAAAATTAAATAAAATCAATAAATTTGCGATAAGAGTAAACAGCGGAATACAATCACGTATGCCATTTTTTTTAGTTTCTCAGCGAGCCATAGCAATTTTACGCGCTATATCCATTAAATGAAGAAAAGAGAATAAAGCAAAAGCGAAATTTGGCTAAAACAATTTTAAAAAATTATGTTTGCATGAGCAAGTCCATATTTTTACATATTTTTAGGGAAAATTAGACATATTTATTTATCTAGCTCACTTTGACATTGAGGTATTTGCTCCAATTTTAATCACATAATCTTCAGACTCCACCATAGCGATTTTAATGTTTGCAAATATAGAGAATAATATTAAAACTAACTGTTTGTCTAACATTTCGTTCTACCACGGCGTTCACCACGCTCTGAAAATTTTGTTACAAATGAAGCAGTTTCGCCATACATTGAAGCAGATGAAGGTCAATACGGAACTTTTAATGGATTAAAATGACCTACGAAAATATTTCCCTCGAAATTTTAATGTATGTATGTGTAATTTTTTATTTCGTTCATGCATATATTTTAAAATTTGTTTCCACTTTTTAAAAAACACTTAGACCGGGACGTGGAAAGATTAGTAGGAGATACAAAAATTTGAGCTAACTTCTGCAAACTCAGCTGGAATTTTACACTTGGAAAAAAGTCTTAAACGCCCGGGAAAACGTAGAATCTGGGGAATGGGTTCATTTGCCACTGTAAGAGACTATTGTTTAGAGAAAATATTTAAAACAAATTACCGCCACCTTCCAGCCTTCGATCGGAAACGCATAATCAGACTGCAAGTTACCTAAAAATAAATTTTAAAATTTAATAGAAGTTAAAATATTTCATCCTTTTATTTCAGTAGAAAATAATGCAGAAAAAATGATTGAATTTAATAAACTCAATGGCGTCCAAAAATTTCAAAAAGAAGAAAAGAAAAATTGCGAACAAAAGAATGGTTGAATAAAAAAGCATGAAGGGATGTACAAAAGGCCCGCATCAAGGTCATGTTGTAGGTTAATCGTTTTCCAACTTTTGGTGAGGTGTGTTTTTTGCTGGCAACTTTGCTAATGTTTGAGATGTCATACTGAGACCACAAAATTAACAAAATTTGTAAAAGATAAAAAAAATGATGGACCCGGAAAGACACCCACTTTTCAAAACTGGAACCTTCAAATTCGGTAAGCTAACGACCTAATTGGCACTTCTGCCAACACTTTCCGAATGATAAGCTGCTAACGTTTTATAAGAAATTAAAACTGAACTAAATTTTTTATTTAGTATTAATATATATATATATATGTAAATAACAACAATTCATAGAATGCGATCGCCATACTAGGTAGGACATATTTATGTATGTATATATATTTATGTATGTACATATGTACATATGTATGCACATTCCAGGTGTGACATTCACCAGGTATGCCAACTCATTTTTTCTACCTACTGTACACATTACATAATGACCTATCACTTAGCATAACTGCTAGCCATGTGCTCGACTTGTGCTACCGCCAACTGCCATGTAATTAAAAATTCAACATGACAGTCGAGTGAACAAATTACGAGTAGTTAACGAATACTATAACGAGTAGATATTTAATAAGTTCGGCAACATTAATTTGAGATACTTGAAAAATTCAAGTGTTCACATTACATATGCAATTTTGTACAGCGCAGTGAAATTTACCATTGGCCAGCAATTTAATGCGTGGGGATGTAGCTCAGTGGTAGAGCGTTCGCTTTGCATGTGAAAGGCCCCGGGTTCGATCCCCGGCATCTCCAGGTTAATTTTTTTGTATTTTTTTTTTCGTAAAATTTTCTTTTTAATTTTTTTTTTTAATATGCTTTTGTGATATTTAAATTTTTTATTATTGTACATACATACATATATCCATTTTTCTTTGATAAATCTAAGGGCACGGCATAACGGTGTTTAAAATTCACTCAACTAAAATGATGGATTCAAAATGAAATAGCCAATTTTATGTCCCATCTGGATAATTTAGTATTGATTTAATTAAAAGCTAAGTTTCCGTCATAAAAAAAATAGTCTACATTTTTAAAATTATTTTGCATAGTTTTTCACTCATTTTTAATTATTATTGCTATGATTATGTATATTTCGAACAATCATTATCTAATTAAACCTTAAGTAATTTCCAATCATATTTTCCCTCCCAAATTTACTTCACTCCCCAAACATTAACAAATCGAAAACTATTATTCTCCATGCATCCACTTTCCGTCAATTCATATTTAGCTAAGTGCCTCATCTGCTGTCGTCTCTTCGCTGTCAAGCCATGCCTCCCAGGATCGCCAACGAGTATTTGTTTCCCCGCCTTACGTTGGATCCTCAACCAACTTTCCAACACTACAGCAATATTTTCATCGTAGAAAACGTCGCCCAACAAAATCACATCTTCCTTTATTAGCTGCGGCTCGGCCGGCGCCTCTATTAAATTGTCCGTACAGATATGCAGTAGCGTGGAGTCCAAACCATTCAGCTGAGCGTTGAGAGTGGTAGCGTAACCAGCGACTGCGAAATGTAAATAAGAAAGAAAGAGAGAGAGAGAGAGTGAGCATAGAAAGCATAAATGTGCACTTGGACAAGAGGTAAATATGGGGGGATGTAGCTCAGTGGTAGAGCGTTCGCTTTGCATGTGAAAGGCCCCGGGTTCGATCCCCGGCATCTCCAAGTCAATTTTTTTGCATTTGTTTTTTTTATTTCAAATTGAATTAATTTTATTTTACACTAGCAAATACTCGACGTACTCTGTTAAGCCTCAGTAAGTACAATTTATTAAATTTTATTTATTTGTGTACTGAATAAATTTACTTCAAAAAAATTGGGTTCAATTAAAAAATCATATATGTTAGTATATGCCCATTTGCACATAAGGGTGCCTCTCCAAAAAAGTGGAATTATAAAATGCATTACATGAGCTGGATCGATATGCAGTTTTTGATAAATAAAAATAGTTTTTTTTTCCAAAACTACCACAAGACATGATAAAAAAGTGGAAACGCAAAAGATCTACTTATTTTTTTTTTAAATTTGTTCAACGATATCACAATAATTAGATTTCCTGAAAAATTTGGAACGCGAATGGATTTATTTTAAATGGAAAAGATGAAAGCGGTCAAGTTTTTTAAACCAGCTTTCCACAAAAAGGTAAAATGTAGGGTCAAAAAGTTCATTATTAGAATCCGTTGGACAAACTTTTAAATTTTTTATGCAGTAAGCTTCAACTTTTTTATGAATTGAGGTGATTTCGTTAAATTTTTTGTTTTAACTATTTTTATTTATAAAAATTCTCACTGTTATAGCGAAATATTTTTGTTGATGTTTTAAAATATAATGAATTTCATAATTTCGATAAAAAAAAATGGGACCGACCTTTTTTGTATGTTGAAAAAATTTCAAAAATAAGTACGCCACTATTGTTATTCGCCAAGAATGATAGAAAACAAGATTTTGCGCCTTCCGCGGAACGCTAGTCCTGTCTTTGTCGACTCGACAGCATCCACCCATTCGCTAACGAAAAGAAAGAAAACTTGTGAATCATTCTGCCGTTTATCCGCTTCCTCTGCGCCTATCCTCTTCTTTTTTTATAATTTTTTCTTTGCTCTCTCCTTCTCTAGCTATTATTACGTCATTATCAGTAGCTTTCAGCCTTGGTTTTTCGCAAATGTTTCATTAAAAAGAGAAACTACTTTAATCGTTTGGGAGCCCAATCGTTACAAATATTCTCCATATAATCGATTTTATATAATAAGAATAAATAGCATACCATCATCAATATCATTTGCCACAACATATTTCGCTTTGCCCATTAGCGCCGCCAAACAACTTGCGCCACAACCACTCCCCATATCTAGCACCGATTTGTCGGTTACCAACGAAGGATTGTCGAGTATGTAGCTAAAAATAGGAGCATATTACAACATATTAACTTGCTAGTAAATATTGCGAATTAATACAAGTGAAAAGTCTTAACTCATAGACGCCACAATTCGTCACAGCTGATGATTACCTGCCATTCACAGAGCGAATTTCTATGTCTGACAGTTTATATTGGCTATTTGTGACATTTAGTACCAGCTGCCGCCATCTTTAATTAAGGATACTTCTTATTTGTATTCATTCACAATGCTAGTAAAGCTAAAATAAACTAACCGACTTATAGCCTGCCCACCGGGCCAATAGAAAGCCCAAAAAGGATCAGTTTTAAACATTTTCGAATTGTCACAATTGGGCACAGCGGCGTGAAAGAGTCGACATTCAGGCGTTATGAGATGCAGCGATATTTCTGGTGTTAAATGATCACGTGAAATTTTTGTCTCTTGAAGAATTAGGCGTTCGATGTCTTTTCGGTTTAGGCTGGAAATAAGAAATAGAGAAGGGGCACAGTTATTATTTTAAATGCTGCATTTGTGACAGTAGTTCCAAAAATGCTTAGTTCTTTTTGACAACAAACGACTAAATATCTATAGATAAACATACATGTATCTGATGATATAAATTCATAGATCTATCTCTATTTTATGTATATCTATATTACTATAACAAAACTATAGAAAAGTTGTTCGAAGGTGATACAGGGAATGTAATAGAATACATTTGGACCATTTTATTTTTAATTTTAGTCTGTCTGCTTGTTTGCCTGGTTGAATTCACTAATCTCCGAAACTACTGAATAGATTTACATGGGAATTTTACTGTCCATAACCTCAGCCATAACTAGGCTATATTTTATCAAAAAATATTAAATATGCGAAAAATAAAATAAAATGGTTTAGAATCATTTTCTTTGGAATATAATTTTATTTTTTTAAATAGCATTAACGTATGCTGGTGTTTGTTTTTTGTTTTTGATTCCTATGCTGGTTTATATTTTTTGTTTCTGATTTTATTTTTTAATTATCAACTGAAATTTAAATTAATGCCAGTTGACCGGTTAAGAAAGGTGATTCTGTTTATGCCCGTTATGTAGGTTGAAGAATATCGCTAAAAATGGTTTTGCAAAAAAAAAAAAATTATTTAAAGCTTAGCGGCTCACACTTTGTATACATACATAGCTAGTCAACATATTTGGGAAGTGCTGAAAAAAACTCAAAATTTTCATAAAAACACAATTCGTTGCGTAATAAAAATCGCATAAATCTCACCTTTCAACTTTGTGTAAATTCTAATAAAATCAAATAAATTTTCCTCATTGTTGATGCTTATCTTTTCCTAAAACGTTTGATAGGTGGCGCTGTCGTAAAATTTTTGCTATTTTTGGGGTTTTCCTGTTTTTAAGGCCCACAAATCAATTTTCTCCCCTTGTCTAATAAAATTCATCTTTCGAATTTCTATATGGATTACTTCGAGTATCAATCGCTAACATAATCCGATGAATATTTCAAACGATTTCATCAGATATACATATGTACTTATTGAACATATGAAAGCAAGAGATTCTTTTACATTTTGGGGTCCAAAACCCGCTCAAAATCTTAAAACTGTAACTGTGGAATCAATTTACTTTTTGTTTTTATTAAATTAGCGTAAAACACTCCCCAAAATATTTTGCTGAGTGCGCCTTTGGCTATATATGTATGTACATATATACGTATGTAGAAATGCCTGGAGGTAAGATATACTTATGTTAATTGAAGAAGTAAATGCTTTCTTAAATGCCCAAATTTCTACTGATATTTTTATTCAAAGCTCTAGCTCTATATCTTTATTATGTAGCGGTGGCTTATGGTGACATTTTACGAATAACATTTTTCCCATATGCCCTAAACTCTGGTTTTGTGGGATATTTTTAGTACCAATTCGAAATAAGTACATAACTAAGCTTTAAACAGATTTATTTCCGGCATTCAAATTGAAGTTTGAGCTTTAGAGTATTCAGAGATTTTAAGTAGAGTTTTATGGCAAATATTTGTTTGGTACATATTAACCAGTTATATGTCTGTTTTGTAGGTATTTTTTGCTCTTTTCCTCAAAAGAGACAAAAAAGCCCCCTTCATTGGATCGTTATATGGTTAATATGTTACACAAAAATTTTCTTCGTCGCAAAACTCATGACTCCCCTGGTCGATTTACCATAAGAATGAGTAATAGGGGAGAAACTGTGACCCCTTTTATAAAATAAAGCTCAGCCGTAAACTTTAGAATCACCAATACACATACACTTTTTGGTTCCCTCTAATAGAATCGTTGTTCGAAACTTGTTAGTTTTGAAAAACGTTTGATTTTCTATACGGCGGCCGGTGGGTCCGGATTCAAATCCTGGCCGGAGCAAATAACATCAAAAATTATAGAAACAGTTTTTTAGTAATATTGGTCGCCCCTCGGCAGGCAATGGCAAACCTCAAGACGCATACCACCAATTGCAGAAGTTCGGCAAAAATTCCTAAAGGGGTTATAGCGCCAATTAAGTAAATAAGTAAGTAATTTATGTGGTATGCAAACAAACCTTTGCTAAAAAAAAATAAAACTGGAAATTGAGAAGTCCCTAACATCACCGCTATTAATATTTATAAGTATATATTAATATTAATATTTACATACAGTACATAATTATGTCTATACAAATATATCTAACTACCTACATACGCCCATATGTACATACATAGTATGTATATTACATAACATATGTAACTATAAGTTTTGTAGACACTCCCGCAATAATTCAGTACCTAATTTGTTTACCAATTTATTTTGTTTTATACATATGTATGATTATTGAATGAATTACACCCATGCACTGAAATAATCCTATTAATAAGATTTATGTATGAGCCCTAAAAATAACATCTGCGAAGTTTTATTAATAAATAGAAAAACAAAAGCCAATCAAAGTGACCGCTACATCATCGCTTACATATTTGATGCGACACAAACATACAGTGAACTAAAAAATAATTCAGACACACATTAACATTTTCTTTGCGCCGTTTTACAAAAAGATCGGCCATGACCGCAATGTTCAATGCCCCTAAAAGCATGCGCATTGTTTTCTTTCAAAATTAAATCGTAAAAAAATAATAACAAGTTATAGTTCCGAGCTCCTTAAAAAGCCGGTGCCTGGGAGGATTCACCACTTACCCGCAAGGTCCAGAAATTTTTTTCAAAAATCTGAGACCACTAAACTGGCAAAATGATTTGAGCAAAAAGCAACTTGTCCTCAGTCGCCGTTGTGTTGTGATATAAGCCGGAATTGGCTATGGCGGGAAAATTAAAATAATGTCCGTGAAGATGATCCATCAGGATTATTTGAGTTAAATTATTAATAAAGTAGTTAATCGTGGACATCAATTCACGAGCAATCCTATGGTATTTCTAATAACGAACATCGATTTTTCGGCCCAAACCTAACCTAACCAAACTTTGGCAAATTTTGATCGAAGCCGAACCGAACATTTTCAATGTCTAAAATAATAAATAACTCTACTTGACAAAAAAAAATAACTAAGACATTTGATACAAAGACCTAATATCGTAAAACCCAATATAATAGTCGTGTACTATGATACTATACTCGTAAGGGGTTTCGAAATATTTTAAAATTGAATGTTATTTAATTTAAAAAAAAGGACGGCTACTAAATGTTACCGATTTTTAAATTTTTTATTTTTATTATAGCAAATTCAATAGCTTTTTCATTAAAGACAAATTACCAAAGGAAAAGTGTAAATTATAATTTTTTTACAAAATCAGATTTTGTAACGCCATAACTCTGTCACTTTTAAGTCGATTAAAATAATTAATATTTTCATGAAAAATGTAGTAGTTATTTATGTAAATTTTTTTAAAATTTTTTACCTTGTGAATCACTGACTTTTTTAAATTCTAGACTTTATGAAAATGTGCATTAGTTTAAGCAAAACACATCAATTTCAGCTCATAACAACCTCACTTTTGACTGTAAAAAAGGCAATAGGCCCGTTTCTTTGTACCCGACTTGAAAAAATACGCTCCGATTCGGCCAAAAATTGTCTTTAGTTGCAAAGGCAACGCTGTAAAAATCTTTCATAAAACATGCGATTTGATTAGTTATATTTAAGAACGGAAAATAATTGTGACGCAAATATTTTGTTGATTTGAGTTATATATTTAAAACTACTACATATGTAAATAAAAACGGATTAGATGCTAAATTAAAATTTCCCGTTTAATTTCTTCGGACTCATTCACAATAGCGCAGTTTTTTCACTGCCCAACACAGCAGGTCGGATATCATTTAACCGAATTGGCTCAGCTCGCATATTTTTTCGAGTTAGTGTTGTTGCTTTACATACATTTTGTTATCCTACCTGGTGTTCTTTTGCAACTAGGTTACAAAGAAACGAGCTCATTGTTAAACATTTTTACCGATTCCGTCTTTCGCTATAAGCACTGGTCAACTGTTCGCAAGGAGGGGCAGACACATATTTTTTTTAACAGAAAATGTGGACTTTGATACTTGACAACAGAGGTTCGTTAAGAAAAGTGCCCAATTCGTTATTTAATGAGTAATTTCTTTCAGTATTATTACTTTAATTCATTTAGCTACCATTTAAACCACAAAGCTTGCAAAATCGTCTCAAAATTGTCTACCACTATCACTAATACATTTTTAAAATAGTAATTTGAAATAAAAAAATGAGATATGCTTCGCCAAAGTTCGATCGTTCTCTAGATATTTCATATTACTGTTGAAGTATATATTTAATATTATTTTCATCGATATTTCGATTGGTCAGCCAATAGTTCCTGAAGATGACTTCTAACTGAAGTCGAGATATCGATGAAAAGAATATTAAGGCAAGAAAAACTGCATTATGTTTTATTTATAAAAGTTTATTAACTACTCGCCTTGAGCTTAAACAAAAAAAATTTCATACCTTTGGAGGTCAAAAAATAACTTCAATCATACTGTTGAAGTATTAAAAACGAATCATAATATCAAAATGCGAGTAAAATCCCAAATATTATATTACACCAATATGTAAACCATTAAAAATCAAGGAGGCTAAACTCACTCTTAAATATCTCAATATAAGAAAGCTTTTGAATTCTAATTTGTACTAAAAACATTGTTATTGTACATATATACATAATAACGGGGTTTTCAATAGGAACGCTACAAAAGTTTTTTTTAAATAAAACAAAAACGGTTTGGGATATGAATTAAATTCTTTATTCCTGTGAAAGTACATTAGATGCCATTATGTATGGAACTCGATGTCTTATGCATGGGCACCACGGGCACGCTTGCAGTAGCCCAGTCGCTGAACCCAATTTTCGACGGTTTTCAAGCATAAATCGGCCGATACTGGTGCAATTTCACGTTCGATATTCGTACGAAGTTCAATAATCGTCGCTGGCTTGTTGGAATAGACCATAGACTTGACGTAGCCCCGCAGGAAATAGTCTAACGGCGTCAAATCGCACGACCGAGGCGGCCAATTGACTGGGCCATTTCGTGAGATAACACGTCCACCAAACTTGGTTTTCAATAAATCGATTGTGACATTCGTGTGTGGCTGTGTGGCTTGTGGCGCCGTCCTGTTGGAACCACATATTGTCCAAGTCCATATCATTCAATTCGGGCCAAAAATATTCGGTTATCATTGAGCGGTAGAGATTCCCATTCACAGTAACGTGCCGGTCTTGATCATCACGGAAGAAGTACGGCCCAATGACGCCGCCGGCTCATAAACCGCGCCAAATGCAATGTTGAGTCATGGAGTACGTGTGGATTGCTGCCTGCCCAATAAGTCATATTTTGCTTATTGACGAAGCCATTCAGCCAGAAATGACGATGCCCATAAATTGGACGTAGCGCTCTTAAAGTTGAGGCCATTGACTCCGAATTTCGGTGGTAAATTTTAATAATTTCGACTCGTTGTTGGATCGTAACATTTTTCCATGATGAAATGGCAAACCTTACTGAAGAGAAATGTCAAAAGAGCGGGGAAAAATATGGCGTCGTTTGCTGTCACTATCGGTATACTTTTGTGCGTCCCTATTGCAAGACCCTATACTAACCGTAACTATATGACACGGACTTTTCGACAAGTTTCAACACTTTACTTGTTACTTATCAATTTTTTATAAAAATACAGTTCATTCAACAAAAAAAAACCATGTAAAATCTATCGCCAAACTTTGGGCAAATTTCAATAAAATGCAACAAATATTCATACAAATTTCAAGCTTTTTAATTTAAAATTTTAGAATTTTTTTGTGTATGCAGTTTATACTCCATTTGCTATAAGAACCGGCTCCATTTTGCCAATTTTCAATTATCTAAAAATTTCCATTGATTTTTGATAATTTTTTTGCTGACTATTTTGGTAACTTTCTTCCATATAAAAACAAGTTCGTGCATTCGTTATATGAGGGAATTGAGCAGCATCGTGATCCAAAACAAAAAAAAAATACCCTAAATCAAATTTGAGCCTCTTCAATATTGCTATAAAACTGTATACCCAACCATTTTCTAGAAGTTCTGATGAAATTTTGTTGAGTTTTATCAAAATTTGCACAAACTTCAAAGCTTGGGCTTATACGATTTTTAAAGCACAATATTCTGTACTTTTATGAAAAAAATTAACCAAAAATTAAAAAAAAAAATTTCAATATCTATTACCTTAAAATATTTTTTCTTCAAAATAATAAACAATTTTTTGTATAAAATATAAAAATTAAGTCCTGGATTGTCTGTGTAGAACCGAAGAAGTTAACCGAATGAAATCAAGTGCAAATAAATCCAAAGTACTAGTTTTTTTTATTACTTAAAATAAGTTTTTATAATTACAGTAATTTATTTAAAAACAACAATGAAACTTCATTTGCGAAAACCAAAAATAAATGATTTTTTCCAAATTTCATTTTTTTAATAATCATCTGTAGTTCTCGCTCAGCTTCTCATCAAAATTACCAAACTTAGTATAACAGTCTTTTTAGGCTCACTGTATGTACTTACATAACTTATTGTTATTGAAACCAGTATGCTGAGCACGTCTTAACGATTTTGGATAAATTTTGCAGTTTCTTAAGTTGTTTGTTTTCGTTGCTATCAATTTAAGGAGAAACAAATTTCTTTAGTTTTTAGCCACATAAATAGACCTATCGGGAAAACAACTTAAATTTTTTTGGAATACCCAAACTGTTTATTATATCACAGAGATAATCTGTGCAAATATTTTTTATAGTAGAAGTTTATAGAAACCCAAAAAAAAATTTACATAACAATAGAAAAAAAAAAAAATAACACATTAAGATGAAAATATAATCATCACAATTGATCGCGAATTTTTCGCTTCCACAAAACTCGGCGGCAATAACTGTGACTTCCGTGTAAAGTTCAGTTAAGTCTGCTTTAATTGCTGTGAAGTGAAGTGTCTGGCACTCGAAAATTGTGGTCATGCACGATCATGGGCATTTATGTAACCACAAACAAATGCAAATAACAAACAGGCCAAATGTGATAAACTAAAAGTTTGTTTTGAATGCACCTCATCTACTTCTGCCACTTCACAGATGAATTAGCACAATTGACGTTTCCGAAAAATATACTTCGTATAGATATACATACATAGGTACATTAGGGTAGATCTAGAAAAATGCATGGAGAAAAAGTAAAGCTGAATTAAAACAATATTAATTTTTTTTAAACCATGGGTATAATTTTAATTTTTAGTTTAAATGCAACCCTGTAGCGCAATTGATAACTAGTTGTAAGTAAACTAAAATAATATGTCTAATCAAATTAGCAATTACCTACTTACTATAACAGCTTAAGCGAGTTTGGCCGAACTTCTCCTACAATTTGTGCGTCTTGATCTTGAACACAAATTGAGGGACCTACAGTTTTACGCCGAATCCGAATGGCGAATGTTTTGTTTTGTGAAAAGTTTTTTTTAAAGTAGCAATTGCTAAGTCTATATTTAAGTTATTTATTGAAAATCGTTTAAAAAATGGAAATTTGCTTTTTTATCGCTTTTTTTTTTGGCAATTTTGAATATTTTTGAGGTTTTTAACCAATTAAAAATAGTTAATATTAAAAAATGGTTAAATAAACAATATATTTCAAAATTGGAAGTTTCATGAAGAGAAACAGAGTTTGCCGATTGAAAAATATTGCTTTTCAACGATTCTACAGCATTTCTACGAATAACTTTTACCCCATTTAAAATAGATGGTAAACTTTGAGCGGTTTAAGCGACCTCTAAAAATATTTTTTGATCAAAAAAGCGATATAGAAATAGAAGTAGAATTCTAAGAGATGAGAGTAATAAAACTTCGCCATTACTTTTTCAGACCACCATAATGTACATACAGTCGTGTTCATAGAAAGCACATCAATCTCATCAAAGCCTCAAATGGTTTGTATGTATATGAGTTCTGCGGATTGCTGATTCTGTTTGACTCTGAATGAATACAACCAGGGACGGAAAATAACAGTTATTTCTGAAAAATGTCATTAAAAAATTCGCTATGAAATAAATGTTCTACAACCAAGTATAATAACCAATCGATTTCTTGATTCACCGAGAATTAAAATTTTGTTTTTGCAATTTTTATGCAAAATTTAAAAAAATTGAATTGTTTTTGATTTTTATTTTACAAATCAAAAATAATAATTAATTTTATTATTTTTATTTTGAAAATCATAAATAACAGTTATTTTAAATTTTTACTTCGTAAATCAAAAATAACAGTTATTTAACATTTTACAAATCAAAAATAACTGTTATATAAGACCTTTATTTACAACGGTTCCCAATGAAAATCATTCACATTCTTTAATTTTTTAAGTCATACTTATAAAAGTCATTTAAATTTTTCGCAGAAAATAAGTTGTTGGGGAACCAACCAAACCAAAAAAATATTTATTATTCGTATTATTTTCTCTAAAAAATTAAACGGACTTTTATAAGTACGACTTATCAACAAAATAAAAGTCAGTGACTTTTATAAATAAAAGTTTTCAATAACTGTTATTTTTGATTTATAAAGTACAAATCAGGAATAATACTTAATTATGATATTTAAACTACAAATCAAAGATACCAGTTATTTAATGAGTAATCAAATAAAAGTTACAAAATAATCGTTAATGAGCGATTTTTATAATAAAAATTGTAACTGTTACGGTCCCTGAATACTACCAATAACTTCCATTCCATAAAAAAAATTAGATGAATGGCCTTAGCATATTTATTAAAAATAATAATTTTGAAGCAAAATTTTATCAAGCAGCGAAACTGTATGTAAAAAAAAAGAAGATATTTGAAAGGATAATTGTATATATTTTGGATTGTTTATTATCCGTGATTTGTTTTTTGTACGAACTGCCAGTGTCTAGGGTTTGTTGAGCCTGCTTTTGCTTTCATAACAGCCGCAATATGTCTAGGCATAATCCACACATTTGTGGAGCTCAAGCCTTGATTTTGGATATCTTCTAAAAAGATTTGTTGCCTTAATATTCGACGGCCAACCTAGATTGGTTGGCATAAAGTTTTTAGCCAGATAGAAAGAAATGCGCAAAAAGTAAAACAATTCTTGGCAGAAGTGATAGCTGCTATTTCGGAGATCACAACATCTCCTCATCAGACATCTTTTCTTTCTGGACAGAGCCATGGTACACTATCTCGAGTTCAATCAAATTACAAAAACAGCCTCTAAGAATATAAGCCGAAAATAATATAGTTCGTACATAATCCAAAAAAAAAAAAAAAAAAACGATACCTAAAATTTTCGCTTTGTGGCAGGGAGCAGAACCGTCTTGAAAACTTATTTTATCGTAATAAGAAAAATGGGTTTCCATTGAAGGCACAAAGCAGCCTTTTAAAACTCGAATATATTTTTCAACGATCACGGTGCCTTCAATTAGTTTCGTGCCTCCAATTCCGTAATAGGATACTCAGAAAAAACATTCCTTCGAGCTAAGAAAAAATTACTTTCTCTAAAGAAAAATTTCCTTCATATAGCTCCAAAGACATCGTTGCCTTAAAATGAGTAAACAATCTGACCCAGTTTGAGGAAAATACATTGCCTTAATTTGCATTACTAGTTTCTTTATTCTTAGGGAAAATTACTTATCTTGTCAGTCTGAAGAAATCCTATATTTGTTTTCCAAAAAAAAAAAAAATGAAACATTTGAATTTGTATTTTATCTATATTTTTTGCCGATTTATATTTAATTTGTATGGTTTTAAAACCTGATTAAGGGAAAAGAAAGCATTATTTCGGTCTCTCGTGAGAAAATACGATGTTTCTCCAGTCCTTCAGCGTTCTTTTTCGGTGCAATTTTGTTTACTCCAATCGTTTGCGTCTGATTTGAATCGTCGAAAGGTTTACGGGATGCTATTCTATATTCCCGCATCCTTTTGTCAGCTAATTTTGAGCTAACTCAGGAATTCCCTGGTCTAGTCAGTGCAATTATTACTAATATTTTTTCTTCCTCTTTGTCATTTTAGGCCACCCTAACCAATGAATTATATTTTATATTATCTTATGTCCCAGTGTATTAAAAAAAATATATGAGAAAAAAACTTATATTACAAAAAGAAGAGAACTTACTAAACTTTTCGCTGCTGCAATTTCTATAATCGTAGCTGTACATACACTTTACATATATAAGTAGTTTAGGCACAAACAAAGGAAAGCGTTGAAAAATAATCGTAAACACATCAAAAATTGTATTAATTTAGCTGTCAGAAGTTTGTTTGTTGCTCCATTATACAAATTTAATTGGCACCTTTTGCTATTTTTTTTTTTAATTTTTTTCTTCCTCAAGTTATGCCAATTCAATTTTTGAAAATACTACAATTACGTGTACAACTAACTTTCAACTGCTCGAACAATCTTTGTGTATGTCGCTCTTGTTTTGAATACTTATGTTCTTTTTCATATTGATTTTTTATAATGTCGCTTTTGCCAAGGTTAATAAATGCGTAAATGCAATACCAATAATAACACGTCAAAATATTTGTTTAACTCTAAAAACTGTCAAGCAAGGCTTAAGTAGCGTAAGTTGATACCGTTTGCAAACCAAAACCGAAATCAACTAATTTCTCAAAACTCGAAATATCAAATGTTTTCACTTATGAACCTCTTTAAGTTTTTTTTTTTTAATTATCAACGGAGGACGTCACTGATCAATCAACAGCAACAGATGTCATTCTCAATTTTGACACACCCTCACAAGAAATGTTTTAAATACAGCAATTAGTTTCTAGCTGGGAAATGGAATGGATAAGTTCGTCATGATATAGGGATGTACGGCAACAATCGAGTTGGTAGATGACACTTTTCAGCTCCCTTATATTGCACTGATCAAAACTGGCAATATTAATAACCCATTATCTACTTCATATTAATAAGGCATGTATACAGCCAAGTAGTAGTACATATAAAAAAAAAAGATAAAGGTAAGCTGCATTATCAGTTTTGTTCTATCTTGCCATTATTTCGAGATATTAACCTACTAAGGTTTTGATTTTTATTGAGTTAGAAGAAATCTCTTTGTTATAAAACATATCTAATATTAAATTTAGGGTACTTCAATTGTTCAAGGAAACCCCGTGAAATTGTACGACAATTATCTATATTTTATGTATATTCTATATTCTATATTCTACAGCTAAGCACAATTGGTTAAAAATTACAAAACTACAGGGTTGCCATATATTAAAATTTGTATTAGCTAAGGGGCACAAGGTTAGGTAGATAAGAGGTGGAAGATTAGTAAAATGTAGTGATATGGGCATCAAACTAGAGATTATATAAATTTCGTTAGCCGGGCATGGTTGCCACCAATTAATAAAGTTAAAATAAATAAATACACATATAATTTTTAAGTAAATCACAGCAATATTGATATCAAGCGAAAGATTATTGAAAATTCTTTAGCCCTTATATTGCCACATATTAAAAAAGCAAAAAAAAAATTATTAAAACAGAGCAATATTGACGTCAAACAAAAGGCGTTATTAAGACTTCTTTAGCCACGATATGCTTTTGAATAGCATTACCACATCACATCACTTATTTGTTAATGATCAATAATATATTTATTCATTTTATTTAAATAGTTATAGCTTATAGAAGTTGATTTTTTTTTATTGTTAACGATCATTTAACTAAACTTTTCAGCTGAATACTTTTGAGTAGAAGTAGAAACGAATACTTCCCAGTGATACTTTGAGTATCATCGAGTATTTTGGTCGATGCTTTTTATGAGTACAAGCATCAAGTACAAAGTGGTATCGGAACACCACTATTAGTACTCCATATCTCCATATCGGAAAAGGTAAAAATTTTTCAAAATGGAACCTTCAAACTCGACATGGCAAGCTAACCACCTAATTGGTAGAAAGTTAGAACTTTCGAAAGTGCAAGGAGATAACGTATTATAAGGAATTGTAACTAATCTTCATTTCTAATTTAGATTCGATATTTATGGGTACCCGATTCTCTTACAGCGGTACTTCGCTACTTTCGGTCCGATATCGTGAGCCTAATTTTATATTCCGTGTTTTGCGGTTTCTAAGATGGATCCATAGAAGGTGATAGCAAGATAACCAAGGGGAATCCGTTGTGTATTTCTTTTGTGTAATTTTGCAAGTGAAATGTCAAAATCTGAATTCGGCCAGTATTGCTCAAGTATTTTGTTTGTGTAAACCAAACAACCCAGCGAATTGGAAATTGGATAAATTGCTATCACTTTATATGAATTCGCTTTGGCGGTTTCTAATGCTTGCTTTCGATAGGTGAAATTTCCCATCAAATGTTGTTAGTTGAATGAAAACAGCCAAAATTATTACATATTTCGATTTAACGTCAATGTAAATTATACATTGTAAGATTATATGTAAAATATCATATTTTGACGTCAAAAATGTGACCTAATGAAAACATAAAGTTGGTTGAAAGTTATATTTGCTATTGTTGTTTCCTGCCTTCAATTCGAGTGCATTGCTTTTGTATTCTTTTCTTAGCTTTTTTCTTGTTTTTTTTTAGTTAATAGTAGGTTTTTGGTTTCTGGCGTTTAATTTGAATGTACGCTTATAGTAATTAAGTCAAATTTGTTGTCTTGAAATTTTTTTTTTGTGAAAGTGCGTCATCTTATGTTTATTGTTTATTTCGGAGGTGCTTTTGTTTGGTGAGGCTAAGTTTTTCAATGAGCTAATAAATATTAATGCTCTTTTTATTTCCAAATTTGCAGATTTTACAACAAGAACTTTTGGAAATCCAAACTTATTCGACTTGCTAAGATGAACCAAATTTACGGGGTCGTTTAAAAGCTAGAAAAACGGTCGGTCGAATTTCGATAGGAACTGGCACTCCTATCTATTTTTTATTTTCATTTTATCATTTCCCGAAATCGAACAAATTATGAATTGTATTTACATCGACGTACATACAAAAAAATATTAGGGATATTATATAGCTATATATATATGATAATAATAATCAGACGAGCAATTGAAATAACTTAATTCTTTGAAAGCCATTTGAGCCTGATAAATGACAATAAACACACTTAGCGATTTAAAATACAACAATGCCTTATGGTTTTTAGCATAATGTCTGACCCAAAATACTCCATTCAACTCCAATTAAGGCTTTGGGGAAATCCGCAAACAAAATATGTAAGTACGAATGCAGGTATGCGCGTTAAATGTGCGGCTATACAATACAATTTTCATTGTTTGTGATCGAGTGCATATAAAAAACGAAAAAGAAAGGAGCTTAAAAACTAGTTTTCTTTTCGATTCGATTGACGCAAACGGAAAAGGGTAACAACGACGTGAAAAAGTTAGCAAAGGAATCAAAAAAGAAACCAAAAATAAGCGTAAAGATGGAATACGAAATACATATAAATTTTCATATGTACATTAAGTATTTAAGAAACCTTAGTACTTATTTAAATGCTCTTAAAGGTAAACAATAAATTCAAGGTCAAATTTAAAAATAAAACGAATACTTCATCACTAAAAAAACCACCCGCAAGGTTTAAGGAAAAAATAAATGGAGGTATTTGAAATATAATCTTTTTAAGGAACAACTTTTTATTGGCTGCATTCCAGTAGTTTGCTTCAAATAAAGTGGTCGCGCAGCTTTTCATAATGGAAATATACTCTATTGGCTTTTACCCCTTGGCTTTCAAATATAATAGGAAATTAAATAAATAATTTTACGCACTGTAAAAATTTTACTTAAATCACACTTTTCCAAGCGAAAAATAACGGGTGCTCAATTTAGAAACTCCTTCAATAATTTGTATTTAATTACCTGGCAACCCTAACTAAAATTATTTTCGAAATTATGCTGTGTTTTACATCCGTATTCTAATATTTTATAGAACCTATTAATTTGATTTAATTTCTCTTTTTTTTTAAAAGATGGCAACAATTTAGTTTTGAAAACAACGCCCTTACGTTCGACACTCACACAACACTATTGTAATTACTTTTTAAAAAGTTAATTTGTATTTAATTTTTTGAAAAGGTGGCAACACTCACCAAAAATTATTTTCAAATGAAGCTTTCTTAATTTCAACTGATACCTACTAACTTGCAATAATCCACTTAACTTGTTAAATAACTTGAATTTAATTTCCAAGCAGTTGGCAAGCCTCTTTAAAAACTTCAAACATGACAGCCATAGTTTAATATTTCCTATAACTTCTGCATAATTTAATTAAATTTAAATTTTCAAACAGTTAGCAACCCTCTTCATAAACTTCTAACATATTCGAAATATTCAAATTAAAGATTTCCCAAAACTCTCTCTTAAATTTAATTTCTGCCTTCAAAAAGTCTCTCACAAAACGGTATGAATGTTCATGGTCCTCAATGTGTGGTATATCATTTCAAGCTCCTAGGGAAGATAGCTTAAAGTCGAATAGGCAAGTAGGTTAATTAAAGTGTTTTAAAATTAAACAAATGCTTAGTTAAAAAAATATGTGTGTATAAGCATCAGCTATATAATTGAAAGCTTTACAAAATAAATGTTTCGTAGACATGATAATCACACAACAATTTGAAACAAAATCTAATGATTTATTACTTTATCTCGATTCGCTGAAATGTTCATATTTTTTTACTACTTAGTATATATTGAGATAAAGTAATAAAGCATCAGTGGAAGATTTTACATTTTGGCGAGCTCGTAAATAATTTTTTTGAAGAAGTTGATAATATACAAAAAAAGACTAAGTTCGAATTGTTTAAAAAACCAAAGTTGCTCACAGAGTTTTTGTATAACTTTTAAAGAAATTTTGGTAGAGAATAACTTTTTGAAACAGCAATACCATGCATTAAAATTTAAGCATCTAAATTTGAACAAAATAGTTTTGGCAGAATGTCTATCGTGTACATTAAATGGGGCTGACGGCGGCATTCTTGAATTTATTAAATTATAGTTATCGAGAAATTTTTTACTATGAGTAAACAATTGCTTGAGAAAAATGCAGGTTCAGCAACGAAAATCAAGCCTTCAGAAAACGTTATTAAAGTAATTTGTTTATTGCTCCATGAACCATTTCAATTTGATCTGATTTTTCTAAATACAGTGCACGAAGAAAAGGGGGAAGAAAATATTCAAAACGAACTTCAGCCATCTTTTCTTTTTAATATACTCATAATATACTTATTTTTGTAAACAAATTTATCATGGTAAAGTAGAAAGTATCGAAGGCCAGACTCACAAAAAACGGTCACTGTGAAACTTGAGCCTCCTACTGTCGAACTACTAGCAATTCCCACGGTACTACCGTTTAGTATTTCGTCGGGAGATGGTTGACCATTAAGCTATCGTCCGTTATAGTCTGATGCAGTTGCACCATCATATGTCATTCGCATTGGCAAATTCTTGCCTTATACCTTAGCAATTCAGTCCCTTTAGCATTTCAAGCTAAATATTGCTTTTTTGCCAATTTCTAAATATTGCTTTCAATTTCCGCGCAGACAAGCGACTTCACATAACCCCACGAAAAATAGTCCAACGGTGTTAAATCGCACGATCTTGGAGGCCACGACGCGAGATACAGCACTCACCAAAAGTTTCCTTCAATAAAGTTATTGTTTCGTTGGCTGAATGGTATGTAGCGCCTATGTAGGTCGTCCACATCAACATCCTCCAATTCAGGACACGAGAAAATCATTAACCATGGACTCAATGGGATCTTCTTCGATACTCTACTTCACAGCAGAAATAGCGTTTTCGGTGCGCACTGCATGTCGTCTCTGAGGATGCGCATTATCTACTAGAGTAAAGGTGGTCTGAAATCGATCCATGGTTGCTTGAATTACCGACTCTGCTGGGCGATTATGTCGACTGAATATTGGACGCAGCATGCTATGCGTCGCGCGAACCGAACCATTAGTTTTGGTAATCAATTTGCACGATTTACAAACGTTGTTCCGGAGTAAGTCTATTCATTAAGAAATGGCAGACCAAATTGAGTATAAATCAAGTAACAGTTGTCAAAAAAACCAATTCCGAAAAAATTGCTTCATTGAAAACCACATGTCTAAAAAAACACTCTTTATGAAGTTCTGCAGAGTTGTTCTTCGCCAGGCAATTTCATTAAAATGGTGTGCGCTATATTACAAACAACGGACCAGTTTTGCCATTGTCTGGCGTCCGCTATTAGAAAAGATTTTCTATAATATTTGATGTTACATGCCAAGGCCCAGATTTGAACCCAGGATATCATACACACGCTACACACTCGGCTACTGCGGCCGCTATATTTATAAACAGTAATAGCTCCACAAAATATTCTTCCGCTAGATGGTCCGAAAGTTTCTTCAAATCGTATCATAAACGTAATTTTTCCTAAAATGAACATCGACAAATAAATTTTTATACCCGCGCGTACCAGTGCTAAGGGTGTTATAAATTTCTTCACCTAACGGTTGTTTGTAACAGCTTAAAGCAACCGAAATAGATATAGAATGTATATATATATACCAAAAAGTTCAGAATTAATAGCGAAATTGATTAAGCCATGTCTGTCTGTCGGACCGTCCGCCCGTCCGTGCATCGGATAACTATAGTTAGTATTAAGATACATCAACGAAACTTGGTACACAGATGGCTCTCGACCCAAGGTAGGTTGGTATTGGCAATGGGCAAAAGCGGATAATAACCACGCCCACATAATAGTGTTTTGTGAAAATCAAAAGAATTCAGTATTTCATCAATTATGAAAGACAATTTTCTCAAATAAGATATATTATTTCATCAAACTATACCAAAATGAGTACATACTGTGCATTAATCTAAATCAATAAGGATAACTTCAAAAATTATGAAAATCGGGTGAAAACAATATATATATAAATTATCACATATGTATAATTTATAAATCTCAAAAAATTTCAATATTACCGCAACTACAGAGGTACTTTACTCAAATTTTATACACAGGATTGGGTTTGTAGAAAAGAAACGTGGGTTAAACAAATTTGGGAAATAGTCGCGGCACCATACAACTTATTTATTTTTATTTATTTATTTATTTATTTAATTAGCCATGGAATACATTTAAATTCTTACTAGCTATTCACTTAAAATTAACATCTTCGAGTTTGAAAATGACTTACTACCAAGTTTTTCAATACCACTCCAGGAAATGAGAGGTCGATATCCTCAATACTATTGAGCTCTCTCAAGGTTCGCGCAATTGGAGCATTGACTGCATAATTGACTTTGTTCGATTCCACATAAAACAAATAAAAATGGCGCAAGTTTCTGACAGGTATATTGAGAGGTAATCTTCTCAAGATATCAGTACAATCTATCTCATTTGTCAGCACATTTAACACAAAGGAACACGATAAAATTATTCTTCTACTGTGTAGTGAAGTTAGATTCAAGAGTTGACATCGGGAGTCATATGATGGCAAGGGCTCTGAAAAATTCAGTGGCCGTAAAGCAAATTTAATAAAAACCTTTTGTATGCGCTCAATTCTATTCGTGTGAGTGGCTTGAAAAGGCCGCCAGATAAAAGAGGCATATTCCAACCCGGCCCTAACAAATGCTACATACAACTTTTTGAGAGTGTAAGGGTCTGAAAAATTAGTACTATTACGCCGTACAAAGGCTAACATAGCGTACGCCTTTGGAATTAAATGATCAATATGGTTTCTGAAAGTGAGTCTAGAGTCGAAAAATACCCCTAAGTCTTTGATTTGGTCTACAGATTTCAGTTCCGACCCGGAAATATGATAGGAATAGTGTATGGTGTTAACTTTTCTAGAAAAAACTATTTGAAAGCATTTGTCAGTGTTCAAATATAAACGATTTTTCTCGCACCAGGAACAACCCCTGTCTATATCCGATTGCAATAAAACTGAGGTCTCAATATTGGATTTGGCGGAATAAATTTTTAGGTCATCAGCGTAGAGGAGAAATTTCGAGAAGAGAAAGCATGAACTTATATCATTGATAAAAATTATGAAGAGTAGTGGCCCAAGAATACTGCCTTGAGGAACACCTGACAAAACCTGAAAAGGCCGGGAAGTAGCGTTGTCAAGCACAACAGCGGAAACCCTACCCGATAAATATGAAGCTATCCAGTTTAGGAAAGTGGAGTGAAATCCTAAATGAGCTAATTTACGTAGCAATATTTTAACAAAGAGGAATCTGACAAATCAGAGAAATCTGAATAGTTTGTATCACAATCCATATCGCATACAAAATTAGCACTAAAAAATTCAGAAAAAAGGTTAGACCAAATAGGTAAATGTATTTTCAGAACTACAGTTTTACTACAAATTTACTACTACTACTACAAATTAAATTTGGTACAAACTTTATATTTCAACTTATTAAGCACAATTTCGAAAATTAGTGAATTCGGTGAAAAAACCTTGGGGATATCTCCTCATATTACAAAAAATGAAAATATTCGATTATTTATTGAGTCGCGTAGCAAATTCGCTCAAATTTGGTGCGAAGAGATTAATTAGAGCAACAAATGTATAAAAATAAAAATTTTGAAAAATGGGCGTTATAATTTCTCTGTGTATGTATTTATGTAAATAAATAATATCAATTTAAATTTAAAAAAATTAGGAGTATTAACTCGATTAATTGCATGCATACAACAAGTGCTATTTATTTGAAATAAAAATATGCGCCGGGTATTTAAAGTTCGGTTTCCCACTAGACTCTTCTTTACTTGTTTTATTTAGAGTGCGATTTGTAGGTATCTGCGGCAATGTCAATATAACTTCGTCTATTATTAATTAATATAAATTTAATTGTTTGCTTGCTAATTAAGTAAAATACCAACAAAAGAACAACTCAAAGGCGTCAAGCTATTAACTAAATGTAAAAATCAAAGTTAAGAAAAAAAAGAAACAAAAGAAAAACGCATGCTCTACGTTAGCAGCTGTAAACAGGGCAAACCATTAAAAAAATTAATGAGTTAGAGAAAAAATGATATAGGGCAAATAAAACCAATTGAATGTTTTACACAAACGCAATAAAAGTAGAGAAAAAAAATTTTGTGATCTCATAATACAAATTAAGCATGCCAAATTTCTTCTGGTTACTTTTTTTACTTTGTTTTCCTAATATTCACTAAAGAAATGTTTTACCAACGATTATTTTTTGCTTTTTTTTTTAAATTTATATATTTTTAAATAAATGCGTTCAATAACACTACTCGACAAATTTTGATCAACTTTAGTCTCCAAGAATAAAATAGTCCTTTCCTAAAGTGAAATTTTCTCCTGATTCCGAATATGACTTCCATTTTCTTGTGGCAGATCTAGTTTCCGAGATATCGGCGAAAATATGAAAATTCCCATTTTTGCAGAACACTACTTCATATAGGTACGGCAAAAATTTGCATTTTTAATTTTTTCGTTTTTAACTGTTGAATTATGCATTATACTAATTCCCATAAAAATTTCTTGCCTTCACCTCCCTCAAGTATCTTCAGTAGTTTGGCCACTATGCCAAAAAACGTTCAAAAAATGTTGAAAAAAAAACGAAATTTTTTACACAATTTCAGATTTAACCACTTTAAAATCGGAAAAATTCTATTGACGAAAAAAAGTTAGCCTTCCTATGTTGTAGGTAATTTAACTACGAAAATTTTAAGCATACCAGTACAACAATCGGACGTGCCATTGAAACTATAGCCCCGTTAACTTGCAAGCGTCTATCCTACAATTTTAGTATTACTCTGATAAAATTGGCGAGACATTTCATTTGGTCACTCTACCTTAGGGTCTAATAAATTTAAAAAGACATCAAGTATTTAATTGTCACTACTGTTTGTTGTAAATTTTGTTTTGCAAATTGTAGTGCAAATTTATACATACTATATCGGTAGATGTGTTTACGAAATGGCTTGTTGCAAAAGAGATTTTAAATGTAAAAATAATCCGGATGATTTTTGCTTTATTTGCGGACATTATATTTTCGGAAACTCAGCTCGGAAAATAACTAATTCTGTCAGAGATGCATACTTTCATTATTTCGGTTTCCGTGTAAAAAATCTCGATAAATCTTGGACACCTTATTTTATTTGCGCCTCCTGTAGATTAACTTTAATGAGATGGGTATCGGGTAAAGGTCATAACATGAAGTTTGGTGTTCCAATGATGTGGACTGAACCCTTTAACCTAAAAGTGAAAATATTTGCTACTGCAATGATGTTCAAGGTTTATTTGAAGCACTAAAATTAGAAAATAAAGTGGATGATTGGCGCTTGTTTATAGACAGTTCAAAGCATAGTTTAAAAGCAGCATTACTCCATAAAGGAAATTCGTTACCGTCAAAACCAGTGGCACATTCTGAGAATACTAAAGAAACTTATTTAAGCATATCAAATTTACTTGAGCTCATTCAATATAAACAATTTAATTGGAAAATTTGTGCGGACTTAAAGGTAAGCAGTTTCGGTGGTACAGTTTAAAATAAATAGTATATGAAATACATCCTAGGTTGTAGCTATAGTTCTCGGACTTCAAGGAGGTTTCACTAAATATTGCTGTTTTCTCTGTCTTTGGGACAGCCGTGCTAGAGAAACCCATTATATTCAGGAAAACTGGCCACCAAGAGCTGAGTACGAACCAGGTGCCTTCAATATCGCAAACCCGCCTTTAGTAAATCCCGAACGAGTTATTTTGCCAGCACTTCACATCAAATTAGGATTAATGAAAAATTTTGTAAAGGCTTTAAATAAGGACGCGCCATCCTTCCAGTACCTAACGAAATTTTTCCCTAAAATAACTCAAGCCAAATTAAAAGAAGGTATATTTGTTGGTCCGCAAATTAGAAAGTTGCTGAAAGACGAAAATTTTGCGAATCATTTATCATCAGTAGAAGCAGCGGCTTGGGACAGCTTTAAGCAAGTCGTTAGTGGGTTTCTTGGCAACAACAAAGATCCCAACTATAGAGAGATGGTCAAAGCCTTGTTGAAAAACTACAGTGCTATGAAATGCAACATGTCCCTCAAAATGCATTTTTTGCATTCACATTTGGATAATTTTCCCGCAAACCTAGGTGCTGAAAGTGATGAACAGGCTGAAAGGTTTCACCAAGACCTCATGATTTTTGAAAAGCGTTACCAAGGTTTTTGGAATGAAGAAATGATGGGAGATTATTGCTGGACAATAATACGGGAGACAAACCCAGAAAATTATAAACGGGTAGTTAGAAGTACCCACGTCCCTCACTATTGACCACCACGGTAAAATCGCTCAATTTGACTTTTTTAGATGTAGATATGTATGTATTTAATGTTGTTGTCGTTGTTGTTTTTTACTGAATTGCTGATTTATACTCATATTACTCAATTGAATACAGTTTAACGTGCAAACATATGTCTATAATAAAACGTTATAAAAAAATAAAAACCTAGTTTGAATAAAAATTTTCTCTATAAAAAAATTGTAGGATAGACGCTTGCAAGTTAACGGGGCTATAGTTTCAATGGCACGTCCGATTGTTGTGCTGGTATGCTTAAAATTTTCGTAGTTAAATTACCTACAACATAGGAGGGCTAACTTTTTTTCGTCAATAAAATTTTTCCGATTTTAAAGTGGTTAAATCTGAAATTGTGTAAAAAATTTCGTTTTTTTTTCAACATTTTTTGAACGTTTTTTGGCATAGTGGCCAAACTACTGAAGATACTTGAGGGAGGTGAAGGCAAGACATTTTTATGGGAATTAGTATAATGCATAATTCAACAGTTTAAAACGAAAAAATGAAAAATACAAATTTTTGCCGTACCTATATGAAGTAGTGTTCTGCAAAAATGGGAATTTTCATATTTTCGCCGATATCTCGGAAACTAGATCTGCCACAAGAAAATGAAAGTCATATTCGGAATCAGGAGAAAATTTCACTTTAGGAAAGGCCTATTTTATTCTTGGAGATTTTTTTTGTCGAGTAGTGTAATTACTTCGTCTTCACATTTTGCTTTATGTCTAGTTTTCTTGTTTACGTTTTGCTTCGTTTGTAGCATAAAATCCAACGTCACACACGAAAAATGATTAGTTTTGTTTTGCACGCAGTGTCCGGTGATCTTTTGTTTTTTCAAGTTCTAAGTGTATGTATAGATTTACTATATAGATATTGCGTGGTGACGTCCCACGAGATGCTGTCGTAAATCAAATACGTACGTCAGTTGCGTGTTTGAATTTGAAAAAAATATATGTTAAGAAATTTGGCTTTTTTATGAAATTAATGTTAATAAAATAATTAGTGGAATTCGTCATCAGTCCAACTATGGCTCTGTAGTCTACAATATTTTTGCGTAGAATTTCTTTCCAATTTTACATACAAGTTTTTGAAACTTTAAAAACAAATATGCACCTATACTTTTCCTTTCCTCTTATAATAATAGTAATAATAATTTGACGCTAATATCATAGCTACAATTTGTGGTGGGCATCTTGATGTCACACAAATTGAGGGATCTACTGTTTTACGCCCACTCCGAATGGGACATGATTTTTATGAGAAGTTTTTTTTCTCCTCTCCACCTTTCTTTTAAATTTCAGTAATACAACCCCCGGATTACTTGAATTTGGCGTAGGAAACATTTTAAACACAAGAACAACGATTATTTTTGATTGAAAATATAGAAATCATAGAATAACGATTAATCTATATTTTCAGGAAAAAAATCTTCTAAATAAAAATAAGGTCAGATAAGGATAGAGCGATATATTCCAGTTCTGTTTTGAACGCAATGATTTTTATTATTTTCGGTCCCTGGAAGAGATATGACTTCCATTAAACTCTTTTAAATTTTAGCCTTCACTTCAGTATGTCGAAGAGATGTTATTTCCGGAAATTTTAAGTAATTATAAAAATCATGAATGCTTTCGTAAACGGATAACTTAAACCATTTTTTTCAAAATTCATAGTTATGGAAATTTGTTGGCTAACAAATGGACACACAAATTTTAGTAAAATTTGTTGTAACTATTTTTTTTTTGTTTAGTGTGAAAAAACAGCATTAATTTTTTGTTCTTTTACAGATACAAGGTGGCGCAAAAGTTGTCAGACCATGTTCTTTGGACTTCAATTTTGTTTACTCTGACTTATTTAAAAAGTCAAATCTGGAATTCTTGTAGGCAAATATCACCAAAATGCGATAACCAAACGCTTTCCATGGTTACTTCAAACCAATTCCTTTTATTTTTGCCTTAAACATTTCATAAATGTACTGACATTTGGCACCACTAGCAGACGACATTTGCGCCACCCTGTATTAACTTGAAAAAATTTTACAATTTGGAAAAACAAATTTTTTTCTTGTTTATACTTACACTTTAACGATTTGTGCTTTCTTTATTTATTAATACTTTGCCAACCTGTTCGTCTTTTACATTTTGCACTTTCATTTTTGCGGTTAAAAGTAGCTAGTAGGATTGAAGGCTTTTCGCGAAATAGCCAGATCTACTCTCGGATTTGTGCACCTTTTCCTGCCTGTTCCTTCTTCCCTTGCCAGTTGACCAGTTTCATGGTATTTAAAAAAAAAAAAACGAAAAATAGCCTGCTGCTATTTTACGAATAGACACTTTTCGTTTAACCAATATAAGAATTACGGCATTTTAGGCTCAGTCAACTGTGTTTCCTTAGTTATATTTCTCCACTATCCGAAACTAGCGAACTGTGCTTTGAATTGCTAATAGAATACAGAAAAATAGTTAAAAAGGAACCCAGCACCATTCAACCCATTTCATTAGTGTTCGAGGAACCCCCACTTCCCAACAATCAAGCCTCCGCGAAAGACTTACCTTACCGGAGGAACAGATGACGCTCCCTGTATATAGGTTGTCAACTATTAATTTAGTTTTTTTTTTACTTCTTTGGGACTTCTGAACAAGAGTTGCAGTTAGAAAACAAGTCCCTAATGTTTTCGAGGCTACTATTATCGTCGGCAAAGTAAAATTAGGAAGTGTCCGGATTGTGATTTGATTTCAAGGGATTACAGTTCTCTATACGCCGTGCCAACATAATAAATAAAGCCTAAATACAATCTCTAAATATGGCTGGATTGAACTTGGAAAACCTATGTCTTTCTAAGACCCAACTACATAAGTATGTATATATGTAGCTTGCTCCATAGAAGGTACGCCCGTTTAATTGTTAGTTCATGCTCTAAATGGGAAAACTGCGGTACAAATTAGTAAAAAACCTGAAACTAAAAAAAAACAATTTTGTTTAATACTTTTCTATTTGTTGAAGTAATACTTCACTGACGCTAATTTTCATATCCCGTCACGGAAGTCGCGTCACGAAGTCACGGCATGAAGCTTCAATCAATTATTAAGTATGTATGTACTATA
This sequence comes from Anomoia purmunda, assembly GCA_951828415.1. Taxonomy (NCBI): domain Eukaryota; kingdom Metazoa; phylum Arthropoda; class Insecta; order Diptera; family Tephritidae; genus Anomoia; species Anomoia purmunda. The sequence continues at coordinate 52,664,254 of OX639997.1, forward strand.
TGTATATGTCCATCAGTACATAGACACATATGTAGCATGGGACTATTTCGGCATTAGTTTAGGACCATTTGAGGACACGTTCTGGACCCTTTCGACAGTATTTTTGAATTAGATATTTCAGTAGATCGGGACTGGTTCAACAATACAACTACTACTACTGCCAACTACTAATAATAACTACTACTACTAACTTCTAGTACTGCTGCTTGTAATACCAATTACTACCACTATGTGTACTAATGCCACAACTAATTATTGTTACTATTTTTACTATTAGTAGTACTACTTACTTTCTTTCTACTACTATTTTTTCTAATTTCCACTAGTATTTTTACTAATAGCGCTACTAATTACTACCACTAATTTTCATAATTTCTACTACTATTTTTACTAACTTCTACTACTAATTACTACTATTATTGTCATTAATGCTTCAACTAATTACTACTGCAGCTTTTGCTAGTTTCGACTACTATTTTTACTAATGATGCTACTACATACTGCTACTAATTTTCCCAATGTCTACCACTATTGTTACTAATTTCTACTACTATTTTTTTTACACATTTCACTACTATTTTTACTAGTTCTACAACTAATTACTACTACTATTTTTGCTAGTTTCAACTACTATTTTTACTAATGATGCTACTAATTACTACTACTAAGTTTCCTAATTTCTACTACTATTTTTCACATTTTACTAGTATTTTCACAAATACTACTACTATTTTTACTAGTTCCTACTACAATTTTTACTAAAGCTACTACGGATTACTACTACTATTTTAACTAATTTCTTCGAATATTTTGACTAATTTCTCCAACTATTTTTACTAATTTCTACCCCCTATTTTACTAATGCTAATAATTTCTACTACTATTTTCACTAATGTCTACTACTTTTTATACTAATGCTACTACTAATTGATACTAATATATTTAAAAATTTCTACTACTATTCTCACTCATGCTGAAACTAATAAGATGTCTTCTGAAACTCTATATTTAACACTACATCTCTTTATAGAATCGGCATAGAAGTTTTACTTCTGGCTCGCGCACTTAGGTGCACGCGTATTTTTTTTACTTCATTTATTGAGGCGTAGCAACGGATGTCGGGTATTAGCTAGGATAGTACATTTATAAAATTAAATCGATATAATGTGAATGCCAATTAATCAACGGTCATCTGAATGTTAAATTAAAAAAAAAAAAAAAACTTTTAACATGAATTACAAGACTTTACTGACAATTTTTTTGTATGTATGTGCATACTTACTATGTGCATGTGTGCATATTGTATATGCATGTATGTATGTACATATGTATGTATATATGTTTATACGGTCAAAAACGTTTACGCCTGCGCAAGCACGCAACTCTGAATACCAAAGCCATTATTCTGCAGGCTTGTCATTTTTCTATTACAATGCTGCACTACAAGTCGCACGCTGCTGTGGTTAGACTGTCGACGGTTGCAGCACGTGATTTCGGCAACGTCGACGAATTAGTGCCGCCACTAAATCTATGATTATTGTTTCTTTGTTTTTACTTTTTTCAAATTATCGTTTAACTCGCGGTACCGGAAAAACTTTGTTTTTGTTGTTATTTTTTGTTTGTTTTGTAGTTGCACGTTAAGCAAGTTCAAGTGCGTCCAAGGTTTCTGTGGTCAACTGTCTTCAAGCCGGTTATTATGCATTTTGTGGTATCTGTCTACGAACGTCTTTAAAATGCTAAAAAAGCAGTGATAAAAAAACTGGCCTGACGCCAGTTCAAAAAATTTCAAGCATTCCACAATGCTCATATCTACACATACTTCATAAATTATTTTGAGTATATGTATGTATGTATAGGTACATATGTATGTAATATATGTATGTGACAATTGTCGCATGCGATTAAGTCTGATTCATTCAAAAGCAAACTCGAGCGCGTCCTCAATTTTTCGGAAGTCCAAATGACTATGTATGGGCAATTTTTAAACCTGTAGTGGTGGGTTTCTTTTTATAAAATATATTTTAATGAACGCAAAATTTTATTTATTTAAGATATTTGCATACTTAACGATACATATACATATGTACATACATTTGTATTTTAGTTATATTTATGATTTTTAAGATGAATATTAAAACATAAAGCTCATGATTATATTGCAAGTTTTGCAATACTTTGAGAAACTCCTTGCAATGGGGGGGTTTTTTTTAATGATTAAACACAACCGAGAAAATTTGAAACGAAAGAATAATTAAATTTTTACGTTGTCTAGTTTTTCGACAACCGAGACTACCTTTTGTTATTGCATATCAGAGATAGATAGATAGATATGTTATAGATGTCTGCACTTCGACCTAAAATATCCATTGTGGTCTCCGCTCCCTACAGTGTCTCTTTCAACGCCAGCACTCCTAAGTTGGTGGCTGGTGGTAGCAAGCGTACCAGTTCCTTCCTAGGCCTGCATGAGCCCTAGGTATCTCTTTCGTCTTTTCGATGCGGCTTCACAGTCGAATACCAAGTGCATGGCAATAGCTACACGACTTAGTCGACCAAATTCCGAGCTTCATAAGCTGTTTGAAGCGTCTGTCATTGCCTGGCGTAGCCCTTTTATGAGGTGCCGGTGTCTTTCTCTTTGTGTGTTTTCTTCTTTCCTAAGCTCTTTCTTAATAGAGTGTTGCCCTATCGCCATGAGTGCTCGAGTCCTATAGGCGTCCTTGTGGCCGTGTCCATAGCTAATTTATATGCCTCCACATTTCCTTTGATGCCTTTGTGGTCCGGAACCCAGAGGTGCTGAATACGATTCCTCGTTCCTATAGATTAGAGTCTCTCTATACACTCAAGCACCAGAGAGGATTTTAGGGCCTTGAATGCAGCTTCTCTATTACTTGAAATAACTTTACTCTCATTTTAATAATTCATTCTCAAGTTAACCGATGTACATAGAAAAATGCCATATACCTCCGCCTGGAAGACACTGGGCATCGTTCCCTCGGCTCAGACATGTGTGATCTTGGACCTAAGACACCGGCCCCTATACCTTCTACCTTCTGGGGAATTTAAGCCGTCCGGGTACCAGTGCAGCTTGCTCCCCTGCAGATGTCCTTCAAATAAAGTCCCAGTTCAATCGTAAATACTCTCTAGAATTTGGTAACCTTGATGATGTCAGCTATGGGGAGCTGAGTCAGTGGGAGCCTTGTTCTCAGCGCTTCCATGCTTCAAAGAAAAACATAGTATTTTTTACTATTTAGTAAACTCGTAATTGGCTAAATTCATGTCATCATATCGATCGTGTAGCTCCAAAGTAGCTTCAATTGCCAAGCGTTAATCTCCACTTGATTTTCAGGTTGCTAGAGGTATACATTGGATCCTAAGTATATAAAACCTTCATTACTTCCATGCCAAAACTGCTCATAGCATGTGGGACCCAAAACACGAACACTCTTCGTGTGTTGCTCAGAGATATTTTGTTTTGTTTTCGACTCTTTTTACGCTTTCCACGTTGAAGAGGCCACAAGAACATTAATCATCTTGTGTTAAGTCTCATTTGGTCTCGAACAACTCGGAGTGGTAATTCCCAATTCAGACCTAACTAAAAGTTGTGCTGAGCGCTCAAAATGACACCTCAGGGGTAGAATCTCTTCGGTCTCGGAAAATCAGCTCTGAGTGTTCCGATTTAATTATCTGGAGTCTTTTCTAGGGCTTGACGCAACGTAAATATCTGGCTAATTGTTAAATTGTGTGATCTGAGGCCACACTGATAACGTCCAATCAGTTGGTTTTTAAAGTATTTTGGTCTTTGGCACATTAAGTATTTATATGCAGTATTAGGAACCGCAGACGGAAGTACACGGAGATTCACAAGAGCAAATTGCTTTATAACATCTTTTTGGCTCCGCCTTTGAGCAACCGGCAAACCGTCGACTTCGGGGCCTTCGTTGTTTTTAAGAACTATGATTGCTGTTCTCTGCTGACCTCGTCGAGCTGAATAAAGACAACGTTGGCATGCGCTCTTCTTGGCCATATAATGTATGTAAGATGACTAGGAACATTGGCGGATTGAAGGTTGATTTGGTAAATCCACTTTTGCCCCTTTCTTGAGATGGGGTTTCCACTGCTTTGTGATCTAACTGAACATATTGAATAACTTATATTCTATAACTACAAAATTGCGATACCTCACGGGCCATTGGGGGATACATTTTTCTTACTAGCCGGTATTTTAAAAGTGGTAAAAACTATTCATGTTGGACTACTTAGAGTCCCTGATGAAATTGCCTTTCGTTTTCTCTTCCAGATTCGACTTGGCTGGTATTCGTGACATCTCTTCAGCAGGTCAGCGCAAATTTTTAATTTAATTACTTTTGATGGTATTGATACAACAAATTCAGTAGACAGTAACGTTTTCACTCTGAACCGTACTGTCTTCCAAGTCTTCTAGCGGCTTTATTTAAATGTATAGAATTATTTTCCCTTGGCGGGGTCCTTTTGCCTCTACCTTTTTACGAACATCTTTAGCGCCGTCCATACATTGTTTTTTAAACTTAATGGTTCGAAAACAGTTCTCTTTCAGCGATTGCCGTAGTTGTATTGATAAATATTAAAGATATAAGTCTGACTATTATTGATTGATTCTCGCGTTTTACTGTCGGCTGCTGCTCAGTAAGTAAACATCAAATCTTTGTGCTTAATTTCCACCATCTCGTAAAAAAACATCTTAATTCCAGAGCCTGAGCTTCTCCGACAATTTGGTTTGAGTTTTAACTTGTGCCGCAACCACCTCCTCCTCCTTTTACCTTTGATTTGAAGTTTTACTCACCGGCCGGTATCACTGTGCAAAAACCAAAACCGGACTTTGTTCTTGACAGCATATGTCTTAAATATGAATGCTTTCTTGTGAAATTGTAGAAAAAAGAGGCACCAAAAATGAAAACATAAAAAAAATTGTGTAAATTTCAGATTGATTGCAAATTTTTTCCACAGATTCAAAATATTTTCGCAAAAGTCTTTATAGATCTAAAAAGTGCCAAAGGTGTATTAAAACCTACATTTTCTAAAAAATTAAGTGCAAAAAAGTTCGTTTTTTTATGAAGTAGTTGAGAATTTGAGGATATTTTGAAATTTTCAAACGCATTTTTGTGAACCACTCAACCAAATCTACGACCTACGATCTACGGCCACTTGGAAAGTTTATTTTCACTGTAGCACAGTGTTATCTAAATATTTTTTATAATTCTAATGAAAATTTGAATGACTTTTTTAACCCTTAAAAAATTATTATCTTGGGACTCTGCTTGCATGTAATTTTTTGTAGTTGGTTCTTTGTTTTTTAAATAATTTTGTTTCAATTAAATTAACGCATTTGAACATTCACCCACTTAACTTTATTTGTCGAAGAGGTAATTATTTTTGAAATACTATGCGAAGCTTGAAAATGTCGAATGTGTGGCGGCCGCCGTAGTCGAGGGTGTGGCATGTGCACGCTTCATTCGGTAAGTCGCGGCTTCAAATCCTGGCCGGGGCAAGTGACATCAAATATTATAAAAAAAATTTTTTTTAATAACGGTTGCCCCTCGGCAGACAATGGCAAAACGCCGGGTGTATTTCTGCCCTGAAAAAAAAACTTCCCACAAAAAAACATTCGCCGTTCGGAGTCGCACGCCACAAATTGTAGGAGAAGTTCGGGCGAAATCGCTTAAGCGGTTATAGCGCCAATTAAGTAAGTAAGTAAGTAAGTAAGTAAGTGTTTATGATTTTGGTAAGAGCCTGCTAATTTTTTTAGCGCACTTTGTAAAATTACTTACGTATATATTGTATGTATATTCAAAGGTAAATCTCCAAATGTCAAACGTGATCGCTAAAACGCATTCGAGTGAATTAAGCAAAAGTGTAATACGTGAATTCGTTCAACTATACCAGCTATTTACATAATTAATTGTTAAGATCATCAAGAATTAAATGTGTTAATTTGCATACATATTTGATTTGAATTGAATTGAACAGCGTGTAACATGCTGAATACTCAGTCGCACACTTTATATTCGAAAGGTTACTGCGCCTGCGGACTTCGGACCACTAGAGGCTGGACACCTTAACGGCAAAGTTAAACTTTGCATTTGTCGATTTAATGAATGATTGGGTGAATATTTGAAGAGAGCAAAACAAAACACCTGCTTAAATAAATGCACGTTGGCGACAGTGATAATTAACTTAACAAAGGCATACCAGTGACGAAAGAGCGAACTTCACGCTTAGCAACGCAACTACGGTACAATGAGTTTTGGCGTGACTATTGAAAAGCTGCTGATTAAACGAACGTTAAAACGAACGTGAGTAATTGCGCGTTCTACCACAAACCGCCATTCAAATATTTATGGATATTTCTGAGGAATTTCTTAACCAAAATAAAAATAACTGAAATAATTTGTTAGTCTTGTGAAATTGAGAGGTCAATAAACCATTTGGAGGCATGCCACTTTGATTTTTTTTTAAGTACGAGTGCCTTCAATGAAAGTTTAATACAAATTGCAAGCTATTAGCTGTTAGCGGCATAAATTTATTTGCGCTAAATTTTAGCAACTCTAAATAAACGCAATCATTTACGAAACTTTCCACGCGACTTTTTGTGTTTTTTTTTTGTTTTTTAATTTTTATTTGACGTAATCTTCAACGTCGCGTAGGGAAATATTTCGCAAGCCACTAAAACAGCACGCATGTAGCGTCTGGCGGGCGACAGATTGGCGTCGAATTTAATTTAACATGTATTAAATTTAATTCAATTTAGGTATTTCTTAATACCAAAAAAAAAAAAACAACGAAACAACTGCAGCCGTAACCGGTTTGCGCAAATCCTGTTTCGACATCCCGCCATTGCAACACATTGCTGCGGCACAGCAAAGGCCGCCGCCGCCACAAAGATAGCCAGCCAGCCGGTAGAGTTGGAGATGGAGTAGAATGGAAATATGTAACCCTTTTGTGGTTTTGATCAACAGCTAAACTCGTGTTCTTGGCATTTTCATGGCAAGGAAAGTAGTAAGTAATTTCTATGAGTTTGTATGTAGATATTTTCTCGTGGCATTTACACGTCTCGATGTCACCAGAAATGGAATTTAAATTACTGTTTCGAATTGGCCCGACCATGAGTGTGCACGAATTGGCGCGCTGTAACCATTCTGAGTTGCTTGGAAGGTCTTTAATGCAATTCCATACACTCACACACACACACACGCACATGCAATGTCCTACGGACAGCGACTCAATATTGTCACATGAGAAATGAATTAAAATAATCGTTGGCATTGCGTTCAATACTCGCGTAGGCGCTTGCATTTAAATTCAAAAAAAAAAAACGGAAGTTCACTATTCGCAAGGCAATTGTGAATAATAAATACATGAAATATACAACTTTATTAGGGCAAAAACACTTTTTTTTTTAAATACAAACATACATTCAGCAAAAGTAAACCAGAGCACGCGATTTTAGGGGCCAATCAAAATTTGACTGATATTTTCAAAATATAGAATTAATTTGAGATCTACTTTGTACAATGAGCCGTATGGAACATATCATCTCTAATTGAACAAGTAAAATCTTATATCTATTAAGTATCCTGATGCGAAGCACCACCAGCTCAACTCTTACTTACTTACTTAATTGGCGCTATAACCGCTTAAGCGATTTTGGCCGAACTTCTCCTACAATTTGTGGAGTGCGTCTTAATGTTGGAACACAAATTGAGGGACCTACAGTTTTACGCCGACTCCGAACGGCGAATATTTTTCTATTTTTTTTTGTGAGAAGCTTTTTTCAAGGCAGAAATACTCTCGGAGGTTTTTGCCATTGCCTGCCGAGAGGCGACCGCTATTAGAAAAAACTTTTTCTATAATTTTTGATGTTACTTGTCCCGGGCTGGATTTGATCCTGGGGCCCCCGAATGAAGCGCACACACGCTACTCACTTGGCTACGGCAGCCGCCAGCTCATACCAGCTCAACTCTACAAGCCAAAAATATCATTTCCGAAAATTTAAGAGGTTTACGGCTAGAGGCATGCTACATAATATCATAATTTCTTCGAATTACCTTCTGACCACTCTTGCATTTTGGTTCCACTCAGTACTAGTCTCCTCATCTCACCCTCTCTATACAGTTTATACTCGTATAATCGGAAAATAGATTGGAACTCTTTTTGACGTATGATTTATTTTGCCTTTGATTTGCAACTGGCTCTAAAATTCGCTAAAGTTGTTATTGCTGCATTAGAACATTTTAATAATTGCTTCCAACAGGTTGCTTGGAACTCAGCTCTTACTCTTAAAATTCGAAAAAGACACCAATCTTCGCAGCTGTAAAAGCTAAGCGACTGGCAAGGAAAAACAGGCTAGATACCTTGAAGACAAGAAACGATTAAATGCTCTCACCAAAGAACTTAAAAAACGAACATAAGGCTCAAGCCCATTGATAGCAGAGCAGTTTTGATGTGACTGGAGGAATTGACTACTCAACAAGCAAGCGTAAGAGGCCGACCATATCACAATCAGCTATAAGGACCGATAACAACAAAGAGTAAATAAAAATAAAAAATATTATTCATCCCACATAATATAGAGCCGGATGGGTACAACAGAAGAAGCTTAAGTTACTTTAAGCTAACCCCTCCAAATGGACACACCCAGACGAAAATTCTCAACATCAGATATGAATGCAGCGACAGCCTACTCAGATACACTGACAGGATTGGTACGAGGGCTACCCAACAAGTTCAAGCACTGGTGCAATAATCGAGATTTGTGGGTTAACCTCAAAAAAGCGGAAATGATTCTATTCACTAGAACACAGTTGCCCTTCAATGCAACATGTATCACTAAATGGTGTAACATTGGAGAGAACGAAACAAGTCCAGTGCCTAGGCTCGATGTTGGATACGAAACTAAATTGGGGTCCAACTTGAACGAAAGCATCCGTAAAACTACGACGGCTTTTTACACATGCAGAATGGCAGTAGACAAAAACTGGGGATCTATTCGGCGGTTGCGACACCAATACGCTATTACGGTACAGTAGTCTCTTGGGATGCTGTCGCCAAAAAAGTAAATATTAAGCATTAGTTCTGTAATCGAAGTTATGAAAACGACAGCAACTATGGCGCTTAGTGCGTTACTTAATTTTCTCCCAGCAGATCTATATGTTAAGAAAGTTGCAGCACTGCCATTCGACTGAATTCAATAAAAAAATGTGCACACCCTTATATCGGCCACAGTTCAATAATGGCCGAGTTCACTGAACTGCTCGACCGTCACCAAAAGTATGGTCCAACTTCCCGAAAGGCAGGAGTGCACAATGGATAGAGGAAAAGCGGAATCCTCCATGTTTCTACGGATGGGTCCAAGTTTGTCGGGAGAGTTTTTGGGAGGATCGTATTTTCGGAACAATTGGGTATAACTTATGAAAGCTTTCGTCTACCTGATAACTGCAGTTTGTTTCATATGAAGCTTATGGCAATTTTAAAGGACTATCCAATCAATAAAACGTGGTTTTCGTCCGTCGAGAGAGGGATTTGCTGCTAATTTGCCTACTCAGCCCAAAGAAGCACTTGCAGGCAAGAGAGATTCTTCGTTGGATTTCGAGGCTGACAATGTTGTTGGTTTTAATGCTTGTTCCCAGATAAACAAAATCCTCCCCTTTTTCAAAATTGTAATTGTCAACGGTGATGCGGGAGCCAAGACCCAAAAGCACTGACTGTATTTGTAGAGGGGAGGCACTTAGTTTTGCCCTCGTTCTCCTCCAGACCCATACGTTTCGCACTTTATCCAGTTTGGAAAGAGATTCACCCTGTCTGAATCCTCGATTTGGTTTTAAACGGCTCGGAGTGGTCCTTCCCGACTCTAACGGAGCTGGTGGTGTGGCTCAAGGTCATTTTACATAGCCGTATTACTTTGGTTGGCATACCAAATTCAGACATCGCGGCATATGGGCAGCTTCTTCTCGTGCTTTCGAAAGCTGATTTAAAGTCGACCAATAGATGGTGTGTGTCGATCGGCTTCTCACGGGTCTTTTCCAAGATTTGGCGTATCGTGAATATCTGGCCGATGGCAGATTTACCAGATCTAAAGTCGCACTGATAAGGTCCAATCAGTTCGTTGACGGTTGGCTTCAGTCTTTCAGTTGGCTAGCAAGCTCTTCGCACTTACGTATTTCGGCCTCTCTTCGAATAATACGGGTTTCTTTCCTTTTTATTTACATAATCAACTGAATATGAAGATGATCAGCAAAATCATCTAGCATTCCGTGTATCAGATGAGATTCAGATTTTTAAAAATATTTAAAATATTAAATCACCGAAGGGGCTGTGGAAAAACAGTTGCAGTCACGAGGAAAAATTTTATAAAATCATTTGCTTCCTTTTCCGTTAGATTCAAACGGCAAACCGGTTAGTTAATATAAGCCTAAACTTCTCTTATTTATTTTTCGCTTGGAAAAAATTAGTATCCTGAATTACAGCTAAATTACAGTCACGAATATTATGATCAATTAGTATGCTCAGTTCTCCCTTAATTACATATTCTACTAATTTGTATGTAGTTGGTTTCCTCACAAAGTAAGAAAAAATGAAAAATGCCCTCACTTTTGATTAAACTAGCAATAAATATGGCACTCAGAACTGTACGAAACTCGAAAAGTATCCATTAATCTGAAGTGTCGAGAACAACCTTGAGTAATGGAAAAATCAATAAATTATACACCGTTTTTGGTTACAGCCTATAATGCTACGATAAATATTTTGCTATGTATTATCTCCCCTAAATAACTTCGCAGGATGACAACGTTTATTTAAACACAAAAAAAAGAATAAAATTAAAATAATAAAGCTAGGAAACAAGAAAGATGCGCAAACACCGATTACGATATCCATACATACCTACATACATACAGGAATTGGGTTACCGGACATTTAATGCTATTTACAGTTTAACTGCATCAAGCCAATTAAGTGCAGCTGCCACAAAATAAAATAAACAAATAGAAACATCAGCTAAACAGTAAAATCAATTTAAAAAAAGGGCAGAGCGCAAGTGTCAAGTGTAAACTTGATATCGTCGACCTGGGGTAATGCAAAATTTATTACTAGCAAACCGTTGCAAAGCGGCGCAACGTGCGAATCGATCCTTTCCGATCATGTATGGCTGGGTGTGTGCGCGTTAGGGTGGTCAAAAAAAATGCTTAGGGGAAGAGTAAAATCGGAACATTCATGTTCTCACCCACTAGGATTTTTCTAAATAAAAAGGGGGGCAATCTATATATGTACATACATGTCTTTGTATACCATTGAATTGGTGTTCGTTCGTCTCACTAAAACTCGAAAATGGCTGGAGAGATTTCGATTTAATTTTTATAATACCCGCATAGTTCAAAAGTAAAACAAAAACGAATAAAAAGGAGTTGCCACCTGTTTGGAAAATTTAGTTCAATTAAATGCATACATACAAACATAAATTACTTATTACAATATGGATGTCAAATGAAATAGGTTTAAAAACCGTACCATCGAAAATATTTGAGTGTCATTGCCAACTGTTTGAAAAATCGAATTCATGTTAATTGATAAAATAAATGAAATATTACAATATGGGTATTAAATTAAAGAGAAAGCTTAATTTTTGAAATTTTTTTGGAGGGCTGCCAGCTGTTTAAAAATTGCACTTCAATTAAATTGATACGATAATTTAATTATTGTAATATGGGTATCAAACTACAGAAGTTTATAAATGATTAACTTCGAAGACATATTTGTAGAGGGTTGCCACCGGTTAGAAAAATTTCATTCAACAAAATTTATTAAATAAATGGAATGTTATAATATGGATATCAAACGATATGTATTTGAAAAATCTTTGATTAAAAATTTTTCCTTTAGAGTTGCCACTTATTCAAAAGCCTAACAATCAAAAAATAAAACTGAAGAAGGTATTTACACTCAACAGCTACTAAAAAAGGAAAAATGGGAATGAATTGGAGCTTAAGAAAGAGCTTGTTTGGATTCTTGTAAATTGATAATGGGGAAATCGCAGTTTCTGTCTGTCAGATAGAACCGAAGGAGAAGCTTTTTAAAGATCTCGATGAGCTTAACACGATCATTACAAATTTCAGGACAAATACATGACCATAAAAAATCACAAATGTAAATCCAAAATAACCATTCTTTTTTACATATGCCCTACGATATCAGTCACTGAATACTTTTATTATTTGTTTTTGGAAAATCATCAATATAAATCAGTCACTAACTTTAAAGGTACACATTTTAAGGTCATTCAAAATTATTTTCTAATCGTGGTTTTGTGAAAATATGATGAGCAAGACGACAACCAAAAATAATTTTGTTATCCAATAATTACTCTTCTACAAAAATTGATAATTACTTTTATAAATATGACTTAAAAAATAGAAGCCAGTGACTACTGATATTTATTGATGATTTTTATAAATAAAAATCTAAATAATAACTGCTATTATAAGGCTTATAATATAAAAAACAAAAATAACTGTTATTTATAGGATATTTACATTATAAAAAAAAAATAATTTTTATATTGGATTAATAAAATAAAACTCAATAAATAACGTATAACAAAAAATTTTAACTGTTAAGGTCCCTGATGCAAATAAAGAATTTTTATGTCTCCGTATTTGATAAACAAAAAGTAAATGCGTGCCTACACCTCCCGTAACAAAATTCTGAAAGGATTTTTTGCTATAGATCTAGCTTTTTTCTTTGTTATACGCATTTCAAGTTGGTGATTTTCAGTATATCCTATGTACAGGAGAAATTGAGTAAAATCCGACCAAACAATGGTATTTTCTGGAATTCATCCCGAAACTTATGGTATCGTACAATTTTTGAGGTTCTGATGTTCATTTTTACAAAAACCTAACGATAGGTGGAGCCGCCGTACACTTTTTGCTATGTTTTTATTAGTTTCCATTGAAAAAAATCAATTTTGATGTCTGTTTCATTATCAAACTTATGTTAGATAATATTAAAAAGATTATTGCATTAGTTTTGTTAAAAAATAGCATTATCATAAGAACATTTTTTAATGTTAATTGTTCTATGAGAAAAATAAAATTTTTATAAGTAAAATTTTTTATTACAAAATACATGATTTATTTAAAAAAAAAAGTTTTGCGTTTAAATCACAAACAAATTACAAACATAATTCAAAAATTATGAAAATAGAATTAAGTTAAAAACTACAAATTGGCGCAAAACGTAGACTACAGCGAAATCTAGTGTAAGTTTTATGTAAAAATAAACGTAGGCAATTTAATCCTTGACCCTAAAAATTGAAGATACCACAACTTTCTGAAGCCACCAGAAGTGAAACAGACCTTGTCGGTTGGCGAATATTGGCTTTTAAGAATTCTAGAGCAATCCTAGGAGGTGAGAGCATTAAAATTTCGACTTTACTGTTGTTTTTTGGACAACCCTATTGTATAAACAAATGTACTTACATATTTTGAAACTGTTTGAGCTGACCGCAGTTAAAAATAGCACGATGATAAGTAGCGCAAAAAAAAAAAAACAGGAGAAGATGAAGCTTATAAAAAGCTGTTCAAGGACACGCTAGAGTTGGAACGGCACTTCTCGTTGTCGAACATAACCGCAATACTGGCATCAGTGGACACCACAGGCGGTGTCGTATTTTGGCAGTTCTGCCGGACAAACTTTTAATTCGCATTTTGTGTTTTACTTTTTAATTTTTTTTAAAGAATCCATTAAGAATGCCCAAAGTACGAGTACAGTATATGGACATTGTTTACAATTTGTATAAATAGCCAGGAGCAGCCAGTGTTAGCTATCAGTTCTGTTTCAACCAAGTAACGTACTAGGCTATTTTCAACATTTATCGAGTTGGTCATCTTTGCGGATGTAGCAGTTGTGCGGTACAAAGTTTATACTAAGTTCATACTAGACAATAGGTAACAGACATTTTGGCTTGCAGCAGCAAGTCGACAAGCTCAAATCGGTTTAAGAAAATAATCCGTAATGCGACAAGTAATAGTATCGGTGCTCAGCTTACTGGCGGCTAGCAGCTGTGCACATGCGGCCGCCGTCTCTAGTTATCCCTACCGTGCCGAGTTGCTTGCCTTTAGCCCAGTGCGTGGTGAATTTCCTGTGGTGAATGCCATAACACCAGGCTATGTACGTTATCTCGATCAACAGGGCTTGGAACATTTGGTTGGCTACAAATATCCTGAACCCGTACAGAGCAGGCGAATCACTAATGAGGAATATTTAAATCAACTCATCAAGGGGTCGCTAAACAAAGATGATGCTGAAAACAGCATGGCACGTGAAGAGCATTTTCGTCTCTGGTCCATGCAACAGTACGATCAATATAGACAAGAGACTGAGCGCCTAAAGGCGATAGGTCAAGAGCCCACAGCGGATATGCTGGCGAAAATCAGAACATTAGAGGCTATGATCATTTCCAGCAGAAGTGGCGCCATTCTTGAAAACCCACTAACAAAACAAGTACGTGAAGAGCATTTGCAGTTATGGAATGCGGCACGTTTAGCGGCATCACAGCTCGAAGCTGGGAAAACAACGCAGCAACAAGACGGCAGCGCTGAGACAGCATTCAAACCCACAATCTATTTACGTTTCCAGAGCGCTGAATTGGCGAAAGATACGCCAACGCAAAAAGCAATCGTTGGCGAAACGGCGGAGCAGAAGAAGGCGCGTGAGGAGCATTTGCGCAACTATCAGGAGCAGCTGCAGCGAGTACAAAAACTGCAAGCAGAAGCGGGGAAAACAAGCGACAGCCACGTTCACTTGCCAAAGGAGGCACGTTTTGCATACCAAGCCAGTGACGGAGCGAACCAGAATCGACAACAAATAGAGGGAGTAAAAATTGTCGAACATTTGAGCTACCTGCAAGAGACACCCGAAGTGCAGCGCGCCAAGGCAGAACATTTACGTTTGTGGAACGAAGCTAAATTGCGTGCGGCGAAAGAAGGCTACAAGCATGATAATCGACAATATCAGAGTGAGTTGCTGCAGACGACTGATGGGCAGTACGACATCAAACCGGAAAGGGGTATTGGCCAACACAAACTGCCGCAAATGAAGCCGCTATCGTCTAAACTCGACACGCAGAGCAGTGAGCAGCAGCGGGAACTGCAATTGGCCATAGCCTCAAAAACTCCCATGCCAGTACAGGACACACCAGAGGTGCAACGCGCAAAAGCGGAACATTTGAGAATTTTGGCAGAGTTGCAGAAGAAGACAGAATTTATTGCAGATGCACAACCTGACAGCAATATTCAACTGTATGCGCCTGCGGCCAATGTGCAGCTAGCCGCCACGAAATCCACCTTCGATGCCTCTGGCCATCAAAGTCAGCCTCAGGCGTATGCTGCGGTGCAAGACACAGCTGAAGTGCAACGCGCACGCGAAGAGCATCTGAAGTTGGTGAAAGAGGCCCACCTGAAAGCGAACGAATATCAAAAGCAGAGCACACAAACTACGCTCGTACCAAAACCAACGCTATACGCGGCAACTGAGTTAGAAAAGCCCGGTGACCAGCAACTCCTCACAGACGAGGAGGAACGTTTACGTGCCGAGGAGGTGAAACAGCGCGAAAGTGAAATTTTGGCCGAAGCTGAACGTATCAAGGAGGAGGAACGCCTGAAAGCCGAAGAGCTGTTACGTTTGCAGCAAGAGGAGCAGCGTCGCCAAGAGCAGGAGCGCTTAGATCAAGCAATTGAAAATAAAGCAGCTGAGCGTTATGCTGAGACGCCTCAACTGCCGACTTTAGAACAGCCAAAAGCAACGCTCGAACAATTAATACAAACGCAAATCAAGACAGCTGATGATGCGGCGGTCACCTACGATATTCGTGAGAAAGAAAAATATGCTACCAATCCATATTTACTCCGTTTTGCAACGCCAAGCGCTAACCAGCTTGGAGCATCAATTGCAACTACTTCCTACTACTTAGGCGCACAACAATCTGGGCTACAGCCACATCAGCACTACGGCAATCCCGGCTATTACTATTTACGAGATGGTAGCGAAAATTATATTAAACTAGATAATCCATATTTTTTGCACTACATTACCAACAAGCAGGGTGGCAAGGAAACTCTAGCAACTACTGACACAGCATCACTTGCGAATGCACTGGCGGCATTAAATCAAGTACAGAAAATCGAGCAACCACTACCCGCTGCCATCGCTGAGCAGCCAGTCTCCGCACCGATCATTCCAATTGCGCCCATCGTCCCAATTACGGCTGCGGCACCCAAGCTGCCATACGCGCCGATTACATCCACCGCTGCTACCATGAAAATTAACTATGGCAGTGATCCTAGTTTGTCTGCTTTGGAAAAGGCGACACGCGATCATTTTCGCGCTCATGAAATCGCTTTAGAGCAATTGCGTTTGGCCAATCAGAAGCAGCTGGCAGCGCAAAAGGATTGCTACTAGGTGCGAAGAATGCTGCAGGCGAATACAAATGATTTTTTTTATTGAATATTGGAAAATGCATAAAGTTAGTACACTCATAAACTGAGTCGTTCTAAGTACACAGTTAAGCTTAAGTCATAATTTTAAGTTTTGTATTTAATGAAGCATGTATTGGAAAACAATAAAAAAAGTATTTCAAGGAAAATAATTATATATCTTTCAATCGATATTAATTCATAGCCAAAATTTTATAAATACAGTGTTATATAAATCAGCAGCAATGCAATGCCGATAATTCAATGAATCGATTCTCCTCAATTTCATATCTTTAGGATTAGGCTACAGAGGAAAGCCTTAATGTAAATTAGCAGCTGCAAAATGCATTAACTCATGAATTATACCCATAACAATTTGCATTAGCTCACCGTAGATGCACGAAATTTTATTGCATTTAGGCCAGCCCATAGTCACGCGAGGCCGACAATTATCGCATTTTTAATAGAGGCACACAAGGTTGTCGTCTGTTATAGTAAAATCTAAATGTGGATTTGTGACTACTA
The DNA here is from genome assembly GCA_951828415.1 of Anomoia purmunda. NCBI lineage: Eukaryota > Metazoa > Arthropoda > Insecta > Diptera > Tephritidae > Anomoia > Anomoia purmunda. Next base: position 52,681,281 of record OX639997.1, read on the forward strand.
ATGCAAATTATTTCTGTTCATCTGCAGCGCTTTTTAAGTTAAAGGGTCAGTCATTGCAAAGTAGTATATTGTGATACCACTAATTATTGTAAAACGGTAACGCGTAATATAACAAAATGTTTCTAGAAGAAGGCTTGCATGCCCGCACCAATTTTCCCCAAGCAACTGATTTCCACTCCTGAGAGCTGCACGGGGTCGTTTATGAACTGAGAGTCAAAGTGTTTGAACCTCAGCCTCGCGAAAGAAGTACAGCTGCGGATAATATGAAAAGATAATTCCACATCGTTAGCGGCCGCCGTAGCCGAGTGTGTAGCGTGTGCGCGCTTCATTCGGTGGGTCCCAGGTTCGAATCCAGCTCGGAGCAAGTAATATCCCAAAATTATAGAAAAAAAGGTTTTTCTCATAGCGGTCGCCCCTCGGCAGGCAACGGCAAACCTCCGAGTGAATTTCTGCCATGAAAAAAAAACTTCTCACAAAAACATTCGCCGTTCGGATTCGGCGTAAAACTGTATTTCAATTTGTGTTACAACATCAAGACGCACACCACAAATTGTAGGAGAAGTTCGGCCAAAATCGCTTAAGCGGTTAAAGCGCCAATTAAGTAAGTAAGTAATTCCACATCGTCATCGTGCAGACAGTTGCGTCAAAGGGGTCATTGGTAATATTTTGACTAACCATATGAATTTTTTATCGGAGAATGCCCGCTTAACACTCCTAGGAACATAGATTGCATTTTCGCACGCCTTGGTATTTACACAAAGTTCACTGAGCCGACTAATAGAAATCCGCAGGCGGTTAGAGGGGCTTCCACCCTATTCCAGCGCGGAGCTATAACTTCAAGGGTGCCTGTTTCAGACAGTTTATCAGTCATGTTTCCTGCTTTGTCGCTGTTGCCGATCACCCAGATCAGTATGATTCGGAAATATTTACGGAGATATTTAGAATAGCAGTCTGAAATCCGAACATTTGGCTGACGGAACCATTCCTTCCGCTATACCTCTTCCACTCTTCGCTTAGTGAGATGTGCGTGTAAAAGGATACGTTCGGAGCCAGAATCTTCAAGCCAGATATTTTTCTACACGGAAAATGTCGGAGTTAGCAAGAATTTTAAAGTGGCCGTAGACTGAGCTGGAGCTATAGCCACTACTCCATAATTTAGACATAACACGAGCTAAATCAACTCAGCCGGCAATGACCGCAGGGAAGGTGGATGTGGTTCAAAGACCTCACTGGTTACAATGAGCTGGTGCTTTGCATCCGCTGTAGCTGCTGACAAGGACAGCATTCTTATAGCTTCATAAAACCAGCAATTTACTTTGTGAGAAATGATTTGTTCACTCGTTTCGTAATATTTGACCCCCTGGAAAGCTTCCTGAAACAGGAAAGAATACGTGATATGCCACCGATTGAAGGATCTCGACCATCCGGCACAGGCAGGAAAAGTTCGGCCAAACATCAAGCAACGATTTAAGTGCCAAAATTATTATTACAATACACTCATTACATGTCGAGTAATGGGCAGTATTCACATTTTGTTCCTATTATTAAATGTTTCATGTTCCCTGCAATCCAATGATCGTTATTTACGTGTATATGTTGTATATGAATATCAAAAATATATTTCTTCAATCACTGGGAAATTAAAAGATTTCAGGTTTATATCTGCTAAAGCAAATTTCCTTAGCCCTTCAGCGGGAATTATCGGCAACAGAAATAATAACGATATTGAAAGATAATACATATGACATTACGAAAACTCATCCCTATATTAGAAAAATTACAAAACAAATGCTTGATTTTAAGTTATAAAAGTAGCATATGTTACATGCAAGCGTTTTGAGAAGTGAACAAATGTAAGTGTTGATTTTTAGTTTTATATGATTGCTTGAAGAAAACTCGATATTATAAAAAGCAATATTATTTTTGTACCTGCAAATAAAGTAGTATAATGTTAAAAAAACAGAAGCACTGAAGGCCTAAGTAGCTAGTGGGCTCCATTAATTAGTGTAATATTTTATATTGCTCTAATAAATAATAATAATAATAATAATAAAAAGCAAATCGATTTAATTTAATTTTACCAAAAGGTGCGACGTCTTACGGAAGCATGCACGAGTTCATTTACAGAATGTGACCTGACGAATGCATGTCTGCCGATTGGAATTTAAGCGTACTCTGCCCAATTCGCAAGAAGGCTGATCCTGTAATATGCGCCAACAACCGCGGGAACAGCCCCCTTAACATTTCATACAAGGTTCTATCCAAAGAACGTAGATTTCAAAGAAGTAGCATACTTTCACCGGATATGCCAACAGAATGTTTTGGCTTATTTTACCACATCAGAACACATTTGATTTTTGCTGATTGATATTAGAATCTGATTGGATCCAATTGGTTTGTGCTGTGGTGAAGTCTACCATTTCCTACCACAGAATAATTTCACTGATGCAACTTATTTGTAATCTACGTTCTTTGGTTTTATCGAGCGTACTGTGTGAAAAATTTAAGCGAACCAGTAGCGAACTAATTGGACCAAATCAATGTGACTTTAGACCTGGTAAATTTAACATCGACCAGATATTCACGATACGCAAAATATTGGAAAATACCCGTGAGTAATGGATCGCCACCCAACATCTATTTGTCGACTTTAAATCAGCTTTCGACAGCACGAGAAGAAGTTGTCTATATGCCGCGATGTCGCTATGTAAAATGACGCTGAACAACACCATCACCTCTGTCAGAGTCGGGAAGGAAATCTCCGAGCCGTTTGATACCAAACGAGGTTTCAGACAGGCTGACTCTCTGTCGTGAGACTTCTTTAACATCATGTTGGAAAAGTAGGCAAATGAGCAGTAAACCACGCTGTCAATATCAAATGAGATGGCCTTTGGAGTGGTCAAGAGAAAGGAAAGGACAGTGACATATTTTAGCGAATTACGATTCCGTGGCTTCGTTGGCGAGGTCATGTTTTAAGTATTGAAAAAAATTTACAGGCGGAGAAGGACTTGGCTTCACTTGGTGTCTCCAGTTCGCGTCAGTGAGGAGCGACTGGCGCGCAATGTCGAAATGGGCAAAAAACGCCTAGGCGGTTATAGCGAAAATTAAGTAGAAGAAGAAATTTTTTATTACATGTATTCGAAGCTTCAGGAAAGTGTGCCTATCAAGTTTGATTTAAAACCTGCACCAAAACACATTCAAAATTCCTTACTTTTCAAATCGACTACTCAATATGTTAAATGGAACAAAAGAAACACAAAATTGAATTACAATTACACATAGAAATAGCGGTAAATTTGTTTACATACTTCAAAAGAAATATAAATACAGGTGTCCCTGGGAGTTTTTGCAAGTGCGAACACAATTATCATAAACTCTGAACTCCTTCGCTCGCTTGGTGAATAAAATGTAGTTAGTGGGTTGAAAATTGCATAAAAATTGAGACATGCAAATTTATTTGGCTAGAATATAAACGAGATGAATGTAAAATCAAATGAGTAATTGAAAAACACCTGAACGGCGCCATTTAAAACGCATCATGGCAGTGCGTATGATTGATTGTTAAGCGAACGATTGACCGTTATTTATTAGCATGGCCGAGAGCCATGCCACGAGCACGTCACCCACCCACCACCACCACCAGCTAAGCGGCGTTTTTTTCAATTACTTTGCATGAGAGATGCCGAATAGATATCGAAATGGAAATTTCATAAGTACCGCAATAGAGGTGCTACGACTATTTAGGCCATAACTGTAATGAAGTGAAGTGATGTACACATACATACATATGTATATTATTTATATGTGCAAATGTATTTAAAAATCAGCGACAGGTTGGAAATTGATAGCTAAATGCTAATACACTAGCGTTGTGAGCTGATCATGGACAGTTGAGTTATCTACACACACACACACCCGATTATGTCTGGTTGCTGATTCCAGACATTCAAATATTCAGATATTCATATCAACATGCCTAGAAACCAAAACCAATACTTAAAGAGAATTTCTTCGCTGTTGCCATGTTCAATTCACTTTTCGCTAGGCGTTGATTTAAAATTAGCATTTTTTGTGGACTTTACGCACATGACAAATACTTAGTACTTATACCTACCTACACAAATCTGAGGCATCAGCCATTATCTATGTACATATGTATATTTCGTGGCACAATAACTGCTTCCACACTATTTATTGGTATACTTTTTTTTAAATATTTCTTTTTGCTTTTGTTGTGCTATCTGACCTACCTCAAGCCAATTTGGGTAGTAAACTTGGCAATTATTATCAGTATTCAAGTACCCTTAATTTGGTAAAACAAAAATTGATCAGCACTTCGATAGATTTCATGTGTGTCATTGCGCAGAAATTGGCGTAAATCATTGTTGATAAAATATAAAAATAGATTAAAAGTGTTTGTTGCGTAATAAAAGTGACAGTGAAATAGATTACGATTGTGATAATGCCAACGATATATGTATGTACATACAAATGTATATCGATAACAGTGACGATATCTATAAAAATTTTAGCAAACGGAGAGGAAATTGTTAAAACAAATTAATGATTATTGAATCATGATAATTATTATTTTGACAATTTAATTTCGAAAGGTAAAGAGTGGTTAAATTTTAAGGGCCGATGTTAATTTTGAATAAAATACAAATTATTTTGGAAATTATTGTAATTTCTTTTTATTATGATAATATGGTGTGGTTCAATTATGTATGGAACAAAATATCGGCCAAATGTCCGCCGCGACCTCGGCGGCACACCTCCATCCGATGGTCCAAATTTTCGATGACGCTGAGGCATAATTGAGGTTCTATGCCGTTAATGTGCCGAATTATCTCATCCTTTAGCTCTTGAATTGTTGCTGGCTTATCGGCGTACACCTTTTCTTTCAAATAACCTCAAAGAAAGTAGTCCAACGGTGTCAAATCACATGATCTTGGTGTCCAATTGACATCGCCACCACGTGAGATAACACGGTCATTGAATTTGTCGCGCAAAAGAGCCATTGTTTCGTTGGCTGTGTGGCAAGTGGCAACATCCTGTTGGAACCACATATCGCCCACATCCATATGCTCCAATTCGGGCCATAAAAAGTTCGTTATCATCTCACGATAGCGAACACCATTCACAGTAACTGCCTGACCAGCCTCATTTTGGAAAAAATACGGCCCGATGATGCCGCCAGCACATAAGCCGCACCAAACAGTCACTCTTTGTGGGTGCATTGGTTTTTCGGCAATCACTCTTGGATTATCATTCGCCCAAATGCGGCAATTCTGCTTATTGACGAATCCACTGAGGTGAGAATGTGCCTCATCACTGAAGATGATTTTCTTCGATATGCATTTTGATTTGAACGCCCATTTTCATAATAAGCCTGAATAACTTTAACACGTTGCTCGATTGTGTATCTTTCCATGTTCAAATTGAGTTAGTCTGAAATTGAGAAATGTCAAATGAAATGCAGAAAAAAACTTGACGTTTAGGTGTGGTTCACATTCAACATCGGCCCTTAAAATTTAACCACCCTTTATTTCGATAAAATTATGAGTGAGAAAAATTTTGAGTCTTGTATTGTGATAAAACATTTTTGGAGTCTCGAAATTTTCAACTCTTTCGGACCTCGTTTGACTTTCCTTTGATTTTTGACATAGTTTTGAAATTTTGATTTATAATGCAGAAGATGTGCAAGACCGTCACAAGTTCAGACCGTTATAAAAATGAAACTATAATACATTTTTTAAAAAAGTTAATTTTATTTAATAATGCATATGTTAAACGAGCGATGTACAAAATTTTATTCGAAATGATCACCTTTTGCTTACACACAAGCCCATTGATGATCAATAGCAGTCAGCTTGCACAGTTTCTATTGGTATTGACGACGCTGCTCGAAGCAAAGATTTTTTGAGTCTCTCCAAATTTTTGTGGCGTATTTGACACACACACAAACTGCAGTCCAATGGATTCAAATTTGGAATTCCACTTTTGTGCTTTTAAGTCACTGCGGGTGGTTTTTGTCTTGTGTGCTGGAGCAGAATCCTGCTGGAAGATCAAATGCTCTCCATCGAAGAGGGTATTGACGCTTACGGAGTACTGCTTCAACACACCTTCAAAAACATCCTGCTAGTAAACTTTTGCCTCAGTTTTAACCCATTTTTCACAGAGGTGTGACACCTTTACAGGAGGCTCCCCACCAAGCCATTACAGCAGGTGGATGGTGACCCCCTTGAATCCTCGGAATAACATTTTTCGCGTTTTTGGAAGTTTTTCGCATAGTTTTTGTCATTTAACTTCTTCAACAGTGACCATTTTCTCATCTGTAAAAAGGATACTTTCATGGCCGTTGCCCGCGTGCCATTGAAAAAGCCGTTTGCATCTGTTGAGTTTGGAAGTTTTTCGCATAGAAGATGACCAGTTGATCGACGGTAGGCTTTCATGTGGAGATCATCTCGAATAAATCTTGACAGTGAAATGGTCGATATATCTATTTTCCTTGACATAATTGCCTGTTTTCCAATGGGATTTCGGCGAACGCGTTCGCGAACAGTTTTTATAGCTAAATTTGTTCGAATAAAAAATAAATAAAGATTCTCAAAATATTAAGTTTTTTGATGAGCTCATAAATTTCGCAATACGATTTTCTTTAGCTCCCCACTCCCACATGTTAACAAACGAAAGCAAACATTGAACAGATTACACAGTGCTACAAAAAAGAATGAAGTCGAAATACCTGGGAAGTGATGTTATTTTCCTTGTAGGTCTTATCGAGTAGAACGAAAATCCAATTTTAGAATTTGTCAAACACCCCCAAAATCTCGACTTAACCTTAAAAAACCGATTTTTCGTACTTTTGCGCACTTCTTAGCCCATATCTTAGCTAATTAACAACCGATTTTCATTCTAAGAACGGTTTAAGAAAGAAGAAACTCAGACCTTTTGAAAGATATATAGATGTCTTAATAAAGCTGAAGAAATTTACTTGTTTAAATTTTGCTACCCTTTTTCTTTTTTTTTTATAAAAACACAAAATGAGTTTTGATTAGATTCAAAGAGTACGTTTAATACCGAGTTCAACGAATGTTTCTTTTAAGAAATCGCCCAAAAAGTGACTGAGTTATTTTACTTTTTCCAAGAACGAAATTTTTGCAAAAATTTACAACGAACTTAATTTTCTAATAAATATTATTAAATGAAAATATATAGATCAAAAGTGCTTTTTTGACCGTTTTTTCCTTAGGTCAGCATCGTCAGTTTCGCGTTGTACTGACCAGCAATATTCTGCCATCATATTTATTTTGTTTTTTCCTTCGAAACGTTTTCCGATCGCGGCCATTTCGTGGTGGAAGTGTTCATCACTGAACTTGCCCAGATTATGTGGGAAGAAGTTCAAATGCGAATGCAAGAAATGAATTTTTATCGACATGTTGCAACCCATTTCACCATATGCACTTAAAAATTCGTTTACAACCGTGATGTAGTCGTCGCTTCTGTTGTTCCCAAGGAAATTATCACTTAGCGCTACAAAACTCTTCCATGCACGTTTCTCAACACAGCTTAACTTGTTCATAAGGTAAAGTCGCTCATAATTTTGCGAATATGAGGTCCAATGAAAATACCTATATACACATATTTAGAAAAAAATAAAAAACAAGTAGGTATGAAATCAAATTAATAAATACCGGCTTTTATTTTACTCTCACTTAATTTTGGGAAGACAGTTTTAAGATGAAAAAAAGCTTCGCTATTAACATCCAATTTCTTTACAAATTGTTTCATGTATCCCAGCTTTAAGTGTATTGGGGGTAAGATAACATCCTCAGATTTTACCAATGGGAGGCTTAAAACGTTTTTCCTTCCTATCTGATGTGACTCTCGAGATGGCCATGCTTTGCGATCATAGCGATTGGATGGCCGACTATCCCATTCACAAAGGTAGCAAGGATATTTTGTGTAGCCACCTTGCATGCCAAATAAAATTGTCAACACTTTTAAGTCAGCGATAACTTTCCATTTATGCGTGGTATAGTCGTTCAACCGTAAAATTTTTTCCATCATTTCATACGTTTCTTTCTTGTTAACCCCATACGCGATTGGAACTGATGGTAAGAGATTTTCATTGTGTAATAACACAGCTTTTAAACCTAAGGGTGACATTACAGACTTCATTAAGGGAACACGAATGTATTTTTTTTTTTTAGGGTACATACTTGTAAACGATCCATCAATGAAAAGTCGCCATTCATCTGCATTATAATTATAATTTAAAGCCGAAAATAATTTGGGTACATTAACACAATGTACTAGATCACAGTCATTGCCATCAGTTTTAAAACTTTCTCTAAGTATCAAAGTGCGGTCGCTTTTTCTACCCGATGTTATTTGAAAATATTTTTCCACTAAGTTCCACTGCTTTAGTCGTGAGCCGAGGACTTCAGATTCTCGTTTCGATAAATGCAAATCACGCTCGAGATCGGCGAAATCAGAATTTGAAACCAAATGCCTTTCCGTTGATTTTGATTTACAAGGATGGAATTCTTCCTCTACTAAATATGTTTCACCAGCATCAATGGACTCTCTTTTTGTAGGCACTTCGGCATTTAAGTATTTTGGTTTTGTAACCGTAACAACATTCGCATACTTTACGTTTTTCCGCGATTTAAAATTGTGACCTGAAACGTTTGTTTTGCAAAAATAGCAATCGTCTTGTTTATGATATGTATGCCTGATGATGCCAAGTCATAGGCACAGAAAAGGGCAAAGTAATTGATTGTTGAACTTTAAATTTTTTTAATGTTGTGCAGCAATATTCACAAATAAATTCTGGCTCGTACCAGCGACTCGCACTATTAAACTTTTCGAAAATCTTGTTATATATTTTTACAACACCAATATTATTTTTAAAATCACGCCGATGACTTGTATCCGTAAATAAACCACAAATGTAGCAAAACTTATTACGCTTCTCGCACATTTTAGTTTTATTTTACCACGATTTTTATCCAACTTAACAGCAAACACAACAAAAGATAAACAACACGTGCACTTCAGTATAACGGAAATTTATAAAGACTTCAAAATTGAGTAAAAACTCAAAAATTAAGTGATAATTTCCTTGGGAACAACAGAAACAAATTTTTTAAAAGAAACATTCGTTGAACTCGGAATTAAGCGTACTCTTTAAATCTAATAAAAACTTATGTTGTGTTTTTATAAAATAGTGTGTGAAAATATCGCCAAAGTCAAAAAAAAGAAGAAAAAGGGTAGCAAAATTTAAGTTTGTTGTGCAAAAACAAGTAAATTTCTTTAGCTTTTTTAAGACATCTATATATCTTTCAAAAGGTTTCTCTCTTAAACCGTTCTTAGAATGAAATCGGTTGTTAATTAGCTAAGATATGGGCTAAGAAGTGCGCAAAAGCACGAAAAATCGGGTTTTTAAGGTTAAGTCGAGATTTTGGGGGTGTTTGACAAATTCCAAAATTGGATTCTCGTTCTACTCGATAAGACCTACAAGGAAAATAACATCACTTCCCAGGTATTTTTGAGTGTCACACTGTGTTATTATAAATGAGTAGATACTGCATAAAAATAAAAATAAAAATTAACGGCACTTTTTTCTGTGAATTTGTCCTCGCTGTATGCATCGTAAACTTTGTAACAAAATTTATGGCAAGACAAAGTAGAGAAAAAAGTGCGAAAGACAGAAATTTCCAAAAATGTTCAAAAATTAGATGATCTATCAAACTGCATACCCAAAACAATTATTTTTTGAGTATGTTTGAAAATTTGGTGAAGTTTTAGAAACTTGTACAAAGTTCGAAATTTTTATATATGTATGTATGTCATTTTTGTTATATTGTAAATAAATTGCCATATGATCAGTTGTTTGAGTCACCGTATATACAAATTGTGAAATGGTTTGTATGACTGAATATTCATGCATGACAATTTATTCATTATTAAAAATTTTGTGTATGATAAATACAAATTCATATGTTATTAAAAATTACTTTAGCAATAAACAAAACTTCTGGTAATACTAAATTTACGTTTCTGAAAGTTTGTTAAATCCAATGAAAAAATAAAACTTCTTGAAATTATTTAAAACGTTAGCATTTTTAGTTATGATGTCCACTGATGAATGCAACCTTGCGTGAGTTGCATGCTGACCGAGGGAGCGAGAGAGAAGACAAGAATGATAGAAAAAGAGTGCGCCTTCTGTGCTCAGAGCCTGAAAGTGATAAAGTACAGAATGAGAGAGCAAAGAAAAAAGTTTAAAGAAGAAGCGCAGAAGAAGCGGGCAAACGACAGAACGATTGGAAGGCTTGTTAGAATTGTTTTTGTAAAATAAAAGCAATATTCTTTTATTTCGTCAACGAATGTCAAATCAACAAAGAGATGATCGCGGAAGGTGCAATCTTGTATTCTATCATTCGTTGCTAGCTCTTCGACTACAACAGAAAACTCAAAATACGTGACACTACGAAAATTCGAGGTGAGTGTTATCCAGCGGATTTTAATTACCCTGTGAACACAAGTAGGGTGAAATTTTTTACATTCCAGAGCAGTTTTTTTGTATTAAATGTTGCTTGACTTCAATTGAGTTTAGTCTAGAAAACTAATAAAAACGAAAGATAGGTAGATGGCGGATATACCTCCAGGTAAAGTGTTTGGTATTCATGTGTAAAAATTTCAATCAAACCAATGGCCAGATTACAAGGATGAGCTACACAGTAGTAAGCTATTTAAATGTTTCGATTAGTAGTCCAGTGGAAAAAATTAGGATTAAAATACAATTACACAATCTAAAATGTGGAGGGCCTTACTATCTGCACGATTTCCTTAATTATTATTTAGTATATGAAGCGGGCCCAATTGTAAGACATTGCATTTCCACATTCTAGAGAAAAGCTCAAGGAAGGAGGGGGTTCCGAAAGTTGCTTAAATCGCGATACTGTACGATAGTTTCTGAACTTCTGTAGGAAATGCCCAAACAAATCTCCATCTGGAAGATTTTCAGATACCTCTCTCAAAACGAACAGCAGCAGAAACTGGTATATATTTTACTAATATAATACAATATTTTTAACACCATTTCGTTATACAATATTTTATTCTAGTAGTTCAGCTGCTTACCCAAAAATTTAGCTTCCATATTTAAATTTTTGACGGATGTATTAAAAGAGGTGATTTTTTAAGAGCTATCTGAAATTTTAAATAAAAATATCTACACATAAAATTTAAAAAAATGAAACCTCTATTTGGATTGATAGTACGGTCGATATAATTAAATGTTTGAATATTATTTAATGCAAATGTTGACCGCTTCATTCCCTTAGTCCAATTTTGGCATACTCTTTCCAACATTTCGGCCGGTATCTCTTGAATAAATGCTTCAATGTTGGATTGCCGAAAAGGAAATAGTAGCTAAAAAATCACCTTTTACTTATGTAAAATCTTTAGCAATACAAGTTATGCAGAAAAAGTATTATTCATTCTATAAATAAAAATTTAAAGCTATAAATAGAAGCTTAAATGGAAATAAATTGCTTATTATGACTTAGATAATGTCGCTTTTAATAGAAATTGTTTACAAAACTCTTATATTGCACTCAAAATATTTAGAGTATGCTCGTAACCCACTTCAGTCACTTCCGCAGTTATATTAAAAATACTTCATTTGTAAATCTTTGAAGTTATTAATAAAATAGTCATATACATACGTACTTTATGTTTGTCGAAGTAGTAGTAAGTGAAAGCAGTGCGTTGTATTTATTTATATAGTACATAGTACATTGCTATTCATTTATTGCGAACCATTTTTTTGTGCAATGCTTGTCCGAGCTCGCTGGTCTCTAGGGCAACAAAAGCAGCTCGTGCATTTTACTTATCAAAGTTTACTAACGGCTAAATTTGTTGGGAATTAATATGCATAGCTTTGACATTGAATACCTGTATCCAAAGGGGTATCCAAATTGTTTTTCTTCTTATACCGCAATACATAGGTATATAGATATATATGTAGATCTTCACGCCATTCAATTGCTGATGCAAATTTACACACCAATTTGTTCAGCACCGAGATTAGCACGGTTTATCAAAATGGGTCATCAGTTGAGTTCGAAAGGTATACATATCCATATATGTACATATGTACCTATGTACGTATGTATGTATGTAATTATATTAGGGAATCCGTAATAATTGTATTCATTTGCGCGTCAATCCAGTCAAGGTGGTATCTGTCATTTATCTGTACGCACTTGAACTGTCTATAGCGCCGCAAGTCAAAGTCAATGACATTGGAATATTTCCTAAATTCTACAGGTATATAAGTAGTACAGGGTGCGTCAGGTATTTGAGGACAGTCACGACGTGTCTAGGCTTTACACGCGCGAAATTGAGTAATTTCAGTAAAAAAAATTACGTGAATTGGCGACCGTTCGTGACTGTTCGTCGGATGAATGCATGCCAGCTGATTGGATGGAATTAAAGTGTAGTCTGCCCAATCCATCAAAAAGGGCGATCCTGCAATATGCGACAACTACCGCGGGATCAGCTTCCTTAATATTTCATATAAGGTTCTATCCAGCGTATTGAGCGACTGAAGCCCACCGTGAACAAAGTGATTGAACCTTAACAGTTTGGCTTTAGACCTGGCAAATCTACCATCGACCAAATATTCATGGTACGCCAAATCTTGAAAAATACTCGAGAATGAAGAATAGACACACATCATCTTTTTGTCGACTTCAAATCTGCACGAGAAGAAGCTGAGCAACACCATCAGCTCCATCAGAATCGGGAAGGACCTCTCCGTGTCGTTTGACACCAAACGAGGTTTCAGACAGGGTGACTCCCTTTCGTGCGATTTATTTAAACTTTTGCTAGAAACGATAATTCGAGCTGCAGAGTTGAACCATTCAGCCACCACATTAAATAAGAGCGTGCCGATGATACCGATACATCGCATAACCAACCGCGCCGTTACTTCTGCCTTTTTCAAACTGGATAAAGAAGCGAAGCAAATGTGTTTGGAGGTGAACGAGGCCAAAACTAAGTACCTCCTGTCATCAAATAAACAGAAAACACTTGCGTCTTGGCTCCCGCATTGTTGTTGACAATTACAAATTCGATGACTTTATTTATCTGGCAACCAGCATTAACACCTACAATAATGCTTGGTGCGACGTAGAATCTCTCTTTCCAACAAGTGCTATTTCGGGCTGAGTAGGCAACTGCGCAGTAAAATCCTCTCTCGTCGAGACCAAAACTACACTCTGTAAGTCTCTCACCATGTCCGTACTATGTATAATATGGCGCTGAAGTGTTCGAGAGAAAGATTCTCCGAAACATTTATCTACCCCTCGTCTTTACGACGGCGAATAGCGCAGACGATGAAACGATGAGCTGTTTGAGCTTTACCGCGACGTAGACATAGTCCAGCGAATTAAAATACAGCAGCTGCGTTGGCTGGGACATGTCGTGCGAATGATCGAAAATGCTCCAGTCTTGAAAGTATTCAACGCGGTACCAGCTGGTGGTGGTAGAGGAAGAGGACAGTCTCCTCTGCGTTGACGCCAGTTAGCAGAAAGAGGGAGTGACTGACGCAATTTGTTAAACTCGGCCAAAATCTCTTAAGAGGATATAGCGCCAATCAAGTAAGTAGACAATTGCAATACATTTTGTTGCTTGGCTTTTTAACCCACCATATAAAAGATTACAGGTTTTAACTCCATGGGAGCGTCACCAACTAAATTAGACCATTAAAGAAATGCTTGGAAATAACATAAATAAACAAGAAAAAAAAATTATGCTGTAAACGGAGTTGTTTTGAAATTTTGGACGATGACGATCCTTTCACATCAAAAATACGTCATTCGTCTTTTGATGAATTTTATGGCGTAAAAGACGAATTATCAGCATCAATTACAGAAACCATTAACGGGGAAACATAGCTTTATACGCTAAATGTAACGATGCTATAAAATTATGGGGGAAACCCATTACCGGTGATTTCCAAAAAAAATCAACAAGTAAATACTGTTGATGTAAATTAAAAACATGCGGTGGGTATTTACTTTGTTTGTTTAATATCGACTATTCAGTTATTCGACTAATCGACTAGTCGTTTAGCAACTTCTTTGATGGTTGATAATGAATAGCTACTATTCGACTAACCGTTCTCTTTCGAGAGGAAACGGTTAGTCGATTATGTGAAGTCGACTATTTTTTGAAACAACTTTTGCTAATAGATTAACCGGTTAGTCGATTAGTCGATTAACAAGAGCTCTAGTAATCATCCAAGTCTATTCCAACGCAAACTACTTTTGGAAAAAAGAGATTTCATTTTATGAAAGTTTGCAATAAAGAAACCATTCTCAATCAGGAGAAAATATTGCAATTTGAAGAAAAAACTACGTCATCAAAATAAAGAAAATTTTTCTTTGGTGATTTTTTTCCGTTCGTTTAAGTGGCACTACAATGGGCCAAAGTCTGGCAGAGTGGCAGTCAGTAACGCAAAGTTTACTCAGGGAAGCATCAATATTTAAAACTATTTACTATTTTCAAGCTAAAAATGCAATAGTGAAACAATGAAATTCACTGAGATCTGAAAACATCTGATGGCAATGTGGAAAGTATTGCCGAGAGTGTTCAAACCTCGGATCTTAACAGCAAGCCCAGACAATAATGGATGAAACCCCTTCAAATAAGGGCCATTCCAAGAGAACTTTAATCCACAATTCGATAATTCGATTCGGCACATATTTCGAAACAACGACTCACAGAGTTTCGGGCAACTGTGATGGGTTTGACAGTTGTGAGCAATAAAGGACATGTGAGGCCACCACATTTATTTTCTCAAGGATTTCGAGTGGATTCTACTGCATAAAGTTTAAGAAGCAGTTGGATAGAAAGTATACATACGTCGTGAGATATCACGTGTATTCCAACCGGACTCTGTCCATTCACACAAAGCCATGTTAGTGCAAAATTGGATATCCCAGAATTTGTATGACCACATAACTCTAAACCTTGGGAAAACTAATTCGCCAGCTCCAATTTTTTTCTAGATTATTACGTATGAACAAGATACAAATCTTTGACAGAAAAAAATTAATGAATGCACCATGGACGAGAAATTTAATTAAATTTGATGAAGGCTTGCAAACCGCAGTTGCGACTAAGAATGGAAGCTGGTATTGCCAATGAAGGTGATCTTATTGGAAGAACATATATGTATATAGATTTTATAAATATGAATTTTCATGAAATGCACGAATTCAAATTTTAAAATCGTCATGTCCTCAGAGACCTGACATACCCTGTGTGTGATACCTGCATATTCGAATGTAATCTATGATATCCAGAATTTCTGCTTAGTGGGTGTTTGCGTTGCCGTTGCATTTATGGAAAATACCAATCGGTTGCACGTGAGCAGTGTGTGTTTTTTAATGGACTCACGATAGTAGCATTATATATATTATTTTATCGCTTAAGTTAATATTCCATTATTGGTTGTTATTGGGTGTTACTAATGAAATGTGTTTAAAAAAAAATATAATTCAATTAAAATACATGGTATTTAGCGTGATAGCAGGCAAGTGCATGTTGTTTGTGGCTGATTTAGAATGGAAATTAACGTCGGTGAATTGAAAGAAACCATGCGGAGGTTGAAGTGGCATACTAAGAGCCCGTTGCGTTGGCAACATCATACCATATCGATTGCTGAAAGGGTGAATTTTATATTTAAAAAAAACGCCGAAGTGGCGAAAAGAATGTAACATCATTGATGTAAAATGTCTGACTTTTCTAATCGAAATCTCAAAATCGTAGATAATATTGAGTAACTTAAATTTCATTGGTGAAAATAAGTTAAATTATCCACTAACTTAACAACCTTGCGAAATACGGTGTCATAATGTATCAAAAAATCACAAAGTCATAAAATTTTACAATTCAAAAATTATGATAATGGACTGCATAGAAAATTATTGTTAAAATGAAGCAATTTTGTATTTTTTAGACTTTAGGTCCGTTTCTTTGCAACCGACTAGCAAAAGAACACTAGGTAGGATAACAAAATGCATGCAAAACAACAACACTAACTCGGAAAAATATGCGAGTTGAGCCAGCTCGGTAAAATTATATCCGACTTGAGATGTAGTGTTAGAAAGTGAAAAAGCGGCGCTATTGTGAAAGAGCCCGAAGAAAATGCAAGGGAAATTTTGGTTTAAGACCTAATTCGTTTTTATTTGCATATTATTTTTAAATATATAACTACGTCAACCAAAAATTTGTTTGCACAACTATTTGTAGTTCTTAAATAGCACTAAACAAATCGGATCTTTCACTCAAATATTATGATCTATTTTCAGTTTTTCATAATGAGAAGCTTATATAAATTTTCCTAAATTAATTTTTGCTTGATAATATTATAAGATTCTCAACTCGTTTTGAATATTTCTTTTATATTTATATGTATCTCCTTTGCTTGTGAACCGAGTAGGTTGATTTTTGTGTTGCGTTTAGGAGAGCTCCATATTGGCCCCATTTAAAATTTATCGTAATCGGTTCAGTAGGAAACAAGTTTTTTATCATCGCCGTCCCCTTGGCGAACTGAAGTAGGCTCTTTGACCCTTTGTCGGCGGCCGACTGCAGATCATGCAATCGTGCTTCGCCCAGTATCTAAAAAACGCCGCCTGTCTATGCATTCAATAAAAGTTAAAGCCGTTATGCTAAATAACCTCAAATATAGGCAAAAACCACCAGAAGTACGGAGTGCGTTTTTTTTTAATCATACACGGGCCACGTGAGTCTAGTGGTTTCACAGCGTTCGTTTGCTGTTGGAATGAAGACCTGTGGTTTCTCTTTGGGACTATTGATTAGGTACCAAGTGACCTCCTGGGAGAGATGTTTCTAGAACCAGCTCTGTGAAAAACATTAGTACACATAGTATTTATAGCGTTTCGTGTGTGGTGTTCCAGTCCTGTCGAATTGGTATGGTGATTTTATAGGAATTTATAGTTTCTGATGAAGATTCTTCATGGTATAAGGTGGTTGTTACTAGCTGGTATCGGTATCTTAAATATCTGAGTGATCGGATGTACCATGTTTTGCTTTTCTGAGCCTTAAGCAAAAATAAAACCTGCCTCTGTAGCAACTACGCCAAGCTGGGGCGGACTCTCAGCACGAAGAATAATTTTACGATTACTTAAGTAATACCTTCTGACAGCGTATTTTCTTCCGTACACTGCAACTTTATTTTATATAAAAAGAAGCGCAATACCATCGGCATAAAAACTACATATATTAACGCTTTTGAAGTAAAACTTCTTTAGCGGCAGTCATTTTTTACATCACGTAACAAAAGTCGCGTCAAAATCGTTTTACTAGTTTTTTACCTCAACCACTATTGTTACTACTAATTACTACCACTATTTTTACTAATTTCCACCATTACTTTTTTTATTAATTTCTATTACTATTCTTACTAATTTCTACTATTTTTAATAATACTACTACTAATTACTATGACTATTATTAATTTGTATCACTACAAAGAAGTTTTACTTCTGGTTCGCGCATTTAGATGCACGAGCGTTTTTTGATATTAATGTATTTTATGTCAGGGGCCGAAAATAACCGTTATTATTAGGGATTTTCATTTCAAAATCATAGTTTAGTCATGATTTGTGTGTTTATATTTTCACGATCATTATTAATTGTTGTTTTATGATTTTAATTTCTTTGATAACAAATAATAATAATAAACATTAAAGATGATCGAGAGAATGTAAATCACACTGTAAAGAAAAATCACAAAATAACGATTAAATTATGATTTTTATTAAACAGAATATAATAATATAATATATGGATTTTCCACCATGAATGCTTTATTTTAAATATTAAAGTTTAGGCAAATTTTGGTTTTAAAACATTTTGTGTACTTTCACAAATGTTGAAGATGCTAAGAAACTTCTCTGACCTACTTATTTAAATGCTTTTTTAAAATCAGAACATTACCGCGAATGTGGGTCATCATAATAGATACATATGCATCTGGTATTTGTTAATAATTATTTAAAATCTTTGTGGCGCCAAAACTACACCAAAGTACATAGAAAGCTTTTTTAAGTTCATTAAAAGCACTTTCCATTTAGCACATTCGCTATTCGATTGCGACGAAAGTGAAAGTGCCATACACTTGCTCTTAAAGTGAATGGACTGCTCTTCCTCGCAATCTTGCATGAATACAATTTTCAAGGTGATTCAGAAATTAACAGAGAATGTTCGCGCGTTTACTCACCCACTTGTGTCGCGAGGCGCGTGATCTCCGGCATGACGTGCCCCTTGCAACACATCCAAATATTGGATTCGTCGGCGACATGGAAGAGTAGAATTGCAAATCAGTCGGCGCCACATGCTTTTACGAGTATGCCTTCCAAAAAAACAAAAAAAAATAGAACTGCAAAGAAATCAGATATACATATTGTATAATAAATATATTTGTGTGTAAATTGAAGGTAAAAATAAAGAGATCTACAATGTTGCGATGGTAAATGAATGGTGCTAAAAGTGTCATGAGACAATTTATGAGTACAGGTCTCCCTCGTATAACGCGGTACTTCTACAACGCGTTTTCGATATAACGCGATTTAAAAAAAAAAAACAGTTTCAGTACAACGCGAAATTTCGACTTGTATAACGCGAAATTGAAAATATGTATTGGCAACACTAATTTGTGAATTCATTCGCGTTGATTTAAAAGGCTGGCAATGCTAAGCGCAATTATTTTTGCCTTCCACAGTTTGCCATGCATTCCCAAATTCTGGGAATTACCCGTTTTTCCTTTCAAAACATATCTGATACATACATGATGAATTAAACACTGTCATTACAGGGAGAACTCTCGTGGAGAGTACTTGTTTAATTGGTGAAATAATTTGTCTTGTTATAATTAAAAATCCAAAAGTTGAATGTATCAGTTTTTATTGTTCAATTATCAGCATAAAAAGCTTTATAAGTGAATTATCTTTCGTTAATAACTTACGAAATCGTATTTTACATTTAGTTCTTACAAATAATTCTTAGAAATTCTTTTAGCCATGAATAGCAAAACTTCAACTCACAAAAAAGCTACGTTTAAGCGAAAATTCATTGCCCTAGATGATAAAATAAAGATTTTGGATAGATTGAGCAGTTTCACCAGCAGCAGTATAGATAGCAAAAACTCTCGGTTTAAACGAATCCACAATACGCACTATTAAACAAAATGAAAGTAAAATAAGATATTCTGTAACTGCTGGGTCATCAATAAGTGCAAAACGAGTTGCACGTGTTAGAAACGTTTTAATAGAACAAATGGAGAAAGCTTTAATTTTGTGGATAGAAGTAGTAGCATCGTCTATTAAAAAATTGAAACAGTCCACGTTAAACGGATCTTGGAAAAAGCCATGGGCGGAGGGCGTTTTAAAAGATAGTGTGGTATCACCATTGAATTTGGAAATTAGCCTGATATTAAATGTGGTCCACCGTTTTAGTGGAGAAGGTTTTGATGATATGACCGAAGATGATATTAATGAAATAATATATCAAACTGAAGATTTCAACGAAGAAGAGTTGATCTTTTTTTTCAGATAATGATCCGTCAATGGAGAGAACGAGCAAATTCAAGAGGCAAATAGAGATGAATCTAGCGCCTTATTACGAAATCGAAAAACAGCTAAAAGAAAAAAAAGCAAACAAAGGTTGATAACTGATTTCACAATCGCACAACCACTGGGAGAACGTCCAACAATTTGTTTATTATCACATGACGAAAACTTTGCCGAGGAAATTTCTTCTGATGAAGTTATACGCCCAAAACGCTCACTATTTCGACGAAGACAGTGACACAGACTAGCGAAAGCACAAAAATGAAGTTTGTTAATGAATAATATTTATGTTTTCCGATTGTTTTTTTTTCATTATGTTTTTAATTTTTTAAATAAAGTATGAATTTTGATTTTGAGTTGTAAACGTACATACATCTTTAATTTAAGTAGTACCTATTTTATTTTGGAAAAAGCTTATTGGAACATAACCCTCAAAATGTATATGAAAGCGAATCACATAACGCGGAATTTTCCTGGAACGTTACCACCGCGTTATACGAGGTACACCTGTACTTCTATTCAAATATACAGACATACATATGTACATATGTACAGCGTGTTTCACGAAACAGATTCGCCTGGAAAAATTTAAAGAGAAAATGTGTGAACGTTATTACACTTTATTTATTTTTTTATTATTATTTTTTTTACATATTCCAATATCTAGTGGCCGTTCAGTTGCCATTTCTGCCTATAATAGTTTCACATCGTCTTGAAATTTCGCTTTGGTTTCTGGCATAATCTGGAGACAAATCATTCCAAATAGTTTTTAGCGTCTTAGCATATTGTTTTGTTGTAGACATTTGCCTCGTCAAAATCTTCGCTTTCATTAGAGCCCAGGCATTTTCAATTGGGTTTGCATCTGGACTTTGTGAAGGCCAATCAAGATGTTGCATGTCGTTTTCAGTAGTCGACTCTGGTGTTTTGGGTTATTTTACTTCTTGAAGGATCCAAACATTTATATTCGGTCCATAAAGTTTTGCCGCAGACTTTAGCAAATATTTTAAAGACCGGCGGCCGCCTATTCATCTCTCTAGAAACTATGCCAAGCTGGGGCAGATGCAGAATCGAATTCAGAACTTCAGTAAAGGATGAGCCTAAAACTACGCTTATACATAGCTCCGCTTTTATATTTTGTGCCTACTATCTGCCGCACACAGGATCATTTAAGGTGTACTTAAGTCGTCCCTTCTCTACAAGGAAACTTTATTTTATACATATGTAAGCATATTAATGCTTTTGAAGTAAAACTTCTTTAGCGGCAACGATTTTTTTACATCGCATCACGTCTAAATCGCGTCACGAAGTCACGAAATAACGCTATGTATGTACTATGTCTATCCATCACTACCTACATACCATTTGAGCACAAGTTCTGGACCGTTTCGGCACTATTTTAGAATAGATATTTCGAGACCCATTTCAGGACCTTTCAGTAGTTCGGAACTGGTTCATCACTACAACTAGTAGTATTACTATTTTTACTATTACTACAGTTAATACCACTATAAGTCCTAATTACTAGTATTACTAATACTCCTACAACTTCTACTATTTCAGCTAGCTGCCACTACTACTAATCACTACTTCTACTAATCACTACTACTACTAATCACTACTACAATTTCTTGTGCTAGTACTAATTACTACTATGATTTTTACTAATTTTACTAGATACTATTTTCACTAATGCCACTACTAATGACTAATTTTTATACTAATTTCTACTAGTGTTTTGACTGATTTCTACTATTATTTTTACCAATGCTACTACTAATCACTACTTCTACTAATCACTACTACTACTAATCACTACTACAATTTCTTGTGCTAGTACTGATTACTACTATGATTTTTACTAATTTTACTACTATTTTCACTAATGCCACTACTAATGACTAATTTTTATACTAATTTCTACTAGTGTTTTGACTGATTTCTACTATTATTTTTACCAATGCTACTACTAATCACTACTTCTACTAATCACTACTACAATTTCTTGTGCTAGTACTAATTACTACTATGATTTTTACTAATTTTACTACTATTTTCACTAATGCCACTACTAATGACTAATTTTTATACTAATTTCTACTAGTGTTTTGACTGATTTCTACTATTATTTTTACCAATGCTACTACTAATCACTACTTCTACTAATCACTACTACTACTAATCACTACTACAATTTCTTGTGCTAGTACTAATTACTACTATGACTTTTACTAATTTTACTACTATTTTCACTAATGCCACTACTAATGACTAATTTTCATACTAATTTCCACTAGTGTTTTGACTGATTTCTACTATTATTTTTACCAATGCCACTACTAATTACTACTTCTATTTTTATTTTATTTTAATTCTACTATTTTTACTAATTTCTACTACTATTTTTATTGTGCTCGTAATAATTCATACTACTAATTTTACTAATTTTTCGTCTATTTACTAGTGCTACTACTAATCACTATTACTATTTTTACTTATTTCTATTACTTTTTTTTATTAATTTCTACAACTATATTTACTAATGCTACTACTAATCACTACTACTATTTTTACTTATTTCTATTACTTTTTTTTTATTAATTTCTACAACTATATTTACTTATGCTACTACTAATCATTACTACTATTTGTACTTATTTCTATTACTTTTTTTATTAATTTCTACAACTATATTTACTAATGCTACTACTAATTACTACTAATATTTTTACTAATTTTTACTACTATTTTGACTAATATTATTACTTTTACTCCTACTATTTTTATTTAATTTCTACTACTATTTTTACAAATTGTTACTACTATTTTTAATTGTGCTAGTAATAGTAACTACTACTATTTTTACTTACTTCCACTTTCATTTTCACTTATTTCAACTACTATTTTTACTAATGCTATCACTGATTACTCCTACTATTTTTTACTATTTTCTACTATTATTTTTGTTAATGCTACTACTATTTTTACCAATGCTACTACTAATTACTGCTATTACTTTTACTAATTTCTACTACTATTTTCACTAATACTAAAACTAAAAAATCTAAAGCGGATGTCTTATAAAACTCTCCCCTATGCTTAACTCTATATCACTTTGTCGATTTTTGGGGTAGTTTTAGTCAAACCTCTACTAGGATTTTCATCGACATTGCCATCAACCTTTAATTGATGGTTCCACTTCCTAGCATAGTGGCTTGACTTTTTTAAGTAAATACTTTGCGGCCTCAGTTGTATACATTTTCGGGCTTTTGGATGATGAAAACTCACTGCTTTATTGGTTAAGTTATCAACTCTGTTTACTATGGAACAACTGCATCAAAAAATGAAGTTCTTAATAAAAAAAAAATAGTTTTCCTCAATATTTTTGCATAAAGATATTTTTCAGCCGAATCATAATCATGAGATTTGCGATTCAAATCGGGATTACAAAGTTCAAAAACACCATTAAAAGTGAAAATATTGTAAAAAAGCTCAAATTTTTGTATCAACTTAAATTACTTTTTGAAGAAATTTTAATGAAAAACTATTTGTATTTATTAAAAACTACATATTTGGAGGTATTTTCAAATCGGTGCAGCTCATGGTAAATCTTAATATTTTGTCGAAATATTTTGGCGAAAGTCTTAAAATTGAATAAGTTGTATACTTTCGATGGAAAAACAGCACCACGTTTTTGTTTGCATTCGGAGTGATGCACCCTAATGTACATACATGTCTATACGCATATTATGTTTGCTATTTTTATTTGCCAAAATAGTCGAAAATACTTAGTGTAAATAAATAAAACATATTTAAGTGATTGAATTTGTAGAAATATCCTTGGTAAGCTCTAATTAATTTTGCCAAATCAATGCCACGCACGTCTTCTGGTCAGTTTTATGTTTTATTATAGATAAGTTAATTTAACAATAGCTTATTTATTTTTGGCAAAGAACTTGCTCACCTGACCCCCGGTTGTCATGTGTATGCCAGGCACAACATTTTGACCATATTTGGCTATTCTTCTTTTGTTTGTTTTATGTTTCTTAGTTTTTTAAAAAAAACTGTGGCTTATTATACATAGAAGAAACAATAACAACAAATTTCTTATACAGAATGTTTAAAAGACTTCTAGATATACATTTTTGTTGCCCATTAAATTCTACTATACAAAAAAAATTTCGAATATAGTATAATTGAATGGAAGCAAACAGAATATCAAAAAGTAGCCTTCGTATTTTTTCACATGTGAAGTGTCATTATTAAAATTTGTTGTGAAGTCTTAAAAAGTAAAATGTTTATTTGCGTTTTTTTTTTTGTTTACTAATTATAGTTATTTGGCATACAGTCGGGGTTTAATTGGTTCAGAAGCGTCGCAATACTTCACAGACGGGATGCCCCCATTCGCTTATCGCTAACATTTCCAACTGATTTGCAGTTACTTTCACTAACTACTTGTATAACTCAAGAAAAGAAAATATTCTATTGACTGAATTTGCTGGCGTTTGCTTTTGCTACTTTTATACAGTACAGTTCTGAATACAGGAAATGCTCTAAATTAAAAAAACTTTATTATGGGAAGTCTTTTATGAAAAACCCAGTTTAAAGCAGTTTTGAGTACTGTACGAAAAGTCCGTTTAATGAACTTTTTACAGCTTACTTAAGCCGGTTCAAATCATTTAGAAACAAATTTGCGTCTGAAGAAAAACCGGTCGAATTTTCTCAAAAAGTAGCAACGCTAAATAAAATATAAGTAACAAATACTGACCGAAAATAATCATTGGGTAGAATTCGTTCTAAATGAAACTCGAATATATCGATCTAATTCTTTTGGCATATGCCATGCCAGTCTGACTTTATTTTTATTTAGAAGATTTTTTGTTTGCATTCGTTTTTATTTTTTCGATCCCATTTGGCCGATATTTTGTGAATTTATTTTTTTTCGGCCTAATTTTACCGTTATTTTTCTACTTTTATTTTTTCGAAAAATTTGATCGATATTTTGTCATTTTTATTTTTTAGAAATCGGTTTTCTAAGACCCCAGGTATAGTTGCCCATTGCACAGAAGGCCTGGGAATGATAAAGGGAATAAGGGATGTGGGACAAGGATAGGGGGGAAAGTGGGGATCGTATTTCATTTCTCCTCCACGAATCTGCCTGACTGTTTGATAAATCTGAAAAGCTTGTCGGGGGATATATTTGACCCAATTATGCTCCATCTGAGCACAGCAAAAGCAGGTAAGATACAAAGGAAATGCTACGTGCTATCCATCTTCATATCAATGATCATCGATGACGCCTCTGGGGACCATGTGTTGAACCCACTGATTGTGTCCTGTAATCAATCCAACCAGGGCTCGAAACTTTTTGTTTCTGAGGTACCTGAACGTCCCTGCTATACTTGGCCCTTAACTATCTGCGGTCCAATGGGGTCTGTCAACGACCTTATTAGGCAATTCGTCAGCCAGTTTTCAACTTTGAACACCGCGGTGCCCCGGCGCCCACATGAGTTTAAGCTTATTCGATTTTCCAACAGAGTTCAGCCTGAACTTAGTTTCGTGAACTATTTTTGAGGAGGTAGGAGAAGTCTCCAAGTTCTTAGTGGAGCTTAGCCGTCACTGAAGACTCTGATTTGGTATCCTCACCACCTTTTACCAATTATCCATTCTGCTACCTAAAGTACAGAAAGTAAATGTATCCGATTGGAAAACCATTGCCATTGTAGATAAGCAGAAATGATCATCCAGTTGGCAAACAGCTCCAGCTCCAGTTCCGTTTTCTGTCTTGAAGCCGTCTGTACAAAAAGTTTTCACCAAGCTTCCCAAGACAGTACATGGATCTCTCCATTATACTTTTGTAGTAAAACTTACGGTATACCTTCTAATAAAAGATACTTTCGGTATCAGTTTGCCATTTGTAGTAAAAAACAATGGGTATTGCTCTGATAGCCTTTAAAACAACTTTCTGTGCCCAGAGTTCTCAACGTCTTGCCTTAATCCAAAAAAAATGTAGTCGACACACAGTTTTCATTGCCTCCTCTTGGATTGCTAAGTGCAAGGGTAGAAGTCCAACAAGGCATTCAGAGCCGCTTCTGATGTCCTATACACACGCACTTCTCCAGCCTGATTAATGTAGAAACCGTGAATTTAACCTAGAAGGTCATGGTTCCAAACTACAGCAGAATATGTGGTGATTGGTCTGATTAGGGCAATGTATACCCATAAGGCAACAGCTGGTATCAGACCCCAAGTTTTACTAAAGATTCTACGGCACTGTCCAAAAGCTTTCGATGCTCGATTTATACGTTCTGTTCGACATGGGCTTTCCGAGTCTTTTTTCTATTAAGGTTTACACCCAAATTTAACTCCTCTATGCACCGGAATACCGAGACCTTCCAATTTATTTTTCCTCGTCAGCGATACCAAGGTTGTTGTGTCGAATGGACAGTAAGTCCCTGCTTAGAACAATAGGCAATGTGTGTTTCTAGAGAACTCCCGGAGTGATCTTCCTGGCGCTAATATACAAACATCATCCTTTAAAATGGAGTCCACTTCCAAACACCACAAGAGATGCGATAGTACTCCGCCTCGTAGTCATCCCCTCCCAACCCCAGCCGGAATGCAAAGAGCAGCTTTCAGCAATCCTCTATATAACATGGAGTCGGTTAACATTATAATTGTTTTCTATACTCCATGCCTTCTGGCGCCGCTGAGCTCCCTTAACATCAGCAAAAACTCCCATTGTGTACTCCTCTGCTTACAGCCCCACTTCGACCTTTGTTATATGGCCGTATAGAGCTGACCCTAAGGATTTTCTACTCTGGTATGCATGTTGATGAATACTAAGTGAACTGTCTACCAAAACCTTTGATCTGTCGTATTTTTCGAGGTGTCAGCCTAATTGGTCCGAAACTTTTACCTGGTGCGTAATTTCCTCGATTTTGGAATGTATACTACCATAAGTTTTCTTTAAAGCATTCAATGTTACAATGCCGCCAATTTCGTTATTACTCGGGAATTTCCCTGTATATTGCAAATAGGGGGAGTCAATTAATAAGAGCCTTATATGCAGATATTACTCTACTTCCTTAAAAATAATCATTCATTATGTCAGTACATAGTACAATCTGTATGTACTTAACAATTTTTTTTTTGTTCGTTAATAACGTCTTTTAGAAAACGATAATATTTGTATTTGCTTTGTTATTTTTAGATATGGAACGCAATTTTCCTAGACAGTAAAGTCATAGTTTGTTGAGTATGGACATGAGTAAATAAGCGTAAAACTAAAAATAGCGCAGCAAAGTAGAAAATTTGGCCTTCGTGTTTAAAAATTTCGCAAAAGTTTAAGATTAATAAATTAAATAAAGGCGAACGGGGAAATTGTTGTCTCGACTCAAATGCCATTGGACTCTTGAAGTGAAGGTGAATTGGATAGATGGCGATTTGGCAAATACCATCGTTAGCGAGTGCCGCAATTACAATGCTTAATTTTTAGTTCTTATTCAGACTGATTGGTAATCCGGTGACTATATTGATCGTCGTAGCCAAGTTGTTGCCTATGAATATTGGGTAGGTTATGCCAAATTTTCAAGTACACTTCAAACCTAAGTGGAAAAACACAAAGTCTTCAAGAGAATTCATATCAGCATTATTTTCTCTAAAAACGAATCTTTCTTATTGTAATAAACACTCTTTAAAATGCATATCACAGTTTTAAAAAAAAAATCTCATACAAAATGCTTAATTTTGAATAATTATAAAATTTCACCCAAAACTAACTGGGGATCCCAAAATGAATCTAAATTTTGTTTGGAGCTCGCAAAATCACTTAATATTCCTAATATACTTTTAAGAAGCGGAAAATTAACTCCAAGAGTGTTAAGTTCAATGTCATTGGAACAACAATGAGATGCCATTTAATAAGATCTAAGCTTTTTCAGAAGCGGATCCAGCAGGGGGAAATGGGGTACTAAGTCCTCGGCGTTCTTATTCACAACATGGATAAAACAGGTCCTGAGAGTTACCTTCGACAGCCTACTTTCCTTTTCAGCGCACACAACCGCAATTGCCAATAAAGTACATAGCGGCAACAAGTTCCTCAAGTCACTTGCCGGCAGCACTTGTGGCAAAGACAAAGAAACGTTTTTGGCAACATACAAGGCTATTGGGCGGTCTGTTATAAACTATGCTGCTGCAATCTGGACGCCGGGTGCTTAGCACAGGGTGCCTGATTGGAACAAAACTTGGAGATATTTCTAAAATTTCAACAAACTAACCTCAATTTTCTATTATATTTTTGATTCGAAAACAAAATCGGTCTCATAACCGTCCGATCTCCGCTTTAGATATGTATATGAACTGATGAATTCAGCTCACATTTTTTTTGTAATAAGTTGCAATTAATTTTGGCAATTGCAGCTGCATTTGAAGATTTCATATTTATTGAATCGAAAAGTTTTTTTTGTAGCAAAATACGCATATTATCTGCTTCCTATTTTTTTTTTTTTAATTTGTAGAGACTATTGTAAATGTACTAGTGATGTAAATTTTAACAGAATTGCAATTATTCATTCGTGCATCAGTTTCATATATGTAAATACATTGCATGGGAAAAGCGCAGACATTTAGGAATCCAACCTTGTTTCTGCTTTCGTTTTCTCGCCTTTTTCTTCACTGTCATGTCATGCTTTCTGTGCAATACAAAATCGTGTGACAACAAACGTCATAGCACACACCCCTTCTTCGAGAGCACATGTTACACGGTAGCGTGACGCTATTGTCGCGTTGATATTTTTTTGTTTTTTTATGGTTTTTTTGTTTTGTAGAAAGCTTGCCAATTAAACAAATACAATGTCAAATCATACACATTGTCGTTTTCGATTTATTTATTATTAAGTCATGGGAAATTGTTTTATGTAAACAAAAAATATTTTTCAATTGTTTATTGACGTGCCTCCCAGAATATGAAAATGCAAAAAAAGAAAAAAAAAGTTAACAAAAAGTCGATTCATTCTATCATTGCGAGTTTATTAAATGCCAATGCGCATTCGTTTATTGATTAAAATTGTTTACATTTATGCCAATAATGTGCTCGTCGGAATTTTATTAAATGCCTCAGGTTGTTTTGCGTTCAATGTACTTACTTTCTTTGGTACCGGCAAAGTTTTTCCCAGCAAATTTCATAATTTCTACACACAACTGCAGTTCATTCATATTTGCAATGTGGAAAATCCGGCAATTCCCATTTGTTAAGATTTATATTTTATAAGATTTGCACTTTGGTTTATTCCGGCATTCAGTTTTTATGAATTAAAAGCATTGACAACTTTTGTTAGAAAAATTAAACTCAGGCAAACAGAGCAATAGAGAAAAAAATCAGTAAATGCAAAGGTAAAAACTCATAGCTTGGCAAAATCGAGAGCTTTTGAGAGCGTCACATTTTATTCATTTCGCTCTTGTGGTTTGATTTTATTTGAACAAAGCAAAAGCAAAAAAAGGAAAAGTAATAAAAATCCAAAGCAGTGCTATGTTGTAATTTTACACAGAATTGTAAAATTGTGCAAACTCTGCAAATTCAGTAAGTCCCCAGCTTGTAAACAAACAAAGATTTTGCAATGCGGGAACTCCCCAAATAGAAAAGTAAAGTGTGTCTTAATCTACTTATATTTTTACAAGTATGCACGAATATTTACATATGTACATATATTAGGTATATTTTGAAACGAAGTTTCTTAATTCCACATTCCCACTGCCCAAAAATTTGAGATTTCAAACTTCAAATCTTGAAAGCTTGTTTAAGTATTTCCACTGCACTTTTGTTTAGATTTCAATGACATTTGCTAATTTAATTTCAGTTTTTCTAGATCCACGAAGCTCATGTCAATCAATGTCCTTTCATACCTCGACAAGTGGTTTTTCAACTGCCGGTGTCCGCATTCTCCTTTTTTAATGCTATTGCTGATTTTTTCATGTTTACTCATTTTAAAATCCTTTGTGTTTTTGTTTTTGTTTATGCAGATAATTTTAACATTTAAAATGACGCAGTCTAAAGGGTTGCAGTTTAAAGTATCTAAAGGTTTGTTCGTTTTATAAAAGTGAGAATTTCGATCGAATTTCGTTGAAATTTGATTGAAATCCGGGTAATCAAAATCAAGAAATCCTCGGGAAATCCTTTTCAGTTTTCTGCGCAGTGTGAATGCGCTAAAAATAGTTCTTAAATAAGTCTGGAGTTTCTAAGAAAATAAGATGAAATAATAATAAGACAAAATAAGAGTTACTGCGCAGGAATTTTTTTGATTGGTCCATTTGTGATGCAGCTGAAAAACGGAACTCTTACGCACTACCTTTTTTAATAATAATAATTTGACATTACCCCATCCTGTAATTTATGGGATGCGTCTTGATGTTGTGCCAAAAAATGAAACAAATTTCTCACACTTTTCTTACATTCACCTCAAATTGAACCATTGTGTGGTCTTAAAAAAAGGGTAGGGAACTGAAGAGCAGGTCATTGGATGATATCGTATTCCACGCTTTACACTTCTGCTTCGTCCCTGCAGCTGCGACAAAAATCAATGAATGGGAAACCCATCTTGGAACTATGTAGTCCAGTTATAATATTGACTATTGAACTGATGGAGTAGTGGTCGATATTTAGTAGTGACTTAGACCCTCAAACGTCGATACTCGCAATTGCTGTGGATATCCCTGTGACCAGGGACCCAAAATACGTACGTGCTGCATTTCTGATCGAGCGCGTCTGCAATCAATAGGCGATGTTGGAGGTGGTGCTATACCTACTACCCACTTTGCCAAGGCCTCCCTACATTTATCCGTTTCAGGACTACGTGTGGAGAACTTGTTGTCAAAACAGATTAGAGGCATAGTGTAGTCCAGCAGTCGGAGTTTCTCCGCAACTGTTTTCAGAATTTATCTACGGTCCCAAAGGAGTGAATTGCACTCAATATATGTACATAGGTAGTTGCTTTGCAGTGTGCCGGCAACTTATCATATTGGAGCCACTGTATATACTTACTGGAACAAAGTTGAGTAGGGCCTTTGTGAAAGTGGAACGCAAAGTCCCACGGGAGAAGCATGGAAACCGAATAATGGTTCAGATCCCATTAAGGCTGTTTTCGATTCCGTCTTGGGCAGCCCGTCGGCGATATCGATACCTTCGATTCCGATTTTGAGTGACCTGGTACTCAGCACTGTACATCTGCATTCCCCGATGTCAGCAGTTGAAGAGTGTCCTTAAATAGCTTCATCGTAAACATCCGCTTGGAGTGGGCCCTAATGGCACTTGGCTGTTTGAAAAGATGGATGGTTCAGTCCTTTTCGAAGTACAGACTGCCACAAATCGAGCTTGCCACCACCTCGGGATATAAAGCTTGGTACTAGGCCCATATATTTATTTCTGTACTTGGCTCCTCATTTATATTTGACCCGTCACTGCGCCAATGTATAAATCTGAGGGCAAGATGTGGAAACCTATTTGACCAAATGCCTCGTTCAGGCAACTTTCTGCCGAAGCAGGATTCCCAAGCCATGGAGTAAAATAGGTCGTTTTGGTGTTGAGATAAAGAAAAATTTTGAAAATGTGCGAGTTCAATCAACTGTGACGCGCACCTGCCATAGAAAGCAAAAATCGTAAAAGCAGCTGGAAGATATAACACTCTCCAAATTCGAACATTTATAGAGATTTTAAGATAGTCAAATGTTTTTATAACAAATTGCGGCTTTTGAATGACATCTATCTCGTATTTTTGTTTTTATGGACTTTGCATATATGAATCGCTAATTTCATTATTTATCGCCGCGGGTATTATGACGTATTCATGCGTACGTATACAAATCGTTTGTAAATACATATCTACATATTTATGGGTGGACAGCTTCCCATTAAACAAACAAGACATCTCCATCGACGTAATAAAAATTTAATATTTCATTATTGGACATTGCCATTTTGACAGTCATTTGCGATATTTAAATTCGACAACCGGCATGTATGTGACATATGTATGTATGTATGTATACATGCATACATATGAATCTATGGAGTTTTGACAAAACAACTTATTTAACTTTAGCATTTTTATTTTCTGAACAATAAATTTTGAGCTTTCGCAGCAAAATTAATTACTTTAATACAACTTTTACCAAGCTGGTCGGCTAAACTACACCTCTACTTAGCTAATAATTCAAATATTTCAACAGAATATTGTAATTTTAGGCTTGACAGTAAAAAAGTGTTAACTCGAGATACATAATTTGAACAAATTTCCCAAGATATGAACTTTTCCACCGCTTTTATTGTTGCATTTATATTATATGCAGCTCAAATTATGAAATATTTTATATTAATTCAGAGTACAATGAACGCCGCTGCTACCCCACGGAGAGCAAAAAGTGAATGCGGGTGGATGGCAAAAAAAAAAAAACAAAAGACAAAAAAAAATTAAAATTATTTCCGTCCATTATAAATGATGTGTGAAAGTTTTTACTTTATATATTTAAATCACATCCTGCTTTTAATATAGCCCACCAGAATTAAAAGCCGCCCACTCTGTCAATGTACCTACTATCTGCAACTTACTTACAACTACATATGGGGGTTGACGTTGGCGTTAGGGGCATTCACTTTATATTAAAATATGTATAGGGCTTGTAAATTAAAAAATGTATGTATGTGTGTGTGTGATTTCTGTAATAAATGAACAATGTGTTAAAGGGGGTGTGTGTTAAAAATATGAATGTTCGTCGTGATTTGAAGTGCTGCGTTCATTCAAACAGTACATTGACGTACACAACCGTTATTCAAAAAAAAAAAAGTGGACAGTCGGACAAGGCAGGCGTGTAACGGTATTGTATTGTTTGGTCGAATTTACGTCAAGTTTTGTGCGCGCAAAAATTGTATTTGTTGTATTTTTCCATCCTACTACTTATGTATGTATTTGCGCGAAGGAAGTCTCGTGCAGTATTATTGGAATGTTAGTGGAATTTTTAAAATACCTACAGGCAAAAAAAAAAGGAATGAATTATGCACGAATGTCAATTTGCGCATCTTATAACTAAATACGTAAAACAGAAAT
Organism: Anomoia purmunda; assembly: GCA_951828415.1. NCBI lineage: Eukaryota > Metazoa > Arthropoda > Insecta > Diptera > Tephritidae > Anomoia > Anomoia purmunda. The sequence goes on from OX639997.1 coordinate 52,714,051, forward strand.
AAAATAAAAACTGCAAGCAGAGGCAAAGCGACACAGGTGTAATTTATCTGTCTGGAAGCAAAGTGGAAGTTGACTAGCTGCTAAAATAAATAAATTGAAAAAAAGCAAAAAATGTAGTTGTATGTACATATGTGTAAAATTGTGTACGTTCCCCAACTTGCCTTTTATTTATTTGTATATAGAGCGTGCTTTGCGCACACGCCAAATGTCTTATCACTCGCACTGCGCGCTGGTGTCACAATTTTAACGCCATGCTGCCCCTACTTCAGCATCGCTACGATTTGTTGCTGATAACAATAACTGATAACAGTTGCCCTACCTAGCCCCGTTCATCGCCTGCAATGCTTCGGTAATCATTACATTAAATGCGCGACTCTTGTGAAATTAGTAAACGTCTGGCGTATAACAAATGTTGCGGGAAAACTTTGATTTGGTGACACAGATTTCTTAGTCATAGCTGGGCTTGCGCCAGAACGGAACGGCGGCGAATCCGGAGATTTTTTCTTGTTGGGGGGCATCGTTTAATATTAACTACAGACTTACTAATCGTGATACATAAAATAGTGTTACAAAAAATTGAGAAATAGTCAATTTATGTTGGGATAAATTTAAAGCCCGAACACATTAGCGTAATTTATGGCTCATGAGGTATTTTATCGTAAATCAACAACGAAATAACGAACTAATAATTTCGGCTCTAAACTTTATCGATAATAATCGAAAAATATTTTCTTCCATAGTTATTAGCATTTCATTCAAATACTTCTTAATTTTTACTGCCTCTAGAAACATTCTTTCGTGTTGTTAAATTAAAAAAAAAGAAGATATTATCACAATAAAATTTAATTACATTAAAAATGTCCATAATCTCTGACATTTTTAACTTTGATCAAATAACTAAGCAACCTTGCGGCTACAGAGCTATCAAGATAAATTAGGCATGGGAAATGTGTACGCAATTGGTTTATGCGAAGTAGTGTAGTGTGCCCGACATATTACGAAGAATCTTCAGCACTCTGTATCTCAAAATTTAGATGCGATGGAGAAATGTAGCTGCCATTTTCAGAATCAGCGAATCCGAATAAACATAAAATGTGATATTACATCAAATGTACGTTCAGGCTATTGCACCGTGAAATTAATAAGGTTTTGGCAGATTCTCAACTGAAAAATTGAATGTAGGAAAAATGTAAATTGAGCGCTTTTATCTGATTTGCAATAACTTTTGTATTTTCTGCCCGATTTAGGCACTCTAACGCTCCACGTGTTTGCAATAAAATTGACTTTCATGAAAAGATTTTTGGAATACAAAGTTTCTCAACTAAAAAGAATGAGTAAAAATGAAAAATTTTCGAAAAGGCTCGAAAATTACCTAACTTTTACATTTATTTAAACGCAAACTTCCGATTTACATAAGAGCTACTTATGTATATCAGCGCAAAGAGTCTGAATGTATTTCAAAAACGTTATTTATAGAAGTTTAGTTTTATTCGCTGTTCTGGAGTTTTTTTTTCGCAATAACTGCAAAGGGACCTAGAAATCACACTCAAAAATTCTTCTTTGGAAAAATAAATGAAACTTATTTTCATATTTAGCAACCCAACATTAGTCAACGAAGTGAAGTTTTTGTTTACTATTGTTATTTACTAAAATTTTGAGTTTTGAATTTTTTGTAAATTAACGCTGTATGAGTGGGTTGTATCCTGATTTCTGTAATTTTTCTTACTAAATTGAAATGCACATTGTGTAACAAAATTTTGACAGTTTCGTACATACATATAACTATTAGGTCTAAAATAGATGGTGCCACACTTGTTTTCAAAAGAAAAAAATTAATCTACGTATTTCGTGGTTTTTGTTCGATTTTTATAATTTTCGACGCTAACCTTACTGAGTTGAAATACAAAATCCTGTGTAAAAAATTTGACCAAATCACCTTTTATAGTCACAGGAAGATCTAATTTTTGTGACTTTTGTAAATTACTACCTGTTTCACGCTCATTTTTTCATTTTTTAACCCATTTGAGCAAATTACCTTTTATATTTACTGAAATATCCCTTTTGAACGATTTTCCCAGGGCGTTTGGATTCTACGACTGTGAAGAGAAATTTTTTTTCACCTCAGGCCTCGACGTCATTATAACTGCCAACCTACAAAATCCATAATCAAGTACACCTCAAGTACGCATAAATGTGCCCACACAAAAATAATCTTTATCCCAAATGCGTCAAAAACTTTACATAACTAATCCAAAAATTTCAGACCAACTAGTCTTTCGGGCTTCCTATAAATTAATTGGGGCGCATGATGGACACCCACGCAATAGATACATATAGTGGGGTAGGAGCACTCTGATAGCCAATAGTAAGCATATTGGTAAGGTAAGAATGTGGACACCGCTCTCCAACAAATTGAAAAATCTTTGCACTACAAATAATACCCCTTAGCGACACTGCCATTAGACGGTAAACGACTACGACCTTCCGACCACCTCGCCCGAAATGAAATTCAACACCCAGCTCCCTGAAAGGGAGGATGGAAGAAAAAGCACGGATGAGACCAAGCTTGCCGGGAGACTTGAAGACGGGCTTTTCCTCAGCACAACTGGGAATAACCTTCAGCTTTTGTCTTCTTGATAATTGCAGTTTCTTTCTGGCGGAGCTTATGGCAATTTCAAAGGTCGCATCATTGGTGCAGCGCGATACGATTCCCGGTGATGAAATCTACATTTTCACCGACAGCCAGGCTGCTATCAAATCCCTTTGGAACACATTGCTGGCATCAAGGGTAGCTGGGGGATAATCCCTTTCTGTGCATACAATTTACCATGTGGCCAGCGAGTGAACCCTCTGCGAGATCAGTCCGCTTAACCTAACCTAACCTAAGGGTAGCTGAGGAATGCTGTCAATCGTTTAACGAGATGGTTGAGATATTTAAAACAAATGTCGTGCGGGATTCCGTGCGATTGTGGCGGGCTGAACACACCAACGATAGAAAATTCTTTTCAACCCAAGGAGACAGGACATTAAGTCGACGAGTGTTACCCTAATCAATTATAATTACTTAAGTACCTGACGAAGCTCCTTCGGAATACCAAGTAGTTATAGATGAACAGGGGTCACTTAGCAGCCCCAACGCTGTATCAGAAAGGGCCATGAGCATAACTCAGTTCCACTAGGAGCTGCGGTCTAATTTAATCTAATCTATACTGATAAAAAGTAGTATTTGTGCCATAAATTTTGATCCTCACAACAGCATGGTCGAACTCAGTGGAACTGAATTTCTTACTGGCAGCCTTGCAAACGCCCGATGTGTGTCCACGGGTGTCGTAAAGTAACGACTCTTCTTTTGACAAGTTTCCTCGAAGTTTTTTTTGCAATTCCAAATGTTCGTGTGCAAGTACATTTGTTTTTTGAAAATCTAGTCATAACAAATAAATCCTTGGGTTTATCTTCCAGTACTGTCGTGGTTCATTAATCAGTTGATTCTCTTCCCAAACAATACGGAGGCGAAGAGAGGCCGCACATACATAGCATCCGAACGTTGTTTGATTTCAGCCGGTGACTTCGCCTCTTTTGCCAAGAATTTAATAACACAATTTTATGCATTTCGAATTTTTAATCGACAGTCAGAATTTGTTACAAAATGTAATATTTTTTAATGTACATATGTATGTATGTGGATAACGAAAATTTGAATATTAAATGAAATTACATTTTTTTCTAAAAATCTAATCCGGTTAGCTCAGAAACTTTTGGAGTTTACTACGCACAAATCTACAGAAAAATAAAGATGTACGTACTACCTAAAAACAAAGCAAAAATAACCCAATAAAACAACTAAAACAAAAAGGTGTCAACAATGAGCCAAACCCAGACGATATTGATTCCGGAGGAAAAACGTGTTCATACATGTTTGTGATAATTGATAATTGTAGCTTTTAATAAGCGAAAGCGTTTCAATGCCACTCTTTAGTTTCACTTGTAGCCTACTCTTCTTTCTTTGTTTTGAAGGCAAAGCTTTAATGAAACAAAAACAAAAAATACTTGTCGGAATACCAAGTAGTTATAGATGAACAGGGGTCACTTAGCAGCCCCAACGCTGTATCAGAAAGGGCCATGAGCATAACTCAGTTCCACTAGGAGCTGCGGTCTAATTTAATCTAATCTATACTGATAAAAAGTAGTATTTGTGCCATAAATTTTGATCCTCACAACAGCATGGTCGAACTCCTCGAAGTTTTTCTTTGGAATTCCAAATGTTCGTGTGCAAGCACATTTGTTTTTTGAACATCTAGTCATAACAAATAAATCCTTGGGTTTATCTTCCAGTACTGTCGTCTCCAAAAACGTGATGTTCTCTTATAGTCGGTACTAGGCGTGGTTCATTAATCAGTTGATTCTCTTCCCAAACAATACGAAGGAGAAGAGTGGCCGGACATATCATCCGAACGTTGTTTGATTTCAGCCGGTGTCTTTGCCTCTTTTGCCAAGAATTTAATAACACAATTTTATGCATTTCGAATTTTTAATCGACAGTCAGAATTTGTTACAAAATGTAATATTTTTTAATGTACATACATACTTATGTGGATAACGAAAATTTGAATATTAAATGAAATTACATTTTTTTTCTACAAATCTAATCCGGTTAGGTCGGAAACTTTTGGAGTTTACTACGCACAAATCTATACAAAAATACAGTTGTACGTACTGCCTAAAAACAAAGCAAAAATAACCCAATAAAAGAACTGAAACAAAAAGGTGTCAACAATGAGCCAAACCCAGACGATATGGATTGCGGAGGAAAAACGTGTTCATACATGGTTGTGATAATTGATAATTGTAGCTTTTAATAAGCGAGAGCGTTTCAATGCCATTCAAAACAAAAAATACTTGTCAACCAAAATATTCGCGCTTTCAATTTATTCACTTTGCCTCTCATCGATTCTCTCAGCTGCTGGAGAACGTCAATTAAATACTCGTAGTTTTTGTCTGCGTATTGGGGGATTTTTCCATACCCATTTAAATTTCATTGGAAAAATTCGTATAGGAAAGCTTCAAGCGTAACATTGCGAAACTCAAAAATGTTTTACGCCTTTTATTTGCTTTTTTATACTTTTTATACTTTTTGTACATTTTATTGCTTTTAATGGAGAAAAAATTAATTAACGTTTCTCGTTGAACTTGTCAGACTGAGATCGTTGGAATTTCCAACAGTATTTCAAGTATGAATGAATGAATGAATGAATGTAGGTAAGTGATGAAGATGTTTTAATATAGTAGTATGTAGTATTGAAAATTTTATTTTCAATTGTGGGCAAAGCTCAATTTCTTACAGTGAGTATTAGGTGGAGTTCGAGGTTTACAAATCGGAAGTGGCATAATTACAAATATAAAGAAATGAAGCGGTGAAATCTTTGCAGACAACAGAACGCCTGAAATCAAATGCATGTAAAAAAATTGTCATTGTGAAATATTTATTTTGGTAGCGAAATATTAAAGCAGATATGTATGCATTTTAAAGTCATTCAAGTTGTCTATAAATGTTTGATAAAAATATAAAGTAAAATGTGAAAAAGCGGTCACAGTATTTGTAAATATTTTAATAAAAACTTAGCAACCTTTTACTTACATACTTATTTATTTAATTATATACAGTAATGCGAAAAAAATAGGGGCACATTATTTTGGTTATTTTTCTTTTGATTATTTTATGTTTATTATTTTTTTATAAAAATTAAGCTTATTATATATAGCATCACACACACACATCATACATTTAAAACTTTGCAGTTAAAATGAGGAAATTTAACTAATTTTTACAACAACAAAAAACTTTTTACTCAGAATTTCTAGCCACTTGAAACTTGCACTTTATTAATTTTTCTACAATTTAGAAAATTTGAAAATTAAAATAAATTTTACAACAACAAAAACTTTTTCACAGAATTTTTACATAAAATAAATTAAACTAAAAAAATTATAAAATTAACTTGAAACTTCATATGGAAAAAATTTGGCAACCAATTAAAGCGTTTGAGGGATTTTACAGCTCCGCAAAAAATCAACAACAAAAGTGCTCTCCAGAATTTGAGTATGCCGCTATATGTTACGGGTAAGAATTCCGAATTTTAAGGGTTGCCACCTAAATTTTTTTTTTTACAAATTCGGAAGCTCAGTTTTGATTATAGAACTATGGTTCTATGGCTTGTTTGAAAAATAATCGATACACTCTACTGTGCATACATAGTTAGACTCAGCCTAAAAGAACTAGTTCGAAAGCCGTTCTGCCTAACACGAAATATAATGGCCAAGCGGCTCGGGATCCCGTCAATTCCGGTTGTTTTGCAATACGAATAGCTAATCAAACTAGTATTAATATTGAAAGTTTAGTAGATGTTAGGATTTTGAGTTTTGACTACAGTCCCCTACTGACGGTTTTGAGGGGTTTGGTGTTCGATGTTTACCCACTTCCTCCAAAAAAAATTAAAAATAAACATTATATTAGTAATAGAGTAAGGTAGAATACTCCTTGTTTACGAAAATTAATATTTTTGGGGTTATATATTTTTTGCTAAATTTAATTTATGTATTTCTATATTCCAACGAATATAGCACCAAAAACCATGTACGTTTCCTTTATGACAATTAAAATTATCTAATTTTTATGGAATTTTTTATACTATCAGGCCTGTTCTACAAAGGCAAAACACCTCGTAAAAGGCAAAACTTTTCAAACCGAAAAAAACTTTTGTCGGAATCGAAACCAAGCACAGGTCATTCAAGAGTCGAAATAAAATAATACAATTATTTATCAACATGTGCCACATGTCTTTTTGTCACTTAGAAGAAACCAACCAACAATTTCCATATACCAAACCAAGGAAAATAACTTGAAATTTGTATTGAATTTTCTATTAGGGATAAGGGTTAAGTACACCCCTTCTCTCATTTAGTTTTGAATTGGTTGGTCTAAAATTTAAACATAGCTGTTAAATTTGGGCTATTGAACATTACGGAAGATGATGATTCAGCAGAAAAAGTCAATGAATGATTCGGAATAGTTATCTTCATAAGTATGATTGAAAATAATGCAAACTGTAAAGGCCCGTTTGAGAATTACAGAAAGAAAAAAAATTTCAACTGAAACGGGCGGGGTAATTGAGTGACGTATTTGTGTTATCACTGGAACCACATTGATTTAATGCGCTGGTTATAATCGAACGAACGACACGAAGTCGTGACGCAACGGAGCGAAACAAATTTGATGGCAGTTATAATTGCTCGTGCCGTTATGACAATGACGTTTGCTGTCAGAGCTGTAAACATTTCATTTTTTTTTTGCACGAATTGGAAATAAACAACTTCGATAGATACAAAGTAAAAATATATATTCGGGTGAAAATATTTTTTTAGTCACAGAAAAGTGTATCGAAGAATATATTTTTTAAAATATTTTTTTATATCACATGTTTGCACTGTCACAACAAACAGTTGTCAAAATGCCACAAGAAGGTGGAAGAATCGAAAAGCATTCGATTTCCTACGTTTTGTTGCGATTCGTGCCGTGCATTAGAACTGCTCGCATTTCTATTACATCTAAGCATTAGATTATAAAATAATAATTCATTCCGTTCCGTTAGTTCCATTATAATCATCGAATAATTCGGTAGGCAATCGTAAGCCTCTAAGGGGATTGAAAAAAATGATCATAAAACTTATCCGTCGTTCGCAAATGGCGTAATAATTTAGGTCTCTCCATTTATGGAACAACATCAAAAAGCACCCGAAAAACTGCTGGAGGCGCGCGGTTAAACTATTATTAAATGAAGATTATTCAAAAAAAGAGCCATCTTAAACAAATAACACAATATTGAATTATTAACAAAAACTGTGTGCCAGAAGTAAAATTTCAGAGAAAAAATTTTTGAAAGGCAAATGGAAACAATATATTTTCTAAATATCATTTCGCTACTTTGCTTATTAAAATTTTAATTTCGAATTATTAAATAAAAATATTTTCGAAACTAAGATTTTTGCAACCTCTCAAAAATCAAAAATATTTTAGGAAATAAAATTTTAATAAGCAAAGTAACGAAATGATAATTATAAAATATATTGTTACCCTTTACCTGTCAAGAATGTTTTCTATGAACTTTGAAAAATTAATTTGTAAATAACTTTTTATACCTGTGGCAGCCCTCACAAATAAAATCAAGCCTTCATTTGACATCCGTATTGTAATATTTCGTTAGTGTGACTAAGTAAATTGTCTTCAATTTTTCAAACACTATACAATCAGGTGGCAAGACTCTTCAAAAATATTTTCAAAATTAAATTACTTCCGTTAGTTTCGACGTCAAAAAGTATAAAACTGCGATGACAAACGTTTAATGCAACTCTTTTCAAAATCCTACGAGGATAAGAAGTTTTACTGTAAAAAAGTAAATGCTCAAAACATAGGTATTTATTTACTATCAAATTTATTTTATTTCATTATCGAATTTATTAAATATTTGTATACAACTAAGCATATAGGAAAAAATGGGGAATAAAACCACACATAGTACACTGGATGTACACGTCAGTGATTAGACCTATTCTCTTCTACGGGGTTAGCGTCCGGTGGCCAGCGCTAAACAAAACCTTGTACAGAACCAAGGTGGAACGCTACGCTCTACACCTACTAAATCTCTGGAAGCAATTTTAAAACATCGCCCGGTGGATCTATATGGCAAATTTCTAGCCGCTTTGGTGCTGCCAGGCTTAACGCGATCCAGCTGTGGAAAGAGCTAAGGTATGAGCATGCAAAGGTCCTAGACGCTCTTCCGAATACTCTAAGGATACTAGATTACACTACTTCCCTGCTCCGCATGGAAAATACATTTTGTCATAAGGATCGCAGAGAGGAATGAATGGGAAGATGCCATAGACTTAGACCCCGAGTCGACGGCTATCTTTACAGATAGTTCTAAACTTAACGAGAGAGTGTGCAGCGCGATTCACTCCAGTGAATTTGCGCTGGACCTATGCTTTCGCTTACCGGACCACTGCAGCATTTTATGGGCACACGTAAATGCCTTAATGAAGGCTGCTAGGTTTCTAGACAATGCCCGCTACTTTAGATGGACCTGTCACTATATACTCCGAGAGCCAAGCGGGAATTAAATATCTTAATTCTCACGAAACAACGTCCATAGTTGCTATAAAATGCAGAAGTGCTCTCAATCTGCTCGCGTCTAAACGTTCCGTGACTGTTGCATGGATCCTTGGCCACAGTGGCATTCCCGGCAACTGCGCGGCAGAAGAGTTAGTAAGGAAAGAGACGGAATTATTTGTTGTAATTTCTGCTCTAGGCACGAGCATGCCTCTAACTTTCTGTAGAGACAGTTTGAAGACAAAAGTCAGCGAGGATGTAAATAGCAGGTGGGCCAGTTGTTGGATTATCAGACAAGTTTGGACAAAGGTTGAAGTAAAGCGATCCAAAGCTCGCATACGCCTTGATCGCCCTTATCTCAGACTAATGGTCGGGGTAATAACCGTGCACTGCCTCATAGGCATACACGGTAAGAGGTTGAGATGCCTAAACAACGATTTCTGTCGAAGTTGCAGGGATGAAGAGGGAGTGGAGAGCATCGAACACTATCCCTGCCACTGTCCCGTTCTGGCTGAGGCTCGAAACCAATTCTTAAATAGCTGTTTGACCGACCTAAGCTCAGCAAGCTCCCCCCAATTTTCTGCGCTACATAAGGTTCACTTTCTAGGTCAGCGGTATCCCAACGGGCTTTGTTGGCCTACGGGTGTCTCCGTGGTCTTGTACGGCTGCCGCCGTCCAACCTAACCTAAGTATATTCGAAGTCACGCGGTGAATCTCATTCAGATACTTCTCAAATCGTTCGTTATTAAGTAATATATATTGGCCCCATAGGAAAAGTGCATTTAGCATTTCGAGCTCAAAACGGAACCCGGCGTTTCTGTCCACTTTTATACCCGAAACTTTCTCCGAAACCGTGGCTGCGGTCAACATAAAATTTTTTACGATCTGAGGAAAACCGCAAAAATTCCGGTCGGTACAGCTGGTTACGGAGGGAAATGTACTATCTACAATGGGAAGATAGTTGTGTCAATCGACTCCAAATATAGATAAATAAGTATTTCATAAAGTGGATAAATCTGGGGTAGAAAAATACTTACTTAAGTTATCGAAATTTATTTTTTGTCTTTTATTTAATTCGCTACTGTGTTATTTTGTGAAGTTGGTTCTTTTCCTTTAAATAATTTTTTAATTTATTATTTTTAGTAATCGATATAAAAATAATTTTAATTATAAGTCACTGAAATTTCTATTCCAATTCTTTCGTATTGAGGGTATTAACAAAAAAAAAATTATTTATTACATTAATTAAGGTAAGCCTATGGTTTGTAAAAAATTAAATGAATAAATAAGTAAATATTATATAATAATTGTTTGTATACTTGCTTAATCGTTTCAGTATAATAATAATAATAATAATAAGTAATTACATAAACAATATAGTTTTATTAATTATTTACTAGTTAATAATACCCAATAATTAATTTATAGTCCACTTAGTTCTTAGTTAATTCATTGCAGTTTCATTCGATCTACTCGTAGACTCAAAGATCAGTTGGGAGTTGTGTAAAGAATTCACAGCAGTTGACTATGCAAACTGAATAAGGGGAAACACGTGTTTAAAATAAATGTGTAATTTTGTATACAAACGTACATATTCACATATTTGATAATAAAGCGCTAAACACGGCACACTGTCTGCTGGTTGTACTTTGAGTACTTTGCGCTTGACTTCAACGTCATATTTACTCTTAGCAAATTTTGTAATTAAACAAGTAAAGCAGAGTCTAAGTTCGGATGCAAACGAACTTTAAATACCCGGCATATGTTTTTATTTCAAATAAATAGCACTTGTTGTAAGCAATAAATACGGTTAATATAATACTTCTTATTTTGAAAATTTAAATTATTTTTATTTATTTCAATGCAAACACAAAGAAAGTTACATTAAATAGATAACTGCATTAGAGAAGATACAACCCTGACATGTAGTTTGTTGTTGCAGGAAGTCCATGCCTCGTCAAAATAGGAGTGTCAAATTTGATGAGCTTGACAATTCAAAATGTGTAAAAAAGTCGTGCTAAAACAAACCAAAAATCTCAGTTAATTATATTTTCTGTTCTGCAGTGAGTCGCGTTGCATTTTAAACAAATTTGATGTTATTGTTCATAATATGAACAATATAAATATCCCTTTTATTTACATGCACTTGCATTTCGTTTTTCTCATATGTACATAGATGTCAGATTCTGGAAAACAATCTGAACAAACGCAACCAAACCTATTGCGCTTCCTTTCCCCTTGGATCTGGTGAAACTTTAAAAAATTTGTCCCGCCGTTTCCCTGTTCTTCTTGCATAAATAGCAGTTCCACCATTTCCGATTCTTTTGCACAAAATTCAATTCAAAATTTTCTTGGTTTCTAAAATTAAACTTCCACAACCAAAACAAATAGTTTGTAGTTTGTTGTGAAAGGTTGAGAAATTATGGATATCTTTGAATAAAAAAAAGCAAAAATGCAACCCTGTTGCAGCTATTTGTTTAATGTTTACCTTACACCAAGTCCATTTTCCAAAAATTTAAATTTTTTTTAATTTGTCCTTCACTAATTGAATACCTCGTTCCAAATTTGAAAGAATGAACTACATGATTTTATAAAATATCGAATTTTTCATATGTTGTAAATTGCGGTTTGTGACAGTTGGGCGTGATTTTCGTCTGATTTCTATAATTTTCGAAATTGTGCTTTCTGACTAGAAATACCATACCTCGTATGAATGTGCCATTCCCATTTCCAACAATTTTGATTCCATGTATTTCATTCTTATTTTTGTATATCAACTTTGATCAAATTATATTTTATAGCTAGTTGTTAAAATATTGAGATTTTTTGACATTTGTAATTTGCCGTTATATAAGTGGTGGGCTTCGTTTTTGCCCTATTTTTACAATTTACAAAAGCTTGCGTATTGACTTAAAATCCAATACGCTTACCAAATTAGGTTGTTGTTGTTGTAACATCATAAAACATTCCCCATAAAATTTTGGGGAATGCTGCTGAAGTGGCAGTCCTTGGCCGGAAATAATTGCGGGTCGTTCCGGTATTGTAGAACCGACTGTCGAGGGAACGATTAGGTAGTTTGGTTCGGTAGTTTCGGAGATATAACTATTTCCTCGAAGGTGGGCGGCACACCCATTTTCCCAAAAAAGAAAAATGTTACTCACGTATTTCTTTCTCTGATTTTTCACAATGTTGTCTTTCTTTATTTAACTAGAATAATTAATAACAATTCAACAAATTGAAAATAAACTAAAATTCCTTTGGAATCCCAATTCTTGTCTCTGGAAAGCTGAAAATCAAGCAAGTCAAAATTTCAAACTTTCTAGAAAATTTATCAAAGTTCAACAAATAAAAAAAAAATTCACCAAAATTTTTATCCGAATTTTTAGAAAATGCTCAAGTGCAGTTTTGTAGGCGATTTCATTAAATTTTACTATAGTAAAGTGAAGTGTAAGTTCCAATTTGATAGAAATTCTTGTTCACTATTGATAATTTTTTTTCTGACGGTGTTCAGCATTTTTTTCTAAAAATTAAATGGGGTACAAAACTGCAGACTCGAAAATCTTCTAAAAATTCTGAAAAAAGTTTGAAATTTCGACGTACAGAAACAAGAATGGGGTTCCTGAATCGGAGACTTCCCCGGCAGTGATTGAGGAATGCGGTATTTCTGAGCTCCACTAACCCCCTTACAGTTACTACTTAGCCCCAAGTGACTATTACACTGTAACTCTTCAAAAAAAAAAAAGATATATAAGGCCATGACAAGGAATTGAAATGTTCTATCACGCCGTTTTTTCGAGTTACATATTGATTAAGGAGTCCGTCTGCAGTTGTGCCACAAATAATTTTTTTGAACCGCCTAGCCCTAAAAAGGTCATACTCAGGGGGTATTTCGACCCTCGTTTTTCAAAAGTGTCAGAAGTCCTATTCACATGGATTTTCCGGCATAAAATTATTCAACAAAACTTTACCCAGGTCAAAAAGAAAACAAAACTGCACACCTTGCTTCGAGAGGTCATAAATGGAGTTAGCGAGGCGGCCAATGTGCATATTGCTAATTCCCGAGCATAACCTTCTTGTAGGGAAATTTAAAAAAAAAATTACAGCCGCGTCACCAGATGTGACATAAAAAAAAATAATGCAATCAAAAGCTCAATGCCTACGACCATGAAACTGGGAAAATTTTTAAACTTAACAGTCTTCTTCTTCTTGTAGAAAGTGGTTTTGGTACGTCGAGAGGGAGCTTTGCAACGCAGTTGCCTAAACAGCCCAAAGTAGGGCTTGTTGGTAAGAGATTCTCGGCTAGATTTCGAGGTTGGAACTATGATCGGTGTTAATGCTGGTTTCAGTATAAACAAAGCCCTCCATTTGTTTTCAAGATTGTGACTGTCAACAGTGATATTAGAGCTAAGGTGCGAATGTGCCTCCAGATCCAATCAATTCGCTTAGTTAGCCAGCTCAGAAAAGACAGAACCAATAGGATCACCCTGTTTGTGGATTGGGCAGAGCACACTTAAATCCCAATCGGCTGGCATGCATACGAATACATCTTCATTCGTGATTCGAACAATTTTTAATAACGAATAGATTTTCATTCATCATACAAATAACTTTGAATAGCGAATAGATTTCCATTCAGCATTAAAATTACTTTGAATAGCGAATATATTTTCATTCATCATTGATCATGAAATTATTAGAATAATGACTACTGAAACTGAATAATGATGAAAACAAATTTATTTGGTATTTAAATTATTTGAATGTTCAATGAAAATATATTCTTTATTTTTATGATGATGGAAAATTTATTCTTAATTCCAAAATAGAAAATTTATGAATACTATTTTATTTTTTATTTGAATAATAATTCACTCAAAAACGGTGCCCACTTCCCTGTTTTAGTAACTCAGCAATTATCACCTGGCTCAGTAGTGATAAATAAAAAACATTGCTTTAAAAAGCAAGTTGTTATTAATTAGAATAACGACAGAAGCCAACAAACTGATATTCGAAAAAAAAGAAAAGTTATTGACTGATAAGAAAGAAACCAAGCAAATATATACAAAAACAACACGTAGGAAAGCTACAAAATAAAATCTTAAAACGTAGGTATCTAATAAAAACAGTAACAATATGAGAACCTCTTAAACAAAGAATTCAAATGTACATAGTACCAAAGTGTCGATAACTTTACCAACATAACAAAAACAAAAACAAAAACAAAAAAACGTGCTGCATATAATTGACATTGAGAATATTTGCATGCATGACTGAAATAATTAAAATCTAAGAACAAGATGCCAACTGAGTACATAATACTTAAAAGCGACAGCAAAAACAAACTGCAAAAAATAAAAAAAAAATAAAAAACCAAACAAAGTCTGGGCACAAAAAAACAAAAATTCAATAACAATTTGGGGCGTGGGCAAAATTGATAAGAAATCAACCACAAAAAGCAGACGAAGAGTAGGTAATTTGGGAATTGTATGTACTTAAAGCAAATAAAAAAAAAAAACCAAAAAACATGAATGTGCATGAGATAAATGCTAACAAAGTGTTTTATTATTTGGAATATTTAAGCATTTTGTACAAAAGTGCAATGAACGCAATTCAGTATTGGAAAATTTTCCAAATTCTAGTGTAAGTAAAATATGTATAGAACATAGTTGGTTGCTTTAAAAAAAAAAAGTAACCTTTTTTTTAAATATTTTTCATGAAAATTGGTGATAATAAATCTATATATCATAAAATAATTGCTATTTGTTGTTGATCCTATACATAGCTCATGAACGGCTCAACAGACTTTTTTTCATTTCATTGTATTTAATTTCGTCTCGGTTTGTAAGGAAAAAGTGGAAAAATGAAGTTGCCAGATGTGCGAAATTGAAAAAATGTCATTAACAAAAAAACGTAATACCAAACAGTATTTCACTGAGAACGTTTGATAAAATTTTAAACAGAAAAAATTCGAGTGAGGTTGCCACCTTTCGGTAAAAAATAAATCAAAAAACTATTTACATAAATATTTTTTTCATATGTATTATAATGGTACGGATATTAAACGAAAATAGTTTGAAAAAGCTAATCAACATGTTCGTAATTAGGGTTGCTATATATCTAAAGAATAGGCAAAGTGGTGTTGCCAGATACATAAAAGTTTAAAAAAAAAGTTAGTTGAAATGAAGCCCAAAGATGGCATTACATTGAGAATCTATGAATAAATTTGACATACAAAAAATTTTGGATAGGATTGCCAACTTTCGGAAAGACTTTAAGGGTATATAAATAAAATAACTACGTTTACAGTATAACGGTATGATTATAAAACGAAACGTCGAAATTTACCAAATTATGCACAAGTTATATGAAATTTGTAAATTTAGGTATCGAAGCGCTCGTTTCGCTGAAAAGAAGATTTATAGCTACATTTTGAAAAGAGCTGCCAGCTGTTTCTGTTCGAAAAGCCGAATTTAATTAAATCATATACAAATTACTCGTATATGAAAAACTGAAATAAGAATGCCAAAGGGTGGAAAGAATCTTAGTAGCTATATATATAAAAAGTTGCCACCTGCTTGAAAATTCCAGTTTTATTAAATCATACACATGTTATATAAACTATTAAAGTATGGATGTCAAACGGTTATTTTTGGCGAGGAGACGTTTCATAGCAATATTTTAAAGACGGTTGACACCTGTTTGAAAAGTGAAATTAATTTAATTTTACACAAATTATATGTACTCGTAGTATGAAAGAGAAATCGAAATGAGTTTTCCTGGTTACATATGCAAAGGCAATTAATCAATATCAATCTATTTTTTTTATAAAAAAAAGTTTTTTCTATAGTATAAATTGTTTATAAAATAAATTTTATTCATGCTTTATATGGAAGAAAAACTGCATAACTGAAAAGTTTATAAAAATTCTGATTGCAAGTTTTTTAAGACTCTGATTCAAATTTTTTTTTTTTTAATTTTCGATTATTTTGTTTAATTATTTTAATATATAGTTTATGCTATAGAATAAACAACTTTTATAACTTATTTTTTATATTTCATGTATTAAAAATCCATTAGAACCATTGCGAATATGGTAAACAAAAATTACCGCACTTGTTTTTGTTTTTTTGTTTTTGTTGTGATTAACCTACGTAGGTACGTACGTAGCAAATTATTATCATCAGCTAATGTCAGGCACTGTTAATTATGAGTTTATTCCGCTTTTGAATTGACTTGAAATCGTCAATCAAGCCACGAAATAAGGTCAAGTGCGTGGTCGAATGAGAATCTGACTATCTCGTGCTGGTCTCGTGTCTTTTTCCCTCCACATAACTCAGAACAGACAAAACATTTATTTATAATTAGTTTTTAAACTTTTTCTCCAACAAACTGGTATACTATGGAATCTTCAATTTAGCGCAATGGAAATTTTTTATAGCAGCATCTGATACAGAGTAGTCAGTCAGAACTTTGTTGTTCATTCTCTGTTCACGAGCAGATCTATTTACAATCGTAGGTACATGTACAGGGTTTTTCAATAGGAACGCTACAAAAGTTTTTTTTTTTAATTAAAACAAAAACGGTTTGGGATATGAATTAAATTCTTTATTCCTGTGAAAGTACATTCGATGCCATTATGTATGGAAATCGATTTCTTTTGCATGGGCACCACGGGCACGCTTGCAGAAGTCCAGACTCTGAACCCAATTTTCGACAGTTTTCAAACATAAATCGGCCGATACTGCTGCAATCTCACGTTCGTTATTCGTACGAAGCTCATCAATCGTCGCTGGCTTGTTGGCATAGACCATAGACTTGACGTAGCCCCACAGGAAATAGTCTAACGGCGTCAAATCGCACGACCGAGGCGGCCAATTGACTGGGCCATTTCCTGAGATAACACGTTCACCAAACTTGGTTTTCAATAAATAGATTGTGACATTCGCTGTGTGGCTTGTGGCGCCGTCCTGTTGGAACCACATATCGTCCAAGTCCATATCATCCAATTCGGGCCAAAAATATTCGGTAATCATTGAGCGGTAGCAATTCCCATTCACAGTAACGTGTCGGTCTTGATCATCACGGAAGAAGTACGGCCCATAAACCGCACCAAACCGTAATTTTTTCGGGACGCAATGTTGACTCATGGAGTACGTGTGGATTGCTGCCTGTCCAATAACGCATATTTTGCTTATTGACGAAGTCATTCAGCCAGAAATGACGACGACTATAAATTGGTCGTAGCGCTCTTAATTTTAATAAATTCGCCTCGTTGTTGAATCGGATATCTTTCCATGATGAAATGGCAAACCGTATTGAAGAGAAATGTCAAAAGAGCGGGGAAAAATATGGCGTCATTTGCTGTCACTATCGGTCTACTTTTGTAGCGTCCCTATTGAAACCCCCGTTTTATTTTGTTTTGGATTCTGTGCATTAAATACGCACTTATACTGAAACTGATTATGGCAAAATTACGTAGAATTTCTAATCGGATCATACACAATAAAAGTGAATTAGTGATAATAAAAAGGGAAATTAACATACAAGCAAAATGTTGCGATCTTAATAAAATAAAATTTTGTTTTTAAAACAAACAAAAAACGTGGCAAAAATTACATTTCCTCAAATACATAGCTTCATATGGTTTCTAAGAATCACTGTTGTTTGTTTTGGTATATAAAACAAAATTGATTAAGTAGGAGATAGAAGTGTAAAGAAGTTATCTTTGAAGCTTGGCGGTAGAAGTAAATAAAAACTACACTGTCTATAATTAAATAATTAAATAATAGATAGTGAAAAGATAACGTCTGTGATAAAAACAAAAAAAACTCTTTCGAATGTCCAATTTTGAATTTATCCAAGTATGTCATGCTATGCATGATTAGACGTACTACAACAGATTGAAAAAATTGTAGCAAAGTTGTGTGGTATAGAAATTTGGCTACTACAAACAGTTAGTGCCAAAATATAATAAAACGCGTGTATTTTGCTGTTGCTGATGGCCCATGAAACGTCAAAAACGCTGTGTAAAAAGTGAACGAAGAAGAAGACAATTTTATGTGTCTTTATATTGAGGCAGATCATGGACTTCTTTTGAATGAAGAACATCAAAAAATCAACCCTGTTGTAGCGACCAGTTTAGTGCGTCTTTTGAAAGTAGTGACTTTTTTTTATAATACTCCAAAATCTTTTTGCTTAAAACATAGTTTAGTATACAACATTCACCAAAGAAATCAAAAGTGTAATCGAATTTTTAAAATTTTACTTTAATAAAAGTTTCTCATTGATTTTTGAATTCCTTTTCGTGCTGAGTTTTTGTGTGGAATAAAATGCAAAACACTTTGTTATAGCAAAATTTTGAAAATTTGATAAATTTTTTTTAAAGTAGGAAAATTTGAGTAATATGATTTATGCGACATAATGAATTATGTTTTTATAAAAAATTAACGAAAAAATTGTGTAAAATTTAATGGGCTATAAAACTGCGTACTAGAAAAGTTTCTAAAAAAATATAGTTCGAATTTTGAACAATTGTTGATTTTTTTCAATTTGTTGAATGCCTGTGAATTTTGTGAAAAATTTGAAAATTTTATTTATACGGTTTACGCTATTTATTTAATTGTGGTTTTATAACTAATTTACAAAAAAATGTTTTCTTTAATTCAATGGTCTACAAAACTGCATAACAAAAAACTTTTAAAAAATCTAATTAAAGTTCTTAAAAAATTGTCTGAATTTTGAAAAAAGTTTGAAACTTTGATTTATGTTATGATTTATGTTATAAAATGAAATAAGTTTTTATAAAAAATTTACGGACAAAATTTTGTAAAATTAAATGGGTTACGAAACAGCACACTGGAGGTTTCTAAAAAATTTGACTAAAATTTTAGACAAATGTATTAAAATTATTTTTAAATTTGTTAAACTTTTGTGAATTGTGCAAAAAGTTTGAAACTTTTATTTATAAAATTTATGGTATATAAGGAATTATATTTTTATAAACAAAAAATATACAAAAATTTTACATGAAAAACATTATGAGTATTGTAAAAAACCACTGTTTACTATATTTGGAAACTACTAGTATGCCTGAGTTGAGTTCAATTTGGCGAACAGTTGTTTTCGTTTTGCCAGTCTAACTAAAAAACTCAGCAATTAAGGTCTTCTTCTTTTTCATTAAAAATATTTATTTTAAATTTACAAATGATAAAAATTAAAATTGATCTTTGTCTTAACATAAAATAGGTAATAATAGAAAAACCTTAATTGCTTTCTATTTAATTCCTAATATGGTGTATGTAAACAGCAAATGCTGAAAAATGTAAAATTTTCATAACTTTTTTTCTGAAGAATAATCATTTAATTTAAAAAAAGGTAATTAATTCCCAACGGCCGGGCTCTTTTGAGTACCTGAAATGGAAGATGATGAGTAGATTTTACATAATATTATAACAAATTTCCTTTGTTGGAGTTGAGTGACTATTCCTGAAATGTTTAAATTAACCAACCTATATAAAATACATAGAAAAAATCAGCGTTATTTTCTTACTTTGTCCTTCTGCTATCACTTTTCATCTAAAAATAAATATAAGCTTTCAATTTCCTGCGCCCACTTCAAATTACTAAAAATAGCTTGTCAAAAGCTATGAATTGTAAAGAAAAAAATCAGTAAGTAAACAAAGTTTGACAGTTTAGAGACTAAATAAATAAAATACATTTTCAATTTGCCTTGACATTTAATTAAATAATAAAAAATTAAGTGAAAGCACTTGAGCGATATCGCTTACTAGAAATCGCATATCAAAGAAGTGTTAAATGTAAAACGGCTGCAGTATTTTTATATGTCGATATTTGTTACTAAGTATCAATTAAAAATGACTGATGTAAAAAACGTGTTGCCGATTATATTATGCGTCGATATCCAAAACTGCGCATCAACAGAAAAAAAATTCAACGACTGAATAAAATTCAGATAAAATTTCCTTTAGTTGCAAAAGCAACCCTGTTCACATCTTTCATGAAAGATGCGATTTGTTTAGTGCTATTTAGGAACGATAAATAGTTGCGCAAACAAATTTTAGATTAGATTTGATTGAAATTTCTCATGTATTTTCGTAGAGCTCATTCACAATAGCGCAGTTTTTTCACTTCCCAACCCAATATCACAGGTTGGATATCTTTTTACCGGGTTGACTCAACTCGCATATTTTTCGGAGTTGGTGTTGTTGCTTTACATGCAATTCCTTATTCTACCTAGTGTTCTTTTGCAACTCGGTTAAAAAGAAACGGTTCTAATATAGGAAATCCAAGAACATTATATCGTCGTTTATCAGTTATTAAAAAAAGGGTATTACTGTTTTTTTTTATCGTGACAAGCGAGAACGAAATATCAAAAGTGCCGGGGAGACAGTTGAAATCTTGACACAAAGATCGGAAAGCCTCATTTAATTCAATATTCGTTTCACGCTATTTTAAATAAAAAGGTTTCAAATGTCTTGAAAGCCGAGAAGGAACATTAGGTTTAAATTCGGCAATGAGAAATGTACTTTCAATAGACGCTGTGAGGAAGATTCAGTAGTTTCAAACGATTGGTGTAATAGCGAAGATTAAACCGAGAATCCTTTCGAAAATCTCTTAGGTCACAAATTAAGAACTATTTTAGAATTGATTCTAGCCGATCTATATGAACTAGATAACGCGGGTTCCAAACTATTGAACCGTATTCTAGTATCGGTGTTACTAATTTTGTAAAAAGAGCTTTAATCACATATGGATCCTTGAATTCTTTTGATCAAAGGCAAATACATCTCTAACTTTATTAAAATTAAGTTTAGAATCCATTGTAACTCCCAAGTCCACTTTTGTTCCAGATTACAGTTGTTTATTGTGTAAGAGGACGGCGTAACTTTTTAAGATTAATATGCCTTTATCTTATTATATTTATGCTAACGTTGGGCTAGTTGATTAGCTAGTTAATATCTGCTCGCAATAAGTGACCTTCTTTAGACGAAGCGTAAACAGTTTAACATAATCTGTTGTAATATTTAGTAATATCACCTATATACATATAAAAAGAACAGAATCGAACCTAGACAGCCACTGTCTTGGGGAACTCTTGAAGAAATATAAATGACATTGGAGGACGCATTTTTGAATACAACTATTTGCGATCTGCCAGTAAGGTAGGAAAAAATTCAACGGTGAGGTGAAGGTAGAAATCCAAGCAGAACGAGTTTATGGATGAGTAAGAGTTTTCCGAAACCTACATATAGTGAGACTGAATTTTAAATTTAATTTAGGTAATTGGCGGCCGACTTAGCCGAGTGGTAACTTTTGCGCGCTTCGCCCCGTGTATGCCGGGTTCGAATCTTGGCCGGGGCAGGTAAAGCGAAAAATTATATAAAAGCTTTTTTGTAAAAGCGGTCGCCACTAGGCTGGTAAACCTAGGCAAACCTCCGAGTGTAATCATTTGACGTTTGGAGTCTGCGTAAAACTATAGGACTCTCAATTCGGGGAGAAATTCGGCCAAACATCACGCTTATATTGTTATTACTATTATTATATTTAGGAAAATTAATTTTTAAAATAAGGTCATATAATATGGAATGTTCACGAAAATAGATACATATGCGGGTTGAGACAGTAATTCAATCAAATGTCTGTTTTTGTAGCAAAGCACGCAGCTGTATTTCGTAAGTTGAAATTTGTTTTGCTGTGATGGTTTTGCCTGCTTGAGCTTTGTTAGAATCATGAAAACAGAGAGACACCATTTCATCTGTAATTTACGTTCTTTGCTTTTCAACACAAAATTGTTTAAAACGTGTGCCGGTATTCTGTAACTCAGTCTCATCTCAAGTAATTAAATTTGAGACTTTCGAAACGAGACATCTCTTGTGACTTGAGACGATTTCGGTACTCAGTAAGCAATAATATGTATCAACAAAAAAAAAATTCACCAAAGGCTGTGGTGAATTTCTTTGTTTTGTGACCTGTTCAGGGCTAGCTGACAAATTACTGACTTCATTTTGAGTCGAGACACTTGATAATGCTTACTGAAAATACCGAATAGTCTCCAAATTAATCTCACCGCCGCAAAGTCTCAAATAGTGACTAGAAACTGCTTACAGAATTCCGGCATAATTTTCATCTCATCTGTTTTGCGCAATTATTGACGAAACTCTTTCGATTCTTCATGATTTTTTCTGATAAAAAAGTTCAATTTAGATATTCATTAAATTTTGGTAACTTTTTCGCCAACCATCTAAAAACTTGTTCGACAGCGTTGTAAATTCGAGTCATATACTGGTATTAATTTACATCAATTTGTTTACTTGCTTGTTTTGTTTTTGTAAGCACATTATACATACATTGCTTAGTCACTCATTGCACCAATGCTCGCCCATCGTACTGCCCATCATAGCAAAAGCAGATCAACACGTCAAGTCTAAAGTTCAGCGTAGACAGCCAGCAGTGGTGAGCAACACGTCACCTAATTGTCGTGTGCTCAATGCATTTGGATAGTCAGCCGGACAGAGAGTGCAATAGAAAAGCAAAATCTTGAAAATGCCAATATACCACATACCTAAATTAATTACAAATACAAAAATACGTGAATGTATATTTGTGTTCAAATATTTAATGTTAAAAATAAATATAACCCATTTCATAATTATAACGCAGCCACATTTTGACTATTTTTTACTATTTATTTTTATACCCATGATACTGGCCAGGATATTATTACTTCGTTCACCTAACGGTTATCTGTAAGAGATAGGTATAGACATATAGACCCCGAAATGTTCAGATTGAAAAGTGAAATTTAATAAGCTTGTCTGTCCGCTTGAGCGTGACCGCTCAATTTAGAGCAAATAGGAATAGGTACATAGGTAGGTCTGAAACTAACGAACCGAACTGTACTAAATTTGATACACACTTTACATTTTAAGCATAATTTCGAAAGTTATAGAAATCGAACAAAAACCACGGCCACCTCTCATATAACAGAAATTTAACTTAAATTTGATAAAAATTTAATTAGAGAAAAAATTATATAACAATCCAAATTTTGGAAAAAGGGCATGACACCACCCACTGTAGACCAAATAGGTAGGTATGTATGTATATCTTCGAAATTTATCAACAAGCTCCCCTAAACTTGTTATTAACATAATGTTGGAACTTATCAAGCATAATATCTGAATAAAAGCACGCCGGAATCTCATATAATGGTTATCTTCAAAAATCCAACAAGTGCCGTTCACTTGAAATAGAAACATGCGCCGAGTACTTAAAACTCGTGTTTACTCGAATTCAGCCCTGTTTTTACTTGTTCAGAGTTTAAGAAAACATTTTGAAATTTTTAATAAAATTTGATTCATATTTTTTTTTTTAAATTTCGCACAGTTAACAACACAAAAAAACTGCCCATCCTAAGGCGGAACAATTTTTTTTTTTTCGAAATTCTCTATGAAATTGTCTATGAGGAGGTACGTTGTAGAGAGACCCCAGAATTTTTGGCATAACCTAAATTTTTTTCTGTTTTTAACAAAGGCATGGGTTGTCTCATAATAATTCAAAGGAATCCCCAATATGATCAATTTAGGATGTGGCAACCCTTCTTTTTTGTTTTTCTGGTTTATCTATTTGCTGTAAACTTCTGGCGTGTTCAGTTAACCTACTTCTCACAAATGGTGATAAATTTGGATTAGATTGTAAATGAGAGAAAATTCGCATTTGTAGCGTAAAAACATGTAATTTTGAAATAATATTATTTTTTCTCATGCAACCAAATAAAAAAAAATAGTAAAGTAAAACCTAATATCTGAACAATCAGTTGTACTTTATTGAGCATCGGGTTTAGCTGTCTACATAAATGAAAGAGTTTTAAAACAAACATTTGATCATTTGTTAGAAGCTATAAGATATAATGGCGAGATCTTGATGATTTTCATTGTACACATTCTATTCGTGATTAATGAAAAAAGTAACAAATTTCAAGATTGTGTCTTTAGTTTTTAATGTTGTTGAAATTTGAATTCAATAATAATAGTTTAGAAAATAATAATAATTTAAATTTGATAAAAAGAAATAAATAGTCCAAACTGTTATGTACATGTGTATGTGCGTTATAATTATGAAATGGGTTATATCTCACCATCGATGACTCTGCGAAAATTATGAGAAATTTGAACATGACAATAGAAAATGTTTTCATATACATGATTGTAGATTATGTTGATTCAAAATCCTAAAAAAAAACATCAATAATATTAGATAAACTAATGATTAAAAATCTGAAAGCGCTCACAGTTGATTATGTATTGAAAAAGAAATAAAAAAGAAAAATTAGTTTTTCGTGGAAGTGTTATACAATACTTGAAACTCAATACTTTTAAATCGGCAAACTTTATTTTCCTTCAGCACACTTCAAAGAATAACGCAAGGGGACATTTATCAGAGTACTTTTGTTGAACAAACTACAGCATGTCAATTTTTTTTATTTGCATTTAAAGGTTAAGGGGTCTCAGGGCGAGCATTTGTACCAAAAAGTTTGACAACTTGAAAAGTTACAGCTTTGATGGGTGAGGGAATTTTGTTCCTTATTAAAAGATAAACATTTCATATCTAGATTTTGATCCACCATCGCCCCTTCATCTACCTTTTTTTCTTGTTTTTTTCGAAAGCGTTACAAAGTAGGTACACATTTTTCACATAGCGTTGCCACTTTTTGTGGAATTTCAGAAAACCTTAAGGAAAAAATTTGTAAATATGAAATGTTCAATTTTTTATAAGGTAAAGGGAAAACATGTCCTTGAGCATCAAAGCTGTAACTCTACAAGTTTTTGCACTAGGGGGTACAAACGCCCTTATTTTTTAAAAATAATATAAAAAACTCAAACGCGCTGGACTATGACGTTGTTCAGCAAAAATGATCTAAGTGCTGCCCGCTTTTAGAAAAATACCATGGCTAATCTGTTGCAAAATTGCACAATGTAATTATTTATTTAAGCATTTTTTTAACTAAGTATTTTTATGAGCGAATTTTTACATTCATTTGGGGACCCATAAAATATAATTAACATTAAGAAATGGTTAAATAAATAAGTGGGTATTTTTATTTGAAGCCTGCAGAAAGTAACTGAAAATTTGGATTTTCAAGGATACTCTACCATTTCGAGGAAAAATTGTTTTTTCCCCATATACTCGTATAAAATAAATGGGAAACACTAAGCGATCTCTAAATAAATAATAAATAATAAATAGGTCTACTGGTTTGTTTTCAATATACATATATGTAAATAGAACAATCCTAGGGGGGTATTACATAGCCGACTATTATATCCCACCACCCTAATGTGAAATTATATACATATAAGAGTCAAGACTTTGGTGTTATGCCCACTAAGTACTAATGTACAATATGTATCATATTATAAACGTAATCAGAAGATCATTCAGTCGCGTGTCGTATGATAGTCATATTGATAAATTTATTTATGTGCATTTGTACGAAAGTACGCACATACATATGTACATATGTATATAGTATCTGGTTAGTGAGTAGATTAGAAATTTTTATATTTTAACTTTCTACAAAGCCGATAACAAACAAGTTGTATAGAAATACACTGGACGGCAAAAGTGTCAAAATTACGATCTTTTTTTTTATAATATTCGTAATATTTTTGAAAATAAATTTTTCCTAAATTTTTTATAAATATATATGTAGCTCGTATTAATTAAAAAAAAAAACATATAATTCAAAAGTTCAAACCTTATACAAAATTAATAAAATTTAAAAAAAACTTTCATTAAAATTTCAAACTTTTTTATCAAAATTTTTAGGACATTTTTTTGGGTATAAAGTTTTATACCTTTCGCAATTTTATTATCATAATGTGCAATTTTGAAGTGGTTAAAAACTCCACTCGAGTTTTATAATTTTTTTTTATTTTGGTCATGGCAACTTTTTTCATTTAACGCTTACATTTCATATGGCAGAGCAAAATAAAATAAAACAAATAAATCGGAATTTATGTAAAATACACACATCAGTTTTGGAAAAAGTGGGTCAAAACGAAATTTCGAAAAATCGGCAAAAACCAAAGGTAATTTTTAGGTTTTTTAGATTTGCACATTACTTTACTAGAATTGAATGAGCTGCAAAAATGCATCGCCAGCATAAACAAATTTTTCGAAAACAACGGGAATTTAAATAATAGCCGCACGTTATATGAAAACAAGGGCATAAAATGGAAATTTAAAAAAAAAATGTCAAAAATCAACCCAAACTTTTAACCACTTCACAGTTGCAGATATATTATGCTAAAATTAATTGAGTTACAAAACTGCATACCAAAAAGTTTTCTAAAATTCTGATTAAAAGGTTAAAAAATTGATGAACATTTCTTGGATTCTTTATTAATTTTGTAAAAAAGTGGAAATTATGTTGATAATCGGTTGAATTTTCATTAATTTTGTATAAACATTTGATTTTTTTTATTTATATGCTCTTTTTTATAGTGTGAACTAGAATTTTGTTAAAAAAAAGTTATCAGGAAAAACATTGTGATATTCTAAAAAAAAATCATTTGTTTTAACTTATTCCCCCCAGTGTATTTCTTTGGTCCTTTTTTTACCAGCTTTGTAGGAGGTTAAAATACAAAATTAAAAAAAAAAAAAAGTGATTAAAAAGTTTGAAAATTTTATGAAATTGTTAATTTTTTATGCTTGGTGTTGGTGCTGTCGAACTCCTTCGAAACGGTTCGACAGATTTGTATTAACTTTTGTATATACCTAAATATATTTGGTATGTATGAAAATAGGTCGTAAGAATATTTTATGCTTGGGAAAGGGTTGCCGCATATTTGAAAAGTAAAATTTAATTAAAATATGCATAAGTTATATGAAATGTTAAAATGGAGGAAGGTTCATAGTTAACTTTTATGAGGGTTGCCACATGTTTGTTAATTAAATTAAATACAAGAAATATAAAAATATGGTTGTCAAACGGTTCGTCTCAGCGAGAAGAGGGCCCACCTGTACATATATTTTGGAGGAGGATGCCACCTGTTTTATTAAATTATACACAAGTATATGAAATACTAAACTATGAGTACCAAACAGTTTGCTTCGTTGAGCCAAAGGTTTAAAGCTAGCTATATTTTGAAAAGGGTTGCCACCTGCTTGGAGAGTCGATTTAATTAAATTATACTGGAATTATATAAAATATTAAAATATGGGTGCCAAACTGTTCGATTCGCTGAGGAGAAGGCTTATAGCATATTGAGGGTTGCCACCTGCTTGAAAAGTGGAATTTGTTGAAGAAATAGAGAAATAAAATGAACTATGTATATAGCGAATATTAACAAAAAAATCACATGTTCCCACTTTTGCTCTCAACTGTACATATGTAGGTACATTATAGAGCAGTAGCTCTATATCAACAAATCTAAACAATAAACTTATAAATCCGCCTGCTCCTAACGCACAATAAATACCTTCACAATTGTAAACTTATTGGTGGAGGATGGGAACTAGCTCGACTAGACACAGTTGGTAAATGTGGGGAATACCTACAAAAATATGTACCAAGTATGTACATATGTACATAGATAAATATCTCCAATAGTATCTGTGCTGTGCAAAAAAAAGAATGTTCATTGAAAAAAAGCCAACAACGCTCTGCTGCCTTTATTAGCCGGTACGGTTCGGTTCGGTCCGTCCGATGGGGGGCATGAATCAGCGACTTTGGTGTCGTAAAACCAGAACCATTAGCTTCTATTTATGTGCACACACAGATGTATGCATGTATGTCGGTATGTCACTGTGTACTTATTTGTTTTGTTTTGTATTTGCTTATACGCGCTAATTTCCAGTTTAACGTTGACTTTTATTTGAATTTTTTGGAAATCCAATGAGAACAGCTTCGCTGATAAGAATTCAAAATTGAGCTGGGGTTTTCTACGCCACTACAATACTACATATGCACATATATATGCATGTATATATAATGGCCGAAATGAATTCTGTGAATTTAGTTATTTATATAAACATAAAAAAATATTTTTTTTCGAAATACTAGCCTGTGTTTGCTTTTGGCTAGCTAAAAACACCTTACTCGCTGTGTTTGTTTTTTATATAAATGGTTTTTTGGGTAATTTCTGGGGGAATTATTTTTTTGGCCGTATATATGTATGTATGTATGTATGTATGTGCATGGATTCGTATTCTATTATATATTCTATTTATGTATATATTTTGTGCCCCTTTCGAAAATCCGCCAAAAGCGTGCTAGTAAAACTGGCAGATAAGCAGTGCACAGCTACTGTTAAAAAAAAGAAATAAAAATAAACTTTCAATTACAGCTAAAAAATGGGGAAACACAATCTTAATTCTTTCTATGATAATTGTGCTCTTGAAAATTAAAACAAGCTTTGCATTCATATTAAATTTATACTCGCTTTGTACTGGTTTTGATTCCATAATAATTTGAATTTGCGGGAAGGTCTTAAAAACCCCCTGCATAGGAAGGGACTAAGAAAAGTCGGCTGACCAGAAAAAAAAAATATTCCCATATTAAAGTCTTCAAAAACTTATTTTTTAAGCTTATCCAGTTCAGCATTAACGCCTCAATTATCTCCGGCTTAGAGTTCACAACCTTTCAATATTTCCCCTCAAAATTTCTATTCATTTTTGAAAATAACTAGAAATCACAAGGTCTTCGTTGACAGAGATCGCAATTGAGTTGCTCATCTTGATGTAAAGTACAAAGAAACGCAGAGAATACTCTTTCTTTCGGTTTTCCAAAAAATGGTTCAAAATTTTTGTTAAGCAGTCTTCGGTATACCATTTTGCAGTTACCGTTTGCAGCGAGATATCGACTACAATTTCTTATCTGGGCAGTAAACTGGCTCAGTAGTTTTGTTGCTGTTTTTTGTTGCTTACTTTTTACGGGTGGGTTTGACTCCATACTCGTATCATGTACTGCTGTTTGGTTTTCGGATCGTATTTTTACACCCTAGCCTGCCCATTTACCAATTTATTTTGGAAATATTGAGTAAATTATCCTGCAGCCGCTTTATGGCTTCATTCAAAATTCGTGTAATTTCCTTTGTGTATCCCAGAGGATTGCTAGATATTCGCGATACAGCCATGGCATTCAAGCCCAATTAATCAGCAATCATTTCTTGTGTCAATCGTCGATTTTTGTCAACTTTGGACTTCATCAGTGAAAGATTTTTGTCGAATTTCTCGGGGTTCGTCCTCAACAGAACATTGTCCGGTCTGGAATCTTCTGAATTGCTTGGAAATAGTATGTATAGTTGGGGGCAACCTTTCTATATCCTGTTTGGCATTCATTGAATATTTGTAGTGGCTTTAGTTTACGCCGAAAACCGAAGAGAATTACAAAGCGAATTTCTGTTTGCGATGTAGGTTGAAATGGACTTGAAGATATTGCCGAGAAACCAATTTTACTGCTTGCAGTCTGAAGAATTTCATTCCTGAATCGGAAAAAATCATTCAGATAGAACAGTTTGGCAGAAAAGTTTTAATTTGACAAGCCATTTGTGAATGTGGGCATAAATCCACGCCGTTCTTCACTATGGGAACCATCAATACTGATATTTACGTGAAGGAGTGTCTTCAATAACGTCACCTCTCCTTTCTACGTCATCATAATGGTACAACTATATTTTGACCGGATTTGGCGAAGATAACTAAGAGCATTACGTGAGGAAAGATTTGAATCCTCCCAATGTTGGGATCAATTGAGCGATATTGGGCTGTGATTGAAAGCCAAACCTTTAAAAGTTGGGAAACCAATCAACAAAATAACAGAAATAAAAACAATGTGGCGGACAGCATTGCTAAGAGTGTATAAAACCGTTGTACATACGAAACTTGATAGCGGGCCATGATTCAATAATGAAAGGTGTGGTAAACAAGCAGCGTTGCTCCTCACTTTTCACATGCCGTCTCCTTTAGCTAAAACCATGTTACTTCTTTTGAATTTTATGTGTGAATCTTATCAAATATTTTTAAATTACTACTGTAAAATTTTAACTTTTACAAAAAAGGTTTCACTGGTTGTTTGTTTTGTTCTAATTCGCTGACATATTTCCTGAAAATTGTTAAGTAAATATTTTACATAAATTTAAATATTTTATAATAAAACCATATATGTATTTGCAATTCATTAGGTAATTTGGGTGTCTATTTCAAAACTGCTACACTGAGTGAACGTTTTCGCAGATCTCAAGTCGTAAAGCAACATTTTTTACCTTTATCTTCAGAATTGCATCGTCGCCTTGAGTGGGGCAACCCTGTCCTTTTGGTAGAATTCAGAACAAAAGAGAAGAAATAATAAAGTAAATAAAAACCAATTTGTATTCCTTTTTGGAAGCACGTTGCCTTGGCGGTTCGAACAACTTTACGCAGGCTCGACCGAATTTCTTGTCAGACCCAATAAATTTTGTTTTAAATGCGATTGCGAAGCTCTAATGTTATTTAAAAGTTTTTTTTTACTTCTAAATGAATTCGGAACTGCTATCATGCCCACAGCTTTGTGCCTTAGAAAGGAATATTGGGAAGCAACGTTGTCATTCATACTTTTGCGCCTTATTAAGCGAATAAACTTAGATGGGTCCCTTCCTTTTTGAATAATAAATTACTAATTAATAATTACCGAGAACGTTTATATCAACTGATCAATCAAACGAAAACGTGTAGAAGACTCCCATTTCACTCCATATGCGGGGCGCTCCCACGAGGAGTTGCTGTGGTTCCCTTTCACTACTGCTTCGGAAAACAAACAAAAAGTTTCTATTTATGTGTAAATATTAGTGATTTCGTAAATCAAACATGTCACAGATGTCTCCATAATTCGTGGTAAATCAATTCATATTACTCAGAATGTTGTATGGAGTGCAAAAGAATTTGTGTTTTTTTGGATTTTATAAAACAAAAAATAAACGGAATCATGTGTATTTTTGAATTGTGAGCTACAAAATTTACCTTTTGTACAAAATTATATTTTCTTTACTAATAATAATATTATTTGTTAATTAAATTCGATGTATTCATAACGAACGAGTTTCGAATCAGAAAAATTCATCAAATATTTCGCGAATTGCGAAACATATTTCGATTTTCTGCAATTTACATTCTACCACTAAATACATACATATTTTGCATTCTTGTTAACTACTTTTTCCAAAAAGCGATTATATTCTTCCCCGTTTCTTCTTTCTTCTCGAAGGCAACCTTTTGTGCAGGAGAACCGGAACAGCAAAGAATAAATTGATATAATTTCTTTTCCTATCATCACTACAAATATGTAAATATGTAGATATGTACAATTTTTATATAAATAAAAACAAAAATAAAAACTAACCAATTGTATAAACTTAATGAGCATTTTTTAATTTGCAGAATTTTCTATACCCGTTCTTATTTTTCTAGCAATTGACACAAGCCCAAAATCAAACTTTTCAGCAGGAAAATCATTTACAAGGTGTTTACAGTTATATAGGCGTTGGAGCCGAGTGTGTAGCGTGTGCGCGCTTCATTCGCTGGGGCCCGGGTTGAAATCCTGGCCGGGGCAAATAACAACAAAAATTACAGAAAAGTTTTTTCTAATAGCGGTCGCCCCTCGGCAGGTAATGGCAAATCTCCGAGTGCATTTCGGCCGTGAAAAAACTTCTCCCAAAAAAAAAAAAATAAAAACATTCGCAGTTCGCCACAAATTGTAACTAGGAGAAGTTCGGCCAAAATCGTTTAAGCGGTTATAGCGCCAATGAAGTAAGTAAGTAAGTAGGTGCCAATGCTCTTGGTAGGGGCGAATATAAAATACCTATGATTCTTGGGGAAGATTTTAACGTAAATTTTGTATCAGATGATTATTTACCGCTAACTAACTTTCTTTGCTAAAAATGTGATCCACATATATTTTATTTAATTATCACAACCCATTCATATTGAAATAATAACCAGCGGCTGTGTGAATATTGAAGAAACAGAAAATTTGTATGCAAATTTTGAAATATTCTACATATCTTCCTTACACACTAAATCTCCTTTATTTTGAATTTTACAAAAAAAGTGTCCCTTCTATCACGTGCACGCCGCTACACGCGACTTTTTTTTATCAATTGTACCTAGACCTTTTTCAAGCACTTCTGTTTTTTGACGGACGGTGTGTCATGTTTAGTGTTTTTCCTTAAATGTGAACGATATATTTATGTATGTACAGATAGTGTACGAGTAGCTAAGATAACGGTAACACGTGTGTATCGAATGTACATATGTACATATGTATATATTCAAATTGAAAATCGAACTTCGAGTTTCATTGTTGGTGAAATAGAAAGAGTAACAAAAAACCAGAGGAACGAAAAGAGTAGAATCCAAACCAAATACCGCCCACATTCAAAAGATTGTATGTTTCATTTTATAAAACTGTTTTTTTTTTTATTAACATTTTTCATGCGTTATTTTGCTATTCTTCATCTATTTTTTTTTAATATACTTCTTATATTTTGTGTTTTCATTTTTTAACTTAAAGGTTAATTACAAATGATACTTTTGGGTTTACTCAAACATATACACAACATATTCTCCCAAATTGTCTATAGCATTTAACAAAAAGCTAACATAACAAATAATTTTAATAAACAATTAAATGTACGACTTTTTTTTCTTCTCTCTTTTAAATGCAACAATATAAATACCGATTTTTAATGCAACTGCTATTACAAATTTCTACATATGTATATAAATGTTTGCTTTATATTATAAACAACATCTCTCTTGTTTTTCCTAAACTGCTTGAAATAATTTAAAACAATTACTCAATTTCAGCTTTTAAGTTAAGGTCAACATCTTTCATTTTCTCTCGCTAAATTATGAGTTTGCATAAATTGATACACTCATATTTTCTATTTTAATTAATAACCCATAAAGTGTTATTATAGAAATTTTTCTGTTATTTTTTTCTTCTAATTTTACTAGAGGTATACAATGTTTTTGTGTTTTGTTTTTACACTACGAGTATAAAGTAGAATTAGCAGCCGTAGCTGATCTTAATCTAACTTCCTCATCACAAACGCACGCACGCACGCACGCACGTTCTCGCATTGACGAACCGACAGATTGACTAAACTGCGTTTGGTGTAAATCCGGCGTTCTTCCGTTGGCGGCGGCTGAGACAAGGTCATTGCTACGGCCGACGTAGCTGACGACGACGGCTTTGTGTTGATTGTGGTTGTTCTTGTTGTTGTTGTTGTTGTCGGCTTTTGCGCTCCTCGGCTGTGTTGGTTGCTGGGGGCGTACAGTGTGTGTTGTTGACTGTTTGATTGTGAAATTAATTGACATTAATTTCTAATACTTTTATTTAATATTTTTTTCATTAATATGACTGGCATTCGGCCTCGCATCCATCCGTTGTTAGTATTTCTATTTCTATTATGAGTGTAAAAATATTTGTTGACTGCGGCTGCAACGCTGCTAGTTTCAATATTTCAATATCTTCAACTGCATTCACAGCCTTTTACTCCTCCTCCTCCTCCTCCTCACCTTTCTTTGTTTCTTAGACTTCAGCTTCATCTGCTTTTTCGATTTCTGCTTTGCAACAATTCAGTTTTAAAGTTTTCGATTTTCTTTTTGGTTTTTGTTTTTTTTTTTGGTTTTTTATCTCCGAACGATTCAATGTCGGCGCTGTCTTCCAGACATCGTTCACGCTCCTGTTTTCTAAGCCAAAAATGTGTGTGTTTTTTCAAAATTTCACCATTAAAGAAGTTACACCCTTAAACCGCATGCGGTGTGTGTGTGTGTACTTCTTGTTTAAAAAAATATTCGTCACGTACGTCCATGCGCTCACACGACCGGCAACTCAACGATTGGATGTTGTGGTGCATCCCAAAACGCCTCGCAATAGTCGACCATTGTTGTTTCTTGCTTATTTAGCTGCTCCTCGTTATCCTCATCGCTGGCGCCGCCAATCCAGGTCTTCTGCACCAGACAGCAAGATTCAATTTCGGTTTTGCCCAGAATGCGGCTCAACTTGGCGGGACAATCTACTTTGATAACATAGATGTCATTCTCATAGCAGAAGGCTTCGAGCAGCACCTCGTGCATGTGGGTGGCCGAGTCGCCGGCTTGTGGCACGGCCATTAGGCAGAAGAGCGTACCCTCCGGTGATTTGGAAAGCACTTGAATGGCAGCGCTAAGTCCGACAATGACACGCGACTCGGCTTGTGCCTTCAGCAATGCTGACTTCACGGTGCGTCCAATTTTTGTGTAATCCATTTGTGCGGTGGTGGCGGTCTTTACATTGAAGACCTCTTCTAGGTGTTGTTCCAAATTGATGTCGCTCATCACTTTGGTGTTCTGGTAATGTTGGATGCGTGCTTCGTCCACGACCATTTTGTATGTTTGTGTTGGGTAGATGGTTGTTGGCGCGTATGGCGGAATTTTTACGCTTTTATTGGCGACGCTAACGGTTGTTGTTATTGTTGGAGTAGTAGTGTTGATTATCGCTAACGACTTTAACTGATTGCTATCGCTTGGTAACGCTGGTGTTTTATACCCGTACACGTTTGGTTTTGACTTTTTCGATAACGTTGTCACTTTGTTTTTTTCTTTTTTGTCGACACTAGTGGTATGAGTTCTTTTTGCTGTTGTTGCTTTTTTGCTTTTAGTTTGCTTAGAAAATGTCTATTAGATTGACCCACTTTTTGCTTTTTGTTGGGTGTGTGTTTTTTTTCTTTCACTGCAATTTGCTTTTAAAAGTCTTTTTTGTTGTTTGTTTTTTATGCTTTTATTCTAACACACTTTGTTATGAAATTCTTTTTGCTTTGCTTTGCTTTTACTTGGCTAGTTTGGTAACGCGTATATAGTATAATATTTATGCAATTTATTCCGTTCAAGCGCTCTTTTGACTTGCTTCAATTTTGATTTTTCAATTTCACAATGAATGCTCCGAAACGCTCGTGCAGT
Organism: Anomoia purmunda; assembly: GCA_951828415.1. Lineage (NCBI taxonomy): Eukaryota > Metazoa > Arthropoda > Insecta > Diptera > Tephritidae > Anomoia > Anomoia purmunda. The sequence goes on from OX639997.1 coordinate 52,749,212, forward strand.
CGCTTTTATACCTATGCTCTCGCTGTCGTTTGCGTTTCCATTGAATTTCATCAGAATCGTCAGAAAAAGCTTCTTCTTATGCTCACTCTCTCTCTCACGCCTTCGCCAAATCAACTGATAAGCACCATTGGGGAGCCACATACAGCTCCAAGCTGACGGTGCTTTTTCGCGCTCACTCTCACTCGTTTTGTGCTGCCTACCGTTGGCTGCCTCAGTTGTTGGGTTTTTTCGTCTGCTCCCAATTTGTTTTTGGTGCTTTTTGTTTGTTTCGGTTTGGTTTTGTCTCCCCCTCCCTTCACAGAAGCAAAGCAACACGAAATTTCCCAGAATTAGCAAAAAAAAAAAATTAAAAGTATACTCGCCGTTAATTGCGCTCGAAATTTTGTTGGTCAGCTGCGAAAGCCTGCACTACTTCTTATCTACTTTTTGGTTTTTTGACTTCGCAGTTTACGCCGTCCCGCCGCCCCGTCACTCACCTCTCGCCCAACCAAACCATTGCATCCGTCTTGCATCTTAAGTTCACATCTGACTGCGTAATTAGTTGTAGTTTGCGCCAAATGTTTAGCTGTGCATTCCGCCGCTACTTATTCATTCAGTGTTTTTGGGGGTTTTCCGCTGCTCACCTGGTTGGAGTTTACGTTGTAACTAAAAAGGTCTTTTCCATAACTAGTTTTTAATTAGGTTTTCTGACTCTTCGAAAACAGTTAGCAGCTGCGCGCGCACTACTCGAATTGAAAGGATTTGAACTTTTCTTTTTTGAAATTTGCTAACTCTCTTCTAGTACTCTTTGTATGGCACTACATTAGCTACAGTTATTGAGAATGTTAGGTAAAGTTCAAGGTGGAAAAAAGTTTTTCTACAATTCAAGAGAACTCGTCGCGATATAGTAACTGAAATAAAGTTACACTTATAGCTAATAAACGGGAGAGGTATTTGAAAGTGACGTAGGCAATAATTGTGGAAAGGGGGCTTCGAGTAATTGACGATTTTGAGATTATTCAGCTCTATTAACCATTGAACAATTATAATAAAAAAAGGTAGGAAGCCAAAAACTATTTTTTCACGAAGTTTATTTAATTACCTTCTACAAGAAGTAGATCCATTTAGTCGAAAAGCAACGATTTCAGTGTGCTCCAAATCTCCTTTTCCCGTATGCAAATATATTTGCAAAATTTTTTGATATACTAAAAAACACAGTGCGTTTATGGACTCATTTGGGCCCGATGCGATACCAGTGTTCTCTTAAAAAAGTATCCAATTCGATTGCCTAATGAAACGGAGGATATCGTTTACGTCTGCCAATCTCAGATTCGAAGAATTGCTGGCGTAAGCATCTCTTTCTCACACTCGCTAAAGCTGGACAATAGTAGTGGTAGTGCTCAATGATTTCCACCTCCTGCACGTCATGATAGGTGCGGTAATAGCGGTTTGCCCATTCTACGGGCATGCGTTACCACAAAGCGTAGGAGGCGTCTTTCCATTTTGATTAGACTAAAATATCTCTCTTTGTCTACTCTGGACCAGAGCTAACCCGCCTGTCCACAAGTGGGTTCTTTGTTCCATCTTACGTTTTCCAGCTCAAGGGCATTGACCTTTAACCAGAGTCTACAAGCAGAGAGCGGTATACTCACGGTATTAGAGGTATTTACGCCCGTCAGAGATGCCATGCTCTAGCCAGTTCATTTGCTACGCAGTTACCTCGCAGTTACTCGATCCCAGTCCTTGACGAAATTTCCTAGCCATCCAGCGATTTAATAGCTACTTGACTACCGGAGAGGATAGTTATTGTCAGCAGGTTAAATGCCGTGTTAAACAGCGTCACTCATTTGCTGCTGTGTGCTCAGCCTAAAAGACGCTGCAGTGGTCAGCCAGTCGAAAGTTGAGTTTGTGCGAGAGATTCGATAGTCCACTTGTTACCTATAGCAGATTTGCAAGCGTTCAGGGCAGTTGTAGCCTTCCTGGATCTTTCTTCCGCATTGCGTTTCCACATTAGCTTCATGTCCAGAATAATACCCAGGTATTTAACCTTGTCTTACAGTGTTAGAGGCACACTGTTCAACGACGGAAGCTGGAACTTGGGCATCTTTTTTTTATTTGTGAAGAGAACCGACATAGTCTTTGCGGGATTACCACTCAGCCCACATGTTTCCGAACAGGTTCCAACATTACCCAGTGCATTGTGGAGTAAATCACTTAGCACCTCAGGGTACTGGTCCACTGCCAACAAGGCCAAGTCGTCCGCGTAAGCTATGGCTTGACAGTCTATATCACGTAGAAGGCGTAGGAGGGAATTGTTCATTGAGAGATTCCAGAGTAGCGGGGAGAGGACTCCGTCCTGTGGGGTACCTTTAGTTGTGTATCTCGTGATGGATACTCTCCCTATTTCCGAGCAAATCGTTCTCGTGCAGAGAAGAAGATCAATAACATCCACCAATTGTCTATCGAGTCCAACCTGTAATAGGAATTTTTCGATCGACTCCGTTAAAATGTTATTCAAGACCCCACGATATCAAGGAAATACCCTGAGGCGACTTCCTCGACGGTTAAGGCCTTTTCCATATTAAAAACTATCTAATCGAGTGCTGTGTGAGTGATGGAGTGCTATTTGTGCAGTTGCTGTAGGCGTGTTGGCAATTTGATTCTCGCATTTAAAGACTGTCAGATGTGTCTATCCAGCAGTCTCTCCAAGTATGAAGCTGACTTTCGCTACAGTCCAGCCCTTAGGAATATAAGCCATATCGAGGCAAGCTTTGTAGGTAGCAGTCAACATAGGACTTAGAATGTCGGATGCGGCTTGCAGCTCAGTGGGAATGACACGGTCTAGCTAGGAGATTTATATGGGTAGAAATACCCAGTGGCCCATTTTACGTTATTTAAGTCAACGATACCTTCCGAGGTATTCGAGAGCCTACCTGAGCGAACTATATTGCTAGGCAAAGTGGTACGCCGCGGAAAGTGCTTGCCAATTAGCATGTATAACATTTCTACACGGAATGATGATACCTATTCACCATTCGGTTTCTGGATTTATGTTGGAATAATGGAGATTTTTACGAGAACTTTTCTTAGGCGATTTGCCTCAAAGGCTTCTTCTATGTTGCTGGAAAAAATTTTTCACGAATGGTTCTGAGGTTTTTAGGACTGCCTTGCGGTCGTCCCAAGCATCAATCGGTCAGGCTTGATTAAAAAGCATCCTGCTCTCTTTCCTTATTGGAGTTATTTCTTTGTTCCACCGAGGTGACTTCTTTCCCTTTTTTGAAAGAATTACCAGGCCGCGTCATAGGCTTTGGTAATGGCGATTATAGCTACATCAATTCAAGCTTCAAAATAGAGACTTAACAGTTATAAGATATATAGTAAAAGCGTTCCTCCATAACACTTTATTTCGCCAATAAGAGTTAGATTCTAATGTTTTTTTTTTTAATTTTTTTACGTTGCCTCATAGCTGCTATGCTGAAGAAATATACGTCTTTTTCCGGAAAATAAATAAATAACTAAATCCACAAACAAACGAAAATTATGTTATTCTATTGATTAGCCGTGATTACATTAATAATTTGTTATAGCGAAAACGTTTGTGGTCATGCAAGTAACGAAATTGGGGAATCACAGCTGTACGAATGTTTGCATTTAATTTGTTATTGTTGTTTATTTGCGTTTTAAATTAAAAAAAATGACATCGTTATCTGTTGCAGTTGTTAAAAGACAAAAAATACTAGTTTTGACGTTTCAATAAAAATTAGAGTTACTTAATGAGTACTTCCAAGGTGAGGCGAATTCAAATAAGGTGTAGTTACTATAGCAGCCGATTTGATTTTTTTTATTCATTTTTTTTTACATGTATTTTGTTTTTGCTTTCGCATATGAGCTTTCAAAAACCGTAAAAGCAAAAACAAATTGTATGTAAATTTTGAGAACTCTTACGCAGAAGCAAAAACAAAATACATGGGAATTTTGTAGTTGTAATTGTAACACCACCTTATATATGTACATAAATTCGCCTTGTACAATCAATAACAATAATAAATTTCTGTTCTTTATTTTTTGTTCAGAAATAAAAATTATGTATACAGTCAAGGCGAATTCATATAAAACGATGTTATTAGTACAAAAACAAAATTTACCTGTATGCACTTATATTTGGTTTTTGGGTTTTGAGTACCGATTGTCAATGTCAATTGACCACTTCTGTCAGAAAGTCTGAAAAATCATTTCCCATGACAACGAAAATTACTAGAATATAAACAAAATGTTTCAATTTAACAATCCTTATGATGAAACAAATGAAAAAAAAAAATAAGTTGTTGGTGGTGCACGTATCAAGTTATACTTTTTTGAATAAAAATAAAAATTGTTGTTTTGTTTGTTTTTTTTTCGCTTTGAAAATTTTTAATTTGAATTTTTTTGATTTAAAAAATTTAATAATTTTTACGAGTTATATGTACTTTTTTATCGAAAGTAAAACTTGTTCATCGAACACTTTTTTATCTATCAAAAATAAAAATTAGTTTTGAGTTTTATTATTTTTTTGCTTTGACAGATCGAAAAAAGTAAAATGGCATACTGGCTTTCTTACTTTCGACCGAAGAACTTTGATTTTTTTTGATTATTTTTTATCAACCAAAAAAAAACGTGAAAATAATATTAATTTTAATAACAAATAAACTGTTTTTTTTGATCTTCTTTTGATGAAGCAAACAAAACTTTGATTTTTTGATTATTTATCATTAACAAAAAAAAAATTACTCAAATTAATATTATTTTAATAAAAAAAAATAACTGTTTCTTTTTGATCTTCTGCTTTTCCGACAGTGTGAAAGGTTGATTTATATTGAAACGAAAAAGGGCACTGAAGATGGCAATCCAAACTTGACAAGGGATGACGGAAAATCGTTCCAGTACACATACAACAAAAAAACACAACAACTACAAAAAAAAAAAAACCGGACCAAAAAAATAACACAAGGAAAACGAGTTTTATTTTTTTTTTATTAGAAAATTACGGACTCGATAAATGAATATTTTTTCTAAGCGATTAATAAGAATCAAAAGTAATTACTAACTATAATTTTTAGAAATAACACCCAAAAACTTTTAAATCGTTATAGGGTTTGAAAAAATATACATGCACTCAAAAATCTTCTACGTTATTTGGAAAGTTTTGATTTTTTTCATAGAAAATTTTAAAATAATCATAATTTTCGGCTCCTCTGTTCAAAGACTAGGAAAGCAGTTTTCCTCAAGTAACCGGGAAAACCGATTGTTCGGCACAATCGCGATCAATCGACCGATCTGTATATGAAAAATTATTTTTTTTTTATAATTCTTAGCTTTTGACCAAAATCATTACAATATTTACTTGAAGCCTTGCAGTTGTATTTCAGATATATCTAGTGAAATTCCATTCAAACAAAAAAGTACTACACATACATAACATATGAAATATTAGTATGTTCCGAAAAAGTAGCATGTAAAAAGTAGTTCCCCTCAACACCGCTCCCTTCCGATTCATTGAACATCTGTGTATAAAGTTTCACATTAGTTTTGCAACAAAATCAATTTTTTAGAATCTAAAAATATATTGTTTTATGAGTTTCAACTTCCTGGAAGCCATATACAGTTCAAAAATAAAATCATGTCTTCGGCTGAAAAACTGGTTGGTTCATTCATTCTGAGGAAACAGAAAATTTCAAGCAATTTCGCGAATGATCCACAGGTTACTTGGAAAACCAATAAAGAGAAAGAACGAATTTGTGCGCACATTTTCACGCATATTTATTATATCTGTTTAATTGTGAAAGTTCACACCAAAAATATGACATAAATTATCGTACATATGTATATTTAAAAATTTTGCGTTTTCACTGGTTAATATGTAGGCTAAATGAGCGAGGTGGAAATAATTTTTTGGAAATCGCTTCTCGCTTAACGTTAAAATAAAGCACAGACTCACTTAAATACATAGATAAACTTTGTTGCCATGATTTTTCGCAGTATCTGCTATGAGCAAATAGCACGTTTATTGATCAGCCGCCTTGGGTCGCCGCCATATTGGCGCGATGCCAGAACATAAAACGGGTTGTGGTGATGGTGCTGGCGGGGATGGTGACACTAATGGTAGCCAATTGTTAATAGATTGTTAAACTTATTTATTTTTTTTTATGCCACTGCACGGTGGTACAAATGGGAAAATTAAAAACAATTTTTTGCAGTTTTGAAAATCGGCGTTACTAAAGGAAAATGAAAGTCTGATATTTTGATAAAAAAAGGGTATTCCTCCACATTACTGTACCAAATTTTAAAGTGAAAAGAAATGACCATTGTGAATAAATGCACCTGAAAAATCTTAGCCTATAGACGTCAAAATGCGGCATAGCTGAGATTACCTGATGTAGCAACCCTCAGCATTCTTTTGTCATTCACTGAGCAACTTTCGATGTTTGACAATTAATTTCGTCTTTTTGTGACATTTAATATCAGTGGCCGCCATCTGTAACTTAGAAGACTTCTCACTTGTATTCATTCACAATGGTAATGGTACTGGAATCTCAGTCTCTTGCTCTTCGTAAATTGAATTCAGTTGGTTCATTTAAATGATTTAAAATCTTGGACAATATTTTAGAAAACATTCATATATAGCTACATATACAATATCGAAAAAAAAATTACGCATTTCATGAAAAATAAACAAATAAATGTTTGGGTTTTAAATTTTTTATCCCAGATGCGACCACTGTGCACTGGCGGTGTATACTTAGATTAATTTTTTCACATAAAGTATCTTAGTACTTAAGTTGCTACTTATTTTTTTTAGAGGGCAATTGTCTACTAGGAAATGATTAGATGTTTTTGCCAACTTTTACTTTCCATGAAGTAGATTAGTTGAACAAATATTCTCTTCCCATTTTCAGAAAGTGTTCGGCCGGCAAATTTGTTCAGATTTCACCGAAAAAGTGTGAATTGATTTTTTGGAAGTATAATGGATGACTAGCACGCTGGGGGTGTCTCAGATCTTTTTTGAAGAAATTACTGATTTGAATTGGAACATGGCCAACGAAGTATCATCGTAGCGTGCCAAATTAAAATGAAATTAAATGAAATCAAGTAAAATAAAACGAAAGGAAATTGAATTAAGTATAATGAAGACAATTCAATGGATAAAAACTACCTAATGCAAGACAAAATGGAATAATATTAAAATAAATTAAACAAATTAATTAAATGAAAAAGATTAAAATTAAAAACCAAAAGCCAAATAGCATAAAGTTTAAATAGACCAACTAAAATAAATATAAAAAAAATGAAAGAAATTAAAGTAAAATGAAATGGAAAAATAAAACGAAAAATACACAATGAAATATAAAATAAGTCAGTTAAATGAAATAGTAAAAAAATTAAAATATATGCAATAATAAATTCAATTGCATCAAATTAAAATAAACGAAATAAAGTGAAAAAAATATTACAAATGATTTAATCAAAAATATAGATAAAATTAAATTAAAATAAACGTAAAATTAAGCTAAAGAAATAAAACAGTAAAAATATAATATTAAAATGAATTGAATAATGAAAAAGTTAAGAAAAATCAAGTTCAATTAAATGGAAAAAAAACGCAAAAATATAAAACAATATACAATAAATTAATTTTGAAAAATAGAACAAATCTATAGTAAATCAGTAAAATAAAAAAATATATCAAAATTATTTCATAGAAAAAAGTAAAATTTTATAAAATAAAATGAATTAAAATTAAATTAAATAAATAAATATCAGAATAAGATAATATTAAAAGAAATTGAATAATAAATAAATTATATTAAATCAAACAAATAAAATTAAGTTAAATGAAATAAAACAAAAATGTAAAGTATTATAAAAAAATTAAAATAAAATAAGATAAATGTAAAGTGAATAAACTAAACAAAACAAAATTAAGTTAAATTAGTTTAATTCAAAATAAATAACGTAAATAAAAAGTGAAACAAAATATAGTATAAAGTATATTGAATAAATATAGATATAAATTAAACTAAATAAAATAATATCAAATAAAAATAAATGCAAAGAGCAAAAAATTTTGAAAAATTAAATACGAATAATATAAAATAAATTAAATTATAATAAAATACCACAAATTTAAGGTAAATCAGTAAATAAAAAAATACAACCTAATTCAATAGCAGAAATATAGGTTAAATAAAAGAAATAAATTGAGGAACTAAAAATTTAAGTAAAGTACTATAATAATTATAGATAAAAATGTAAAACATTATAAAATGAAATTAAATAAAATTAAATTAGATAAATAAAAAGTAAAATAAGATAATATTTAAATAAATGGAATAATAAATAAATTTAATTAAACTAAATAAACAAAAATAAGCATAATTACATTAAACACACAAAAATGTAAAATAATATAAAATAAATTTAAAGAAAATAAGATAAATTTAAAGTACATAAATAAAACGAAATTAAGTTAAATTAAAAAATAATATAAAACAAAATAAACGTAAATTAAATTCGAAAGACATACATAGGCATAAAAAATAAAATTAATTAACATTTTTTACAGGGTTAAAAGTTGATATATATTGGAACAATTTTTCGTCATCCCTTGTCAAGTTTGGTTTGGAGACAAACCGGGTTCGACCCTGTACCATCTTCTGTGTAATTTTTTGTTCCTCTTTTTTCGTAAAATCAAAATAAATAAACTAAAGAAAAAAGTGGAATAAAATGAAAGAAAAGTTAAAGTAAACTGCATAGATAAAAAAGTAAATCAATATGAAATGAAACACAAACAATAGAAAGAAGTAAACTTAATTTTCAAAAATAAAATTATATTAAAATAAATTAAATAATGATTTAAATTAAATAAATAAGAAAGTCAAGTATGTAAATCAATAAAAAAGTAAAACAAAATTTAAAAAAAACTAAGTCAACTTACAAAACAAAGTAACAATTCACTTAAATAAATAAAACCAAAAATAATATGAAATAAAAAATAAAAAACAGTAAAAAAATCATTAAAAGAAACAAAAGGAGAACTTTTAAATTTAAGCTTAATTCTTTTATTTAAAAACTAAAATATAATTAACAGAAATAAATAAAACCAAAAATAATACGAAATAAAAAAATTGTAAAAAAAATATACAATTAACTTCAATAAATAAACCAAAAATAACTTGAAATAAAAAATAGTACAAAAAATCAATAAAAGAAACAAAAAGTGAGTTAAATTACAAGCTTAAGTTATTTAAATAAAAGATAAATAAAATGTAATTAAGTTAAGTAAATACAAAAAAACATAATACGAAATAAAAAAATTGTAAAAAAATCAATAAAAGAAACCAAAAGTGAATTAAATTAAAACCGCAAGTTATTTATTAAAAAAAAAAATTAACTTAAATAAATAAAATAAAAAATAATATGAAATAAAAAAAAAACTAAAAACAATAAAAGTAAAAAAAGTAAATAAAATTAAAAGCTTAAGTTATTTAATTAAAAAATAAATAACATACAATTAACTTAAATAAATAAAAGCAAAAATAATACGAAATAAAGAATAGTACAAAAAACCAAAAAAAAAAGCAACCAAAAGTAAATTTAATTAAAAGCGTAAGGTATTTTTTACAAAAAAATTAACTTAAATAAATAAAAGCAAAAATAATATGAAATAAAAAATAGTAGTATTAAAAAACAATAATAATTAACTTAAATAAAGCAAAAATAATAAAAAATAAAAAAAATAGAAAAAATCAATAAAGAAACAAAAAATCAATTAAAGTAAAAGCTTTACTTATTTATTAACTTAATTATATACATAATTAATTTATTACTTGTTAAAAAAAATATGCAATTAGCTTAAATAAATAAAATCAAAAATAATATGAAATAAAAAATGGAGAATAAAATCAGAAAAGAAACAAAAAGTGAATTAAATTAAAAGCTTAAGTTATTTAGTAAAAAAATAAGTTAACTTAAATAAATAAAAACAAAAATAGTTTAAAATATAAAAAAAATGAAAAAATCAATAAAGAAACAAAAAAAGAATTAAATTAAAGTTTTTTAATAAAAAAAATATATAATTATTTTAAATATTGTAAATAAAAACAAAAATAATATGAAATAAAATAAAATATTAAAAAAACCAAATAAAAACAAAAAGAATATGAAATAAAAAAAAAAATATTTGAAAAAATCCATAAAAGAAAAAAAGCGAATTAAATTAAAAGCTTAAGTTATTTTATTAAAAGTGAATATAAGAATTATACCTATGTAGATCAAAAGTTGTCTTCATAATTTACAGAAAATTAAAATTTTTAATTTCACATACATAACTGTGTCCCCAAATACTAAAGCTTCTTATTTGCGAGCAGCCTACTAAACAGCCGCACCCGCCAGTTCATTTCATTATCAAATTGCAGTCTTGGCGAGGCAAACCCCGCACAAATATAAAAACCACATACATACATACATACAAAATATGTATTTACCAAAGTAAACCAACTCAGTTTGCCGGTACAAATATATGTATGTACATATGTACATACGACTCAATGGGGATCCCCAATTCTTTCGCAAGCGACGACAAGTCGTTTCATGTCATTATTGCAATGGGATGGTCCAAGGTATAATGTAAGTAAAATCATAAAAACAAACAAGAAGCGCATTGCAAATAAACAAAACAAAAATTTTGCAATACTGCGCCTTGCCTGTGAAATTGCCTTCTGTGTATTTTCTTTTACATTGGTTGAAAATTTTGTATTTTTTTTTTTTCACCATTGCATTGCATTTGGGGATTTCTGCGTAAATACCCCACGCAGTATCGCTTTGGAAGCTTTAAATCGCGGATAATTTTCTAATTTATGTAAATCACAGTAAATATTTTTTTCTGTTTTTGTTAAATCCATCTGAGTTTGTGTGAATTACCAAGAATAAAATGGATTATAAAATTTCGTGGAAGATTGTTATTTTCACATTTACAAAGTTCACAAAGTAAAAGTGAGCGAGATTTGTTAATAAAGATTGACAAGTGTGATGAGATTAGGCTTTTCGTTGCTAGTGCATAGTGTAGCTTTTATTTTTGTTTTCTCGCTTTGGAATTTTAGTTGTTTACAGCATTTTTTACAAAATATATTATTTTTATAATTATGTAAAATATGAGCTGAGGTTGAGAATTGAAATGATTTTGGTTTCAACCCCACACTTTTCGTATAATTCGAGAAATAAATTAATTTACAGTTGATCGGCGAAACGGCAAAAGTTACCTACGAAAATTGTCTACGCTTTTTAATACAGTAATAATATAATAATATGAGTTTTCTCTTTTTTGTGTTGAAAATTCATGGAAAGTTGTAAAGCTAGATATATTTTTTACATATACTGAAAGAGTGAAGTCTAATATGTAACATCAATCGAAATATAGCGTGGCGGCGAATAACTGTTACACAATTTTTTGTTGGAAAAGAAAATCTTAGAATTTTGGGGGGAAAAAATATCGTATTCTTGTTTTGTCACCGATTTTATCTTATTCCTAATCAACAATTTGGAATCTTTCACTCTTGTTCTTTTTTATCAGCTCCAAACATTTCGGAAAAGAGCACGCAAAGTTTCATCCGGTATTTTATCCCATCTCTTCTGTTAGCGTCATTTAATTTGCGCCATCTTCAAGGGTTTTATGCTCCTCATTTTGTCCAACCTGTAGCCCTATATAAAGTAATCTAAATAATGGATTCAGATCTGGGGAAGAGGACGGCCATTCATCTGACAAAATAAAATCCGTAAAATCGCTTCTGTAGAAGCTCTAGAAAATTTTAGCCTTGTGAGCTGGAGCAGAATTTTGCTAGAAACAAAGTTGCGATTTGCCAAATAATTTCGTGGTCTATGACAACGTGTGCTTCTTCTAAACTCTTTCAAGTAATAATTTGTGTTAATTTTGACGTCTTACTTACTTACTTAATTGGCGCTATAACCGCTTAAGCGATTTTGGCCGAACTTCTCCTACAATTTGTAGTGTGCGTCTTGTTGTTGTACCACAAATTGAGGGACCTACAGTTTTACGCCGGCTCCGAACGGCGAATGTTTTTTTGTGAGAAGTTTTTTCATGGCAGAAATATTATCGGAGGTTTACCATTGCCTGACGAGGGGCGACCGCTAATAGAAACAACTTTTCTATAATATTTGATGTTACTTCTCCCGGCCTGGGTTTTAACCCGGGACCCACCGAATGATGCGCGACATGCTACGCACTAGGAGAGGAAGCTGGTCGTTTTCTGAAATCGCTCATCATACCATAACGGTTGATACGTCTTGGTACAGGTCAAAAGCCTTTTCATGTGTGGGGCGATATGAGCCATGCTTGCTGCACACTCGGGATCATTTTGTGACTAGGCTTTAAATAAAAAACCACTTTTTGTCAGAAAAAAACACTTTACAGTTTACGTGCCGACCATTGTGAATGAATACAAGTGAGCTGTCTTCTAAATTAAAGATGGCGGCGACTGATATTAAATGTCACAAATAGCCAACATTATTTGTCATTCATAGAAACTCGCTCAGTGTATCACAAAAGGATGCTTAGGGTTGCTACTTCAGGTGATCTCAGCTATGCCGAATTTTGACGTCTATAGGCTAAGATTTTTCACTTGCATTTAATCACAATTGTTCCGACGAAGTAGCCATTTCTATTCCCATTCATTTTTTTTTTTGCAAAGCAACCATCTTCAAATTTTGTTTTGATGACATTAAGTTTTCGGTTGGACTTTTTTGAAATGATCTAATAATTTCACTCGACTATATATCTTTCTGATGTAGTTTTTTCACCAGTTCTAGTTTGGCGTTCATCCTCGTGAATTTTTTTATAAAAGCCCCGTTTCTTTGCAACCTAGTTGCAAAAGAACACTAGATGGGATAACAAAATGCATGTAAAGCAACAACACTAACTCGGAAAAATATGCGAGTTGAGCCAACTCGGTAAAATGATATCCGATCTGAGATGTAGTGTTGGGAAGTGAAAAAACTGTGCTGTTGTGAATGAGGCCTAATTCGTTTCTATATTTAATGTATAACCATTTCAACATAAAATTAAATATGGCTAAACAAAGCGCATCTCTCCAAACAGGGTTGCTTTTGCAACTAAAGGGAGTTTTATCCGAAATGGAACGTTCTATTGCCACTCGGGTACAAAAGAACCGTCCTATTAAAAAAATTATTTTAATTAGTCGGTTTGTAGTTTACGGTAATGCAGAATTGGGATTTCAAAAAATGTAACGGTGTACAGTGGCAAAAACAATACATTTGGACAAATGCAACCTCTTGCATAGAGTTTTGGGTGGAAGTCCGACAATTCTTTAAACGACAACCCTTATTCGGAACTTGTCGAAGTGTACTGCTGAGGTGGTAATAGTTTTTAATGCCATGCTAACTTTAAAAGGAACATATGTATTTAGTCTAAATATTGTTGCAATTTCGAAATTACCAACGATCTGATCTCTATTGTGAATTCAAAAACTTGTTATGCAGATTCAAGCTCTACTGATTCATAAGAAGATGCACCTTTCATACATAGCAATAGCTGCTTTCTTTAACTTTTATGTACAGTTCGATTTAAATTTGAAAAAATTTTCGAAATGAAAATTCTGCAAAAATTTATGACCTTTACTAGGTTTATTATTTTATAGCATCTAACATGCGATTCTTTTTTTATATATTTATTAATAAATATATTTAAATTTAAAGAGTAATTAAACGCACCGCTTAGCTTTTTACTTTATAATTTCTACTATTTTTTCGTTTCTTTACTTTGTGAATATTCTCGTTCAGCTTCAATCAACCAGAAGAATAAAGAAATAAAATCAATTTAATGAACCCTAAAAAAATATTTCATATAGGTATTTCCAAGACAAAGGCGCTGGCGAATCCAATTTATGATTTTTTTTGTATACAAAAATTGTGCGCAAACATTAACCGCAATGTTTTGCCACTTAAATATGAACTTTACTATAGGTAATAAAATTAAATGTGCTATTAACCTGCATACCCGCAGAAATTCTAACAATTCAGAATAAACCAATTGCTGATGTTTAATTATAGCTTATTGACTTTCGGTGATTTTTGTATATAATTTGAAATTTTGATTTACGTTTTACAATACAATAATAATAATAATTTGGCGATCGATATTTGAACGAACTTCTGCTAGAATTTATGGTGTACGTCTTGATGTTGTGCCACAAATTAACGGATATAAAGTTTTCGATTTTATTTTTGTGAGAACTTTTTTCATAGCAAAAATGTATACGGAGATTCGCAAAGCCTACCGCTATTAGAAAAACAATTTTCTGTAATTTTTGATGTTACTTGCTTGCCAACAATCCCGGGGTTTTTAATTTTGTTAATTCATTTTGTATTAAAACTGGGATATCTTTTTTAGAAATGTTTCTGTTATGTTTTGTAGCCTATTAAATTGAAGTCTAATAAGGAGTAAATTCAAACGGTCTAGCCCATGCAAAAACGTAGCTAATAGAAAGTTCGAAATATTTATATAAATGAATGGAAATTTAATCGAATACATATATGTAGTTAGTGGTTAAAACTGGTTTCCAACAAATAAATATTCTGTTAAATGATTGCCAGAAAACTGAAAATAATAAATACATCACCAACTTAAATATAGGCAGAAGGCAAAAAGAAAATGTTCGCTTGATTTTATTTTAAAAAACTTGGGTTCAACTTAAAACAATATCAACAAAAAATTTGTGGGTTTTCCAACGGAATTATAAAATTTATTATGTTTTAAAGCTTCCGCCAAAATATTTCCAAAAATTAAATTGAAATGGATTTCGAAAATAGAGTTTTTCATAAATAGAAACACGCAGCTCATTTTTTAATATTTTATGCAGGACTGTTGTATGATGTTTTAAAAAACTAATTTTATTTATATAAATCCTAAAAAAATTAAAGTAATTTAAAATCGGTCTAGCTTACCTAAATTTTAAGAATATTGCGAAATATTTTGACCGATGTCTTAAAATATATTGAATTTTATAATTCCAATGGAAAAACAGTACCTTCATTTTTTGTATGGAAGGTGATACACCTTAATGTATATATTCTTCAAAAATAAAAAAAAAATAAAACTAGTATGCCACTACATGGTTTTTCGCAAATGCTTCATTATATAAAAACACTGGTGCACCTAAATTC
The DNA here is from genome assembly GCA_951828415.1 of Anomoia purmunda. NCBI lineage: Eukaryota > Metazoa > Arthropoda > Insecta > Diptera > Tephritidae > Anomoia > Anomoia purmunda. The sequence goes on from OX639997.1 coordinate 52,764,422, forward strand.
GCGAGCCAGAAGTAAAACTTCTGTGCCAATTCTACAAAGAGATAGAGAGTTCAATATCGGAGTAATAGTGGTAGTAGTCTTTAGTAGTAAGTAGTAGTAGAAGTAATGATAGTTAGTCGAGGTAGTGGTAGGACATAGTGGTACCATTTGTAAAAATAGTAGTAGTATTTCTAAAAATAGTGGTAGTAATTAGTAGTAGCGTTAGTAAAAATAGTAGTAGAAATTGGAAGTAGCTTTGGTAAAAACATTAGTAAAAATTGTGTTAGTAGTTAGTAGTAGCATTAGTAAAAATAGTAGTAGAAATTGGAAGTAGCTTTGGTAAAAATAGTAGCCGAATTTAGTAGTAATTAGTGGTTATAGTAGTAGTTAGTGGTGTTAGTAGTAGAATTTGTAGTTGTGGCAGTAGTTTTAGTAATTAAGTAATACTGGTAATAAGTACTAGTAGTAGTAGTTGTAGTGAGGAACCAATCGCGAACTACTGAAAGGTCCTGAAATGGTATAAGCGTCATGCGGTAACTTCGTTACGCAATATCTACAATTCCTTCTTTACGCGAAATCAACGCGCGATGTAAAAAATCACTCTCATGCCGCTAAAGTAGTTTTACTTCAAAAATACTTATTAAAATCGGTTCAGTACTTTGAGAGACAAATAGTCACAAATGTTTTCCATGTCATCCATTCTAAATATATAATAAGTTTCGATAAATGCACACATATGTATATACACATCCGTACCTGAAGACATTCGTTTGTATGTATCTGCATACATTTATATCAAACAAATTTTCCTATCGCACATTCTTGTAGTATTTAAAACGCACGTCAATGCGAATGACTTAAAGAGTAGATGTAAAAATTATTAATGCAAATACTAACTTACATTCTAATTTTTTTCATTATCTTTATTCAAATTGAATTATTGCGCATAACATCGACTAATTCCACTTCAATAAACTTATGTGGGCCACATCCCGTCTCACGTTTTTTGCAGTCCGAGTTCTCAAATGTTTTATTGTAGTGTATACATAAATGGATATTAAAATCCCTATATAGATTACTTTCATACGTTTTTTATATTTGCTTTGCATTAAACATTTACTGAATCTTTAAAGTACATAATATGTAAGTGCTACTGTTTCAATTGAATTCGGTTTTGACTGGTTAAAGAATTAGTGTTAATTGCAATTCAATCGATAACACTAGTTTACAAGTAAAAATGGAAAATTTAAAAAAAATATATAGAATTAACAAATTTCAGAATATTAGAAAAATGTACATTTCATTCAACTTGATATAGCTGATGTACAAAAAATACCATTGCCTTTTGTAATGTCGATACAAAACTGAAGAAAATACCTGCCAAATAATTTCAACCAAAACAAAAACAAATCATGCTGAATGTGAAATCTTGCCTGGATAAGAAGAACACCAATATGATCCTTGTTGCATGGAGTACTAGTCGCTACAGACGATCAGAGTTAATTCGCATTAGTAAGCACAAATGCACATTTAGATTTTCCCATAACAGACGACAAGCTTTTGCATTTAGACCAGCCTCTGGCAAAACCCATTGCATGCACACAAAGTAGCGTTGTTGGGTTGAATGCAAAACGTATGAATTGCCGATCTTTATTCTCCAGATTTTGCGCCCTGCGACTATTATCTGTTTCCAAACTTGAAGAAATAGAAATGGCTCGGTAGTGAGAGATTTTTATCAAATAAGGAAGTTTAATTGGAAACTGAGGCCTATTTTCAAGACTTTGACGCAGCCTACTTTTTGGATGGCATTAAAAAGTTGGAACATCGTTGGACTAAGTATATCGAGCCGACTACGTTGAAAAATAAAATGAAATTTGCCCGAAAAAATTTCGCTTTCACTATTTTTCCACGACCTTTTCAATTGACCTTTAAATAGATGACAACCTTCTGTCAAAATTTTTGTTGGACTAAGTGTATCGAGCTGAAAAAAAAATCAAATTCTTCAACAGAGAATAGTAACTACTTTTGTAGTTTATTTTCTTCCTTGGAAAATAAAAATTATTTTTGTTCTATTTTTGGCTTTTTCAAAGACGACGACCGCCATAGCTTAGTGTGTAGGGTGTGCGCGCTTCATTTGGTGTGTCCCGGGTTGGAATCCTGGTCGAGGTAAGTAACATCAAAAAATTATAGAGGAGTTTTTTCTAATAGCGGGCGCCACTCGGCACAGACAATGGCGAACCTCCGAGTGCATTTTTGTCATGAACAAACTGCTCACTAAAAACATTCGCCGTTCGGAGTCGGCGTAAACCTGTTGGTCCTTAAATTTTTGGTACACTATCAAGACCCGTGCCACAAATCGCAGGAGCAGTTCGGCCAATCATCAAGCTATGATGTAAGCGCCTACTTATAATTATTATTATTATCAAGAAAAAAAATATAGCAACAAAAATAGCTACATCAAAAATAAAACTAAAAAAAAATAACTTTTATTCTCTAAGCAAAACAAAACACCACAAATAATCCGTATTTTCTGAGCAATAAATAAATTACTATAAAATAACTATGAAAATAATGATTTTTAATAAAACTTATAGCCGTTGAATTAACCCCAAAAAAGCTTTCTTGCTAATATTTTGAAAATGATCCTTTGATAAAATAACTTAAGGTAATTTTAGAGCTCTGTGGCCCCAAATTTGTCCGAAGCAACATTTTTTTTTAAGAATTCTGTCTTTACAATTTTTTTGTGAAAGACAGAATTCTTTAAAAAAAATTGTAAACTAGTGTCATCTAATCCCGACAGATATCTGATGGTTCCTGCAAATAGTAGTGATAACCAAAACGAAAAAATTAACATTTAATTTGAGCCTTTCTTTTGGTAATTGTTGCAAATTGGAAGGGCGAATATTTGCAACGGCATTATCTCGCTAATTGAAATTTCCAAAATGCGCATTTTAATATTTTATTAATTTTTTAATGGCGCCCCAACATGTGGGCGTTCGCGAAACGCGTAGAGGTAGTGAAAAGCGTGAGCTGCTTAGTTAATTATTCTTCAAATAAAGGGCAGCTCTGGAATGTGTGAATCAGTTGAGCTGCTTTTAACTTAAATGGGGTCTGTTATAAATGTTATAAATTCGCATTTTAGTGATTTTTATTGAGCTTCAAACTAAGTATGTATATATGTGCCGACGTCGATAGACATTTGAGTGGATGTGCATAAAACGACAGAGGTGATAATGGCTTTGATCGGGTTTGAATACATAAAAAAAAAAAAAAAATTATTACTACTTCTCAATAGCAATGCGTACAATTTAACCCTCTAATGCACAAAACTAAACTGTTGCTAATTGAGAGCATGTAATTTTTTATTGAGGAAAATTTTGTACGAAAAATATGAATTTGGGCATTTAAGGATTTGTAATGCATTTAGTTGAGTTTTGGTATTAATATTTGAATTTTTGAAAATGCATTCCACATCAGATGAAGACGAACCCTTCTATTAATAAATTACTATTATTTGTGATTAGTATTAACATTAATTCCTAATCGTAAAACTACATTAAAATATATACATAGTTTGTATCCCTATCGTTATAAGAATTTTTTAGCAAACATACAAAAAAAAAATAACTAAAAATCATTATACATGCCAGTTTCATTTAATTTTTCCCCAATAGCGCGCCGCAATTTATTCTTTTTTCTGATATTTATAGATAAATAATAAAGTCTTCTATAATTTTTTACTATTCTAATCATTTTTATTTTTTCGATATTTCACTCAGAAAAAAAAATTCGCAAAACCGCCTCTTCGTCAAATTCGCGCAGCACCTGTATGTAGGGACAAGAATTTCGATATGAAGCGACACCATATCGATACTTCTGCCATTCAATATCGATATTTTTTACTCGGTGCTTTTAAGCCAATATTTTTTGGAAATCGAGCAGTGGAACTCAGGTATCGTATCGAATTTGCGAAGAACATCATTTTGCAAGATAAGACGAGTCCTACCCGCCCAAAAAATGTAAACGAATTTTTTTTTTCAAAATTCTTTTTGTGATACAGAAATCTTCCTAAAGCATTTAGAAAAAATTTTTTTCTGCGGTCATAGCTCGAATATATAGATATGACAATCAGGCGGAATGAAAAAAGTATTAAGGAATAAAATACCCCCATTAAGATTACGCTGTTAGCTAATCCCTTTCCAATTTTAGGTGAGGTGCGTCCTTTGCTGTAAAATAAAACGATGGAGCGGAAAGCGTACCAGTTTTTCAAAATTGGAGTCTTCAAATTCGGCATTTCAAGCTAACTGGCACTTTCTAACTGGCAAACAGATAGATTAGATTATGAAAAATTCTGACTGAACTTCATTTTCAATTTAGTATCGATATTTTGGGTATCGAGTCTTTGATATTCGATATTTTTGGGTACCCGATTCTTTTAGAACAATAAGTTGAATGAGTACTATGACGACACTTTGTGCCCGATATCGTTACCCTAGACCGTACCTGTATTTTCTATTCGATTGGACGCAATGAAAACAAATTGCGGCGAATATTTCACAGCGAAAAAAATTCACTATGAGTGATAATAATTCGAGCCGGTGTGTGAAGTACATTATGCGGCGTTTGAGAAAGAAAATTAATTGAAAAAGGACAGATTTGTAGAAAGAAAATTCATGGATTTTCACCACGATGGCACACCATCGCAAAGGGCTATCATTGTGAAAGAAAAAAATTCTGACACCACAGAAAGTGTATTCGCGTGTTAGGGCACACGTCACTGTTAGCAGTTATAAGTCGCTATAATTTATTATAAGCCATTCGAAGCCAGGCAGAACTAAAGTGGTCCGATTTTAATCAAATTTGGCACATATTTTTATATTTGCTGAGAACGTCAAAATGTTAAATTTGGTAGAGAAAGGACTGCACACACAACGGTTTGAGTAAAGGGGGTAAATACCCTTTGATATTGAAGAAGTTGCTGGAAGCTACAGGAAGTGTATTTGCAAAAAAAAAATACTAACGGGCGATATTGCCGGCCTCTGCAACTGAAACCTTGTAGAAACAATCTACATACATGCTTGTGCTTTCGATATATAAAAGAATTGGAGTATCCTGTTTTTTGTCAAATTTAGTTTCAGGTTTCGATTTCATAATTTTTGGCCGCAGTTGACTCGCCATTCTTCGGCTCGGCACTAATGGATGGACAACGGAAGCAAGGACGGTCACGAGGACAATGGAAGGATCTAATGCAGCAAGGCCTGTATATACTTGGTGTGAATAACTGGCGCAACTTCGTAAAGTATATATAGTATTCGGCAATTGTCGAATGGCGAAGTATCTTGGCCTCGGTTCAGACCGACAAACTGTTGTAATCCCGCTAGGAGCGGCTACAAGCAAGTGTCTCTTTTGGGACTAAGGATGCCAATTTTAGTTATTTTACTGATCACGGTATTTTCTGGACTAATATTATGTAATCCTGGAAGCCCGGGGTAGTTATTTTATTGATCACGGTATTTTAAAGATTATATTATGTAATCTCGGGAGCCAGGGGCAGTCCCGATATTAAAATTCATTATGGAAAAATATAAAAAGTACAACAATTAGGCTTAACAAACCTGTTTTGTATTTTAAAGTAGAAAATTAATAATGAAATATTATTTTTACTAATTCAGATATTTATTAAGACAACAAATACATATTTTTTATAAACAAGAGGAAAACAAAATTTTATAAACTTAAGGCCCGTTTCATTGTAACTGAATTGCAAAAGATCGTTCCAGTTCGAATAAAATTTCCTTTAGTTGCAAAAGCCAACAACCTTTTTAGCATCTTTTTTACAATGAAAATTCCCATGAATTTTCTTAGGGCTCATTTACAATAGCGTAGTTTTTACATTTCCCAACACTACATCTTAAGTCGGATATCATTTCACCGAGTTGGTTTAATTCGTATATTTTTAACGAGTTAGTGTTGTTGTTTCAGTGTTCTTGTGTGTGCGTAATACATGTTTGTAATACAAGTACACAATTTTTTTGGCAGTTGCTGCTGGTTTTTTTAAGTAAAACTTTTTTAATGGAAGTTATTTTTACATCGCCTAACGAAAGTCGCGTCAGAATCGCGTTACTAATTTCTACCACTATATTTACAAATTTCAACTAATATTGTTACTAATGCTACTAATAATTACTACCAGTATTTGTACTAATTTTACCGCTATTTTTGCTAATTTCTTGCACTACTTTTACTAATTTTTACCAATTTTTTTTATTAATGCTACTACATTTCTACCGTTATTTTTACCACTTTATGCCACTGTGTTTATTACTTTTTGCCACTATTTTTGCTAATACTACTACTAATTACTACCACTATTTTAGTAATTTCTACCCCTACTTTGACTAATTTATTCCACAATTTCTACTAATTTTTAGCACTATTTTTATTACTTTATACCACTTGTTTACAATTTTTTACCACTATTTTTTACTTATTAATTTTACTAATTACTACCACTATTTTAGTAATTTCTACCACTATTTTTACAACTTTCTACCACTTTTTTTTATTAATGCTACTTTTTTTTAAATTAGCTTAGATCACTGTTTTAGAACGATAAAAAATAACTTTAATTTACAATGTTTGTACATAAAGAGGAGAAGCATTGTTCTGTTTCAATACTTTTTGGCTGGATTGAGGATAGATATTTAGTTGCTTTCTGCGGCAAATAGCCAGTATTAGAAAAAAATATCAATCATTATCATCTACTAGCTTTACTGATTTTACTAGTTGCATCTGATATAAAACAAAAAAATTATACACAAAAATCACGCTATTAAAACTCAGTATTACCGGGATTTTTGGGACTCGAAAAATGCGGGGATGCGAATTTGACATCCCTACCTGGGACCAGCCACTTAAAAAATAGTAGCAATAAATATACCAAACAACCTATCGACTATTTAGTCCCGGCATTACTTAAAACTCTCAAATATCACGTGTTCAATACGCACATTGAGCTCGAACTAACGAAATATAGGACATTTTTTTCACTAAAAATGTAATCTATTTTGAGTAAACAGATTTATGTGCATAGGTATGTATACGGTATGCAAATTATATTTCGATCGTAGTATTCGACTCAAATAACCAGACTTTTATATGTATATATTTATGTATATATGTGTCATTTAATTGCTTACAAAAATGTTAAGCTTCAAAACAAATCATCCGATCATAAATACATACATATATTTGTATATGAATTTATATGCATAGTATTCCTCCCTCACTTACTCATATTTTTGTTTTTGTGTTTTTTTTTGTTCACAACCTTAAAATTGCCAATTCGCATAAATTCAAAAATATCAGCATACAGTCATAGGCACGGCCACCTTTGCAGCCTTAACATGCAAGAGTGCAATGTATTTGCCAAAAAAGTTGGCTTACACTTACAACTCGCATGTCAGCCCAACGTGATTCCAATGAAGTTTTCTTTTTTACTTGCACCCATTACGCAAACTCCACTCCCGCTACCTGTCTCCGCAAAAGGTTCCACTTATAATACCATTGGGGTATTCACCGTGCGTTCTAAAATTTCTTCGAAAATGAAGACGTCTACAGCCTTTTTTCCAGGAGTCATAACAAAATCTTCGCCATACTTTGTTGGCAAAAAAGCCAAAGGAACGCTTTTCCGATCCGACCAGGAAGAATTGCCTCCTCCCAATTCAGGCTGTTATGCAACACCGTGGTCATTGGACGGTTTGCAGCCAGTACGGCGCCTTCTCGAAACCGGGCCGCATCGAGGAGTAACGGTGGCTTTACCGCGACAAGGGGCGCTGAGGAAGCGGTCGTACGAAAAAGATGAAGACAACTAATAAAATTGAAACCAAAAACGATGAAAATAAGGATGGGGGACGAGATGGTACCCTGCCGGAAGACCTTTCCCTCGCAGTGACAGCCCTCTTCACCGAGACAGTGATGGGCCTTCCACTAGCAGAGACGCCGCCGGGAAATGACACCCAGTGGGCAAATGACCACGGGCAATAGCCGCTATAAAATAGTTGAGGCACGATCGGACGGATCTGCCTCCAGGCATCCAGGTAGATCTCCGGCACACTACAAGGCAGCGATCACCGGAATCCGGCCCTAGTAAAACGCAAAGCTCGGAATGATTATGGCAGAAGAGTGAGACCGTTCGGTTCGGCAACAAAGTGTTATCTGCACTACCTCGAACAAGGCAAGGTATTGAGAACGAAGCAAAAAACGACACCCGCACCCGCTGAAGAGCGGAAGGGCGGGGGACCTAGTGCCCAGAACAGGAGTAACATCAGCATACCCGAAACCGCATCAGTGCGGTCGAGCGGGAAGAGAGCATCATACAGGTCCCCGCCCGCTGAAAAGTGGAGAAGCGGCCATCCTACGAAGCGAGATGTACCCGCACTCGCGACCAAGCGGAGCAGTGAGCATATTACCCCACAGGCATCTAGCTCCAAACGGCATCGGGCGCACCCGCCTCATCATGGACGGGGTCTTTAAAGGGTGGACCTACCCGCTTGTCTTTTATGGGATGTACTTTCGTCCGGGGCTACTCCTTGTGGACTGCGAGGACGAAAGAACTGTAGCATGGCTTGCGGAGACCGCACCCAAACTCGGGGCTTGGAAAGGTCCGAAGATTTGCACAAAGAGGGGGGATGAGACATCCCCTACGCACACAGTCATGGTGTTTCTTCCGAGGAGTGCGGATAAGTTCGTAGAACGTGCCATAGGGCTGATAAGTGCGCAGAATGAGGGCTTGCAATGTATCTCAGCGTGGCACATTATCAGCAGCAGTATAGAGGATACTGGGTTTAGCTTCGTATGAAGAAGAGGCGTCTATACAGATACCCCAACCATCCAAGGCACCGTCTAGGTCTCTTGCATTCCCGGCGAGTTTTCTGGAACCAGCAAAGATCGTCACTAAAGCAGCGGATGTTCCCACAATGCAGGAACTTATCGATGGACTCGACCTAGGTAGGCTCGAGCTCGACAGAGGCAGCGAGAGCGAATTATAGCTCTCGGAGATTAATGAGCCACAACTATGACCCCGTCCGTGACAGAAACCCAGATCAACCACGCGAGAGCAGCTTCGGCTGTTATAGCTAGGAGGTCCACCTCCGAAGATCTGGGTATCATACTGGCTCAGGAGCCGTGGGTCTACAAAGACCAGGCAAGGTGCCTAAAGGAGTCAAACAATGAGGTAATGAGCAGGTGTAGTGATTAAGGGCAATATTGACTACATTTGCCTTACCGAGCAGTTCAGGCATGACTGGAGGTGAACGAAGTCTCCAAGGATATAGTGTCTTCTAGTTGCTTGTTGATCTGCATTACCCCTCTCCTCACATAGAAGCCGCATTAAACCCCACCTTCGAGTGCCACAAAATGTCGACGGCGGCATTTTCTAATTTTACGGCTAGAAAACGTCGCAAAATGTAGAAGGAACTGTGAATACCCCACATAACTTGTTAATGAGTTTCAGCACGTAGACCGAATCTTTCGCACTACAAATAGCATTTGTCGATCCCGTGTACTGCCGAAAGGTGCATATATGTAGTTAGTTAGTTCATTCAACTTTTTCAAGTAAAATATATTTTGAAAGAAATTGGCGCGCAAAACACTGCCCCTGCACTGATTTCTATACTACGCTACTACACATTCACACTACATAGACACCTTTGCATGCAATCCATAAATAATAAATAAAAATATTTATTTATTTATATTTTTTATGCTACTACTACTTGTATCGCAATTCACATACCTTCGCACAAACATAACTAGCCAATAAATTTTTGATTGGTCATCGCATAGGAAATGAATATTCGATGTCAACAAAAATTATTTCACTTAGGTCAGTTTAGCATGACGCGCGACACTGTACTCCGATGACTGAGTTTTTGGCCGAAACGGGCCGGAAATTCACGAAATGCCAACTTGCAGTTCCCAGCAATGCATTTTATTTACTACGAATATTGTTTACAAACATTCTTTATGTGCAAACGTGAGAAATTCAATGGTTAATGCATTTTTGTTTTTCTTTTTTTTTTTGTTTTCGAATTTTAACTTAGATG